>CM042975.1:8068604-10468604 GCA_023678885.1 Pogostemon cablin | reverse complement strand
TCCAAGCATTATAGCGGATGTCATGAATATATTATGAAGACGTTACGAAGCAGAAAAGCATGTCTTAATAAAATAAGTAAAATCAAAAGCTCAACTACATAAAATCCCAATCTTTGGTCTAAATCCCCAAATCAATTAAATCAATCCATCAAACCCTAGAACTGTATATAAAATTAGCCCATGAGGTCACAAGCAACACTCATGGCTAAGTAATTCATACCAAAAATCAAAGTAAAAGGAAGAAAAAGATAGGAATTATGAAACCCTAGTGTAGACGTAGTCTTTCGTTCCTTCTCCGTCTCTCCAATTGCTCGATTCTCCCTCAATTAGCACTTGGAACCCTCTTGAAAGTGGATGGATGGTGAAATCAGGTTGTCAATCTGATATGGAAGTGTTGGAGGTGTGAATTGATGATGGATTATCGATGGGTTCTCTCCAATTTGGGTCTCGATCTCCCTAATTGTTTCTAGGACTGATGTAGGGCTTTTTCGCGATCGAAACTGCTTCAGAATCGCGACTTGAGGGTATATATACGCTGCTGCATCGAACAGGTCTCGTCTGGGCCCGATTTTGGGCCGCTCGGCACCTTGCTCGGGCCGAGCTCATGGCCGAGCGGCCCCCAAACCAGCCGAGCAGCATATGGTTGGAATGGGGCCGTCATGTGGGCTCTGAGGGACCCCAGCTCGGCAGCTTTTGGCCACGTTGAAGGGCCGCTCGCCGCGAGCTACCCGCCGAGCTGCAGAAACTGCACTGCGCGATCTCACCGTTTTGAGCATAACTTATTCATACGGACTCCAAATTGAGTGATTTTTGCGCTCACGTGTTTTTCTTTTCCTTGGCTTTCTATCCATATAAAGAACTCTGAGAAACTCCAATATTTGAATATGTAAAAAGTCATGCAAAGTGGCTGCTCGGTACAGCATGTGCGACGTTAGCACTTTGATCATAACTTTCTCGTTTGGAATCCAATTGGGGTGTTCTTTATGTCAAAATGACCCTCTCTTCTGTGGCTTTCCAACCATATATCACATGATCAATTTGGACTTCTAAAATAATACAGAAAAGTTGTGCAACGTGGACTGTATTTTTCAGCATTCCTTCTCACTTTCACTCCTCATTCCAACTTTGAACTTTTGATCATGCTTTACCCTTCAAAACTCAACAAAACACCTTAGTAGCATCTTAATTATGCAAGATATGAAAACCATGTCATTCTATACAAAATCATGGCCACATTCTATCAAAAACGGTGTAATGTGAGGCCTAAAATACGTTTATCTCATTCCTTTCCTTATAACTCTCCTCTCTTCCTTGCTTCTTCTCTTCACTTGGATGAAGGATTTATGGTGAGATGATGATGAAGTGAATAGATGGATGAAAGTATTTAAGGATATGGTGTAAAATGAAGGAATTGGTGTGTGGGTGTGTGAGCAGCTGAATTTCGGATTCAAGATGATCAAAATATTGAATGAATTGGTATTTATACCCCTTGGAGACCTTCTAGAAGATTTAAGAAAATTTTCTATTCTGGCACTGACACGACTCGTGTGCTGCAACACGAGTCTACTTGTGTCAGGGTTTCTCGGTCAACATTTACTTAAAACGACACACGAGTCGTGTGATGAAGCACGGCTAAAGGGTGGCCGTGTTGGATGTTCTGATATCGCCGCATGGCTGCCTCTTACAGGCCCGTGTTCGGTACACGGGTCGTGTGCAGCAACACGACTTGTGTACCCTGCACGGCCGGTCGTATTCATGCTGCCCTGTTTCTTCTTCCTCGTTTCATCTCCTTTCTCCGTTTTTGCTTCGTTTTCACTTGATTTACATACTATTAAGTTCATTCCCACACATTTCCATAAAAATACATCACACCACCAAATAACACAGAGAAATGAATGAAAAGCTACAATAACGGATATAAAAATACACTAAAATTTAGGTAAAAATATCACTAATCAGGTGTGTATTTAATAAAATGGGGTGTGCATTTAGTGAATGAATAAATGAATCATTTTAAGGGGATGGAAAGAATGTAATATCTTAATAGGTAGTAGTTGCTAAATTTTAATTGTAATTTTATTTTTTTGATGACGAATTGTGTAGTACTCATTCCGTCCATCGCAAAGGTATTTGTTTGCCTTTTGCACTTAGATTAAGGAGTATTTTTATTTTATATAAAATGGGTAGTTGTATTAGTGATGAGTGATTGACCACATGTGTACCTTTTTACTAAAATGGGAAATGAATATTTTAAAATTGAACGAACTAAAATGACAAAATGAATACTTTGTGATGGACGGAGGTAGTATTATATTATTAACTTTTTAGAGTATTTGTTTTCTGTATGGGTCCACCTATCAAAAGTAGTATACATCACCTCTTGTTTATCCACATTCAAATTTAAATAATTATCCTTATTGTTGTTTTTAATGTGTGAAAACTTTTTTAATCATCATAAAAAAACAAAAAAAAAATCAAATAAAAATAGCTGGATTTTCACTCTTGGAATTTTTATCTTTTTATTCTATCAAGTATCAACCTATAGCCGGATATTTCACCTTGGCAAAAAAAAAAAAAAATACAATTCGATAAAAAGAAAATCTCTTTTTATTCCATCAAATTAACCACCATCGGACATGTAACTGTAGCAATATTTTTTTTCTCTTAATTCTATCAACCAGAGATATAGTTCACGCAAAACTTTAAAAAATAAAAATAAAATAATAGATGAACATTTCAATTTGGCAATTTTTTTTTTAATCAACCCATTCGGGAATCGGGACTGCCAAACTTTACTGTACGTAGGAAAGAAAAAATAAAAATAAAAAATAGAAACTCAAGTGCTAATTTGTCGTAGAGAATATTTTTTTTTTTCAAAATAACCCCACTTTTAAGGGTATTGTTAGAAAAAAAATTAAAAATAGAAAGAAAAAAAGAAGAAGATGTATTAGAGTATTATTGGGAAAAAAAATTAAAAGTAGAAAAAAAAAGATGTATTTTAAAACAGTGAATTTTTTTTTTCAATTTTATTCATCCTCTTTTCAATTTTAAAAGAGACAAAATCGTATATTTATACTTGAAGCTTTGAACTTTTACTTTTTCAACCATTTATATATTCATCCTCTTTTCATTTTCTAATTTTATTTAACTTCCCAATCTATGTGGTCGGTAGTATGGGCGAACCTTCAGAGAAGCTTCCACCCTTCCCAACCAGCATCACAAGTCCAACTTTTTCTACATTAATTCCATCCCAACTTGTTTATATATATATATAGAAAATCAAATGTAACAACCATCAAGTATTAAAATCTAGTCTAACAAAAAATGGGGGACTTTTCAGCAGAATGGCAGACTCTAAAAAGAATGAATTCATTCGTAATTCCGAAGAGAGGAGCCATCAGACGCCGAATCTTCACCTCCCTCTTTTACATGCTCTTCCCGGGACGAAAACGCGACGGAAACTGACGTCGTCGTGTCTTCATCCGTCTTATACATGCTCACCCGGGGACGGAAATTGACGTTGGCATTCCACACCGGGCTAGCTCCATTGCTGCACTCTAGCTTCATTCGCCGTAGCTGCTTTATTTAGTTTTCCTTTTTATCGATGGTTCGTTTTGTAGCTCGCTTGTTTACATTAAGAGAGTTTTTTGATTTACATTGGTTAATAATATTTTATGAGTCTTAAAAATTATAAAGAGTTTACGTACTAATTGCAATTAAGCAGACTAAGACCGTTAATTAAAAGTAAAAGCACTTTGGATCACACCAGAAAGTGAGTTATAATACCTCATGAAACTAATTAATGAGGAAAACAATTCTCATGCTCATTCATTGTCTTTGATATTTTCAAGTCTTATTAATTTATCCAATAATTTTAAATGAACCAAACACTCCTCAACATTATTTTTTAGAGTAAATATCACAATTGGTCCTGTAAGTATGGTCGATCCAACTTTAATCATTTATCATTTACAATTCTCAATTTTGATCATTTTTTGTTCAATTTTAATCATTTTAGTCCAAATTTAGTCATTTTCTCAAATTTAGTCATATTATTTTGTCCAAATTAATCCTTTATGTTAAAAAATATCCAAAATTGATCTAAATGTATAATTTTAGGACCTAAAATGAACTAAAAATAACCAAAAGTAGACTAAAAAGACCATAATTGAGAATTGTTGAAAATAAATGACTAAAGTTGAAATTGGTCATACTTACATAATTAATTTTGATACTTACTCTATTTTTTAACCATGCATATTTCTTTCTAATTTTATATAATCATGAATTGTATTCATCATCCATCGCTTGTTCATAATCATTAAAATTTAGTGTTAAATTGTTAATTCTTATAGTTTAATGGTAATTTTAACTAATTTGTCCTTATGTTCACGTCACTTTAATTTGTGATTATTTCACAAATATTCTTTTCATGTAACTACGTCAATATTGGTTTATTTGATACATTAGTACAAATTCTCATATTGATACGTTGGATGTGAAGTTATAATTTAAAATTTTATAATTTGATTAATAAAATTTCAAATTTTATTGTAATAGTTATTAATAACTATAAAAAAATCTTGTATAAATTAGCATATAGTGTTGAGATTGGAGAATTTCAATAGAGAGATTATGTAATCAATAAATTAAAAAATTTTAAAAAGTATAGACATAAGGTATATTTCATGGATTTATATGTATTAAGAATATGTTGATTATGGTGTATAATTACTCTTAATCAACATAAAGGAGGGAGAGCGACGGCGAAGCAAATAGCGACGTCCATCATGTTGGAATTATCTTTTTTGACTTTAGTTTTTCTTTTTTCTAGTTTTGGTTTTTTAGAGGCCATGATTTTGGTTGCTATTGTTTAACATTTTGTAATTTATCGCATTTTACATGAATTTGCTATTTTTAAAGGAGTTACGTTAATTAAAAGATTCACAATCTACACATTATTAATAAATAATTAATGTAAAGTATATAAAAAGAGAGAAAAGTTTATTGTAGAATATTTAATGTAAGAGCTCTTTTTAACCAATGTTTAAATTAATTAATTGATCTTAATATAAAATGATTTGAAATATAATTCTAACCAAAATAAATGATTTGTATGATTTCTTTTAGAATTTTGGATATAATTGTAATTTCATCCTTATAATTTATATGGTATAATTTACTTTGGGATTTAGAATATAATTTAATTATAGGATTTATGGGATAATTGTTATTTTATTCTTATAGTTTGAGTATACTCCACCTCTAAAATTTAGAGTTTAAGGTATAATTATACTTTTAATAATTAATTATTGCATTTTAATAGTTGTTATTATTTTTTTAAGTATCAACACTTTATTTATATTATAAATTATATATGAAATAGTTCGCAAAACTTATTATGATACGAATTAAATTAAAGAAATGAACAATTACAAGAATCACTCTTTGAGTGAATGAAAACGCCTAAAAGAGGAGGAAGAAAGCTACAGAAACCTCACAATAATCAGGCAATTAAATAGAAATTGGAGGAGTGGTATCGTCCTTGTCGCTCTTATGATGTCTAACAAACTTGTATTATTCTCTATAATGGGCCTCCACTTCTTGATGGGCTTATGCCTTTGATAACTTTGAGTTCAACTGCTACTTTGTGGGCTGATTTAATTAGATAATGATTGAATTGGGTTGTATCACATTATCACTTATTATTAGTATTATTAAGAGTATAATTTTTTATCCATTTCACCTCACGAAAATCATTCATGGTAACGGTCTCACATAATTCTTTATCATTCTAATTGTATTGAAATTATATTTTAATACATGAAATATTACTTTTAATACATGATCTCATTGAATTAGGTAGCTTGAGCACTCTAATAATATATATAAAAGATATGTAAGAAGAAAAGGGATGTTTCGCATGCATTTGATTGAGGAAATAAAATAATTTTTTAATAAAACTAACCTCACGATCAATTAAGATGATCTTAAAAAATTTAAGATATTTTCCGATTATCTTTAGGGTGTACTTTTTTTTGACCTTTTCGGGTAATCATTGCTTTGATGCACCAGTAATTTTTGAAAATAATCGATTCTTCAATAAATTTATCTTCAATATCTAAATCACTTTAAAAAACAAAAAATAAAAATCACACAATCCATATATCACAAAACTAATTTTAAAAAGATTCTGCATAAGTACTTAAGGAAAAAAAGAAAAGTAGAAATATCTTTGCAGTTCCTTAAGTATCACTCAACTCCATAGTATGAAAATACACACTTCAACACATGTATATTAAAAAGATTTTGCAAAGTTCTTAAGGAAAAAAAAACATATAACTTTGCAGCTCTTAGAGTATCACTCTACACCATATTATGAAAGTAATAAGTAATATTCTTTTAAATTAAAATTTTTATTAATCTAAAAAAAAATATAAAAAAATCACAAACATATTAGAATTTGATTAGGTGTAGTATTTTTATTAAAAAAACAAAAAAGTAATAATTCATTACGGTAAAGAATAATTTTCTTATGTGCTAAAGATATAACATCAATATGCATGGTGAATTAAGTGCAAGGAATAATTTGCCGCCTGAGAAAATATCAGAATTCTAACATATTTCAATTTTAGTCATTTTTAATTTGGAAACTCATTTTTTATATTTTTTATTTGATTTTGCTAATTTTTGTCCAAATTTAATCCTTTTAACAAATTTAGTCAAATCTTTTGTTTAAATTTAATTTTTTTTATGTTAGAATTTGTCTAATTTTTGTCTAAAATTTAAAAAATAAAAGATTAAATTTAATTTTAAACTAAATTTGAACAAAAATGATCAAAATTGAAAAAAAAGACAAAAATTAAAAAAACGCAATTAAAATAAACTAAAATTAGAATAGCCATATATTAAAGATGCATTTTGATAATTATGCTTTGCCGCATCAATAAGGTGGGGTTGGAGTTGCCGGCTCAACTATTAAAATAAGATTAAAATTTGCCATATCAAAGAATAACATTTTTTTTTCTACATAGATTAATTATTATTATTTATTATCGAACAAAGTTAGTTGTTAGTATAATTTATAGTTAGTTAACTGGATCACTCACCTAGAGAGAGTCTAATGGTCAAGACCTGGTTAAGAATTATTATTATTTAATATACAATAAATAGTTATATGTTCTGATTCCTTCTTTAAAAAAAAATACTTAAAGGCAAAAATTTGTGTACACCAGACCTTTAGAATTTTGTGTTGAATTGTATACTCTTTAGTATAAAAATGTGTACCCTTTATTTTTTGAAAAAAAATAAAAATATTAATAAAAAGTATATATCTTTTAGAACAAAATAGTGTACCCTTACTAATTAAAGTGTAAACAAAACAATGTACCCTTACTTATAATACTAAATTCTAAAGGCACACGGTGTGCCGAATGCACGCAACCCTCACTCGTACTTAAATAAATACCATGAAATACGCATGCCAATACGTAGGATGGAGAGATTGCATATACACGTAGGTAAAGTATTTTTGTATGCTCGGAAAAAAAAACTAATTCCATGTGCTCTTATCCGACTCGAGTAAGAAAATAATATCCTTATTACTTAAATTAAATACCCATTATTAACCTATAAAATGTTACCTTGATTTTTAAAATTTTTTATTTTTTATATTTTTTTATTTTTATCAATGAGACTTTATTATATTAATATCCTTGATATATCAAACGACTTTTTATTTAAAAATAAATGCTTTTATTAATTAAAATAAATACTTTAAATATATTCTTGAACTTCGTTTTGTGATATTGTGAGAGATATAGTATTGCGTAAGGAATTATAATATTTTTTTTTCAAATTATCACATCTGATTCTTTAAATATCTTTTTAAGTTATGAAAATTTTGCATCGGTCATTTAACTATTGCAATTCTTAATTTTAGTTATTTTTTGTTCAATTTTTATACTGATGATCAAAATTGAATAAAAAGGACTAAAATTAAACACTTCAATAGTTAAAAAAATAAAATTCGGATTTTGACATACTTACATAATCAAATGCGATAATTTCTTTATTTTTATGTCGATTGTTATATAATTAATATATAAAAGAAAGAAAGAATTAGTAGTTGCCCTAGATCGATAGGATATATATTTTTCTTTTAATTTTCTTCTATCTCTTAAGCGTACGTATCATCCTTAGACGTAATATAAAAAATATTCCCTCCGTCCCGCACCAAGGATGCATTTTGTTTTTTTGCACATAGATTAAGGAGTATTATTATTTAATGTGTAGTGGGTAGTTGTATTAGTGGGAATATGGACCCCATATTTTAATTATATTAGTGGGTGAGTGTGGAACCCATGTGTATAAAAAAAAGAAAGGGAGCCCTTTGGGTGAGACGACCAAAATGAAAAAAAGAGACCCTTAGTGTGAACGGAGGGAGTAGGTGTTATATTAAAATGATATTCCGCAAGTGATGTCATTAATTTCATCTATAATTACACTCTTATTCGTGAAATACTCCCTCAACGGAAATAAATGATGGCAAACTATAACTCTACATTGAACCAGCGTATTTATTTCCCAATATGTTGCCGAAAATTTTATTCTTAATTAGTTGCCAACTTCCGAATAAACTATTTTGGAGAAAAATGTGGATCTTCATGTATTAATTCCTCAATATTTCCAGCATTAAACAATCAACTCATCATCTCTCTAGCCTCATTTTTCTTATTCACAAAAATATATGGCTCGAAATACAGACAACAAACTCTATTCTTTGCACGACCCGTTTCGAAAAAACGGGGTGATTTCGTGACTCCGACACGAGGAGGCATCAAACGCAACATTCTGTCGTCCTTCTGTCCCATTTTAATGGATGCTTTTCTCTATCTCTTCCACTTCAATTCCCACCATTAATTAGGGTTTCATTTCTTTGTTAATATGCATATTTGATATGTTCGATTTCATCGTATGTTGTGATGTTTGCATGATCATCATCATGTGTATCCTTCGTAATCACGCGTTTTCTTGGAGTGCTCATCATCATTGAACATGGGATGTTCACCCAACTGGATTTGTTTATTCTTCTTTGTCGGATAAAGTAACTTCATTGTCTATATTATTACCGCCAAATTATGTATGTAAGAAAAGTTAAATTTTATTGATTTTTTTTTAGGATAATTCAATGCTTTATGGAATAAATATAATGTGAAGCATATTATATGTGTTAGCTAGTGAGAATGAATTAAAGTGTATTTGAAGATTATTGGATTGGTGAAATACTTTTGTTTTTAGAATGTGATTTGTAAGACAAACAAAATAAGGGTTTATTTTTAATGCAAGGGTGTATATATTAAATAAACGGAGTACTAAAATCGCATTAGTTAATTGAACTTAATTTAGATTTATACAATTCTTTAAAGTTATGCTCACTCTGTCTCCAAACAATGTATAAGTTTGTCGTATAATATTTTAATGTACAATAAGTTAAAATGAACCATTCATCTTCTTTTACATTGCACACTTTCTATTTTGGGTTGTCTTACAAAAGTTTGTACCTTCCTTAAAAAAAGCAAAAAGTCAAAACAATCATCATTCCTCTCATACACTTTATTTAAAAAAAATCACCTCTATCTAACACATCTAATATAATTTATCATTTATTTATTACAAAAAAAAATCATAATACCCTTACCTTTCTTATTCTTCATGCTGGAGCGAGGGTGCAAAGTAAAGTAGGATAGAGAGAGTAATATTTTAATGTATAGTGGGTATTGTATTAATATAGTATATGGCCCGTATGTACTAAAAAAGGAAAACGTATACTTTGTTTAGTACGAACCAACATAAAAAAAGTGTATACTGCAGGGGGGAGTATATATATATATATATATATATATATATATATGAATGTAAGACATTCATGCATGTTCAAGCTCGGCTTTTTATTTTTTAATCTTTGGATAAGCCAAAATTAATTAATGTTGAGGCAGTCGATTTATATTCAGGCTAAAACTTAGTGTCTCCGGGACACCGAGCATCCGGATATTTTTTAATATTAAATAATATATTTTTTAGTATAAGGATGTGTATCCTTTATTTCTGAAAAAATAAAAAAAATTTAATAAAAGTATATAACATTTAGAACAAAATATTATACCCTTATTAATTAAAATGTATACCATTTAAAACAAAATGTTATATCCTTTACACTCTATGCATCTGGAGACACAAGAGACCAGCTCTTATATTTAATAGTGTAAATTATTGTGAGTGGAACCAAAATAAAAAGTGAGAAAAAAAATTGAAATGGAGGGAGGAATGAATTTCCTTTAAATTCATAAAAAAAATGATGCATAATATATCTCAGATGAATCGATTTGTGAAATGTATGAAGAGTAACACTTAAAAAAAAATCAATGAAAAGAGATACTCCTATTCCATTGAAAGCTCTATATTTTATTATATTGGGTGTCTCATTTAAAATTTTCAAATTTTTTTAGTAAAAAAATCTCACATATACACATAAAATACGCCTTAATGCATATATAAAAAACAAATGAAGACTTATGGATAGTAAGGTGGGAGAGTATTAATCAATGAACAAATTAATAGCTAGAATAAAAGGTAGAAGATCACATTAAGAGAGTATCAATTTTTATAGGACATTTGGTGCCCTTAAAAAGGGTTTTTTAGTTGAACTAATGGAATGACTTGGAATGAATAATTGTATTGACGAGATACAAAAGTATCTTTGTAGGATCTATAAATATCTTTAGGAGATCTGCAAATTATAAGGATTCTAGATAAAATCATCCCTATATTTTGTGAAGATTTACCAAAATCTACAAAATTATGACAGTTATAGCAAAGAATTGAAAATTAAGAAAGAAACAGGGCCCACTGGCCACTGGGATTAATTGTTTCTCTACTTAAATCCACTTGTTTCTCCGGTAGTTGTAAATTCTGCATGATGCTTCCCCTTCCTATTGTAGGTCCTACCATGACAGTAATCTGCGTCATCAGAAACGAAATTATTAATTAATTATATTTTTGTGTTACATATTTTGTTATACAAGCGTGAATGAATGATAGAAAAATAATCTTAACCTTTCTCCTAGATTGATATTTTCCTTTTAAGTTATACTCCCTCCATCCCACAAAAGATTGCACCTCCAATTTCGATACAGAGATTAAAAAAAGGAGGATTTTTGGGTTATTGCCCACTGTCAATTTGAAATAATCCAAAATGCCCACTCTTACAAATTTTTATCAAAACTGCCCCTTTTTATAATAAGATTACCATAATACCCTCAATAAAAGAAAAAAAAAAGAAATGCCTTATTCCATCGGTTGAAGACTTTTAAAATTAATAATAATTATTCTTATTAATTAATTTTATTGTTAAATAGTTCTTAGTATGATTATATATTTTTTAAAGATTTTTTTTTAATAATTCTTTTTTTTTTGTTTTTTCTCACCGCAGGGGTAATGTAAATCTATTAAATATTCGGATAATTTATTAATTATTAAATACTCTTCGTTTCGTTGTTATCTTTATCGACACTGTAAATATGCAATTTAGAAAAGTTTTTTTTGACAAATTTTTTTGACTTTTTAGGGGTATTGTAATATTTTTAGGTAATAAATAAAGTACAAAATATGTTTTGTGTTATGTGGGAGAAGTATTTTTTAAATTAAGATAATTTTTTAGGTTATTGATCAACGTGATTTTTTTTTTTTTTGGTGGTGAAGATATGTGTGTGACGGACGGAAAGAGATAGTGTGAAACTAGGTGTAACTAATAAAATTAAATTAATCTAATCATTAAATAATTATTTTTATTAATTTAATATCTAATTTTATTTATGATAATTTATTAAACAACCAATTATATTAATTTGTACTCATAATTTATGAAGTTGAGTTTTTCTTTTTAAAAAAAAAGTCAACATAGCTCATTTTATGTCACATGAGGGCATTAGAGTCATTTACAATGGAAATTGGGCATTTTTGGTGTTTTCTTATGAAGTGGGCATTTTTTATTAGTTACATAGTGTATTGGGCTATAATGATTATTCCCCTTAAAAAGTGATAACTTTTAGGGTATAATGATATTTTTTTTGTAATAAATAAATGATAAAGTATGTTAGGTAGAGATGAATTTTTTTATAAATAAAGTGTATGTGGAAGGGTGGTTGTTTTTTAATTTTTGATTTTTTTGAAAATGTGCAAACTTTTATGGGACTGCCCAAAATAAAAAGTGTGTCATCTAAAATAAGATTAAAAGAGTAGATTTTTTATTATATATCCTACTGTCAATCATTTAATTATTTTTAAAAAAAATGTTACAATGAAAAAGGAATAGGAGAATCAAACAGCTTAGAAAAGGATGAATTTTGCACACAAATTCCCATATCATAATATTTTTATATATGGTATATTTTCCCTAAGTCAATATTTTTTAATCTAGAGATTTATAGTAATATTTATCCTTAATATAGTGTGAATTCGTATATAATTCTCAGGGATAAAAACCAATTCAATCTCATAATTTTGCTTATGGTCAGTTTCAAAAAAGATAAATTTGTCTATTTGGTCTAGTGGTATAGAAATTGGGTCAAACACGTCCTATTTACGCCGGAAAATACTGATATCATGACCAAAAAATGGCACAAAATCGCCGATTTCTGGCCGGGATGATGACGTGACGCCCAGCTGACAACAAATTAAATCGCATTTTAATGACAACAAGGCATTTCTTTTTTCTTAAATGTGATTAAATTTGTTGTCAGGTGGACGCCAATGTCATCGGCCCGACGGAAATCAGCGATGAAATGAGAAATAATATCATTAAAATAAAAAAAGCAAAAGTAAAAATAAGAAAAACGGTGTCACGATGAAACGCACAAGACTTGCTCATCGTATAATGGAGGAAATCTCTTTAATTATTTTCTTTATTTCTTATAAAAAAAAAAAGAAAAAATCAAAAAGCGCAAGTGCATGCCCAAACTTAAGTCCTCAAATTTCAGATGAAAGCATGAGAAACAATAAATAAATAAATAAATAAATGCTAAATGTTTCGCAGATTAATATACATGTCATAATTTTTGTGTAATAATATGGGGCCTTGTGGACAAGATCAGGAAATTGGAAAATACTAGCAAATAAATATTCATTTTGGAAGTTTCAGTGTAATACCTGGTGGCTTTTAATTTTTTCCCTTTAAATATTTCACAATCATTTTCTTTCCATTTTCATCTCTTTCCTACAAAAGACTAGATTGTCGTACTTACGGCCTAGCAGCAGAGATGCCATTTTCAGACAAGAATACCAAATCATTTGTGACTCCAATCCGAGGATCAATCAAGCGCCGAATCTTTTCATCCTTGCTTGGCATAATCAAGAATGCTTTCCGGAGACGTTCATGATTTCGTGTCGTGTTGGATGCTTTAGTCGTGTTTGGGACTTCTTATAATTTTCATCCATCATTCTATCATTCTGTTTTGTGGTTTCATGAAGTTCTCATTTTGTGTTGATGAAGATTTTTAACCTTATGTAATTTTTACCTTCTTTTTTAATATACTACAACTTCATGTACATATCTAGTACTGTGTTAATTTTTAATTTATGTTTAAAAAGTTCTTTATCTAATTTAAGTTTGAATCTCATCTACACCAATTCACCGTACCACTCCCCAACGGTCAAGTATGTGTACGTATTAGACAATGGACAATGGACAATTTAAAGAAAATTGCCTATTAGGCTAAAGAAAGATCTTGGTCATGTCTCTCATCTAAGCTGCTGGAGTCTCGTATTATTAATGCTTTGTCAATCAATAACTGCTGCATGTTTCTAAATTTTCAAAATAGCAACAAAGAGTTGAAATAGTATTGCTTTTTGAATATTTAATGTGGATAACTGCATTCTTTACATATTAGGTCAGATATGGAAATGAATTGAAGTTCTTCACTTTGCCAAATTTTTGCTTAATGAGCTAGTGGATTTATGCCTGGACCGTTTGAGAAGACTTTCATACAAACACCTGATTTTTAGTTTAGGTCTCAATTTAAGATCTAATTTTATAAAAGTTTCAATTTAAGGTTTGAATTTTTTTTCTCGAATTAGGACCCAATTTTTATATTTTATATTATTTTTCTCATTTTAAGACTTGTTATAAATTTTATTTTCTCATTTCAAACCATACAAAATTATTTTAAAAAAATATTATACACCTTCAAATCAAATCATTATATTAAATGTATATTGTTTTTGTTAACATTCTGTATTATTCTATAATATATATTGAATTCAGGAAAAAAAATACTATAAGCATTATTTTGAGAAAGAAATTAAAATTTAAGCCTTCAAATGAGACACTTTTAAAATGAAGTCCAAATTTGAGATATAAATAAAAAATTGGGCATTTGTTTGAAAGATTTTCGAGTTTGACTTCGAGAATCTATCAAAATTTTGGACCCAACCCAAACCAAACCAAACATAACATCACTGTTCATAATAAATTATTAATTTCCAATAAATTTGAAAGAAATGTAAACGGAAACAAAACTTATGAGCTCCAATAACAAAAACATTAAATCTTAAATACTCCATCAATTTATGATAAATTAATACATTTTTACACATTGATTTGAATAAAGTTACAATTTGCCCTATTAAAAACCCAAACTAAACATAACATCACTATTCATTATTTTCAAACTCCACAAAACCTTAAAACTTACATAACTTATTGTAGGATTAAGTTGGTAATTTAAAGAAAAAAAATAAATAAATTTGTTGGAATTGATAAATAAAATGTAAAAAATAAGTAAGATGTTATAATATATTTTTAATATTAATGGGACGTACATAAATATATGGGACAACTCAAAATAAAAGTGTACATAAATACTTTGTACATATTATGGAATAAAATTTAAACCTTAACTAAGACCATGCAAATTATTAAAGAGTTGGTCTCTTGTAAATTGGGTTTACATTATAAATTCTTAAATCATGTGGTCCTCTTTAATTTAAACGCCCTACCAATACATAAGGTATATATGATTGAAAGGGGAAACCATAGGGTTTACACCGTGAATCCGATATACGCATGTGTTTGTAATTATTAAAATAGCATCCCAGAATACACGGAATGAACTCTATTTCGTTTCGAACAAAGACTACATGCGCATGGGGGTTGCTTTCATAGTGTGATTAATGGCAACATGCAGACCCCACCATGCCTAATTCATTAAAAAATTCTGCTTAAAAAAGAAATCACATACTCCATCTATCTCTAGCATATGTATTTTGTTTGTTCCAAAATTACTTTCACACCATCGATAAAAAAACACCTCTCAATTCACAATAGTAGCACTCTAACAATATTACAATACAACGAACATATCGCTCAATTTTTACTTTATTTATTTATTTTGTTAAAATCAATAATATCATATGCTTTAATTTGTGTTTATTATTCAATACTCCCCCTAAACCCATTAAGGTTTACGTTTGATTGAATTATGTATGTCTTCAAAACTGCGACACATCTTTTGATTGAATTAACTTCAAAAAGTATTTAAACATATATACCATATGATTATTGATTCGGGTCTTTGGAGGAGGAAAAACGGTTGGTTGTGAAAATGGAGGAAAGTAGTAGTTGTAATATTGTTATTTGTAGTTTGTTGAGGAGGAACGAGCTCTCAATAGCAAAACCATTGTTGGAGGTAATTAATGTATCAAAAGGGATTGTGGGCGGATACAACTACCATACTCATGTTGCTTGATCAGCTGCAAATGCAAGGAGAAGGTGTAATCGATGTGCTTATGAAAATTATTAACAAAGTTTGTGCTTCAGTATTATATTAGATTGCTTTGTTTAGTTGTCGAATAAGTACTTAAAAAACTTCAAATTTATATTTTGCAGCTTACTACTTAGTTTCAACTGTGATTCTCTATTTCAATGCTAATTTGGAACTTTGAACCAATTAATAGAGACAACTGCCCTCTGAATAATATATATATATATATATATATATATATATAACCTGCGTACAACGCGGGATCATTTAATTATTATTCTTATTTTTATAATTAAAAAATTCGTGTTATATAACATAACAACATTAATTAAGGTGATTTTTTTTCTTCTTATAGCTAGACAATTTCTTTAATCAATTGAAATAATTTGTAACAAATTATAACATTTGACATTTGATAATGTAACGTATAACTAAATCATATTAAAAGTTAACATATATATGTACATATATTCTAATTATTTGAAAAAATCTTCACTAGTATTTTTTTTAAATGTTACTTTATAACATAATACAATTGAAAACTATTTATTACTCCCCCTATTTCTCTGAAAAAATGTGCAACAACATAGGGGCAATTTTGTCTCTATGCTTTATATTTATATAGTTGTTAGTATTACATTTTTTTCATTGTATTTAAGTACAATTATGATCAAAGTATGCAACTCTTATCAATATAAATCCTTAATTTTAAGGGTTGTCTAAAATAAATATCAATTATATATTAAAAAAATTCTTAATTTATTCTTTTATTTTCTATACATGATTTGATTTTATACTAATTAATTTATTAATTGCAATTAATGATACTAAAGTAAATAATGAAATAATAATTTAATTTAAAAGATCAAATATTTTATAATTAATTAAAACAAAATTATTAAAATATTTTAAATAGTTGCTATATATATTTTTTAAAAATATACTTAATATTATAAATAATATTTAAATAGAGTATTACTTTTTACTCATGATTATGGTTTAGTATTTCTTAATTAACTATATAATAATAATTCTATTTCCATTAATTGTTATTTCTAAGAAACTAATATATATATATATATATATATATATATATATATATATAATATAATATAATATAATATAATATAAATAAAATTAATTTATATATAGTATTCTTTTAAATATTTATAAATTTGTAATGAATTTATTAATTTTTTTAAATTTTATTAGCTTCAAATTATATTATATAAAAATTAAGAAAATAAAATTTATAATTCATATGTCATAATTGAATAATTAAGATATATGTAAATAAATAAATATTAATATACTAAATTTAAAAAATTAACAAATATTTACAAACTCAATTTTAATGTTATTTGTATGAAATAATGATTTAACTTAAAGAACTTAATCTTTCGATTCTATACATGAATTAGTTTTTTAACCACTTATTCTCTAGAGGTGATCGATTCAAGAATACTTGAATCGTCAATCTTCTTTCACTTGAAGAATACTTGAATCAATCTTTAGAGGTAGATCCTAAAGAATACTTGAATCGATTATTAAGATGTAATACTTGAATTAATTTTTTCCTCTTGAAGAATCGAATCGATTCTTAAGATTTAAATCGATTTAAGAATACTTGAATCGATCCTCTTACTCTTGAAAAATTAATTTTTAAGATGTATTCTTGAATCGATTCTCTTCCTCTTGAGAAATCGATTCTTAAGAGGTAAATCAATTCAAGAATAATGAATCTAGGTAAATCAATCCAAGAATAATTGAATCAATTCTCTTCTTCTTGAAGAATACTTGAATCGATTTTTTAGAGGTAAATCGAATCTTTACTTGATTTTTTGTTCTATCAAAATAAATTTTTATACTTTCATAAATTAATTCTCCAGAGAACTTGAAGAAAGCTCCTATTCCTCTTGGAGAATCGAATGTGTGTATTAGAATAAATAACCAAAAAGTCTTATTTACAGGTGGGGCGATAGAGAATAATATATGAAATATTCTTTTTTCCTTTTATATATATATATATATATATATATATATATAATTTAATTTGATATTAATTAATTAATTTATTGCCATTAAAAGATTTAGTAATTAATTTATGATACCCAAATAAATAAATAAAATATTGTAAATTTAATCATTATTAAAAATAAGAAACTCCTTATTAAAAAAAGAAAATATTAAATAAGAAAGTTAATTAAAAGTAAATAATGAAAATATTAAAAAAAGTATTAAAAAATCCAAAAAATTGAGAAAATTACACATCACATTAGAGCGCTCTGGAGACGACACGTCAGCAAGAAAAGTTTCTACTAAAGATATATCTTAAGTATACTATAGCAGAAACTTTTCTGCCTACGTGTCGTCTCCAGAGCGCTCCATTATGACGCATAATTTTTTCATTTTTTTGAATTTTTAAATTATTTTTTTATATTTTCCTTATTTACTTATCATTAAATTCCTTATTTAATATTTTCTTTTAAAATAATGTATTTTCTTATTTTATTAATTAATCTTAAATAGGTAATAAATTAAAAAAATTATTTATAGAAATTAAGAACAAAATATTAATTAAAAATAAAAATTATGTTTATTTGAGATAATAATAAATAAAATAAATATATACATAATTAAAGAAAAAATTCAAATTAAAAATATATATCAAAATATAAATTAAAAATATATTTATCTTTTTTTATATGTGCATCTCATTAATTTATCATAAAATAAATTTCTTTTTTTTATTTTGATTGATGACTAATTAAATTTTGAATATCTTTATGTATTTATTTTGGTATCATTATTTAATTACTAAATCTTTTATTGTAATAAATTAATAAGTATAAATTTAAATTATAGTATATAAATAGAAAAAAAAAATATTCCATATAATATGCTCTCACACCCCACCTATAAATAAGCCTTTTTGGTTAGTCATTCCAAACACACACATTCGATTTTTCAAGAGGAATAAAAGTTTTCTTCAAGTTCCTCTAGATAATTGAATTATAAAAATATAAAATTTCTTTTGACGGAGCAAGATTCGATTCACTTTTAAATAATTGAATCTCGAACCAATTCAAGTATTCTTCAAGATGAAAATAATCAATTCAAGTATTCTTCAAGAATCAATTCAAGTATTCTTCAAGATGAATAAGAGGATCGATTCAAGTATTCTTCAAGAGGAATAACATAATCGATCGATTCAAGTATTCTTGAATCATTCAAATATTTTTGGAATTGATTTACCTCTTCAAGTATATAATCTCAAGTATTCTTTCTTCAAGACGAATAAGAGAATCGATTCAATTATTCTTGAATCATTCAAGTATTTTTGGAATCGGTTTACCTCTTCAAGTACATAATCTCAAGTATTCTTTAAGAAGAGGAATAAGATGATCGATTCAAGTATTTTTTTAAATCGATTTATCTTTTCAAGTAGATAATCGATTCAAGTATATATTTTTTAAGATGAATAAGAGGTTAAAAAAACTGATTCATGTAGATTATTCAAGTATTTTTAGAATCAATTTACCTTTTCAAGGGGATAATCTATTAAAGTATTTGTTAAGATGTATTCTTTAAGAGGAATAAGAGGTTAAAAAACTGATTCATGTAGATCATTTAAGTATTTTTGTAATAAATTTACCTCTTCAAGTAGATAATCAATTCAAGTATTCTTTAAGATGAGCAAAAGGTTAAAAGACTGATTCATGTAAAGAATCGAAATCTTTCTTCAAGTTATTTAAGTTTAATTATTATTTTATATTATATTTTTTAATATATTACTCGATGTTGGCAAATGATATTGGAATCGAGTTTTTAAATAATTTTTTATTTATTAATTTTAGCATATTAATTTTATTTAATTATTCATATGTATTTGAATTATTCAATTATGACATGTGAATTATAAAAATTATTTCTTTAATTGTTTATAATATTTGAAACTAATAAAAATAAATAAAAAATAAAATTAATAAATTCATTAAAATTTTTATGGATATTTAGAAGAATATTAATATATATATATATATATATATATATATATATATATATATTAGATTAGTTTCTTAAAAATAACAATTAATGGAAATAGAATTATTATTATATAGTTAATTAAGAAATACTAAACCATAATCATGAGTAAAAAGTAATATTTCATTTAAATATTATTTATAATATTACGTATATTTAACAAAAATATAGCAACTATTTAAAATATTTTAATAATTTTTTAATTAATTATAAAATTTTTGACCTTATTTTTCATAAATAATATATATATATATATATATATATATATATATATATATATATATATATATATATATATATATATATATATATATATATATATATTAAGTATAGTATAGTAAATTAAAGCCCTTTTCTGCTAACGTGTTGTTCACATATAGTCTTACTATTTATTTATTTATTTTTTCTTATTCATTTATTATAACTTATTTATTACAACTAATAAATAAATCATTCGATATAAATAAATTAATTAGTATCAAATCAAATTATGTATAGAAAAAAATAATAAATTGAGATTTGTTTATATAATTGATATTTATTTAGGCAGTAAAATTAAGGATTTATTACATACTTTGATCATAATTGCGCTTAAATACAATGAAAAAAATGAAATACTAACAACTAAATAAATATACAGCAAAAAGATAAAATTACCCTTATATGGTTGTACATTTTTTAAATAGACAGGGGAAGTAATAAATTATTTTTAATTGTATTATATTATAAAGTAACATTAAATAAAATATACAAGTCAAAATTCTTTCAAATAATTAGAATATATGTACAAATATATTAATTTTTTACATGATTTAGCTATAATTTTTTACATGATTTAGTTATACGTACAATATCAAAAGTCAAATATTATAATTTAATAAAAAAAGTAAAATAATAAATTTATCATCTTATAGAACATATTTTAAGCGTTAGTTGAGAATGATAATTTTGAAATTAAAATTGTAGTGTAAGTTTATAGCGATTTTATTTTATGAGAGCATGAACTTGATTGGGGGCAAACAAGAACAGAAAATATAAATTATTTATAATAAGCTAGTGGGTAAAACCACTAAATATTATTGATCGAACAAACACAAATCAATACAGATAACATGAGGACAAAACACAGAAATGGAGAATAAGGTGAATTAGTCCTTGTGCCAATTCCTTAATTTCAACAACTGCTGGTCTTGTGGAATACCTAATTTCTCCTTATTCTCTATGTGATGGTCTCTACACACGTTTACGCCATCTGCATGATTAATAAAAACATTATTTTCTGTATATTACTCCCTTCCTCCATTGAGGGTGGACGTTGGTTTTTCATGTAAATTAAGATATATAATATTTTAATGTGTAGTGTGGGAGATAAATAATAATTTAATGTAAAATGGATAGGTGTATTAATGTGATGTGTGGGCTCATGAAAAGAGAAGTAATTAATTTGTGTGACTCCTATTACCAAAAGGGGAAATGTACACTTTATATTGAGACAGATCAAAATGACAAAATGCATATATTTTAGGGGGACGGAAGGAGTATATAAATTTAATAAAAAAAGAAAAATAATAAATTAATGAAAATAAAACTAAAAGTAAAATCTAGCTAAAAATTACTCCGTGCGTGTGTCCGTCTCATAGAAGTTATGACACATTTTTTTTTGGATTGTTTTACAGAAGTTGGTACATTTTTTTTTTTTACATGTAACCCACACAAAAAAAAATTTACATGAGACCCACACATTATACTAATACAACCACACATCACACATTAAAATATTATATTTTCAACTTATTACACATTAAATTATTAATATACTTTTTAATTTTTGTGCCAAAAAAACTATTATAACTTTTTCGGGAAGGGGAGAGTAATAATTTGCAAGAGGAAGGAAAGGCAAATTGCAAAATAAATATAGACTACTTACTGTAGGCAATTAAATTTTATTGCCTAAATAAATAAAATGTAAAGGATAATATATTAAATATTGATTAAATATTTATTTATTAAGGAATTTAAATAAATTAATCCTGAAATAAATAAATAAATAAATAATTGATAATTAATATAATTATTTGAGCCCAAATCTAAGTCAAACGGGCTTAATCCAAGCATATGGGCTCAATTCGGGTCAAGTGGGCCTGATTCAAATCAACAAGCCCAACAAATTAAGTCTAGCAGGCCTAATTAAATTAATTAGGCCCAGGTTAAATCCTACGGGTTTAATTAAATTAAATAGGCCCGTATCCAGTCCAGCAGGCTTAAAGCCCAACATATCTTTTGAAGGAGAAAATATATCTCAAGTAGTTATTTTCTCTACCTATAAATAAGGACCTTCAGTCCTCATTCCAAACATTCTGAAAATCCTGAAAGCCTGGAAAGCTCTGAAGGAACGTGGAATTTCTGCGAAGATCAAAGTCATTCTTCGAAGATCAATCTAGAAACATCCTTCAATCTGAGATCAAGGTGCGGAGCCCCTCAGATTCATCGTTTCTTCAAGTCAAGTTCATCCAGCAATATTCGTGAAGTCAATGGTGTTCTACCAAATTGAGCGGCGTTCTTCACAGTAAATCTTCAAGTCAACGGTTGATCCAAACAAAGGCTCGACGCCTCTGGATAAACGTTTTTTAAAGCTTCAAGTCAAATCCGAGCTCGGACAAGCTTCATCCGAAGATCCAGCTCCGAAAGTTGATAGAGTCAAGAAGTCAACTCAAGAGAGGAATCAGAGGATAGCTAGAGACTGTCTACTCATATCTCAAGTTCAATCCATCTTGAATTTTCGTTGTAATTTCTTTTGTGTTTATTATTTAATAAATACAATATTTGTTGTTACAAATTTTGGCACGCCCAGTGAGACAGTTTCTACCTCTCATTTCCTCTTCGAGCAAAGTAAGATGGTTCCACTAAGAGTCAAAGTCAACAGATCAGCTTCTGTCTTCAAGTCTTCAGAACTACAAGTTGAAGACGTTAATGTTACGACCAGAAGCATGTCAAAGATGGCACGATCTGAAGCCTCTTCAGAGATAAATTCTTCAGTTGGAGTTACCTCTGGAGTAATACCTTATGATGCTAAAGACGAGGAGGACAACCTTGTTGGCTTAACTCATCTATCTGAAGAAAGTCCATCATCAGATTCATCCATAGTCCATGGCAACAAATGCACCAACTGTCAAGTTTCGAAGGAATGAGAGTGAAAAGGAAGATAAAGTGAGGAATGATCCCCAAGAAAGGGGGCAAAGAAGATTGACCTTGAAAGAGATGCAAGAAAGGAAGTATCCATTCCTTGATTCAGATGTCCCAGGCATATTTGATGATCTGTTCAAAGATAAACTTATCGAGCTTCCTGAAATGAAGCGACCAGAAGAGGCGGGACAAACTGACAATCCGAAATATTGCAAGTATCATAGACTGGTGGGTCATTCTATTAAAGATTGCTTTGTCTTTAAAGACAAAGTTATGCGATTGGTTGAGCAAGGGAAGATCTTTCTAGATGAAGATGCAACTGCGAACTCTATTTCTGCGGGCGGTGATTCTTCATGTCATATGGCAAGCGAAGCTCAGCTACTTAAGGGTGAATCTGGGAATGAAAGTGAGACCCATGTTATGAAAATAACCTTCACAGAGGAAGACTTACTGCTCGGTTCACAATCTCATAACCGACCCTTATTCGTAACTGGTTATACCCAAGAGCAAAGGGTCAATCGAATATTGATTGATGGAGGTTCAGCTGTCAATATCTTGCCCCTATCCACGCTTAAGAAGTTAGGGATTCCTACCAACGAGCTCGGCAGTAGTCGATTGACAATTCATGGGTTCAATCAAGAAGGCCAGAGAACACTTGGTACAACAGTCTTGGACTTAATGATAGATGAGATGGTCTCAACAGTTCTGTTTCATGTCATTGATGCTAAAACATCATATAACATGCTCTTGGGGCGCCCATGGTTGCACGAAAATGGAGTGATTCCTTCTACTCTACATCAATGCTTCAAATACTGCGATGGAGGCAACATAAAAAAGGTGCTTGGCGATGAAAGGCCATTCACAGAAGCTGAGTCATATTTTGCAGATGCTAGATATTTTCTGAAGAGTAGCAAGGTTGTTAAGCCAGAAGGAAGTTCATCACAAGAGAAAGGTGATGATAAACAAGAAAGAGAGAAGGCAGATGATGTTTCATCCACACAGTCTAATGAAAGTAAACAGTTGATCAAGATTGTAGAAGGGTTGACACTACCTCTAACTAAGGTTGACACTGGGAAGCTCTCTCCTCCTCCACTCAAAGGGTTTACTCGCCCAATTCAAGGAGCTAAAACTGAGCATGGAGATGTATTCGAGGCGGCAGTTTCCAAATCATATAGTCCACAGGCTTACAAACTTCTTGTGAAAGCTGGTTATAACCCGCAAGAAATAGTTGGGATAAAAGAGTCATCTCATGAGACTCCTAGTGGATTCAATAACACTCAGGAGACGTTCAAAAGTAAGGGTCGCACTTCCAAATATACTAGAATAGGTCTAGGATATGTTCCACAAAAGCCTGTTCGCATTGCGATCAAAAGGGCAAACACGAATTACATCACTGAAGATGAAATTCTTTCTGAAGAAGAAGTGTCTTATGAGAAAGATAGAAAGACAGAAAGAATCTCAGTCTTCGAAAGGCTAAAACAAGCCGGAATTGGAAATCGCCAGAGATCTAAGACTCCCAGTTTCCCAAAGATACATAGTCGGATCCCATCTCGCATGAAAAGACGATATTTCCTGACTATATCATGTGACACAGTGTTGAAAGCTAAGAGGCGAACAATAATCTTCACCCGAAGTAAAGAAGATGATCGGGAAAGTGTAGGCTCATCAGATATTGTTCATTCCGTTATCATGCAAATAAATCTCCACAATGCAGAAAGAGATCTACGAGGCAAGATTGTCGAAATGAGGAGAGATGGTTATGTAGTGGAGAGCATTGTTAAAGTGGGAGAAAATGAACAAGTTAGGTCTAATCCACATTTTCAAAGGCAAGAATTTCTGGAGGACATTGCTGCAGTAAATCATGTCACTATACAAGAAGAAACCTCAACTGAAGAGGAAGATGCCGATGATGCTCCCCCAGAATTTGAGGAGGGTATTAAATCTACTATTGATCAATTGAAGGAGATTAATTTAGGTGATGCTAATGATCCACGTCCAACCTATATAAGTGCTTTGTTGACATCTGAGGAAGAAAAAGCTTACATTGAGCTTCTTCAAGAATTTAGAGACGTGTTTGTCTGGTCATTCAAGGAGATGCCCGGATTAGATCCAAAAGTGGCAGTTCATCATCTAGCAGTAAAGAAAGGAGTCAAGCCAGTTAAGCAGATGCAGCGTCGATTTCGACCAGAGCTGGTTCCATTGATTGAAGCTGAGGTTAATAAGCTCCTTGAAACGGGAAAGATACGAGAAGTCAAGTATCCCACTTGGCTCTCTAACATTGTGCCAGTAAGGAAGACAAATGGGCAGCTTAGAGTGTGTGTTGACTTCCGTGACTTGAACTTGGCATGCCCAAAAGATGATTTTCCACTACCAATCACAGAACTTATGATTGATGCAACAACCGGGCATGAAGTGCTTTCATTTATGGATGGATCATCTGGTTACAATCAAATTAGCCTAGCTCCGGAAGATCAAGAGAAAACAACCTTCCGCACTCCTAAAGGAATATACTGCTATAATGTTATGCCATTTGGCTTGAGGAATGCTGGCGCTACGTATCAACGAGCTATGCAAAAGATATTCGACGACATGCTTCATAAGAATGTCGAATGTTATGTGGATGACATTGTAGTGAAATCAAAGAAGAAAAAGGACCATCTTAAGGATCTAAGGCAAATATTTGAACGTCTCAGAAAATTCTAACTCAAAATGAACCCGCTTAAGTGCGCATTCGGAGTTTCTTCTGGTAAGTTCCTTGGATTCATTGTCCGACATCGTGGCATTGAGATTGACAAAGCGAAGATTGATGCAATAATAAAGATGCAGGTGCCCCGGAACATACATGAGCTCAAGAGTTTGCAAGGTAAGCTGGCGTACTTAAGAAGATTCATAGCAAATTTGGCTGGCCGATGCCAACCATTTAGCCATCTTATGAAAAAAGGCAGCCCATTTGAATGGGATGAAGCTTGCACTAATGCATTTAACAGCATTAAGGCATATTTGATGAAGCCACCAGTGTTGGTTGCTCCAATAGCCGGACGTCCATTAATTCTCTACATATCTGCTCAAGAAAAATCAGTTGGAGCCTTACTTGCACAAAATAATAATGAAGGAAAGGAGTGTGCGTTGTACTATTTGAGTAGAACGATGACTCCAAATGAGTTAAAGTATTCACCAATTAAGAAGCTCTGTCTTGCTCTCATATTTGCGATTCAGAAGTTAAGGCATTACTTTCAAGCTCATTCTGTTTACTTGGTCTCGAAGGCCAACCCATTAAAGTTCGTAATGTCAAAGCCAGTGCTCTCTGATAGGCTCGCAAGGTGGTATCTCCAATTGCAGCAATTTGAAATTATTTACGTCCCTCAAAAAGCGGTGAAAGGACAAGTGCTGGCAGATTTCTTGGCTGACCATCCCATGCCTGCCGAATGGGAATTGTCTGATGATTTTCCCGATGAAGATATATTGGCTATTGAAATCACTCCTCCTTGGAAGATGTATTTCGATGGAGCTGCTCACAGAGAATGAGCCGGCGCAGGAGTAGTATTTGTAACCTCAGATGGAGGAGTTCTGCCATATTCATTCAGTCTAACTGAAAATTGCTCTAATAATGTAGCTGAATATCAAGCTCTTATACTTGGTTTGGAGATGGCAGTGGATGTAAAGCAGCGACACCTTAAGGTATATGGAGATTCGTTGTTGATAATCAACCAGCTGCTTGGTTTATATGAGGTTAAGAAAGTTGAACTACTTCCGTATTATAATTATGCTCAGAGGCTTATGAATTGGCTTGGAGACGTAGAGATTGAACATTTACCAAGGAGCAAGAACAAGCAAGCCGATGCTTTGGCAAAGCTAGCATCAACCATAGCAATGCCCGAAGCGCTTGTTCAAGTACCGATCTGCAAGAGTTGGGTGGTACCTCCCTTCTTTGAAGATGAAGATGGTGAAGAAGTTGAGTATTGCGCCATAGAGGTCTATGATATTGAGAAAGAAGATTGGCGTCAACCGTTCGTGGATTACTTAAAGAATGATAAACTTCCTAATGATCCGCACCTAAAGGTTGATGTCCAACGTAGAGCACCACGATTCTTCTACTACAAAGATTCACTCTATAGAAGATCGTTTGATGGTATTCTCTTAAGATGCTTAAATGATGAAGAAGCTCTTCAAGCTATGGAAGAAGCTCATTCTGGAATATGTGGCGCCCATCAGTCTGGACCCAAGTTACATTTCGGAATCAAAAGGATGGGATATTACTGGCCTTCTATGGTGAAGGATTGCATAGATTATGCACAAAAATGTCAGCCATGCCAGTTTCATTCAAATCTCATTCATCAGCCTCCCGAACCATTACATCCAACAATTTCTTCGTGGCCATTTGATGCATGGGGCTTAGATGTGGTGGGGCCATTAACGAAGTCTTCTGGAGGTCATCTTTATATTCTGGCTGCCACTGATTACTTTTCCAAGTGGGCGGAAGTTATACCCTTGAGGGAAGTGAAGAAAGAAAATGTGGCTGATTTCATCCGCATCAACATCATATATAGATATGGAGTGCCTCGATACATTATCACAGACAATGAGAGGTCATTCTGTAACTCTTTGATTGATAAGCTTTGTGAGAAGTTTGACTTCAAGCAAAGAAAATCTTCTATGTATAATGCAGCAGCTAATGGGCTTGCCGAAGCCTTCAACAAAACACTGTGTAATCTGTTGAAGAAGGTGGTCTCCAAGTCAAAGCAAGACTGGCATGAAAGGATTCATGAAGCTTTATGGGCGTATCGAACTACTTATAGAACGCCTACTCAAGCTACTCCGTACTCTCTTGTATATGGGGTTGAAGCTGTGGTGCCCCTTGAAAAGCAAATACCATCTTTGAGAATAGCCATACAAGAAGGTTTAACTGAAGAAGAGAACGCACGACTGCGTCTCGAAGAATTAGAGGCACTTGATGAGAAGAGGTTAGAAGCACAACAAAGACTTGAATGCTATCAAGCTCACCTCTCCAGAACGTTTAACAAGAAAGTAAAGATACGTTCTTTTCATGTCGGAGACTTAGTCCTTGCTGTAAGAAGGCCTATTGTCATCACTCACCGAGTTGGAAATAAATTCTTGCCCAAGTGGGATGGCCCACATGTTGTGAAAGAAGTGTATACGAATGGTGCGTACAAGTTGATATCTGAAGATGGCTGATGAGTGATATTTTCACCTAGATTTTAGTATCTTTTTATGTGTGTTTTCGTATATTTTTATCTGTATTTTATGTGTTATTTGGTTGTGTTTTGTGTTTTCATGGAAATATGTGTGAATGAGCTTAAACCTAAATTTGGAGTTGAAAACGAGGGAGAACGAGCCAAAACAGTGAAGGAAACAGGACAGCAGCAACACGACTGGCCGTGTCGGTGGCACGAGCCGTGTCGCAGTGCACGACTCGTGTAGCTAACACGGGCCTATCCAGAATGGCCGTGCGGCAACATCTATTCATCCAACACGACCACCACTTGGCCGTGTTGCGGAGCTCGATTCGTGTTGCAGCACACGACCCGTGTAGCCAACACGGGCCCGTAAGCGATGGCCGTGCGGGAGCATCAGTTCACGCAACACGGGCACCTTATGGCCGTGTTGCGCCACACGACTCGTGTCGTGTCAGGGATCAGAAAAATTCAGAATCCTTCTAGAAGCTTGTCAAGGAGTATAAATGCCCCTCCATTCAGATTTTATAACCAGAGATCCGAAATTCTACTGTTCCCACACACCTCACACACCATTCCTTTGATTTCACACCATATTCTCCATCCCATTCATCCATTTTGAGATCTACATCATCTCTCCATAATTTCCTCCATCCAAATCAAGTGAAGAAGCAAGGAAGCTTGGGTGATCACCAAAGGAAGAAGGGAGATTCAATTGGATCCATTTCCAAGGGAGTTTTCATTCCAATTTTGTGTTAATCCTTTAGTTTATCATGATTTGTAAGAATTATAATGTCTATGTTATGGATCTTATGAAGATTGTAGGCTAATCTCCCTTGTGAGATTAGCAACATGAAGGTTGTTGGTTAATTTGTGGATCTATGTAATTAAATTCATATGTTGATGGGGATATTTGATTTTCTATCATTGGTGCTTATATATCTTGAGATCTATGATGTTTTGTGTGTTTGATTGTTCTAATTATATGATTAGATTGAGAAATCAATTATGTGCTTAGGATAGTCAAGTGAATCATTTCATCAAACACCTCATGTGCATTATAGATGGTAAAGTGATTGAGAAGTCCTTTATTATTTAGAACCCTTTGATGGAACATGTGATTAGTTAGATTGAGAAGTCAATTGATTATATGAAGGGATTCTATAATTGAACTTAATACCTAGTTGGAATAGTTTAATTTAGAACCAACCTTTGAGCTATTTTGAGATTGTGCAAATGATCTACATCCTATTCATTTCGAGAGAAAGTTTAGGTGGTATAAGTGTTGGCCCTTAGTCTTAACCCTTGATACATATGAGTTTAATGCATGAATCCATAAGTTACCACTTCATTAGTGTTGTTAATCTCACCTCCACTCAATTTGGAAAACCACTCATTCATCATTTTTATCTTGTCATTTGATTATTGCTTGTCTACTTTCATTTAATTACTTGTTACCCAAACCATCCATCTATGATTCGTCTCTATAAAATCGTGATAAACGTGATATCGCTTAAGTGCTAGCATCGACCTCCCTGTGGTTCGATAAATTCTTGAATTGGTCAACCCGACTACAAGTTATGGCTAATCAATGGCGTAGGAATCGGCCCCATAAATGGCAAATTCCTGAAACGCTACTATGCGTAATCCCGTCAAATCCAAGGAACGCTCCTTGATGCACGAGTCTAAACTGCATGTTACTCCTGGTCCGCATGAGTATAAACTGTGTACGACAAACTCTTGGTCCGCATGAGTATAAACTGTGCACGACACCCACCAAAGGTAATTATATGTGGTTAAACTATTAATTCACCCCACTCAGATATTTTAAGTGGTTAAAGCATTAAATATCCTACTTTGTCTAAAGTGGTTAAAAAATAGTCACTCCTGGCCCACATGAGTATAAACTGTGTACGGCACCCCCATTCAAATCAAATCATGTCCCTTTGAACTACGTTATGACTTGATCCTCTACGAAGAGGTACGTAGGCAGCTTAGCACTCTGCTAAGTTCAGTTATAATTTAGACCATTCCCATCAAGTTGGTGAGGCAAGCGACAAATTGAGATATGAAGGAGATAAGAAGCAAAAAAAAATTAACCATGAGAAGTCGGTGGTTAAAAATTCAAGTGAAGAAATCAAAAAGTTTATGATGGTTAGAGAAATCTGAATTCTTACTATATTGAAGAAGAGCCAAATTTTCGAAGATCTTGAGAGTTGTTGAAATAAAAAGAAGGAAAAGGAGTTGGATTGAAACTGTTAAATTAAGAATTGCTGATTGAATTATTATTATTTAATTCACTTAAAAGCTCTCTTAATTTAGCCTAAGATGATAAGCTTATTTTGTGGGGGTAAAGTTGATGTGATCATAAGCACTCCAACAAGACCAAGAGAGATTCAAAGCAAGTTGATGCAATTAAGGCCCAACGAATTTGGATTCAAGTTGAGCTATGACAATTAACCCAATTTAATTGAAGCCCAAGGTATGAAAGATCTCACTACAATAGGCCCAATATAAAATAAGGAGAAATGATTAAGCCCAAGTTGAAAGGTTGACTGTTTTAAAGGAAAAGTCTAGCCCATATGACAAAGTCAAAGTTTGCATGATAAGTCAAAGTGGAGCCATATAAGTCACGTGAACTACTCCAACTTGAATGTCTTATTTCTCTCTCCAATCAAGAAGGGAATTTCCTTCTCTCACGTGAATATCCCATTTCCAAAATTGAGAAAGTTTCCTTTCTTCTCCAAAATTGAAATCACGCTGCCCGTGTCAACCAATTTTCCTCACGATGTCAGATCAGCCGTCGGAAATTAGTGTAGCCCTGTCTTCTGCTATTTCCGTTTCAGAAATCACGTCGCTGGAAATTGGATCTCACGTTACCGCACTCTTCGCCCTGCTGCTGGAAGACCGCGAACTTTCCGGCTATTCCACGTGATTCAGCAGCAGTCGCCGAGGTCCACCACAGAAGTCGAGTCACGCGCGGCCGCCACAGTTCCGGAAGAACTCTCCGCTGTAACCAGCGCCACTGGGTCCGTCGCGCTCCACCTTCGCTGCTGTCGACAACCACGCGTCGAAAACACAACACCATTGCATCCCGTTGTTGGATCTCTCGTCGCTAGCCATGCCACTGCTGCATATCGCTGTTCAGCCTGATCTTCCGCAACTCTCGCCACCTATTGCCTAAATCGCCGATGAGTCACCGCTGCGAACCACCGTCTTCACCGCCCAAGTCCAGCCGCCACTTCCCAACACCCGACAATCGCCACCACTACACATGATATGATCGCCGTCACCAGAGCCCATCACCGTCCACCTGCTGCCGCCGGAAGACGACGACTACAGCCACCGCTTCACCATCGAGCGCCGACCGTGGAGGTCCCTTCGTCACCATGTTACCAGATCAGTTTGCCAGCTCGTTGCCATTGCAACACAACTTGGTCAGAAGCTTCTTACTCGTCAACCTCCCTCTAGCTATTCATATCAACACCGTCGGAGGTTTATATTTTATTTTTTATCAAATTGGGCCCACACAAAATAATTAATTATTCCATATAGGACCTATACACAACACTAATACAACTATTCACTTTATATTAAACTAGTATGAATCCCGTGTATTACAAGAGTTGTAAAGTTGCAATTTTAAAAAATATAATTAAAGTTTAATATAATTATTTATTCAATAATTTTTAAAAATATAATTCATGTTTAATATAACTATTTATTCAATAATTTTAAAAAATATAATTCAATATAAATTTTATAAAATTAACCACGAAAAAAAGTTAATTACGTAAAAAAAATCAAAAGATTATAAAATTACATACTAACAATTAAAAAAAAACTAAAACCCAAAAAAATAAAAAAATATAAAAAGAAATAATAAAAATTAATCAATAATAATAATAAAAAATGAATTTGAGGAAAGCTTTTATTCATCATGATAAATAAATTATGTGTGTAGAATGAATGAATAAAGATTTTTATTATAGGTGGAAAGGGGATAAATTTTCTAAATCTTAAAGTATATATATGTATTTATCTAAATTAATTTTTAATTATTAATAATTAGTTTTGGTTTGATAATATCATATTTAAATCTAAAAATAATATATGTATTTATCTACATTAAAGAATATTTATAAGAAAATTTATATATTTATCACTAAATACTAATTAGTAATTATTAAAATTAAAATTAATTCAGATGACGAAACATTATTAAAATTAATTTTTTTTTGTAAATTTAACCATGAAATAAATTTAATAACGTAAAAAATCAAAATATTAAAAATTACTAATAAAAAAATAAAATAATGAAAATAAAACAAAAATAAATTTAAATAAATAGAAAAAATAATCCAAATAAATAATTAAAAAATATAATTAACCATTAAAAATTAAAGAAATTACATACTAATAAAAAATTAAAAACATAACAACAGAATTAAAAATAATTAATAAACAAAAGTTAATCAAAAAGAAAATTTAAAAGATATAAAAAAAACAGAAAAAATTATAAAAATAAAAAATATCACATTCATATTTGATTTAAAAAAATATTTATGTATCATTGAATTTTAATGTGGGTGAAAATATATTAAAGAAAAAAAAGTTAGAACAAATAAAATTAAAACACAAATAACAAAAATTAATTAAAAAAACTTTTTAAAAATATAAAAGAAAAATTATAATAAAAATAATATATACTATTATAAATAAAAAAGAAATTTATTATAAATAAATTCGAAGAATAAGAAAACAAAAAGAAACCATAACAAAGTTACTCAAACAAAATTTTAAAACCATGAAAAAAAAATTTGTAACGCAAAAAAAATTAAAAATTAAAAAAATAAGTAAATAAATATAATCAAAGTGAAACCATAACAAAATCAATTTAAAATATTGAAAAATCAATCATGAAAAAAAAAAGTTAATTACGTAGTAAAAAACAAAATAATAAAAAATTTCAACATAATAACAATTGAAAAAAAACTTAAACAAAAAAATTAAACCAAAACAAAAAGTTATCAAAGAAGAACATTAAAAATATAAAAGAAATCATAAATAAAATACTAATTAAAAGTGAAATCATACAAAAAAATTTATAAAATTAAACAAGAAAAAAAGTTGATTACGTAAAAAAAATAAAAAAATAATAAAATTACATACTAACAATTTTAAAAAGAAACAAAAACCCAAAAAAAAAATTAAATTAAAAGATATAAAAGAAATAACAAAAATTAATCAATAATAATAATAAGAGAATAATAAAAAACGGATACATTTCTTTAGAATTTGAAGAAAACTTTTGTTCGTCATAATGAATAAATTATGTGTGTAGAACGAATGAATAAAGAATCTTATTTATAAGTGGAGAGAGGATAAATTTTTTAAATTTTAAAGTATATTATATATGTATTTATTTATATTAATTTTTAATTAATAGTAATTAATTTTGATTTGATTTTATCATATTCAAATCCAAAAATAATATATGTATTTATTTGTATTAAAATTTAATTAATAATTAAAATAATTGAAATTTTTAATTTTAATTAAAAATAAAAATAATTGAAATTAATTTTGGTGACGACACCTCATCAAAACTAAACTCTCTTTTAGTATAATAAAGATATTATTTCTCTGGCCTCACTACATATTAAAATATTGTAACTCTTAATCTCCATGCAAAAAGCAAACGTCAACGTTAAGCGGGACGGAGGGAGCACACTTTTACTATTCACGATATTTATAAAAAGGCTAATAATACTGTGCACTGGGTGCATTCAAGATACGGTGCACCCATTTTCAGAAACGTATTGAACAAAAATATATACAATTAAGAACAAAAATGTATACACTTTGTTTGTTAGTTTTTTAATGAAAATTGAGTGTAAAAAATATACAATTATTAAAAAACATATTATACAGATATGGATGCTAATTTTTTTAGTGAAAAATTGAGTGTGAAAAAATTATACAATTATTAAAAAATATGTATATAATATAGAATAAAAAGTTATACACATATGGATGCACCATTGCACCCGAATATGCCGAATATCAACTCTTATAAAAAATTGTTTTGTTTATCAATTTTATTTATTTTTGGGATATTTTAATATGTTTAATTACAAAGCAATGTTATGTGGGCAAGGTAGAAGTAAAATTTTTGAAATTAAAGTAAATTTTGAAGTTATTAAATGAAGATATTGTATCTTTTTTTTGGCATAAAAGATTTTGTGTGATAAACAAATGAAAAAAGTATGAACGATTGTTTGGATGGAATAGTTTTTCTTCACAGAATTCAAGTTATCATATGGGAGCAGGTCAATCGGATTAGCATCGTCACAAATCCACAAGATAACCATTGTTCATGGGGTTTATGAAAATTCTTCTTATCTATTCTTCACTTGAGATTTAGCATGGAAGATTTGTCCATGGGGTTTATGAAAATTCTTCTCATCTTTTAATTGGGACTTTTGTTGACAAACAACCAACATTTCCCTCTCCTATCCCACACTTATAAACCCCACCTCTAACCGATGTGGAATATTTTCCCCTCAAACAAAATCAAGTCTGGGCCTAGCTCTGATCAATTCAATAGCATGATATATATTGTCCGCTTTGAGCTATCCACACTCACACTTCTAACCGATGTGGGACATTTACCCCTCAAACAACGTCAAGTCTGGGGCCTGATTCAGAATCCATTAGCATGAGTCCGCTTTAGGCCACCCACAGGCCCGCATGATTTTGCTCTTTGGGTGTGAAAGCCTCATATTAAGGAGAGTCTATACACATTTATAAACCCATTATCATTCCACTTCTAATAAATTTGGGACTTTGGTTTACACTCAACCAACCATCACACTGCTTTCCCATGAAGTGAAGACCCTTTGCCAACAGGATCTACTGTGTGAAGAATAATTACCTATAAAAAATTCCTCGAATTGCGGCAGTGCTCCCCTCTTTGCCGGCAGCATCCATCGACGGTGTACTTTCCGATGGTGGCGGCGTGGCTTTTCTGGCACTCCACGTAAGCGACGACTCTAATCTCCTCAGATGGAATTTTCCTCTCTTTTTTAATATTGGGGGAGATGTTATATTACAAAAAGTTTAGACGATAAAAGTGGTGGTGTAATTACACAGCGGTGTGTGAAAGATTGACTTAATATGATGTGGCATAATTATTCATTGGTTGAATTTAATTGGAATAGCCACGTAAGCTAATTTTGTTGGTTTTCACCATTTGGACATGATTGAACGAATCACTTAAAAGTTATGGAACTAAATTGATATAAATATTTTTTTAACATAATTTAAACTTGAGTTAAATACACTTTTAGTCTCATAGCTTTTGTCAATTTCTGTCCCAAGTTACTTAAAAGTTTTGGTTTAGTTCCATAGATATCTAAAAATTTTAGATTTCGTCCTAAAATTAATTTTCGTTGCAAATTGTACCATAACTCCTGAAAAATCTTCATAACCGTCTCAAATTTTTTGATGCTTCCAAATTTTTATTGGACATTTTCAGATTGAAATCGTCCCATAACTCTTGAAAATTTTAAAACCGTTCGGAAAAGAACCATTTTTAATTGAAATGCAAAAGTTATGGGACAATTTCAAAAGTTTTAACTATTTTGGGACGAAAATCAAAATTTATAATAATTGTGGGACGGAAAGTGTATTTAACTCATTTAAAGTTTGTCATGGGAACAAACAGATTTTAACTCCACTACATTGATAGAAGGGTATTGTATAGAAAGAGACGTAAATAAAGCTAGAGAAGAGTTTAATTTCATTGCAAGAAGGGGAGATAGACGAAATTATGAAGCTTGACATCTTTTTTGAATTCCCTCATAAAGGTTTGGCCTGATGCACGTACCTTTAGCATACTAATACACGAATTATTTAGCAAAGGTAGATGTGCTGACAGATGGAAGCTTTTCAATGATATGGAAGCTCGAGAAGTACGTCCTGATCTATATATTAACACTACATTGGTGGATGGCATGTGCTTGACTGGGCTGCTTGGGAGACTGCTAAAGCACTTTCATTTGTACACATAATGGAAGTAGAAGGTATACTTCCTGATATAATTACATATATGGTGCTCTATTAATGGATTGTGCAAAGGTGGAAAATTCAAAACTGCAATAGATCTTTTGATTGAATTACCTTCAAAAGTCCTGCAACCAAAAGTTCAAACCTATACCATATATGATTATTGGTCGTTTTGTGAAGAAGGGTCCTTGGACGAGGCAAAACAGTTGCTTGTAAAAATGGAGGAAAGTGGTTGTTGTGCACCCGATGGCTGTCTTTGTAATATTGTTATCCATAGTTTGTTGAGGAGGAACGAGCTCTTGAAAGCAAAACCATTGTTATACTAGCTATCCTTAGAAGCAGTTTCCAAGTAATAGAGACAACTTTTCTCTCTGAATCATATATATAGAGATAAGAGTTGGATGAAATTGACATAAATTCATGAAAAGGGATATACAGCAACAGGGCTCCTAACCGAATGCTTGCCTGATTTCCACACAATACTTCCCTCAGAAACTATGGCATCACCACCGTTCCCCGACCTTGTAAAACTAACTTCATACATCAACTTCTGGTTCAACTCCAAGAAGTCGAGCACCGGGGGTTTCACCGTTACATCGAATCCTTCAGGGGAAACAACCTCAACTGCATAGCTTGCACTCGCCTCGCCCACATTAGTCACTGTCCTCGTGAATCTCTGATGAGACCGCCCTGAAGAGATTGCAAACGAAGGGTAGTTCAGTTGTCCTTGTGTAATCTTCTCTTGTTCTGAGCAGTTCACTTGTCTCAGGAGAATCTTGCCCACCTGTCGGTTCGTGTAGTTCAAACCACACAAGTAAGGGATGTAGTCTTCGGGCTCAATGTCGTAAATCAGACCGGGATCAGTTGCCTTTCCAGGGTTCACATGCCCTGCTCCAATGGCTGTTAATTGAGCTGGACGATGGGTTTCGTCGAGTATTGGCTGGTTTTCGCGGTTTAAAACATCGGCCGTAGTCATTATTGCTGATTTTATAGCAGCCGGTGACCAATTCGGGTGAGCACTTTTGATCAAAGCTGCCACACCGGGCAAGACATTGAAGTACCCGAGATGATGTTGAAATAATTGTTTATCTCGACAGGTTTTGGCCATGCTGCAAGAATATTGACTCCTGGTCCTATGATGTCCGGCTTAAGTATCCCCATGCTTACGGAGCCAGGGCCTCTCGCCGAAAAGGCAGCCACAGCTGGAGCTTTCGTGTCGCCTATTACGGTTCCTTTGAAGACAATGGTGGCTGTGGGTGTGGATGTGGAGTTTATGTAATCCAGGATCTTTGATTCGTCTTCGTAATTGACGTTGGTTGCCGGAAGAACATGAGCTGCGGCATTTGTGGTGAAGCCTTCGTGCTCGACGTTCATCAGAATCAAGGCAGCACCACCTGCATCTTTCACTGCTTGTCCCTGTTGAACATGAGAGTCTCTTCCATCCATGTAACATACAACTATCTTCCCTCGAACATCATTGTTTCTGAGTGAATCTGCTCGGCAATGTAGTCCATCAGGGTCACTTTCATTGCTACCAGGGTAAGCCAGAGGTAGCTGTGGCAGAGGTCGAGTTTTCTTTGGCTGGAATGCTGATTCTCCATTAAGTTCGATCTTGTTTCCTAGCACTGCCGTCGCCCTTAAGCTTCTGTCGATCGTGCTGGCCCCGACTGTGAGGATCCAAGGGGCCTCGTTCGACAGAGCATTAGGAAAAGGGCCACCGTTACCAGCAGAGCAGCTGACGAAGATGCCCTTCTGCGTGGCGCTGAATGCACCCAGTGCCACGCTGTCTTCGTGGAACTGCTTTGCAGTTCCACCGAACGAGATGGACAGCACGTCCACCCCGTCTTCAATTGCCACATCCAATGCTGCCAAGATATCACTTTCAAAGCAGCTAGATGAGCAGACTTTGTAAATGGCTAAATGGGCTAGAGGGGCTATGCCAATGGCTGTGCCGTTGGCATTACCATAGATGCTGGCACTTCTGACGAAGTTGCCAGCAGCTATGCTTGCTCCATGTGTGCCATGGCCTTCTTCATCCAGAGGAGAACCACCACCATTCTTGAAAGATCTTGCTCCGATCAATTTCTTGTTACACGAGGTGACGTTGAATTCGCACGTCCCTTTCCATCTAGCCGGTGGGGGCGGCATCCCTTCGTCGCCAAACGAAGGGTGATCAGGAAATATTCCAGTGTCCAAAACACCTATGATTATGCCCTTTCCATAGTTGGAATCTTTCCAGAGTCCCCTGTTTTGGTGCAAACCAAGGAAGCTAGGTGTGTGAGTAGTGTGTATAGGCAAGTCCTCCTCAGGCTTTGCAGAAATAAACCCTTTCTTTTGTTCAATCTCTTTCACTTCTTCGGGGGTTAACTTAGCTGCGAAGCCTGATAACACGTTGCGGTAGGAATAAACGAGTCGAGACGAGTCGGTCGAGCTTGCTGTGGTAGTGGGCAAGAACGAGTGGTACCATCTCTCTATATCTTGGGATTGTTGTGACAGAAGATGCAATTCTGGTTTTTCTACATGAACAATGTATGTTTGTAAGGAAATGTCATTTGCAGCTGATGATAGTTGGAAAATGAGGAGAGAGAAGAGATTCAAGATTGCGATGATAGTCATGCCTAGTTATGGCTTCAAAACAAGGCTAAATCTGAAAGAATTGATTGAGAGAGTATATATTGATCATCGGTTAAGGGTCTATGCACTTTCTGCAGGATCTCCAAGTCCTCAATGGTGGAATTTCTTGAAAAATAACTGTGTACAGTAATATCTATAGTACAGATGAGTTAAATCACATAAAAAACTATATGAATAAAAGAGTTAAACACTAATCAAGTGTATTGTATTTGTTGGCTCTATAAGAAGCCAATGTGGATTTCATAACTATACACTCCCTCCATCAATACGTAGCAAGTGACTTATTTAAGCTTTCGCCCCAAAGGGTCTCATTTTCTATTTTAGATGGAGTATACGAGACTCGCACAAAATACTAATACAATTAAAATATGAAACTCACGCATACCACTACTACAACTACCCACTATATGCTAAATAGGGGTAATACTTTTATTTAATCCACGTGAAAAAAAAAAAACAAATGACAACCTTGTGGGTGAGGGTATATAAATACTTGATAGATTGTTTTTTTACTTCTTAATTGCCCTCAGAATTTAAGCTATATTCTGCATATGTTTTAACTTTAAACGACGAAAACCACTTTATGGGCACTCTTTTGAAAGTGCAAGTGATTTGGGATCATCTTTCCACACTCCACAGCTACACTCTGTGAAGTCTCATCAAAATTGAAAAATGCACTTTTGATTCGGAATGAAAAGACAATTTCTCAAACTTATCCAAAAAATTGTATTTCCTTTGTCCGAAAGCATTCGTATGAGACCAAAACGCAATGTTTCTATGTTTGAGACCAGGCCAGTTTGAAACTATGGAAACGAGACCAAAATTGAAGTTTCCCCCATCAAAATGCAAAAGAACAAGTGGATGCAGAGGCCACAAGTGTGATCAAATGGTTAGGTGATGCTTTAAAGGCTGTGCTTAATATCTTGGATATTTTGTATAGTTGGAAGGTGGTATTAATTCAAAGTAGTTGTGAATGACCCTTCTACTTAAAAGTGGTAATGCTACTGTCCAATTTTTTATGAATATTTCTTGTCTTTGCAATTGTATAGTCGGTCCACTCTTGTCAGAAAATAATATATCTGCCTAGATCTTCTGAAATGATTGTAGAGTGATGCTACTGTGCACCCGGGCCCACGTGCGCCTTTGCAATTTTCATGCCCCTTTGCAATTTAAATCTTTAGCAATACAAAGGTTTAAATAAGATTGGAGGGGGAGGGTTGTGTTCACATGGGAACACGGAGTATCCCTCCGTGTCCCCGGGGCGCAGGAGCTTTTGCCATTTTATATTTTAAAGGGAAGGAAATTAAAGTACTCAAAAAAGAAGACATGAATTCTATGAAAAATATGCAGGAGCCCATACTAATACTATGGAATGAGCTGTGAGACAAATCAAAACTGATAATAGATTTAATTAAAAGGTTATAATATTTGATGTATTAAAAGTGATAACCGTGTTTCACTCAAACATTAATTGTATGACTTTATTTTTATAATTAAGTACACGCTTTTTTAATCATTAATTTTTTTTTTTTTTGAGATAGGTACCCTGCGTATCATTTTATCCTTAATTTTTTAATTTATTTTTATAATATAATTATAATTCTACAGTTGAATGATTTCATGGCCGTATTTTAACTATCATTTATGAATCTTAATTACACATTTTTCCGTTTAATCCTTGTATGCATATATATACTCCATCCATCCATTATTTGAAATTGTTACATTTCCCATAAAATAGGATGAGATTAAACATGGAGACTTGAAATATTATTGCAAGAATATGTGGATATCCACGGATTAAGCTGAAATTAAGACACATCCTCTCCTAATTAAGCACAGCAATGGGACTTGTAACTGAATGTTTACTTGATCTCCAGATAATATGTCCCTGTGAATCATCACCACCAACTCCAGAAGAACTGCTAAACGTTATTTCATAACTCAATTTCTGGTTCAACTTGGAAAAAACCAGCCTTGGGGGCCTAACAACTACCTCAAAGCCCCCTGGAGCCACAATTTCTACAACATAACTCGAACTAGCTTCCCCAACATTCGTGACAGTCCTCGTGAACGTCTGGCTAGACGATCCCATGATCGTAAACGAAGGATAGTTCAGTTGCCCTTGTGTAATTCCTTTCACAGCCGAACAGTTCACATGACGCTGAAGAACTACATAGAGCTGTCGACTAGTGTAATTTAAGCTGCAAAAATACGAGACATAGTCTTGAGGTTCGACGTGGTACACCAGCCCTGGATCATTGGCTCTAGACGGGTCCACATGCCCTGCTCCCGTGGCGAAGATATCAGCTGGAAGATGCTGCTGGTCTAATATCCGTCCACCGCCTAGGTTGACGGTGTAAGCTGTGGTCATGATCGCGGATTTGATTGCAGCAGGCGACCAGCTCGATTGAGCGCTCTTGATCAAGGCGGCGACGCCGCTGAGATGAGGGCAGGACATGGAAGTGCCTGAAATTATGTTGAAGTTGTTCTTGGCTATGGCGTTCTTCTCAACGGAAGTATGCCATGCTGCTAGAATGCTCACTCCTGGGCCTAAGATGTCTGGCTTCAGGATCCCGGGGCTCGACATGCTCGGGCCTCGGGACGAAAATGAAGCCACCATCGGGGAGTTTTTGTCCCCGATGAGGGTTCCTTTGAATACAATCGAAGAAGTTGGAGAAGTCGATGAATTTATGTAAGCCAAGAGTTTTAGTCCATCCTCATAGCTAAGCTCTGTTGCAGGAAGAACATGGCCGTCTGCTGCTGTTGTGTACCCTTCTTTTTCACCATTGATCAGAATCAATCCTGCGCCGCCGGCATCTTTCACCACCTGTCCTTTACTCACGGCGGTGAAGCCGCCGCCGACACGGCAGACGACAATCTTTCCAGCCACTTCAGAAGGGCTCAACTCACCGCAATAAACTGCCCAAAAGTCACTTTCGTTGAAAAACAGGGGAAGTTGCGTTGCAGGGAAGTCCGCCGGCTGGAATGCCGACTCGCCGTTCAGCTCCTCCCCGTTCCCCAGCACCGCGGTCGCGGCTAACTTCCTGTCGACGGTGCTGGCGCCGACGGTGAGGATCCACGGCGCCTCATTCGACAACGACGACATAGACGGTCCATTATTTCCAGCAGAGCAGCTGACAAAAATCCCTCTCTCCACCGCCGTAAACGCGCCTAGCGCAATGTTGTCGTCGTGGAAGTCGACGGAAGGTCCTCCGAGGGAGACGGAGATGACATCAACGCCGTCGTCTATGGCCATATCCATGGCGGCAAGAATGTCACTCTCAGAGCAGCTACTGGAGCAGACTTTGTAAACAGCTAAATGAGCCAGAGGGGCAACGCCGACGGCTGTGCCGGTGGCACTCCCAAAGAAGCTGGCACCTTTTACAAAGTTGCCAGCTGCAGTGGCGGCAGTGTGAGTGCCATGGCCGTCCACATCCAGTGGACTTCCATCGCCATTAGCAAAATGTCTTGCTCCGATCAGCTTCTTGTTGCACCCACCTGTAAAATTGAACTCGCATGCCCCCTTCCATCTATCCGGTGGAGGCGGCATCCCTTCGTCGTTAAAAGAAGCATGATCCGGCATTACTCCGGTGTCAATAACGCCGATGATCACTCCCCTACCATAACTCGACACGTTCCAAAGCCCGATGCCTTGGTGCAGGCCGAGGAAGGTAGGCGTGTGAGTTGTGTGCAAGGGCAGTACTCTCTGTGGCTTCGCAGAGACGAACCCCTTCGCCTTCTCCATCGCTTTAACTTCCTCGGATGTTAATTTGGCTGCAAATCCAGGAAACACATTGCGGTAGGAGTAAACTAATCGGGGTGATCCAGTTGCAGAGGTTGCTGTTGTTGTTGGCAAGAATGAATTGTACCATGTTTCAAGATCATGGGGTTGATCCGATGAAACTTGGATATGATCTGGCAACTCAACATGAATGATGTAAGTTTCTAAAGAAGGATCAGTTGAAAATGATAAAGATATCTGCAAGATGAGGACAGCAATAGCAGATAGAGTTGGGATTTGATACATATTGTTATGTTATTATATAAACTTATAAATTAAGATATGTTTTGCAAGGATTGTGTTTTATAATATAAAATTATTGGAGGAGAAGTATATATAGTAGATGATCCCTATTGGTCTTTGATTCAAAATGTTTAAAAGTTTTCCAGTCTGTTAGTTGACTTAAGTCTCCTTCGAAAAGAAATAGCATACTAAAAACTACTCCCTCCGTCCCATAGAAGTTGACACACTTTCCTTTTTGGTTTATCTCACTAAAGTTGACACATTTCCTTTTTAATACATGAGACCCACATAAAAACAATTAATCTACTCTCATGAGCCCTACATATCACCTCTAATACAACTACCCACTACACATTAAATAGTATTTCTCTCACTTCACTTTACTTCACTTTACATTAAATTATTATATTCCTTAATATCCGTGCCCAAAAAAATTATACAAACTTTAATGGGACGGAGGGAGTAATTATTTTGCAACAAAGAGCAGAAATTCGGCTTTTTTTTTTAATATTTTGGCGTTACATCTCATGTTGCGAATGGTTGGATAAATCAATGTTTTTATTATAGGATCGGAGATCGAACCGATGGAGGCAACGGTTCGAGGTTCAACCGGTCGGACCGGTTCAACCAGAAAATTTAATTTTATATTTTTTAATTATATTTTAAAATAACTATTAAAAATAATATACTAATAATTTTTTTTTAATAAACATGAAAGGCCAAAGCTCAAACTCAAAGGCCACAATTATGTAAGTATACTTTTTTTAGAGCCCATTCATTTTAATTTTTTAGGGCCCATTTAAATTAAGTGTATTTAAAAGGAATGGAAGTAGGGAAGTAAGGTTAGTCTCCATCCTCCACCAGCGGCGCTGCTCTTTCTGCTTTCTCTCTTACTCTCCCTCTGCTTTCTCTACTGTCTCTCTTACTCTCCCTCTACGGTTCTCTCTATTTATCTCTCTTACTCTTTCTCTCTCTCCTAACAAACAACCGTCAATATTACTTGAAAAGTTATCACGGTGGTTTAAAAGTTTGAAGAGGCTTCGATGACTCCATATCTTCCTTGAAGAGAAACCTTATATTTATATTTTTCTCCTCTACAATGGAGAATTGGGTGTAATACATTAAGACTTTCCCAATAGGAGGTTTTCCTATGAAATTTTTCAATAATAGAATGTACACCCGTACACAACAGCTGGTCTCAGTTTTAGTTTTTTTTTTAATACAGAACCGGCGGTTTTCGATTATTTTGATTTTTCCGATTCTTTTGATTTTTACCGATTTGAGCCGGTTATTCCCGGTCCAACAGCAAAAGCGGCTTTGGGGGTGTTTTCGGACTGGTGTCCAGATCAGTTCCCAGTTGAACCGGCCGGTCCGATCCGATTTCAACAACACTGGGATGAATGACACATAGAAGAGACAGCACTCAAAATACCTTATTTGAACATCAATTTTACCTTACTTTTAAAAAACAATCTAATTTGCCCACTTTTTCATTAATATACCTGAAGTTCTGAACTACCTCCACTTACACATGTCAAAATTTTCGCTGATTTATTAAAAAAGTAGACTAACCAGTTACCACTTTCATGGTGCACATGAGTGATTTTTATTATTTTTTATTTTTTATCATGGGAGGACATGACTTATTGTTGTTCATTTCTTTTAATTTTTTTCTCTCAGCGGACACCTATAGGGTGTGGATAAATATTGTCCACTGCAATTTTGATGAATTTAATTTTGGAAATATGATCCTAAAAATTTCTTAATTTACAATAATTAATTTTATAAGATTAGAATAATAATATTTTAATTGATAGAGATATACAAACACATATCCGCTGAGTTTTAAATGCACTTAATTTTGAAAACAAGATCCTAAAAATTTGTTAATTTACATTAAAGATTAGAACAATAATATTTTAATTGATAGAGATAGGCTGACACATTTTCGCTGAGTATTAAATGAAATTAATTTTGGAAACAAGATCCTAAAAATTTCTTAATTTACATTAATTAATTTTATAAGATTATAACAATAATATTGTAATTAATAGATATATGCGGACACTGATTGATCGTATATAGTCGGGATGACTAATTAAAGAATTTATCGAACCACGGAAAGGAAGGTACTAGAGTTTAAGCGATCTCAAGTTTATCGTGATTTTATAAGGACGATCGAAAAGAGGATAAGGTGCAAATAAATGCAATTAAACTAATGCAAGAGATAAGAAATAAATGAATGCAAGATAAATGGGTTCCAAATGATGCAAGGATGGGATTAGCAACAATCATGAAATAGATAACAAAGTAATCATGCAATTGATTATAATCTATCATGGACATGGCATAGAAGTGATCACTAATTCCACCTAAACTCTCTACCAAGATGGATAGGACGTAAGTCCTCAATAAGGCTCCCAAAAGCACAAAGGATCAAGACCATAGCGAACACCTCCCAATAGGTACTAATTACTCTACGAGTTCCCTAATTAGGTACTAAATCATAGGCAATATTCCCTTTTAAGGTACTATGAATTCACTAATAGCTTGGGTCTCCTCATCTAATCAAATAATCTCTCGATTAAGCTAATAAAATGTTCTATCAAAGGGTTCTAAATTTAGAAGGATAGACCTATCTCATTCTAAATTAATGCACATGAAGTGTATGATGAAATGATTCAATGAACTATCCCAAACATATAATTGATTTGTCAATCTAATCACATGCCCATGACAATTAATCACACAAATCATCATATACATCAAGCAATCAACAATCAATGATAGAAATAACACAAAGTCCATTCAAGATTAAAATCAATTTGCATAAAAACTACATTATCCAACACAAATCATGGAACTAATCTCACAAAGAAGAATAGCCTCTCATAGTCACAAGAAATTCAACATAGACATTAAAATCCTTACAAACCATGATCAACTATAAAGAAAGTCACAATATTAGAATTAGATTCCCCCTTTGAAGGTCTTCAATGGATATCTTCTTCTTCTTCTTGTGATCTCACTCTCCCTTGCTTCCTTGATCACTTGGATGGTGGATTTGATGGAGGAGGTCAAGTATAGATGGATGGATGAAGATGGATTTACGGATCTAGTGTGTGAGGAAATTTGGTGTGGAGTGTGTGTAACTGCTCTCAATTCTGATCTCTCTCTCTAAATTTCGCACAAGTCATGATTTTATATCACTTATTGACCTTCTAGAAGCTTCCGGAATATTCTGAAAATTACACAGGATTTTGCACCTACACGGCCCGTGTAGCAGCACATGGCCCGTGTAGGGCACACCTATTTCGGCGTATTGTGCGTGCTTCCGGACACGGCTCGAGCTGCAGTACACGGCCTTGGTCGTGGACGTGCAACATTTTCTGATGTAAGTACACGACTTCTTCTTACAGGGCCATGCTCCGCACACGGGGCGTGCAGCAACGCACGGCCCGTGCACCAGCGCATGGCCATCATCCTGGGCGAGCAGTGATTTTTGATGACAATACACGGCCACTTGTTACAGGGCCGTGTACAAGCACGCTGTGTCCTTCCTACGTTTTGCTCCCGACTCCATTTTTGTCCATTTCTTGACCTGTTTTACACATATTTAAGCTAATTTACACAATTCTATCAAATCATATCACATTCCTCAAAATAACAATAACTCCACCAAAAGTAACACAAATACGGATAAAAACATTCGAAAATTCACAAATAAAGATACTAAAATTTAGGTGAAAATGACTACGATCAGACACATATCCGACGAGTGTTAAATACACTTAATTTTGAAAACATGATGATCCTAAAAATTTCTTAATTTACATTAATTAATTTTATAAGATTGGAACAATAATATTGTAATTAATGAAAATATGCGGACACATGTCCGCGGAATGTTTAATACATTTAATTTTGGAAACATGATCCTAAAAATTTCTTAATTTACATTAATTAATTTTATAAGATTAGAACAATAATATTGTAATCGATAGAGATAGGCGGACACATGTTCGCTGAGTGTTAAATGCACTTAATTTTGGAAACATGATCTTAAAAATTTCTTAATTCATATTAATTAATTTTATAAAATTAGAACAATAATATTGTAATTGATAGAGATAGGCGGACACATGTCCGCTGAGTGTTAAATGCAGTTAATTTTGGAAACATAATCCAAAAAATTTCTTAATTTACATTAATTAATTTTATAAGATTAGAACAATAATATTGTAATTATTAATAGGAAAAATTACTCATAGGTACACACTTTGTACCCATAATTACTGTAAAATACATTGATTTAAAAAAATTACTCTCACATACAAAATATTAAAATAGAATATCAAATATAACCTTAAATCCATACACTTTTAAACCACAAACTCTAAACCCCTCACCCACCCACTGCCGTCCCCGGAGCACCGCCGGACCACCGTCGCCGGCCGATCGCGGATCACCGCCAGATATATGCTTTTTTTGCTACACACATTTTTTTACTGCACACACTTTTGCTGCACATGAATTTTCATGCTGCACACAAATATTTACGTGCAGCACATTGTAAGGGTAATATTAGAATATCACTATATATTTTTATAGTTAGTAGTAATATTTTTGTATGTTTGTATCTCATAGTAATAAAAGAATTTTTAATGTACCTAGTAGTAAGTACCCTTTAATAGATATGCGGACAAATGTCCGCTGAGTGTTAAATAAACTTAATTTTGGAAACATGATCCTTAAAATTTTTTAATTTGCATTAATTAATTTTATAAGATTAGAACAATAATATTGTAATTAATAGAGATATGCGGAACATGTCCGCCGAATGTTTTATACATTTAATTTTGGAAACATGATCCTAAAAATTTCTTAATTTACATTAATTAATTTTATAAGATTAGAAAAATAATATTGTAATTGATACAGATAGGCGGACACATGTCTGCTGAGTGTTATATGCACTTGATATTGGTAACATGATCCTAAAAATTTCTTAATTTATATTAATTAATTTTATAAGATTAGAACAACAATATTGTAATTAATAGAGATATGCGGACACATGTCCGCAGAGTGTTAAATACACTTAATTTTGAAAACATGATCTTAAAAAATTCTTCATTTACATTAATTAATTTTATAGGATTAGAACAATAATATTGTACTCCCTCCGTCCCGGACTTATGTTCACGGTACTGTAGATACGGAGTTTAAGAAAAGTTACTTTTTGACAACTTTATTGACTTTTTAGGGGTATTGTGATATTTTTAGGTAATAAATAAATTATAAAGTATGTTATGTGTGTTAGGTGTGAGTGATATTTTTGAAATTAAGATAACTTTTGAGGTTGTTTGGTTGATGTGAAGTTTTCTTTTTTGGGTGGTGAACATAAGTGTGGGACGGACGAAAACGAAAAGTGTGAACATAAGTGTGGGACGAAGAGAGTAATTAATAGAGATATGTGGACACATTTCCGCCAAGTGTTAAAGATAGGCAGACACATGTTAAATGCACTTAATTTTGGAAACATGATTCTAAAAATTTATTAATTTACATTAATTAATTTTATAATATTAAAGTAATAATATTGCAATTGATAGAGGTAGAGGACAAAATATTTTTATTTTTTGTTAAATATAGGGATAACAAAATTGCAGTGGACAGCGGACATCAAAATTGCAAAGAACAAAATATATATATATAATACTCCATATGTCTCATACTTATCTTCACACTTCCTTTGTAAATTTCAAAGGAAGTGTGAAGATAAGTATGAGACGAAGGGAATATATATATATATATATATATATATATATATATATATATATATATATATATATATATAATTCACATTACATTTTTTTTTAATAAAAATACATTCATGTCCGTCCATAATTTTATATAAAAAAACTCATGTCTGTTGAATCAAAATTGTTGCAGGTGTGCTGACAACAAATGAAAAAATGCTTTATGTCAAAAAAAAAAAAAAAAATTTATGTCCATAAAAAATGTTGCATGTACGCAGAATAAATTTTAACATATTAAAATTTCTAATTTTTTAAAACGTGTTCTTCAATTTAAATTGTCCATTAATTTAACCATTATTTTATTATTCCATTTCATATTTGATTAATTAATTTTGTAGCAAAGAAGTACATTCTGACACATAAAGCTTCCAATGGTTCCTCTCATTCCTATTACCAACATGTGGGCCACCCTTAAGGTATTAATGACATTAGATGTAAAAAGTGGACAAATGAAATGTAATATAAAAGTTAGGGCAATTTAGATGGAGTACATTCAAAATAGGGCAACTCTGCATTTCTCCACGTAGAATATACCCAAAATATATTCTAAAAGAAAAATATCAAATCCAAGAGAAAATTTAATATTTTCCTCTCATGTACAATGTCGCGCTCTAACACAAAATTGTAACAGCACATGTCATTTCTTGAATTTTGGAATTGAACTCATAAGTATTAAAATATTTAACAACTCAATAAATTAACCATCAAAAGTTTAATCATCAAATTTATGTTTTAGAAAATAACCTCTTTCTCAGCAAAGGAATAACATAGATTGGTGAAAGAAGGCTATTTTCCTCCCTTCTTTCTCAAGTTGATTAAAAGGAATAAAATCAACAATCAGACAGGTTTCATCAAATAGATCAACCAAGTTAACAGAGTTTGTCCATCAATGACATGAAGTTGTACATTCTGGAATCACATTGTTAGCATTGACAATGTGAGTATTCATCATGTGTTCTTCATTCTTTATTCGCTAGTCGGAGACAGCGGCTTTGATGAGTCGATTGATTCAATGATCAACAAACAGAAGACTCATCTTTTACTCTTTAAGAAAGAAAGAAAGGATTTATCTAAATTGGGTTAGTATCAAACAATATCTTATTCAAATAATAAGAGATTAAATCAACTAGGGCATGGCTATCTATACCCCCATTATTTCTAAATACACCCCAAAAAATTTTAATTAAATAAAAATTATGTAAAATAACAAAAATGTCCTTACATCAATTTATTTCTCTTTCCTTTCACGGTTTCACCATCATCATCTTCACTCTTCTCTTGATAAGCAGTCGCCGTCCTACCAAAATAAAATTTATTTCTGACTCACTCCAATACTTAGTATAGCAACAAGTACGGGTCGAACTCAAGAGAGTATAATGAAATTTTAATTAAATTAAAGTGTTGAAAACAAATAAAATAAAGGATTAATTGCCAAAAAAATCACGAACTTTACTCCTATTGCAAATTAATCCTCACTTTTGAGAAATTGCAAAAAAATTTACCACCATTAAGTATTGTTGCAAAAAAATCTCAAAAAACCATACTTTTAATTAGAAATTGGCTGCGTTTTGCAACAATACTTAAAGGTTGTGTTTTTTTTTGCAATTTCTCAAAAGTGAGGATTAATTTGCAATAGGAGTAAAGTTTATGGTTTATTTTGCAATTAACCCTAAAATAAATAAGGGGGGATTTTTGTTTTGGTGAAAAATTGAAAATAACAATGACGATAATAAATTAACTCAATTCAAATAACAAAGTACGCAAACGAATTTTAATTAGAAAATTTACCAAGTGAGAAAAACCTAGTTTAGAATAACGATCCCCTCCCGTTTACTGAATCAATTAATTATAGGAATTAAACATCTAGCCTAGTGTGCAAACTCAAATCCTTAGATTGACGGTACGACCAATCAACGCGAATGTTCTTAAATTCATCAATTAGGGTACGACCACTAAATTGAACTATTTACGAGTGATCCTATGGATTCAAACTCGAAACGCATTAAGACCCAAACATAGAATTACTAGGCTACGAAAACCAGCTAGGAATCATACAACCTAGATCCTATTACATCTAGAGGGAATTATCTATATTTGCTACTCAATTCAACCCTCACAACAATTACGGATCATGGATCATGAAATAACATTAAGCAATAAAATAATTAAACTAGTTGATCAGGCTAAATTAATTATCAAAGTGCTATAAAGAAAATCAACGCATGTAATAGAATAAATTTGCACAAAAGATTCTATGAAAAACCCTTAATAATTAAATTAATATTCAACGGGAGGTTCACGAAATCTTAAACTAGAAAAGGGGATTAGCCCCGCATGTTCATAAAAAACCAAAATTAAAAATAAAAACCAGGATGCCTGATTGTTCTTCACTTCTGCTTGGAATAAGACTAACGCCGCTGCCTTCTTCTCTTGGAATTCACGTGTGATCATGTCTGATGCCCCAAGAATAAATATATCTCTTCCTTATTTAACTTCTTGTCCCCCAAGTAATCCTTCTTGATCTCTTTCTTATTTCTCTCTTCCAAAAATATCTCCAGGATCTCTTTTTACCTTGTCTTCCCCCTCCTTGACCATGACTTTTTCAGATTTATAGGAGATCTGGTCCTTCAAATATGTGGAAGATATGCTGGCTGATTTCTTTCCTAATTTGCTCCACTTAACAGCCTGTTTCCACATCAATTCATATAATTAAAAGTAATTATTTCTTAAAGATAAAATAAGTCAATATTAGCACATAAATAACATATAATTCAATCAAATAGACTTGAATTTACACCAAATAATCCTACTAATATATAACTTATCAAATCTCCCCACACCTAAACTTTGCTTGTCATCAAGAAAATAGAAATCAAAGATGACAGAGAATAGAAGACCAATGAACTCCATCTAAAAGACAAATGAACATCATAACACATCAAGAGAAAAGTAACAAATGAGCATTCGGAACTAATATGAAAAATGACTCTTCACTCAAAGTTTGCAACTTTCATGGCATCATATCTTTCAAACTCCATGGCCTCACAAAGATTCACTCAATAACACTTAAGTATATGATTTAGGTAGAAAGATCACTCAAAAATTGAACAAGAAAAGTCATTACCATAGGCTTTCTCCCAAATCAAATCTCCAACCATTTCTAGATGGATTATGTGCAACAATCAAAGGGTCTTTGATAGGGTTGTAGTGGGGCTTTAGGACAGGGTGAGGTAAAAAGAGGATAAGAATAGCTAAATGCACTACTTTACAACATGTAATCTTTACAAATCAAAACATCCATCATCCCCAAATTTTTTCCCTTTCAATAAAACATTTTTCTTGCACTTTTAACCTCCTCACACCTGCTCTTTTTCAAAATTTGGAACAGCAGGTGTAACACTTGGAATAATCACTGTTTGCTAGATAATTTCAGCAACTCAATACAAACAGTTTCTTTTTTCCCTTTTTTTTCTTTTTTTCTTTTCAAACTTCCAATCTTCCTTTTCTTTTTTTCCGCTTAACCAAATATTTATCAACTTCCCCTTCATCGTTAATTCAACCATAAAGTATTTTCACAAGATTCACACATTGCAAAGTAATGAAGGGTTCAAACGGAGGAGTTAAAGAAAGAAATAAGAATTCAGGGTTCATTTATGTGCTCATAATTCAAAGAAAAGGCTTAGGCTCAATGTGGCTTCCCTAGAGTTTTCATAATCAGGTGGAACAATATAAGCCAAGAGGGTTAAACCTAAGTGCCCTTATCATTTTATCATACACAACCAATCACATGATCTTGAAATGCATTCAAAAGAGAAAGTTCTTGAATGAGCAATTCAAATTCAATGCACTCAAGAAAGAAATTCAAAGGAGCTTATAGATGATAGCTCATTAAGGCTCAAAAGCTCACAAAAAATTGGGTATATTTGCCATGAAATTTTAAAAAAATCAGCCACTACAATCACAAATATTTTTTGCAAAGAGTAATTTCAACAGCTCCTCAACAACACTGTCACCCCCTCAATCATGCATCACCCTCATCACCTCAAAAGATTTAATTCTTCACCTTCCCAAACTCCACATCAACATAAAATTCAGAGGACAACAAGAGCAAGACATGGGACAAGAAATTCAGTAAATTTACATCACTTTTCTACCCCAATTATCATATAAAATCCCTCCCCTCACCTAAACATTTGCTTGTACCCAAGCAAAGCACAGTATAAGAAAGACCAAATATATAATTGGGTAGAATACACCTGATTCAGTTTTGGGTAGAGCTTTAACCAAAATCAACCCTTGCAATTTGTATCACAGCTGCTAATCACAACTGAAAATTAAGAGTGAACAATCAGACAATTTATTGAAAATAAAAATAAAACAAGAAAATTGGGTTGCCTCCCAATCAGCGCCTTTTTTTATTGTCGTTGGCTCGACTTAGGGCAGGTGTATTTTTATCAATTATAGACCACATCTTCCAACTCCATTCGGTCCACCACAACCGTCTGGAATCCTTCATGATACTCTTCTAGATGGTGCCCATTACCTTTGAAACTCTTTTCAGAATTCGTGCTTCTTATCTCAACTGCACCATGAGGAAAAACATTAATCACAATAAACGGACCAATCCAATGAGAACGCAACTTACCAGGAAATAATTTAAGCTTTGAGTGGTAAAGTAAAACTTTTTGCCCAATGCTAAAAATTTTCCTTGAGATTCTTGCATCATGAAATGCCTTTGTTTTAGCCTTATAAATCACTGAATTTTCATAGGCCTCATTCCTCAATTCCTCCAACTCTTGCAATTGGAATTTCCTTTGCTCTCCGACCTTATCATAATCCATGTTGCACTTCTAGATTGCCCATCATGCCTTGTGTTGAAGCTCCACAGGTAAGTGGCATGACTTTCCATAGGCGATTCGATACAAGAATATGCCAATCGGTGTCTTATAGGCCATTCGATAGGCCCATAGTGCATCTTCTAATAGTGAGCTCCAATCCTTCCTAGACGGATTAAATGTCTTCTCTAAAATCTTCTTGATCTCATGGTTGGATACTTTCGCCTGACCACTCGTTTGAGGGTGGTAGGAAGTGAAAGTTTTCTGAAACACCAAATACTTGCGCAGAAGTGCTTCCACCGTTTGATTGCAAAAATGCGTGCCCTTATCACTGATGATGGCTCGTGGAATTCCAAACCTACAAAATATGTTAGATCGAAGGAAACCTGCAACCACTTTAGAATAATTAGTTCTGGTGGCCTTTGCTTCCACCCACTTTGACACATAATCAACAGCAAGTAATATGTAGGTAAAGCCAAATGAAGAAGGAAACGATCCCATAAAATCCATCCCCCACACATCAAAATCTCATAAATGATTATAGGGTTTCGAGGCATTTCATTTTGTTGGGAAATATTTCCTACACGCTGACACTCAAGAACTTTGAAAGCGGTTCTTATAAAACCAAAATGACCACCACATGCATGACTATGACAAAAGGTAAGTATTGAATTAAATTCAATTTTAGGAACGCACCTTCTTATCACTTGATCGGAACAACGTTTTCACAAATACGGATCATCCCACATGTAGTACTTGGCATCACTACGGAGTTTATCACGTTTTACTTTACTCATATGGTCTGGAAACTGATGGGAGGTCAAAAAATTTACCAAATCAGCAAACCATGGAACAGAGCCTTCTGACACTGAACGGTTCAGTGTCAGTTGATCTGAATTTTCCAGATTTTTCAAAACGGTCAGCAGCTGTTCATCCGGGAATTTTTTCAGAATTTTTTGCTCATCTTTATCTCTTATCAGTCGGCTTTGGTGGTCGGCCACTAGATTCTCCGATCCCTTTTTATCTTTGATTTTCTAGTCGAACTCTTGAAGCAGCAAGATCCACCGAATCAACCAAGATTTTGCTTTCTTTTTTGTCATAAGATAACTAAGAGCTGCATGATCAGAGAAAACAGTGACTTTAGTCCCCAACAAGTAAGATCGAAATTTTTCTAGAGCAAAAACCACAACTAGGAGTTTTTTTTCCGTAGTGGAGTAGTTGGCTTGAGTGTTATCCAAGGTTTTTGAAGCATAGTAGATCACATGTGTAGCCTTGTCCACTCGTTGTCCAACACTGCTCCTATGGCATAGTCACTAGCATCACACATTATTTCAAAAGGCAAGCTCCAATCCGGCGGCTGAATTACGGGTGGTATGGTTAGCAACTCCTCCAACTTATCAAAAGCTTTCTTACAGGCTTCATTCACCTCAAATTTCACATCTTTTTGCAGCGGCTCGCAAAGAGGCTTTGTTATCTTTGAAAAGTCATTGATAAACCTCCTATAGAAACCTACATGTCCAAGAAAAGAACGAACTTCCCGCACGGATGTGGGGTAAGGTAATGCAGATATAAGGTCTATCTTAGACTTATAAACTTCAATCCCATTCTTTGAAATGACATGACCTAAAACAATGCCTTGTTCGACCATAAAGTGACACTTTTCCCAATTCAAAATAAGGTTTGTTTCTACACATCTTTTCAAGATCAATTCAAGATTTCCAAGGCAACTACTAAAAGATTCTCCATAGACACTGAAATCATCTATAAAGACCTCTATTATATTACCCACAAATTCGGAAAAAATGCTTACCATACACCTTTAAAATATGGCAGGTGCGTTGCATAGCCCGAAAGGTAACCGACGACATGCAAAAGTCCCAAAGGGGCATGTGAATGTTGTTTTCTCCTGATCTTCGGGAGCAATTACAATATGAAATACCCAGAGAAACCGTCAAGAAAATAATAGTAAGAATAACCTGCAAGCTTTTCTAACATTTGATCAATAAAGGGCAAAGGAAAATGATCCTTTCTAGTCATGTAATTGAGCTTGTGGTAGTCCATGCACACTCTCCAACCCGTTTGCAAACGTGTTGGAACCATATCACCCTTATCATTCTCAACCACAGTCACTCCTAATTTCTTTGGCACCACTTGTGTTGGACTAACCCACTTAATATCTGAGATGGGATAAATGATCCCCACACTCAGAAGTTTCAACACCTCCTTCTTAACCGCCTCCATCATGGGCGAATTTAACCGGTGATGAGCTTCTCGATATAGCTTCGCATCATCCTCAAGCAGAATATGATGCATGCAAATTGCGAGACTGATACCCTTCAAATCCGCTACCGTCCATCCAATAGCAGTCTTATGCCTCTTCAACACATCGAGCAACAAGCTCTCTTATTCGTCCATCAACTTGGACGAAATGATCACTAGTAAAGTAGAATCCGGCCCTAAATAGGCATACTTCAAGTGCTCAGGAAGCGCCTTTAACTCCAGCTTCGGTGCCTGCACTATAGATGGAAGAATTTTTGGAAAAATGTCAGGCAATTTAACAGAAGCTACATCTAAGGTGCTTGGTCTCTGAGAAGAACTATGCAAAGCATTGACATAGTGATTCAAATCCTCATTATCCCATCTTTCAACATCCTCCTTCATGATTCCATGTTCAATGACTGTATCTAATGCATCCCTACTAGTGAGTTCGAAGTGTTCCTGGACAATAGGCTCAATAGTATTCACAACAGAAAGCAGGTTAGCATCATCAGGGTATTTCATAGCATCATATATGTTGAATTTAATGATCTGCCCATTAAATTCCATCGTGAGAGTACCTTCACTCACATCTATCTTAATGCGTGAAGTATTGAGGAACGGTCTCCCCAACAAAATTGGAGTGGAATTCAATGGGTGTTCATTCATTTTTAATACATAAAAATCAACAGGGAAAAAGAGTTTGTCTACCTGAACAAGAACATCCTCAATGACCCCATCTGGGTATGCCTGGCTTCGATCAGCAAGCTGGATAGCAATTCCAGTCTTTTTCAATTCTCCCACAACCAGCTTTTCAAACACTGATTGAGGCATCACATTAATGGAAGCTCAAAGGTCTAACATGGCTCTTTCCACCTTAAAATTACCAATCTTGCAAGGAACCACAAACATGCCAGGATCCTTGCACTTCTGAGGTAACATTTGCTGGAAGACAGCTGAGATGTTTTCTCCCATCACCACTTTTTCATCTCCTTTCAACTTCTTTTTATTGGTGCACAACTCCTTCAAGAACTTGACGTATCTCGAAATCTGCTTAATCGCCTCAACGAGACATAAATTGATCTCCACTTTTTGAAACACCTCAAGTATTTGTTTATCCTTTTCAATGGTGTCCGGATCCCTCATCCTGCTTGAAAAAGGCAAATGGTTAATATTAAAAGGAATAGGGTCATAGATTTTAACCTGATTTTTTTGGACCTTCTGACACTGAAGGGTTCAGTGTCAGTGTTACGTTTCTGCACATCAGATTTTTCCGCTCCAAACTGATCGTTTTGATCCTCCACTGTTCCAGTAGGTTCTGCATCGTCTTTTTCCACAACTTGGTCAGGCTTTTTGGGCGGTACAACCTCCTCCAACTGTTTCCCACTTCGCAGTGTAATAACACTCATATTCTTAGGATTAACCTCCATTTGTGAAGGCAACTTTCCACTGTTTTGGGCCTGCATCTGGCTACAGTTGTAGCCAATTGACTCATTTAATTTTCCAAGTTTTGGATGGATGTCTGAGTAGACACTTGGAATTTCAGATTTTTGGCAGCCATCTCTTTCATCATTTCCTCAAATGAAGCTCTGGAGCTTGCCCCACCTTGTTGGCGATTTCCATCATCTTGAGGGTGATCTTGCTGTCTATTCACCACTCTCTGCTCTTGAAACTGTTGTTGCCCCCTATTTCCTCCTTGTCCACTACCATACCTAAAATTAGGTTTGAGAGAAGGGATCATAAGGTCGCCCCATGGCGTTTACTTGTTCCTCACTAGGTGTAGACCTGCAATCAAGAGTAGAATGGTCATAAGTTAAGCAATTTTGACAAGGCGGAGGGTTTACCCCTCTTCCTTTAGCAAGATTCTCTACAACAGCTGTCAACTTATTCAAAGTTTCTTCCATCTTAGAATCATGGACCTCCTTCACTTCTTTAAGTGATGGATCACGTGTGCCAAACTATTGGGTGTTGGCAGCCATGCTAGCAATCAAGCTCCTAGCAGCAGTAGGTGTTTTCATCATAAAAGCTCCTCCGCTAGCCGCATCAAGCATGTTTCGATCCATGATTGACAACTCTTCATAGAAGTATTGCAATAGCAACTGGTCGCTTATTTGATGTTGGGGGCATGCTGATGTGAGGTGTTTGAACCTCTCCCAATACTCATGTAAACTCTCCTCTTGCATCTGACGAGCCCCAGATATCTCCTTGCGCAATGCAGCAACTCTGGTGGCTGGGAAGTAAGTTTGGAGAAAAAGTTTCTCCATTTCAGCCCACGTATCAATCGATCCAAGAGGGAGATAATACAACCAATCCTTTACCATGTCTTTCAACGCAAAGGGGAATGCCCTAAGCTTGACTTGTTCCTTCGTCACTCCGGTTGGTTTCATGCTCGTGCATACAACCACGAACTCCTTCAAGAACTTGTGTGGATTTTCACCTGAAAGACCATGGAAAGAAGAAAATAAGTGAATCAATTCCAATTTTAATTCAAATGTAGTATTATCAGTAATTGCAGGAAGGTTAATGCATAGTGGCTGATGGACTACATCCGGATTTGCTAATTCATTCAAAGTGTTTTCCTCATTTTCAGCCATGTTTTCCTCTCCCGACTCAGAACCTACAGTAGCGTCTTTCTCTAAATCAGAAAATTCAGAATTCTCCTCTCCAAGATGAAGTGGATCAGCTGCAAGTTCGAGTTCGGTAAGATTTATGGCAGTTCCATCAGTGGATGAACTTGTTTCCTTCTTCTTTCGGGACTCCTTTCTAACCTCCGGGCATTTTTCTCGATTTCTAGTATGTATTCAAGCTGTTTTGGACTAGAAAAATGAGTAATTATTAACAGAAAAAAATTTCGAAAATAGGGCGCATCTGACATTGAAGGGTTCAGTGTCAGTGTTACTGAAAAAATTGAAAATTCCAGAACCTATAAAAATGCAGAAAAATATCATAAACACAGAAATTTAACAAATTTTAATTTTACTCCCCGAGCAAACTGCGCCAAATTTGATAGGCTATCTCCGGACTACCAAAATAAAATTTATTTCTGACTCACTCAAATACTTAGTATAACAACGAGTAAGGGTCGAACCCAAGAGAATATATTGAAATTTTAATTAAATTAATTAAAGTGTTGAAATCAAATAATATAAATAAGGGGGGATTTTTGTTTTGGTGAAAAATTAAAAATAACAATGACGATAATAAATTAACTCAGTTCAAATAACAAAGTACGTAGACGAATTTTAATTAGAAAATTTACCAAGTGAGAAAAACCTAGTTTAGAATGACGATCCCTCCCGTTTACTGAATCAATTAATTATAGGAATTAAACATCTAGCCTAGTGTGCAAATTCAAATCCCTAGATTGATGGTATGACCAATCAACCCGAATGTTCTTAAATTCATCAATTAGGGTACGACCACTAAATTGAACTATTTACGAGTGACCTTATGGATTTGAACTCAAAAATGCATTAAGACTCCAAACATAGAATTACTAGGCTACGAAAACCGGCTAGGAATCATACAACCTAGATCCTATTACATCTATAGGGAATTATCTCTATTTGCTACTCAATTCAATCCTCACGACAATTACGGATCATGGATTATGAAATAACATTAAGCAATAAAATAATTAAACTAGTTGATCAGGCTAAATTAATTATCAAAGTGCTATAAAGAAACTCAACGCATATAATAGAATAAATTTGCACAAAAGATTCAATGAAAAATCCTTAATAATTAAATTAACATTCAACGGGAGGTTCACGAAATCCTAAACTAGAAAAGGGATTAACCCCGCATGTTCATGATAAAAACATAATTAAAAATAAAAACCAGGATTTCTGATTGTTCTTCACTTCTGCTTGGAATAAGACTAACGCCGCTGCCTTCTTCTCTTGGAATTCACGTGTGATCATGTCTGATGCCCCAAGAATAAATATATCTCTTCCTTGTTTAACTTCTTGTCCCACAAGTAATCCTTCTTGATCACTTTCCTTATTTCTCTCTTCCAAAAATATCTTCAGATCTCTTTTTACCATGTCTTCCCCCTCCTTGACCGTGACTTTTTCAAATTTAGATGAGATCTGGTCCTTCAAATATGTGGAAGATATGCTAGCTGATTCCTTTCCTAATTTGCTCCACTTAACAGCATGTTTCCACATCAATTCATATAATTAAAGTAATTATTTCTTAAAGATAAAATAAGTCAATATTTAGCACATAAATAAACTTGAATTTTCACCAAATAATCATGCTAATATATGACTTATCATCTCTCTACTTTAATCAAGGTATTATAAGGTTTTAATGGAGTTGCAGTTTCTCTCATCTCAATTAAATTATATAAAACCATTAGTTACTTTAAACATTAGGATTTCTAATAAATCCGTGCCTCTTTACACATAAACAAAAATTAAATTATTCGAATAATTTTATAAAAATTAAATCTATTAAAGTAAAAGCACGATTTGCATCCTCCATAAAAACCCAAAAGATTAAGTGGAAATTGATATTTGGTGAAAACGAAGCTGATATAGGCTAGAGGAAAAGTACAATCACCCTGTTATTGATTGCCAAAAAATAAAGATAAAAATCACATTACAGATTATTAAATAAATAAATAAAGTAAAATTAAAAGACCAATCTCTACCCATTCCAGTAATCACTAATCCAAAATTCCATGAGAAAACGAAACAAAGAAGAAGATAAGAAAAGAGACGGAAAGTTTTAGGTGAAAATGTGTTAATACTCATTTGGAGGATATAATAGTCAATAGAAGGGGTGTGTTGAGTAGATAACAATATTTTTAATATTTATTAATAATTATTTAATATTATAGGGTGTATTTAGAGTTTTCGGGAGTCGCCCAATCAACTATCATGAGCCACGGAATTACTATTTGTGGGTTGTGGATTTTGATCATCACTTTCCATTTCAGCATTCATCACTACTTTGTCTAGTGGGTACTTTTTCAATCTCAACTGAACTAATTAATTAATGATAGATAGAGTGATTCAAACTAAACTAAATGGTCAAATGATCGTCAACTTCAAATTTGATTAAATTAATATTTGTTATCCAATCCAATTACCCAAAGGATAAATATGGATGGATTAAATTGATCCGGATTAATTGGGTTTTTATATATAGTAAGTTTTAAATAATTAAAAATGTTCAAAAATTAAATGACTCTTTTAACATATAAGGTAGTATATTAATTAAAATTTAGACAACAATCTATCATATTAGTTGAACTAATGATATGCATTAATTATTTTACTTTTCTTATAAAATAATAATAATTATAATATAAATATTAATCTATATCTAATTTATTATTATTAATTAAACAAAAGACTAATTATAGTGTGCACCCGGGTGCATTTTAAGATAGGGTGCACCCATATACAAATATAAACATAAACATATACAATTAAGAGCAAAAATGTATACAATTTAATTGTTAGGGTTTTTAATGAAAAATTGAGTGTAAAAAAATATACAATTATAAAAAAACATGTACTCCCTCCATCCCGTTTCAATGTTTACGTTTGCTTTTCGCATGTTGATTAAGAAGTATAATATTTTAATAGATAGTGGGTGGAAAAATATAATATCTAATGTAAAATGGGTAGATGTATTAGTGTTAGATGATATATTAATTGTTTTAGATGGGTCCCATATTCCAAAAAGGAAAATGTAAACATTGAAATAGGACGCGCAAAATAGAAACGTAAAATTGAAACGGGACGGAAGGGGTATACACTATTGAATAAAAAGTTATACGCATATGATGCTAGTTTTTTTAATGAAAAATTTAATGTGAAAAAAGTATACAATTATTACGAAACACGTATACAAAATAGAATAACATGTATACAAAATAGAATAAAAAGTTATACACATATGGGTGCACCCTTGCACCCGGGTGCACTCAATACACTCTAAACAAAACTATATATATATATATATATATATATATATATATATATATATATATATATATATATATATATATATTATGCAAGTTATAATTTAAAAAAATTCTTTATATTATTAAATGATTTTTTATTTAATAATTACTACTCCTAGTAATTTATAAAAATTGAGAAATTAAAAGAAAATTTATAATTAACTTAGTAAGAAAAAAAAAGTGAATGACTATTAAAAAATTTATTAAAGAACTAAAAGAAATAAAATTAATATTTTTATTAATAAAAAATAAAAAATTATAAGAAAATGTATTATATACATTAATCAAACTAAATAAAAATAAATATATATCTTTATCTATAATAAATTTTAATTAATAATTACTCCCTCCGTCCCAGTGCATTGCGAACACTACCTTATTATAAACTATAGGTAACTGTCTCCATTTCACTGGGACGGAGGGAGTAAAATATACTAAAAGACAATAATTATGGGGATTCAACATGAAATAAAAAATATAAACATAAAATTATGTATTTATCTTTATTAAATTATAATTAATAATTAAAATAATTGAGAAAAATTATGGACATGACACCTCATCAAAATTAACCTATATATCTTATTTTATTTATATTAATTGTGAATATACTACTCTAAATAACTTTTATGAACCAATAGTGATAGAACTTATATAAGGTTAATTTACCAATTATATAAAGAATTAATTAATCAATTAATTTACCAATTAATCATTTAAGAATCCGTGAGATTTCAGAACAGGCTGTTCACGTTATCAACCAATTCAATCATTCTGCTTTCCTTTTCATTTCTTTTATTATTATAATTATTTAATAATCATTCTTTTCTTTTCTTTTTTTAAAAGTATTTTAATGTTAATTAACGTATAATTCATTTAAATAAATGCTAAGAAAAACGCACGCAATCATTTTTTCTCCTGTTCGCAATATTTTAAAATAAATTATTTTTTAATTATTAAAAGTATATTTTATTTTATTGATGAGTGTGTAAATTCACAAGTTTGGCGTCATGTTTTGTGCTAGTTTTGGAGAGTTTTGAGGTGGAAATAGGTGGAAAACCTATAAATATTGTGAATTAACATGAATCAGGTGTTAGTGGAGCTATTTAAGTGGTTTTCATAGCAAAATCGGAGTGGAAGTGCCAAGAATCGAAGAGACAAAGTCGAGACCACGCGAACCGCCAAGGAGAGAGGTGGGTTCGACCTGTTGGGGGAGGGTTCGACCTCTCCTACAGGTCGAACCAGCATTGCAAAGTGTGCAGAAGGAGGGTTCGACCACGACTCAATGGTTCGACCTACTCATCAGGTCGAACCATGGTCGAACCAGTTCGCGAGAAGTGTGATTCGACCACGACGTTGGGGTTCGACCTGACGTTTGGTCGAACCAGGAGCAGAAATTGTTCAGTGGTGCGGTTCGACCTCGGGTTCGACCAAAGAGGGAGTGGGTCGACCTGTACAAGAGGTCGAACCAAGTGCAGAATACTTCCAGTAGCGTGGTTCGACCTGTGGTTCGACCTGCGGCAAATGGTTCGACCTGTTTGCTGAGGTCGAACCGTCGTGCTAAAACTTACCTTATCCGGATTTTCGAGGCCAAAACACATGGGATCACTTGAAAAGTCCATTCCAAGCCCTAGAGATGTGATTACAAGTATAAAAGGAGGCTCATGCAGTCAAGGAAGACGTCCACAAAATCACGAAAGTCACCAGTCACCAAAGTCACAAGATCACGATCACGATCACGATCACAATACACAATACAAGAGAGTTTAGCTGGAGATTCAAGTAAGATTGGTCCATCTAACCATGATAGTTCCTAGATCAATCATGGGCTAGAGCCACTTCGGTAGTTCTAGGGTTATGAAGGTTTCATGAGTTGATTTGTATTTCGTGTGTATACTCCGTACAACACTACTTGTGGTTTATTTTATAAAGATTGTGCATTTTTAATCCATACTCATAGTTGTTTTGTGCATCAATAATCGTTGTGTAGAGTCTGAATGCATAACATGGTTATTGATTGAGTGCGTTCACTAATGAGCAGGGTTTATTGTTATAATTCTAAGTGAAGGGATTCCGAGGTTTTATTAGAACCGTCTTATATGAATGTTTGTTAATTGAATTGAATTTGGGTTAACAAGTAGGATTAAGAGTATAAATTTACAGTACCTAAAAAGGGAGATCAAATCGGGTTAGAGTACTAAGTGCACGGAAAATAATTGATTATGATAGTACCTAGAAAGGGAGGTAAAGTATACGTCTTGCTCTGAGGATAGTCACACGTGTCAAAAGCTTATCTATTTGTGTCTATAGAATAGATTTGTATGGTCTAGCGATGCGTCCATAAACCACAAGGCAGAGTCGGACATCGACACACGAAGTATGAATTAACGAAGAAAACTGGATGGCCTGACGAACTACCTATCATCTTATTTGATCAAAACTACTATTCTCTTGTTCTTGTTATTTATTTGCTATTTCAATTGTTACTTAGTTTACAAACCAACAATTACAATTCTCAACATAGTCATAATTGCTAGAAAATAACTAAAGTGATATTTATCCGTCCCGTGGATTCGATATTTAACTTGGTCACCTTCGAAACTACAATTGATATCCTTCATACTTGGGGATTAAAATTGTGTGTTGAGAAAACACCCATCAAGTTTTTGGCGCCGTTGCCGGGGACAGCTTAAAATATCTTTTTGTTATTTCTAGTTTATTAGGGCTCTTCTTCTTGTTTTGCTGTTTTAATTCTAGTTCTTTTTAGGTGCATGCTCACAAGATCAAAGAAAGGTGAACTTGAACCCTATAATCCTGAAATCGGAGCATCGTCAAGAAAGAAGAAGAAAAAGAAGAGCAAGGCAAAGACTATTGATCCAACTGAAGCTCTGAATTTTGGAGTTGAAGTTGACGAGAAGAATTCGCAGACGATTGAAGCTACAACTGAAGTTAATTCGGGAGTAGGGACAGTCAACATGGCAGCGAATCCGGATAATCTAGCCATCCGAGAGGTTTTCAGAAATAATGGGGCTGGAAATTTTGGGCTTCTAGGAGCAAGGAGAACTAATTCAGCTTTCGATCTTCATCCCGCTCTTATTAGCATGATAGAAAGGAACTCCTTTTCAGGAGGGTCTTTCGAGAATCCGCAGTAGCATCTGAACAAGTTCTTGGGCTATGCAAGTACTCAAAAAGACGCAGGAGAACATGAAGATGCTAGGAAGATCCTTTTGTTCAAATTCTCGCTTACTGAAAAGGCGAGAGATTGGTACGACACTATCAACGCAGCTGAGTGCACCACTTGGGAGCAACTGCAGTTAAGGTTCTTGGAGAGGTACATGTCACCTTCAAAGGTGTTTAAGATGAAGCAAGACATTAACCAATTTGCTATCGGTGGAGGTGAGAAATTTCATGAAGCATGGGATAGATTCAAGGACATGCTTAGGAAGTGTCCTCAACATGGGCTATCTAAAGCTCAATATATCAGTATATTCTACAATGGATTAGACTGTGATTCACGAGTGTTATTGGATGCTTCTTCTAATGGAGCATTGCTTACAAAGTCATCCGTAGACGTCGAAAAGTTGTTTAAAGATATTTCCATGAATTCGAGGGATTGGCCAACTGATAGAGTTAGAGGTACTTATGTCCTTGGGAAGGTAGCTCAGGTTGAACAAGCAATGGTGAAAACAAGTAGAGAGGATGAGATCGTCTCTAGCTTGTCCAATATCAACAAGCTACTTGAATCCCAACAGAAGCAAATCAGCGAATTATCTCAGCGCGTACCAATCATGCAGCAGGAGTTGAAAAATGATGGACCAATCCAAGAGGAGTTGGAAGAGGCACACTATGCCATGGGTCAAAGTATTCAAGGGACTAGGTATCCAGATCAAGGAAACCGAAACTACCAAGGGAACTATCGTGGAAACTTTAATAATCGTGGTCCCCCGGGTGGTTATCAACAGCCTAGGAGGCCGGAGTTCTCATGGAGCAATCCGAATAATGCGATTCAACCTCCGATGGATGTTGATCCGGGTGCTAAGGTGGAAGAAGGAAAACCGGGTCTTGAGGATACTGTGAACAGGTATATGGCCAAGAATGATGAAAGAGTGAACCGCCTTGAGGCCAAACTTGAAAAGAAAATCGATGCAAACCATGAGGTTATATCTTAGCAGGTGAAGGACCTTACATTGCTGATGGGGGAGATGGCAGGAAGTGTTAACAAGCTTACTCAAACTCTTGAGAAGGGGAAGTTCCCGTCTCAAAGTATTGAGAATCCAAGGTCCTGCAACACCATCACATTGAGGTCGGGAACGCAGTACGAGGGACCTATGAGGCCGGAATCAAATTTGGACATGTCTAGGGCAAGATTCGACCATGGTTCGACCAACATTGAAGGTCGAACCATACAGGGGAAGTCGAACCAACGCACTGGACACGATCAGGAGACATCACAGCATCGGTTCAACCAAACTGCAGATGGTTCGACCTGGCATACAGGTCAAACCATGGTCGAACTTGACAATTCAGAGCACTCTGTTTTTGCAGAATATCGGTTCGATCAAATCAATGATGGTTCGACCTATCCAACAGGTCAAACCCAGGTCGAATCACACAACTTGGAGCACTCTGTTTTGGCGCAGCAACGGTTCGACCATGACGGTCATGGTTCGACCTATCACACAGGTCGAACCTTGGTCGAACCGGAGGGTGGAAGGAGTACAGTAGGTCGGTTCGACCTAGGTGCCCGTGGTTCGACCTACTCAATAGGTCGAACCCAGGTCGAACCTCAAATTCAAAAAGAGAACCGTTGTCCAGAAGGTAGGTTCGACCATTACGTGTCTGGTTCGACCTGTTCCACAGGTCGAACCCTGGTCGAACCCCTCCAGAAATTGCTTGTTGCTACTCTGAATACTCTCGATGATATTGATGCTACTCCAGTGGTTCGGAATGAGCAAAGTACAGAGATAATAGCTGAGAAAAAATGGGAGAGAGCCAAGCGATTGAGAGCCAAAAAGGAGAAAGCGGAGAAGGTTGATCGTGATGAATGGGGGATTCCCAAAACAAAGATACCTCCGTCGTTTCCTTATAAGCTAGTGAAGAAGGGATTGGAAGAGAAGTTCAAGAAGTTTTCAGAGATAATGAACAAGATAAGCTTGAGCATTCCTTTCTTAGAAGCAATCATGGAGATGCCGTACTATGCCCGATTTCTTAAAGACATATTGTTGAAGAAGCGGAGCTTAACCGGAATTGAAACGGTGAATTTATTTGAGAATTGCAGCTCAATCATTCAAAGAAAGTTGCCGCAAAAGATGAAGGATCCGGGGAGCTTCACTATTCTATGTGAGATCGGAAAGGGGCGGCACGGCGAGCTTTGTGCGATCTAGGGGCAAGCATCAATTTGATGCCGTTGTCCATCTTTCAGAGGCTTGGTTTGGGGGAGTTGACCCCTACAACAGTGGTTATCTAATTGGCGGACAGGTCGATGACGTTTTCAAAAGGTATAATTGAAGACGTTCTCGTCAAAGCGGAGAAACTAGTCTTTCCTGTGGACTTTCTTGTTCTAGAGATGGAAGATGACAAGGATAATATCCCTTTAATCTTGGGGAGACCTTTCCTTGCTACTGCTAGAGCTATGATTGATGTTCAAAAAGGAGAGCTTAGATTGCAGATGGACAAAGAAGAAGTTCTTTTCAACTTGGACAAAGCAATTGTGCACGTTGATTAAGGAGTATTATTATTTAATTGTAGTGGGTAGTTGTATTAGTGGGAGTGTGAGCCCCATATTTTAATTGTATTAGTGGGTGTGTGTGGGTCTCATGTGTGTAAAAAAAGAAATGACCATCTTTAGGATGGACAACTAAAATGTAAAAAATACCCTCTTTCGAGCAGACGAATGGAGTATATTAGTGATGTTTGTGGGTGTCATATATATATATATATATATATATATATATATATATATATATATATATATATATATATATATATATATATATATATATATATATATACTTCCTCCGTCCCTTGGTAAGAGTCCCATTTACTTTTGGGCACGTGGATTACGGAGAATTATTATTTAATGTGTGGTGGGTAGTTGTATTAGTGGGTGTATGGGCCCCATGTTTTAATTGTATTAATGGGTATGGGTGGATCTCATGTGTCCAAAAAATGAAATGGGATCCTTTGGGTGGGACAACCAAAATAATAAAATAAGACTCTTACATAAGGACGGAGGGAGTATATGGATACCTTTAGGCTGTGTTTGGATTGAGTCATTTTCAAATCCATGGATTTGAAAATGAGTGGATTTTAAATTCCTTGAATTTTAAATCAATGCATTTGAATTCCATTGTTTGGATAAATTATGGATCTTTGAAAGGATTTCAAATTCATAATTCAAAAATTATTTTTTAAAAATAGAATTTTATATATAATAAATAAAAATATTAAAATTTTATTATATTAAATATTAAAATCTAAAATTTTATTAAAAATAATTTTTTTGGAGGGAACTCTACCACCCAACCTAACCCCCACCCATCACCCCACCCTCCAAAAAAAATTTTTTTATAAAATCTTAAATTTTTAATATTTAAATAGTAAAAAATATTACCACTCAGCCCTACCCCTACCCACCCACCGCCCAACACCACCCCCATCCAAAAAAAATTTTTTTATATAAAATTTTAAATTTTAATTTTAAATAATAAAAATATTACCACCCAATCCTACCACCCTATCCATCCACCCACCCCCAACCCACCGAATTTTTTTTAAAAAAATTAGATTTTAATATTTAAAAAATAAAATCTAAAATTTTATTAATTTGTTTTTGGTGGGTGGGGTGGGATGGGGTTGGGTGGGGGTAGTGGAGGGGATGGGTTGTGTTGGGTTGGGTGGTAATATTTTTATTTTTTAAATATAAAAATCTAAAATTTTATAAAAAAAAAAATTTTGGAGGTGGTGGGTGGAGGGGGGTGGGTAGGGGTAGGTTGGGTGATAATATTTTTATTATTTATTTAAATATTAAATTTTAAAATTTTATAAAAAAAAATTTTTTTGGGGTGGGGGTGGTGTTGGTGGGGTGGGGTGGGGGTGGGTAGGGTGGTAATATTTTTATTATTCAAATATTAAAAATCTAAAATTTAAAAAAAAAATTGAGGTGGGGGGTGAGGGTTGGGTGGGTGTGGGTAGGGATAGGTTGGGTGGTAGAGTTTAAAACATAAAAAAAAATATTTAATATTAAATATTTTTTAATTAATTTATTAATTTTATATATTATTTTTAAATATATCAATCACACAACAACAGAAGGATTTCAAATTACATGGTTTCATTGAGGATTTGAAATCCATTAAAAATCAACTAAAAATTTCAAAATCAAATCAATTGATTTAAAATCTTAGATTTATAAATTCATTGATTTCAATGTTATCCAAACATGATAGAGGAATTTGAGGGAATGATTTATAAATCCCTCCTTAAAACCTTCCATCCAAACACTACCTTAATGTAGACATCGAAAATGACAATATATTTTGCCTGTTTATGAAGGAGGGAGTACCGACTGAAAATTACCTATTTGAATTTCCATAATTATAAATTAAGAAACCAATAAAAATGGAGTTTTTTTTAGCACACATTTTCATGTGACCAGCATATAAAATCCAGTACCTTTGCCTTAGTTCAATTTAATCCCAACATATAAAATTTGGCAAATAATAATAATAATAATAATAATATCACCTTTCAATTTATTTGCAAATTAGGCCCAATGGTCAATTTTATTCTGCCCTATTGCTGACCTAGCAACCTAATGACACATCACTCCTTAAACATAAAAATGACGTCCTCAATCAGTGAGACAGAGAGAGAATGTAACAGTTGACAAATTCATCACATTTTCTTTGACGAGGTAATTGGAGCTGTGGATTTCATGAGCCAACACCTTGACATTCCAAAGGATATCGAACCACAATGGGCATCTATCATAGAGAGTGTTTGTATCTGATTGCATTGCTATCCAATTTTATATTTTTATTTTAACAAAGAAATCTCAATAACGTTGCCGTTGCCTCCGCAAGGAAAGACTCACAAATTCACCAATTCCTGCTACCCATTGTCGTTTCAGACCCAGTCATCAGACTCTAGAGCTCATCGTCTCGTCTCGCCGACGAATGCTCCGATTCGCACACTGCCGCTGTCAGCCACCGCTGCTGGAGTCCGCCACCTTCGCACTCAGCCGAGGTCCGCTCATCTACACCGCCGGAGGAGGGAGTTGACCAGATCGGAAACCACAATTAAAAAAAAAAAAAAACATGCAACTCAATTTTGTCTCTTTGATAAAAATAAATAAACAAAATTACTAGGTGTATTATAGAACTGATAAAGTCAAGACAAACAAAACGAACAAATTATGGAAGTAAAGTTGCCATAGGAGGCAAAAAGGCCAAGATCACGGCTATAAGATAAAGGCCAAAACAAGCATGCCAATGTGCAATCAGCCTCCATGGAATGTTCGGGCTTCATCCAGCTCATCAGAAAATTTTTGCTTCGGTTATTGCCTTTTCTTTCAACTTAAAAGAGTCAGATCAGAACCGATTGCACAAGTACTCTAAATTTCGTATAACATTAAATATTCATCACTATGTAAACACACTATACATAAGGAGTCGAAACTTGATCAGAAAGAACTATATCTAACCCACCTCGAGCATAACATTATGTACATTACTAACACTTATATAAATATGTACAGCAATGAATTAGTTGGAGCATGAATTGAAAAGTAACTCCTTTACTTCCAAACTTTTATGGCTCCGTCTCTACTGCTTGATATCAGAAGTCTCTGGTTCAATTTCACTGAAGCCAAAGCGAGGATCGAATCATGATGACACCCTCCAGAATCCGTCGCAGCTGCAGCAAGAATTGCTTTCCCCGTCAACCGCGTAGCCAGAGGTCTTCTTTTTGTTTCCTGAACATGATAACAAATTTAAGTATATGGGCACAGACTAAATATTAACATGTTCCACCAGCCTAGAATAAATTAAATACCCTGAGGACCGTGCTAGTCGGAGTAAGAAGTGAAACCTTCTGGTTGTCATGGCAAAAGTTGCCGTGATTAAACTTTAAAAGGATTAAAGGTTGTATTTAGATTGAGGGATTTAAAATTTCAAACCAACCTACGCGAACACTATTAATTTGTTCTTATATTTTTAAACAAACTCCGATCCATATAAAACCTCATGAGATTATATATGAAAACCCATCTTTCTTTTTTTTTTCTCTGAAATCACACTAATGAAGTTCATGAAAATACAGTCCAAAGGGAGCTGGAAAAAAATTCAAATAAGTTGCATTGTAGAGGTAGTATAGTTCTCAGGGTTTAGACTAAATAACGAAATTAGAAACCCACTTCCGCTAATTAGGATTTGTACATGTGTATTGCTTTTTTTTAGATACCCAGAAATTATGTACTCTTATCCCATACAGAAACAAAGAAAATAAGATAATTCTTGCCGAGCAAACTGAAATACCTGCACAACTTGCACCCCAAAGCTAGACTTTGTTTCATAGAAATCACCATTTCCAATTCCTTTAATAGATGGTCCACACACACAATAGGTCCGTTCAGGGCTGTAAATACAAAAGAGAACATCAATAAATGGAAAATTAGAAAGTAAGAAAGTGTAAAAAGAACCTGGAACTCAAAGTGGAGGTGTAACACCCCTGAATATAAATAAGATTTAATTTGCAATTAGTTATCTTAATTAATAACTCATTCAACTACATCTCCCTCATTACATTAAACCTTAATAAACATTAAAAATTTTCCTAAACCTTTAATTCCTAAAGGGAAAATTAGAGGTACACTAATAAGTGCTTGAGACTCCTCATGTGCCCACTTTTCCTTTCACCTACATAAACACCAAGCCAAAGGTTAATTTCATACACACCACATCTACACTTTGAAAACCTACAACTCCCAAAGAAGGTTCAAGAGCTAAGACAAGACTTTAAACTAGGGTCATTACTCAATCGAGGTGCAGAATTTCTATGTATTCTTTTATGAAAACGCATGTAACTTAATGTTTATGCTGTGATTCTAAAATACATATGGGACTAGAACATTTATGTACTTTATAGTACCATAGACAAGCCAGGGTATCCAAGGAGCTAGGATTGTACAAAGATCTTTGAGGTGGAGACACCATGAGGTATCCAAGGAGCTAGGATTGTATAAAGATCTTTGAGGTGGAGACACCGTGCTCATGATATTATCAATTGATCAAGTTAATTAAAACTTTTAATGAAAATTTGAGGGATTACATGATGTCGGTGCATGTTATTATCCATATTTGATTATACCTCTTTTCTCCACGGGGCAAGTTGAAGTGCTCACCCTAAATACTCATTTTAATTGGCATGAACTACACATTAAACGCTACAGTAATTCTAGGTCTCAAAGTATGAATTGTGTACCTTCATTTCTTATTTAAATTATGAATTCCTATGTATTTCCTATTTCACAATAAGTGAATTAAATTATGACTATACTTTTATCAGGAAACTTAAGCTTAAAATGCATTTTAAATTTTTAAGTGGTTGTTAGGTGTATTCAATTATTCTATTTAAATTGATTAATATCCTAGATAAAGGTTTTATAGAAATCTGGATGCTACGCAAGGTAAAATGAGTACCTGCAATGATCCCACCGACGAAGTTTCAAGTCAGTTCCACCGGTTAATAAATCTCCACCAGGTAAAGGAAGCAATGCACGGATACCAGGAACACGTGGAGAGGGTTCATTCAACTCATCAATCCTGTACTTCGATTGGATACTTCGCCTTAGCTCTGATTTAGTGTTAACCTTCCCAGATGGTCGGACCAAGGCCCAAGGTGACTCGGAAATCTCAACATCAGACTCAATGTTTGCAGCCCTTAATATCTGAAAGGAGAATCGACCAAACCCAGCAGTCACAAGTGAAATTTTCAACTTGAAATGCCCATTTTATCTATTTTGAAGTTACTAGAGCTGGAACTTGAACTTGCATTATTATTTTTCAAAGCAATATACTCCTTGCATCCCAGGAAATTACGCATGTATTTTTGTAGGGAGTTTAAGGAAAGTTTTTTTTTATGTATAAAGATGTGTAAAATGTTGAGATGTATGTAAGAAGTAAGTATTTTAGATAATTTAATGAAAAAGGTGAATAAAGTTGTTGGGATGTGTGTAAAATGTGGGTATTATTGAGATGTGTTTTTCCATTTTCAGAAATTTGCATGAGTGTTGGGCAAATAAAAAAGAAAAGTGTGAAGTAATTAGTGGGACAGAGGGAGTAGGTGATTTCTGGTCACTCAAAATCACAAGTCTAGAACAAACAAATCTAACAGCTACAGAATGGGAATCTAAAACATATAAGAAATTGTTCATGACTTCTTAGGAAAAGTGTAGTAATATTGTACATCTTGAAGAAGATACATGTGAAATAAATAACAATCATTTTTTTAAATACCTGGTGACAGCTTCCATTTTCAGCATTCCAGAGAGAGACTTCATTAGACCCAGCTGCAACATAAACAAGTGGCCTTGTGGCAACAGATAAGGGAGTACCAGAAGGAGGAACAAAGAGACACATTCTTTCGATTGGGCACGCACGAGAATATTGCCATGAATTGACAGGTATGCAGAATCTTAGATCCCACAAAGTTAGCACGCCCCTTGATGATCCAGATACAAACCAATTACCACAAGGATCTGCCACCAGAGAAGATATATAACCCTCCTCTGGAGAAACTTTTGTGTTCCAACCATTTGAATTCGTTCTTGTATCCCATAGATGGATCCCACAATTTTGTGTACTGAATATGACCATTTTGCTAGTACTACCATCAGCAGAGTAGTTCAACAGGCTTATTATTGAACCTTCTTCACAACCATTCTTCTTCACATCAGCTATGCCTGAATAATTTTCAACAACATTGCCAAGTCCTCTAGAGACATGATCAACAGAAAACATATGCATCATCCCATCACTTGCCCCAACAACAATTTGAGTAGTACCTTGAAGCACAGCAATACACATTGCACGACTTCCACCTAAAGAATACGTTAGCCTAGATCGAAACGAGATATCTTTCTCCAGCTTCTTGCAATCCCAGATCTTTACAGTGGAGTCTTCAGAAGCACTGACAAAAAACTGTTGGTCCATTGAAACAGAAATATCGTTGACAGATGATCTGTGCTCCTGGAGGTGAGCAACCAATACCCCACGAGGCCTCCACCCAGAATCAGGAATTGTAGATGACCATACTAATGATGATACTTCTGTTGCCTCAACTGACATTGAGTGATCCCCAATGGTGAGAGAACCCCCTTTAATTCTGTCAGGCACTCCCATCTCATGAAATTTGCTACTTTCATAAACAGCTTCATCAGTTTCTCGATCGTCAACTTCATGCACAACTCTCCTCAGTTGTGTGGCACCATTACCAACATAAACTGATCCAGTAACAAGCTTAGGTGCTGGTATTGAACTTGCTAGACTAAATGACTTATTGACTTGATCCATCCAAGGCAATGAGGAAGTACTGAAACCTAAAGAATTATATGGTAATGAAGGATCAGAAGTAGCTGGAGTAGCGCCTATTGTCCGTTTGTTATCAACTTTAAAATGGTACAAAGGTATGGATTCTGATGATTTATCAATAAAACTGTTCATGCAGCTCATTTGAGGAGACATGAATCCAGAGAGTTGAGACTTTTCTGAGGCATGACGGTCATGAATTTCCTCTTGACTCAAAGTATTCTGTGTTAAGTTTCTCAGAGATTTGAACTTCCCCTCATTATCATCACAGCTATTTGAATCCAAGTGTTCACCAGGAGTACTAGTAAAACTACTATTTTTTATATCATTTTGTCTATCAGACCAACAGTTTGCTGGATCCAACTCCCTGGCAGTTTTCTGAAGTATGTCTACAGCTTCAAACTGTTTCAAGTGTGATGATGCATTGTACCAAATCTTTCTTTGCCTCTCCAGCATGTCTGAACTTCTAGCACTATCTAGAACTTGATGATACACTTCTCTTGAGACAGGTGGCTTCAAACATCCAAGAAGAGTTTTTTCCGAGGCTAAAGATGCTGGTTGTCGACGTAAGAACGGGCGTATTACTGGGACAAGAAATACATAAGAATCTACAGCACCAAGGTTTTCACTACTGGCAGAGATAAATACGACAGTTGCTCTCCTTACCCACTTACTGGGGTAGCATAACAAAGGGAAAGCGCGCTCTATCATCTCAAGCAGGATCCTCTTCCGCAAGAAACCACTTCTACAGAGAATAGTCAAGCATTCTAATGCATTAACAATCACAGCTTCTGTACTGTCGTTAAGTGCCTGCTCAATGTAAGGTAAAAGATATTCCTCCACGCTTCTATGGCCCACAGAACAACAGACATATATTATGTGCCCATAAAAGACTGTCCTGAGCTGCTCATCATGATCATTTAGAAAAGCGGGGAGGATGGGTAGCAAAAAGTCATTACTCTGCTTCTGTCCAAAGAACCAACAAAGGTTCCCGATATCCTGCAGGAGTGCTCTCCTTATGTTTGGCGTTTGTTTTGGACCCATTACGAGTTCTTGAATTACCTCTGCAATAGATTTTCGCAACTGTGCAAGCTGTACATCATTATTCAGTTTCTGCGGCTCTTGGAAAGTGTTTGCAGCTGGCAATGACTTACGAGACAGATTCTCATTAAGTACCCCAGCCTCAGTCAGGCTTATTGAGTGAATTAAGAACCCATAAGCAGTCAGTGCCAACTTAGATATATTGCTGGCGTAGCAAATCCTCACACTTTCCTCAGCATCATCAGGAAGCATGGAAAGCATTGGAAGAATATACTCTGGAAAAATTTTGGCATCACTAGGAGGAAAATCTCTTACAAGAGGAAGAATATCACAAAGAGCCTCTAATGCAGCACAACGGACAATGGCAGCTGAATCTGAAAGCACAGCTATGACATATGGAAGGACACGTTGCAGCCGATCTTCATCATCGATATATAACGAGCAAGATTTCAGGAGCAAGACAGCAGCCCTCCTTATGAAAGGGACCTTGACATTTCTGATGCACGAACAAAGAAGTGAAGCAATTAAAACCATACCCTCACAGCTCAATATATCCTGAGGTAATGGTAAGAAAGGCATTCCAAAAGAGTCCGATTGATTGTTATAATCTGATATCAATGAGTTCAAATCGGTCATTGAAACCTTTTTCAGGAATGGATTGCGACTTCGCTGAAATATATTGGAGATACTCTGAATAAGCTCACCGGGAGATTGCAAACCATATTGCTTTGGATTTTGGGGATACAAGGTCTTGAAATTATTTGGCACAAATTTGACACCTGAATGCCCATTTTTATGCTTCACATCCTTCAGTAGGGTACTCACATCACCTAGAAGATCAAACCGATCATGGCTTGAAACCTTCTTGGTCTCTTGTACTTCACTAAAAGATTTATCTGCAATTTTATTGGAATCTTGCTTTCCATCTATTGCCTGTGACATTTCACTTCTATCATCAGAAGCAGTTTCTGTCTCAGATATAAGATCCTTGCTAGCCTTGTTGCCCATCATCTGTCTAAGAATTTCTTGGAAAGAGCTCTCACAAGCTATAACCTGCAGAATCAATTGCCAATGATTTTAATTAAAAAATAAAATAACTAGGCACAATGAATAATGAGAAAACTTTCCAATTTCCTTACCCTTGCATCAGAACTCAGAGGATTTAAGAATGAATAGAATTTATGAAGAAATGGTGAAAAATAACTTGGAAAAACAATGCAATCATATTCCTGCAAGTAGCTCTCAGCAGAAAATCTTGACTCTGGATCCAGCTGAATCATATGAAGAATCATTTTACGGATTCCTGAATCCGGAATCTGCAGATGTGCAGTATGACAAAGCAATTACTTAGCAATAGGGTAAAATTTAAAATGACAGGAGAATCTAGGGAGTAAATTCTCAATGATATAGTGAACTGTGCACGATGAGACAGTAAGTGCATATCTGGGAAGATGGAACACAACCAAAAAAGGAGGGAAACATCAATTGAAATAGCAAATCAAAATTCCCAGAAATAAATCCAGTGCATTGAAGGTACCTTTTCCAGATGCTGAGTAGGATCATATTGTCCTCTTCGGTATGCAAGAAGTTGAGAGAGTTCAAACAAGGGTTGACCTTCAAGGAAAAGTTCAGCAATCACACATCTGAAACAGAAAGTAAATTTAACCGTTAGAATCCATAACAAGAGAAGCTCTGAAAATTGCAGCTTTCAGGTCATGCATTATGAGACTAAATACGAACCAATTAAACATATTATCAAAGAAAAAATTAAAAAAACCACTACGAATACATCCCAGAACAGGCTTGCATTCTACGAGACAAATAAAAGACTACTATGAGAATGTCAGCATAATATAGGTGTAGCATTTGTTTACTAAGATATTTTCTTTCATAATGTCTAACAGAAGTTCTACCACCGTCAAGGTAAAGGTTCCCCTTAAATTGGTTCAAATGTAACAAAAGATGGCAGAAGATAACAAGATTGTGGGGAAAACCAAAAAATGACACACTTCCAAGGAATGTTTTTGTCAGGCATAATTTTAATTGCAGCATTTCACTTTTCTGGTAAAGGCTTATTAATTCTCAATTAGTTCATCAAAATCACACAATATTAAATAAGGAATTCAAATGATTTTTTTCCAAGGTAGAAATAAATTTATGAGAGGAACACTCACCCTACTGCAAAGATATCCATTGAGGGTTTGAGAAGCGCATCTTGCGCAACATGATTCTCTCCTCCATTCTCATAAAACCTCTGAAATTATAGCTTGCAGCATTCAGTAAACATAATACTGAAAACGTGAATGGAATATGGTTTGTATATATCAAGTGTTGATACAATAATGGAATATGCTTGGAAGTTTGGAAAAGATTATCAGATGAGTATGAAAAGATATAACATTTCATAGTTGCAAAGGATTTTTCTAAAACTTAAGCTGCTGAGACCTTTTTCCAACAGTAAGATGCTAAATCTTAAAGGATCATGCTTACCTAGTTTAAATATTCCGATCCGGAACATAACAAATTTATATGAAGGCCATCTTCGAAATGGAAACATTAAGAAATTTGTATACCAAACACTGAAGTGGAAATATATAAGTGAAAATTTAAAGATAAGTGCCAATTATTCACTTCATTTCTTCTAAGGAAAGAAACATTAAGCAGATACATAAAATTAATGTTTCAACATTCAAAGCCTGAACAAAATCCAAAAAATAGTACAACATGAACTTTTGTTGGGTTAAGCTATATGTAATTCAAGAGGGATGAGAATCAAACATGAGAAAGAAAGCAAGATCACAAGGCATACAATTATATTCTCATTAAACATAAACGTAAAGGTTCAATAATACAAACAAAAACTTGCAAGTGCATCACACAAACAAGCATGTATGCATAAATACTTTAGCATATATGTGTTTCCTCACATAAGAGATGTATACTTCACATGAACAAATGAAACTAAATTGCCCATTCATAGCCAATGAATCTTAATGCCACCTAGAAACACAGCTCTACATCATATACCCAAATATTAATTTGTTTTCCTGAATAATTTATATCTTCATTGCAAGTACCAAAATAGTTCATAACCAACGAGCATCCTTCAATAAGAAAAGGATTGCAGTACACACACCTCAGGTGCAACATAACAGCGTCTTCTACCACCAGTATCAAAGAAGAATGAGAAATCAGAAGGATCATCATATGGAATATATGTGGGCTTAAACGATGCAAAATCAGTGAGATAGAGCCAGTTCCAGGATGTCACTAGCACATTCTCACACTTAATATCACCTGCAACAAATTATATGACATTCTTATAGAAAAGCACAACAGATACCTGGCAGGGATGAAGAAACAAAATAAATCAAATGTTCATCTTACCGTGACAAACGCCATGCTCATGGCTTTGTTTCACAGCATAAAGCAACTGCAAAAAAACAGTGAGTGAGATTTCATATCCTAATATTATTGTAGAATTGCAATTTTTATTGCATCAACTAAATTTTACAAAAAGTGGAAGTTGGGAACCTGGAAAGCCAGCCATTTCTTTTCAACATGGCTAAGGAAAGGTCGAGTGCTCAATCTATCATGAAGGTTGTTAAAGAAGTATTGCCTCAACAAATAAGCAGCCTTATCTGTTTCGAGCCAAAACTGCAAAATGAATTCCAAGAAAAGAACTGTTTGGAAATAGAAAAAATACAAAGTCGAAACTCAAAGTAATTAAGACTCGGACACACAGAACAAAGCATAATGAATCATCTACTCCCAGGAAATCGAAAATCAGAACTTTAGAAGGTGAACAATACAGGAGTATAAGCTTTTTTTATTATTTGAGCATCACAAGCAGAAAGAAAGATCTTGATTGTTCTACCATTCAAAAGCAGTCTTTTTTTCTCATTCTCATAGCAAAGAGACAATATTTCTTATTATTACAAAGTTTACATATCAGTCACTTGAACTAGGAGCTGCATCTGGTAGTGAACTAGTCCCTAAAGTAGCAAGAAAAGGCTTCGACAATGATGTTGAAACTGAATTGCTACCAGATTCCAGGAGGAATTCAGATGCAACTTAAGAAAAGCTCCTCTGAATCATTTAATATTTTTATGCCTTGATCTTCTGAATTAAGTGAAACCTTAACAAGAATTTTAATTACTGAACAAAGATAAGAAAGACCTTAGAAAAGCATATTTTTTTAAACCTTATATCCATTTTTTAACACTCGTATCTAGAAGATAGAACATTGCAACCCCGTATCACTCAGCTTATACCATAACATTAACACAATCATTCTCAATTAAAATAAGAGGCATGATAAAAGAATTCCATTTGATATTCCCTCGCTCATCCCTAAGCCATCTTTTGACAACCAGATAACTGATGAACAAAATCCCTAGTTCACACTGCAATGCACGGGATGCCTAATTAATCAAGCATCAATATGGCAGCCAAAATTCATTATTCACTTTTAATGATTACTAAGCAAAAATATACAAATTTAAACAGTGGTGAATTCCGCATAATGATAGAAAATTGAAACTTTGGTTATATCTCAAAGAAATGAAAAGTTCCACTCAAGCTCCATTTCCCTTTTCCACAAAAAATGCATTACATCCAAGTCTAATTAACAATACAGATAACTTTGGCAAAGTGGAATCAATCCCCATAACATTCAGGTATAGAACCGCCGCACACAGCATATCACAAATTCCAAAAAGTCGAGAAGAAATATAACTAATGACTACCAGTGCGGTTAAATGATTCATATCGATCTTTTCATTATCGGAGCAAAAGAAAAATGAAACTGCGACAGAACCAAAAACCAAGACGTCGGAGTAACCCTAACCTGGAAGGGCCAAACATGAGAGTGGTCCAGTTTGGAGAAGACGTCGCGAATACGGACGAGGCGACGCTCGTATTCACGCAAATCAACGGAGTCCCCTCGCTTGAAGTAAACTTTGACCAGCACCAAACCCTCGTCATGTTTGCAGAGTATCGATTTGAGGAAACGGTCCCTCCCCAGCACTTCTTTGAGCACCAAGTTGTACGACGACGGCAAATCGTGGAGGTAGTACTCCGTGGCCGACGCCTGCGTCGTCCGTGCGATCTTGTTCCCCATACGCCGGCGCCTCTCAGTTTCCGACTATTTCCGGCAATACTGTACACGAATCACAACTGGTTGCAATTTGAAGAATTCTGGATAATCCGAGGCGGAACCGAGATTTTGTGTGCATTGGGAGTGAGGGGTTGTGGGTGAAATTTGATGGACGGGGATGTTGAACTCAGAGCATTCTTTCAATCAAGAAACCTACAGCAAAGAGTTTACAATGGAGTTTGTGGATAATCAATCCGTCCTTTCGATATTCTTCACGGAAACAGATCAAAATCCTTGAAGGGTGAGGGTAAGAAATCTTCGAGTCGAAGTCAGATTTTACTTTGTATGAAAACGTAACGGGTTAATTAATTGTGCAAAGGGAGCGCCTATTTGTACTAAACAAAGCCTCAATTATTTAATACACCCCATTAAAATTACAATTAATAAGCATAAATTACTAAACATTCCCATGACCAATTTATTTTTTTAATTATAATTAAACTTATCTACCCCAAAATTACTAAATAAATCCCAAAAAATATTTAAATTAATCAGTATGGCATCGGAGGCAACACGACCGTCGTGGATCTAAGAGACGCTGCAACGAATGTGTGTAATATTAGGTACGAATTAATGGGGAATGCGGGATTGAAAACTCTCACGAGTGTTGTCTTGAGGAGAGAGGTGCAGACGTGGACGATTAGTCAATGGGATAACTAGGTGTCCTAACCCTAAATATTGAGGCCCACCACGCCGGACATAGGGACACGACATTGAAGTTCCCAACTGCGTTGATTGTATTGGGACCCCTGGAGGAGAAAGATGTCATCTTTGGAGATGGTTTGATGTTCTGTGTTGCCTCTGGGGCAGTAATTAGTCCTTGTGCATCTTTGACATTAATTAATTAACAGTGGGATTAAGAAAATTTATAGTATTGGTAATAATAAAGATGGGTGATTAGGAATTAATGATGATCCTACTTTGTTGAGTTGATGTAATTCAGAAGAATAAGGCCATCAGTGTAGTTGATGTGTGTGGCGGGGAAGGACATGAGGATCAGCAAGAACGGCGCCGCCGTCCACTTCTTCGTTTATAAGAATCATTCCGGCGGCAACACCAAGAGCAGCCACCACTCTCTATAAGTCGTCGGAGTTTAAAACCCATTCAATATTTTTTAATTTAATAAAATTTTGGGGTATGGTTAGTAATCTTAGGGGTATGAAGTATGATTGGTAATAAATCAATTAATATATTTCTTATAAGGGTATTTACGTCTTTTTATATTAATATATTTTAAATATATAAATTAGTGGGGTTCATTTAGTAAATCCGAGGGTGCAAATAGCCGCCCCCTTGTGCAAATTGTTTGAGACACTCTTGCTTTTTGTGAGACGGAGTGTTTATTTTATAGGTGAAGTATGTTTATTTATATTTAAAATATGTTCATAATGAATAATACTATAATATTTTAATATTATATCCCTTTATTTCATCATTCATCATATTTTAAATTATTTAATATTATATCACTTTTTTTCATCATTCATCATATTTTAGAGTATTATACGTGGTTAATATTCACATTTTTTATAGGAATAATGTGCAAAAGTGGCCCAACATCCAAATGCAAAAAATAATTCTAGCAAGATGATAAAATTTAATCAAAATAACCAATTTTTTATTTAATTCCCAAAATGTACCTAAGTTTGGTCAACTGGTCCAAGCCCTTTTACAACATGTCTTTAACAACATGTCTTTCACAACACTACTTGACTATACATCTTAATTAATACATTAACCTCCATACTTTATTTTATACCAATTTTATACATTAACCTCCATACTTGTGAAAATAAGATCATCGCACAAAGACCGTGTAATGCATTCCAAAGAAAAATGCCAATTAGATTCGCAGCAAGCGTGGTGATAACGAAGGAAAACTTAGCCATCCAAAGATAAACGATCGAAGAAAATATGGCGAAGCAGTCCTTCAGATGAGAACGAGACTAGAGGAGGATGGAAGATGGAGAAACTAAAGGAAAAAACAATCTACCTTCTCAAAGCATGCTTGGGAGAAAAACTACAGAGAAACATCACAATCGAAGAACAAACATCTTTGGAAGACGTCAAGAAGAAGATACAGAGGAACTTCAACAAGGATCCTCTAGCCTGATGGGACAAGAACGAGCTCAAAGCCTCAATCAAAGTGAAATAAGGAAGAGAGCATGAGTTCGTGAGATACAAGCCTATCTTGATGAACCAAGAGGGTCAAAAGGATATGCAGCAAATATTTAAGGAACATCTGGACCTTAAGTTGATATCACAAGGAGTATCTCCATACAACAGTCCAAGATTTTTGGTTCGAAATCATGGAGAAGTCAAGCGAGAGAAGCCGAGACTTGTGATCAACTACAAAGGGATCAACAACATCTTGGAGTTCGATGGGTACTACATACCAAGTAGGGAGCACCTGGTCAACTGTATCAAGAATGCCAAGGTATTCTCAAAGTTCGATTACAAATCTGGGTTTTACCAGATTATGATGGAAGAAGGAAGCAAGAAGTTTACAACATTCTCTACACCACAAGGCCATTATATCTGGAATGTCATGCCCTTGGGCGTGGCAAACGCACCCCAGATATATCAAAGAAAGATGGATAATTTTTTCAAAGATTATTTCTCATCCATGTTCGTTTATGTGGATGACATCCTCATAGCCTCAAAGAACATGAAGGAGCATCTGGAAGTATTTTCAGAAGTATGTCACGAGGAAGGATTAGTGCTTTCTGAAAAGAAGACAGTAATTGCAACAAGACAGATCGAGTTTCTTAGAGTAGAGATTGATGAGTCCGGGATTATTCTACAACCACACATTGTAGAAAAGGTTCAATGATTTTCTGAAGATCTCAAGGACAAGAAGCAGCTCCAGAGCTTCCTAGGAGTTGTCAACTTCGCTGGAATATTCATAAACAATCTATCACAATACAGAAAGGTGATCAGTCCTCTGTTGAAGTAAGATGTTGAGTTCAAATGGGAGGAATCTCATCAAGAGATGGTTAAACAATTAAAGGAGGTTTGCAAAAAGCTCCCAAAGTTAGCCATTCCGAATGAAGAGGACGACCTGGTGCTATATACAGATGTCAATGACCATTGGTGGGCAGCAGTTCTTATGAAGTCCACATCAAAAGGAGAAGTGTCATGAAGATATTGCAGTGGACTCTTTACGGAGAATGAGGAAAAGAGATGGCACATTAATGAGAAGGAGTTCTTCGCTATTCGAAAGGCGTTCAAAAAATGGCCGATATTTCATCTTGCGAAGAAATTCATTCTTAAAATCGATAACACGAGTGTCAAAGCCTTTCTAAAAAAATAAAATTGAATCAAAACCAAAAAAGGCTAGACTTTTAAGATGGCAAGCTGAATGTCAATATTATGATTTTAATATTGTCATTATTAAATCTGTTGAAAATGTTTTGACAGATTTTCTGATGAGAGATGGAGGGAGGTGAGATAGACTCCATCCTGATCGCTTAAAGGCACCTGATGGACAACCTTGAGTTGCTCAAAAGGAAATTCGAGAATCTGGTGCTCAATGTTGGGCTTGCCGAAAAAGTACAAGAGATTGTTCGAACCAAAGTGTCCAATCGTATATGAAATTGTATCCACAACAATGCGGGTCTATTCGAGAAAATACGAGAACCACTCCTCCAGGCTATTGATAGCAATCAACAAAAGGATAGTAGTCGAGAACGGGGCTCTAAACTTGGAGCAAGGAATTCAAGTACCCTTAGCACGAGTCCTGGATTGGAACTTCCAAAGGAAGAACTGGTCCAAGGAAAATTCGAGACTCTAGAGTCATATCTAAAGTCGTGGAGTCAACCCAGCTCCTCTGGAGTAAAAGAGGAAGAGATCAGTCTTAGGCCTATGACGGGCACTGCTAAGACTGGTATTAACATATCTTATCTTTCTCATTGGCAGGGATACCAAGCAAGTTGGGAAAAATTAAATACCAGATAGGGAATCCATCTGGAGAAATGCCGAATAGATATATCAGGAGAATACCCCCGAGTTTGGATGAGAGAAGGCTCAAGTCCAAACGATGTAAAATAGTGGTACGATTTTGGGACGTTAGCCTTGATATACACTGTTGCACCAAGCTTCCCGGAACTTTCAAAACTGCCAGAGTGGCTAAGGATAGCAGTTGTGAAGGTATGGGAAAACAATACGACTTTGTCTAGAGGAGATGTATTGGAACTCTACTTCACCAGTGCAGCTCCAGAATAGGTTGAAAAAGGCAACCACGAGGCCTTTCATTTTATCAAGCTAAGAAGACCAGATGTTGGGGCATCAAACAAAATCAGGAGTCTTCTAGAAAGGAACCAGTCCTAGTTTCTACTTATTCCGAGGATCAAATCTCGACGCGAATAGTGAGAGATTTGTATGCCTGCATTCAAGCCATGGATCAGGTGAAGTTCCCATTCAAGTTCAAACACAAGTCCATGAATGGGTCTTTTCTGTTAAACACCTTAATAGGAAAAAAGACAGTGTTTGCTGAAAAGGCTTTCGAGGAAAAGCGAGATCTTATTTTTTAACAAGATACCGGTGAGTAAAAAGATTCATCGAAAATACTGTAACATGGCCAACTTTAGGCAGTGGACGAACAAAATATGCACAAGCTGCTCTACCCAAACAGAACCAGAGTTTGGAAAATGAGTAAGGTTGGGCATAGGGAGAATAAGAATTGCTGAACCCCCTCCAGCAAAGGATACACGTGGAAAGAAGAGGGTAAAACCTCTTCAAAACACCCAAGAGCCAGAGGACCCTTCGGATACCATAGGGGAGAAATGACTCTCCAAAAAAGCAAAAGCTAGGTGACCCCACAAGAAAACAAAGCCATGTGATCCTGCAACAAAGGGGCTAAAAGAAGTGGACCTGGCCAGCTAATAAAGAAGGGCCTCCAATGCAGCCAGCTAAGGAAAGCATCCAAGACATGTGACTTAAGCAGTGACGTCATAAGAAGTAAAGAGGCTTTGGAATCCGGATTTCAAATCCACAAGCCTCTATTAATAGAGAGTATGAGGAAGCATAAGGCATCAACCATTCCCCTCTGTTTTCTTTCATTCAATAAACATTGTAATTTCATTTCTTTTCTTGTATGAGTGTTTCTATTTCAGCTACCATAGGTAGCTAGAGGAGTCTTCTCCTCTTATTTGAGTGCTATGAGTGTGTAATAAATCTTTCCATTTCATAAATAAATAATCTTGGGCCACTGCCCAAAACATGTTACCTTTCATTTCTTTTACAACCTTAATCTTCTTACTTTCCGATAAGAAACAGTAGCAGCATCATGTACACCCGGCGTAGGAAATGAACTAGGGTTGTGCTAAGGTCCGCTAAAGGGACATGATTGAACCATCACACTACGGGGCGCGTTGTTGGCTGTGAGGAGCAGCTGTAAAAAATAGCAGCAGCATCATGTACACCCGGCGTAGAAAATGAACTAGGATTGTGCTGAGGTCCGCTAAAGGGACGGGATTGAACCATCACACTGCGGGGCGCGTGGTTGGCTATGAGGAGCAGCTGTAAAATCTCCCGAATACCCGGTATATTAACGGTAAACAATGTACTGTTACTGTCTTAAGTTGGTTAATTATGAGATTAATATTATTTAATTAATGTACAGAAGCATGATGGGCCTAATGTGGACGTAATGGACTATGATTATTTTGAGTAGGAAGAGAATGGTGAAAACGAGAGTTAAAATTGATGTATTTGGAGATTTAAATGATATTTTATAAAAAATTGAAAATGAAGGGTATTTTGGTCCATGCACAATAAATTGGCTATTTTTGTTAGTAAAGTTATTTGTTTGCTGGCATTGTTAGTTTTTTTTAAAATGGCTATTTTTGTTAACCACCATTTTTTATATGATGATCCACCAACAATTCTACCCACATTCTTTTTTTTTTTGTCAATTTTCTCCTTATCTGCATATTTTTCATTAGTTGTTACAGAGCCGTTTTTGTTGTCAGTAAGTTTTAAATTTGTGCACTGAAAATAAGCGTGTTTTATTGTCCAATTTAACACATTTTTGATGAGAATTGTTGTTGTCATATATTAGCACAAGTGTCTTATATTCAATATATTTGAGAAAAAGGTGCGTTTGAGGTATTTTATTATCTTTTAGATGGAAAAAGGATCAAAAGAACAAAGTTGGATAAAAGGTGCAACTTGTGCAAGAATACTGAAAAACGCACGTCCAACTTGTGTAATTTTCCTGTATTCGTGTGGAGCTTTAAATTGGAATTTTTGATAAATGGTTGAAAATCCATAGAAGAGATGATCGTTTTGGCATAAGGAACACCTCAATCGAATTCCAAACGAGAAAGTTATGATCAAAATAGTGACGTCGCGCAAGCTGTTTCAACTCAGCACTACTGTGCCACTTTACATGACTTGTTATATATTCAATTGTTGGAATTTCTGTAAGTTCTTTATAAGTATAGAAAGCCAAGGAAGAGAGGATCGCGTAAGCGCAAGAATCATTCAAATCGGAGCTCGGATGTGAAAGTTATGCACGAAATGGTGAGACTGCGCACTGCCGCTCGACCTGCCGCTCGACCAAGGTCAATCCGCTCGAACTGGAGCAGTTTGGTCGAGCGGGGTTACGGAATCCTATTCTAGGTAATTTTGTACCCCAAGTAGCGTGTATTTTCATGTTTTCCAAGAAAAAGCCCATCCAAGGTCAATAAGGAGAGCTTACAAGTACAAAAGATGATGCAGATCACATCACTATTCATAGGAGACTACAGCACAATCATCCTACACCCCACAAGGGAGGATTATCCCCCAACCATCATCCACATCCTTTCCTCCATCCATCCATCACTTTGAAGATTTGTCTGTAGAATCAAGAGGAGAACCAAGAGGAAAATTCAAGACGGAGAAGGACGCGACGACGCCCACATCTAGGGTTTTATTTATTTCCTAATTTATCTTGTATTTTCCAGACATATGGGTAAGATCTATCCAACCCCCATGATTGTTCTTCGCAACATCATGAGCTAGAACCTTTTTGGTAGATCTAGGGTTTTGAAGGTTCTTATGAATTAATTGAACCTTCATGTGTATACTCCGTACAACACTACTTGTGGATTTATTTTATATAAGACTATGCATTTTTAATTCATACTCAGAGTTGTTTTGTGCATCATTAACTGTTATGTAGAGTCTGAATACATATCTTGGTTATTGATTGAGTGCGTTCACTGCTGAGCAGGATTCCATGTTATGATTCTAAGTGAGGGAACTTCGAAGCTTCATTAGAACTATCTTATATAAATACTTATTAATTGAATTAAATTCGAGTTAGTAAGTAGGATAAAGAGGTTACTTTTATAGTACTTATAAAGAGAGATCATATCGGGTTAGAGTACCAATTGACCAGGGAAATAATTGATACTCATAGTTCCTAAAAAGGATGGTGAAATTATATCTCTTGCTCCAAGGTTATTCACACGCGTTATACGCATGTTTGCTTGTGTCTATAGAGTAAATATGCATGGCTTAGTGATGCGTCCATATTCCACAAGGCATAGTCAGACATTGATACACGAAAGGGAAATTAATGAGTGAAACTGGATTATCCTAGAGCTACCTATTCTCCTACTTGATTCACTTTCGTATTTTCTAATTTCTTATTTATTTTATTTTTTATTTAAATTAGTTGTTTAGTAGTTCATAATTAAAATCCCAACTTTTATTGCCATTCATCTTAATTAATTAATAAATAATTAAATTGATAATACACCGTCCTTTGTGTTCGATATTTAACTTAGTCGCTTGCTTAAGCTGCAACTGATATCCTTAATACTTGGGGATTAATTTTGCGTGCAAAGAAAATGCGCATCAAGTTTTTGGCGTCATTGCCAGGGACGGCTGTTATTATGCTTTTATTATTTCTAGTTGATTAAGACTTTTATTTGTGATTATATATTTCTATCTAACCTTGAATTTTTCTGAGGTACTTGTGCAATAAGAAAAGGAAAGAAAAGAAAGGAAGAAGTAACACACAGAGCTAAACATGACCAGAGTAAGACAAAATCCGGATAATGTTGCCATACGTGAAATTTTCACGTACAATGGGATTTGCAACATGGGTTTGATAGGAGCAAGAGGGAAAGATGATGATTTTGAGATACATCCCGCTCTTATCAACATGGTATAAAAGAATCCCTTTTCTGGAGGTTTATTTGAAGATCCATATCTGCATCTCAAAAGATTCCTTGGTTATGCAAATACTCAAAAGAGTGCTAATGACAATGCTAGTCAAATCGCCCTATTCAAGTTCTCTTTGATTGATAGGGCAAAAGCTTGGTATGAGACTCTTGATGCCACAGACCGCACTACATGGGACCAACTGCAGTAGAAGTTCTTGGAGAGATACATGCCACCCTCAAGGATCTTAAGAATGAAGCAAGACATCATCCATATTGTTATAAATCAGGGTGAGAAATTTTATGAGGCGTGGAATAGGTTTAAAGACATGCTCAGGCAGTGCCCACAGCATGGAATGTCTAAGGCTCAGTTCATAAGTATCTTCTACTATGGATTGGATTGTTAGTCGCGTGCTCTTATTGATGCATCATCAGGTGGAGCGTTGTTATCAAAGACATCACTTGAAGTAGAAAAGTTGTTCGAAGACATCTCTATGAATTCAGGTGACAGGCCTGTAGAGAGAGATAGAGGATCATATGTACTTAGTAAGGTGGCACAGGTTGAACATCAAGTGGTAAAGCCGAATAGGGATGATGAGATTGTCTCTAGTCTAGCTAACATCAACAAGCTACTAGAATCCCAGCTAAGGCAGATTGCAGAGTTGACACAAAGGGGGCCTAGTAGACAGCAACAAGAAGCGAAGAGTGTTGAAGTTACCTTCAATCGATACATGGCAAGGAATGATGCAAGGGTTTACCGCATCAAAGCGAGTATGGATGCTAATCATGCAAATTTATCTGAGCAGTTGAAGGACCTTACCTTTATAATGGGGCAGATGCCCAGGAATGTGAATCAATTGACACAAACGTGGTAGAAAAGAATGTTCCCATCTCAAGGCATAATGAACCCGAAAGAGTGCAAAGCCATCACATTGAGGTCAGGAAAATAGTACGAAGGTCTAATGAGGACGAAAATAGAGATGGAGTGTCCCCGCTTGACCACCGGTCGACCAAACCCTTAGGTCGAGCAACGGTCGAGCGGCCACCTGTGAAGAAGAACAATCAAAATCAGATTACAGGGTCTCCGCTAAACCAAGAAGCATCCGTTCAACCAAACCATCTAGATCGAGTGGACGTCTGTGGATCTGAACATCCAGAAACAGATTACAGGTACCCCACTCGATCATTTTCACCCTGCTCGACTAGATCAATCAGGTCTAGCGGAGGTCGAGCGGTGTCGTTTGGCTTTGGTTTCCATACAGAACGCTACACCTATTGTTCAGAACACTCCAGTACCATCACATGAGTAGAATACTGAGCTTACCATTGAAAAGAAGTGGGAAAGAGCGAAGAGATTGAGAGCCGAGAATAATAAACTAAAGGAGGCTGAACGAGATGAGTGGAGAAGACCCAAGATTGAGGTACCTCCTCCGTTTCCTTCAAGGTTGGCCAAGCAGAGATTGGAAGAAAAGTTTAAGAGGTTTCAAGATATCATGTACAAGATAAGCTTGAACATTCCTTTTTCCGAAGCAATCATGGAGATGCCATATTATGCCCGATTCCTTAAGGATATTATATCGAAGAAGAGAAGTTTGAACGAAGTGAAGACAGTGAATCTGTCAAAGAATTACACCTCGATCATTAAGAGAAAACTGCCTGCAAAGTTGAAGGATCCGGGAAGCTTCACTATTCTTTGTGACATTAGAAAAGGGTCGGCACATAAAGCTTTTTGTGATTTGGGGGCAAACGTCAACTTGATGCCTTTGTCCGTATTTAAAAGGCTTGGTTTGGGGGAGCTCACTCCCACAACAATTGCTCTACAATTGACGGATAGATCCATGACTTTTCTGAAGGGTTTAATTGAAGAAGTTTTGGTGAAAGTGGATAAGTTGGTCTTTCCCGTAAATTTTCTTGTAGTTGAGATGGAAGCTGACAAGGATGACATTCCGCTTATTTTAGGGTGGCCATTTCTTGCTACTGCTGGAGCCATGATAGATGTTAAGGATGGAAAGCTTAGACTGCAGATGGATAATGAAGATGTGGTTTTCTCTCTTGATAAAGCAATGAAGATGCTCATGGAGACTCAATCATGCAAGAGCATATATGTGGTTTCTAACTTGTTTAATCTTGATTTTAATAGGAAAGATGATTCTAAATTTAAGTGGAAGATTGACAAGGAGGAGTCTAGACAGCCATGAGAGGAAGGAAATTATGAGTATAATTTTGTGACCAAGAAAGGTGAGGTGCTGAGTGTAGACAAGAAGAGGGAAATAAAGTATTTGAAAGTGAGGATGCGAGAAGACCGCCATCCGATCAAGTAGTCTACAAAAGCGGTATTCCGTCATGACTCTCCAACATTAAACATGACCACCTGTTGGGGGTTTGTCCCTTCTGTTAATTTCTTTCGTGTAAGTGAGGAGTTATTATATTTGAAGTGCTCACGTTTCAACAATTATATCTCTTTTTAAACTTAGTTTCGACTTACATTTTTACTAAGTTTGGGAGGGTATGATGTACTTACCTCGTCTTATGAGCACCGATGATATAATTTTTCCTTTTGTTGGTTGTTTGTTTGTTAGGGGGTTGATTTTTTGTGGCATATTAATATTTTAACCGGTGTTGGTATGTCGATTTTTTACAACTTACCTAATGTTTAGTGTTTTATGTTGGTATGTCTAGTGTGTGGAGTTGATTAGATAGTCAATTGAGTCTTTCTTATAGTTCTCTTATTTTATTATTGATGAATATGTGATGATGAGGTGTGCTTGAGCTTTGATGATAGAAAAGATAAAAGAGTGGCAAGACGAGTTCTACACTGCAACTCGAGGAGCTCGTGCATAATTTGAAGGAGAAATCAGGTGCCCTCATTTCCTTATTCTAATTTTATGTGTGCCTTTAATTAGTAGGAGTGAAAGGATTTAGATCTTGGTTTTGTGATCCATGTGAGCTTATATTTTTGAATTTGTGCTTGAAATTCATATGCTCTTGAAATTAATGAAGGAAGTGTACTTAAGTTATATTGTGGTATGAAGTTCTATGTGTGCTTGAGGGATATTACTTACCATGAAAAGTGCTCTGTTACTTGTTACAAACCCATGTGAGATTTTGAGCCTTGTTGATCATGTACATAATCATATGATATTTCTTTTATGATGAGTATCGTTCTTGTGTGTGTATTCTAGAACTTGCCTCTTGTCTTACTTGAGAATACATGTGTGTTAGATGATGGGAGATGATTTTAGGCCATCCTTAAATTTATGAGTCACTTAGCCAAATAATTTTCTACCGAATGATGTTTATCCGTAGTTAGCCCCGTTGAACCTAAAAACCTTATTCTTTGGCAGCCTACGAGAAATAACTACTTTGAGCATCTGAATTTTTTTTGCCTTAATTGTCCTTCTAGAAAAGAATTAATGGTTTTTTAAAGTGTGTTGATAGAGTTTGATAACAGTTTGGGAAGGAATGAAATTGATATTGAAATAGTGATTGAGCTTAAAAATGCATCTAAGGAAAAACATGGAGTAGTGCTTAAATCTAGTACTCCATGGAATCAAACATCCCAGGGTAGTGCTTAAAGCTAGTACCCTACGGAGGATGCATGAGGTAGTGCCCGAAACTGGTACCTCGAGAGAAAAAAAAAGGAGAGAAAAAAAAAGAAATAAAAATGATGTGCTTGAAAAGAAGAAAAGTGAAAGAGTTGAGGAGGATGTTGTGCTTAATTGAAGTGAGTAAGAAGAATAAAAGATCATGATGGAATGCACACTTGATTGATCCGAGTTTTGAGTCACTTATCCATATATATTTCCTACCTTAACCAAAGAGCCAACATTACATCCAAAAGAAAAGTCCTTTTTGATCCTATTGTCGAATCATACTTTTAGTGGTGGAGAGTTTGAGACTTTTGCCAAGCTTATGGTTACGCATGCACTTGAATTGAATATGAGCGTAAACACCTTAACCCATAAGTGTACATCTTTTACACTTGAATGTAGTGATATATACTTCCTGTGAGAACATGTCAATGGAGCATTTGAATTGATGGTGATTTTCTTATCTTGTATGCTATGAATTGATTATTACATGTAATGAGAGTTGCATGACCTAAGTTGAGGAGAAGTGTATTATGAAGGTGTATTGGTCATAGTCCTTGTTTCCTCGCTAATTTTCTTACTCTCTTTCTCTTTATTTTTATTTTGTTGTCTCGGAACGAGCAACGGGTAAGTTTGGGGGATTGATGAGAGTGAAAATAAGCATGTTTTAGTGTCCAATTTAACACTTTTTTATGAGAATTTTTGTCATATATTAGCACAAGTGTCTTATATTCAATAAATTTGAGAAAAAGGTGCGTTTGAAGTGTTTTAGGTGGAAAAAGGATCAAAAATAACAAAGTTAGAGAAAATGTGCAACTTGTGCAAGAATACTGAAAAACGCACGTCTAACTTGTGTAATTTTCCTGTGTTCGTGTGGAGCTCTGAATTGGAATTGTGATACATGGTTGGAAAGCCACAGAAGAGATGATCGTTTTGGCATAAGGAACACCTCAATCGAATTCCAAACGAGAAAGTTATGATCAAAATGGTGACGTCGCGCAAGCTATTTCTACTCAGCACGACTGTGCCAATTTTCATGACTTGTTATACATTCAATTGTTGGAGTTTCTATGAGTTGTTTATATGTATAGAAAGCCAAGGAAGAGAGGATCGCGTGAGAGCAAGAATCATTCAAATCGGACCTCAGATGTGGAAGTTACGCCTGAAACGGTGAGACTGCGCACTGCCGCTCGACCAAGGTCAATCCCGCTCGACCTGGAACAGTTTGGTTGAGCAGGGACATGGAATCCTATTCTTGGTAATTCTGTACCCCAAGTAGCGTGTATTTTCATGTTTTCCAAGAAAAAGCCCATCCACGGTCAATAAGGAGAGCTTACAAGTACAAAAGAGGATGCAGATCACATCATTATTCATAGGAGACCACAACACAATCATCCTACACCCCACAAGGGAGGATCACCCCCCAACCATCATCCACATCCTTTCCTCCATCCAACCATCACTTTGAAGATTTGCCTGTGGAATCAAGAGGAGGATTCAAGATGGAGAAGGACGCGACGATGCCCACATCTAGAGTTTTATTTGTTTTCTAATTTATCTTATATTTTCCAGATATATGGTTAAGATCTATCCAACCCCCATGATTGTTCTTCGCAACATCATGGGCTAGAACCTTTTTAGTAGATCTAGGGTTTTGAAGGTTCTTATGAATTAATTGAACCTTTGTGTGTATACTCCGTACAACACTACTTGTGGATTTATTTTATATAAGACTATGCATTTTTAATTCATACTCAGAGTTGTTTTGTGCATCATTAACTATTATGTAGAGTCTGAATGCATATCTTGGTTATTGATTGAGTGTGTTCACTGCTGAGTAGGATTCCATGTTATGATTCTAAGTGAGGGGACTCCGAAACTTCATTAGAACTATCTTATATAAATACTTATTAATTGAATTGAATTCGAGTTAGTAAGTAGGATAAAGAGGTTACTTTTATAGTACATATAAAGGGAGATCATATCGGGTTAGAGTACCTATTGGCCAGGGAAATAATTGATACTGATAGTACCTAGAAAGGGGGTGGAATTATATCTCTTGCTTCAAAGTTAAACACGTGTTATACGCATGTTTGCTTGTATCTATAGAGTAAATATGCATGGCTTAGTGATGCGTCCATATTCCACAAGGTAGAGTCGGACATTGATACACGAAAGAAAAATTAATGAGTGAAACTGGATTATCCTAGAGCTACCTATTCTCTTACTTGATCCACTTTCGTATTTTCCTAGTTTCTTATTTATTTTATTTTTTATTTAAATTAATTATTTAGTAGTTGATAATTAAAATCCCAACTTTTACTGTCATTCGCCTTAATTAATTAGTAAATAATTAAATTGATAATACGCCGTCCTTTGGGTTCGATATTTAACTTGGTCACTTGCTTAAGCTGCAACTGATATCCTTAATACTTGGGAATTAATTTTGCGTGCAAAGAAAACGTGCATAACACTCCTGGTTTTAGATTTGAAATTTTAAATTTGTGTGCTCCTGGTTTTAGATTTGCTATCTAGGAATAAAACAGTGGGTATTAAGATTTCAAGATCCTTTCCCTCCTTTATTATCCTACTATAATAATTAAGTAAAAATATATACTATTAATTAAAGATATTATAAATTATTATATGTGTACTTCAAGGAAGAAAATAAATAAATATAAATATATTAAACATGTCAAATAACGAAGATTTCTTATTTATATATATTTGAACATATAATAATTATAACCTTGCCAAATATTTAAAGTTGAGGACCGACCCGAAGCTCTATCTGATCTGCTCCACTTGGTCGATGAACTCTTCCTGCTTCCACCGTTGAAAGGAAGAAGTGGATCCACTTTGTAAGCAGCATGGCGCTTAAAGACATCTGCTAAATTAGACAAAGTCTCTTGTGAGAAGATAATTTTGTAAAACGGATTGTAAGACAGGTCAATCCATTATTAAAATATCATTATTACATAGGTAAAGTATGCTTATTACTCCCTCTGTTCGCTTATAAGATATCAATTTTGTCATTTTAGTCGTCCACTATAAATGTATCCATTTTCTACTTTTAGCAAAAGGGCCCCACATATGACCCACTACTCCACACTAATACAACTACCCACTTTATATATAATAATAATAATACTCCTCAATCCACGTACAAAAAGTAAATAGATACGTTAATAGTGAACTGAGGGAGTATTAGTCAAAATATGTTTTTCTAAAGTATGATGAATATTGAATTTAAGTATTCTTTAGGGTGTTATAGTATGATTTACTACAAACATACTTTTACTACTATTAAATATACTTTATTTATATAACAAACATACTTTAACAATGGGTCGATCCATCTCACAAGAGAGCAACTCGCTAAATTATTATGGGTAGGTCTTGTGTGAGGCCGTCTCACGTAAGCCTTTACATGAGACGGATAAAAAATAATAATAAATACCACCACATCATCCTATACCACACACCATAAATCATCTACCTTCCTCCACATCCATCTCATATCATCACCGTGGAGATTCATTTGTCAAATCAAGAAGGAGAACCAAGAGGATTTAAAGAAATGGAAGAAAGAACGAAGGAGATTGCTACACCTAGGGTTTTTATAATTCTTTTCTTCTTAATTCTATTTTTCAAACTATGGGTAAGATCTATCAAACCCCTGATGAGTGTGGAAATTCATGTATTTTTGGGTCCAATTTGATACCTCTTTGAGTGTATAGTTGATATTATTTGCACAAATATTAAAACTTTGAATTATTATTGACTGAAAGGTGCTTGAGAGATATTTTGTTGTGTTTTGTTAGGAAAAAGGATTAAAAACGCAAAGTTGGAATGAAGGCTGAACTTGTACAACATGCAAGAAAATAGATGATCCCTTTCTATAATTTTTTTATTTTTTTGTGAAAGTCCAAACTGGTCAAGTGATACATGATTGTAAAGCCATAGAAGAAAGGGTCGCGTGGGCTCAATAATCATCTCAATCGGAGTTTGGATGAAAAAATTATACTCAAAACGGTGAGATCGCGCAGCAGCAAAAAGGTTTTCCAAATTCCCTAAATTTTGAACATGATGCATAGGGATGTCAACAGGCTGGGTCTAGGGCGGGTGTTACACTACCCGGACCCAACCCGTTCTAAAGCTGCTTGTCCCCGGACCCGCTCCGAACTCGCACGTGTCTTATTAAACAACCCCATACCCAGACCCAAACGGGGCAGGTCCGCCCCGCCCGCTCTCCTTTTTTTTAATTATTTTTAATTTTTTTAAGACTTTCATATATGATTGACTCTCTCTCACTTCATCATTCTCCATAGCCTCAAATAATGATTATGTCAAAAAAATAAAAAAAAAATTCAAATAATAATAATAATCATAAAATTAGTAGTAAAGTGTAGAATTTTAAATAATTATAAAAAGAAAAAATATGTAATACTTATATTTAGTACGGGCGGGGCGGGGCGGGTACCTGCGGGTTTAAAGTGATGCCCGGACCTGGACCCATTTTGAAATGGGTCTGGAGCGGCATGCCCCATTTTCAGTTCGGGGCGGGTCTAGGTCGACCCAAATCGTGCGGGTCGGGCCCAAATTGACACCCCTAATGATGCATGAGAAATTAAATAATTAAGTAGTGGGGCCCATGCAGAGGTTGTCAAGAACTTGATGGGTGTTTTCTCAACACACAATTAATCCCCAAGTATGAAGGATATCAATTGTAGTCTCGAAAGGTGACCAAGTGAATATCGAACCCAAGGGACGGCGTATTATTAATTTAATTATTATCTAAATTAATTAAGACAAGGCAATAAGATTTGATAGATTTAATTAACAACTACTAAACAAATAATTAAAATAACAAATAAAATAAAGTACCACTCGAAAAATACGAAAGTGGATCAAGTAGGAGAATAGGTAGCTCTAGGATAATCCAGTTTTACTCATTAACTTCCCTTCCATGTGTCAATGTCCGACTCTGCCTTGTGGAATATGGACGCATCACTAAACCATGCATATCTACTCTATAGACACAAGTAAACATGCGTGTAACACATGTGAATAACCTCGGAGCAAGAGATATAATTTCACCCCCCTTTCTAGGTACTATCAGTATCAATTATTTTCCCCTAGGATTGGTACTCTAACCCGATATGATCTCCCTTTATAGGTACTATAAAATTATCCTCTTTATCCTACTTATTAACCCGAATTCAATTTAATTAATAAGTATTCATATAAGATAGTTCTAATAAGACTTCGGAATCCCTTCACTTAGAATTATAACTTAAAACCCTACTCAACAGTGAACGCACTCAACCAATAACCATGTTATGTATTCAGACTCTACACAATGATTATTGATGCACAAAACGACTATGAGTATGGATTAAAAAGGCACAATCTTATATAAAATAAACCACAAGTAGTGTTGTACGGAGTATACACATGGAAGTTCAATTAACTAGATAAAACCTTCACAACCCTAGTTCTACCAAAAAGGCTCTAGCCCATGGTGTTGTAGGAAACACACATGGGTGTTGGATAGATCTTACCCAGATGTCCAGAAAATACAAGATAAATTAGGAAACGAATAAACTCTAGATGTGGCGTCATCGCGTCCTTCTCACTCTTGAATCCTCCTCTTGGTTCTCCTCTTGATTCCACAAACGAATCTTCAAAGTGATGGATGGATGGAGGAAAGAATGATGGTTGGGGGGTGATCCCCCCTTGTGGGGTGTTGTATGCTGTGGCCTCTCTTCTCCTCTCTTGTATTGTGTTCCTCCTCTTCTTTTTTGGCTTCATAGACCTCCTTTTATACTTGTAATCATGTCTCCTAGGCTTGGAATGGGCTTTTCAAGTGATCACACGCGTTTAGGCCTCGAAAATACGGATTTGGTAAGTTCCCGAAGCGCGGTTCGACCTCCCAAATAGGTCGAACCAACCCCTACAGGTCGAACCATGGTCGAACTATCCTTCTGGACGTCCCAGGTGCATGGTTCGACCAGCCAACAGGTCGAACCAGCATGTCGTGGTCAAACCAGCATTTTTTCCGTTAGGTTCGACCTCGGTTGGACCTCAAGAAGGTCGAACTGATTTGTTCAGTCTCTCCGTTTCGCGTATACCTTTCACATCCGGCCTCCAAATTGAGTGATTTTTGCACTCACGCGATCCTCTCTTCCTTGGCTTTCTATCCATATAAAGAAATCACAAAAACGCTAAGAATTGAATATGTAAAAGGCCATAGAAAGTAGCACTGCAATTCTATTCGGCACAGCTCCGCGGCGTCACCACTTTGCTCATAACTTCCTCGTTCGGACTTCAATGATGGTGTTCTTTACGTCAAAACGACCCTCTCTTCAGTGGCTTTCTAACATATATCACACTAATAGTTTCGAGCTCCACAAAAATACAGAATAATTATGAAAGTTGGATGTGCGTTTTCAGCATTCTTGCACAAATTGCACCTTTTCTCCAACTTTGCACTTTTCATCATTTTTCCACCTAAAACGCAACAAAATACCTCAAGTGCACATAATTCTCATCAATCCCCCAAACTTACCCATTGCTCGTCCCGAGGCAACAAAATAAAGATAAAGAGAAAGAGTAAGAAAATTAGCGGGGAAACAAGGACTATGACCAATACCCATTCAAAATATAATTGTCCTCAACTTAGGTCATGCAACTCTTATCACGTGTAATAATCAATTCAAAGCATATAAGTTAAGACAATCACCACCAATTCAAATGCTCCATTGACATGTTCTCACGAAAAGTATATATCACTCTCACTCAAGTGTAAAAAATGTACACTTATGGGTTAAGGTGTTTACGCTCAGATTCAATTCAAGTGCATGCGTAACCATAAGCTTGCCAAACGTCTCAAGCTCTTCACCACCAAAATTATGATTCGACAATGGGATCAAAAAGGACTTTTCTTTTGGATGTAATTTTGGCTCTTTGATAAGGGTAGGAAACATATGGATAAAGTGACTCAATTAGTAGATAATTAAAACCGGAGATCTTTTGTACTGCAGATTCTTACACTTCAAGGCTATCCAGCTTCATGCTCTTCTAATTTCTTTTCTCTCCTTTCCTTCAAGCTCAACATACTTTCTCTTTTCTTCAAGCACATCCTTTTTTTTCCCGAGGTACCAGTTTTGGGCACTACCTCTAATATCTTGGGGTACCAGTTTTGGGCACTACCCCTAAGCAACTTATTTTTAAGCTCATATTTTTGTTTTTGCTCATAATCACTTGTACAGCTCCAAATATTTTATTCCTTCCAAACTCCATGTAAATCAATTCACACACTTTGACAACATTTAATTCTCCACTAAATATAGAAATTTAAGGCTCAAATAGGATATCAAAGTGGCTATCTTCGTAGGTTACCAAAGAAATAAGATTTTTAGACTCAACGGGGTTAACTACGAATATATAATTATTTGGTAGGAAATTATTTGGCTAAGTGACTCATAAATTCAAGGATGGCCTTAGATCATCTCCCATCATCTAACACACATGTAGTTTCAAGTAAGACAAGAGGCAAGTTCTAGAATACATACACAAGAACGATACTCACCAGAAAAGAAATATCATGTGATTATGTACATGATCAACGAGGCTCAAAATCTCACATGGGTTTTTAACAAGTAACAGAGCACTTTTCATGGTAGGTAATATCCCACAAGTACACATAGAACTTCATATCACAATATAACTCAAGTACACTTCCTTCATCAATTTCAAGAGCATATGAATTCCAAGACAATTTTAAAATAAGCTCACATGGATCACCACCATAAACACAATCCTTCCACTCCTATGAATTAAAAGCACATATAAAAATTAGAAAAAAGAAACGAGGGCACCTAATTTCTCCTTCAATGAATGCACGAGCTCCTCGAGTCGAAACCTCAATGTAGAACTCGTCTTGTCACCTTTTACCTTTTTCTATCATCAAAGCTCAAGCATACTCATCATCACAGGATTCATCAATAATAAAATAGGAGAACTATAAGAAAGAATTAATTGACTATGTAATCAACTCCACACACTAGAAACACCACTGAACACTAGGCAAATTGCAAAAAATCGACACATCAAAACCGATTAAAGTTTCAATATACCATAAAAAATCAACTCCCCTAGCAAACATTACAAAGAAAATATTATACTCTTGGTGCTTCAATGAGGTAATAACATCACACCCCCCAAACTTAGTAAAAACGTAAGTCGAAACTAAGTTTAAAAAGAGATGTAATTGCCGAATAATAAGCACCTTAAATATAAAAATTTCTTACTCACACGAAAGAAATAAAGTAATAAAATGGAAGGGCAAGCCCCCAACAGGCGCTCATGTTTAACATCGTAGAGTCACGATGGTAGAGGACGGTCTTCTCGCATCCTCACCTTCAAATACTTTCTTTCCCTCTTCTTGTCTACACTCAACACCTCACCTTTCTTGGTCACAAGTATATGATCATTGAAATTTCCTTCCTCCCATAGCTGTCTAGACACCCCCTTGTCAATCTTCCACTTAAATTCAGAATCACATGTCTTATAAAAATCAAGATTAAATAAGTTAGAAACCATATCAATGCTCTTGCATGATTGAGTCTCCATGGGCATCTTCATTGCATGATCAACCTCTTTATCCACATCTTCATTATCCATCTGCAGTCTAAGCTTCTTGGCTCTCAACCTCCTTGCTCTTTCCCACTTCTTCTCCATAGTAAGCTCAGCATTCTGTCCTTGGGATGGCATGGGAGTAGCATCAACATCATGTGGAGCATTCGGTGCAAAAACAGGTATATTCTGGACTAGTTCGACCTGGGTTCGACCAGGGGTACTGGTCGAACCAAGTACATAGTGGTCGAATCGAGCACCTGGAAGTCCATTCTCACATTGCATGTTGGGTTCAACCTGGGTTCGACCAGGGGTACTGGTCGAACCAACTCTCCCCAGGTCGAATCGGCTCTCTGGAAGATTTCTGCCCTCCGGTTTGACCTTATTTTGACCAGTAGGTGTGGTCGAACCATGAGTGACGTGGTCGAACCGATGATGATCTGAAATAGAGTGTTTCGCTTGATGCAGTTTGACCAGGGTTCGACTTGGTATCCAGGTAGAACCAAGAAGGCTATGGTCGAACCGGTCTTCTGGAAGATTTTTGGTCGCCGGTTCGACCTGGGTTTGACCTGATGGATTGGTCGAACCGATAGAATCGTGGCCGAACTGAGAATTTGTGAAAATAGAGTGCTCCAGATGGGGTGGTTCGACCTGGGTTCGACCAGATGGCCTGGTCGAATTAATGCCCCCAGGTCGAACCGAGTGCCTGCTGCTCTTGGAACACTTTCAGAAGCCCAGTTCGACCTCCCCTTCTCGGTTCGACCTGTATGGTTGGTTGAACCGAAGTCGAACTGGCTCCTCGTCATGTCTGATTTTTGATTTTAGCATCATTGGTCCCTCGTACTGTGTTCCCGACCTTAACGTGATGGCTTTATCTTCCAATTTTTGTGTCAATTGATTCACGTTCGTGGTCATCTGCCCCATCATCAAGGTAAGCTCCTTCAACTGCTTAGATAAATCTGCATGATCAACATTCATTCTAGCTTCGATGTGGTCAATCCTTGCATCGTTCTCAGCCATGCATCGATTGAAGGTATCTTCAACACTCTTCACTTCGTGCCGCTTCATACTAAGCCCCCTTAGTGTCAACTCTGTAATCTGCCTCTGCTGGGATTCTAGTAGCTTGTTGATGTTAGCTAGACTAGAGACGATCTCATCATCCCTATACGGCTTCACCACTTGATGTTCAACCTGCGCTACCTCGCCAAATACATATGATTCTCTATCTCTCTCTATTGGCCAGTCACGTGAATTCATAGAAATGTCTTCAAACAACTTTTCAGCTTCAAGTGCTGTCTTTGATAACAGCGCTCCTCCTGATGATGCATCAATAAAAATACACGACTCACAATCCAATCCATAGTAGAAGATGCTTATGTATTCAGCCTTCGGCATTTCATGCTGTGGACACCTCCTGAGCATGTCTTTAAACCTATCCCACGCCTCATCAAATTTCTCACCCTGATTCATAACAAATCGGGTGATCTCTTGCCTCATCCTTAAGATCCTTGAGGGTGGCATGTATCTCTCCAAGAACATCTGCTGATGTTGGTCCCATGTATTGCAATCGGCTGGATCAAGGGTCTCATACCAAGCTTCTGCCTTATTAATTAAAGAGAACTTGAATAAAGCGATCCGCCTAGCATTATCATTCTCTCCACTGCCCTTTTGAGTGTTTGCATAACCAAGAAATCTTCGGAGATGCTGATATGGATCTTCAAAACAACCTCCAGAAAATGGATTCTTCTCTACCATGTTAATAAGAGCGGGATTTATCTCAAAATCATCATCTTCCCCCTTGCTCCTATCAACCCCATGTTGACATTCCCAAAGTTCGTGAAAATTTCACGAATGGAAATATTATCCGGATTCTGCCTTGCTCCGGCCATGTTTAGATCAATGTGTTATTTGCTCCTTTCCTTCCTCTCATTTTTTCAAGCGCACAAGTAACTCGGAAAAATTCAAGGTTAGATAGAAAAAAAATAATCACAAATAAAACAAAAAAAATATCTTAATCAAACTAGAAATAATAAAATCAATAATAACAGCCGTCCCCGGCAACGGCGCCAAGAACTTGATGGGTGTTTTCTCAACACACAATTAATCCCCAAGTATGAAGGATATCAACTGTAGTCTCGAAAGGTGACCAAGTGAATATCGAACCCCAGGGACGGCGTATTATTAATTTAATTATTATCTAAATTAATTAAGACAAGGCAATAAGATTTGATGGATTTAATTAACAACTACTAAACAAATAATTAAAATAACAAATAAAATAAAGTACCACTCGAAGAATACGAAAGTGGATCAAGTAGGAGAATAGGTAGCTCTAGGATAATCCAGTTTTACTCATTAACTTTCATTCCATGTGTCAATGTCCGACTCTGTCTTGTGGAATATGGACGCATCACTAAACCATGCATATCTACTCTATAGACACAAGTAAACATGCGTGTAATACATGTGAATAACCTCGGAGCAAGAGATATAATTTCACCCCCCTTTCTAGGTACTATCAGTATCAATTATTTCCCCCTAGGATTGGTACTCTAACCCGCTATGATCTCCCTTTATAGGTACTATAAAATTATCCTCTTTATCCTACTTATTAACCTGAATTCAATTCAATTAATAAGTATTCATATAAGATAGTTCTAATAAGACTTCGCAATCCATTCACTTAGAATTATAACTTAAAACTCTGCTCAACAGTGAACGCACTCAACCAATAACCATGTTATGTATTCAGACTCTACACAACGATTATTGATGCACAAAACGACTATGAGTATGGATTAAAAGGGCACAATCTTATATAAAATAAACCATAAGTAGTGTTGTATGGAGTATACACATGGAAGTTCAATTAACTAGATAAAACCTTCACAACCCTAGTTCTACCAAAAAGGCTATAGCCCATGGTGTTGTAGGAAACACACATGGGTGTTGGATAGATCTTACTCGGATGTCCGGAAAATACAAGATAAATTAGGAAACGAACAAACCCTAGATGTGGCGTCATCGCGTCCTTCTCGCTCTTGAATCCTCCTCTTGGTTCTCCTCTTGATTCCACAAACGAATCTTCAAAGTGATGGATGAATGGAGGAAAGTATGATGGTTGGGGGGTGATCCCCCCTTGTGGGGTGTTGTATGTTGTGGCCTCTCTTCTCCTCTCTTGTATTGTGTTCCTCCTCTTCTTTTTTGGCTTCATAGACCTCCTTTTATACTTGTAATCACGTCTCCTAGGCTTGGAATGGGCTTTTCAAGTGATCACACGCATTTAGGCCTCGAAAATACGGATTTGGTAAGTTCCTGAAGCGCGGTTCGACCTCCTCTACAGGTCGAACCATGGTCGAACCACCCTTCTGGATGTCCCAGGTGCATGGTTCGACCAGCCAACAGGTTGAACTAGCATGTCGTGGTCGAACCAGCATTTTTTTCGTTGGGTTCGACCTCGGTTCGACCTCAAGAAGGTCAAACCGATTTGCACAGTCTCTCCGTTTTGCGTATAACTTTCACATCCAACCTCCAAATTGAGTGATTTTTGTGCTCACACGATCCTCTCTTCCTTGGCTTTCTATCCATATAAAGAAATCACAAAAAACCCAAGAATTGAATATGTAACAGGCCATGGAAAGTAGCACTACAATTCTGTTCGGCACAGCTCGCGCGGCGTCACCACTTTGCTCATAACTTCCTCATTCGGACTTCAATGATGGTGTTCTTTATGCCAAAAAGACCCTCTCTGCAGTGGATTTCCAACCATATATCACACCAATAGTTTCGAACTCCACAACAATACAGAATAATTATGAAAGTTAGATGTGCGTTTTCAGCATTCTTGTACAAATTACACATTTTCTCCAACTTTGCACTTTTCGTCCTTTTTCCACCTAAAACACAACAAAACACCTCAAGTGCAAATAATTCTCACATATATCAAATATAAGACACTTGTGCTCATATAAGACTACAATATCAATCAAAAAGATTTTAAATTGGATATTAAAACACGCTTATTTTCACTCTCATCAGTTGTCAAGTGGGTGTTGAGAGGCTTGATTCATGCAAATGCCACGTCAACATGCAAAAGAGTCATGCAAGGTTTAATTGGTGGGGCCCAGTTCAATGGAGTTGAGAAGTAATGCTATGAGTTGATAATCATAAACACCAATTCTTCCACGTGTCATCCAAGTTAATAGTGGGCATATTTATTTTTATACTAGTATGAAACTCACGTACTACGCGGAGTATTGAGTTGTTATCTTTATTATAAAATTATTTGTTTTAATATAAATTATAAAATTTTTAATATTATAAAATATATATTCCACAAATATTATGATTTCTCAAAATTGCCAATTGTACATTCTTTTAATTTATCTAACTCACAACAACATCAAATTTAATAGATAAAATATATAATATTATTTGCTTTCTTTAACATAATATACACAACTCATTAGTCATCATCAACTAACCTTTAATTTATACTCCATATTTTATGTAATTAATTTATTTATATAAAATCTCAACGTTTTATCAATTCACCAAGCATTATTGATCTAGTTTAAATATTTAGTATAGGGTGCAAGATAGCCACATATAATTAAGATAGGGTGCAAAGATGAAGATAAAGGATCATAGTGATATAAACGTCTAAAAGACATTCATTATGATAACTTTGCTCTTTTGAATATTTTATCATTTGAGAAGCACAACAATAAGGTTCATTGCTCCAATATTAGTAAACGTTAATTTAGTTAACCAAAAGCTTACGCCCCATTTTTAATACACTATTCAAATCTATAAATATACATTGCAAGGAAATATTAGCAAAATTTAATTGAAATAAAATACAATATATAGGATATCTATCTGCCTAAGCCCAAATGAAAGTCCATGATTTGCTGCAACTCTAGTCATAGCCTTCAGTTGAGAAGAAAAAGACAATCATTTCTAGGCCTGTATGTAAGGAGATTAGAATTCCTCCATAAAGAACACAATAGCAACATCCATATTTCATGTGAATGAGAAATTATTTTATGATTAAAAGTGTATTTGATGAATCAAGAAACTGGCTAGCTACCTTACAAATGACAAATTTAAGCAAGAAAATCAATTATAAGTAGCATGTAGTAGGGAGGGTACGTGGTAGAAATTGGCCTTATTATTCGCCTCCTACAAATGACAACATAACATGGCACCGCATTAACTCTGCACAAAACACCTCATTTATTATAAATTGAAAGTACTTGTGTAAATTTTGTGGTATATTTAAATTTTATAATAAATTATTGTAAATTTTGAGCTCCAAAGAAACAATTAGTAAACTTCCAAAGAAATGGTGTGAAATGCCCTACCTTTTGGACTCCTGTGTACAAAAAGCAGAGCACGGGGAAATCACGAATGAAAAAGCATAGAGTGTGTACCTAAATATTATAATCACTACATCAAAGATGGAATCATATAAGATTTAAAGCATATATCCAACTCCTCCCCTACCTTATATACTTCAGTGTACATTCAAAGCCACAAAATTAGCTAAATTATATAGTACCCCATCATGTCAAAAGTTATTATTATAAAAAGGTAATAAATGTTGATCTCCTTATACTCACTGAGGTCAAATGAAAACTTACTTCACTCACTTGATAATTCTCAAGTAAAAGTAAGAAAATTTTGAACAAATCATACATATGCAATTGATAGAATTTACATTCATATATACAGAAAACCACTGTCCAGTAACTAAAGTAGAATCATGAGGCATGTTTGATCGTATTGCTTTACATATATGAAACTAAATGCATTTTGGGAAATCAGCTAAATGTATGTTTGAAAATATAAATCACAAATGTAGCTCACGGATTGATCAAACTAAGCCACTTGTACATAAGAAAAAGAGGGAGAAAAAAATCCTGAGAATTTAATACATCATGAATAGAGAGGAGACCCCATGACCCTAATACTGAAACAAAAGTAGAAAAGAGAATGAGCTTATCGAATAATCCTATAAACTCATATTATTTCAATATAAAACTGCTTGAACAAATAGCATCAAAATCATGAACAGATTAATAGCGTACCACATCTTTATCGGAGACCCGGGTCCTACATCATCGTAGAGAGTAATGGTCGCAGAGATAAAATAAGAAATGGAAAAATAAACCAAATAGTTAGTCCTATGATTACTTTCTTGTTTAATCAATAAGCAAACATGTGGAGAAGAATTTTCAAAATCTCCAGTATGGAAAAACTTATACATTCTAAGAACTAAAATAAGAATAAGAAAAGGAAAAAAAATACCCATATCAGTATTACAGTAGGGTAAAAAAAGGAAATTTAAAAAAAAAAGGACCTCGAATAAAACCTCGAACGAAAGCTGAAATTTTTCATATCATCTTATTCATGTTACTCTCATCAAAGTTATACATACACATCCATGTAAATATCAATCTATCAACACGACAAACTTACTTCATTCCAAGACTTACCTCAGAGCAAGTTGAGGATAAAGTGGTGCCTTTGGATTCATATATAAAATGGAATGGGAAACTGTATCAGCTGTGGCTCCAAAGATCATACAAAATTTTTAGCAAGAAGGTGTTAAAATTACTCAAACATGCGAGAGCACCAAATATCAGCTGAGCCTTTTTTGTTTCTTTTTTTTTCCCAATAGATCGGAATTTAAAGAAAGAAATGATTGCCAAGAGGATATGTGTTACATACTATTGATAATCCACTTTGAAACAACACAAAGGAGAAATCTTCACACACATTAATTAATTGGAGCTTCACATAAGCTTTCCTGGTCGTTACATGCTGGAGAAGTTTGCAATTCGATAATGAAATCACAACACATAAATATTAGTTTTAATATTATATGAAGATAAAGAATCAATTAGAAAAAAGATTACTCACTCGTTTATTGGGCAGTGCAAATACATGAAGTTTGTTCGTTAAGGTTGTTGCCCCCTTACGAAGTGTTCAATTACAATTGAAATAAAGAAATTCGATTTAATAACTCAAAAAAATTTATCCTAAAAGAAACATTTCACATAATTTCAAAGACCGTGATGCAAGAGAAGCCTTATAGCTGGAAACCACATAGCCTTCTGAAAATATTTGAAAATATTTAACGATGATAGAACGAAAATCTATTTGTTTAATTGCTATATATTAAAAGCAGCCAACATAATGCTTACTTTCTTGTTTCATCATTAAATAAACTCATAATCTATACCTCCGATCAGATTTCAGAATATGATTGAGTCGACTTTGAAACCCATATAGAGAGATGGTGCATTTCCGATTAACAGCGAAGTGGCTGAGCAAGGCGTCGACAATGTTGTTCCAGATCCGCACCGATGCCCATCTCTAAGATTACACGGATGATGCAAGCTCCTTGATAGTATGTTCGAATTTGAAAAATGCAAAGCTCTCAATCGTCTGCTTGCCCTCATTTTCCATGGCTGTGACATCTCCAGTTACTTTCCTAAAGTGAGTTGCTTTCTAATTTTATTAAATAAATCCAGTTGGTCTGCGAATTTTGGATTGACGTAGTTCTTGTTGTATAATAAAAACTTAAAAATGCATCTTCATCAGGGGTAGGAATCTAAAAAGAAAATGTGGTATTGAGAAGTAACCTTCCAGCGAGAGAGCGCAGCAAGTTAGAATGAGATTAGGGAAATAAGGAAAAATTTAGAAATTATACAAATTTTGGTCGATCACGTCTAAATTGAAAGATAGGAGAAGCTGTTGTCCGATCTAATTTGTCATTCTGATAAAATTTTGAATTTCGTTGAGAGAAGAGGAAGAAGAGAAGAGTAGAGTAGATTGGTATCGTGGAGGGAAGACGAAGCAGCAGGGTAAAAAATAAGAAAGAGAATTGAATGATCAGTTACAGAAATTAAAGCACCCAATGAATACACGGAAAAAGTAATTTAATTACGTTACAGTCAGTAAAATATATGAGAAAAGGTAATTTAAATTAAATAATCTATAGTGATCTGAAAATTTGAAACATCACCAATGGTTTTATGAGGAATTGGCGCGTAAGAAAGTAGAAACATTCCTTTAGTATATAAAAAATTTGTATTTCTTGAGCCTATGTTATCCGTGTACCTGACCCAACACTTGTATTGACCCAATACTTGCATCCACGCCCTCTGCATTATAAAAGGGAAATATGATTTATCACTATACCCTTTTTTCGAACAATTTCCTCATACCCACACACACGCCAATTCCATCATCAAAGTACCCTAATTCCTCCATTACTCACTATCTTCGATCCATCCACCAGAAAGACGATCGAAGTTGCTACTTGGATCGGAGATGGAGATCCCAATAGAGATTATGATTGAAGAATTAGAGTCCTCTACAAGGATTCTTTATTTTTCAGTTATTTATCTTTGTTATTTTAGAACAATGGTTGGGGTTAATTACATCTTTGTGATTTGCCCTCGTAAATCTATGAGCTAAGTTTCTTTGTTGGTAATGTTAGGGCGTTGGACAATTTTGATTATGTGATTTGATTGGCCTAAACTTGATTTATCATACTGCAGACTGTTTATTTTCTTAATGAAGAAGATATTTTTAAGACTTCATATTATTATGTTTTGAGTTTTGATTCCTTTAATTATTCATGACGGTATCACTTATTAGATAGTTAATAGGATTCTCTTTTTCTGCATAATAATTGTTGTTTCCTATGACAGTCTTAGGGGATTGACCTATAATTCCTAAGACAGCTTGACAATCAATTTAGAATATTAATTACTTGGTAAAATATCATTATTAGGTAATTGGTAAGGAGACAAAAGGGGTTAATAATTTAGTACCTAGAAAGGGAAAGCTGAAATAGTGCATGTACTTATAGAGGGAGTGAGAGTTACCTAGAATTTGCAGCTTTTTATAAGTGTTAGATCCTACCCAATCAAGGTGATTTAACTAGGCTTAGTGATCCTCTTATAAACACCTGCAGGTAATTAATTAATTTGGTTATAAAATAATCAGTCACATAGTTAAGTTGTTTGCCTTAGCATTACCAATTCTCCATCTTTGAATTCTAAATCGTTTTCTCTGTGTGATTTATTTTCTTCGCATTAATTAATTATTTAATTTTAGTTTTTATTAGTTAATTAACTATCCTTTCAAAAATCACCATATTTGTCTTGCATTTAAATTATCATATATAAAATTATTTATTAAATCTAAAATTATCTCGTGGGTTCGACATTTGACTTGGTGATCACATGCGCTACAATTGATTCCTTACACTTGAGGGTGAAATAAAATAGTGAACAACCCCCATGTGTGTTGTCTGTCACACCATGGGTTAGAACTTTTTTTGTAGTTTTAGGGTTTTGAAGGTTTGAACAACTTGATTTGACTCTCTAGGAGAAGTTTGTCTAACAACTACAGTTGGATTATTTCATATTTGATCACACATTTTTGAACTGGCAATCATCATTGTTTTATACGTCTTTAATTGTTATATAAATGTCTGAACATATATCTGATTGTCGATTTGGCGTGTTCATGACTGATTAGGTTTTCTGTTATGATCTAAGGAAGGGACCAATACTTCCAATGCTTCATTAGAACTGTTAAATATGAATGTTTATTATATTGCACATCACTTTTGTGGGTTGATAAGCAGGACTAAGGGGGTACTTTTATAGTACCTAAAAAGGGAGAATATAATCGAATTCGAGTACCAAACGCGCGTGGGAAAGAATTAATACGGTGAGTACATAGAAAGGGGGTAGAATTAGATCTCTTGCTCTGAGGTGATAAACCAGATTTACGTGCTAGTCTACTTGTGCCTTTAGAGTGAATTAGCATATTGATGAGAGTGGAAATTCATGTATTTTTAGGTCTGATTTGATACCTCTTTAAGTGTATAATTGCTATTATTTGCACAAATCTTAATACTTTAAATTATTATTGACTAAAAGGTGCATGAAAGGTATTTTTTGTGTTTTAATAGGAAAAAGAATAAAAAAAATGCAAAGTTGGAATGCAAGATGCAAGAAAACACACGACTGCTTTCTATAATTTTTCTGTGTTAGTGCGGAAGTCCAAATTTATTGTGTGATACATGATTAGAAAGCCACAGAAAAGATGAATGCGTGGGCGCAAGAATCACCTCAATCTGAGTTCGAGAAGAAGTTATGATCATAACGGTGTGGTTGCGCATCTGCAAACGAGATTTTTAAAACTCAACAAAATTTTGAGGCCATGCATGCAAAGTTAACTTAGGCCCATGCATGCAAGTTATAACTGAGTTGGAAATATATATGCTGTCATGTAATTCATAGGTGGAGTGTAATTCATGTTATTTAATAATAGTGGGGTCCACCAATTAATTGTTCCAAGATAAAGCAGGATGTAGCGTAAGGAATGAGAAAACTCACTACCTGTTAAGGAAAGATGCAGCCGTGACAAGCCCATTTGCATCTAATTCACGCCTCCAGCCATATTTAAAGGGGAAATCTTCATCGTGAATAGCAGCATGCAACACAGTTTCAACGCCTTTCACCCTCACTTCCACCTTCACTCATCAACATTCATCCATCGGAGACGGAGATCCCGACGGAGATTGTGATTGAAGAATTGGAGTCCTCCAAAAGGATTCTTTATTTTTTAATTATTTATCTTTGTTATTTTAGCACAATGGTTAGGTTAATTACATCTTTGTGATTTGCTCTCGTAAATCCATGGGCTAAGTTTATTTGTTGGTAATATAGGGCGTTAAGACAGTTTTGACTATGTGATTTGATTGCCCTAGACTTGGATTTATTACATTGCAGAATGTTTATTTCCTTATTGAAGAGGATATTTTTGAGATTTCATATTATTGTATTTTGAGTTTTGAGTCTTTTAATTATTCATGAAGGTATCACTGATTGATAGTTGATATGATTCTTTATTTTTGCAAGATAATTGTTGTTTCTTATGGCAGTCTTAGGGGATTGACTTATAATTCCTAAGAGTGTTAGACAATCAATTTGGAATATTAATTACTTGGTAAAACATCATTATAAGGTAATTGGTAAGTAGATAAAGGGGTTAATAATTTAGTACCTAGAAAGGGAAGTCTAGTGCTCTAACTTTTAATGGAATTTAGCATGAAGTACATATAGATGGTGTGAGAGTTAATTCCTTATCGATCCTAGGATTTACAGCTCATTACAAGTGTTAGATCCTACCTGATCAAGGTGATTTAACTAGGCTTAGTGATCCTCTTATAAACTTCTGCAGGTAATTAATTTGGGTCTAGAATAATCTGTCACATAGTTAAGCTGTTTGCCTTAGCATTACCAATTCTCCATTTTTGAATTCTTAAATCGTTTCTCTTTCGTGATTTATTTTCCTCGCATTGGTTAATTATTTAATTTCATTTTTTATTAGTTAATTATCCTTTCAAAAATCCCCTGAATTTGTCTTGCATTTAAATTATCATATATATAATTATTTATTAAATTTATAACTATGTCGTGGGTTCGACATTTGACTTGGTCACTCGCACTACAATAGATCCCTTACACTTGAGGGTGAAATAAAATAGCGATCACATATATTTGTGATGCATCCTAATCCTTTTAGCAGAGTTAGACTCGAATACTTAGAGAGTTAGATTAATGAGTTTAAACTAGAATTCCTTAGAGCTACTATTGCGTGATTTCAAGTGCACACAAATAAATCCCCAAGTGTAGGTTATCGACTGTAGCAGCAGGCAACCAAGTTATAATATCAAATCCTAGGGACGGTAAATTATCTATTTCAACAATCACTAAATTATATAAGACATGTAACAAACTCAATTGTTTTGATGATTTTTAAAACTAATGATTACTTGAAAAATTAAATAAAAAAGAAATTAAATAAAATATGGATATTCAAGAATGAGAAATAGTAGCTCTCGGGTTCTGGATTAAACTAATTAATTCAATACTTTGATGGTCGGTTTCAATTCCTACAGATACTTATGGAAGAGTCACTAAACTTTACTAATTCACTTATTTGGTCTAAGAAAATTTGTAACTGATCTGGTTTATCTCCTAGGACTTTAGGTTAATAAACTTATCTCTCTCTCTAGGTACTTACTATATTATTCCCTCCCTCGTCAGGTACTAGAACTAATACGTGTTCCCTTTTTAGGTACTATAATTTTATTACCTAATTTTCTGAATATCACTAATATGACAATTCATCAAATCAATAACATTCATCACATTTTCTATGTCTAATAAGCCAAAGAATCAAGTCAATTACTTTAACTTAACAAAATAACCAAATAATTTAATCATGCCCACAAGTTATAATTATTCTAATTATTGTTCAATATCATGAAACAACCACAAATATTACACAATTTAAATTAAATAGCCTCCAAGAAATTCATAGAAAAGCAAATAAACATTCTATAAGTTTTAAACCCTTCATCGAGTATCAAATAAAAAATAATTTAATCCATCTAATCCTAGAACTACTTAAAGTGTTTACCCCATGGAGTTATAGGCAACTTCCATAGGTGTAAGAAGGATCTTGCCACAATTCATTGCAAATGAAAAGAAATTGAGTTCTATGATAAAAACCCTAGATCGAAAAATGATTGATGTCCTTCTTTTCGTCTCCTTCAATTGTATGATCTCCCCTCCTTGAATTGCACACACGGAATGATGGACGGAATGAAGTGAAATAGGCGTGTGATGGTGGTGCGTGTGTTCTATTTCGAACAGGGGCGTTCTGCCGTGAATGATGAAGTCACGCGTTGTGCCTCCTCTCGATTTCAACTCCACTCTGGAATGTGTGTTTCGGCCTCCCATTGGGCTGCTCGTGGCATGTATAATATCGATTATGGACTATGAATTTTCCAAGTTATTTCACACGTATGGCCGGCCCTAATTAACCATAAAGACATATGGCATATCATTTGTATAGTGATGCGCCCAATAAACTTCTCCATGGAATAACTTAATCAAGAAACTTGGCAGCTGGTATATGTTGTGGGGATCGACCACATTATTCATAAGTTGGCATGGCCAACTAATTAACTTCTTGGGCCATTACTTGCAAAAATTTCTCTCTTGATTTTGAATGCATAGCCCAACTTTAAAATCATTGTAATCTCTCGTGAGTCCTTCTACATGCACCTAATGGCTAAAAATATGTCTTTCAATTCCTCCTCTAATATTTATTAATTTCACTCCAAAACAAGCTTAAAATCTGCAAGATCTCAACAATACCCGTGAAGTCATAGAAATTATGAAAATAAATAATCAACTCCATAAATAAGGTTAAAATTATGCAATAATCATATCGAAACGGCCTACGAAAAGTGTGAATTTTCATGCTGAACAACTACCTATTCTGTATTCTTGAGAACACTTTAAAATTTTCTAGTGCTTTTATTTGAATTGTTTATTTCATATTCAATTATTAGATTAATAGTTGGTTACTTCAAATCTTATTGCCAAATTCGTCTTGATTAACTTAGTTAATAATTTAATTTATAGTACTCGTTCTTAGGGTTCGATATTTAACTTGGTCGCTTCCTAAGCTACAATTACATCCTTAACACTCTACTATTGTCAAGTGCTTTAAGTGTAGCATGGGTGGGGTGCATACCTCTAGTAGTTTTGTCAAAGTCTTGCTTTAGATGGGACTATACACCAAAGCTCTTGTATAGACACACCAGAACAAAATGGTGTAGCTGAGAGATAATATAGACACATTATGGAAACCACTCGTTCTCTCCTTTTGTCTACATCTATTCCTCAGGAATTCTGGAGGGAAGTTGTTCTTACATTCTGATTCCATTATTCGTATTCCAACAATCAATAATTCAAGTTTATCTCCATTTAAATTATTTGGTTATGCTTCTAATTATTCTTCATTAAGAGTCTTTGGTTCTACGTGTTTTGTCCTTCTTTCTCATATGGAGCGTAGTAAGCTTACTTCTCATTTTACTATTTATGTCTTCTTGGAAGATGAAGGGATATCATTTTTATGATCTTGTTACTCATAAACTTTATGTCTCTCATCATGTTTTCTTTCTTGAACATATTCCCCTATTCTCTATTCCATCTAGTTCTCATAGTTTGTCTAAGTCTGATTTTCTATATATTGACCCTTATACAAGTGATTCTAAGAATATTTCTTCAAATACTGGTACTAATGTATCTACTGTTCCTCCACTGCTTATGCTTACCACTCCACCTTTTGAGGTAACAGATCCAGTTCCACGGTATCCATAACGCATTCATAGGTTCACTCACTTACCTGACTTTGTCTACTCATCATATTCATACTCTTTTTCATCTTTCTTATCTTTTATTCATAGTCGAGCTATATATGGCTTCTACTACCAATGAGATTATTTGTTTCTGTTGGTTACTTGTGGATATGAATATTTCTCTATGTGATCAAGCTCCTGTACTGCGATTATAACTATGCCATCCAAATTGCCCATAAGTGGGTGTTTCGTGAACAGACGAATCATATTGAAATTATTTCTCACCTCACTGGTTACCATCTTTAGCATGCATTGTCTTTTATTTCCTCTATATTACAACTTGCAGACCTATTTACCAAAGTGCATCTACTTCAGCATTTCATTTCCTGGTTGGCAAACTCTAGATGCTCCTGGTTGTATCTTGAGTTTTGTGGAGGAATGTTAGAGTTTTTTTTGTATAATTTTTTTTATTTTTATAGGTCACTAATTAGTAAGTACAATGTATATTTCATTATAATTATGCAATACAATTACTTTAGAAAATTACACCTAAATACACAATTATATCTATACTACCCAAATTACTCATATTAACAATGTGCAACAAGTTGAGAATTAAAAGATGTAATTTATTCCTAAAATCACTCTCCTAAAATCTCGCACCAATTTTGCCCAAAGAATATATCAGCGGATATACCTTTAAAAAAACACAATTTTAATTGTTCTCCACATGAATGATTATAGAATAAAAAAAATATAAGTATATAATAAAATAAAAAAAATAAAAGAAGAAGAAGACAATGTCCCACCTTAAAATCTAAAGCAATCCACTGCAATTGTCCACCACAAAACTCAGTAAAAGACATCAGATCTGCTTCTCTCTCATATGTTTCTTTCTCTCTCGACTTCTTCTTCCTTCCTTATAGTTATCTCCTCTATTAAAATCTTGCTGGTATTCCAATTCATTTGTCTTATTTTCAAAACTGCTTCAGTTTCCCACAATCCCATCATACCAAAAGCTATGATTTTTCTAGTTTCAAAGGATCCATCTACCCTCTAGTATGTAGCTAAAGTTTGTATGTTTGAGTTTCGATGTACATTGGTGTAAAATTTTCTAGGTTTACAGTTTATGCATATTTTTTTGTGTTCAGTTATGTACATTTTTTGAAATTTTTTTTGCCGTGTACAATGATGTACAACTTCTGCGTGTACTATTTCTGCACTTTTTTTGCACTGGTGTAAAGTTTCTGTGTTTAGAAAATATGCAATTTTGCCGAAATTGTACATTACTATTCATAAAATTTTGGGGTGTGATTTGATTGAGAAGATCGTGTAGATATCTTCTGGTGATTATTGAAAGTCAACATAAATAATATTATTATATATGAATTTAATAAGATTTATCTTAAATTAAAGAATAAGAGCAATGCTAGGAAAAAAGATTACACCATGTATTAATTTGTAATGATTTTGGATCAATGTATCTAGAGTGGGTGATAATGTACATTAGATGTTTACATATTTCTAAACCCACATTGAAAAAAAGGATCATGTATATAAGGAAATATTGACCCGATAACTTCATTACTCTTCCAGACTCTCTCGACTCCATCTGCTCTCTCTTCGTTTCTCCCTCACCCACTATTCTCTCGTGAACTTTCTCTCGAGATAAAGATGCGATGGATTTCCTCACCCTTTACTCTCTCCGAGATGGATTTAGAGATCGAAGACTTTTATGGAATCTAGAGATAGAAATCATCAGCATACATCTAAGGTTTGGATATTGAAGAATTATTCAATTATTTTTTCACGATTTTCCAGCTTTCTCTTTCTACACAATTTTTTATTTTCTATTTTTGATTTTTCTTATCAGTTATTTTAGGTTTTCAACTTATTAAAACTAATTAATTATTCATTTTCTTAAAAAAAATTCTCAAAATTTGATTGAAGCGTTTGTGCTAATATATTTATATATAGAGAATGACTAACATGGGACCGATCCTACCAAATTATTGGTGGAACCGGATCTATTTGGGCGTTGATTTAATGGACATCAATCGAGTCAAGATAGCCATGTAAAATTCTCTCTCCTCTCCCTCTCTTCACGCCAACGGACAACACCCCCAAATTGCCATCTCCCTCAACACCTTCTTCGCGATTGCCAATTACTCCGCCGCCACTCTGCCGGTTGGAGGAGCGCCAATGCTTCTTGGAGACGAGAGTATCGTTCTCTAATACGCCATAAATTGTGGGAGTGTGAACCAGCATCATATCGGGAAGAGCAAACATTCAAAATCTGCGGCGGCAAATGAGGTGTGTAGTGCCTCAGTGAAGGTTTGGGTTTCGACGTCTGAAAACCAAGCATCTGGGCGAAGGGACCAAAGTTGCTCCATCATCAGGTTATCGTAAGAAGCCATTAATTTCTCCCTCAAAACCTACTCAAATATAATGAGCGTTTAAAAATTATAAATAGTCTAGAAATCTAATTAGGAGTTGAAGGAAGAATGGAATTGAGGAGAAAGGGTGAGTCAGGCATGTGGAGTGAGAGGAGAGAGAGAGAGAGAAAATAGATGGGCGAAGAAACAAAAATAGGAAGAAACAAAAAATCGGTAGGTAGAGCAAGTGAAGAAATAGGGCGAATAGATATTGAAAGAGTAAAGTAAACAGATGGGTTCAGTTAAAAGGGTGATTTCTGGGGGGATTGGGACATGGAAAGAGTTCATCTGGAGATTAATGGTGGTGAGGAGAGAGAGATTGGCTAGATGAGGAGAGAGAGGGCCTACCAGTCCTTGAGATTCAAGGTTGATCTCCACCACTCTGTTTTTGCTGCAACGGATGCCTTCCCAGCTGCAGAAATGGAGTGTTTGGTTCCATGAATGGAGAGCTCCCAGTGGATCTTCAAGGCTGGTTTTGAAGGCTAGCAGTGAAAAAAAATCAGTTTGGTTGTTGAAGCACATTGTTGTTGGAGGAAGAAGAAAGCAGCTGAAAAATAAATAAAAATGATTAGATTTTGTCTCAGTATTTCTCAAAGAAGATACAGATCTGAATAGCAACTATAAGGCACTGAATCATCAACTAATAACTGCTAATATTTTTTCATAAGCAAAGAAAAGTACAGACATAAATAAGAAGAATCTGGTGAAAAACCAGGCGCAATTTATTATCAGAAAACAAAAGGAATTAATGGGTCTTGAAAACAAAATATAAGCCCATGAAGAAGAGTAATAGAACCAAAAAAAAAAGAATTTCTCAATGGAGAGATAGGTGAATTGATTTAAGATTGCAGCAGCAGAAAAACACAGAGTTGTTATTAATTATTGTTCTTATTTGGCTAAATTGTGATGTAACATGTGGGTTGAAGAAAGTGATTTTAGTCTTTTAATCTTTAGTATGTTTTTATTTCAATGTTTAAACTTAATTTTCAGAAAATTAAAATTTCAAACGAAAGAGTAACCCAAATTATTATAAAGAGTAACTCAATTATTAGAGAAGAGTAACCTAAAAAAATCTTAATTTTCAGAAAAATCAAAGTTTAAAATTAAAAGTAACACAAATCATTATAAGGGGTAACCCTATTAATAGAAAAGAGTAACCTAAAAAAAAGGAACTTTGATTTTCATAAAATCAAAATTTCAAATTAAAGAGTAACTCAAATCATTATAAAGAGTAACCTAATTAATAGAAAAAAAGTAACCTAAAAAAACCTTAATTTTTAGAAAATCACATAGTAACCCAAAGCATTTTAAAGAGTAATCCAATTAATATAAAAGAGTAACCTAGATTTGTTGATCAAACAGAATAATATATAAACAAATCAACATAAAAGAGTAATTCAAAACTTGTTCATAGTAACCAAATTCATTATAAAAAGTAACCTAATTAATAAAAAAGAGTAATCTTATTAATAAATAATGAAATTAACAACAAAATCGCTGGAGCAATACACTTCAATAACTTGATGTGTTGATATTTTTCAAATAATTGAACTGATTCCATCTAATTGCACCTATAAATCATTTAAGAAATGCTTCTCCACTGAAAAATGGGAGCTACCCTCTGACATATGTGCAAGTGATGATTTTTGTTGAGCATATAAAGGCTCACATTGATCCTTCCTCATCAAAATACTCTCACGAAGTACAATGCTCCTTATCCATGCTCTGTAACTGTTAAGTGAACTCTTGAGAAAATATTTTTTTTTGCATCTATTCTTGCACATAAATATTTTAAAAGATCGATATCATGAACGTAGCAACTCAACTTTTCCGATCTGACCCCATCCACACCGACTAAAACAGAGTAATGAAATTTATCTGGAGGTCTACCCATAGCCAAACTTATAAATCATCCAGCAATCCGAGGTTTGAATAGACTATATCTTCGTAATATATGTATACTAGAAATTTTCAATAAATCGTTCTAACAAAATCTGGTAGTGAAATGAAATCATAGAAACAGAAAGCATCACGAAAGCAAGCCCATGGTTTGTTGTTGTCTCACTCAAAATTCTCCATCATCACAAAACAACAAAACCATAAAGTATCACGCGTGCCCCTTTCTAATTCCATCCAGCTTGTAAAATTGCCCTTTCTTCATTTCTCCCACTTGGTCAAATTGACGTGGATTATAGGGTCCAAAGCCCAAAAAAAATGGATTCTACTCATCTTAAATGAAATCACAATTCACAAGTTGGAATTTTTTCCAGGATAAGAGGCATGAATGAGACGCACTATTCTGGTAGTCAAAACCACTCCCAATTTGATTCAGAAACACCAATGTATCAGGCACCGTGGATGAGGAAAACACCGCCTCCACTTCGGCAGAGGGTGCAACCGGGTGAAGGGACTCAGTTTTCCCTAAAATCTCCACTTCATCAACCATTACATCCACCTCCATAAGTAGCTCCTGCAACGCCGCCCAAAATTCTTCCAACTCCTTAGTCCAATCTCGTCCTCCATCTTGTCCCACCACGGCGTCGTGCCAGCTCCTTCACCGGCTGCTTTCTACTCCTCTCTCCGACTCCGCACACAGATCAGAGTAATTATCACTGCAATTCTAATGATGACGGCTCAATCGTCATGGCGGATGGGTCGTGAACTCCGGTAAGAAAGCGTGGAGGATGGCAACGTTGGGGGTGGCTGAAGGCGAGAAGACAGGTTTGGTGGGGGTTGACTAGGACGGCGACGTGAGGACTGTTTAAATAAAGAAAACCCGTGAAGAAAGTTTGACCGTAATTAAAAAAAATAGGCCCAATTTCATTAAAAAGTCCGGTCGTACAATTTATAAAAAAAACGGCCATATATATATATATGATGTAATCAATTTTCCAGGAAGTGGAATGGAGAATTGACTGGAATTGAAGAATGAGATAGTGGATTTGGAGAGATATCAGCGATTGCTGCATGGTGATTGTGGGGGTGGAATGGAGAATTTATTAAAATTTGGGAGTGGGATAGTGGAATTAGGGATTAAGGCGACGACTGATGGTGGCAATCGCTGCTTGGTGGAGAATGATGATCATGCTAAAAATTTGAATTTATTTGGGGCATGGAAAATTGAAGTAGTGTTAATTAACTCTGAGGTAATATCTGACCGGGGGAGACTATTTGCACCCCTTAATTTGTTAAACGAACCCCATTAATTTATAGATTTAAAATATATTTATGTGAGAAAACGTAAATACCCTTATATAAATAATAAAATAAAATTAGTTATGACATATTGTTATATAGACCCCAATTAAATTTCTAAATACACCTCAATTAAATTTCTAAATGCACCCCATTATTATAATCAATAAACCACGATGAACTATAAACCCTATAAATTCTGCATCAGCTTAGTATCGGGTAAAATGCACTTTTGGTCCCATACAAGAAGTCTGATTTCATTTTTGGTCCCTAACCTTTATTTTATCCCAAAAGATGCAGTTTTAGTCCCGGGCCATTAATTTTTTGGATGGAAACGTTATATTAAAAAAATAAAAAAAAAATTATTATTATTATTAATTTGACCAACATCTATCACAATTTTACCAATCTTGACCCAACTTCTTTGAAAACACAACACATCGAATGTCAGGAACGAGAAGTGGTGGGGGTGGCGACAATTTTCTCCAATGCGAGTAGGACTTGGCAACCGAAAGTGGGAAACAGCGGAGGGCAAATGTGGCACTCCATGATTCCCGACAGCGCGCGGTGGTGGGCGTCACTGTTCTGGCGGCAGGATCAGATCTGCAGCAGCGACGGCGCACGATGGTGAGCGATTTGCGATGATCAACTGGCAACGAGCTCCGACGAGGGAAAGGTAGATCTGTGGTGGTGTTAGAGATGAACTGCAGATTTGGGATAGTGGACGAAGGATGTGGTGGAGACGAATGGCAGATCTGTGGAGGTGGACGAGGAATGTCGTAAGCTATTGACAGCGGCAAACTGAGCGATTCCAGAACCTATTTAGCCATCATCCACCGCTCTTTATCGCCGCCAAAATAGACCAACTAGATTTGGATTTCAAGAAATTAGAACAAAATTATGAATCTGATGGTGGTCGAGGTGGCGACGAAGGTGGGGGAGATATGGTGGAGATGATGGAGGCAGTTCAGTTGGTGGTGGAGGAGATGGGGCAGTAGGGAAGATGGTGGACGCGTTGGAGATGGTGATGGAGGAGATGGAGATGGAGGCGGTGGTGGAGGCTGTGGAGGAGGCCGGGTGACATTGGTAGTGGTGGTGGAGATGGAGGCGGAGGAGACCGTGGAGAGGGTGACGGAGGTGGAGGAGACGGAGAGGTGGTGGTGGAGAAGGTGGGGAAGACGTTGGTGGTGGTGGTGGTAGGGGAGAAGGTAGAGGAGAGGTATGGAGGTGGAGGAGACGGAGGTAGTGGTGAAGGCGAGGGAGACGGTAGTGGAGGTGGAGGAGTGGCGGTGGTGGTGTTGGGGTGCCGTTAATAGTTGAGAAAATTTAGAATTAAGAGAGAGAAGTGGTTGGAGATGAAATTAAGATTAAAAAAATGGAATTAAATTAAATGAAAATTACTTTACGGACAAATCATCTTTCTGTCAGCTTATTGGACGGAATTTTAAAAATAGAGCAATGAGACAAAAAATGTAATGAAAAGGACCAAAAATGAAATCAAACTTCTTGTATGGGACCAAAAGTGCATTTTACCCGCTTAGTATCATGGAACAAATAAAAATAATGAAAACTGAGAATGATGAAAGTATGGAACAAGAAAAAAGAAGACTTCTAATACTAGAAGATGTTGTAATTTTATAAGCGTAATCTTCATCTAAAACCAGAGTTTATATTTATTCACTGATGCAGCAAAATTAGGAAAAGAACACCCCTCCTCCAATGCATTCGTCTCGGTTGCAGTCCCATATTCATCTGTACTACAAATGAATAGCGCATTATATCCTCTCATATGGCAGTACCTTGTAAATACATCAGCACTCAACACACCTATCCAAAACAAAACCTTTAGATTGGGGTAAATAAACTCATTAAAACAAGAAGTCAATCACAATTTCAAAAAAGTGAATTGAATAAACCCGACTTCCACAAACACAATCTTGCCTTAATCACATATGAGATGAATAAGGGGAAAAATAGGGAGAATTACATCTGATGATGTTGCCGAGATGGGGAACTTATTAACGTAAGGCATGCGCTGGTTATAAGGATATTCCTTCTTCATCCGTATGATCATCATTCTCCGTTTTCATTATTTTTGCTTGTTCTATGATACTATGCTGATGCATAATTCACAGGGTTTAGAGTTCATCGTGGTTTATTGATTATAACAATGGGGTGCATTTAGAAATCTAATTGAGATGCATTTAGAAATTTAATTGGGGTCTGTATAATTAATTTGTGATAACTAATCTTATTTTATTATTTATATAAGAGTATTTACGTCTTCTCACATAAATAAATTTTAAATTTGTAAATTAATGGGTTCATTTTAGTAAATTTAGGAATGCAAATAGACGTCCCATATCTAATCCATCTTGGTAATTTCTTAAGTAATTTTTAAATATCAAAACAATCTGATCCATTGTGGTAATCTCTTGAGTAATTTCTTAATTAATTTGTTTTTTAATACAATAAAAACCTAAATTTTGAATACCAAAATATTTCTGAATACATTGTAGAATTTTCTTATCGATGTAATATCTAATCCATCTTGGTAATTTCTTAATATTTTCTTATCGTGGTAATATCTAATCCATTCTAATAATTTCTAAAGTAATTTTTTTAATATCAAAATAATTTGATTCATCGTGGTAATATCTTAAGTAATTTGTTAATTAATTTATTTCTGAGTACAAAATCTGAATACTAAACTAATCTAATCCATCATTCTAGAACAAACATCGATGGGTTTGAAAAATAATTGGAATGAAATTTCTTAGGACATTTGAAATTGCACTCCCACGGATATTTACGAGTAAATAATAGAATTATTTCTTTTTCTATTCATAACATAATATATCTTACCATTATAAATTATTATTGAACACAAGTCAAAATAAATTTTGAATTTTGAACCACAGTCTTCCACCGATTAATGCAGTTTGAGGGATTATGGAGAGATTAGTAGGAATTGTGAATTTTGAACCACAATCTTCCACCGGTAGTGGGAGGTTTTTCTTTGTAATATTAATCTATCTATTAAAATTAATTTTGAAAATACTATCAAAAGAGGGATAATGAAGGTATTTCGTAAATGGAATGGAGGTGTAGGAGTATAAGGTTGGAGGGATATGTGTAGGTATTTGTGGACTGGTGTAAGAATTTGTGAGTTGGATGAATCAAATGTGATAGAATGAATTTGCGGGAGAGAACAAGGTTTGAGTAAATTTTCAACTTTATTGGTTGTATTTCTTCTATATCAAAATGTTACACCATCCACCTATTTATACTATCCAAAAGTGGATTCTCAAGCATTCTAGATAATTCTACATTATTTTCATCCTAATTAATCTAGATAATTCTTTCATTTGTTCACATGCATTTTTCTAGATTTTTCCTTCATCCACATTATTCTAGATATTTCTCTCATTTTCTTAATGTCCAACTATCTCGACCTTCCAGTTTATTCTATATATATTCTCAAATATTCTAGAATTATCATGGCATCTCCACAAAATTAAGTTTAATATCCAATAGGAGAGAGTATTCTTTACTAAAACATAAGTGATTTTGAAACTTAAGGAATATTTGTTTCGACTTATTATTTTTAAAAACCAAATATTTGCAACCTTTGTCTCCCTTTTTTTCATTAATTAGTTATTTTATTTCATTAAAAATGTCATCATTTTTAATGTATTTTATAAATTGTTCATGAAATAATTCAATTGAATCATTATCATTTTTCATCAATTAAATACCATTTTTTAATAAAATATTATAACTTCTTAACCGTTTCATGAAACTCATTTTGTACGACGGTTTCATACTAATGTTTCTCAACATTATTATATCATCAATGATATCAATATTATATTTTATAATATTTTTTATTCAAAATTTTTATTAAATTTTTTTTATTTTTTATCAGTGCATCGCACGGTACCATCCTAATTATTATAAATAATAAAAAGGGTGTGACTATTCATACCCCCAATTCTACTAAACGTACTCCAATTACTAAATGTACCCCATAAAAATTAAAGATTTATGCATATTTTATTAAATATACCCCATTTAAATATCATATTAGCCTCTAAATTAAAGAATTAATTTTCCCCTCTTACTTTAAACTGCGAAGAAAAGAGGAACGCGAATAGAACACTTGCAATCGGACGCAAAGTGTCGTCGATCATGTTTGGAAAAAGTAAGTGTACCATTTACTCTATCATTTATTTATTTATTTACATTTTCAACAAATTCTAGGGTTTTTTTTTATTTGGGAATTTATGAAATTAAGTATAAATTAAGTTGAAATTATGTTGTTGTTAAGTAAGATTGTAATGTTCTTGCAAATTGGGTTTGGATGTGGCCGAAATTATGAAGGTATTCTGCGTATTAAGTCGTATTGTTGCAGACTAAACAGATTTTGTTCCACCATAGCAACTGAACATGCTATTGGTTTACGCTTGTTTCAACCGAACAACATCTTGGCGCTAGTTTTGTTCGCTTGTACCAACCGAACAATGCATTAATATTCGATTGGTGTAACCAAACACTTCAAACATGCTTTTCTGATATGTATATATTATTTTTAAATCCTTACACTTTCAACTTCCTAGAAGAATGATCAAGATCATAGTGGTGATGAGGGAATGCTCACGAAACCTTTTTCAGGTGGTCCAATAACACCATCATTATTGCCAAGTTTTAAAAGGCATGTAGCCACTAAGATTTGGAAAGGTAAAGAGCAAGATCTTTTAAAAGCTCATTGTCAAGTAAAAAAATTATTAAAATGGGATATTCCGATAAATAGTACGTTTAGAGCATGGAGAACTTTATTTAGGAGTACAAGTATGTTGCATTTGCATAGTTTGCCTTATCGTAGTTGATGAGTCGTAATTGCATACTATTATTTGGAGTAAATTCATTTCAATTTGTATGAATTATATGTCTTTCGCATACTAATTACAACTCATTTTATATTATATGCATATACACTTTAACTGGCCAAATCATTGTTGAAACAGAAGAATTTTCGCTGCCAGTCACACCAACACTAGAGGGTTCGGTGTCAATTAAGGCGGACATAATTAAATGGCAGATTCGAAAATAATTCCAGTTGTCACACTTCCTTCCCTTCCCTGCCGCTACATTACAATTTGGACAGAATTAAAGGAATTTGACCAAGATATTATGAGTAATTTAATGGTGGATTAAAAGTGTTGACTTACCAAAGGAAGAAAAAAAAAGTTTAAGAAGGGGGATGTTCATTCCCCGTGGACACACCACACACCAAGAATGTGAATAAGCAGATTGGAGAGAATAGAAGTAGCCCGAAGAAGAACACGTGAACATCCAAGAAGAACAATCGGACAAAAATCTATTTTATTTACTTTGATTTAATTTTCGTTATGTATTTTGTGAACTAAATCTCTTTTCTGATACGAGGAATCTGTGAACCTCTCATGACTTTAGCAATTATTTTGTTAGAAATTGTTGATTAATACATTAACGAATTTATTCTTTGAATGACTTTGTTGAGTTCATGATTGTGTGATTGCAATGAGTGGCCATGGGACGGTGCCGGAGTTGCCCCACACAGGGCCCCGATAATATATATATATATATATATATATATATATATATATATATATATATATATATATATATATATAATTAGTTATGTATTTTAAAGTTGATTTATACATAAAGATGTTGAGTGGCTCAATTGGCATTAGTTCTTTTTCCTTCCACCTTCCACATGGACCGAATCCTTCCAAATAATATTTTGTTCTACGATTAATCTACCTGCCAGTTGTTTCATAATCTCATTCCTAAAATCCGTTTCTAATTATTATTGATATATGTATTGCCACACATATTATATATTATATATTATAAAAATCTCATCGAATTATTAACTTTAATTCTTTTGGTTATTTTTTTAGTTCTTTCCATTTTTTATTTATAAAGAATAGCCTTAGATAAATATATTATATATATTTTTTTCAATTTTTAAAATTTTTCTTATTATATATATCTTTATTTCTTTTCCATTCTTCTAAATATCATATGATCATTATTTTCTTAATTCTTTTTAATTCATCGTGAGTAGAATCTTTATTTTCTTTTCTTAAATCTTTATTTTCTTTCTCTACAATATTTGGTGAGCATAAACTTTGGCAATATCTTTTAGAAGAATCGTACATCATATTCTTTTCGAACAAGGTATTTTAATTTTACGATAGTACTTTTTATTCTATGTATTTTTCTATTCAAATTTGTTTTATGATTCTATTGAATTGATTTTATTTTATAAATTATTCTTAATAGTTAATTGATAATTTGAGATGCTTCCTCATTGAAAATACCTATTCGGATATGAAAAACCTAAGAAAAAAAGAAAGAAGAGAAAATTATTGAAACTCAAAGAGGGGCAGTATATAATTTTTTGTTACGAAAAAACAAAAAAGTTCATCACCTGAAGATTTAGAAAAAGAACAAATTAATACAGACGGATTGCAAGAAAAAATCGAGATGATTTGTACTTGAAAGATACTGATAATCCAAAAAGTGTAGTCCATGAAGACGACGAGAATATTGATAATAATTATGTTGATTGTGATGGAGATAACATTGATCAATCTAGAAGTGACAATGATGGTGATGTTGATGTCACGAATGAAGATGCAGATTCCTCAATTCCTTTTGACTTTTTTGATCCAACAAATCAGGATAAGTTAAATGATAAATGGAGAATCTATTGGTTGATAAAGATCCAATTAGAGATGTATGATTGGAAAATCTCCTAAATAAATAAAAAAGACGTTTCTCTTAAGAATTATATACTCAAATTTTACCAAATAGTCAAAAAATACTATATAGATTGGTTGGTTTATTCCAAAGCACTTGGCAAAGCATTTTGTTTTTTATAAATTATTTAAAAAGGGGACAAAAAATAATAACAGAGTCAACTAGTAACTTAAGGATATTGTGCCTGGAAGCATCTTAGTATAAGACTTAAAGAACAAGAGACAAGTATTGAGCATGTGAAAAATTTTGTTAGTTAGTTTGAATTACGTAGTAGAATAGAAAAGGGTAAGACAATTGATCATTCCATCCAAATCCAAATTAAGAAAGAAAAAGAATATTAGAGAATGGTGTTACATCAATTAATTTTACTTGTCAAATTTTAGCTAAACAAAACTTAGCATTCCGTGGCAGCAGTGAGGAACTCTATGAGGATAATAATGAAAATTTTATGGCTGGTGTTAAAATGATTGCTGAGTGGGACTTAGTAATGAAGGAGTATCTCGATAGAAAGGTACATCATCATTATTTGAGTCATAAAATTCAGAATGAGTTAATACATTTGCCAGCTTCAGAAATTAAGAATTCTATTCTTAAAAACAATAAATCAAAAAAGCTAAGTTATTTGCAGTAATACTTGATTGTGCTTCAGATGTTAGCAACCAAGAGTAAATGACATTGGTGATAAGATGCGTTGATGTTTCTACATGTCCAATTAAAGTAGTGGAATATTTTTTGGGATTTCTGAAAGTGGATGATGCATCAGGTCAAGGATTATTTAAAGAGATACAAAATGTATTTAGAAGTTTAGGCTTTGATATTGATAATGTTAGAAGACAATGATATGATAATGGAGCTAATATGAGAGAGAGACACCAAGGTGTGCAAAAAAAGCTTTCGGATATAAATCCTACAGCATTATACACTCCATGTGGTTGTCATTGTTTGAACTTAACACATTGTGATATTGCAAATTCATGTGGGAAAGCGAAAGACTTCTTTGGAGTGATACAACATATTTATACATTGTTTTCACATTCAACAAAGAGATGGAGGATTCTGATAAGGTTTAACTATGAAGTCGTTGTCCACCACTCGATGGGAAAGTTGTATTGAAAATGTTAAGGCAATAGTACTTCAACCTCAACAAGTTAGAGAAGCTTTACTTTAAATTGCAGATTAAACAGATGTTGACTCCAAAATAAGAAGTGAAGTTAAGTCCCTAGCAACTTATGAAATCTGAACTTTCGAATTTTTAGTTGGTATTGTTATTTGGTATGACATATAAGGTAGAGTTAATATTGTCAGTAAAAGTTTGCAATTTGAAGACATTCTTATTGATATTTCCATGCTCAAAGTCAAGGGGTTAATCACCTCTTTTGAAGAATATAGAGAAACTGGATTCGATCAAGCTATGGATTAGGCAAAAATCCTTTCTTTGTCAATGGATATTGATCCTATTTTTCCTTAAAGAAGACATATACATAGAAAGTGACATTTTGATGAGCTTTCTAGTGAATCGTCTCAAATATCACATGAGTCTGCTGAGGAAGCCTTTCGAAATCATTACTTTCTATACATAATTGATCAAACCCATGAATCATTGAAAAGTAAATATTTGAGCAATATGAAGAATATGAAGACCTTTTTGGATTTCTTTATACAGCTGACAAGTTAAATGCATTGGGCGATGATGATTTAAGGGCTCATTATAAGAACCTTGAGAATAAACTACTTGGAAAAGATGACACTGAAAATCATGTTTCACATTTGGATGGAGATGACTTATATCAAGAGTTGAAGATGATACAAAGTATTCTACCAAATGATATAAAATCAGCTGGTGAAATAGTAAAATTTTTGCACCGAATGAACTATTTTTCCAATGCTTTCATTGCCTATAAGATATTCTTGACCATCCCCGTAACTGTTGTGTACTCAGAAATAAGTTTTTCAAGATTGAAGTTGTTGAAATCTTACTTGAGATCAACTATGACTCAAACAAGATTAAATGCATTGTCTTTGATTTCAATTGATAATGATTTTTTTAAAGAAACTCAAGTATGAAAAATTGATTGATGATTTCGCTGAAAAATTGGCTAAAAGATCAATATTTCATAGTTAGCTTCATATAAATTTTATAATAAATATTGAACCTTTTTTTATTTGATGAGTATAATTATGTGATGTCTTTTATTATTGTATGCCTAGTTAATATGTTTAATTGTATATTTACATTTATATTATTATTTTATTATTTTATTTATACGTTGGATAAAAATAAGAGGCCTAGAAAAGATTTCGCATCGGGCCCTGGTGATTGCTAGGATGGATTTGCCATCTACACTTGTCTATTGCATGATCTAATGTCACTTTGCACAAATTATGATCTATAATCATCATAGTTTTGCAAATCTAGTGGCAAAGTGAGGGAGTACCTCTTGAGTTCATAGGGTCTTGGTTATATGATTTTTTCACTCTGCTTTCATGGCCTTTAATCCTAATTTCTTATATGTAATGCCTCTTCTGGTTTGAACCACTTTAGGTAGCTAGAAGATTATGATAATTTAGTGGTTGTACCCTAGATTATTTAACGTAAGAAAATTTTTGGGTTAATTGGTTGTACCGTTAACCTGGGGGTATGAGTTTATCACATGTTAATTTTATTTCTTGCAAAAATATATACTTTAAAAAATTGAGAGGGGATCAATTCCTTGGATCAGACTTGTTTAATATTTTGTTCACATTTAAATTCTAATTTTTTTGGATGGTTGGATTGTTAATCGCTACAATATTTTCATTTTATTATTTGTGAAAATTTAATTTAAATTCGTAAAACAAACCCCCCATGTTTTTATGTTATTTTGTTACAAATCAAACACTTTAATTTAAATTTCAATTCGCTCTCTTGAGTTCGACCCGTATGATGAGTGATATTTTCACCTAGATTTTAGTGTCTTTTTATGTGTGTTTTCATATTATTTTATCCATATTTGTGTACTATTTGGTTGTGTTTTGTGTTTTTATGGAGATGTGTGTGAATGAGTTTAAACGTATGATTTTCAGGCAAAAATAGATCCTAGATGCGAAAAGAAAGATGTAGGAAAAAATGGATCTCAATTCGGAGTTGAAATGAGGGAGAACGAGTCGAAATAAAATTGTAAAAATAGGGGTTTCACCAACACGGCCGACCGTGTTGCAGCACACGAGCCGTGTTGCACAACACGGCCCTGTAAGCCTTGGCCATTTTTCGACATCAGAAACACCTACACGGGCACCCTATGGCCGTGTTGTAGCACACGACTCGTGTTGCTGCAGGATCAGAAACATATCAAAACCCTTCTAGAAGCTTCCCAATAAGTATAAATACCCAATACTTCAATATTTGATAAAGAAATTTCGAATGGTTTCACTCCTACACCTAGATCACACACCAATTCCTCCATTTTACACCATCATCTTCAACCATTTTTCATCCATCCATCCACATTTGATCTCCTCAATCAAATCCATCATCCAAGTAGTTAGAGAAGCAAGGGGGAGTTGAGATTGCAAGAAGAGGAAGAGAAGCACCATTGAAGCTATTCAAGGGATTTTTAATTTTAATTTTTGTAGACTTCTTTGTAGTTCAATCATGTGTTTTGGAGATACAATTGTCTATGTTGTTTTCTTTGAGACTATGAGAGGCTAATCTCCTTTGTGAGATTAGCAATATGAATTTGTTGGATAATTTTGGGTATATCAATTGATCGTGTAAAGGGACTTTCTAATTTAACTTAATACCTAGTTGGAATTGTTTGATTGAGAACCAACCTTTGAGCTATTTTGAGACCTTTGTGAGGATCTACATCCTATCCATCTCGAGAGGGAGTGTAGATGGAATTCGTGTTGGCCCTTAGTTATTAACCCATGACACATATGAATTCGTTGCATGATACCTAGATTTTCCATACTTTAAGTATTGCTAATCTCATTCTCTATCTACTTGGCTCATTCATCCATCTTCATTCATCTATCCCATTGTTTATCTTGTCATTTAATTGTTTAATTTCCATTTCTTGATTAATCCTATCCCTTTATGATCATTTCTATAATACTATGATGAACACGAGATCGCTTAGACCTAGTACCTTCCTCCCTGTGGTTCGATAAATTCTTCAATTAGTCATCCCGACTTCAAAATGGCTAATCAAATGGCGCCGTTGCCGGGGAGACAACGGTTGCTAGTGGTTTAATGAAGGAGTGTTTCAATTGGCATTACTAGAGATATTTTTATTGCTTTTATTATTTGTTTTGAAAATTTTGATCTCACTTTTTCGTTTTGATAGGTACGTGAAAACTATCTTGAGAGAAGAAGAAGGGGAATCAAAGCCAAAAATAGAAAGTTTGAAGAAGAATTGTAGTAAGCCTTGAGAAGAGAATTTAAATGGATGGTTGGAACCAATTCACAAATGTCTTTGGGGATCAAATTGCAAGGGTTCCACCTCCACAATCAAGAGGCTATATGAATGAGAGCAACTATGGTTACAATTTCCAAATGAATCAAGATAACTCTCAATACTACAATCAAGGAATAAATGGAGAATGACAACAAGCTTACAATGCAAATACATTCCACCCTTATCAAGCATGTGCTTATTCTTCACCAAATTCCTACACCAACACTTCTTCTCCATTCCAAAATTACGCCTTATTGGAATTATATAGAAGATGTGCTCTAGGTAGTGATGAAGGTCAAAATCCTCAATCAAGTTTTCTTCAAAATGAATCATTCGAGATAATTGCACCAGCTACCTTGGAATTGACAAGATAAATAAGGATGATGAATCAAGGTCCTTATGATCAAGTCTTGCTTAGTTCAAGTTTGTGGAGTGGTCAAAATGTGCAAGGTGTGTCGATTCCTAGCCTTATGGAGCAAGAAGAGTGGAGGATGCCTAACCATCAAGTAGGAGATGCTTTTTTCATGGGAGTGGATGATTTCCAAGAAAATTTTCTAAACAACTATGAAAGAAGTTTTCAAGAGAATTATCCACCAATTCAAGGATGGAATTTTGACAACAAAGAGGGAGGAGAGTTTCAACATGTTGAGGAAGAAAAATCATCTTTAGAAGTCTTGATTGAGATGATGATAGCAAACCTTGAGGAAGACAAGAAAAGAGATTAAACAAGAAATGAGGCAAATGAGAAGAGGTTCGAAGCCTTGCAGCATCAAGTAAGCCAAATTGTAAGTGCTTTGACCAATTTTCAACAAGTTGAAGAACTTGAAAAGGAGAGCAAAGTTGGAGGAAGAAAAGAATATGGGATATGTAGAATCAAAAGAGGTATTTGAAGAGCCTATTAAGGTAAATGATTTTGATGAAGAGGAATAAAGTCTAGAAGCGAATGATGATGATTTGAAGAGTGAAATGAGCATTTCTATACCTTTAAAATCTTATAAGTTGCTTTGAATTTCAAAATATTGTTTATATTGACTTTGTCTTACCCATTGATTCTTCTCACATCCTTAGGAACAAAAGAGAACTCGAAGAGATGTTGGGAGTTTACTTGGAAAGAAGAAATAAGTGGTGTTCAAGAATGGAGAGGGCAATGGAGTGTAAGCTCAAGAGAGTTGAATTTCTAAAGCCATTCTCGAAGGATGCGACGGAGGCCGTTACTTGCCACAAGTGCCTATTAGAGGAAGAAGAACAACGGTTAAAATTCGATGGGAAGGACGAAAGATATCCGTAGCCATTCTGATGAGTTCTCCATATTCCGTCCGGCTTGAAGACGTTAAACTTAGCGCTAGATGGGAGGCAACCCATCATTATCTTTATTGCTTTCAATAAAGATGATGGAGTTGTTGTTTCTTGCATTTTGGCCTTGTAGGTTGATTGTGCTCATGAGAAGAATATGTATTGGAGATACGAGAAGTGCTTGATTTGAAGTGTATAGGTAAGTCACACCACTTTTTGCAAACTTAACTCGAAACTCTTGTTTCAATTTAAGTTTGGGGAGATATGGCGTGGTGTGACATACTTTTTCTTGAAGACATATACTTTTCGTGTTTTTGGGCTAATTTTAAAATTTTTCTCAAGAGTTTTGGTTTGATTTTGGTACGTTTGGTTGTGTTGAAGTACATGATAATCCATATTTTTAATGATATTATTGATCTAATATTTTCGATGAGTTGTTGAGCATGAATGAAGGGTATTGGAAGCATGAATAGGGCTTGGAGCTAACAACTTCCACTACCAAATGCCCATTGAGGGAGTTGATTCTACACCCTATCACTTCTAATTGATTTTGATTTGGATTGATGTGATTAGCATACTACTTCATTTGTTATGTTTTTGGGAGGTTTATTTTTGTAATTTAGGATTTCCTTTTCAATCAAGGATGGGATGTTGTGAGCTTAATTGATCATGGATGATATGAATGTGTGCTTCATTGTTTAGTGATGGTGATTTTTTTTTGTTTTATTGCATGTTATGTGTTTTATTTTGTTTCTTGTTTGGTATGTCTTTTCTTATTTGCTTTGTGTGTATTTTTATTCTTGTTTAGGAATTGTTTTGGTGGTTTGTTTTTGGGATGTTGTGAGTCATTTTTGAATGTGAGTGATGATATGTTGTGGTAGTAAGTGATGATAAGTTATGATTAAGAATCTCTACACTTTCGAATTGTGACATGTTCTATTTAACTTGTTCAATTTTGAGACGAATATGGTGTAATAAGTTCCTTAAGGTCCGATGCATAAACTTGTGAGTATTTGAGCCTCAACCGTACATATATGGTATTTCTTCATGAGTGGATCGGTTGTGTTAGATAAGCTATAACTTGCTCAAGGACGATAGGAACAAGCCCGATTAGTGGAGATTAGTGATATAATTTAAGGCCATCCTTGTCATGTATAGTCATTCCCAAATATTTTCCTACCATGAACATCATCCCTAGTCAACCACCTTGAGCTTATAAGCCTATTTCTTGTGAATTTAGCACATTACAAGCCTTGATTTCCCACATGAGCCTTATATATATACCTTTTGTGTGAGTGATTGAGGAGATGGTAACTAGAAATGTTTGATGACGAAGAAAAAGAAGAAAAGGAAATGGTAAGTAAGCAAGAAAAGGATGAAAAGAGCAAAAACAAGAATGTACATGCAACTTTAATACAAGAAAATGAGCAAAGTAACAACAAGATGCTCAAGAAAATAAAAGTTAAAAGAAAGGAAGTATGCATCATAAGAAGTTCAATCCAAAGGATAATGATGATGATTAGTGCTTGTGATCAATAAAGAAAAGAAAGGAAGAAAGAAAAGTTAAGGAGTTGAGGAAATTGGCCATCTCTTCGATTACTTACATTTGATTAGTCACTATTATCCATAATCTTCCTACCATACTAAAGAGTCTATCATTACATCCTTAATTAAAGACCTTTTTGATCATTAATTGAAACTTTGGTGGTTTGTGAATGTAGTCCACGAGCAAGCTTATAGCGAGTCGAGCCAATCGATTGATGAGTGTTGTTACCTTACTTGAAAGAGTGTTGAGTGAAATTGATAACCTATGTGAGGCTTGGACAAAAAGGGACTATATTACACTTTATTCTCTTGTGATTGAACTTGTTAATTCCTTATGTCATGAGTTTAATGATGTAGGATGACTTAACATAAATTGTAATTCTTATTGCTATTGATGTGTTATTACTTGTGTTTATTTAGTCTTTTTCTAGGTGAAAATCACTTCTTTTGGTTTATCATTTTCGTTGTTCGGGGACGAGCAACACTTTAAGTTTGGGGGTGTGATGAGTGATATTTTAACCTAAATTTTAGTGTCTTTTTATGTGTGTTTTCGTATTATTTTATCCGTATTTATGTACTATTTGGTTGTATTTTTTGTTTTTATGGAGATGTGTGTGAATGAGCTTAAACGTATGATTTTTAGGCAAAAATAGATCCTAGACGCGAAAAGAAAGACGTAGGAAAAAGCGAATCTCAATTCGAAGTTGAAACGAGGGAGAACGAGTCGAAACAAATTGTAAAAATAGGGGTTACACCAACACGGCCTGCCGTGTTGCAGCACACGAGCTGTGTTGCACAACACGGTCCTGTAAGCCTTGGCCATTTTCCGGCATCAGAAATACCTACACGGCCACCCTGTGGCCATGTTGTAACACACGACTCGTGTTGTTGCAGGATCAGAAACATATCAGAACCCTTATAGAAGCTTCCCAATTAGTATAAATACCCAATACTTCAATGTTTGATAAAGAAATTCCGAAGGGTTTCACTCCTACACCTAGATTACACACCAATTCCTCCATTTTACACCATCATCTTCATCCATTCTTCATCCATCCATCCACACTTGATCTCCTCAATCAAATCCATCATCCAAGTAGTTACAATCAAATCCATCATCCAAGTAGTTAGAGAAGTAAGGGGGAGTGGAGATTGCAAGAAGAGGAAGAGAAGCACCATTGAAGCTATTCAAGGGAGTTTTAATTCTAATTTTTGTAGACTTCTTTGTAGTTCAATCATGTATTTTGGAGATACAATTGTCTATGTTGTTTTCTTTGAGACTATGAGAGGCTAATCTCCTTTGTGAGATTAACAATATGAATTGTGTTGGATAATTTTGGGTATTTTGCAATTGAATGATTATGTTGATTGGGTTTATTAATTTTCTATCATTGATGCTTGAGATCTTGAGGTTTTTGATGATTTGTGTGTTTAGTTGCTCTAAATAAGTGATTAGATTGAGAAATCAATTATGTGGTTAGGATAATTAAGTGAATAATTTAATCAAACACTTCATGTGCATTATAAATTGTAAAGAGATTGAGAAATCCTTTAGAATTTAGAACCCTTTGATAGAACATTCGATTGGTTAGATCGAGAGGTCAATTGATCGTATGAAGAGACTCTCTAATTGAACTTAGTACTTAGTTGGAATTGTTTGATTGAGAACCAACCTTTGAGCTATTTTGAGACCTTTGTGAGGATCTACATCCTATCCATCTCGAGAGGGAGTGTAGGTGGAATTAGTGTTGGCCCTTAGTTATTAACCCCTGACACATATGAATTCGTTGCATGATACCTAGATTTTCCATACTTTAAGTATTGCTAATCTCATTCTCTATCTGATTGGCTCATTCATCCATCTTCATTCATCTATCCCATTGTTTATCTTATCATTTAATTGTTTAATTGTCATTTCTTGATTAATCCTATCCCTTTATGATCATTTCTATAATACTATGATGAACACGAGATCGCTTAGACCCTAGTTCCTTCCTCCCTGTGGTTCGATAAATTCTTTAATTAGTCATCCCGACTACAAAATGGCTAATCACCGTACTAACGATTTCACATTCTATAGGATTGAGTCGGTTAAACTATAAGTATTCATTTTTTGTGGGCTGACGACAGCCTATCAGTAGTCCAAGCAAAGCTCTAATTGGTGTTTTTGTTGACAGGTGGCAACCTGAGACTAACACTTTCTACATGCTATTTGGAGAAATGACAATCACGTTTAATGACGTGTAATGTTTGATTGGTCTGAAAATGGATTGGACTCCTCTAGAGCTCCCACATGTTGAATAAGATGATGAGATGGAAGATGGGGAAAGCTTGCTTGAACGCTTGTTAAGAGTTAAACATGAGGGTGTTGTTTCTGAAACCAATTTGGTTAGGTGCAGCTCTATTAGATTAAAATGGCTGCAAGAAAACTTCTTGGATAAAATAACTAATAATTTATAATTACTTGAGGGTTAAGTTCGAGCATACATGTTACATGTTTTTGGTTATGTTTTATCCCCTAATAAAAGTGGCAATCGATTTAGAACACACTTTCTAAGTGTGTCGGAATCTATTCAAGATGCATGTGAATTTGCATGGTGTATAACTATTCTAACTTTTTTATATAGACAATTGGGACTAGCATCTAGATATGGTGTGAAGCAAATAGGAGAATTCATTCAATTGTTAGAGGTAATTAACTTTTCATTTATATATTTAATTCTTTTTTTCTTTCTTATTTATGTCAAATCTCGCCTTTATATTGTATTACTATACCTTATAGGTATGGATATATGAACATTTTTCATCCACCGGGCCTCAGCGGAGCATGATTTACCATTTAGAAAGTCCTCTTGCAACCAAAAGGTCAATTGAAGCTAAATTTGAAGATCAAGTGGTTTGGATAGGAACATTAATGGATTCTCTTTTCAATCTTAGATATAAGAAATTTTATTTATTTTATTTTATTTTTAGTCATCAATTCAGATTTTCAAAGATGTTAAGATATGTGTAGGGAAAGCTATTACACTATAAATTTTCTGTTGATTTTTCTATTCCATTTTATAGATTTCATCAAATGTTGAAAAGTTTTCTGCTGATTTTCTTTTTCATTTGATAGATTTACAATGTTTGAGCTTTATACTACAAATTTACAGATTATTTTACATCCATTGTGTGCTTCTTCTATGACTTTAATCTACAGGTGAAATGAAAATTTTATCGTTCAATTCTTAATAAGTTTCTTTTGATGGAAATTACCTTTTATAAAGGATGCATTCATTCATTCGATGTTGCTGAGTCATAATCATACCACATTGATCGTGTACATTGTTATAGTCGTAATACATAGGAGCTAGATCACATAGAGAAATACTCATATAAGCAAGTAACCAACGCAACCAAATAATCTCAATAGTAGTAGAAGCCATATATAGCTCGACTGTGAATAAAATATAAGAAAGATGAAAAAGTACAAATATGATGAGTAGACAAAGTCAGGTAAATAAGTGAACTTATGAATGCGTGATGGATACCGTGGAACTAGATCTGCTATCTCAAGAGGTGGAGTGGTAGGCGTAAGCAGTGGAGGAACAGTAGATACATTAGTACCAGTATTTGCAGAAATATTCTCATAATCACTTATATTGTTGGATTATATACTAAAAGTCTAGCTTTTTGTATGACCAATGTTATAACAATTTATTTGGAATGAGAATTATATGATCAAATAATTGCGTCTTATAATTTATTTATATATTCGATGCAATAGTCTACTTACTTTATACTGTAGATAATATGTTGTGCGACGACACGCGGAAGATCATATTATCGGTTTCCTTATAAAGTATAAACAGATGCTCACAACCGAGATAGACGGGGACTCTCTATCGGGATGATTGTAGTGTGATTTGGTATTAGTTTGTCTTGACTATAGAATCACATTAGTGCACTTTGTGTGTATTGAGCAGGACCGCTTGAGATCCTTCGACTTATACTGACTATATAGGAGAACTTGATCTCAGTTATTATGGATGTTCGTGCTCTTAATCCCTATACAATAACCTCGACATGTAAGGCAATATGTGTTTTTTTTATTCATCAACGGGTGAGATTTATATGTAATTAAATCAACAAACTTGGTGAGTTGGGAAACAGTGTTGTCTCTATGGTGTGTTGTTGATTGTAGAAGGAATCCGTGTTCGATATAGGTTGATGATGTCCCCTTGAGGAGCTCATAAGGATTATCATGTAAACCCTGCAGGTGGATTTATTCCGGCATGATAATGAGTTGAATGGTACTACTCTCGGATGAGATATTAATTAATAGAGTTGTCAGTAACTTAATTAATTAATGAGCATTGTATATCTTAAACATGGGGAGACTAACGGGCTCATAATAAGAAGGAGCACATAACGTAATTATGGGATTAGAACGGTAGTGCAGTAATAATATTTTAGTGGTATATATTATTATTATTGGACTTAAGTATAAGCTTTGGGCTAAGCTTGGATACTTAAGCCCAATGGAGGCCCAGCTCTAATTTCTCCTCCTGGTCCCTGCTGTAGCCCATATATAAGTCATCTCAGCTGTTCGAAAACCCAAACTGAAAAGTAATTCACGCCTAACACTATGAGGAGGGTGATGGAATATCAGATTGAGAAGATCTCGAAGATCGTCGCCCACACGACGTCGAGATTGGACTTGGAAATACAGCAGAAGACCGGAAGGTTGTTTGCTGCTGCTGTCCGTCAATTTGCACGATTTTTCGAAAATCGTATAGAGCTCAGAACTATTCGTGTGATATACTGACGGAAAGCCACTGAAGAGAGGATCGTTTTGGCTTGTAGATCACTCAAATCGAAGACCCGATGAGAGAGTTATGCCTAAAATGGTGAGACTGCGCAGGCTGCCGACGAGAATCCATCCTCTTCAATATACCCTGGTGAAAGGTAATACGTTTCTTTGATTTCTTGCTTCTGATGAATTAGAAACGTATGGAACCCTAAACATTCACGTTAACCAAATGATCGAACGCCAACATATATATGGGTCAATATGTAGGAAATCAGACTTAGACACACTATGAGAACTAGATGGAATATAGAATAAGGGAATATGTTCAAGAAAGAAAACATGATGAGAGATGTAAAGCTTATGAGTAACAAGATCATAACAACGATATCCCTTCATCTCCCAAGAACACAAATAGTAGAATGAGAAGTAAGCTTACTAATGGTGATCGGATCTTATGGCCTACGTAATTTATTCAGGTTCCATGCACATCTAACGCAGCGGAATAATCTGAAAGATTACCTTTCACCGAAGACTAGCGGAGAAGTCTGAATCAGCTATAGAAATGACCTCATGATCTTCTGCTGTATTCCTATGCCTCGTCTAAACGTCGTGTGGGCGACGATCCTCTAGGCGATCCCAATCCGCAGTCTCCCTCAAATTTTTCACGTTCTCTCTTATCTGATGAGAAATATGATTTCTCACCCTTTTCTGAAAAGTGGAATGAATTCAAGTGACTGGAACTGCTGAGATGGCTTATTTATAGGCTATAATAGGGACCAGGAGGAGAAATTAGGGTTGAGCCTCCCATTGGACTTATCATCCAAGTTTAGTCCAAAACTTATACTTAAATTCAATAATAATAGTTCAGTCCACTAAAGAATTATTATTGCACTGCCACCCTAATCTCAAATTACGTTATGGGCTCCTTCTTATTATGAGCCCGTTTAACTTCTCGTATTTAAGATATACAATACCCATTAATTAAATGAGTTACTGACAACTCAATTAATTAATCTTTAATCCAAGAGTAGTACCACTCAACCTTATTATCATGCCGGAACAAATCCACCAGCAGGGTTTACATGATAATCCTTATGAGCTCCTGGGGACATCATCACCTAATTTATTATGACACAGATTTCTTCTACAATCAACAGCACACCATAGAGACAATATCATCTCCCAACTCACCGAGCATTTTAATTTATAATTAAATCTCACCCACTGATGAATCAAAGAAATAAATACTAAATTACATGTCTAGATTATTGTATGGGGAATAAGAGTACGAAAATCCATAATAACTGAGGTCTAATTCTCTTATATAGTCAGTATAAATCGAACAACCTCACGCGGTCCTACTCAATACACACAAAGTGCACTAGTGTAATTTTATAGTCAATACAAACTAATACCAAATTACACTACAACCATCTCGATAGATTGTCCCCGTCTATCTCAGTTGTGAGCATCTGTTTCTACTTTATAAGGAGCTGATAATATGATCTTTCGTGCGACGCCATACACCATATTATCTACAATATAAAGTAAATGGACTATTGCATCAACATATAAATAAATTATAAGATGCAATCATTTGATCAATGATTCTCATTTCAAATATTGTTAAAACATTATTCATACTAAAGCTAGGCTTTTAGTATGCAATCCAACACTTACTACGCTCCATATGAGGAAGAAGAATAAAACACGTAGAACCAAAGACTCTTAATGAAGAATAATCAGGAGCATAACCAAATAATTTCTCAAATAGAGATAAACTTGAATAATTGATTGTTGGAATACGAATAATGGAATGCGCGACTGTAAGAACAACTTCCCCCAAGCAAGTATAATCATCAATGAACGAGACATAATATCTAGGCCCTCCTTTAGTGGCAATTGGAGAATGTCCCCAAACATCAGAATGAATCAAATCAAAAAGTGTAGTAGAGATAGACTCACTTTTCCTATATGGTAAAGCAGAATAGTTTGCAAGTTTACAAGTACACTAATAGAGTCTAAGTATTTTAAACTAGAAGAAAAATATGACTTAGACACAAATGCCACAAATAAAAGTCAGAAAAAGATGGACTTAAACGAAAGGAAGAAAAATCAACACTAGAGGCTGCAATATGTGGTACTTGAAGTTCATCCATCGCATACAATCCACCATGCCTACAGTATGTCTCAATTACTCTATAAGATTTTGGATCTAACACACGACAAGAATCAAATGAAAATGTCATAGAATATCCAAAATTCATAACTAACCAAATTAGGGTTCTGTGCATCTACCCCAAATTCATTGGCCTCCATAGACTCCTCAACCCTCCCCCTCACCGCCACTCTCTTTATCCTAACGACGACGCTGTTGCCTCCCATTCCACCTCTGTCACCACCACCTGAATCTCCTTCGACCCCTTCCTCATTCTCTACCACATCGTTCCTTGGCGGCTCACCTTCCCTGATCTCCAACAGCTCGCCGTCCAAACCCATATCCCCACTCTCCTCCCCTCCAAATCCATCGTCATTACCAACAACTCAGCCTCTAATTTCATGGTCGATGATTCGTAGATCCTCCAGGCGGAGGCGGAGGCCTACTTCAACCGCCATCTCCGTGCGGCTCCCTCATGTGGCCGAAACCAGTGACGTACAACCCCAGAAGAAGGAAACACCGAACATTCTGGCGGGGGTTACCCTCGGAGTGAGCTCCGACGCGCCGCCATTCGACGATGAGATATCGGAACATTATCATTGTAAATTTTTATTTCAAATCACTTCCATCTGTCTTTCTCTTCTACTTCTTTCGGCTCCCTGTAAAATTTAGGCCTCTGATTTTGGTGACTTCAATTTATAATAATTTTTAACTCAGATTGTTTTTCACCTAATTAATTATTGTTTCTTCATATTTATTTGGGAGTTGTGATATTGAATATTATTCATTTGGGAGTGGTGATTATTGTTTGTTGCAGATTCTTTTGGGAGTTGTGATATTGAATACTGGCTGATTCATTTAGGAGTGGTGATTATGGTTTGTTGCAGATTGCGTTTTCTAGGCAGAGTTTGAAAATTACCTCAAATATTTTTTATAATATATTTAGATGAGGGTAATATAATAAAATGCTTATAACCAAACCTTCAAAGTAAGCCATATACTCCAACATTAACCATTGTGTTAAATGTTGACGCAACCCTCCGGTAACCCTTACTAAAGGTTACGAAACCTTAACCTTACCCCTAAACTTGTAGAGGCTCGTGACTTTTTATATGCTCTTATGTGATTTTCAGCAGAAGTCCAATTAAAAACAAGTTTGAAATTATGATGAAAAAATTATAAATTTATTTAGTGTGTTTGGATTTCCATACATAGCTAGCAAAACAATTTAATTTGAGTAAATTCGTCTTTATAAGCATCGACTCTACCTTTATTATTAAAAGGGTCCTTTTAAATACACACCCCTCTTATGTGATTTTCAGCAGAAGTCCAATAAAAAACAAGTTTGAAATTATGATGAAAAAATTATAAATTTATTTAGTGTGTTTGGATTTCCATACATAGCTAGCAAAACAATTTAATTTGAGTAAATTCGTCTTTATAAGCATCGACTCTACCTTTATTATTAAAAGGGTCCTTTTAAATACACACCCCTTTTTATTAAATACACATCCCGATTATTTTATTATTAAAAAATATATTAATAAAAATTCAAAATTACCCTTAATTTATTTAATACACACCCTACATATTTAAAGTTAAATTATATCTAATATCTATCTTATCTATAAACCCTAAATTATATCTAATACCTATCTAATCTTATAAATCCTAAATATCTCAATTCTTTAAATCTGTTCATGTTTTACGTTTAGTTCTTCATCGCGCTTAAACTCGTTGCCCCAGTTTTCTTGTTTGTAGTTTTTGCTTCTCTTCTAATTTCAATCATTTTTTACTAAACTAATGAAATCATAAAATCGAATCAATTTTGAAGTAGGGATTTGTTCAAAGAGTGTATATTGGGTGCACCTGGGTGCAATGGTGCACACATATGTGTATAACTTTTTATTCTATTTTATATACATGTTATTCTACTTTGTATACGTGTTTTGTAATAATTTTATACTTTTTTCACACTAAGTTTTTTATTAAAAAAACTAACATCCATATGTGTATAATTTTTTATTCAATAGTGTATACATATTTTTTAATAATTGTATATTTTTTTACACTCAATTTTTCATTAAAAAAACTAACAATTAAATTGTATACGTTTTTTGTCATAATTGTACTATATATTTTTGTTTATATTTGTATATGGGTGCATACTATAATTAGCCTTGTTCAAATACAAATATCGCTTAACTAAACGTTCAGCATCAAAAAGTTTCATAGCATTTGTGCTTCTAATAAAATCCAAAATCAAAAAATCAATATGTTGACTTTGAGAAGATATTTGTGAAAAGAGACTCCCCGTAGGTGGACGAAGATCCTCTCTTAATTATGAAGTTATCGAGCAACACCATGAAGGAATAATTCATAAATGTACCTCTTTTCTGCTTCCTTACAAATGCAACACTTCACGTGTAATATGAATAAATAAATTATAGTGACAAATACATTTTAAGAGGTCAACGAATGAACTACAATTGTTTGGTAAAGTTACTTGAACAAGAAGGGATTGTTTGAATACATCGACAAACATGATGGATGTGTATTCACATTTTGATGGGTGTGCATTGTTTTAATTTTATGAGGATATTTTTGAATTTGAGGGTTGTGCATACAGTAAAAGTAAGAAATAAAAAATAAAAAATGGGTGCGTATTTATGTATATTTAACAACACTCTTATTAAAATCAGTCGAAAACTTTTTACCAATTATCAAATTAAAAGTCATTCTAAGTGCACACACGTGTACTGTATACCTTGAGTGCTATATATTAATTCAGATTGAATAATTCTACTTAAAATTATATTTTTCGTACAAATTAAAAGTATCAAACTGACTGAACGAATCTTAAATCCACGCAGTAGGTTCACAAGAAGCTCACTCCTGCAATTCTCCGTTTAGGCAATGAATAACATGAGATCAGCAGATCCAAAACAACTTTCATTATAACATATTTCAATGGCAAAAACATCATTAAATACTTGGGGTTTATCCAGCAGCTATATTCCATAATTTCTGAAGGAATTAATCAGCTTACAAGAGAGGTAATAAGAAAAAATAATGAAGTTATCATTCATTTAGATATCTACTACCTATTTACAAAATTAACATGTAGAAAAAAATTTAATCAATCACTTACCTTGGACAAGATATCGATCAATTTAATCACGAACAGCACTGCCCCTGATGTCGAAATGAGCCTCTCTACCCAGGGATTGCTCATAGGTGGATGGAGAAATCGTCATTGAGAGAGAGCAAAAGCAAAGAAATATATCTTCTACCAATCTTCAAGCCATTCTGGTGTGTTCAATTCTTCCAATTCTCGATCTGGGGAATCCGTTGTAGTCACTGTTTTGTCAGGGTGGCTTTCGAGGTATAAGTTTATGCGCGAGACAATATCATGAGGAACTGGAACCCTGCATTCTGCTAATCCTTTCCAATCAATACCATCGAACCAAGGATGAGCTTTGATGGAGTTCATGCCACCTTGGCTTCCGAGTCTCGTGCTTTCTTCTACTTCAAGTAACTACATAATATAGCATGTTATGTTCGAAGTCTAGTGCATATATACTACGAAGAGAAGGGAGTACATGGAATGATTGTTTTAACCTTTGTTACTAGATCAACGGCTTCAATGCTAAAATTTTGTGAAAGAGTCAGCTGTCCTTTCACTATTCTTGCGAATGTGAGCTCACTCTCTCTCCAAGATCCAAAAGGCATTTCACCCTGAAGCATGAAGTAGATCAAAGTTCCCAAAGCCCACCTGCACAACTAGAATGAGTGAAGCAATATCTAAAATGGCCAGATATGGTTTCTCACGACTTTTACTGACACAAAACAGTCACAGTACTGCTCAGGCATCAAATTCCATGAGAGTCAAGAGTGTCCTTCACATACGCATGCAATGACAAGGCAAATGAAAAGAGGCAAATAAAAATGGTGGTAAATCAGTCTAAATACAAATGTGGCTTGAAGCTTTGTTTCTGTTTCTTTATACGGTGCCTCACCATAAGTGGTGCAAATATAGTGAGTGAAACAGATATTGATGACATGGACAGCATTAAAATCCAATTCAGTTTCGTAGTTTCAATTTCAGATACAGTTTCATAGAGCATCATTTGCATAGGGTCCCTTTTACATTTTCAGTAGTTAAACAACCTGAATATAGTTGACATACCAGTCAGCAGGAAAGCCATGACCTTTCCCTTGGATTATTTCAGGAGCCAAAGAATCCGCCATGCCACATATAGTGTATGTTCTCTCATAACTATCACCCGATAATTTCTTCCCGAATCTGAAGTCCACTAGCTAGAGTGAATTAACAAACTCATTATCACTTTGATGAACATTCATAATCCTGAGTGCAACTATTTGTCCAAGAAGTTAATAATAATGAATCTTGGAATAAATTATCAGTTAACCTGTATATATCCCGCCTGATCAAACACTAGAACATCAGGGGAGACGCCTCGATAAAGGATTCCAATCTGAATTATCAACATAAAAAGAGAGAACAATGTTGTTAACTTGATAGAAAAAAAAATCTCAAAAAAATAAAAATAAAAATTGAATTTGACATGTTTAACCAACCTTGTGCAAACCTTCTAAAGCAATAACAACAGAAGCAGCACAGAATTTTGCAGATGTTTCATCCAGTGGAGTGTGAATTATTGATGTCATAGAGCAAGCAATACGAGTGTCCAGAAGTAAGCCAGCATAATTTTTATCGGCAGAAGTGCATATAACTCGAGGAACAAAAACAGATTTGCTTGTAGACTTCAATAGGTCCTTCTCCTTCAGTACTAAATCTGCTTTACCAAGTTCTTTAACTTTCTTCTTCGAAAATCTTTTCAAACTAAGCAAGTTTTCTGCAGATGATAAGGAAGGTAAACAAAATGACTACTGTCAAAAGTGCATTCATGGAAGCTAAATTTTAACCATCTTTAAAGAGAAGATCAATTTAAATCCAATTTAAGTTGGAGTAAATAAAAAAAAAGGTAATCCAGCAGAGAAAGAGCATGGGTGACCAGGTGGGAATGCCATAATTGATATCACCATGCGCGTGAAAACAACATTGTATTTCTGTTAATGCAATGCAAAATATAGGTGCAGAAAACTAACCAGAGTTAGTTATGCTGACCAGGCCAATCTCACTGCAATCTGTGGAATACAAACAAGCTCTCCATTCCTTCGGAAAAGAAAAAGGTAATATTATTTCTTTCCATGGAAGTTCATTAAACAAGTAGAAATAAAGCAAGAGAACTTTTCTATTACCAAATCAGAAAACTGAATCTTCTTAATAGTTGAAGTGTCCAAATCTTTTACAGATTCTGTGCTAGTTGAGAAGTGCTTTGACCTTAAAAAAAATAACAGGCATGTGAACTTTAGTTAATGATTACTGGGATATGTACAACTACATATATAAAGATTACAAGAATAAGAAATACCAACAGTGAATATTTAGATAGGTATGCATGTGATTTTAAAATGAAGACATTATTTACAAAAAAAGAAATACAGGATCAGCCAAGGGACTATTAAAAGCAGAAATAAATAACATACTTATGCTCGTCCTGTGAAAGCTTAGCCAGAGGACCTACAACTGAATCAAATTTCTCCTTTGTTAAGATGGAGCAAACCACGTCGCCAATAGAAACCGCACTCAAGGAAGAAAGGCGCAGACCAATAAGTGTCCAATCCCCAAAATAACTCCCCTCAGTCTTCTCCACTGAAAAGCTCTTGCCAGAGACACCATCATCCTGCTTCTCAACTGCAGGCATGAGACTGGATGCATTGACACTTTTTACCAAATCTGTTTCACCTGTAATTTTTACGACTCCCTTCTGTATGATGTACAAACCCAGGGCTTCTTCGTTCTGCATAGATATATTGAAGATAATAAGTGAGAGATGCAACTAAAAAGCAAACTATTTAGAGACTATACCTTATCAACTATTGTCTGACCATCATGGAAAGACACCTCAACAAGTGAATCTGCAATATTACTCAGCTGTAAGATTGTCAACCTTGAAAGAAGATCAACTGATCGAAGTAACTTCAATGAGGATAAATTAGAAAACTCGGACACTAGAATTCCTCTAAAATCTTCTCTTTTAAGAGACCAGAGAGTTCCGGGGGTCACAGCTTGAACAGAAGCTTGGAGAGGCTTGTTATACCTGTCATTTAACAAATTGAACATAGATGATGATTTAACACGTGTATATAACAAAAAACACATAAATTGATGTGATCGATAGCCAGAATAATATGTAGAACACCTGTTGTGGCTCAATGAGAACATTTAAGAAATAAAAGAAATTACTAATTTGTACAATTATAACACAATAGTTTCCTCAATATTTGCTGTACTAATTAGATGCAAGTGTTGACATAATGAAAATATAATAGTATTTTAAGTGTTGACAGAGTGAAGACTCATCATTGAAAATAGTATTTCCTCTAGCTTATAGTATTGACTATGAGGCATTAACCCCGATTGCTAAGCTATTATTACAATCCTACTCTTTCATGTTGCTAATATGGTATCATTACACCAATCCGATGGGAGAGTGCCTTCCTCAAAAGTGATTTGGAAAAGGGAGTGGAAATGGAGATTCCTCTTGTTGAATAAACAATAACTCTGATAAGGTATGTAAGCATACAGACGTTTTATATGGTCTAACTGTCTCCTTGAGCTTGGTTTAATAGGATCACAGAGTCATGAAGCAGAATGCTTATAATCAAAACGATCAAACTTTATTTGTTATCTACAGTGTAGCAAATAGCCATTCTCCTTGTTCATTTTAATGATATAATTCTTAATGGAGATTAATATAAAGAAAATGTTAATATTAACCATTGTAAAGCCTTCTTATTTCTTGCAGACTTTGGACTAAAGAATATCCGGGAATCCAATACTTTTTAAAGACAGAAGTAGCTTCTGCTTGATCCAAGAAAGGGATCTGTGTTCTTAAGACAAAATGCATTCTTGATCTACTAATGGAGACTGGCATGATTGACTGCTTGTGCATAAACCATAAAAAACAATGTACTCCACTGTTAAACTTGGCTTGCAACAAACCAGACTTTCAATTCATGAAGTACAATATCAACGACTTATTAGGAAGTTGATAAACCTTTACCACACAAAACCTAGCATTGGATAGTCACCAGATTTATGAATGATCCGCCAATGAAAATTTAGACATTGTACATTGAAACATTCAGCATCATAGAAGGACACCTGGTGAAGGTTGTTCATATGTTGGGGGAAACATTTTAGCTCAGTGAAACAGAAAAGTAAAGAGTAGGTGTTATGAGCAGCATGATTAGACTGGATTCACAGCCATGGCCAACACAATTTGGAGATGTTTTCTATGGGCTATTTAAAAAGAATTAGAGACAATTACTCGGCAACTAGTACTACTGCCTGTGAATCAAAGTAGCACTGAAATTGATTCTCACTATGCTAGATATAGATAGATGAGGGGGTTATCACTTCTTACCTGCTAACTACTTTTCAAGCTGCCAACATTGAACATTCTAATAAGGCTCTTTTAAAAGTGAACTCTGAAAAATTATACTCCCTCCGACCCAGAAAACGCTTCATGTTTATTGTTCACGTTGTTTAAGAAAAAATACTTTATTGACCAACTTTTTTGACTTTTTGGGATTAATTTAGTGTTTTTATATAAATTGTAAAGTATTTTATGTGTGTTAAGTGGAGGTGGCAATTTTGAAATTAGAGCATATGCTGAGGTGTTGAACTGAGGTGAATTTTTTTTTTTTTTTTTTTTTTTGGAGTGAAGGGTGACAAACAAATGAGGAAAGTATGAAGGGTTCTTTGGGATGGAGGGTGTAACCAGGTAGGCAATGCTACACATCAAATCACAAATTGAGGGGGAACAGTATCCTATATATCCCTACTCATCAGGGAGTTATTTCACCTATTATCTCCCATCATTTGGTGATTTAAGATCAATATTTATTTTCTTATTTCTAAAATACTTCCCCCTTCTCAAAATATCAGTAGTTTTTGAGATTCTGTTTTTTTCTTTTCAAGGCTTATGTAACATCCATCAGATAATCTTTCCATCCCAACTATACGGCTGCCTTTAGGTTGTATTATAAGAACGTGTTTTTCCAATTCAAGAGAATTTTCTTTAACTCAACAGAATGGAAACAGGAAAAGGCAGATATCTCACATCAGTGCCAGCTCCCCGAAGGAAGACAACTTTTCAGCAGTGTAACGTTGCAGTACCCTGGGCACTTCTCCATTTCTTTGATCCTGGCACATGAGCTCAGAGTGAGAAACATATCAGATATGTCGACAAAAATATAACCAGAAAAAATTATCGACTGAAAGCTAGTTTCTTTTGAGGGGAAACCTAACGAAATATATTTTGATGGTTTTATTAACCAGAATTCTCTTAGAAGTTAGAAATAAACAGAATTATGATTTCTAACAATAATACATATGCTTTTCTTATTATAGAAATTAGATGCACCTGAGTTGCCAAGACCTCAAATTCCCCATTGCCAACTACATAGAAACAGTCACCTTCTCCACCCTGAAAACTCCATTCAAACAAATATATTAGCATCAACAGACTCATGCATGCTAGACATAAAGTATAAACAGCAACAAACTAGCACTACAGTCCAAAATAGAAGAAAAATTCACATGACTGAAGGAAGCATATGCATAGTAGAAGCACCCTTTTAGCTCAGTATGTGATGTATTATTTAATAGGATCATGAAATGCAGGCATAGACACTGTAGGAATATAAGGATTTAGAAAACTCAACAATTATGTGTTCCCGAATTCAAATGAGAGCCTACATATTCTGCACTACTGGTGGACCATCTTTCATTGATTGTATTCGTTAACGCAGGTGCCGGGGTGGTGCTGTCAGTATGGGCGAGGTGTTGTTCGAGATGTGGTGTCACTCCAACCAATACTTGTAGCAGCAGCAGGATTGTCTCAGAGCAACTCAAGAACACAACAATTAACTCATCCACAAACTTACGTTTGTGGCGGCCTCATGGCTAAACTTGGAAAATTAGTGAATACAAAAGGATTCGCAAAGATCAAATTCAACACTCTAGAATTCAACCCATCAAACCCGTAAAATAGACCTATCACTAAGATCTAACAACTACTCTAGAGACGTAAATCATAAGACCTCCCCATTATGATTTAATAGCATAGGAGGAAAGATCTCTCTCTCTCTCCAACGCTCCAAAATGAGTAGACGGATGCTGCTCTAAGTGCGACAACACTTCGGTGCAACACCGAAAATGGCACCTGGGTGCTGATATGGATTTTCTATTCGAGGCACACTGCTTTGGACATCTTTATTAGACTCAGAGAACGTGCACTTCGTTCCAACATAAGTTGTGACCTATGAAGTTTCTAACTCCCCTCCATTAAGTCTCCAACTTCCCACTTAGTTTGAAATAGGAAATTGTTGGTTCTTCAATATAAATAAATCCTTCTTGGAGAGAAATTAACGTACTTTGACATGCTGGATTACCCAGCCCCTAAAACAACGAAGAGACAACAACCGAGGCAGCACAACAGACCACATTGAACACGTGTTGTGGGAGGCGAAATTTAAGTGTGATAGCAAGTGTGGCAGCATCCACACCCATACGAACAGTGTTGAAACTGTGCTACTGAGTTGCTCCATTCATACAGGATAAATACAATGCTGCAATCTCACAACACAAAGTTTAAATCAAAATTTTTCACCGCATGCATCCTTGGACTATCTAATGATTTCACTAACTATAGGACTGTGTCATTGTAGCCAGCACTTGTTTATATAGGACTGTCATTGTAGCCAGTACATGTTTATATAGGACTTCCATTGTAGCCATCACTTATTTAAGGGTTTATGTGCATAATATAAATTTTTGAGCTAATCAGCACAACTGGTGATCATGACAGAAACTACTCCATGATGAATAATTGAAATAGTGATTATCATCCTTCAGATAGTTAATGTGAAACCACATGAAAATGTTTCTTATATCTCCAAGCGGCTGAAACTATTGTTCACAGAATTCACTTTATCAAAACTCCTTAAACAGTCAAAGAGACAATTTTAAAATGATCAATCGTTGCTCTAGCAATTGATTATAATGTCATAGAAGATACCTGCTTTACCACTATGTCTCCTTCTTGCACCTCAACTCTTTGCATGCAGTCCAATAAAACTTGACATTGAGAATCAGTAAGTTTTCTGAAGAGAAAATGGTCGCGCAAAGCCCGTTCTATTTGAGCCTGCAATATATGGAATACAAATCAACTAAGATCAACAAACTGCCTACCTCAGTAGCATGGATGTATCAAAGAATATAAGAGGAAAATTGAGAAGTTTTACTTCTTCTTCCCAGGTCTTTCTATGGGCTGGAGATGAAGGAACCCAAGCTTGCCCATTCTCAAGAGAACTTTCAAGTGCACGGAGTCGTGCACGAGATATATCATGCCTTGCCCGCTGATTTCTGGATCTCCAATTGAAAATAGATGGAGACTCTGATCCTGATGCTTCAACTACTTGAGGCAAAGGTGGTTTTAAAACTGTATCTGAATTTGCTGATTGGTTTGATGCAGTCTGTGTATGCATGAAATAATTAATTTTAGAGTTTGAAAAAGCATTAAGATCATAATGATGAAGATACATGAAATCAATATCCCTTCTTACATCATTAAAACCATTTATATGCACAACTATCACGGTGATGTCATCTGTCCGAGTTTCATATTGTAGCCAGAGACGATATGATTCGGCAACAATTGCAGCACAAGCATCACGTGGATCCTTATGTTTAGCAACCTGGAAAATGAATGGCATAAAAGGAGCTTCATTGATTTAAAAAAAAAAAAAGGAATAGGCAATAATGGGAAAATTCAAATATGACAATATTAAAAACAATTATAGGTAGCCTCCATTTGATAAATGGTTTGTAAGTATGGACTTAAATTCAAAATACAAGTCCTAAAAACTTTGGGTAGGATCTTTAGATTCCAAATTATTGGTATTACGGTAGTAAGCTTTAAACAATCGGGTGCTTATGGGATGTATCAGTTCATGAAATATTGTGAAGAAGTGATTATACAAGTATGCACGAAAGGTTCCAAAGCCTAGATAACAATTACAACCAGAAACCAACAATTAAATGTGATGATGACAGCTGGCAGCGGTTTGGAGCAGTTTTTCTGGTATCAAACGGATGAATTTTGATTGGATTTCAGTTGCTCGGGATAGATCTCATTCCCAGCTGTTAGTTAGGGGTAGTGGTAGTTATTTTCAAGATTGTTTAAGCTGCTATACAAGGCCATGAAACAGCCTGGTTGATTATATTTTGCAGCTTTGCTTATTCTTGCTCTTTTGGTGTATTCTAGCCACTAGAGTGTTCTCTCCCACACTTGTAACCTATGATCAATAAAGTTCCCTCCCTTACTCGGTGGATGTAGGAGTTTTATCTCCAAAACACTTAAATCTTCTTTTGTTTTCATTCTTCTACTCCCGGTTTGTGATTTCATGCGAGTGTGTATCAAGTTGAAGGATCTTATGCCTTCTGCTTATAATCTTAACACAAATTATGCTGGACTTTTAACTTAAAATAGAGTTTTTCAAGCCCAATTCCTATAGAAGAAAAACCTTAACCAAATGCAACCAACATTAGTTATATATTAAGTGCGACATCCTAATTGAAATTCTCTAACTTAAGAAAGTTAAGGTGATAGTATTCCTGGTATTCTGACTGGAATCATACTAGCTAGGGAGGTAGAAGCACCAAAAGAAATTAGACATCGTGATTTTGGCTTTCATCTAATTGAACAGCTGATTCTGTAAATTAAAAGGATTTTATGTGATATTCCACCAATAGACTTCATAGTGCTCAGAGTGATGTATCAATTATTTAAAAAATCAAGAACTAAGAGATACAAACAGCATAAATGCTATGCCATAATTCATTTGCTAAATTGATATGCTATCAATTCTGGTCTAACTCTTTTAATTTATAAGAAGTCAAGACCTCTCTATGGTTCCTAGCATTTGCATTTCAAACATTCTAAGTGGAACAGAAAATAAAACTGGCAGGTTGTAAGTTAGACTTTAATCAGCACGTAAGTACTATATTAAAATTGAAATCCAAAGGAACCTTAAATTGGTTTACCTCAAAGAATTAAAGCAGCTATAATACCAACCCACAATTTCATTCTTATGGAGCCCTATGTGATACTTGGACACAGAGCCTGAGATTCAGTTAAGACATATTATTACATTCATTTAATGTCCACATCATTCGACATGCACCACTCCACATAATATTAGCTCATCCATAAAATAATTCCTGCATTATCCAATTACTGGAGGATAGCCATTGAGGATTGAAATTCTGAAGTTTCATGGTAACACAATTTTATCCAAAATATAAAGCAAATGCCCAACTGCAAAGGATATCTTCAAATATTAGGCTGCTATGTTTTTTTTTTTTTATCTCATATTGATATTTCAAACAGTATACCTTTTTATGAATTAGTTTTCTAATAATTTCTTATTCCTTAAATGAAACCTTTACAAAAATATGGCTTGCCTAATGCATCTTCAAATATTAGAGCCAATGACTCCAAAGAGTTATGACATTGCCCGGGCAAGGGGCAATAGTGCTCATTCATATTTTCAATTAAAACAGTGTGAAATTAAGTGCAGTGAAAGGATATGGCAGAAGCAGGAGGGGGAAAGAAAAATTACCATGTCCACTACTGTTTGGCTGGAAAGAAACTCAAATACTCCATCACTAGCGATCACAAAGAAAGGATGGTTTTGAGTGAGCTCAAGAACCACAATTTCAGGGTTTGCAACGACGCCTATGGTCTCAGCAATAGAATCGCCAATGCTTCTAGTGAATGCTGTGCCAGGATACATACCATTTTGAACCCATAGTCTAGGAGGATCACCATCATCACCTTCTTCAGTTCCCCAGCACTGCACATATGGGTTCTTCAGTCCTTCAATTTGATCTAATGTTAAAACTCTAGCTCCACAAAGCTTCACCCTTTCAAGTTCATCAGGCCTAAAAGGTGTTTGATCAACTGAAAGATCTACAGCTACAATATCATTTCCTCTTTTCTCGCCTATAACAGCCCTTGAATCACCTGAGTTGGCTACATAGAGCATCCTACCACGAACCAGAATAGTAATTGCGGTTGTTCCACTCATGCTGTCATCCAGTGGATCATCATGCAACTGTGAATTTGTTGTCAAGAAAGCAGCATGGCATGCTTCAACTGCATCCATGTGAAATCGACTATTTCTCAGCAAATTCTCACATAACTTCTGCTTCACAAATTGTGAGCATTGAGCTCCGAATTCGCCATGACCATCAAAAACCCCAAAGAAATGATCATCTGGACTCGTCCCAAATGGAGTGTGAATGCAAAAACTGTCTTGGTTGGCCTTATCTAAGGCATCAGGGTAGTAGCCTCTCTGAGATAGAAATGAATAGCGCAACTCAAAAGCTCCAGAGGGAACTTTCACAACCCTTGAGCCATCAGGAGGTAAAAACTGAGACGACACCCTAGACAATCGAGTAATACCCACTTCATGATCAGTGGTTGAACTTAACTGATTTAAATGGTCCCTCTTTTCCCCTTCCTCATCAGAACCAGCAGCAGAGAATACTCCAATCTCACTTGTAGCTGTTTTCAAATCTCCAATAGCTTGAAGCTTAACATCCCGGGGAGCAAATAACTCACCAATACATGTCTTAGAATAAACACAACCCATCACTCAAATCAAATCACCAAAAGAAGGCCAACCCAGATCCCCAAGATCTCAAAATGTTGTGCATTAGGCCTTTTAACTACTGTATTTTGCTGCAGAAACACCATTATCCTCAGAACAGAATTGTTGACGACACATTAACCTTGATTTTCGACTTCTGCACGTAACCCAATAAAATGAATTCAACACTAAATTATCAATACAATATTTCCTCACAGAGTCACTAGTATTAAAGTTTTCTCGTCCTGATATAGATTGCATTTCAATCCATAAAATTATTTTTAGAAAAAAAAAAAAAGACTTCCAAAAAATGAGATGAAGCAATCTTATCTCCAAAAAGAAAGAAAGAAACAAATGATGTTTGATCTCTATCGATTCTGTTCGCAGGTAATAGTTAACTTCAGACTAAACATAATTACAAATTACATAAATTTCTAAGTGAAACAGAATTCAAAGTAGAAGAACAATTATCATCCATTCATGATCAAATACATATCGTGATCTAGTGTTCCAATCAAGCAATCAGATATCAAACCAAAAACTCAAACAGTTACACACGATAATCAAATCATCTTCATACGCAAACAGAAACATCCAGTTAATGACGGCAGAAAGAGGCAAATTTCAAAAGGCATGGATCAAATGCAAAGGAGAAATTTGGAGCGAAGCAAGCAGAGTGAAGACATACTCTCAAATCAGGGGGATGAACAGAGAGAGGAGGGGGGAGGTATGAGTATGAGTATGGGTATGGGTAGGGATATGCAGAGGTCAGTGTCAGTAGAGGATGAAGAGAGTACTGGATGTGGAGCGGAGACGTAGCAGCAGTGCATGTGTGTGGAATGAAAGGGTGGATGTGGTGGGCCCACGTGTTGTCACGCGCCGCGTGAAGCTGTTGGTTGGTTGGATGGATTGGAGTGCTGGGGATAAAGCTGGACCCACGCCAGGCTTTCCTACACATGGACCGCAATTGTATATAATTTTTTGACACAGGTAACTCTCATGTGACAAGGACTCCCTCTCTATCCTATAATATACTTAGAGAGTGAGTCACTTCTGTGTAAACCCTTAATTTAAACTCCTGTAAATGCACAGTATATATATACTAGGATTGGGAAGGGAATAAAAATAGATTTAAATTCATTATGTAAATTGAGTTTATAAAAGCATTTGTGATACTTAAATTGATGTTTTCCGCTTTGGTTCATTTTAATTGGGGATGTCCTCAATTATTCCGTTTATTCCATTAAACATAGCTCAATTACTAAAGCAATTTCTAATGTGACTATGATTGTTAGTATTCAATCGGTCCATTTAATTTAATGCTCAATTACTAAAGCAATTTCTAATGTGACTATGATTGTTAGTATTCAATCGGTCCATTTAACCCATTACCATAATACTTATACTAAGGAGGTGATTGATTGGGATTATTGGATGAGATTAACAGGAATGGAGATATATTGATTTTTATTGTTGATTCTTGTTTGATTTTAGAGGAATCAAAATTCGGGCTCAATTATTTGGCAAAAGCTCCCGTGCGCCCGGGGACACGAAAAGATGCTCCGTGTCCCCAAGTGAACACAACCCTCCCCTCCAATCCTATTTAAACCTATGTATTGCTAGGGGTTTAAATTGTAAAGGGGCATGAAAATTGTAAAGGCGCACGGAATATGCTCCGTGCGCCCGGGTGCACAAGAGCCTCACTCCAATTATTTTGCTCTTTACCCTTCAATTACTTCCAATCTCATTATTATAATTGACCTCCTTGTCATTCCTATTGAAAAATTCGAACCAAGCGGACCCTAAATTCAATTCATATGAATCATACGAACCCTAACTTTGTGATTGAGGCATCTCCCCTTTACTGTTTCACACCTCTCGTCCTAACTATTTTGCTCTCCTGTAATTATCGCATTATTGTTAATCTTAATTTTATCTTAATTTTAATATCTTAATATTTTAATCTTAATCTTAATATCTTAAAAGTGATTGGGGTTGTAATTTTTTTTTTCATTTTGTTCGTACTTATTTTTGTTTACAACTTTTTTACCCTTAGTTTTAACACCTTATAATATATCATTAATTATTAATGGATGCTATTTATAATCCTACAATTATTTCATTCGAATGCATCATTCTCATTATTATACAACTTAAATTTTAACTTTTCATTATCTGCTAAAATAATGATAATACATACTCCCTCCGTTCCGGTCAAAGTATGTCATTTGTATTTTACACGTAAATTAAGGTTATGTAAAGTGAGTAGGTGTATTAGAGAGATGTAATGTGTACTGGTGGATCCTTTTTACTAAAATAGGAAAATGGTGCAATTTGGACGAGACGCCCAATATAGTAAAATGATTCTATTTGGGTGGGACAGAGGGAGTACATTTCACAATAAATTTTAATCTTAATCATATACTCTCTCCGTCTGATTCTAAGGTGTCCGTTTACTTTTTGCGTGTGAATTAAGGATTATTATTATTATTATATGTAAAGTGGGTAGTTGTATTAGAGGGAAGTGGTATGTCATATTGTGTATTTTTTTACTAAATATGGGAAATGAATACCTTTTAACCGGACGCCAAAAGTAATAAAATTGACATCTTAGAAGCGGACGAAGGGAATATCATATTATAATATGTTATAGTTGGTTTAGGTTTTGTTAACATTCCAACTTTGTCCTCCTTTATTTTTCTTTACCACATTTCACTCTTATATTTCCTGTAAATTATCTCTTATTACTTATAATATGTTGCAATAATAATTAATCAATCATGTAAATTAATATCCTATATCAATTAGTAATTTAAGCTAATTGTGGTAATTGATTCATTTGTTTATAACACTGATTTGATTTTTAGGAATGTTTCTTACATTTATTATTTATTTAATTCCCACTGCCAATCACTTTGATATTTCCCTACTTTAATAAGATGATGTCATTTTTTTAATATCAATTTAAATCATACATAATAATAATAATAATAATAATAATAATAATAATAATAATAATATTATTATTATTATTATTATTATTAAATTTATTAACATGTAGTTCTCTGCAAGTGTTTTATTTAATTTTTAAATTATAAATTAATGGCGTATTTTAATATAAGATTATAAATTAATGTAATTTTTTTATTTACCAATCTAGTCATGCATAATATTATTATTATTATTATTATTATTATTATTATTATTATTATTATTATATCTACACTATTTAATTTAAAGGTGAGTCTTGTGTAATTCTTAATCAAATCCTGTTAGGTGAGACGAATTTTACCGACCCTAATTAGTTATTAGACTATCCCCATCAACAACCCACCACAACCCAACCTTTCAATAAAATATTAATTTCTCTCACATCTACATAGTATATCAATCACAACCCAACCCAATCTTAAAATTTTAACACTCCATCAACAACCCAATTCAACCCAAACTTTTAATAAAATATTCATTTTTCTCTCATATATACATTATATACTATAATTATTATGAAATTACATATTATTATTTTGAGATTTTAAAATTAAAAAAATAGTCTTGTATTTTAAAAAAATATTTTAATTCCACATCTATTGCAAAAAAACTGTTTTGAAATTAAAAAAAAACATACAAATCACAATAACTAATTAAAATATATAAAATTATTTTTTTGTGTGATTCAAAATGTATCAATATTATACTCTATTTATATATAATAAAAAAATTAAGAATTTTGATTATTTAAATTAAATAAAATAAATTAATTACATATAATTTATTAAATATTTAAGTTATATACATAAAAATTAATTACAATGTGACACTTGTTACTTAAATAGAGTGTCAAATGGGTTGAGGGGTGGGTTGCAGGAAGCTGTGTTCTTTCAACCGGTTGGGCTTTATTTTTCATTTTTTATTTTTTTTAATTGGCCTATTTTGTCTCGTTATAGCAACCATGCACGACCGGTTGCCGATGGCGCTAGTCTTAAGGGAGCGGCCGCTAACTCATTTCCGAGCGCTAATGCGCTGTTAATGCTATGATCATTTTATTAGTTATACTTAAAAGTTTTTTTTTTTTCGTTTTTAAATAAAATTTTGATTTATTATTTTATCAAATAAATTTTAAATATTTTATTATTCACAATTAAACTTTTTTTCTAAAAATATTACTATAAATTATTATTCATTTTACAAATTAGTCATTAAATAATTTAATTGAGATATAATTTTTATTGACCATGTATTCTTATTATTACAAATATAATCACTTTTTTCTTTCCTATTAATAGTTCATTAAATAAATCATTTCAATAGATATCAATTTTTATTAAAAATATTATCATCACTTTTTATCGTCCTATAAATTGTCTATGAAATAATTAAATTGGACGGATCACTTTTTGTTTATCATGTAACACTTTTTATTAAAGTGATATCACTTTTATTCGTTTTATTAATTGTTTAAAAATAGTTCTTTAATCAGGTCACTTTTTAATAAAATTATTATTATTATTTTTATTAATATCACTTTTTATTTATCTCATTAATTGTCTATAAAATTGTTCGACTTGAGGAAAATCACTTTTAATTGATTTAGATATCACTTTCAATTATAAATATTATCACTTTTTATCCATCCAATTATTTCTAAAATAGTTCAATTAGATGGTTATATTTTTTCATGTATTATTTTTATTAAAAATAATATTAATTTTAATCATTTCTATAGCCAAATATCACTTTTATGCAATAGTTCAATTAATTCAGGAATTATTTATAAAATAATTTAATTGCTCGGATTATCACATTTTTATAATCAAGTATCACTTTTTATAAAAAAAATATTATCACTTTTAATTATCATATAGTTTTTTTATGAAGTACTCCCTCCGTTCCGGCACAAGAGGTGCATTTTTTTTGCACGTAGATTAAGGGATATAATATTTAAATGGGTAGTTGAGGGTAGTTGAAGTGAGAAAAATAATACTCCCTCCGTCCCAGGCTAAGAGGGCAATTTTTTCATTTTGGTCGTCCCATCCAAAGAGTCTTATTTTCTTTTTTAAACACATGGGACCCACACACCTCCTCTAATACAATTAAAATATGGGACTCACACTCCCACTAATACAACTACCCACTACACATTAAATAATAATACTCATTAATCTACGTGCAAAAAAATAAATGATCATCTTACGTCGGGACGGAGGGAGTATGTTAATATATAGTGGGTAGGTGTACTACTATGGTGTGTGGGTCTCATAGAGATATATTAATTGTTGTGTGTGAGTCTCATTTACTAAAAAGGGAAATACACCTCTTATGTTGGGATGGACGAAAATAGTAAAAGTATTCATTGTTGTGGAATGGAGGGAGTAGTTTAATTAAAAAAAATATTATTTTTTCTTAATCACGTATTACTTTATATTTTGCAAATGATAAAAAAAATCATTAGTATTAAGGGTAGGTCTTGCATGAGACCGTCTTACGTGAGACCATTTTACGCTTATAGTTATCACTTTTGCTATAAAACGTTATCACTTTTCATTTATACTGTAAATTATTCATGAAATAACATTATCACTTTTCATTAATTTAATATTACTTTTCAGTATAAAAGTTATCACTTTCTGACCGTGTCATGTAAGCCCTTACGTAAGACGTTCTCACACAAGTCTTTGCCTAGTATTAAATATAAATAAAAAATTATAATTTCGTTAAAAAAGCAAGTACAACGATCATGCTATAGACCACTTTGACAAACGACAATATTTATTAATGTTAATCACAATACGTTTAACTTAAGTACCGGCTTTTGGTGGGTCACAATAAGATCCGTCTAAATAAGATTTCTCTTATCCATAAGATTCGCAAAACAGTCTCGTATAAATTTTTACCTTAAATTATTAATATGTAATTCTTTACAAGTGTTTTGTTTTATTTTTAATTATAAATTAATGTCACATTTTAATATAGGATTATAAATTAATATCTTTCTTTTTTTTAATCAATTTAGGCCATCTAACAGCATACTAGCGTTTGACCCGTTCATTGCACAAGGATAGATTATCATGATTTTATTTATATTTCATTTAAAATTAAAATTCTACTATAATTATATTATGTGTTATATAACTATTAGTTAATATTTTTTTAATATTATTTGAATTCTACGTTGTTAATATTTGAAATTTAGAAGTTGTGATATGGAGTACTTCACATGTCTTATGAAAGTTGTTACATTTACCGTTTGTACATAGATTAAGAAATATTATATTTAATGTGTAGTGGGTTGAAAAATATAATATTTAATATATAATGAGTAAATGTATTAGTGTTGTGTGTGGACTCCGTGGAGATATATTAATTTTTTAGTACCACTAGGGTAGGACCGATTCCACCAATATTTGATGGAATCGGATCCTTTTCTTCCAACTGGGTCTTCAAATCGTTAAAATCGATGAAGTCCAAATCCATTTCAGAAGTCACAAACAGTGCTCCAAAATAGAATATGATTCTTCAAACTTCCAATTCCCTCACAACGACATCAAAATCGAAGCCATCTTCTTCGTCGGAATCCGCGATTGTTGTCCCAGCTAGCCCTATTCGCTGTTGGACCGTCTCCAGATTTGCTGCTTCTGGCTAGTCGCTGTCGGAGGTCTGCACCTTCTCTAAAAATAAAAAAAAATGGCTTCTCTCATTTTCTCCATCACCGTTACACTATTGAGTTAAAATCGATGTTGTGCAGTATCTATTGCATTGCAGCAAATGAAGGTTATTTAGTGTGAAAATCTGTGTATTTTAGGGTCTGATTTAGCACCATTTTGTGGTATTTATATCTGTATTTGAGCAACTTTTGGTTGAATTGCATATATTTGTGTTACATATGCAAGTGAGGTATTATTTCGTGTTTTTAGGTGGAAAACGAGGTAAAAAGAGTAAAAATGAAAGTTGGGGGCGAAGTTGGCAAGAAGAGGAGCCGACACAACTCGTGCTGGCCAGGAGGCAAGTCGTACTGCGAATGGGCGGGCACGAGCACCGAAGCCTGCCGAGACAGCCCAGCACGTCCCGTAAGAGCACGACTCATACCACACTTTGCACGACTTGTGCCAGTCTCAAATGGGCGAATTTTCGTGAGTTTTTTATATGGTTGGAAAGCCAAAGAAGAGAGAATCGCGTGAGCACAAAAGATAACCTCAATCGGAGTCCGGATGAAGAAGTTATGAGTAAAACCATGAGATCGCGCAGGCTGTGGACGGGTGGCACGACCCGTGCCATGTCTGGAACGACTCGTGCCGTGTGCCCAACAAGCTCCCGTGCTACCCCAGATGCCGAGAAATCCACATGTCCGTGGCCGGCACGACTCGTGCCGCCTTTGGTACAACTTGTGCCGATGCCCAGCGAGGCCTAGATTCGTCATTTTTTTTTTCGGCCCATTCATATTTTTGACGTGAAAAAGTCCACTTTTGAGTCAGAATTCGGGAATTATCAGTCCTCAACTATAAAAGAGAAACTTTAGGAATTTTATACGTAACTCTCCATAACTCTTCATTACTTTTCCATGCCCTTTCCCTGCCACCATATCGAAATCAAAATTCACCATCCCATCCACCCCCGGAGAGTTCATCAGTGTTGCTTACTTGAGAAGGAGAAAGATGGAAGAAAGAACGGAGAATCACGCAACATCTAGGATTTTTTTTATTCTTTCTTTCTTAATTTTGAATTATAGACCTATGGGATTGTTTTCATATCTAACCATGGGTGTTGCTTTTAACACCATTGGCTAGTACTTTTCTAAATAGTTCTAGGTTATGAAGGTTTAAATTTCTTGAATTGATGATCTAGACTAGGTTAAGGATTACTGCAGTATTTTTCATTTTCTTTATTAAAGCTTTGAATTTAGACTTATATTTTTGTTTTATATGGTCTACCCTCATTCATGATATATCATTGTCTTATGCATATGTATGCTTGTTGCTTGTGCCATAAAGGGATTATATTTGTCTATTTGTTATGGGTAAAGGGGATCAAACCATATAAACTTTATTCATTAGAATAATTAATATTGGACACTTAATATATCTATTAATTACCATTCTAGAGGATTTGGTTTCTTAGATTGTTAGGTGGGAATTGGGGATTAATTCTTAAATACCTATAAAGGGAAATCTAGTGCTCTAACCTTTAATGGAATTTTACATGATGAATTATATATTTATCTGCATTTGAGGGTTTGAACCAGATTTATGTGTTAAGTTTACTTTAAAAAAGAGATTTAACATAATTAAGTGATTGCTTTCATAAAATCTGCAGAATTCTAACCGATTGTCTCGTGATTTGATTTGATTAATTTAAATTGGATTTCCTAGAGCTATCTATCTTCTCTCTTGAAAACTTTCATATTTATTTTATTTGCTAGTTTATTATTTTTAGTAATTATTTTCTGCATCTTAGGTTTAATTAATTCACTTATAAAACCCAAATTCGTCTTAAGTTAAAATTATCATAATTAGATTAAATAGTGAGTTTAGAATTATCCTTTGGGTACGATATTTTTACTTGGTCACACGCTGAGCTACAATTGATTCCCTACACTTGGAGACACACAAAAAAAGGTGAACAAGCAAAGGTCGAGCACGACAATGACTCTGCTTGAAGTTGGATTATTGCGATGGGATGGAGGACGAGCGTAGTGTGCCAGTTACGGCCACTTGAAGATGGAATTATTTTTCCTTTCTTGTGTTTTTGTCTTGAATTTTATTCTTCTAACTTTTTTCTGATCCGACTCCTGATTATTTTTCTCAATGGATGAGTATTCAAGTTTCCCTTTGAGTATTGCTTGGATTTCTAATTTTTTTCATCCTCTTCTTCTGTATCATCAATTTTTGTCCATCTTAAATTGTGGAAGTTGCTTCTCGTGCTCTCTATTCGAGTTTCTATAGTGTTATGAATTGATTACGTGCTTCAATTTATCGTAATTGTAAGAGTTTTAATGTTGATTTGAGTGTCAAGTCACTCTTTGGGAAACTTTTGATTCTTTGTTTTAGTTGTGTTCGTGGAAAGGGGCAGCAATGTTGCATGTTACAATTGTAGTAATTAAATTGCATTATTGATAAATGATTGGGTGTTTCATCTATGCATTTCATTCAATGATTTGCAGCTTGAATTTTTGTTGTTCTAATAATTTGTTAATGGGCTATTTTTCCATTTGGCTTGTTTAATTCTATTGTGATGTCCCTCATATTCATGAAGTAACGCGATCACTTTTTCAGCTTTAAATATTTGAGTTATTGTCCTGTAATTGTTATATTCTTATTATTATTAATAGTAGCCAATTTAGCTTCCTTTTTCCTGGTGTACCCCATTATGTGACTCATTCTTCATGTTTGTATCTTGAAGATCATTGCATTTTATATGATAGAATTACTCTTTCTTACAAACATTAAGTGCAATGTAATAATTATACAGAAATGATGCAGCTTGAATACCCTTTAAGCTCAGTTATGTGTAGTATTTGAGTTTGCTGATGTTAGTGAGGTTGAGATCTGAAAGGTTGTTTCTATTCTTCTTTTTATTGTTGCTTTTGTTGTGGTTGATTGATTTAAATTTTGTTGAGATGGAAAAATAGTTTTGATTATGTAATTTTGGAATTGCTGTAGAATAGCTAACATTTTGATTCAAGTGAAAGTTTGAATCAGTGCTTTAATGCTTCTGTGATTGTGCTCTCCATGCTCTGTAGGTTCTTAATTCTAATGGTATAGTTATAGTTAGGGGTGAGCAAAAATCTATCAAAACTAAAAAATCGAGCCGAACCTAGCCGAACCGAATCAAAATATCAGTTTTTAGCTTTACAGTTCGATTTCAGTTTTAATTTAAAAAAAATCAGCTATTCGGTTTCAGTTCGGTTTTGAGAAAAAACTCTGATAACCGAAAAACTGATTTATTACACTACTATTAATAATGGGTCTTTACACTACTATTAATAATGGGCCTTGTATACTAACCAAAAATAAACACAATCCCATACTATTTCAAAATCAATCTAGATTCCAATTTGTCGTTCTGTACTTTTTCCTTTTCGTCGTCTCTGGCACCCGCACCATCACCACTCACCAGGAGCAACAACGGTTGTTGATGTCGCGTATTATTTGGCGAAGCGATAGAGAAAGTGACCGGAGGAAGAGGGGCACGTAAGCTTGGGGATGGAGGAGAATGAGGATCTAGGGCGTCGCGTGGTGGAAGATATGAGGAATGACGCCAGAAGCCTCCTAAAAGCGATTAAGGAGTTGACGATTGATGTTTGATTTTGTACAGAGTTGAGGTTCAACCATTCAGGTGAGAGAGCATGAATGGAGTTCAAAATTCCATCTCTTACGGCTAGATTGGTATGATTGAATGGAATAATAAGGGAATTGAATGAACTTATGAATGGAATAGTAATGGGAATGGAATGATTAAAAATTATTTTTTATCATGATTGGTATAGCTCAGAAATAACTCAAAGTAATAGAATTTGTATTTCTTAATTAATTTCAATCTCATTAATAGTATTTTTATAATTTTACATTTAAAATTTAATTTTTATAAATTATTAAATCAATTAAAATTTTAATGAAGATTTTATATATTTTAATAATTATAGAAAAATATTAAATTAAAAATAAAATAAAATATTAATATTTTTAAAATATAAAAAATTTAAAATACAAATAAAAAAATTATATATATTAAAAAATATTAAACCATATATAAAAAATTATATTTATATTTATATTTGTATTATATGTATATACTTATTCAATTAATAATATTAATTTTTTATATATAATTTACTAATTTTTATGTTGAATAAATATTAAAATAATTATATACATTTATATTTAAAATTTTTAAAAATTTAATTTAATTATATTTTTTTTACCGATTTGAGTATATAAAAATATTTAATTTTTTTATTTAGATTTTAAGTGTTTAATATTTTATTTTTTATTAAATAATTTAATACAAATTATCATAATAAATATTACATGTTAAGTAGAAAAATAGTAACATATTTATAATTATATAAATAAATGTTGTATAAATTTAAAATATATTATTTATAATTATATATATATATAAATATATATATATATATATATATATATATATATATATATATATATATATATATATATATATATATATATATATATATATATATATATATATATATATATATATATATATATATATATATATATATATATGTATGTGTGTGTGTGTGGGGGGTAGGGAGAAACTAGGAAATTGAATGGGCAATACCATGGGGGTGGGAGGAATGTTCATTCCCACAAACAAGGGAATACACATTCTTTTGGAATCGGATTCCTATCGTTAAAAACATACCAATCGCAGGAATGAGAATAGAATTAGGAATGACGATTCCATTCCCACCCCATTCCATCATACCAATCATGTCCTTAGTGCAATTCTTGCTGCAAATTGGGATTTCTTAGGGCAATTGAATTTTAACAAATTGGGTCTTATTTCTGAATTGTGATTTCTAAGTGCAAATTGTGATTTCTTAGTGCAATTCTTGTTTCTGCAAATTGGGTCTTGAATTTTAACAAATTGTGATGTCTGATTTAATGTGTTTTTTAGTAGAGGTAAATAATGGAGGTGTGTTGTAGTAATTATCAATTGAAGTGAAAATCAATTGGGTCTATTGGATTTCACGGAATGAGAATGGAAGAAGTTGGATAAATTTTGGGTTTATCTTGGCAATTCATTCTGAATTATTTGTAATATTATCAGTTTTATCGGTTTCAAACCATACCGAATCGAAGATTTTGTTCGGTTGTGCTAATCTTTTTATCTTGTTCGATTTTGATTCGGTTTGACATTTATAAAATTTTTGATGTTCGATTTTGTCAATTCGGTTCGGTTTTGAACTGATGCATACTCCTAGTTATAGTTGAGTTCTTTGCACCATGTTGTGGTTATTGGTCATAGTAAAACATTGACACACCTGGGAGATAACTTTATTTTCCTAACAATACATTCATTTTTAAAAGAAATTAGAGTTTAAAATAAAAGAGTGACCTAATTAATTTTAAAGATTAATTTAATTATTTCTATAGAGTGATCTATCGATGTATAGATTGTATACAATTTAATTCTTATAAATACCTGATTTTATTTTTTAAAAATTAGTTTTTAATATAAAGAGTAACCCAATTTATATATATATAAAAAATCTTATTGACCAAACATAACATAAACAAATCAGTATAAAGGGCAATCTAAAAGCTTGTTTATAATAATCCAAATTATTATAAAGAATAATCCAATAAATATTAAAATGCAACCTTATTGATAGGGTAATCCAAAAACTTGTTTATATTTGTTCAAATCATTATGAAGAGTAACCAATTAATTGAAAAGCGTAACCCAATTAATTGAAAAGAGTAACCTAGAAAATCCAAAAACTTGTTTATATTTGCTCAATTAATTGAAAAGAGTAATCCAATTAATTAAAAAGAGTAACCTGGAAAATATTGACCAAACAAAATAGTATATTAGCAAATCAAGATAAAATTAGAGCAATCCAAAAACTTATTCTTAATAACCTAATTCATTAGAAAAAGTAACTCATCTAATAAAAAAGAGTAACCTTTTAAATTAGCAACAAAATTATCAACACGACACTTATCTAATAACACATAGTAAATAACACGAATAAAAAACTACAAGTGAAAACCAGTGACGAACCCAAGATTTACGGTCGGGGACCCAAATTAATAAAGAAAACACTTGTGTGGGATCTTTTTACTTGTTTTAAATAATTACCGATTTTTATGAAAAATTCAATAAAAAAGTGAATTAAATAAAAAAGACCCAAGATTTACAATCGGGGGCCCAAATTAATAAAGAAAAACACTTGTGTGGGATCTTTTTACTTTTTTTAAATAATTACCGATTTTTATGAAAATTTCAATAAAAAAGGGAATTAAATAAAAAGGAAAGAAAAAATTATGTATTTTACAATTAAATAAATATAAGATAGAGAAGAAGAATACAAAGAAATATACTACATAAAAAAGTAAGAAGAAAATGAGATATAAAATTAATTATAAATTAAGAAATATAAATAAACTACAGAGAAAAAAATAAATAAATAAAATTATAAATGTAAATATAAGAACATCAAATAAACTAAAGAGTTATAAACAAAAGAAACAATAAACTGAAAAGATAGGGAGAAATAAAATAGAAAAAAAAACAGTGAGATTCTAGACTCCAACTCCCGTCCATTAACTTCAAATAGACTCGCAAACCACTAGGCTATTGATTCATTTTTATAATGAATACTATACATAGTAAATATTTAAAATCTCAGGGGGCCTATTGCCCTCCTTGGCCTCTACACAGGTCCATCCCTAGTGATAACATAGGAGAATTTGATGTCCATTCAAAAAAATTAAAAAGAATAATAATAAAAAAATTAAAAAATAAATCTGTCTGCTAAACTTTCTTTTCTACACAACTATCAGTTTCTACAAGTCTCTCTACCACACTCTCTCATCACACACAAAATCAACCATACTCCTAAATGCTTGCAGCAAGATTAATCATCCACAATCTTCTTGTGAATCAATTTCAAAAAATCCAACCAACTATTAATTAAAAAAAAAAAATTGGACAAAAAATAAGATCAAGTTCAAGAATGCAACTCTCTCCATCTTCTTCTTCACCCATCTCTCTTAACCCCCTTTCTTGTCTTCGGAAAATATTACCATCTTCCACGACGATGAAAATGACAACGACAGCCACACATTGTCCAACACTGATATCTCTCATCCGCCCTCATGTGTATAACTTCCGGGAATTTCAATTGCGCTCATATTCATCTCTGTAGGAATGGGTTCAAGCTTTCCCCAACCCCTTCTCATGAATGGACTCCTAACATATATGAAGGAGTACCCATAGGATGCTACATCGTAGGCACATTGGGAGCGTAGATAATTATAATTAGTACATATAAAATTACAGCAATAGAGTGCTATTCCTCAGACTTTATTGGTAAGTCTCTATTCCCCAATCCTCTCCAAATTAACCAAAACAAGAGATCAATTTATTAAGTCATCCTTGTACATTAGCACCGAGCCACATATTTGCTCCCAATTTTACACCTTCAATAAGGAATCAGATGCACTTATGATTCAATGGTTAATTGCAGGTTGATTATTTACTCCATATTTGCTCCCAAATCTACACCTTCAATAAGGAATTAGATGCACTTATGATTCAATGGTTAATTGTAGGTCGATTATTGACTCCGGAGGAAATCCGAACCACGACCCTACTTCCTGTACTCTCCAACTGGCACTCAGTGTGGAAAGATCACAATGAGGATACGACCTGTATGACGGAGTGGACTCAATTGTTTTCCTAAACAAGTAGAAAGAGTTCTCTCCTAGAAATCATTCACCATATTGATCCAATTCTCGGCGGACTAGGAAATGGAACACTCTTCCTCCAATCACAATGCTCCCTGTTGATTCATTTTTTTAAATCACTTTCCCACTGAATTAGCTAAAAACAATTGCGATATATCAATTTGACCTACTTCGACATCTTCGTCTCGCTCCAACCGTACATTAAAAGTGTCGCCTCCTTATCGATACCGAACGACCTCTGGCAGACGTCGGAGTCCAGGCCGATCAACTTCTAGATAAGGGCCTGGAAATTCGACAGTGTGGCTTTGACCTTGACGATTTATGTGGGTGGTAGAATCCATGGGGACAGCAGATGCCCAATTCAAGCTTAGAAACTGAATCTTTATTAAAACCCCCAATTCATGCATTAAGCTTGACCCGTATTTTTAAATACTGATCCATTTCTTTTAAAGATCAGGTCCTTTGAAAATAAAAAAAGACGTACTTATACTAGTTATTGTCTTGATTGTTTTGTATAAGTCTCATTTACAAAAAAGAGACACTTAATAATATTTGTGTGACGTCATACTTAGTAAAATGTAACAATACTCATGGGACGAAGGGAATACATTTTTTTAATATAATGATTTGGAACCTTATTGCATATAATTAAATGGCCATTTTGGGTAATTTCATGAAGAAAGTGTATAGAGTTGTTAAGTTGAGTATGAAAAGTGAGTACAATGCTGTAGTATTATATTATTATATATAAAGGGTGTTGATATTGTATGAATTATAATTTTTAAAAACATGGTTATGCCTGTGGTTTTTTTAATAAAAAATGGGTTGATTTATGAATTATTTTTGCTACCTAAAGAGAATTAATCACTGACTTCTTATAGATGGGGCTTGGACTAATTTTGTTTAGATGCTAATTAAGGTTGCATGCAGTAGTGGAATGAATGAGTATATTTCCCTCTATGCGGGTGATCCTTGCCCTCCATTCAGATCACCTATTTTAGGAATGGAAGAAATTATGAATAATCAATTTATATAATCTCCAAATGGATTATGGAAACTAAAAACAATATGAAGTTGATCCATAATTTTTATTTTTATTTTAATCACCATCCTGATTTTTTAGGATTGATCTTGGGTGAAACCGTCTCACGGATTTTCTTATGTTAAATGGATCATATCTTATTCATTAATATAACATAAAAATAAAAATAAACTAAAAAAAACAAGGCTTGTTTGGTTGGCTTAATTAAGATTATTAACATTAAGCAAAATTGGTTTGAGTAATTTCTGCAACTGGACGGCTAACGCTAGCTACAGCCTATAATTCATGGTAGTAGTATTAATTTTTTTTTCTTCTAATAAAAATATTATAGATTATTATTATTAATAATTATTCATTAAATTAATTATTATTATTATTAATTATTCATTAAATAGTTTGATTGTTTTATTATTATTTTATTTTTAAAAAAACACAAAAAAAAAGTATTTTTTAGCAACAGAATCTACCAACGGAATTCAATCCATTGGTAATTACCAATGAATTAACAACCAAAATGATATTTTTCTATTAGCAATGGAATAACAATGGATTTATTCTCTGTCTTACCAATAGAATTCAATCTGTTGCTAATTATCAATGGATTACCAAGAGAATCTTTATATAAATTACCATCGGATTACTAACGGAATTATTTACCAATGGAATTAATTTTTCGTTTCTAAAAAATTATCAACCACCACTTTACCAATGGAAATTTACCAACGGATTCCGTTGCTAATCCGTTGGTAAATCAATTTAATAATAGAATTAAGGCTTTTACCAACAGAATATTCCGTCGGTAAAAATAGTTTTTTTTGTAGTGATATCACTTTATATTAAAATTATCATCACATTTTATTCATTCTATGAATTGTTCCTAAAATAATTAAATTAGACATTTATCAATTTTTCTTTATCATGTACTCCCTCCGTCCCCTTCAAAGAGGGTATTTTTTCCATTTTCAGTGTCTCATCCAAAGAATATCTTTTTCTTTTTTATACACATGAGACCTACACACACCCAGTAATACAATTAAAATATGAGATCCACACTCTCACTAATACAACTACCCACTACACATTAAATAATAATATTCCTTAATCCACGTGTAAAAAGCAAAAGACTCAATCCATGTGTAAAAAAGCAAAAGACCTCTTGCTAAGGGATGGATAGAGTATCACTTTTTATTAAACATGATATTATTTTTTATTTCAATGAATTGTTCGTGAAAATTCAATTAAACGGATATTACTTTTTTTATTAGGAATCAATTTTTATTAAAAATATTACTCTTTCCGTCTGGTTCTATAGTGTCCATTTGCTTTTTGCACGTGGATTAAGGAGTATTATTATATATAAAGTGGGTAGTTGTATTAGAGGGAAGTGGTGGGCCACGTTGTGTACTTTCTTACTAAACAGGGGATCGAAATGGATACCTTTGAACCGAACGCCAAAAATAGTAAAATGGACATCTTAGAAGCGGACGGAGAGAGTATCACTTTTTATTATTCCAGTAAGTTTTTCGTGAAATATATTTTTTATTATTTATCACTTTTTATACAAGATATTATCACTTTTTCTTTTAAAATATTATCACTTTTCATTTATATTATAATAAATTGTTCAGGTAATATATAGTAGTTCACATCACTGTTATCACTTTTCATTAATTGAGTATCATATTTTATAAATTAATAATATTTAATTAAAATAAATAAATTAAATAAATTACAAATTTTAAATTAATAAAATTTTAAATGATAAAAAATATAAAAGACCTAATTAATTTACTTTTATAATTAAATTTTTTATTTTCTAATTTGACTACTGTTGATAGCGAGTTTTGTGGAATGGCGTGTTGATGATGTGGCTGTGACGTTAACTCTGTTTATCAAACATAGGCGTGAACAAGACAAATTTTCACCCAACTCTTGTTTTCTAGGAGGCAAGATATGCCTCCTTATTTATAGTTTTTCCCCTTTCCTTAATGTGGTAAAAGGGGGTGGAATGCAGAGTATATTGGGTGTGTACTCTGGATGCCCTTCATGGGTTCATCCATTACATATTTATAGGGGAGTTAATATGGTGGGGCCTAGGGCATTAATGAGGTATCAAATATGTAGTAGCCGCTCATTGGTGCGTCCTGGGTACCCGCATGTATCTTGACAGTAAGGAGCTTTCCTTCCCCTGGTTTTGCACCCATTCGGCGGGCGGTTTTAAGCCTGGTGGGTCTTAGCAACTGGTGAGAGTATGATGGGCTGCGGGAGCAGGTGTAAGCAATTAAAATTTATGGTCTAATTAAATGGCGACACATGGATTTTCTTGATTAAATATCAATTATTAATTTATTTTGGAATTTAAATAAATTAATTCCTAAAAATAGATTAATAAATAATTGATAATTAATTTAAGCCCAACAAATTAAATGAGGTTTAAATTAAATGAGGTCTGGTCCAAGTCAAACAAGCCCAAGTCAAATGAGGCCTGACTTAAGTCAAACCAGCTCATACAAATTAAATCAGGCCCAAATAAAATAGGCCTGATTACAGCCCAAACAAGTGGTGGCCCAAGCCCGCAGGATATGACCCAAATAACTCTGGACCAATCAGAATGTAAGGCATTTATGAGGGAGTCTTCACCTCCCACCTATATAAAGGGGTCTCCTCTCTTCATTTGAGACACACTGAAGCATCCGAAGACGACAACACTATGAAGAGATTGAAACACGAGCATCGCTCCTCAAGATCTTCAAGGCAAGAATGGTATACGATTCGGGATCAAGGTGTTGAGCCCCCAAATCAAGTGTTCTTCATAAACTATGTTCTTTAGTATTCTTCAAGTCAAGAATGGCATACGACCCGGGATTAAGGTGTTGAGCCCCCCAAGTCAAGTGTTCTTCATACACTAAGTTCTTTAGTGTTCTTCGAGTCAAGAACGGCATACAACTCGGGATTAAGATGCTAATGTTGGATTGTATACTAAAAGTCTAGCTTTAGTATGAACAATGTTATAACAATATTCGATATGAGAATCATTGATCAAATGATTGCATCTTATAATTTATTTTATATGCATGATGCAATAGTCCATTTACTTTATACTGTAGATAATATGTTGTGCGACAACACGCGGAAGATCATATTATCGGTTTCCTTATAAAGTATAAACAGATGCTCTCAACTGAGATAGACGGGGACTCTCTATCGGTATGGTTGTAGTGTGGTTTGGTATTAGCTTGTCTTGGCTATAGAATCACATTAGTGCACTTGTGTGTATTGAGTAGGACCGCCTGAGATCGTTCGACTTATACTGACTTATAGAAGAACTTGATCTCTGTTATTATGGAAGTTCGTGCTCTTAATCCCTATACAATAACCTCGACACGTAGGGCAGTATGTATTTCTTTGATTCATCAATGGGTGAGATTTATAAGTATTAAATCAACAAACTCGGTGAGTTGGGAAGTAGTGCTGTATCTATGGTGTGCTGTTGATTGTAGAAGGAATCCATGTCCGTCATAGGTTGATGATGTCCCCTTGAGGAGCTCATAAGGTTTATCATGTAAATCTTGCAAGTGGATTAATTTCCGGCATGATAATAAGGTTGAGTGGTACTACTCTCGGATGAGATATTAATTAATTTGAGTTGTCAGTAACTTAATTAATTAATGGACATTGTATATCTTAAACATGGGGAGACTATCGGGCTCATAATAAGAAGGAGCCCAGAACATAATTTGGGATTGGACGGGTAGTGCAGTAATAATATTTTAGTGGACTATATTATTATTATTGGATTTAATTAAAAGCTTTGGGCTAAGCTTGATTAATTAAATTCAATTGAGGCCCAGCCCAATTTCTCCTCCTGGTCCCTGCTATAGCCCAAGTATATAAGTCATCTCAGTTCCTGTTAAACCTAAGGGTGTGCCTCTTTTGACATACGGTAGAAACAGAGAGCAGATTTAGAGAACTCTGGGGATTGTTGACCACCCAACACCAGAGTTGACTTTGGGACATACGGTAGAAGATCAGAGGTGTTCTTCTCAGATTATCATCCACTACTCCAACCCAGAAGACAGGTTAATTGTTTAATGCTTCCGCTATATCTGATTATCTGTTTTTCTTATGCGAATCACGTTAACCATAAGATCCAATTGCCAACAATTGGTATCAGAGCATGGTTTCTTGGTGAAACGTGATTTGTATAGTTGTTTTAGTGATTATTTGATTAATTAATTTAATCTGGTTTTAATCATGTTGTACCATTCGAGTGTTCCTCATACAGTCTGTGGTTGTGTGTTTGGGATATGATATAACTTATTCATGTAATTGGGTATGAATTTTGTTGATTATTCTATTATCCTATTCCTGTATCACACACACACACACTATCATCTCATCACTGTGTCCACCCACACCGAGAAGACAGAAGACAGATGGGCGGACATCTGGCTGCGCGTGAATAATGGAGGTGACGGGTGGGTCTGTAAGGCGCCGACTATTGACAACTGGTAGCTTCGGCCGGACCAATTTTGTCGCGGCGGCTTGTCGACGGTGAGTGATGAATAAAGGGAGAGGCATCTGGGCGGCGAGTCGGCGTGAGCGGGGGTCTCACTGACGGTTGGCGTCTGGATGATGCTTGTACCAGCGCTGAAGATCTCGATCGACGTCTAGCTCTGGCTGGACAGATCGGCGAAGGTCGTGACAGATCCGTTCAGATCGGGGCACGTCGCCGTAGAATCTGGCAGCACTGGTGGTGGCACGCGGCTGAGCGACGGAGTCGAGGCGGCGGTAGAATCCGGAAGCTGCCCCTGAAGCGTGGGCTGGAAAGTTGGTGGACGCGAGTCGACAGCGGATTCAAATGGCGACCTTTGAATCGGAGGCTAGGCGGCGCTGCAGGTGACTCGGCGTCTGGGCGGTGCTGGAGGATACGGATTTCGCAGATCCGATCAACCTTCGGCAGCGATTGTGGGTCGGAGGGAGCGTCGCCGGCGGGCACGATTGCGGCACTTGCACGCCGGCGGCAGCGGCAGCGGCGCCTGGTTGCGCCGGCAATCGCCTGAGGTGATGAGGGGCTTCGGCGGCATGTGATTAGGGCAGCTTTCTGTGATTTGGGCTGTCCAGACAGGGCCCAATTTTTTAATTATTGGATTAATTGGTTTTTGGGCTAGGGTCTGTTGGGCCCAAATCCTTTTATTATTGCCTTGGGCCTGATTTGTTATTGCTGTGTATTGGGCTGCTTGGTTGTATTTTATTAATATACCTGTTGGGCCCAATTCAGTAATTTTTAAAGGCTGCTCAATTAATTTTAATTTGGTTTTGCGCTGTTGGGCCCAATTTTAATTAAAATGGTATTGTGCTGCTGGGCCCATTGGCTGCTCAATTTTAATTTGGTTTTGGGCTGTTGGCCCAAATTTAATTAAAATGGACATGGGCTGCTGGACCTTAATTGCTGGATTTAATTAATTGTGGGTTTGATGTTGGGCCAAGGTTAAATATTGGGCTAGACCTTAATGCAGAAATTGGCAAGATAAATGGGCTTAATTATTTTAATAATTGGCTGCTCATTTTATGCTAATAATGTTTGGGTCAGCTGGGCCTATTTAAATGATCCAACATTTTATGCAATTAATTATGATATATAACTGATTTAATTGTTTTAACTTGACAATTAATTGTTATATATGAATGACATGTTCTATGTGATTTATCTATTTAAATTGCTGTTAATAGAAGCATGTCTAAATTGTATATTTTATTCCTGAATATTATATGCATGTTATAAACCCTCGGTGTTAAATAACTAAGTGGGAGAGGGGATTGGTAATTAATTCCCGCAGCCTCCATTATTGGTTTGTAAGTGATGTGAGTATACTTGCGTGTTGGCAATAGGCCTTCCTCCCTAACGGATGAGTTTATTCACGGATCACTGGTACAGACTTCATAAATAATTATTGTTTATAATGTGGCACATAAACTTGCGTGTTGGCATAGGCCTTCCTCCCTAACGGATGAGTTTGTGTGCGGTACACTGGTACAAACTTATAATTGATGATTATAGGAAGCTACCCGAGCGCGTGTGTACTTCTCCAACTGTAAGGCACATAAGCTCGCGCAGTGGACTTGGGATCAAATAATAGTGTTTAGGTGTAAATAATTAGTATCCTCCCCAACGGAGTCATTGCTATTATTTGCATGGCTAAAAAGTAACCGACTATTAATTATTTTGTCATAAAGTTAGGTTGACAAATGAAATTAATGGGTAACACCTTCTCTTGTAAATGTTCGGGTTTGTAAACGTCCACACTAACGTGGCTTGTAGACTCACGGTGCTTGAGATGTCGGTGAATTTTATTTTATATTGTTTTGAGGGAAACAATATAAAATGATAAAATTCGAAGTTTTGATCTGAATATTTATTTTTGATTCTCTGAATTTCGAATGATATTATCTCACTAATTGTTAACTAAAAGACATTATATTTACTTGTCCAAATTAGTTGATTAGAAAAGAATCATGGTTTTGAAAATTTACTGCTTAAGAAAATACAAGTGTGTTCTCTCATAGGACGGCTCATGATGCCTGTTAATGTCTCTAGTGAAGAGATGAGAGGTTCATAGAAATATGATGGTCTCATGTAACTCTTTGGATACTTGAGTAATTTAAAAGGCGCAAGATCATGATAGAATTTGATGAATGAATTGGAAATATATATGGAATAGAAGTTGAAAGGGAAACCTAAGTCAATTTTATTCTACATAATTGCTTAAATGTTTTGAGTAAGTTCCACCTGAATTACAAAAGGATGTAAATGGTGGGAAACTTCTGACAAAACATGTGGCAAAGGGAAAGCCATTTTCATCATGATGTGAACAAGTTTAATATCTTATTTACTAATGATTTAAACATGATTAGTGATGGCATCTACTGACTCGAACTGTGTAGATACTGGAATCACTAAATGTTTTTCACTTAGTAAGGATAAGATTGTAATAACATGGGTAAAACTACAAAGGTAGTGGCTATTGCAGTGGGAGTTGTTTATTTATCTCATGATAAGAATAAACGATTGATTATGAGAAATTGCCTTTACGTACATTTCATAGAAAGAATTTGATTTCGGTTTCTATGCATTAACGGATGGACACTTCATTTTATTTAAATGACATGGTCATAGTAATGAGGAATCAGGCTTTAATCCGTTAAAGTACGTTGGTGGATAATAAGTATACTCTTAAATCATGTTCATCCCACAGATGCAATAAATAATAATTAATAATGCATCTTCTAAAATTAGTAAGAGAAAGGAACCTTCGGAGATGAACTAAACATACATTTGGCGTCTAAGACTAATTCATTTTACTTGAGTAGGATTCAAAAGTTGATAGCCGATAGACCGTAAGGTTTATCTGAAGTGGAAACTATCAGACTTGCGAGTCCTGCTTGGAAGTAAAAATGATTAACTGCCTTTTCAAGGCTGTGGGGCGTAGAGCCAAAGATATATATGTTGGAATTAGTTCATTCTGATTCAAGCGAACCTAATATTATCCAAGCGAGAGGTGGTTATGAATATTCGAAAATTATTCTGGAAACCAATATATTTATATGATGCACTGCATGTCTAAGTTCTTTGATTAATTCAAGAATTGTAAGGCTGGTACAGTGAAGCGTCATGAAAAATATATTAAGTCATTACGATCTAATCGTGATGGCGAGTACCTCTTGGGATAGTTAGGAGCTATTAATCAGAAGTTGAGATTAAATCTCAAGTAGTCTACACTGGGCGAGCCCCAGCTGAGTGGTGTGGTGGGTAGAAGGTATAAGGCTCTTATGGTTATAATTAGATAGATGATGAATTATTTGGAATAATTAAATTCATTTTATGGATATGCCCTAGATACAGTAATTCGTGAAACGTTTGTCTGTATATGGGATATTCTAGAAAAATGGAGGGTGATTTATATAGTCCAAAAGATCGAAGGGTAATTGTTAACTCAATAACTAGATTTTTGGAAAAGGACTATGTAATAAATCACAAACTCATGTATAAGTTGTTCTAAAGGAAGTGAGAGGAAAACACTAAGTATAAGTACCAAGTGTACAAGAGGATATACCACAAGGTAAACTGCAACACGTGTCACGTCTGATACATGTAGTGCCTTGTCGTAGTGGGAGGGTTGTTTGACAACCCATAAATATATGTTTTGGGAGAGTCGTGAGACTTGATCCCTAGTAAACATGGTATTGTCCCACGGATACAAAGTAGCACTACAAGATTAAAATGCAGAATCTTAGTAAGTTGCAATAAATGTTGAAATAGAATCTACGGATTCTATATTAAGTCTGGGAACTTGTATGACCACTAAATGGTGTAAAAGCCATTGCAAGGGTCAAAGGAAATAAAAGAGGATCATACAGAAAGGTGAAAATCTTGGAAGCAAAGCTTGTTGCGAAAAGATGTACTCAGAAAGAAATGGTTCGATTATGAGAAAACATGTTCGCTGGTAGCTATGCTTATGTTGATCCGGATTCTTTTATTTATTGCTGCTCATATTAAATTATGAGGGACAGCAAATAGATGTCAAGACAACTTTCCTGATTGGAAGTCTTGAGGAAAACATCTATGTGAAGCAACCAGAGTAATTCATTGCAAAGTACTAATAGCATTTTGATAGTAAGCTTAAAAATTGACCAGCGATGGACTAAAGCAAGCTTTAAGATTGTGAAGCATCTGTTTTGATTAGATAATCCAGTGGCATGGATTTATATCAATGAGCGGATGAGTTTTGTGTATTGTAAAGAGTGACGGAAACGTGGTGGTATTTCTTGGACTATATGTAGATAGTATCTTGCTCATTGGAGACAATGAAAGAGTATTATCGGGCGTATGGGTACGGTTATTAAAGCGGTAGATATGAAGGACTTAAGAAAAGTAAAATATATCCTTTTGATCACGGTAATACGGATCATATGAAAGGATGTTATGCTTATCTCAAGTTTCATAAATGATACAATCCATACTCGTTTAGCATGTGAATTTATCTTATTGGATGTGTCTTGAGACATAAATGAAGATAAAGGAGATGAAAGCGGTTCCTTATGCTTCGGCAAATAAGGAAGCTTAATCTAAATAATGCTATGAACGAGATTAGATATTTGTTTTGCTGAATGCATGAACAGTGGGTATCAACGTAACCCGGAACAAGAATGATGAACTGTGGTAAGATATATATGAAGTGCCTGAGAAGGACTGGTTATCATATATACACTTACTGGACAGATTCACTGGTTCTTGTGGATTACGTAGATTCGGATTTTTAGTCAGATTGGACGGCAGTAAATTCTCCTTAAAGGTTATGTGTTTAATCTTAGGAAGTAGAGTCATAATGTGGAGGAGTGTTATATAGAAATATATTTCAGACTCCGGACTCCATCATGGAAAGATGATGAATTGGAGCCTATGAGGCAGCCAAAGTATCTATATGACTCTAGAGACTTCATGATGGACTTTGAAGTGTTTCTAAGTTTGCCCAAGGTAATCACAATTTACATTGATGATATTGGTGCAGTTGCAAACTTGAAGAAATCACAAGTCCATAAGGCAATTAAACACATGGAGCGCGAGTACCACCTGTTACGAGAAATCGTATGATGAGGGGAAGGTAGTTGTCGCCTAGATTGCATCGGATGATGACCTAGTAATCCATTTACAAGGACCTTAAGGCGAGAGCTTTTAATGGTCGTGTAAGTAGGAGTAGGAATCAGATGTATGGCAGAAGACATGACAGCATAATCTTTTAGTATAAGTGGGAGATTGTTGGATTGTATACTAAAAGTCTAGCTTTAGTATGAACAATGTTATAACAATATTCGATATGAGAATCATTGATCAAATGATTGCATCTTATAATTTATTTTATATGCATGATGCAATAGTCCATTTACTTTATACTGTAGATAATATGTTATGCGACAACACGCGGAAGATCATATTATCGGTTTCCTTATAAAGTATAAACAGATGCTCACAACTGAGATAGACGGGGACTCTCTATCGGTATGGTTGTAGTGTGGTTTGGTATTAGCTTGTCTTGGCTATAGAATCACATTAGTGCACTTGTGTGTATTGAGTAGGACCGTCTGAGATCGTTCGACTTATACTGACTTATAGAAGAACTTGATCTCTGTTATTATGGAAGTTCGTGCTCTTAATCCCTATACAATAACCTCGACACGTAGGGCAGTATGTATTTCTTTGATTCATCAATGGGTGAGATTTATAAGTATTAAATCAACAAACTCAGTGAGTTGGGAAGTAGTGCTGTATCTATGGTGTGCTGTTGATTGTAGAAGGAATCCATGTCCGTCATAGGTTGATGATGTCCCCTTGAGGAGCTCATAAGGTTTATCATGTAAATCTTGCAAGTGGATTAATTTCCGGCATGATAATAAGGTTGAGTGGTACTACTCTCGGATGAGATATTAATTAATTTGAGTTGTCAGTAACTTAATTAATTAATGGACATTGTATATCATAAACATGGGGAGACTATCAGGCTCATAATAAGAAGAAGCCCAGAACATAATTTGGGATTGGACGGGTAGTGCAGTAATAATATTTTAGTGGACTATATTATTATTATTGGATTTAATTAAAAGCTTTAGGCTAAGCTTGATTAATTAAATTCAATTGAGGCCCAGCCCAATTTCTCCTCCTGGTCCCTGCTGTAGCCCAAGTATATAAGTCATCTCAGTTCCTGTTAAACCTAAGGGTGTGCCTCTTTTGACATACGGTAGAAACAGAGAGCAGATTGAGAGAACTCTGGGGATTGTTGACCACCCAACACCAGAGTTGACTTTGGGACATACGGTAGAAGATCAGAGGTGTTCTTCTCAGATTATCATCCACTACTCTAACCCAGAAGACAGGTTAATTGTTTAATGCTTCCGCTATATCTGATTATCTGTTTTTCTTATGTGAATCACGTTAACCATAAGATCCAATTGCCAACAGCTAAGCCCTCCAGATCGAGTGTTTCTCATAGCAAGCACGTTTAATCCAAATAAAGGCTCAACGTCTCTGGATAAATATTACAAAGTCCTAAATTTGAGTTCGGACAAGCTTCAACTGAAGATCCAACTCAACATATACAGTCATCGCGGTCAACAAGTCAAAGTCCAAATTGATTCGAGAGAAGAATCAGAGGATATATAGAGATTGTTTCCTAAATTCTCAAGTTTAATCCGTCTGGATTATTATTGTAATTATTTTGTATTTATTTTATTATATATACAAAATTTGTTGTTACAAATTTTGGCATGCCCAGTGGGACCATCTCTACCTCTCATCTCTTCTCTCTACAAGCTTGAAAATACAACATGACTCCTATTAAGATCACAGTGGGAAGGACTGCTGTTTCCAAGCCCTCCGATTCATTGAATGAATATGTTGCTGTTATCACAAGGAGTATGTCAAAGAAAGCTCAGTCAGAGGCCTCCTCTGGATCCAACTCTTCGGTCGAAGTGGCTTTGAGAAAACAACCACCCATGAAGGAGGATAGTGATGAAGACTCTGCATGCTCACACCCTCATTCATTTTCAAGCTCCTCATCTGACTCAAGTACAGCTCCAGTAATGATGGCAGGCACTACAACTATTGAGGAACAACTTGCAAAAATGATGAAAGCTATCGAAGGGCTCACAAAATATATAGAAGCTCAAGACACAAAGATCTCCCAATTGATGGAAAAAAGAAACATTGCGGAGACTAGCCGTGCAAACAGAAAAAGGAGTTGTGAACGAGAGTAAGGTGGAAGAGTTCACAAAATACCAAACTACTAAAAAAGAGCAAACTGAAAGAGGAGTGCAACTTTCGGGTAATGGAATGCTCCAAGTGGATTAACTGATGGATATTATACTTGAAACAATAAAAGAAAGGTTTGAGGAGACTTCAAAGCCTACTGTCACTTATGTCAAGCCATACACAAAAAGAGTGAACACCTTAAAGATGCCAGCTGGCTACCAGCCTCCCAAGTTCCAACAATTTGATGGCAAGGGAAACCCAAGAGAACATGTGGTACACTTCATTGAGACATGCAATGACGCTGGTACTTATGATGACCATATGGAGAGGTAATTTGTTTACTCTCTCAAAAGAAATGCCTTTGATTGGTTATCGACTTGCAACCTCAATCCATTAACAGTTTGGCACAAATGGAGCATGAATTTTTTAATTGTTTCTACAGCACGAGGAGAACTGTTAGCATGACTGAGCTAACTAATACTCGCCAATTGAAGGAAGAACCTGTGATTGATTATATCAATCGATGGAGAAATTTGAGTTTAAACTGCAAGGACCAATTATCCAGAGAGCCTGCTATCGAAATGTGCATCCAAGTGATGGAGTGGAGTTTACTCTACATACTCAAAGGGATTCAGCCAAAGACTTTTGAAGAGTTGGCTACGAGAGCACATGACATGGAATTGAGCATGGCTGCCAGTAGAATCAAGCACTCGCCAATGTCAGATTCTTATAAGTCCAATGATAGACAAGAAGCAAAGAAAGGGGGCAAGTCTTATGCCAGAAACTCCAATAAAGAATCAATGGCCACAAACGCCGCTACTGTCAAGGTTCGAAAGAATGGGGATGACAAGAAAGACAAAGGGAATCAAGTTGCTCAAGAGTGGGGGCAAAGAAGATTAACCCTGAAAGAGATGCAAGAAAAGGAGTATCCATTCCTGAACTCTAATATTTCTGACATATTCGATGATCTGATTAAAGACAAACTCATCGAACTTCCTAAAATAAAATGCCCAGAGGAAGTCGGTCGAACCAATGATCTAAAATATTGCAAGTACCATAGATTGGTGGGTCATCCCATTCATGATTGTTTCATCTTCAAGAAAAAAATCATGCAGCTAGCCAAGGAGGGGAAGATTGTGTTAGAGGATGAAGCAACCGCAAACTTCACTTCTGTAAAAGAAGGTTGTGCTGAAAACTCATGTAATGTGGTGAGTGAGGAAGGCAGCAAAAGTGAATAGCTTGAGGCTAAGGAAAAAGCTTTCTCTATGAGGGTGACCTTCACAGATGAAGATATGTTGTTGGGTTCTCAACCTCATAACCGACCTCTATTTGTAATCGATTATACATAAGGGCTGTGAGTAAAGCGTATTCTTGTTGACGGAGGCTCAGCAGTGAACATCCTGTCTTTGAAGATGTTGAAGAAGTTAGAATACCGATGGATGAACTCAACCATAGCCGATTGATGATCCAAGGGTTCAACCATGAAGGGCAAAGAACTCTCGGCACGATTGTTCTTAATTTGCTAATTGATGAAATGAAATCAACGGTGCTCTTCCATGTCATAGATGCAAAAACTTCATACATGCTTTTGGGCCACCCATGGCTGCATGAGAATGGCGTGATACCTTCTACATTACACCAGTATTTCAAGTATGGTGAAGGCAACAATGTGAAAAGAATATTAAGTGATGATAAGTCGTTTACTGAAGCTGAATCTTACTTTGTAGATGCTAAATACTTCTTCAAGAATAAAAAGGAAGTGAAACATGAAGAAGCCCCAGCACAAGATGATGGGGGCAGTAAACAAATAAAGGAGGAAGGTAGCACATCATCTGCCACTCTCAAGAAGAACAAAGGCAAAGAGCTTGAGACTTGGAAGGGTTGACCTTGCCTTTAACAAAAATCAATGCAAGTAAACCTTCTTCTCCACCACTCAAAGGATTCACACGTCCTGTTGAAGGAGCAAAGACTGAACACGATGAGGTGTTTGAAGCAGAAATAGCGAAGTCATATGGTCCACAAGCTTTCAGACTCCTCAAGAAGGCCGTTTATGAATCGAAAGAAAAACCGATGACAAGTAAGTTGCATCAAGAGTCTATCAATCCACCAGAACATGGGCTCAATGCCACTCAGAAAATGTTGAAAAATAGTGGCCATACTATCAAGAATGCTAAGCCAGGTTTAGGATATGTCCTGCAAAAGCCAGTCCGCATTGCAATTAGAAGAGCAAGTACAAACTATATCATCGAAGGAGAAGCTTCCTCCACGGAAGATATGTTTGATGAAGGCGGAAGAAGATCAAGAAAATCTCTGTCTTTGAAAGGCTTGGAAATGTCTTTGAAAGGCTCGGACCCTGCAAGAGGAATAAGTGTGGAAGGCAAAACAATATCAAGTCTCCTAGCTTCAAAAAAGTCCGAAGTCGAATTCCCTCTCGCATGAAGCGACGAAATATTTTGACGGTCTCATGTGGAAGGGTGTTGAAAGCTAAGATGTAGACGATCATCTTTACTAAAGATGATAATGATAATGATAGAGAAAGTGTAGCTTCCAACAACCATATCACTGCTCTTGAAGATTCCCAAATGGAGGAGGTAGATGCTGAAGACGCCCCTCCACAATTTGAAGAAGGTGTGAAGGCTACGGTTAATGAGTTGAAAGAAATCAACTTAGGTGACAAAAATGACCCACGCCCTACCTACATAAGTGCCCTGCTAAATGTTGAGGAGGAAGAGAAGTACATCAGCCTTTTGCAAGAATTCAAAGATGTATTTGCATGGTCGCACAAAGAAATGCCAGGCTTGGATCAAAAAATCTCAGTGCATCACTTGTCCATTAAAAAGGGAACTCAATTAAATAAACAAATGCAGCGTCGATTTCGACTAGAGTTGATTTCGTTGATTGAGGATGAAGTTAATAAGCTTCTTGAAGCAGGTAAGATCAGAGAAGTCAAATATCCTACATGGATTTCTAACATCGTGCCGATGATAAAGAAAAATGGGCAACTCAGAGTATGTGTTGATTTCCGAGATTTGAACATGGCATGTCCGAAAGATGACTTTTCACTGCCAATTGCTGAACTCATGATTGATGCAACAACGGGGCACGAGGTCCTTTCATTTATGGATGGGTCATCTGGCTACAATCAAATTGGTCTGGCTCCTGAGGATCAAGAGAAGACAGCCTTTCGTACTCCGAAAGAAATATATTGCTATAATGTCATGCCATTTGTCTTGAAGAATGCTGGTGCCACTTATCAATGAGCCATGCAAAAGATATTTGATGACATGCTTCATAAGATCGCCGAATGCTACGTTGATGATATTGTGGTGAAAATAAAGAAAAAGAAAGATCATCTCCATGATCTAAGGCGAGTGTTTGAGCATTTATGGGAGCATCAACTCAAAATGAATCCAATCAAGTATGCATTTGGAGTTACATCCAAAAAATTCCTGGGATTTATTGTTCGCCGTCGAGGAATCGAGATTGAGAAAGCAAAGATTGATATAATCATGATGATGCATGTACCTCGAAATATACATGAGCTCAAAAGTTTGTAAGGAAAGTTGTCATACTTGAGAAGATTCATATCAAACTTAGCTGGTCGATGCCAACCGGTTAGTCATCTCATGAAGAAAGGCAGCATATTCGAATGGGATGAAGCTTGCAATAATGCTTTCAATAGCATTAAAGAGTACTTGATGAAGGTACCAATGTTGTGTGCACCAATACCCGGACATTCATTAATTCTCTATCTAGCTGCTCAAGAACGTTCTGTTAGAGCTTTACTTACACAAGAGAATGATGATGGCAAAGAAACTATCCTCTATTATCTGAGCAGAACCATGACTCTAAACGAGGTGAAATATTCACCTATTGAGAAGATCTGCTTAGCCCTTATCTTCGTGATTCAGAAGTTGAAACATTACTTCCAAGCTCATACAGTTTGGCTAGTCTCGAAAGTCAACCCACTAAAGTTTGTCATGTCAAAGCCAGTACTCTCTGATCGGCTTGCAAGGTGGTATCTCCAATTCCAATAGTTTGAGATTGTATACGGCCCTCAGAAGGCCGTAAAAGGATAAGTGTTGGCAGATTTTCTAGCTGATCATCCAATGTCTGCCGAATGGGAACTGTCTGATGAACTCCCTGATGAAGATGCTTTCCTAGTGGAGATAGCTTCTCCTTGGAAGATGTACTTTGATGGAGCATCTCATAGAGAAGGGGCCGGTGCTGGAGTCGTGTTTGTAACATCTGGTGGTGAAGTTCTACCATTCTCATTTTCCTTAATGGAAAATTATTCTAACAATGTGGCTGAGTATCAAGCACTCATAATTAGTTTAGAGATGGCCGTCGATATAAAGCAACTACACCTTAGGGTGTATGGTGATTCGCTACTTGTGATAAACCAATTACTTAGAGAGTATGAAATGAGGAAGCTTGAGTTGCTCCCATACCACAAGTATGCACAAAAGCTAATGGGTTGGCTCGGTGATGTTGATATCGAACATCTGTCTAGAAGAGAAAATAAGTAAGCTGACGCCCTTGCTAAGCTAGCATCAACTATAGCTATGCCAGATGCACAAATTCAAGTTCCGGTGTGTAAAAGTTGGGTTGTACCACCAATCTTCGAAGACGATGATTATGAAGAAGTTGAAAATCATGTGGTGGAAGTCTTCGAAATTGAAGAAGAGGATTGGCGACAACCACTCGTGGATTATCTGAAGTAAGATAAATTACCAAATGATCCACGCCAAAGAATTGATATTCGGCTTCGGGCACCTCGATTTATTCACTTCAAAGGCACACTGTATAGAAGATCGTTTGATGGAATTTTCTTGATATGCCTAAGTAAAGAAGAAGTTGTTCAAACAATGGAGGAAGCTCATTCTGGGATTTGCGGTGCTCATCAATCTGGGCCGAAGCTGCATTTCAGAATCAAGAGAATGGGCTACTATTGGCCAACAATGGTGAAAGACTGCATGTAATACGCACAAAAATATCAAGCTTGCCAGTTCCATGGGAATTTGATCCATCAACCTCCGGAGCCTTTGCACCCAACAGTTGCTTCTTGGCCTTTTGACGCTTGGGGATTAGATGTGGTGGGGCCTCTCACAAAATCTTCTGGTGGGCATCTCGACATCCTGGTTGCAACTGATTACTTCTCGAAGTAGGCCGAAGCTGTGCCTCTAAGGGAAGTGAAGAAGGAAAATGTTGCTGATTTCATTCGGATCAACATCATTTATAGATATGGTGTTCCTCGCTACATTATCACAGATAATGAAAAGCCGTTCAACAACAGTTGGATTGATAAGTTGTGTGAAAAGTTCGACTTCAAGCAAAGGAAGTCATCAATATACAACGCAGCCGCCAATGGTCTTGTCGAAGCCTTCAATAAAACCTTGTACAGTTTGTTGAAGAAAGTTGTCTCCAAGTGGAAAAGAGATTGGCATGAAAGAATAAATGAAGCTTTATGGGCGTACCGCACCACTTTGGTACCTTGTTTTGTTAGGAAAAGGCCATATATTCATGTGGGATTGCATGGTTTATATAATTTACATGATTATGGTACTACTAAGGTATTTTATTGTGTTTTAATAGAAAAAATGATCAAAAGTGTAAGGTTGGAGCAAAGGTGCAAACTATGCAAGGATGATGAAAAATGCACGTCCAACTTTCATAATTTTTCTGTGTTAATGTGGAGATCAAAACTTATGGGTGCTATATGGTTGGAAAGCCACTGAATAGAGGGTCGTTTTGGCATAAAGAACACCACAATCGAGATCCGAACGAGAAAGTTATGAGCAAAATGGTGACAACGCGTGAGGGGTGCTGAACAGAATTGTTGGCCACATTCCGTAGCTTATTGCACATTCAAATCTTGGTGTTTTTGACAGATCTTTACATGAATTGAAAGCCAAGGAAGTGAGGAATGCGTGAGTGCAAGAATTTCTCAATTCGCAACTCGGATGTGGAAGTTATACACGAAACGATGAAGAGGTGTAAGCCCACTCGACCTCAACACATGGATCCGACCTCCCCACTTAGTGCACAACCTACATGGATAGCAAAAGCAAGCTGGAAAGAAGTGCACACATGAGCAAAAGTAAAGAGAATGCAGTCCACATGGGACACATGAAGCACTCAACATGCCATAGATTCTTCAAAGCAAAGAGGACAAGGAAGAAAGCTTGGAAAAAGTTGCATGATGAGCTGCAAAAGCAACAAGCAAGGAGGAATGGAGCAACATGGGCAGCAAATTAAAGAGGAATGGAGCAACATGGGCAGCAAATTAAAGAGGAATGGATGCATGTGATGTTGTGTCCCTTCCAACTAGTATAAATAGGGGTAGCTTCAAGCACATCAAACATATACTCCTACACAATACAACACAAGGAGAATACCATAATACACACAACACTAGTCACAAATTGAGAGAAAAACGTGAGGTGGAGTGTGTGCAAGAAGCTGCAGGCAAGAGCAGCCAGCTGCAAGGGTATTTCAAGTGTGATCAAAGGAGCAACACGATCATAGATAAAGGGAGGAACGAGAACAACGTGACACTAGGTTCTTGTATTCTTTTCTTTACTCTTTTCTTGTATTTATTGTTATGCATTGCTTAGCCATGAATGTTGTGTTCAATATCATGAGCTAAATTCATTTACAGTTCTAAGGTGTAAGGTTGATGTAGTTAGTTTGGAAACTTAGATAACTATTTTGCATTCATGCTATTAATATTCTTGTTTATTTGATTCTATAAGACTATGTTAATAAGTGTGTAACGTCTTCATAATATGCTATTGATATTGCCCGTGATGCTTAGTATATTATGTTAGCTTGAGTGCATGCAATGTTAATAATGTCTCTTCGCTATGAATTAGAGTAGTTTGCCCATGAACACGATAATTCTAAGAGCTAATAAATTGGATACTTGATTTTCTTAGTGGAACAATGCAATTAAGAAATCAAGTAGGAAGTGAATATGTTTGTATACTATTTTCAGAGAATATATGTTAGTCAAACTGGCCATCCGGAGGTCTGTTAAGTTTACCTTATTAGTATCTAGAAAAGATATTCAAAACTATTCACGCGTCAATTTTATGATGTATTTCCATTGTAATTGCATGAATGGAAAATAGGACATCTATGTACCCAAATTAGTTGCATTACACCTGAAACCTTAGAGCTGTTATTTCTCTCTTAATCCATCTTGAATAATTCTTGTTGCTATCATTTATCTATTAATTGTCATTTAAATATTTAGATTATAATTCATTCAAACTCTTAAAAATTGAAAACCATAATTCTAGTTAAATAGTAATATTAATCAAATAAATAATAAACTGTGTTTGTGGGAACGATATTTATTTTAACTTGGGTACTTGCCACTACAATTGACATCCCTACACTTGGGGATTTTAGTTGAGGTGCGCAATTATACGCGAACAAGTTTTTGGCGCCGCTGCCGGGGACAGTAAATTATTTATTTGTTTTTATTACTTATTTAATTAGAATATTTGCTTTGAGATTTAATGTTATACTCCTTGAATTTTCTTGAAGTTGCATGAACACCAGATCAAAAAAGGAAACTCAAAATCTTGAATTTGATCCGGAAGTTGAAACATCTGTTAGAAAAAAAGAAGAGGAGCAACAAAGAATCTTAACGCACCTCCTAAGGCGGTTAAAGCACCAGTTCAAAAGAAAACATCTGACAAACTGAAGCCTAGTGCGGTCGTAGAGGAGAAAGAAGAGCAAATAACAAATCCAGTTATCCCAGAAAGAACCATGGGAGACAGAACACATGAGGATGACATTGTCATCCGAGAGACGTTCAAATCCACCAATCTTGGAGGATCAGGCGTAGTTGGGACCATTCAAGCGGATGAAGCAAACGATATAAGACCAGCCCTGATCAACATGGTGGAGAAAAATCCTTTCGCCGGAGGCATTTTCGATGAACCATACGGACATCTAAGGCGTTTCAACAGCTACATGGATACTGTTAAAGCAGCCGACAATACAAATGACAGATGGAAAATGAGGCTTTTCCAATTTTCTCTAGCTGACAAGGCAAGGGAGTAGTACGACAAGTTGTCAGGAGACAGTTGCTCAAACTGGACCGAGCTGCAACAACTGTTCGTTGATCGTTTTATGCCACCAGGAAAGATTCTTGCACTAAAGCAAGAAATCAATCAATTCAAACAAAGAAGAGATGAATCATTTGGGGAGGCCTGGGAAAGATTCACTGATGCGCTGAGACGATGTCCACAACATGGTTTCAAAAAGTCACAGCTAATCAGTGTTTTTTACAATGGCCTCGAATGAATCCAGAGTACTAGTTGATGCATCTGCTGGAGGAACGATTTTTGGCAAAACGTCAAATGTCGTTGAAAAGCTGTTTGATGATATCTCTATGAACTCTAGAGATTGGCCATCTGAAAGAGTACGTGGAAATTACATACTTGGAAAAGTTGCAAGGGTGGAAGAGAAGTTCTCCGAAGCTGACAGAGATGATAAAGTTGCCTCTCAGTTAGAGCAAATGAACAAACACCTGGTTACTCTTATATCAGGTAAAAATGGAGGATGCAATCAAGGACCAGCAAGTGATGATGTGGTGATGAAGGTTGAAGATGCAAATTGGGCTATGGGGCAAAGTCTCCAAGGTTCAAGAGCACATCAAAATTGGTAGGGAAACAAATACCCCCAAGGAAATTTTAATCAAAGAAATAACCAAGGGGGAGGTTCCAACAATCAAGCAGGTCCAAGCAATCAAGGAGGATGGCAGAATCAGCAGAGGCATGAGAACTTTGCTTATTCAAATCCGAATAATGCAGTTCCATACCCTCCTAATTTCGATCATGGAGCCAAAACTGAAGAAGGGAAGCCAAGCATTGATGATGTGTTGGCAAATTACATGCAGAAAAATGATGCAGCCATCAACAAACTCAATAACTGCATAGTGTTAATAGATTCAAACATGGCGAAACAAAATAAGGAAATGAATAAGCAGTTGCAGAGTCTCACATACTCTGTGGGTCAGATTTCCACAACGGTAAATCAACTTCAGCAGCAGATTATGAAGGGAAAATTTCCTTCAGATACAGAAATCAACCCAAAGGAGAGTGTAAATGCGATTACTTTGAGGTCCGGGAAGCAGTGTAGTCAACAACTGATGCAGGATATGACAGAAATGAGGCAGGATGGAAGAGAAAAAGAGCAAGGAAACTTGTTCACTAGTTTGGTCCCTGTTCAAGCTGAGTCAGGTTTGGGGGTAATCCGGAAGAGCTAAAGGATGCAGTGCAACCCCGGCTCAAAACAAGCACACCTCCTGGGTTCCCTGAGATTCCAAATTCTATGGTGAACCAATCTGATCAAGCAATAGCTGATAAAAAGTGATAACGAGCTAAGAAACTGAGAGAAGCAGAAGAGGTATTTGAGAGAGATAGTTTGGGGCTTCCAAAAACAAAGGTACCACTCCCGTTTCCCCAAAGACAATTGTCCAAAAGTTTGGATGAGAAATTCAGGAAGTTTGCTAAGGTTATGAGGGATGTTCAAGTAACTATTCCCTTTTCAGAGGCCTTGGATCAGATGACACACTACGCAAGGTTCATAAAGGAACTTATCTCGAGAAAAAGAAAGCTGCCCAGTGTGGAGACATTAAGTTTGACGAAAAACTGCAGCTCTATAATTAAGAGAAAGTTACCTGAGAAACTGAAAGATCCAGGAAGCTTCATCATTCCTTGTGAGATAGGAAAATGACCATCAAGAAGAGCATTGTGTGATCTAGGAGCCAGCATTAATTTGATGTCTTTATCGGTGTACAAGAAGCTTAGTTTGGGGGAGTTGAAACCCTCATTTGTGGCACTACAATTAGCGGATAAATCATTAACATACCCTGAGGGAATTATGGAAGATGTGCTGGTAAAGGTATCAGATTTGGTTTTTCCCGTGGATTTCCTAGTACTTGACATGGAGGATGAAAATTATGGCGCGCCTCTTATCTTAGGACATCCATTTCTTGCTACTGGAAGAGCTCAGATAGATGTATTCAATGGGAAATTGAAGCTTAGCGCCAATGACAAGGAAGTGGTTTTCTTGTTGAATAAAGAGATGCAGTGGCCTAAAAATCAGCAGCAGTGCAAGTCTGTAGATGTGGTGGACACAGAACATGATGAGAACGTTGCCTTATCTGATGCTGAGTTTGAGAGTTTTTCCAATGATGCAAGTATTGAATACCTTGAGAAGCTACTTGCATTAGGGGATGCCAGGGATGCACAATTAAGGAGGACATCAGCTGACATGAATAAGAAAGGTGTTGAAAAAAGGGGACATACGGCCGAAAAGGTTGATTATAAGGAGAAGAGAGTTGCAGTAGTAGAGGAGATCAAAAAAGCAAGTGGATCTTTCACTTTTCCTATTACTAACTCTGATGTTATGTTTGATAATGTTTTGATTGCAGAAAATATGGATGATCCATATTTGAATCCTCCTGACTTACCTCCAGATTTCCCTTTTTATATGGACGTAAAGCATTATAACTTGGGCAGTTCGTGTTTTGGCAAGAAGGATCATATATTGGCAACAAAGAAAGGTGAGGTGGTTGTAGCTGTCAATGATAGAGGAAGGAAGTACTTGAAGGTACGAATGCGAGGGGACTATACTACAATTCAGTAATTCAAGTTAGAGGTATCCGTCGTGACTCAACGACGTTAAACATGAGCGCCTGTTGGGGGCTTGTCCCTCCCGTTTTATTTGCTTTATTGAGTCTGTGACAATGTAGGAATTTTATTAGGTGTTGCTCGACTGCAATGTATATACTTCTTTTCAAACTTATTCCCTCACTTTGTTTGATCTAAGTTTGGGGGTGGGGGATATGTATATACTTGTGTCTCGCAGCACCAAAGTAGAATTGTTTCATTGTGTGGTATGCTTGAATAATTAAGTTTTTTGCAATTTTTCAGTATTTTGATTATATTGAGAGGTCGATTTTTTGTGATTATCCAGGTGTGAGTCATTTGTTTGAGTTTATTTAGTGTTAATCCTAGTATCTGTGGTTCTCGAGCATGATTGTTGGATCTTGATCGAATTGACAATATGGAGATAAAAGTGAAAATCCAGTCAGAGATGTGTATTTGGATGTTGAAATACTTGAGATTGTTGCATGTATTAGAATTGGTTCATAGACCCATGTAGGAGTGCTCATTATTCTATTATACCCATGTGAGATTTGAGCTTTAATAGATCATGAAATTATGCATGATTAATTTCTTTCTTGAGAGCATCGGTTACATGCATGTATTCTAGAACTTGACTCTTAATCTACTTAAGACTAGACGATTGATTAGATGATGGAAAATGACCTTAGGCCATTTTGTTCTTTATTGAGTTACTAGCCAAATATTTATCCTACCTTGAAATTTTTATCCATAGTTTCCCATTTGAGCCTTTAAGCCTTTTTCATTGGAAACATATGAAATAGCCAATTTAATCTTTTAAAAACCTTTTAAATACCTAACCTAGTAGAGAATAAAGGAAATAAATTGGTTTGCTGTGCTAAGGAAATTAGAAAGATAAATATTGGTTGATCATGTTTGGAAATGAAGGATGGTTAAAACTTGCAAAAAGGGGTAGTGCCTGAAACTGGTACCCTTGACATTGATGCTTGAAAATAAAGGGAGAATTGATATGGCAAAAAAGAAATGAAAAGAGAAAAAGAGAGAATGAGATTGATTTAACAGATATATGTGTTGAAGAAGTATCTCTACTGTTGATTCTCTACTAGTGATCAAGTCACTCATACCATAATTACCTACCCTTATCCAAAGATCCAACGTTACAACCCTTAACAAGTCCTTTGTGATCCCATCATTAAGTCTTTTAAGTTAGTGGAGAGTTTAGATAATTGTCAAGCTTATGGTAACGCATGTATGTGAATTAATTAGAGTGCATATATTTCAACCATGAGAGTATAGCTCACACTTGAGCAATGAGTGTAAACACTATCCGTGAGAGTGGATGATGAGCATTCTAAAATGGGGAGTGACTAGTTTGAAACACATGTTTCGATTGATAAAATTTTGGCATTGAGTATATTATCTTGGTTTGGAATTATATGATCCCTTGTTTGCTGTATAATTTCAACTCTCATTTCTCTCTTGTCTTGGATTCGTTGTTCGGGGACGAACAATATGGTAGTTTGGGGGATTGATGAGAGTGAAAATTTACAACTTTTTGGTCTCATAAATACCTTGTTTTGTTAGGAAAAGGACATATATTCATGTGGGATTGCATGGTTTATATAATTTGCATGATTATGGTACTACTAAGGTATTTTATTGTGTTTTAATAGAAAAAATGATCAAAAGTGTAAGGTTGGAGCAAAGGTGCAAACTATGCAAGGATGATGAAAAACGCACGTCCAACTTTCATAATTTTTCTGTGTTAATGTGGAGATCAAAACTTATGGCGTGCTATATGGTTGGAAAGCCACTGAAGAGAGGGTCGTTTTGGCATAAAGAACACCACAATCGAGGTCCGAACGAGAAAGTTATGAGCAAAATGGTGACAACGCGTGAGGGGTGCCGAACAGAATTGTTGGCCACTTTCCGTTGCTTATTGCACATTCAAATCTTGGTGTTTTTGACAGATCTTTACATGAATTGAAAGCCAAGGAAGTGAGGATCGCGTGAGTGCAAGAATTTCTCAATTCACAACTCGGATGTGGAAGTTATACACGAAACGATGAAGAGGTGTAAGCCTATTCGACCTCAACACATGGATCCGACCTCCCCACTTAGTGCACAACCTACATGGATAGCAAAAGCAAGCTGGAAAGAAGTGCACACATGAGCAAAAGTAAAGAGAATGCAGTCCACATGGGACACATGAAGCACTCAACATGCCATAGATTCTTCAAAGCAAAGAGGACAAGGAAGAAAGCTTGGAAAAAGTTGCATGATGAGCTGCAAAAGCAACAAGCAAGGAGGAATGGAGCAACATGGGCAGCAAATTAAAGAGGAATGGAGCAACATGGGCAGCAAATTAAAGAGGAATGGATGCATGTGATGTTGTGTCCCTTCCAACTAGTATAAATAGGGGTAGCTTCAAGCACATCAAACATATACTCCTACACAATACAACACAAGGAGAATACCATAATACACACAACACTAGTCACAAATTGAGAGAAAAACGTGAGGTGGAGTGTGTACAAGAAGCTGCAGGCAAGAGCAGCCACCTGCAAGGGTATTTCAAGTGTGATCAAAGGAGCAACACGATCAGAGATAAAGGGAGGAACGAGAACAACGTGACACTAGGTTCTTGTATTCTTTTCTTTACTCTTTTCTTGTATTTATTGTTATGCATTGCTTAGCCATGAATGTTGTGTTCAATATCATGAGCTAAATTCATTTACAGTTCTAAGGTGTAAGGTTGATGTAGTTAGTTTGGAAACTTAGATAACTATTTTGCATTCATGCTATTAATATTCTTGTTTATTTTATTCTATAAGACTATGTTAATAAGTGTGTAACGTCTTCATAATATGCTATTGATATTGCCTGTGATACTTAGTATATTATGTTAGCTTGAATGCATGCAATGTTAATAATGTCTCTTCGCTATGAATTAGAGTAGTTTGCCCATGAACACGATAATTCTAAGAGCTAATAAATTGGATACTTGATTTTCTTAGTGGAACAATGCAATTAAGAAATCAAGTAGGAAGTGAATATGTTTGTATAATATTTTCAGAGAATATATGTTAGTCAAACTGGCCATCCGGAGGTCTGTTAAGTTTGCCTTATTAGTATCTAGAAAAAATATTCAAAACTATTCACGCGTCATTTTATGATGTATTTCCATTGTAATAGCATGAATGGAAAATAGGACATCTATGTACCCAAATTAGTTGTATTACACCTGAAACCTTAGAGCTGTTATTTCTCTCTTAATCAATCTTGAATAATTCTTGTTGCTATCATTTATTTATTTATTAATTGTCATTTAAATATTTAGATTATAATTCATTCAAACTCTTAAAAATTGAAAACCATAATTCTAGTTAAATAGTAATATTAATCAAATAAATAATAAACTGTCTTTGTGGGAACGATATTTATTTTAACTTGGGTACTTGCCACTACAATTGACATCCCTACACTTGGGGATTTTAGTTGAGGTGCGCAATTATACGCGAACAGCCACTCCGTATTCCTTGGTTTATGGTGTTGAAGTTATAGTGCCTCTTGAAAAGCAAATTCCCTCTTTGAGGATGGCTATACAAGAAGGCTTAACCGAAGAAGAAAATGCAAAGTTGCGCCTTCAAGAGTTAGAGGCATTAGATGAGAAGAGGTTGGAAGCACAACAAAGGCTTGAGTGTTATCAATCTCGCCTTTCCAGAACGTACAACAAGAAAGTGAAAATACGTTCTTTTCAAGTTGGTGACTTGGTACTTGCTGTGAGAAGGCCTATTGTTGTCACTCATCGTGTTGGAAATAAATTTCTACACAAATGTGATGACTCTCATATTGTGAAAGAAGCCTACACAAATGGCGCCTACAAATTGATCTGGAAGATGGCGTGAACATTGGCCCCATAAATGGAAAATTCTTGAAACGCTACTACGCGTAAAACAAATACAAGGCACAACGCTCCATGACGCACGAGCCTAAACTGCATGTTATTCCTGGTCCGCATGAGTATAAATTGTGTACGACGAACTCCTGGTCTGCATGAGTATAAACTGTGTACGACACACTCCTGGTCCGCATGAGTATAAACTGTGTACGATAAACTCCTAGCCTGCATGAGTATAACTGTGCACGGCACCCCCCATTCAAAACCAAATTATGTCCCTTTGAACTACGTAATGACTTAATTATCTGTAAAGAGATACGTAGGCAGCTTAGCATTTTGTTAAGTTCAGTCATGTTTTGGTTTGTTCGTATCAAGTTTGTGAAGCAAGAAGTAAATTAAAGTATGAAGGCAGCAAGTAAATATCAAAATGCAGTAAAGCAAACTACAAATGCAATGATGAAGAAGTAGGGGAGAAGATGAATTTTATTGATAATATCATTACTGTTAAAAAAAAGGACATTGAAATGAAATGGTTTCAATACAAGTTAATGAAAATTATTCATAATGGATAACTCCTCTCGAGCGGCTTCCAAAGCTTGTGTAACACCCCTTAAGTCATCAGCAATGGAATCTTTTAGGAGGGAGTGTTTTCTTTAGCACACCAATAGTCCTGGCAGCAGTTTGGGCTCCAAGCTTTGCACTTTGAACAGACTCGCGAAGACGTTCAACTGTTTGAGACATTGCTTCCTTCTCCTTCAATAGGGTCTCGATTTCTTCCGCAATCTGCTTCAACCTAGTTTCAGATTCTTGCTTTTGTTTGGTCTATGTGGCCTCTTTTCCATTGTAATCATGAGCACGTTTCCTTGCATCAGTCATATCCATCAATCCCTTGAGTGCTTACTATCAAGAATCACCAATTGACGGTCATTGGAATCTGTTATCATACTCTCAAAGTAAACCACCTTGAAGTTGAGTTAACTGCAAGAAAATATTTGGAAAAATATCAGAAGGGTTCAAATTAATTTTTATTTATGGATTTAATTAATTAAAAGGTCCAAAATTCATGGGACCAATTAATTATTAAATCCGAATTAATAAATTAAACATATGGGGGAAAAAGCCTGAAATATTGAAAGGAGCAATTAAATTAATTCATATTTGAACTTGATAACCTAAGCCCAAATTATATGAATTAAATTTAAGAGTTGAGGCCTAAATTTCGGTACAAGATCGAATGCATGAAGCTCAAAGTAACGTGAATTAATGGTCATTCCAAAGCAAATTGCCATGAACATAAGACCACACACTTATTTGCTACGTAATTGGATCAATATTGGCATGAACATAAGCCCACATGGCTTATTTGCTAAGCAATTGACCCACTTTCAAAGTCAAATTGGCATGAACATAAGCCCACATGGCTTATTTGCTAAATAATTGATCCAATAACCCAAATTATGAGGGTGGGTCTAAAGCTCAAATTGGCAAGCCCAAGTTGCTTGAGTCAAATTGATCCCAAATTTGAAGTCAAAAAAAAAAAAAAGTCACGTGAATTTCTCGAAAAAAATAAATAAATAAATTTCCACGTGAATTAAAAAAAAAAGGCTTAGTTTGATCCATTAATATGGGCTCAACTATAGTGAAGATATCTGGCCTGCAAACATTTAATCCAAAGCCCAACTTAATATTAGAGTAGTAAGCCCAACTCAAATTAAATAATTGGGCCATGAGGAGTAAAAATAGACTTGAAAAAGTCAAAATCGGATGAGAGATTAATCCTCTCTCTTGTGAAATGTCGAGAATTGCAGCATCTGCTGCTCACGGCCTCCACCCGCCACTTATCACGCCGCAGACCGCCCCGGCTGCCAGCGCGTCAGATCGGGACTAACCACCGCCGGGAATGGTGCGACCCACTCCCAGCGAACACACCGAGATCCACCGCTGAAATCGAGCCACATGCACCACCGATGTCCATCGTCCGCGCTGATCACGCTCACTCGTCAAGCCACTGTTAGCATGCCGCCGGAACCCGACAGTCGCCGCTTCTTGTCGGCTTTCAGCTTCCAATAATGACCATCGTACCACCTATCCGTCGGATCTGCCGCGACACCACGCACGAGCGCCATTGGCGATCTATCCCGACCAAGTGTTGCTTATCGCTAAGGTCCGCCTCCGTACGCAGTTGCCCACGACCCATGAGCCGCCGAGAGCTGTTGACCAAGCTGCAACACCAGCCGCTGCGTTATCACTTCCAGTCACCGGCGCGAACTTGAAGCGCCGCCATCGGCTCGCTACCGTCGGATATCGCAAGTTAGCACAGATCTGTATTCGTCAACACTTCTTGCCCATATTGCCGCCTTTCAAAACGCCAGCACCTGTCATCGAACCTGCCAGTCGCCGTTTCAGTTCGCTGTTCGTTGTGCATCACAAGTCATTCCGCCGTCACCACCACGATTTGCCGCGACGCACCACCAGCGATGCTGCTTCTCCACTCTTGTCGCTGTTCACACACATCACTTCCGCAAAGGACTGCCGCAGGCCGCGACCTCCAACACCGGTCGACCTATAACTTTCAGACCTAGCCGTTGATGTCGCGGACGGCGTCGCCCATTTTTGATGCCAACAGCAGTGCCGACAGCAACTGCCACCTGTAATTCCGTTAAAAGGGACAACCGAGGGACAACCGTAAAGGGACAACCGTAAAGGGACAACCTTGGGGCAATTTAAAGGGATAAAGGAACAACCATAAATTCCATTGAAAGGGACGAGACTCGCCGTCGATTCCTTCGAAGAGAAAGAATGACGAGGTCGATAAGAAGATCATAAGTATACAACAATCGTACATTGACAAGTGAAAACATAAAAAAAGAGCAGAAATTAAGAAGGAAAAAAAGAAATAAAGTCATAAGTATACAACAAGAAAAAAAAGAAATAGAGTCATAAGTATACAGCAATCGTACAGTGACAAGTGAAAACATAAAAAAAGAGCAGAAATAAAGAAGAAGAAAAAGAAAGAAATAAAGAAGCAGATTTAAAAGATGGTGAGGACTTACACTGATAGTAGGCAATGCTTGATGAAGGAATCTGCGAGAATGACTCTTCGAGAAAAAAAATGAAGAAAAGAAAAGAAATCAAAACTGTAAGTGTCTTACGTTCTGTTGATGAAGAAATCAAATGCACCGGGTCCTTCTTATATAGTGAAGAGGCTGCATAAGAAATCAAATGCACCGGGTCCTTCTTATATAGTGAAGAGGCTGCAGCAAATTATGGAAATAATTTGAATGATTGAAATCTCTCAAAATTTCAAGAGATTTCTTTTTTTAGCAAAGATTTGAAAATCATCTTGATGGAAATAATTTGCATGATTGAAATCTCTCAAGATTTCAAGAGATTTATTTTATTTTGAGCAAAGATTTGAAAATCATCTTGATGAGCAAGAATTAAATCTGTTCCTATTTCCTGTCTCCCGTAAATCTTGAAATTAAGCAGGGAAGGAAGTTGATTTGGGCCACTTGAGAAATAAATAAATTTGGTCATTTGAAAAAATAAAAGGTTGGGCCAAGAAAAAAGTTATTACTTGGATAAAGTAATTTCTCAATTGTAAAAGCCCAAATTACTAATGCTGAAAATAAAAGAAATTTTTGCGATTCCTTCACATCAAGACATGACGTGCGTGAATAAATCGCAAGGGCGCATTTGTAAGCAATTAAAATTTACGGTCCAATTAAATGGCGACACGTGGATTTTCTTGATTAAATATCAATTATTAATTTATTTTGGAATTTAAATAAATAAATTCCTAAAAATAGATTAATAAATAATTGATAATTAATTTAAGCCCAACAAATTAAATGAGGCTTAAATTAAGTGAGGCCTGGTCCAAATCAAACAAGCCCAAGTCAAATGAGGCATGACTTAAGTCAAACCAGTCCATACAAATTAAATCAGGCCCAAATAAAATAGGCCTGATTACATCCCAAACAAGTGAAGGCCCAAGCCCGCAGGATATGGCCCAAATAGCTCTAGACCAATCAGAATGCAAGGCATTTATGAAGGAGTCTTCACCTCCCTCCTATATAAAGGGGTCTCCTCTCTTCATGAGACACACTGAAGCATTCGTAGACGACAATACTCTGAAGAGATTGAAACACGAGCATCGCTCCTCAAGATCTTCAAGGCAAGAACGGTATATGATTCAAGATCAAGGTGCTGAACCCCCCAAATCAAGTATTCTTCATACACTAAGTTCTTTAGTGTTCTTCGAGTCAAGAACGGCATACGACCTGAGATTAAGGTGCTGAGCCCCCCAAGTCAAGTGTTCTTCATACACTAAGTTCTTTAGTGTTCTTCGAGTCAAGAACGGTATACGACCCAGGATTAAGGTGCTAAGCCCCCCAGATCGAGTGTTTCTCACAGCAAGCACGTTTAATCAAAACAAAGGCTCGACGCCTCTGGATAAACATTACAAAGTCCCAAATTCGAGTTCAGACAAGCTTCAACTGAAGATCCAACTCAACACACACAGTCAGCAAGGTCAACAAGTCAAATCAACAAGTCAAAGTCCAAATTGATTCGAGAGAAGAATCAGAGGATAGATAGAGATTATTTCCTATATTCTCAAGTTTAATCCGTCTGGAGTATTGTTGTAATTCTTTTGTATTTATTTTATTATAAATACAAATTTGTTGTTACAGCAGGCTCTCTAAATGGGCGATATACCATATCTATTAGTCCGATTAAATAATGCCCAATCACAACTACAATCAAATAGTGCCACCCTTTAAAATATAATTAATAGGTTGATGGATGATCTGTTTTACATAAGGGGATCCGTTAGTGTTTGCCTATTTTTGTAGCACTCACGAGCAAGAATACTCGATCGTTGTAGTAGTATATCCCAAGAAAAATTATCAATCCACAAAGGAGTTATGTTCGGACTAGCAAAATACGTGAGCTCATGTTCATGTCATTTTTGTAAAGATGATAGGGGGTTTTGAGATTGATTAACCACTTAAGCAAGTAGCAAGTAAATAAAAATAGCAAATAAGAGAAACGACAAGTGAAGATGAATGAAAATAAAAGAGGATAGGTGTTAAAGTTCAAGGATGAAAAACATGGGATTAGAAACATCCAACCATACTCAATTCATACTATCATGCAAAAGGAATCCAACTTAATTGATGTAGACTAAGGGTGATCACGATTGTATCCTAAGCTCCCTTTCGGGTTACAAAGGTTGTTGTTCCATTTTAGACTCCCAAAAGCACTTAAGATCAAAGCCCAACATTAACCCCTTCCATCTAGGTACTAGTTAGAGTAAACTCTCCCTTTTTGTGTACTAAGGCCAACGAATGGATTGGTTCCCCTCATCGAATTCAAATATCCTTTCGGTCAAACCCAAACTCGATGTCTAATCATGCCTTCCTAATACTATAGAGGGTCGTTTCCGTCTCACTCCAAGCAATACATACATGAGCATCATGATAGCATTTAATTACCATAAATCAATTCATTGATCAACAATCCATTAAATCAATAATCAATTATGAATAACAAACCATGCCATCACAACATCAAGACAATTAAACTCCATGAATAGAAATCAACATCAATTAAATCAAAAACCAATTTAATCCACATGATAATATAAATCTCATATGCTCTTCATGTCCCCAATCCCACTAGAGGGATTAGCCTAACATGATAAAAGTAACAAAATACATAAATGATTCATTACAAATATCCATAGTCTAAATCCAAAAGAAAATCAAAGGAGATGTAAATCTTCCCCAACAATTTCTTGTAGGAGATCTTCAATACTCATGGGTCTTCTTCTCTAACTATTGATTTCTTGAGATCTCTCACACCCAATGGAAGGAATGAAGTTTTGATGGAGAATTAATGGAGATGATGAAGATGGATGAAGGTGGATGGAGATTATGGTGTGAAATTGAAGGAAAGGTGTGTGATGTGTGTGTAGAGGATGGGAAATCCGATCTTATCCATCAAAATATTGAAATGGGGTCTATTTATACCCCATGTGGGCCTTCTAGAAGATTTCAGTAATTTTTTGCGTTTTTGCACCAACACGGCTCGAGCTCCGCCGCACGCCCCGTGTTCTAACACAGCGCACGAGTCGTGTTCCGCACTCGGCCATAGGGGTAGCCGTGTTGTGTAATCTGACGTCCTAACACGGCTTTCTGGACAGGCCCGTGTGCGGTGCACGGGCCGTGTGTCTGTACTGGGCACGGGTCGTGTTCTGCACTCGGCCACAGACGTGGTCGAGTTGGTATTTCGGGTTTCAGCACACGGCCATTCTGACAGGGTCGTGCGCTGCACACGGCCCGTGTTGTGCAGCTTCTTCTCATCTCTCACTGTTTCGGCTCGATCTTCCTCGTTTCAACTCCAAATTTAGATATGCTTTTTCCTATGCCTTCCTTATCATATCTAACATCCGATAAAAATTGACAATATTAAGTTTAAGCTCATTCACACACATTTCCATAAAAACACAAAACACAACCAAATAATATACAAATACGGATAAAATAATACGAAAATACATATAAAAAGACACTAAAATCTAGGTGAAAATAGCGCCAATCAAACCCCCCCAAACTTAAGGTGTTGCTCATCCCCGAGCAACGAAAATGACAAACCAAAAGGAGAAATTTTCACTTAGAAAAAGTCTAAATGAACATAAGTAATAACACATCGTTAGCGATAACAACTACAAACTATGCTAAATCATCCTACAACATTAAAATCATAACATGAAGAATTAGCAAGTTCAATCGCAAGAGAATAAAATGTAATATAGTCCCTTTTTTGGTCCAAGCCTCACATAAGTTATAAATGTCTCTCAACACTCTTTAAAGTAGGGTAAAGCAACACTCATCAACCGATTGGCTTGACTCGCTATAAGCTTGCTCGTGGACTACATTCACAAACCACCAAAGTTTCAATTAGTGATCAAAAAGGTCTTTCATTAAGGATGTAATGATAGGCTTTTTGGTAGGGTAGGAAGTATATGGATAAGAGTGACTAATCATGTGTAAGTAATCAAAGAGATGGCCAATTTCCTCAACTTCTTCACTTTCTTTTCTTCCTTGCTTATCTTTACAAATCTCAAGCACTATTCATTAACTTCCCTAGGATTGAGTTTCTTTTGTTGCATGCTTCCTTTCTTTGAATTTTGTTTACTTGAGCATTTTGATGTTGCTTTACTCTTTCTCTTGCTTTGAGGTTGCATGTCCATTTCTTACTTTTGCTCTTTTCATCCTTTTTCTTGCTTGTTTACCATTCCCTTTTCTTCTTTTGCTAATCAATCAATCCTTTCTAGCTACCATCTCCTCAATCACCCACACAAAGGTATATATAAGCTTGAATGGATAATTAAGGCTTGTAATGTGCTAAATTCACAAAAAATAGGCTTAAAGGCTCAAAATGGTTAACTAAGGATGATGTTCATGGTAGGGAACATATATGGCAATGACTATAATAACAACGATGGCCTTAGATCATTTCACCAATCTCCACTAATCGGGCTCGTTCCTATAGTCCTTAAGCAAGTTCTAACTTATCAAACACAACCGATCCACTCATGAAGAAATACCATGTATGCATGGTTGAGGCTCAAATGCTCACAAGCTTGTGCTCGGACCTTAAGGAACTTATTACACCACATTCATCTCAAAATTGAACAAGTTAAGTAAAAAATGTCACAATTTGAAAGTGTAGAGATTCTTAATCATAGTTTGTCATCACTTATTACCACAACCTATCATCACTCACGTTCAAAAATGACTCACGACATCCCTAAACAAACCACCAAACATCCCAAGACAAGAATGAAAATACACACAACATAAAAATAAGGACTCAACAAACAAGACACAACAAAAACACAAAATGTGCAAAAACACAAAATACCATCATCCATAAGAAAATTAAGCACACATTCATCCCAACCTTTATTGAAAAGAAAATCCTAATTTACGAAAGTAAACCTCCCACAAACATAACACATGAAGTAGCATGCTAGTCACAACAATCCAAATCAAAATCAATTCATTTCAAGTAATAAAATGATAAGGTGTAGAGTACTCCCTCAATAGGCATTTGGTAAGGAAAGCGTTAGCTTCAAGCTCAATCATGCTTCCAATACCTCTCATTCATGCTCAAACACTCAACAAACACCATTAGTTCAACAATTTCATTATAAATATGGACTATCATGCACTTCAACTCCACCAATCATACCAAAATCAAATCCAAACTCATGAGAAAAATTTTAAAATTGACCCAATTTTACAAGAATCATACTCAAGTGGTGAGTCACGCCACACACTCTCCCCCCAAACTTAAATCGAAACAAGAGTTAAGACTTAAGTTTGCAAAAAGTGGTGAGACATCCTTACTCGAATCCATAGAGCACTTCTCTTTTCTTTGTATTTTTCTCCATGAGCACAATCAACCTATAAGGCCAAAACAAACAAGCATCAAAGATAAAAAGAATGGGTTGCCTCCCATTTAGCGCTAAGTTTAACGTCTTCAAGCCGGACGAATGTAAGCTCTTAACAGTCGAAGAAATCCAAGGCCCCATCGGGCCTCATCTTCACTTTGAGAAATTTCTTGGCTCTTTTCTTTTCCATCAACATGATTTCTCCATTCTTGCTTATAATTATCAAATCATCCGGAAGAATTTTGGATAGCAATGCTTCGTCTCCATAAGGCAGTTGAATTTCTCCCTTATCAACCTTCCATTTGATGTCCGAGTCCTCGTTCCTATAAATATCAAGCAAAGACAAGTTAAGATTAAAATCGTCAATATAATCATGGAAAAGAGAATTAGAAGATTTAAAAGAGTAAGAATTTTCAAATCCATGAAGATCATCCGGAGGTAGGATTGGAGGCTTGAGGTAAGAATCATACTTCTTTCTTGCCTTGTTACATGAAAATGTAACACTCTCCGTATTTGAACTCAAAGAAAGTTCTCATTTTTCCACATCAATATGAGCTTTTCCCGTGGCTAAGAATGGTCTTCCCAAGATCATAGGTGTTTGAGGATCAACCTTCATCTCCAAGACAACAAAATTCACTGGAAAAGTCAACTTCTTCACTTCAACCACTACATCCTCCACCACCCTAAGAGCTTAATAGTTGATCCATCCGCCACTTGAAGGCATGTAGTGGAAGGCTTGAGCTCTCCAATATCCAATTCTTCAAAGAGAGAATGAGGCATAACATTCACACTAGCTCCCAAGTCACACAATGCATTCACCACCTTCTTTCCTTCAACTTCACAAGGGATAACAAACTTCCCCGGATCACCAACTTTCATAGAAGGCTCCTCATGCAATGGTTCATTTATTTCAACTAGCTTCGCTTTCTTTCTCTCCTCATATTTCTTCTTCAAAGTTTCAACAAACTTTTGAAATTCCTCCATCTTTTCTTTTTTAACAAATCTTTGAGGATACAATATTGGATAAGGAGTAATAGGAATTCCCCAATAATCACGTTCATATTCCTCTTCTTTTTTCCTTTTCTCCTTAGCCTTTTTCCACTTAGGTACGGCTATTCTTTCCATTTCTTCCTCTTTTCTTCTAACTCAATTTCTATTCTCTTTGCTTCTTCTTTTTCTTCATCCACCGTGCAATCCACCAATCCTTCTTCAACCAAGCTATCCTCTTTCACCTTTATGCACATGCAATGCTCTTTTGGATTTATTTCCGTGGTAGATGGAAATTTTCCTTGTTGGTGTTGTGATCCCACGGAAGAAGCAATTTGCCCCATTTGATACTCAAAAGATCTCATCCTATAGTCGGATTTCCATTCATTCTCCTCTATTCTAGCCTCAAGCTGAGCATCTCTCTTTTCCATTTGAGCCCTTGTATCTTTCATGAATGCTAGCAATGTCTCTTCCAATGATGACTTACCTTCTCCATTCAATAGCTTGGCACTTGGATCGAATCCCGGAGGAAATGCAACTGCGGCTTGAGGATTAGAGTAGGAAAGATTTTCATGCTTCCTCGGACCTTGATAACCTCCATGAAAATTTCCTTGATTAGAAGGATAATTACCTTGAAAATTCCCTTGATGTTGGAAATTCCCTTGGTAATTTCGCCTATCTAAATAGGCAACATCCTCTACGCTTTGCATAACATTGTTCTCATCATTCACAATAGCACTTGTGCTTCCCCCTTGACTCACTCCTTGCGTGATCAAATTCAATTGCTTTGTTAAAGCTTGGATGCTCTCATTGAATTCTTTCATTCCTTCATTTTGAAACACATCACTCTTCACTTTGTTCACACTTTCCACTTGAGCTACCTTTCCAAATGCATAACCTCCCATTACTCTCTCAGAAGGCCATTGATAAGCATTCATTGCAATATCTTCAAAAATATCCATGGCTTTCATAGCATCCACTCCAAATATAGACCCTCCGGATGAGGCATCTACATGCATCCGATGTTGTCCACTCAACCCTTGATAGAAGAAAGCCACTTGTTGATTATCATGAAAATCATGTTGAGGACACTTTCGTGGCATCTCCTTGTAGCGTTCCCATGCTTCATAAAAATTTTCATCCGGAAGTTGCCTAAATTGAGTGATAAGGCTTTTCAATTGGAGAGTCTTCGAAGGAGGAAAGTACTTACTTAGGAACCTTTGCTCAAGATCTTTCCATGTATTACAACTTCCCAAAGGAATTGTATTATACCATGCTTTAGCCTTGTCTCTTAAAGAAAAAGAGAACAACCTCATTCGAATAGCATCTTTCGACACTCCCTTCATCTTGACAGTATTCGCAACCTCCAAGAAAGTAGATAGATGAGTGTTCGGGTCTTCAAGAGGACCTCCCCCAAACTGATTTGCTTTGACCATGTTGATCAATCCGGTCTTAATTTCATAATCATTGGCTTGAACCGGGGGAACCATATTGTGCACGGCTCTCGGTTGGAAGTAATCCCGAATTGCTCTAGGCCTTGGCCTCTCTTGAGGTATTTGTACATTTCCTTGCATAGCTTGGTTATTGAACATATTAACCATCTCTTGGACATTTCTACGAACATGTGGTTGTGCCTCTTGTTGTTGGAGTATCCTTTGAGCTTCTTGATTGGCAAGCAATTGCATATATTCTTGATTTTGAGCAATGAAATTCCTAAACATCTCCGCTTGATTCTCTTGCACTCCTTCTTGTACCTCCTTTGATCTTGTAATGGATCTTGTGGTAGGTTATGATTAGCATTCTCTCCACGTTGATTCTCCATATTTGTTCCTTTTCTAGCTCTCCGTCTCTCTCGCTTCCTTTGTCGTACGGTATTTTCTATCTCCAAATTCAAAGGAATGATCGATTGATTTCCCTTTGATCTTGTGATCATAAAACACCTACGAAAAGGCAAAGAGTGAGACCACAAACACAAAAAGAAATAAAATAAAATAAAATAAATCCTTATCAAGAACAACTAAAACAATAACACAGTACTCGACTAATCCGTCAAACTCTCCCCGGTAAAGGCGCCATTTTCTTGTTTGCCTATTTTTGTAGCACTCACGAACAAGAATACTCGATCGTTGTAGTAGTATATCCCAAGAAAAATTATCAATCCACAAAGAAGTTATGTTCGGACTAGCAAAATACGTGAGCTCATGTTCATGTCGTTTTTGTAAAGATGATAGGGGGTTTTGAGATTGATTAACCACTTAAGCAAGTAGCAAGTAAATAAAAATAGCAAATAAGAGAAACGACAAGTGAAGATGAATGAAAATAAAAGAGGATAGGTGTTAAAGTTCAAGGATGAAAAACATGGGATTAGAAACATCCAAGCATACTCAATTCATACTATCATGCAAAATGAATCCAACTTAATTGATGTAGACTAAGGGTGATCACGATTGTATCATAAGCTCCCTTTCGGGTTACAAAGGTTGTTGTTCCATTTTAGACTCCCAAAAGCACTTAAGATCAAATCCCAACATTAACCCCTTCCATCTAGGTACTAGTTAGAGTAAACTCTCCCTTTTTGTATACTAAGGCCAACGAATGGATTGGTTTCCCTCATCGAATTCAAATATCCTTTCGGTCAAATCCAAACTCGATGTCTAATCATGCCTTCCTAATACTATAGAGGGTCGTTTCCGTCTCACTCCAAGCAATACATACATGAGCATCATGATAACATTTAATTACCATAAATCAATTCATTGATCAACAATCCATTAAACCAATAATCAATTATGAATAACAAACCATGCCATCACAACATCAAGACAATTAAACTCCATGAATAGAAATCAACATCAATTAAATCAAAAACTAATTTAATCCACATGATAATATAAATCTCATATGCTCTTCATGTCCCCAATCCCACTAGAGGGATTAGCCTAACATGATAAAAGTAACAAAACACATAAATGATTCATTACAAATATCCATAGTCTAAATCCAAAAGAAAATCAAAGGAGATGTAAATCTTCCCCAACAATTTCTTGTAGGAGATCTTCAATACTCATGGGTCTTCTTCTCTAGCTATTGATTTCTTGAGATCTCTCACACCCAATGGAAGGAATGAAGTTTTGATGAAGAATTAATGGAGATGATGAAGATGGATCAAGATGGATGAAGGTGGATGGAGATTATGGTGTGAAATTAAAGGAAAGGTGTGTGATGTGTGTGTAGAGGATAGGAAATCCGATCTTATCCATCAAAATATTGAAATGGGGTCTATTTATACCCCATGTGGGCCTTCTAGAAGAATTCAGCAATTTTTTGCGTTTTTGCACCAACACGGCTCGAGCTCCGCCGCACGCCCCGTGTTCTAACACAGCGCACGAGTCGTGTTCCGCACTCGGCCACAGGGGTGGCCGTGTTGTGTAATCTGACGTCCTAACACGGCTTTCTGGACAGGCCTGTGCGCAGTGCACGGGCCGTGTATCTGTACTGGGCACGGGTCGTGTTCTGCACTCGACCACAGGCGTGGCCGAGTTGGTATTTCGGGTGTCAGCGCACGGCCATTCTGACAGGGTCGTGCGCTGCACACGGCCCGTGTTGTGCAGCTTCTTCTCCTCTCTCACTGTTTTGGCTCGATCTTCCTCGTTTCAACTCCAAATTTAGATCTGTTTTTTCCTATGCCTTCCTTATCATATCTAGCATCCAATAAAAATTGAAAATATTAAGTTTAAGCTCATTCACACACATTTCCATAAAAACACAAAACACAACCAAATAACATACAAATACGGATAAAATAATACGAAAACACATATAAAAAGACACTAAAATCTAGGTGAAAATAGCGCCAATCAGTGAGACAGTCTCACCCAAATCTTTGCCAACTTTTTGAGCTTTTTGATATTCAGATGTTTATATACAAAGAAGTTGATCCATAATTTTTATTTTTATTTTTCTTCTATTCCCATTAATGAATAAATAAATAAATAAATAAAAGACTTTGTGGAATAAATACTAGGAGATGTTAATATGGAGAGGTTTTTTTAGTTGAAGAGTAATACAACGTTGATAACAAGAGGGTGGCCCTCTTAGGTCGTGGGTAACTATTATTGGTCGGTTGAGTTATTATGATTTACCTACCTTACAAATTATCGGGCCAGAGTATAGGGGCGTTTGGGTTAGGTGAAACTAACTTTTTTTTTGCACAAGTGGCCGAGTAGAAGGTTTTAGATGCAATGTATTTACCGAAAATTTTATTGTAAATTTGTCAAAACATAGAAGTTGTTATTTGCTTTCATCAAAAACTATGTAGATTACATTTTATATTAGACAAATTCTCCTGTGAGACATCCATTTAGGTGAGACGGGTTTAAGACGGGTATCCAAGTGTAATTTGACCCTTTTTAATTAATTAATAAATTAATCAATATAATCCCTTAAAATTTGCTTGATTAGTTTAGATTTAGGAGAGAGAAGAATCTTCTCAAATTCAACACGTCCCTGCATCAATCGAGGATAGAGAAAAGAATCCCAAATTCATGACATCCCCCAATCCATCGAAAGAAGAGAAAAATTATACAAGGTACGTATTCTTCCCAAATTCCTAACATCCCATTGACGAATGAACGAAGAAATATAGAAATCCATGTTGAAGAAGAGAAATTTCTAACATCCCATTGAAGAATAAACAAAGAAGAGAAAGATTATACAAGGTAATTTTGAAGAATGAAAGAAGCCGTGGGGATCTGTCACAGAAAATACCCCATACATCCGGATCTATCGCACCCCGCCACCGAGTCGCGAGCCCACCGAAGTTCGACTGGTCGCCCATGTCCCGCGCCGATTCGTCCCTTGCCGGATTTCCACACAGTAGATCTGAAGCCCAGTCGTGCACAAGCTGCCGCCCACTGCCGATTGGAAGCTTCACCGCGATGAGTTAATGCTTTCATTCTTATTATATATTGCGAATTAGTGTAAGGTTGTTGTTTGCTTGTTATTGCATGTGAAATGTCATTATATGAGTTGAATTCTATAGTATGTTAGTTTTATATTATAATATGTCATTTGATTGCTGTAGTATGTCATAGTTTGTTAGAGAGACATGAGTGTGATTTTACCATGTGAATGATATAGTATGTTATTTTTGTGTTAAAGTATGTCATTCATCCGCTCTAATATGTTAGAGTTTATTAGACAGAAATAAATGTGATTTTACAATGTGAATGCTATAATATGTTATTTTTATGTTATAGTATGCCATTTCACATGAAAACGACATACTATGAGACATATGTAATACACTTTAATATTAGAACATACTATAACACGAAAATGACATACTATGAGACAGATGAAATATACTTTTAGATAAGATATTACAACACAAATATAAAATATTGTTTCAGGTAACATACAATAACACAATAATTACATACTCTAATGCGTATTTGACATACTATAAAAAAACATAATATACTTTTAAGACATACTATAACACTTACATTGCTCATAATAATACGAAAACGACATACTATAACACCACCAAAATATTCTTCCAGATATGATAAAATAACACAAAAATTACATACTATAACGTATCCACGACATACTATAATGCACGTAATGTACACGAGCGTTTATTAGGATGGTTTATGATTTGCAACGATGATTTATCGGAGTGAAAAAATGGCCACGCAAAAAAATTTAATGATTTGAATTTATCCAATAAATAAATTTAGGAACTACTAAAAATAAATATGTATTAATTAGTCATTATTCATCCCATAAATTTAGGAACTACTAAGATAAGGGTTTGACTAATCATAATTATATTATATTATATTAATTAATTGTGGATAATATGCTGAACTAACCCGTCTCACGATCTGTTTTTCTTATGACCTGACTCCCCCTTAATTTAAACACCCTATCAATACATAGGGTATATAGGATTGGAAGGGGGACCACAGGTTTACACCGTGAACTTGGTTTACACGAGTGTTTGTATTATATTATTAATCAATACAAATTTAATGCATCAAATATCACTTTTAACCATATTTTAATTTCAATTATATTCAAAATTTAATTTCCCCACTAAATCTTTCATACAAATAGGAAATAGATTAAGGATTATTACTAATAGGTACGCGTGTATATAACCTAATTACTCATAAATACATTGATCTAAACGTCTATTTCTTTTTTCAACTTTACCCTTATTTACAACGTTGAATATTTCATCGTTTTCACTTAACACTAGTTTCATTGAACACTAATGTACACTAAATCAAATAAAAACAATGGGTGAGAGATTTAAGGATAATTATAACAACCCTATTTTCAATTTAATTAATCATGTATTTTTTATTTCTCTCTCAAAGATGCACACTAATGTACATTCGTAAGGCTCTTCAATTTAGTTGCGTATTTTCTGTTTCTCTCTAAGAATGCACACTAATGTACTTAACAGTAGTTTAAATAGTGTATTTTCTATTTCTCTCTCAAAGATGCACACTGATGTACATTCGCAGGGTTTTTCAGTTTAATCACGTATTTTCTATTTCTCTCTCAAGAATGCACACTAATGTACATTAGTAGGGTTCTTCAATTTAATCGCGTATATTCAGTTTCTTTCTCAATAGAATGTACACTAATGTACATTCGTATAAATAACATATTTTTATTTCCATCTTAACAATGCACACTAATGTACGGATAGATATATGTATTATTGGAAAAACAAAATATAATTTTATATTTATCGATAATTTTTTAAAGCGAATGTATCGCTTAGTAATTTTTAAATACGTTTTGTACCTACTATTTATTGACCCAATAGATTACTATCCTCAAACATCAGTCAAACATAAAAAAAATAAATAATAAATAATAATTAAGAATCATGTGTTCAACCCCATTTCTTCGAAACTTCCAACCACTCACATTAGAAAATCAATAATTGATATTTTTAAAAATCTTAAAATAGGTATCCATTAGAAAGTGACATACTGTATGTATTTTTTTAAAATTTTTTACAAGGGAACTACTTTCAAATAATATATATTAATATTAATTATCACGGAGAATAATTAAATACTAATTAATTGATTATTATTTTTAATAAAAGGCAGAATATTGTTATTATTTCTATTTGTTATGTAAAGAAACAGCTATACGTTGCATGAGAATTAATGAGAGGTTTGATTGTATAAGAAGATATAATGTGAACGTATCTTGAGATAAATTTAATTAAACATGTGCTATTTACTTGATTGTGTGAGACGTATGATGTGAACGTACCGATCCTGAGATAAATTTAAATTAAACATGTGTTATTTACTTAATTGCTATTATCTATTATAAATTATTTAAATAGATTTATTTTACTAACTAGTTTTTTTACCCGTACGTTGCACGGGATTGCGTGCAACAAAAATTATTATTTTAAAATATGATATAAATAGTTTACTGACGAATATCAATACACAATATCAATAACCTTACAGTACTACAATATTACAAAAATGTCATATTCTTTTTACACACAATCCAGTTAAAATCAACTATATCATACATTTTATTATACAAAATTACCCAAGTACCCCTCTCATTCTTATATCCCACTAACAAAAAGTTATTTTTCTTAAACTCCATGCCACACTATACGTGAATGTAGTTTTAAACTAATTATTTATTCATGCAATGTCACTGTTGCAGGGAGCAATAAAACTTGAACATTTGTATCACTACCACGGTCAATTACAACATTAATAACCAGATGCAAAATTCAACAAATATTCAAGATCATTTCCTGTACATAATTTTTTGGTTTTTGTCAATCTTATATATAACAATAACAATTAATATAATTATCTTTGCAACTACACAAGAACTAATCAATGAAGATGTGTAAATGTTTAACCATATATGTTATTCACTAATATACGACATGTGTGTCACAATGCACACATCAGCAAAATGCAAGGTACATGAGTACATTCTTACCCTATAAAAAACCATGAATAATTGAAACCATGATCACTCATTATCTATCTTAGTATAAGTTGAAAATGAGTAATTAAATGAATGTCCAAGATAATCACGTTAGAATTCTGGAAATAAACCAAGTATTCTCCTATTTTTTGCAAGGTAAGAAAAGTACAGCAGATCCCACCTAAGCAAAAGTAAAAAACTCACATAGAAGTCACTGTGAATCATGATCCAAATAATAATCATAGTCAAACAAAATTAAAGTATAAGACAACAATAACTTGAAACCTTCTTGCATGATTATTATAGGGTTTATAATATATTCGAGTCCATCGTAGATAAAACACAACAACAGTATTCCAAGAACTCAAGGAGGAGGTAAGAAATTTGTTTGTTACATGTTAGTTTTGGAATTGTATTTTTTTTTCTTATTTTTTGCAGTGTTGGATAAGTGTATTCAATTCAAAGATTGCAGAAATCCAAACCCTTCAGCTGCATTATTTAGTTATTTAAAATTTAATACTTAGAAAGTGAAATAGAAGTCAAACACATAAGGAGCATTTTAAAGACAAATGATTAAGTACATACTTAGTTTAACTTGCATCAACTTATTAATCTGTCAATAACAATTATCTAATATTTAAGGCATGAATAATTTAGATACCTGTCTGCATATATGAGAAACTGCAAGCATTATTTCAAAGATTTCTGAACACTTCTCGAAAAATATAGTTCTTGCACTTTGCCTTGTCATCACCATCATTCTTTTCCATTAATATCTTCAATCCTTTTCTGCTTGTGCATCTTGAAACTGCCACATACAATTGTCCATGACTGAAAACAGGTCTCTTCAAGTATAACCCAACCGTATTGAGTGATTGTCCTTGACTTTTGTTGATTGTCATGGCATAAGAAACAATTATTGGGAATTATCTTCTCCGGAACCTAAACGGCAATCTAATGTCTGTTGGTGTCAAAGTGAGATGGGGTATAAGAACAATATCACCTGCATTATTTCCTGAGAGAACCCTTGCCTGAAGAATGTGGTCTTCCATAACAGTAATCAACATCCTAGTTCCATTGCATAGTCCTCTGGAGTGATCAATGTTTCGCAACAACATGATTGGTGTTCCTACTTTAATCTTAAGCTCATGATTTGGCACTCCGAAACATTTCAATGTATTCAAGAATTCTGACTTGTGGACATCAGCTAGTATATCCACATTAGCATCAGATTTACATGCAGAGTCTGAGCTAAAATACATTCTCAATTAATTTCCATTTAGATTGACCATGTAGTCATTGATGCTGTCCACAACATCAAGGGTTGGAGCAAGTATTGCTCTGTCCTGTAAATACCTCGGATCATCCATTGAGTTCATAAAATTAGGGTAAGTGCTTTCAACTATGGCTCCAATTGTATCTTCATCAAAACTTAGTAGAATGTCATTCGATATCTCGACATCAGCTCCGTAGTCAGTAGGTTCACCAATTGTCCCATCTCTAATCATTGCCACCCATTCTGCAAGTTTTTTTATTTCTTCTGATTCGCTACTCACCGGCATGTTCAGGAGACGCATGTTCTTAGTAAGCTTCAAGACCTTAATTTCATTCCACAAATAAGAAGAATTAATTGTTGCACTTATTATGATCTGTCTCGAGCCCTTTGGAATGACTGGTAAAATTTGTCTAAAGTCGCCACCAAAGACAACGATCTTTCCTCCAAATGGTTTCTCTGCACAGAGTTCATCAGTCAACTGCATTACATCTCTCATTGTTCTATCAAGTGCTTCCATGCAAAATTTGTTACACATAGGAGCTTCATCCCATATTATGAGCTTACACTTTGCAAGTAACTGCACCAAGTTGCTTCCCTGTCTAACATTGCACGTAGATTCTTCGTGGATGTTTATAGGTATTGCAAATCTAGAATGCGCTGTCCTGCCACCAGGAAGAAGTAGTGATGCAATACCACTGGATGCTACATTAAGGACTATCTCTCCCTTTGATCTAATCGCTGCTGATAGTGTTCCCCATAAAAATGTCTTTCCTGTTCCTCCATATCCATATACAAAAAATACTGAGCCGGAGACTTCAACAAAGGACTTCATTATCGTATCATACACATCACGCTGTTCATCGTTCAACTTTTGCACCATCAACTCATGCTCCTTGGTCATATCATTTTTGTTGTAGTGCAATTCATTGAGAATCATTCTATTCTCAGTGTGTGGTTCACAATCGAAATTTGGTAAAGGCATTTCGTCATAATCACTTAGACTTTTTCCCATTCCTTTCAGTAGTCTATCGAGCTCAAGCAAAGTGGCATTTATAATCTCATCAGGAGTCATCTCCAGTTCTATTTTTATAACGAAGAAAATAAATCGAGGATATTGTGTTAAAATAAATATTAAATATGGAAAGAAGAATATCTAATTATGAAACAATTTAGAAATCATTTTAAATGTTATACATTTTGTTTTTATAACCTAATATAATAATAGAACATGTTTGAAAAATAAGAAAAGGTTGAAATTTGAAAAACTTTACAGTGGTAGTGTTTTAATCAAATATTACATGCAATGTTGGGTTGTTTTAAATGTAGCACTAATGTGACATGTCCATGATACATAGCCATATATTAAACCCTATAATTCTTGAATATGCATTCAACAAAATTTTATAATAATTAGTTAAAAGAAAAAAATAAATTTTCAAATATTCTGCAACCCTGAAGATGTTTAGGTGTACCTGAAAAGTGCATCAGCTGTCTCTGATGGTAGAGAATATCTTCTGATAGATGATGCTTGCATTTATTAAATACTTCTTCTGGCCTGCTCATTGTTCCAGACATTAACAGTGTAACGAATAGTTGTCTCATTTCGATTCCAGTTGCCATGTGGCTGGCCTCCTCAAAGCAATCAACATATTCTTTATCATCATCTAACAACCCTCTTGCGTAGCAAGCTTTCTTGTATGTATAATGAGTCTCATTATTGTATCTTCTGAAATCTTTATAACATGTTGGACCCCTGACAATATTGAGCAATATTCTGAAGTAATAACTGACTCCAGCTCCTGCAGGTACAAAGAATATTCTTCCAACAGATCCTCCCCTTTTCTTTTTCACCCATTCTTTCTCTTTTCGTTTGTAAACGAAGTGAAGAGGTAACTCAGCATAAGTTAAATTCCTAGCTTTAGAGTATTTTTTATTAGCCTCGAACCAGGAAAGAAATATACTCTCCCTTACTGTAGCTTTTTCCACCACCTCATTCAATTGATCTGTATCTGAAAATACAACATTTTGTTCTCCCTCCAGGTGAAAACTCAGTCTCTCCACAGGTGGGTGTCGAAATTGAATTTCATGCCCAAAGATTCTCCATGATGATTCACTATTTGGTATATATCTACAGTCGTAGTACATTTTTACTTCATCAAAACTTGTGTTTTGCGCATCATCTTCACTGCTCTTGCAAAAAGTTGTTGAGATTCGATCATTTCTCTTGATGCACTTGGACAAATACTTTATTGAACGTGTCTGATTACACCACTCAACATTTATGTGGGCTTGATACATAAGGAGTAGATCTCTGTTGTTGGGAACTACATAACAATTGTCCAGTTCAATACCACTTTTCACTACAGTTCTGCCATCATTTCTCCTACGATAAACAGGATATCCATCCTGATCTATTGTCATTTCAGAAACAAATTTCTTTGGATAATGTTTAGTGCAAAAGCCATTTACGTTCATGCAGGGTGATTTTGGTCCTAGCTGACCGCAAGGTCCATGTATCATGTATTCACATACAGCTCATGATACTCCTTATCAGTCACTTCATCCGATAATTCTGCTGATATAATTCCATCAATTTCATTTCCAGATGGACTGTTTATGACTCTTTCAAGGAATAAGAGTATGTGAGCATGCGGGAGTCCTCTTTTCTGGAATTCCACGGTGTAAATTACTGAAATCGATCATTTAATATTTCAATATTGGCAAAGTATTCAATAAATATATTTGCTGAATAATATTGATATTTTCATAGTGCCAAACGGTTTAGAGGAGTAGTTATAATACCAAATCTAAGTGATTAGTAATAAAGTTTATGGGACTTAATATTTTATCATACATATATGTCACAACTCTAATTTAAATTTTACATTCTTCTATATCTTATATTTGCAAAATCAACAACATCGAAATGAATATATAACTTAAAGTTACTGCTTTTATACTCACACCATTATAATTTGAATTTAGACTATATTCATTTGATTGGTTTTAAAGTTGTATAACCTAATTTAGATTGCTAACTAAAGTTATAGGACTAAATACAATTTGCACAATAATTTGAAATTACACTGAATTCAATTGATTGGTTTTAAAGTCGTAGGACATAATTCATATTGCTAACTAAAGATATAGGACTAAATACAATTTTCACAACATAATCACTTTAAATTCTACTTGTGTTATTTTTGTTAAGGATGCATTTATGTTATAACAGCAGCAAAAAAATTTTCACAACATTTATCTTGAATTTGAAAAATCAACATCAATGATTGGTATATTTCATCTAACGTACCTTCTTTTATCCTCCCAAAATATTTCCACTTCGAAGATCTGATATCAATGAGTAAAGTTTCATCTTAAAGACTCTTGAAACGATGTCCGGTCTATCCTCAACATTTAATCCCTTTGCAGTGACCATTCTTTGAATCTCAGGCCATTTTTGATTGCACGTAAAAGTTATAAAAAGATTAGGGTATCCTGCCCACCTACATATCACCATTGCGTCTTGATAATTTTGCACCATATATCTTGGACCTTCGGTGAAGTATGCCGGTAACACTATCCTCTTTCCTTGTGTTCTGGCATCATTCTCACCTCCCAATAGAGCATCCTGTAACCCACTATACATTTGGCACCTGAACAATTTTTGATTCATCCTAACCCACCTCAATCGACTTGATTCAATCATCGTGTAAGCATCTACAATGAATTGCTGAAGTAACTTCTAGAGTGTGTTAATGTGGGTGCTTCACAATCTCTATCTTACAATCTGTAAGAAATGAATTCTCTTAAACTAACTCTCTTTTTTCCCTTACTCGAAGTGAGAAAAGCATCTGTGAATGGAATATCTTCTCTGTATCCATCCTCTTTGTAAACAAACAACAGCGGATACTATAATGCAAGATATGAAAGATTAAGTTCATTGATTCTTTGGAGAAATCCTTTTTTTGTTTCGATAATTATATCTCGAACACCCATCGATTGATCAAAATTGCTAACAATAAGCGCAGCCACCTTAGATGTTGATGGCAAGTTGTATGTTCTTGAATCCTTGGAACGTGTACCTAGAAGCTGTAACTTAATGTCTGACCCACCATTCTGAAGTTTTTTGCCAACACATTATGTTCATTGAGCATTTCTTTTAAGTCGGCAGCAATGCTTTGGTGAATAGTATTTTCTTTATCAGAAAGTCTGTAAAAAAGAATATGGTTCGAGAGGTGTCAAAAACAAATATTATGAAGAACAATTAACGATAGTAATAGTAGATATAGGTATTTTTTAGAAGTTTACCCGACAGCATTTATTCTATTTGAGATTTCATTTGACGTGTCATGAATGTAGAGTTGTGCAAACTTTGGCATGGCACCTTCAGGAGGCAGTAAACTTCCAATAAGGTAATAGTTCTGTCCACTGAGCCTGAATATTGTAGGTGATCGTCCATTGTTAAGTGATCGATCAATTCGTCCTCCCATTGAAGTGAATGCAAACATGCTGTTGTATGAACAAATATTTTCTCTGTATTGCTTTGTTCTTTCACTATATCCGTGCAGTAATTCATTGAGAATTTGCTGTGGTTGCTTCATTTGAGGTATACTAATTTTTCCATTCATACAATAGAATCTATACTTTGGATCCTTGCTCTTGGGTGATGACTTTGTACGTTCATCAAACCAAAATTTTACTCCACAAAATTGACACGAATGATTCTGATCTCCTGATTCCTTGTAATGTTTGCATGGTTATATATACACAATATCATGGAGCACAATATCATGACATTGTTGTACTATCATTGCATCATAATGTCTCTTATAATCATATGGAACGAAGTATGTAAGTTATATTTAAGATTACAATATCTCGTATAATCATTGCATTACCTGTAATGTTACCGTTTGATGGTGTGTCATCTTCATCAAAATTCAAATCAACAAACTCCGGTTGTTCTTCGATAAGGTTGCAAAATTCCTCCTGATTGCTAATGCCCTCTTCCATGTGCCAGGCAACATCTTCATCTTCATCATGATTAAAAATAGCATTTATAACTGGATACTCAGATTCTATGATTGGTATCTGAGTTTTGGTCGAGCAGTTCAGGTACTGATGACTGCTTTCTGTAAAGGTTAAGAAGTTTATATGTAATATCCTTAATCAATATACATGTATTCAAATTATTTTGTGATGAATTTATACTAACACACACACACACACACACACACACACACACACATATATATATATATGATAAATTAACATCTTCACCGTGATATAACAAAATTAATATGCACCATTATAATCTAGTATATTGATTTTCAATGATGTATATGCAATAAGTAATTAATTAATTTAGTAGCCATCAATAACCATTAACGTTATTACAGAGAGTATCCAAATCGTGCATCCCAGAATACTCATTCACTTGAGATATATCACGTTCATTTATGAATGAGCTTTTCTGATTGACTTCTGCTACAAAAGATAACTTATAGTTTTGTAACAAATAATATGAATTCAATGTGTTAGATAAAAAAACATAAAAATAGAGATATATAATACTCACCATTTGTGATATCACTTAATGGTGTGTAAGTAGTTCTCCCACCATTGAATCGACAGAATCCCTCCCCAAAAATATGCTGCAGGTTATTTTCATTCAGTGTTTCATATATCCGGATCGGAGAACCCTCTCCTGATGCTGAAAAAATAACACAAATAATAAGTAATTACAAATATGTATTGAATGAAAAATAATTACCAATGTTTTCATTCTGAAAATTTCTTTTTCTCTTGTTTATCACGGTGGATTTAAGGATCTTTTTCATTGTGCTGATGTGTAAAATGTTCTATTCCGTTATAATAGTGGCTAATGTGCATATAAATGGATGAGTTCATATATTATTTATTGTGTTTAAAATATTCTATTTATGGGATTCTGAAAGGTTTGTGGCACATTTTGATTATATTATATAAAGATACAATTAATTCAGTATTCAGTTAATACATTCCATAAATTCTAAATATCCCTATTTCATTAAATATAAACATAAATGAAAAATTTCCCATATGTGGTGTGCTTTAATGGCAGTGGCATTTAGCCTATCAATTAAAATAGACTTGTTAAAACTATTATTAGAAATCTTAATAAGGAAACGCAGAATTTATTCTTTAATATTTTAAGAAATTATAAGATATACTAATATAAATTTTTATTTTATTAATACGTAATATCTCTTCATGATCTCACATTCCATAAAGTTTATGACATATATCTCTGACTATCTAATTAATCATCAATTAGTATCATATATACTACTTAAAATATAAATCAAACAAATTTAGAATTGATGTAGATCTCCTAATCGTGAGAGAGTAGAGAAAACCAAATAAATTTAAAGGCAACTCATTATTCAGTTCAATATCATTACATCAAAAACACTCAGAACGATTCAAAAAATAAATCCTTACCAGATATGGGAATTGAAAGCCACATGAGTGTTTGTACCATCAATGAAAGTATATTGTGAGAACATTTTATCAAAGCTCTAAAATGCATAGTGAATTGTAAATGAGATCATGGTTAAATTTACATCATTGGCTTCGGTAAGAGGAGAACTAATGAGAAATTAAACATTGAAAATTTGGTATATATGTATATATATTTTAGAGTATTTGAAGATATAAATTAAAATTGACTTTTAAGATAGGAAGAATGAAATGCAGTGTCAGAAAATAAAGATATCAATGATAAGTATTTTAAGACAAAAGTACTTAAATGAACCAATAATTCTAAAAATACCACAATGAACTAAAAAGCTCGAAAGTTTGTTTAAATGTTAAATCTCAAAAAAATGATATTTGAGTTTCATTAAAAAAATAATAATACTACAGTAACAATAATGAACAAATAGTGATACATTGCAAAATTTAATAATAATAGTCATGTCTGCATCAACAAAAGGTTGAGTAAGAAATATTTTTTTCTTTTTATTAATACTAACTAACGAACCAAACACTTTCATTGTAAAGAATCTCTGCATCGGGATGGAACTTTACCTATTTCTTTAGGTGACTATAATAGATAATATTGTTAATGTTCTGCAAAACATAAATGACATTTAAATGTTAAAACTCAGGTAATAGAATAATGTTTGAAGAACATTGAAATCACATATAAATAATCTTTTGTATATAGTGCATAAATTTAAACATGTATTCACATTGATTAACTTAGATCACATTAAATAATTACAATTATTTTAATTTTAAATCAATGCTTCCAAATAATACGTTGTAACACAAACAGAGAGTACTAACCGCAGTCGATATCGTCTTTGTAAAAATCATTATGATCTTCATGATCAGTTTTTTCATACTCTGCAAATGATAAAAAATGAAGAAAAGCATAAATCAACATCAATTATACATTTAGCTCCTAAATTGTAGTTTTTTAATACTCTGCATATGTTTTATATCTGTAGCTCCCAAATTGAAATGACTGCAGGTTGTGGTGTACAAACAGTCATTATGCCTATAGCTAGCTATCCAAAATGTGAAATAACCATCATAAATAATGGACGCCATGTTGTGGATAAACCTATTACGAACTCTTGGGAATAAAACATTCCAATCAAACATTATTCTCTAATGACCAGCGTTGTTCTCCAATTCACATACACATTCAGTTCTGGTTTCAGCCTTTATCAATCCCTTTGGTGCAAAATAACTACCATACATCTCACTGAACAATCTTGGGATTACCTAAAATTTTAAGTTATACCAAAGAAATAGAGTAAATGCAAAAAGAATGAAGAGCGGATTTTTCGTATATAAGTTATATTCAACAAAAAACTTATATTAAGGAATATATGCATACAATGAAGTCCGAAGACTCTAAAGTGAATTCAGGAATGAAAACTCGATCAGTGATGAGACCTGCAAGTTTGTAGATGCCATTACTACAATTGTAAGCAAAAAAAAGTCGATGAAAAGGATATTAGAAATACAGTTGCATACCACAATAATTAATAGGACTTGTACGTAAGAAAGGTCGACCCTCTTCCTTTAGTCTTCCAGACCCATTAAAGAATCTTACATGAAAGATAGTATCCTCAGTTCTTGTAAAAAGAATGTGATCATTAAAATCTAAATTGTAGCATATCTCAATTGCATTCCATCCGCTTCCAAAATAGTATGAATCACCAATAAGATCAATAGAAACAGTCCAATGTTCATTTTTTTGATCTATGATTGTCCATCTATCACCAAATGAACTACCATATAAACAAACAAATGCCTTGGGTATTTCCTAGACATTTAATGTTAGATAATAAATCAGTAGAAATTCAATGAAAATTAAAAAAGAAAGAAAAAAAGAAACCAAAAGTTGAAACATAAAAGTGAATTTACTTAACAAATATATTATTCATACCATTCCAATTAGATAGAAACTGGAGTGCATTGGAGAGTATTCAAGCATGAAACCATCTATAGAATTGTAAAATCTATCAACGTATTCTGAGAAATCCTTACTGGACCACATCGACTCACTCACTGTAAACAATGTTGGTCATAAGAGGTTCAAACTTGAGTAATGAAACAATATAAACTTAGAATGTGATAGATTTGGTCAAATAACAGCAAACTAAATATTAATCATAAAAAGCTGATAATAATATCATAGTTTTCAAAATTTAACGTGAAAATATAATATAAATAAACATGAAACTGAAAGCATACTAACTTACATCTATTCCGACTATTTTCTCCAAGTAAGTTCATTTGACCTACACAAACAAAAATACAGTATCACCAAATGCAACAGTAAAAATAAAATTACGTGTGGATAACACAATCAAAAGAACAATATTTTTCAATTTGTTCACTAAGTGCTACGATGACTAAATTAGCCTATAAAATTAGTAATGCTTTAAAATTTATGAAAAGAGGTAACAAAATCACTACAAAAGTTTAATAGAATGTATGACAGAATGCACAGAGAAAACGTACCTTGAAGTTCATGGTGGACATCTAATTTGGGAAGATTGAGCAACGCCCACAGTTGACAATATTATTACAAAATTAAACACAAACAATTTATGAATTAGAAATATATCAGAAACTGTGACAATAAGAAAGAAAAATGACAAAAATACAAACAAAGATTTACCTAGATTTGAACCCATGAGATAATATTGTGATGTTGGCAACGAACTTAAGTCAGAAATGTATTGAAAGGAAGAGAAAGCTTGTGATTACAAAGATAATAAAAGGTTTTGGGAAAGAGAAGGACTTGTTGACAGAGCGAGATGAATGCAATTAACGTTGCTTTCTATGATTACTTGTGTTTTATTTTAAAAGGGGTTGAACTGGATAAAATAAAATAATAAAAAATAGATATAATTAATACTAACTACACACAATTTTATGTTTGGTTGGAGGGTTTTAACAAATATATGTAAATAATAAAATAATCTTAGCCGTTAATAATAAAGTTCACTGGTGAATCTTTATATTCCGTTAAATTAAATATCTACATCCATGGAAAATATCCCTATTAGAATATAGACAATTTATAGTGTGCACCCGGGTGCACCTAAAGATAGGGTGCACCCACATACAAATATAAACATAATTATATACAATTAAGAGTAAAAATGTATACAATTTAATTGTTAATTTTTTTAATGAAAAATTGTATATAATATTCAATAAAATATTATACACATATGGATGTTAATTTTTTTAATAAAAAATTAATGTGAAAAAAGTATACAATTATTACAAAACACGTATACAAAATCTTTATATATATAATAGCACAATGTGGGACATTTGTGTAATTTTTATTTTACCTCCAAAAAACTAATTTTTATATATGGTAATTTATTAAGCAAATCCTGATCGTCTATCTTCTTATTCAATCGCACCCCTCCATCTGCATCAAAAGAATTAATAGCGTGTCTGTTTACATCATTTATCTTCATTGCAGCCCTTTTCACTATCTTCTTCTTTCACACACAACTGGGTCTCTCACCGTTTATCTTCATTCTAGGGAAAATTTCTTCGTTTCCTCTTCTTCTTTACACACAATCTGTCATCATGGTTATGGATTGCTACGGTAACTCTTTATCTTCTGGAGACCAATTTTTTCATTTATGTGAATCTGTATCTTTTGGTGTAAGATTTGATGTATATATTCCGAATTTTTGTATAAATCGGTAGTGAATCGAATATCCAAACCCATCCTATTAATATTCTACTTTTTTTTCAATACATGCAGTAAGATATTTTGTATTTTATTGAGTGATTTGAATGTGACCTTATATGATCAAAATTTGATATCTAATTTGTTTATTTTGTTTTGATTTGAAATTAATCTTGAAATTTTTTAGCTGTTGATGTTTTATTAATTGTTCAATAATCTGTACTTTGTTTTGTATGCTTCACGATTAGGTTTACTGTTTAATTGTGAAATGTATTAGTATTAGTTTTTCTTTAATATTTGATTATGTAGTGCTACTTAATCTGTCCACAAGTTTCGATTCTTTAAATGTTTGATTATGTATTTTCTCTGTCTTAATTGTTGCAGAAATCAGTGAATTCGACTACATAACACCATGCTCTCTTACTTCTTATGTAAGTTCTATCATCAAAGGTGCGTTTACTTAAAATCACTTTGAATTTTTATATATACCAATTAAACCCTTATCCCATGATGTATTTTTGTTTAAATGTTGCAGAGGTCATATCTGCATTATCCCTTCATTCACGTGGAGAGTGTCAAAGTATTGGTGCTGATGCAACTTTTAATTTATTTGATGTTCTTCACGATCTTTATTTAAATTAATATTAATTGTCTAACTTTGATTATAAATTGTTACAGCTGTTGGTCGACTCAAATTTGGCGATGCACCGTCCATTCCTTCACATCAAAAAGTGCACAAGCAGACCTGTGACAAACTTTCCGTGAGAAATCTGACTTCAAATTTCCTATTGATGTACTGTTTTTTCTGTTTCTCGCACATTGACTTCCTAAATTGTACCAATTCTCGGTGGTCGCAATTTCAGGCTTGCGTCGTCCGTTGCTTCATACCCAAAGTCGAGCAACAAAAGTATAAAGAAATCTGCATTTTGGCCTTTTTAGCTCTAAGTTCCAATACTAGTACTGATTTGAGCACAAGTTTTTTGTATATCAGGTCTAATGCTGTCTGATGATTAAACCTATGAGTAAAGTTTAGTAGAATGACACTTATGTATGCTGTTTGGTTCTTAATGAATTTATGATATACTTATTATATATATATATATATATATATATTTAGATGTTTATGATAAATGAAGTTAGGCAATTAATATTTTGATTTTTGCACCTTATTAATTATCATTTAACCTTGCAGGTTATTAATGATCATGAGCAACGTTTAAAACAGCTCTAAAATACTTTTAATTACTTATATTTAAGTCTATATTAGTTGTCCCTTGGGGAAAACTGTCGGATTAGAAGTAACTTGGTATGCTTTTAATATATATTTTTACCTTATTTTTCAATGTTTCATTTCTCATTACTTATCCTTTTACCGATGTTTAAATACAAAAGTTGAAGCATAATCTGTTTTACAATTCACTTTGCATTTTTATATGCTTTGATAAAATATTCTCACAATATACTCTTATTGACGAGCTAACAGTACGAATACTCATTTGACTTTCATTTCTCAAATCAGGTAAGGATTTTATTTTTAAATCATTTTAAGTGTGTTTGAAGCAGTACTGATAATCTAAAAATTCTTCTTTCATGTAGCATAACACTCAGTTTTTCATATGAAATTTATTCTGAATCTTAATTCATTTTGCAGATAGATATCATATTTGATTAATTGGGTTTTGACAGCCATGAATTTTAATGCAGTATCTTCCTTAATTAGGTTGCATCTGCACCCTTGATAAGTGAATAAGCACGATTAGCTCTATACAATGTTAATTTTTTAATATTATAATAATTAAATTATTGAGTGAGTCTTATGTAAACCGGGTTTACATGTAAACCCTATTTTTTAAAATTATTTTTTAGTATATAAAAAATTACTTTTTGAAAAGTAATAATTTGTATATAGAAGAATAATAATTCATGTTTCTGAAAAGTAAATTTCATATACTAAAGAGTAATAGATAAGTCAGGGTATAAGAGAATATGAAGAGTAATATTTTAATTTAGAAGAGTAACAATTTTATGTGCCGAAAGAGTAATTTTTCATATAATAAAGAATATTAATTATTATTATCAATTAATTTATAATGAGAGAATATTTTAATGTTTCGTTAAAAAAATATAATACAAACTTGCGAAAATCCTTATCAATTAATTTAATTATGAGAGAGGCCAAAAATATTAAATAAAACATGTGGAATTATTTACTTATGGTCCTCAAGGAATAATTCCATAAGTTTTTTTGGTTGATTTTTAACCGTAAGATTGACGTTTCTTTCCGAATCTACCAACTTTCCAATAACATCTACATAGTAAAGAAAAAAATGTTATTAGCTTAATATAAATAATTGATAAAATAAAAAAATACTCTCAAAAGTTGCGGTAACAAATTCATTTATAAACGGATTACCAATAAGCTGATTTATATCAGACACTACCCAGAAACAATGTCTTCAATGCCAACGATGTTATAAGGCATGTCGATGAAGAATGCATCGAGCATTTCTTTTACGTCCGTATAAGTAAGCAAATTTATCCTATGTTTGCCTGTCGTTACTCTCCATGCAGCATCATTGTCAACAACTCCAACATCATCAATATCGTACACATAACGCTCGCTGAACTTGTTTTCAAATCTCCATTTTATGGTTGGTGATGCAGTAATCTGAACACGGCTTCCCTACATTATTAATAGAAAAATAAGAAATTTAATAATGAATATAAATAATACAGAGTTAACGTATGTTGTATGTGATATTTACACAAAAATAGAGCTTCAACTACCTCGGAATCGTGGAAAATACCCTCCCAATTTGTTGAACCTGCTCTGCATACATAATTGGGACTATGAAACAACCAAACACACCTAACCCTTATTTTAATCTCATCACTGTTTGTAACTAAATTCTTGATCAATGTAAGTTGTGGTGCCATTGTAGACAGTAGTCTGAAATATTGAGAAAAATAAGAATGGTTGCCTGAAGATAGAATAAGAATAGTAAAGGTGAAGTGATAAGCGCTCAAAACTGTGTTATTTATATTTGAAAGTTAACAGTGTATAATCTAAATAATTGGCGAAACACTACACTTTTTTATAATCAACCATTATTGATTGATACTATAACGCGTATTTTCAGCCAGAAAATTAATAAATAGAAATTACATATAGTAATGCGCACAGGTTTAATTATTCACGTTAATTTTCTATATTTAGATCAATTAATATTATGTGTGGGAATAATTTATTTTGGAAATTTATGGTAGTATATATACAATATAGATAATTTGCGTAATGTTGGACCTTTATTTAATCAACGATAATTGATTGATACTAACGCGTCTTTGCAGCCAAAAACTAATTAATAGAAATGACGTATTAATTTTAAGGTATAAATTTATACACATTTCTTTTCCATTTTTAGATTAATTAATATCAAGTTTTATTAGCGTAATACATGCAATTAGATATACCATTTTAAGTGATTGACATAACAATGTAAATCTATAAAATATAAAACATTAATTTTAATGCAACCGGAGTGCCAGTGATTAATATATGGTTACCATGTTTTTTTATGCTTATCACATTAACATATAACAATGTATATATTCTTTAAATAAAGCAATTTTAATTTATGACGTTCGTGGATATTTCATTTTTTTTCGATATTTAAATACGATAGGAATAAATTATCATATAATTAAAAGGACACAATTAATTTTACATAATTTGTATTTTAGAGATACACATATATTAAATATATTTATGTTTATAAAAATTTGGAAAAAATAACGTAACAAATAAGTACATTATTCTTTTTTAGCCGTGAGATAATGCTTAATTAAAATGTTAGATAATTTATGAGATAATAATATTTGCAAGAAACGAATAAATCTTAAATTTGTAAGTCAATAAAAATAATAATTTTAATTAGAGACCAAATTCGTAGACAATGATTAAAAAAAAGACTAATAATAATTTATGCTATCGAAACGTAAAATCTAAGAACATTGTGTTGAATTAAGCTGAATTGTAGTAGACTACCACATGTAATAGAATTTGAATTCAAGAATATTGTAAAACACTGTCCAAAGTAGATACTTTTCTTTTCATAACGTAGTCCAACAGTGTAGTTATGTCCTCCAAAATACAATACAGCAACAGACCAATTGAAATATTTTCCATGAATGTGCACAGTGAAAAATTTATGAGGGATTGACTGCAAAAAACAAAAATAAAAAATGTAATTACAAAATAAATTCAAACATAATTATAAATATATATGTTAAACTTAGTGTAGTAAAAAAAATTGTTAATATGATTGTATTTTAAAGCCAGTAACACACTAGTCGACCTCTGTTAACATCTGAAACTCTTAATTTTTTTGTAAAACATGGGTTAAAATTGAATAGGTTATTGCCTGCAAAATTTTCATTCAAATTTGTGAGAAGAGATGTTTAATATTATAAAAATCTAAAAAATATTATAGTAAAATTTGATTAAAGTAATGAATCAAGTGAAAATACTACCATTTAGAGGATGACTGTTATCCTTTAGAAGATTACAAACAGAAGTACGATTATTTTGGTAACAGCGAACATATAAGCTTTCAGTGGTATCAAACAATATGTTGACATACACATCCTTCGGGACATCATATAGATTCATCAAGCTAAATAAAACAACTTCCAGGGACATATTAGGATTTCTTAAAGTGTACTTAGCAAATTTATTGCCTGGAAGTTGCAAATTAATAATTTTCAATGTTGTGTTATAATCATTTAACGAATTTAGAATGTGATTATCCTTATTCACCTGTAAAACAAATAAAAATGTTATTATTAAATTTTGAAATTAATATAAATATATGCATTTAAAGTATTTAAAAAATTTTGAACATTAATTTCTTAAAGTAAACGAACCAGATTATGTGATTTTTTTATAAAGATATCTACCAAAGGACTTTGTAGGTTCAAAGGATCTGCAAGATATGAGTGTATAGATAACTATTAATATACTATAAAAATTAATAAATTATATAATATAAAAATTATACTTTTATATATGTCCAAAAGAAATTTGTGTTGAAATCTTATTATAATAAATAATCAGCAATTGAAATTACCAGATGTGGTAGTCTTCTCCATTCCTCTACAATCGTGAATTCTAAAGAATAAGGAGTTCTCATTTTTATATGTAAAAGTTATAACATCACCGACCAAATCTTTATACAAAATTTCAAAATGAGTCCATCCAGCACCAAAATAGAATATATTATTTTTAGACAACGTTGAAATACGAATTATCCAATTTTTCAAATCATGCAGTAACAACTCCTTAGGCAACCCATTTTGATAGAGATCAACAAACTCCTTGGGTATTGTCTATGAAAAAAAAATACTTTAGTATACTAAGTCCAATTATGATATTATAATTTACATAAAGGTATAAGAAATCCTACCATAAGGTCTTTGAATTCACTCCATGTATGTGGCACCACAATTAAAATAAAAGAACTGCTTACAAATGTATTTAAACTGGGGTAATTTCAAAATTAGTCCTCCAGGAATAGGCAAATCCAATTTTAGTCCTCAAGATATGAAAATTCACAAAATTGGTCCTTTTTAGCTCCAAATTGGTCCTTTTACTATTGCCAAACCTAATTTCCTCCATGCTATTTACGAAAATGCCACTAAGTTTATAAACATCAATATACTTATTTCTAAAAGCTAATTTTCATTCGATTTTTGATCAAAATGGTATCAGAGCCAGGTTTATTTATTTATGAATGGGAAACATTTATTATAAACTTATATATCACTTAACAAGAGGAGAGTTTCAAAGAGATATGGATCCGAACGAAAGTTCGACATCCGAGAGTGACATGACTATCAGCCCTGTTCCAAGCTGGAGCAACAGGGATTTCTGGCATGTCAACTACGACTAGACAAGCAGTTCTATACAACAATATTATTGTATGTTGTATAGACAATAAGCAGAGAAAGAATACGAGAATGCTGATCAATTTTGAGATAACCTCGATCGAAGGTGTAAATTGGTGGAAGCCCGTCCTAACCACACCAAAGAGGAATCTCTGGAGGAACTCCGCCAGATGGAGATAAGATATTCCAAAGAAGTACCAAGAAACATCGTGGAAATTCAAAATTTCACCGAGATCCATGGATGTATCCCCAAACAAGAGCAATGAAGGAGACGACCAAACCAAGGACCAAGAGAGATCTGCAAGCCCTATCACTTCTCACACTGGACGGAATGACAGAGTGGAAGGAGATCGAGACAGATAACTCTAAAATGAACCAAGATCTTAGAGAATTGCAGAATACGGTGAGATTCTTTGGAGAATATTGCCAAAGCATGTCCAAGACAATGTTCGAGATCAGCCTTAAGATGGACAAGGTGGAGAAATTACAGAACAAATAACTCGACCTCATCATAAAGTTGACAGAACAAGTAAAATTCCTGGAAACTAAGGTGACAGGTAGAAGGTCAGGAGGAAGGTTACCACTAACCTTCGGAACAAAACTCCTTTTACACTAAAAGGGGAAAACGACGGAGGTCACAAGACCAAAGTCGGAAAGCGAGAAGATGATTGCTATCCTTCGAGGAGAATCCACATCCCCGAATGGCAAGAGCAAATCTTGAAGATCTACAGGATCTATATGAGTCATTCCAAGGACTATCAATTGTAGATCTAAAGATGAACGTTGGAGAGGCATCAAGTTCTCAACAACAGTCCCAGGCTCATTAGACTCGACAAGATCGGAGCCAAGATGAAGGAACATCTGGATCACATGGAGTCCATAGGACAAGACAAGAAGATACATTCCAACAACCAGGAAACTTCAAAATGAAGGCCATAGGAATGTCAACAGAAGCAAGCCAAGTTCGAGGATCTAATATACACAACACCCCATATGGCCGGTCTCACCTTGAACCGATAAATCCATACGGGTTGATCTTAAACCTCGACACTCATGACTTCAAGAATAGAGAAGCCTTGATCGATGAATGGACAAATGCCATGAAGATCGCAGGTGGTGCATTGGAGCTGGACAAAGAAGGGTTCATAAGATTCCTTACTATGAGCCTGGAAGGATCAGTAAAATACGCCTGGGAGGAGCTCTCAGACGAAGTCAAAAGGGAGGCTATGGAAGATGAAGATCTAGGCAATATTATTGATCGAATGGCCAAGATCTTCAAGATTCATTTCATCGGAATAGGATACTTCGAAGGAATGGAAGAAGAAAAGAAAAAGAAGTATAGGAATGCCCTATACAGCCTAGAACTACTTGACATTTGTCACGTAGATGAATACATCAAACTCTTCACATAGTATAGATGGAAATCTAAGGTCAAAGAGGAAGAAGTATTCCATCTATTCTTTGCCAAGATCCCAAGCCCATGGAGAGAAATGCTGATCAAAGAGTATGAACCATGCGAGCTGGATTCGATAGCAATGAGAATGTCCTTCCTCAAAGCCAAGATTGCAGAGTGGTGTCATCAAGTGGCACTACACAAGAACTACAAGAGATTAAGGAGAATCAACAAGACAGTCCCCTTATATTGCGAAAGCAATGATCTTCCAACTATCATTGGAAGAAACCCAAAGAATCATAAAATGATGAAGAGGAATCATTCTTACAATCAAAGGAGCGGAGGATGGAGATCCAGAAGACCTAGATCATTTTGGTCTAAACAGAAGGCCCGAAGCTATAAATCAGGGCAAAGATTTGGACCATCAAGATGGAGTACAAGAAGCCAAGCCTCATCCCTAGGGTCAAACCAGAGGAGCACAGGAAGAACTCCTACAAGAAAGACATTCCGAAGAGCGGCCACACGAATCAATGAAAGATTCAAGGATTGCAACTGCTACACGTGTGGAGCAAGAGGGCATATCTCACCAGATTGTCCGAAAATCCATAAAAGGGGAGTACGACAGTTCGAGACAACTCCAAAAATGGAGGAAGCAGTTTACTTCCAAGACCTAGTACAGGTATCAGTTCGAAGATATACCCTCGGACGAGAGCATCTATGAAGAAGAATTCTTTAGCCAAGACGAATCTTCCGAAGATGAGTCGGAGTGAAGAGGAAATCTTCAGGAAAGAGATGTAAGAAGATATGTCTAGATTCTTTTCCCAGACATCTATTTCTCATAAAACCCTTATGAGAATCATGAAAGAGGATCCAAGGCTCAGCCTATACGACGGATTCACTGTGGGAAAATTGGAAAAATTCTTTTCAAGTTTCAAGAAGAGGAAACACAACATCATATACAAAGTGACCAAAGGGGAGATTGCCATCCCAATGGAGCTCACAGAAAATATGATAGAAATGCAACTGGTTTCTTATGAAGAAATCAAGAAGGAACTAAGTAAACTACCAGAGAGGATGTCCAAGATTATGTCTTGGGTCCATATTGGAGCTATTCAGATTCTCATCAAAGCTACATTCAAAGAAGGAATCGATACACCAATTGATATTGATGTCTTTGATAAGAGAATCAAGAGCACAAGAGAAGCATGCCTAGGAGGACTCTCGGGAAATCTGTACGCAGAAAAAGTAGCATCCTACATTTATCCAAAGATCGCGTACAATCTAGCAAACTGAGATTTCAACAGGGCACTTACCCTTCATCAAGATTTCAAAAACAAAGACTTGATGAAGGAAGGGAACTGGCCTTACTCTATCACATACAGTATCTCGTATGCCCTCTCCAACACTCATCATTCGGATCTATTCCAAATGAAAGAGTATATTGAGATACCTGAAGTGTTCGAGAAAGTTGCATGTGCAACTAGGCCAGAGATAATAGAGCTACTACCAATTCACGATATGGATTTGCGGATCAAAGACAAGCCGATCTGGAGCAGACAAAACATCCTCAGATTCGAGCAAAGGAGAATTTCTTTCCAAGAAGATAGAATGATTAGCGAGAAATGGGGAAAGAAACCAATCGTGGAGGTGATCTAGGAATTGAAAAAGTTCACAACTAAAGGTGAACTAAAATGCCAGAAGGATGGAGAGGAGTCGAAGTAATATTCGATATCACTAAAAAGGAAAACTCTATTCCTTGTGATGTCCTGTATTATCTCCAACAACCAACAACTGGGAGATACCAAGGATAGCTCAAACTCGGCGATCTAGAGCTAATAATCGAAAGAGTTGCAGGAAGATTCCTAGAACAACTAGTACTGGGATTGGAGTTTCTCGAGGATCATAAACCTTGGGAAAGACTGCAAGATGGAATGGAGTTTATGGTCAAGGGAAAAAGATACAAAGTCTACTAGTAGAGGCTCGGGGTTTTAAGCTCTGATCCACCCATGGTCACAAGTCCATTTTCGATATATATCACCATAGGGATGATATATAAGGAACATCATGCAGAGTATTTTGCGGCATACATTGATCAGGAGTCGGGATCTGCACAGCAAAAGAAGGAGTCTTTCCAAAAGACTCAGGTGAAGAATTTCCAACAGTACTAGGAAAAGATTTCTCTCAAAGGGTGTTAATCCTTAACAGAGGAATCAAGCAGGCGGAAATCATGATCGGAGGAGCAGATCGTACCCTGAGGTACAAGGTGAAAACTCCACCGATATATTTCCACGACACCAGAGCAGATATTCTGTTAGGAAATAATTTCCTACAGACATTCAAGCATTTTACCCAAGAAAACGCAACAAGAAGGCTTATATTCACAACCCTTTGTGAACATAAGATCATCGCACCAAGACTGCGTAATGTATTTCAAAGGAAAATGCCAATCAAATTTCGCAGCAAGCGTGGTGATGAAGGAAAACTTAGCCATCCAAAAATGAATGATCGTAGGAAGTATGGCGAAGCAGTCCTTCAGATAAGAACCGAGACAAGAGGAGGATGGAAGATGCAAAAACTAAAAGAAGATACAATTCACCTTCTTAAAGCAAGCTCGGGAGAAAGCCTACAAAGAGACGTCACCATCGAAGCACAAACGTCTTTGGAGGACGTCAAGAAGAAGATACAGAGGAACTTCAATGAAGATCCTCTAGCCTGGTGGGAAAAAACGAGCTCAAAGCCTCACTCAAAGTAAAAGAGGGAAAGGAGCATGAGTTAGTGAGATACAAGCCTATCCTAATGAATCAAGAAGATTGGAAGAATATGCAGCAAATACTTAAGGAACATCTAGACCTTAAGTTGATATCTCCAGGAGTATCACCATACAGCAGTCCAGGATTTCTGGTTTGAAATCATGGAGAAGTCAAGCGGGGAAAGCCGAGACTTGTGATCAACTATAAAGGGATCAACAACATCTTGGAGTTTGATGGATACTACATACCAAGTAGGGAACACTTGGTCAACTGTATCAAGAATGCCAAGGTATTCTCAAAGTTTGATTGCAAATCTGGGTTCTACCAGATTATGATGGAAGAAGGAAGCAAGAAATTCACAGCCTTCTCCACACCACAAGGACATTATATCTGGAATGTTACGCATATGGATTTGGCAAACGCACCCCAGATATACCAAAGGAATATGGATAATCTTTTCAAAGATTATTTTTCATTCATGTTTGTCTATGTGGATGACATCCTCATAGCATCAAAGAACATGAAGGAACAATTGGCACATCTGAAAATATTTTCAGAAGTATGCCACAAGGAAGGATTGGTGCTTTCTGAAAAGAAAGCAGTAATAGCAACAAGGCAGATCGAGTTTCTTGGAGTAGAGATCGATGAATCTAGAATTATTCTACAACCACATATTGTAGAAAAGGTCCAAGGATTTCCCAAAGATTTCAAAGACAAGAAACAACTCCAAAGTTTCTTAGGAGTGGTTAACTTCGCTGGAATGTTCATCAACAATCTGGCGCAATACAGGAAGGTGTTCAGTCCTTTGTTGAAAAAGGATGCTGAATTCAAATGGGATGATTCACACCGAGTAATGGTTAAACAACTAAAGGAGGTTTGCAAAAAGCTCCCCAAATTAGCCATTCCTAATGACGAGGATGATCTGGTACTATATACAGGTGCCAGTGACCATTGATGGGCAGCGGTTCTTACAAAGTCCACAACAGAATGAGAAATACCATGCAGATATTGTAGCGGGCTCTTTACGGAGAACGAAGCAAATAGATGGCACATCAATGAAAAGAAGTTCTTTGCGGTTCGGAAGGCGTTCAAGAAATGGCCGCTATTTCTCCTCGCGAAGAAATTCATCCTAAAGATTGATAACACAAGCGTCAAAGCCTTTTTGAAAAATAAAATCGAATCTAAACAAGAAAAGGATAGACTACTAAGATGGCAAGCAGAATGCTAATATTATGATTTTAATATTGTCATTATTAAATCTGTTGATAATATTTTGGTAGATTTCCTGACGAGAGATGGAAGGAGCTGAGATAGACTCCATCCTGACTGTTTCAAGGCACCTGATGGACAACCTTGAGTTGCTTCAGAGGGAATTCAAGAATCTGGCACTCAATGCAAGGCGTGCCGGAAGAATACAAGATAGTGATCAGATCAAAGTGTCTAATCGCATACGAGACTACATTCGAAATGGCACAAGTCTGTTCGAAGCAACACGAGAGCCACTCCTACATGCTGTTGATAGCAATTGCAGTCAACAAAAGGAGAGTAGTCGAGAACGGGACTCTAAACCCGGAGCAAGGGATTCAAGTACCCTTAGCACAAGTCCTAGATTGGAACCTCCAAAAGAGGAACTGGTCAAAGAAAAAATCGAAGACCTGGAGTCACATCTAGAGTCGACGAGTCAACCCAGCACCTCTGGGGTTAAAGAGGGAGAGAACAATCTTAGGCCTATGACAGGCACTGCTAAGGTTGGTATTAACTTAGCTGATTTATCTTATTGGTAGGAATACCAGGCCAGCTGGGAAAAATTGAATTCCCGATAAGGAATCCGACCGGAGAAATACCGGGTGGATATATCTGGGAAATATCCCCGAGTTTGGATACTAGAAGGCTCAAATCCAAATGATGTGAAATAATAGTATGATTTTGGAGCAGTAGCTTCAATCTATACTGTTGTACCAGGCTTCCCAGAACTTGCAAAACTTTCAAACTGGCTGGGAGAAAAGGTTTTCAAGGCATGGGAAAACAACTCGACTCTATCTAGAGGCGATGTACTGGAGCTACACTTCACCAGTGCGGCTCCAGAACCAGTCGGGAAAGGCAACCACGAGGCCTTCCATTTCATCAAGCTAAGAAGACCCGATGTCTCAGCATCAAATAAGATCAAAGAGTCTTCTGGAAAGGAACCAGTTTTAGTTTCTACATTTTCTGAAGAGCAGATCTCTACGCGAAGAGCAAGGGGTTTGTACGCCTGCATTAAAGCAATGGTGGAGGTGAAGTTCCCGTTCAAATTCGAGCACAAGTCTTCGAATGGGTCTTTCTTGTTAAATACTTTAACAGGAAAGAAGACAACATTTGCGGAGAAGGTGTTCCAAGAAAAACAAGAACTTCTCTGGAGAAAAAAGATTCCGGTGAGTAAACAGACTCATCGGGGATATTGCAACATGACCCATTTTAGGCAATGGACGAACAAGGTATGCACAAGCTGTTCCGCCCAAACAAAACCAAAATTTGGGAAAGGAATAAGACTGGCATAGGGATGATCAGAACTGTTGATCCACCCCCAACAAAGGAGATACGTGGAAAGAAGAGGGTTAAACCTCTTCGGAATACCAGGAGCTGGGAGAATCATCAGACACCAAAGATGACAAATGACTCCTCAAAAAAGCAAGAGTCAGGTGACCTTTCCGAAAGGGTAAGAGACATGTCCGAAAGGGTAAGAGACATGTGACCGACAGGGAAGATGACCCACAAAGGGGAATCCAATAAAGAAACCAGCCAGCTAATGAAAAGTTGGCATCCAATGTAAAGTGATGCAAGCAGTGACGTCACAAAAAAGAATCCAATAAAGAAGAATGGACCAGCCAGCTGCTAAAGTTGGAATCCAAGACAAATGACGTAAGCAGTGAGTCAAAAGAAGTTAGGAGGCTTTGAAATTCGGATTTCAAATCCGAAAGCCTCTATAAATAGGTGAGTTGAGAAAGCAGAAGACATCGACCATTCCCCTCTATTTTCTCTTTCTAAATAAACATTGTATCTTTCTTTTTTTGTATGAGTGTTCTAAGTGCAGCTACAATAGGTAGCTAAAGGAGTTATCTCCTCTTGTTCAGTGAGGATGAGTGTGTAATAAATTATCCATTCAATAAATAAATAATCTTGGGTTTCTGCCCGCATGTAGCCTTCCATTTTTATGCAACTTTAAACCTCCATATTTTCCGACGAGAAATAGTAGCAGCATCTTGTACACCCGGAGTAGGAAACGAACCAGGATTGTGCTGAGATCCGCTGAAGGGACGGGATTGATCCATCACACTGCGGGGCGAGTGGTTGGCTGTGAGGAGCAATCGTAAAACCTCCTGGATACCCGGTGGATTAACGGTCAAAAAAGATATTGTTACTGTTTCAAATCAGGTAATTACGAGTTTTAAATTATGTACGAAAGCATGCTGGGCCTGATATGGTCGTAATGGACTATTTCTATTTTGAAGAAAAGGGGTGAAAATCAGATTTAAATTAAAGTATAACATAAAATGGAGCATATAATAATAGAAACTTGGTAATAGTAGAAATTAGATTGGAAATAGAAGAAAGGACTAAAAATGAACCAAATAAGACCAAAAATGAGAAAATTAAGAAAGAAAGGACCAAAAATGTATTACGCTATTTCTAGAGGACTAAAAATAATAATAACCCTATTTAAACTATAGGTAAGCATGCTAAACTGAATGTTATAAAAAAAATGCTCAAGAAGTATTTATACACGAGTTGGAATTTGCAGATGAAAACATAATTGAAACTTATATATGGAAAACACAATTTTAGTAAATTATAATAATCACTACATTTATATATTAATGTATATTTAATGTTATTTAATAATTTGCTAACGTCATTTTTATTTTAAAACCTATTCAATTGTATTAAGTAATATTAAATTTTTTAAATTAAGTAAAAAAACCAAGTTACGGAAACAGTAAATGAATTGGTCAATAAGACTATTGACCATACATCTATAATCTATAATCTATAATCAAATAAAAACCATAATTTAGAAGTAATTATTTACAACTGTTAATATGGAAAGAATTGGGTGCAAAATCAAAATATTAATTTCCTAATTAAAATTATTATAAATATCTATATATGTATATATATAATAATTATATATTAGCATATAAAATAAATAATAAAATATGAGCAATGAATAAAGTATTTAGATTAAAGATTGGTTAAGATATTGATTCAATAAAGAATAGTATATACATAAATTTTTCTTTTAATAATAATTGAACAAATATTCACGTGATCATCATGTTTATATTATAAGAAAAATAATAATATACGAAAAAAAATATCTGACCTTTAATAAATATTAAATACTAACATTAGATTTTAAAACGTAATATGTGAGTGGAATACTTGAAGAATCTTCCACCAAATGGATTGGTTAGACTAATTAATTAATTAAATTAAATATTAGCGAAATATCAATTAAATAAAACATTAATGAATAACAGTAGTGAGATATTGAAAAAAAATGGTAGTATCCAAAAGTTAATTTAATGAACAAAAATTCATAACATGATTAGTTTAAGACTTAAAGAACAACCAGACTTAAACCACATTTCAGTAAACTAAATTTTTTATTTCACATTGAATAATATAAACATAGTCTCAATAACAAATAAAAATATACCCACAAAACCTAGGAAAATTGGGCATACTATTGATTGTAAAAAACATTAAAACATAGGTTCCTTTATTGCTGGTAAAAAAATAAATTATTAATTAAGAAAAAAGAGTTGTTATATGGAATAAGTAAATGATCTCAGAATAAAAAATTTGGTAGCTTTGTGAGACGAAACATAAACCAATCAGCAGACGGGTTCAGAAGTTGAAAGAGAAAGAGATCACCATCGCGAACGACTATGTCCTTCCAGATATTGCATAGCCAAAACTTTATAATTATACGATACGCATTCCTAAAAGACATGGCTGACCAAACACGATCACCGTGCATTAGATGAACCTCAAGGTGTTTCAGGGAACAGTTCTCCATGTAAATTTTGGTAAATTTGTTGGGTAAAACCTGTTTAAATTATTTTATAATATTAGAATATATAAATAAAGAATACTGAAAATGTCAAATTATATGAAAGACAGTTCTGAAATTTATTAGCTTCAAACTCACCATTACACCAAGTATAAGATCGGATTCTGTAACTTTGTAGATAAACAATTCACGGAAAGTAGTAGTATTTAGAAGTTGAGTAGCATTCAAGGATACAATATCAGTAACAAAAACTAGCGGAGCAAATATATTGACATTTTCTAAATTTTGGCCAAGCAAAAGTTAGTTCAAATATGCCTCAAGTTGAATAATAATTTGTTATGCATATTATAATTTGGCTGACCCTGAAAGTCAATTGAGCAACCATTACCATCAAACATCTTCATAATGAATTTTGTACGGCGCACATCATAATAAAAAGTAGCATACTTGAATCCAAGGGTGGAGTAATAATTGACAAAGGCAGGCCACCTAAAATCAAATTTCGATGCATTACTGTCATGCTTGATATACACCTTATAACAATGACCAGAAACCGATTCTAATTTGCAACAGTACACGCTATTGTTCACCAAATTATCAATGCACGGATAAGGAAGATACTGCATTAAAATTCATGGCTGTCAAAACCCAATTAATCAAATATGATCTCTATCTGCAAAATGAATTAAGATTCAGAATAAATTTCATATGAAAAACTGAGTGTTATGCTACATGAAACATTTTTAAAGGGAAAATTTCACATTTAGTCCCATAAGAATTCCTTCAATTCAATTATAGTTCCGTAGGAATATATTGATCTCATAGCTAGCGGTTTTAGTCCCATAAGAATATTATAATCGAAATTTTTCATTCCAAATTAACTTATATTATTATAAACTACTAAATTTATATTATTTTCTGTGTTTCAAAATAGACATAGTCCGTTTTGGTCTTGTTAATGGTTCAAAATATTTCGTCAACTATTAACAATTTAGATGAAAATTCCTATGGGACTAAATCTGTCAGTTTTGGGACCTTTTTGGCATTGAGCAATTCTTACGGGACTAAATATGAAATTATTCCCATTTTTAATTATTTAAAATGGTAATAATCCATTGATACGAATCAAATTGATCCGATTCATTTGATAATTGATCCGATTGTATTTATCTTTCTTGTCTTTTATCAACCTCATTTTCCACTCTATATAAGCATCACAAACAGTGAAGATTTTGTTTTGCTTTGCCGTACACTCTCAACAAAAAAGTTGATCAAGATTTAGATGGAGAGGATGGGAGAGATGTCATCAATATGGGGTTATGAAGAGGTATTCTGTTTCATTTTCGTGTATCAATTTCGAATTTCACATACATCACTGTGTTATTTGGGGTTATTACATTAGGTGTGCTAGAAATCATGTAATACAAATGTGTTAAAATAGTAACCATTTACATTATTTTTGGATTAATCAAAATCCCAAGATTTAATTACATAATTATGCCATATGTAGGTGCAGAATCAGGACATGGATCAAGTGTAGAAGCTTCTGTACACCACTTTGGAACTGGAAAAACTTAAATCTGAAAAAATGATAGAAGTGCAAAAGAATGAGGATGTGGATAAGTTGATCCTTCTGCTCAAACGTGCAATCCAAGAACGAGACGAAGCTCGTAACGAGCTCGGAAAACTGGTCCGAATTATCCCCGATATATTCTCGATATTTCCCGAGTTTAAGCCCGTCATGTCGAACTCGAGCATACCCGAACCAAACAGTCTCTCCGATACCTACAATTACAACTCGCACGGTTTGCCCCCGGCCGAGTCCCTTATCGACGTTGTCCCGCCTCCGGAGTTCTCCAACATGGTTGCATCTCAGCCGTTGGTCGATTTCAGTGCAAAGATCGATCAGGAGTCGTTGATCATAGACAATTTTTTGAAGGGCAGATTGTTGCCTCGGAATGGGATGTTTGTACAGGCGGTTTTGGAAGCGGGCCCGCTTATCCAGACTTTGCTGGTGGCGGGCCCGCTGCCAAAGTGGCGGAACCCACCCCAACTCCGGGGGTTTCAAATACCCCGGTGTCGATCAAAGGCGGGGATGCAGAGGTTTTTGGAGCAGGGCAAATGAGTGCACATTCTTATGCAAATTTAGGTTGGTGTGAGGAGTGGTTCTTTGGCATCACCTGGTGTTAGTATTAATGACTATTTTCCTTTGGGCAAAAGACAGAGATTCTGTTGAGATTAGCTAAAATAATTAGTTGGTCCATTAGTTAATCTTCGTAATTTATGAAACTATAAATGTCATAATTTGATTCTAGTTTAACTTGAGTGGATTAATAACGTCTTATGTTAGATGGTTTCAGTACTGCATAAATTATTTCGAGAACACTCATCACACATTTTCACCACGAACTTACGGATTATATATGTATCATTTAATTTCTTTGTTTTATTTTACCAATAAAATAAAAGGGAAGTATTTGTAATTTATTAATTTTAAATATTTTGGCAAAGCCTTGTGTAAAACCGTGAGTGAGACGGATAAATTTCATAACGTTATTATTATTTTTATTATAAAATATTATCACATTTTATTTATAATATAAATTGCAAGATTATTATTTTTTGTTAATTCGGTATCACTTTTGCAAAGATTTATATATTTCAATTGAGTGTGTCAATTGAGTATAACTTCTCGTTAAGATAAATATTTGTATGAAATCATTTCACATATTTTAATTTGTGAGAGGAATCTCAAAATAACCATCTATAGCCCGCTATAATTTTGAAAGCTATAGGCAACCGCCACCGGCCACCACATAAATTTCAATCTTTTTCTTTTTATCTATTGAAAAAGCTTGTGTGACATCGTACATGTCGGTGAAAAAGTGATAACTTTTATAAAAAAAAGTTGATAATAAATTAATAAAAAGTATATGTGAGACGATCAGAAAGTGATAATTTTTATAAAGAAAGTTGATAATAAATTAATAAAAAGTGAAAGTGCTATTTCATTAACAATTTATAGTATAAATAAAAAGTAATAATATTTTATAGCGAGAGTGATGAAATTTTATAACGAGAGTGATAACTATTTTAAAAAGTGAAAAATAGTCTCACGTGAGACGCGCTCACGCAAGACCTACTCTTACCTATTATATATTATTTCTTTTTTTATTATCATTAAAAAATGTGACAACAAATTTTGTCATATTTTAATTAAACTTTTAATTTAATATTATATAAATTTATGAAAGGTGAATTTTTTTTTTAAAAAAAAATTGTATAATGTTTTTAATATAAATGATACTCGATTAAAGAAAAATGATACTTAAATTATTTGGTAAATAATTCGTAGAATAGATAAAAAAATAATAAGTAATATTTTAATAAAAAGTGGCATTCAAATAAGGAGAGGTGATTCAAAGAAAGGTAAAAAAATGATAATATTCTTAACAAAATGTGACATCTAATAAAGAAAATGTAATATTCATCCAATTGAACTAGACTAAAACATGCATGCCCCTGAGGACACCGTATCCTCAAATCCCGCATTTTTCGAAAGATATACCCTTTAGTATTAAATAGTATACCCTTTAGTACAAGAACTTATACCCTTTATTCCTGGAAAAAAAATTAAAATTTTAATTAATCATTTATACTATTCATCTTTCAGCTGATCTTTTATATGAAAAAATTATACGATTATTAATTAAAGTGTATACTCTCTAGAATAAAATGATGTACTCTTATATACCTTATGCACCGAGGACACAAGAGACAAACCCATTGAATTATTTAATGAATAATTTGTAGAATAGATAAAAAGTGATAACATTTTCTTTAAAAAATTATACTTATATGATAAAATAAAAATGATGATCGTTCAAGCGAACTTTTTTATGAATAATATGTATGATGATTAAAAAGTGATAAAATTTTAAATAAAAAGTGATATTCAGTCAAGAAAGTGATAACCGAGCTGCTGGATAAAAAGTGATAATATTTTAAATTATCTTGATAAATAAAAAGTGATAATAATTTTAGTTAATAGTGATAACTGATCAATAAAAAGAGATAACCATGTAATTAAATTATATTACGAGTAATTCGTAAATAAATAAAAAGTTATAACATTTTAAATAAAAAAATATTAAAATATGAATAAATGATATTAAAAAATATATATTACTTTTAATAATGAAAAATTGACACGACCCACCTTACACAACTTATAATTCAAATACTATTTAAAATAAACATCATCATTATAAAAACCTGCATATAAATTTTTTTTCACATAATATGTTTATAACCAACATCATCACCAGTTCAACATACGTAACTGGTTTCTGACACCACTTCAAACCACCCAAACATGTGATAATACTTATTATATTACACAACCAAAATATCAGCAGAAACAAAATAACCCACGGCCTAGCCCAACGGGTAGTCATCTATGTATATTCGCTCAAAACTCTGAAGGAGCTCCACAGCTTGCAGCACACACCACATACTCAAACATCATCAGGCTCACCTACAATGCATAAACTAGTGAGACAAAAATCTCAGTAAGTAGAAATCATGCATGTTAGTGCATGATAATGCACTTAGTTCTGTATCGTCTATTTCCTAATCTTTCTAGTTGATCTCTTTTATTTTGAAAACTGTTCACGTTGCGGGATCCCCACGACACACTTATGATATGCACCCCAAATGAGCTCAATGGAGACGATTTTTTCGAACCCAAAAATAGTGCCGAGAATGATTTTTCTGAACTCTGGCAAAGTGGTGGGGACGATTTTTCCGAACCCCTAATAAAAATATTGGGAATGATTTTTTCGAACCCTGACAGAGATGCATATATAGTGGCCACACATACCATTAGTATCTTATTAATTTTGAGGAAAACACTTTTCATGTTTATACATGGTATGCATCCAAAACAATTAAATGTGCATCATAAACCATTTACAATATCAATATCAACATTTAATCATAATAAGGCAACAACTTAATTTCAATTCACACAAATCCACTTCTGAAATAACAACTTCACCTCAATCACATAGATCCATTTATAGAACAACCACTTCACTTTGGATCATACGAATTTCTTTTTGGAATAACAACTTCACCTTGGATCCCACAGATTCTTATAACCAATATCTTCTCAAATCATACAAATATATTTTCAACAGTTTCCAATCACACAGATCTATATAGGATAATGATATTATTTCCAATCACATATATCCACAACTTGTATCTCAAAATTTATCACAAATAATTTACAAATAATATTGTTGAATATGAACCATATTTTCCCCAAATCACATAAATTCCCAGCTTGTATCACAAATTAATCTCCAAATAATTCATAACGTAATTAAACTAATCAAAAATAACACAAAACATAATTATCACATATTAATCACAAATAATTCACAAACAGCATGTTTATGCATTGTAGTTGGACTTCTACTTACCTGGATTCCGACAGTAATATAGACCCCGTAAAGAACTGTAACTAATTCGCTCCGACATGCACGTTCCGGCGCGCTCCCTCTTCTCTCTTCTTCCTCTTTCTCTCTCCTCTCTCTCCCTTTCTTCTCTTTCTCTTCTTTTTTTTCTTTTTTTTTTGCTCTCGGGCTGCTTCAGGTTTATCAACGCCAATTGCTATGTATGTATATATGAAGGGTGGGTGAGTCGGTTTAATCCACCGCTCACCTGTCCAATAATTAATTTTTTTTAATTATTATTATTATCCATTCTTGATTTACGTGCAATACTTAATAGCTAAGGTATAATACATTTATAAATTAATACTCATACGTGTATATTTTTCTACCCTCTATTATTATTACGAGAACACGTGTGATACTTAATAATTAAGAAAAGTATATTTATACACATAAAATAATTTAATTATATATCCAAATTAATGCACGTAAATATTTATGCACTCATATATTCACATATTGTTACCATGTTTATCACGTATGTCTCAAATAAAGTGCAACGAATTAATAAAATGTAAAAACAATTGTCACATAATTGTTACATTATTATCACATAATTGCCACATAATTACCACATAATTATAAAATGCACATAACACAAATTAAATTATATTGACACATGAGTAGTGAGAAGCTCGGGTATCACATCCTTCCTACCTTATAAAAAATTTCGTCTTCGAAATTTACTTACCTGAAGAGGTCTGGATATTTAGCCATCATCTCATCCTCTCTTTCCCAACTGGCCTCCTCAACTAACTGGTTCCTCCATAATACCTTTACTAATGGTATTTCTTTATTTCTGAGCTTCTTCACTTCTCGCCACAAGATCTCAACTGGTATTTCCTCATAACTCAAATCTTCTTTCAACTCAACTGGTTCCTGCCTGAGAACATGAGATGGATTTGGAACATACTTCCTCAATACAGACACATGAAACACGTCATGTACTTTAGACATCGATTTTGGTAACTCTAACTTATAGGCAACACTGCCAACTCTCTCAATGATAGTGAACGGACCAACATATCTTGGACTGAGTTTCCCTTTTCTTCCAAATCGCATTATCCCCTTCATTGGAGATACTTTTAGAAATACTTGATCACCCACTTCAAATTCCAATTCTCTTCTCCGTTTATCTGCATAACTCTTCTGTCGATCTTGAGCAACTTTCATCTTTTCTCGTATACGGGTAACAGCTTCTGACATTTCATGAATCAAGTCTGGACCCAAAAGTTTCCTCTCTCCAACTTCATCCCAATGTACTGGAGATCTACACTTTCTCCCGTACAATGCTTCATATGGAGCCATCCCGATAGTAGACTGATTACTGTTATTGTACGAGAACTCTATCAAAGGCAAAAATTTACTCCATTGACCTTGAAAATCCAACACACACGCTCTGAGCATATCCTCCAAGATTTGTATTGTACGTTCTGATTGACCATCTGTCTGTGGATGGAATGCTGTGCTGAAAGATAATTGTGTCCCCAACGCCTTATGTAAACTCTTCCAGAAAGTAGACAAGAATCTCATATCTCTGTCTGACACAATGGTAAGTGGTACTCCATGGAGTCTGACAATCTCTTGTATATATAGTTGGGCATAACGATCCATGGAATACGTAGAGCTAATACGAAGAAAATGAGCTGACTTAGTCAATCGATCTACGATAACCCAAATGGCATCGTGACCTTTCACTGTCTTTGGTAGCCCGATAACAAAATCCATCGTGATATTCTCCCACTTCCACTCTAGAATAAATAAAGGCTGCAAAGTTCCTGTTGGTCTCTGATGCTCGACTTTGACTTGCTGGCAAGTCAAGCATTACTCCACATATCGAGCAACATCTCTCTTCATCCTTGGCCACCAATAATGTGCCTTCAAATCTCTATACATCTTAGTAGCTCCTGGATGTACAGAGTACGGTGTTGAATGAGCTTCCGTCATCACTTCTTTTCAAATGTCATCCACTTCAGGTAGACATAATCGACCTCCATAACGAATCACACCATCATATCCTAATTGGAAGTCAGAAGACTTTCCAGAGCTGATATCATTCTTTATCTTGTCAAACAACTTATCCTCCTGTTGGCTCTGTCGAATCTTATCCATCAAAGTTGGTTGAAGTGTCAGAGCTGCCATCCTTGCTTCCAACGATCCTTCCTGAATGATCTCCACACTCATCCTTTGTAAATCAAGCAACTCTGGTTTCTGATTTATGGTCATAGCAGCTACACTCTGTATTGCCTTTCGGCTCAATGCATCAGCAACCACATTGGCTTCTCCTGGATGATAATTGATAACACAGTCGTAATCCTTCACCAATTCTAACCATCTTCTTTGCCCATATTCAACTCTTTCTGAGTGAAAAAGTATTTCAAACTCTTATGATCAGTATAGATTTCACAACGTTCCCCATACAGATAATGCCTCCAAATCTTGAGTGCAAACACTACTGCGGCTAACTCCAAATCATGAGTTGGGTAATTCTTCTCATACTCCCTTAACTGTCTGGATGCATATGCTATCACTTTTCCATTCTGCATCAATACACACCCAAGACCATTCTTTAAAGCATCACTGTAAACCTTGAAGTTTCCTGTCTCCGTAGGAATAGTTAATATAGGTGCTGATGTCAATCGTCTCTTTAATTCTTGAAAACTTTGTTCACATTCCTCCATCCATGTGAACTTCACATTCTTCCTAGTCAACTGTGTTAATGGTGAAGCAATCTTAGAAAATCTTTCAACAAACCTTCGATAATATCCTGTCAATCCAAGAAAGCTACGAACCTTAGTGGGATTTGAGGGTTGTGGCCAATCATGGATTGCTTTAACTTTACCTGGATCCACTGAAATTCCTTCTCCCGATACCACATGTCCCAAGAAAACAACTCGGTCTAACCAAAACTCACACTTCTTGAACTTCGCATACAACTGCCTCTCCTTCAGAATCTCTAACACCTTTCTCAAGTGTAGAGCATGATCCTCCTTATTCTTAGAGTAAATCAGAATATCATCAATAAACACAATCACAAATTTATCGAGAAATTCCTGAAATACTCTATTCATCAAATCCATAAATGCTGCAGGAGCATTTGTTAATCCAAATGGCATCATTAAGAACTCATAGTGCCCGTACCTTGTACTGAATGCAGTCTTTGGAATATCCGCCTTCTTTATTTTCAACTGATGATACCCCGACCGCAAATCAATCTTCGAAAAGATAGCTGCACTCTGTAGCTGATCAAATAGATCATCAATGCGAGGCAATGGATATTTATTCTTCATCGTAACTTTGTTGAGATCCCGATAATCGATGCACATCCTCAACGTACCATCCTTCTTTCGAACAAACAGAATTGGTGCTCCACAAGTTGAGAAACTAGATTGGATGAATCCTTTGTCTAGCAACTCTTGTAACTATATCTTCAATTCCTTCAGTTTAGCTGGTGCCATTCTGTATGGCGCTTTATATATAGGAGCAGTTCCTGGTTGTAGCTCAATAACAAACTCTATTTCCAGATCTGATGGCAGACCTGGAAGATCATCTGGACACACCTCTGGGTATTCCCGAACTACTGGTACATCACCGAGGATTGGACACTGCTGTCCCTCAATATTCATTACACTCACCAGATACCCCTCGCAATCACTTTCCAACAATCGCTGTGCTTTTGCTGCTGATATCATCGGAAATCTGAAGCTTTTCTTGATTCCAACAAAAGTGAACGGTTCTCCTTTCACAGGTTGAAAAGTGATACTCTTCTTCTGATAATCTATTGTAGCACCATGCTTTGACAGCCAATCCATGCCCAATATGATATCATAATCATTCATACTTAACACAATCAAGTCAGCGAGGAGTTGTCTTCCTTCAATAGGAATAACACAACCTCGAAGAAGTTGATTAGTTTGCTTTGACTCACCAGAAGGTATCATCACCTCATAATTAGCTTCTATCAAGTTAGGTGTTCCACCCAACTTCATCACATACTCAGTGGACACAAATGAATGTATTGCTCCAGAATCAAATAGTACATATGTAGAAGTTCCAAAAATAGAGAACTTACCCGTGACAATTGAGGGATTCGCGTCTGCCTCCTCTCGCATCAAAGTATACACCCTAGCTGGAGCTCTTCCCTGATGTGCCTGCTTCCCTTTCTTAGGACAAGTAGTAGTCACATGTCCTTTCTCCCCGCATGTGTAACACGTTCTCGGAGGAATTTGACACTCTCCACCATGTGATCTAAGACAATTAGGGCATATAGGTAGTGGTGGCACCGGTGGCACCTTACCCTGATCGAATTTGGGATGCTTGTTGGGTTCTTCTTGTCTCTATCCTTGTTCCACTTGAACATTTGAATTCGGCCTCTGAAATGGCATCGGCCTCTTATCAACTCCCAAACTGCTGCATTGGTTTCTGCTGAAATTGACGTCTGATAGCCTGATCTTGTCTTATCCTCATCTCTGCTTGCTCAGCAATTTGAGCCCTTTCTGCTACTTGTGAGTATGTTGCTCCATGCAGTCCCGCCATACTCACATCTCTGTAAAGTTCAGGCCTTAAGCCTTCCACAAATCTCTCCACTTTCAGTACTTCCGTACTCACCATATGTTCAGCAAATCTCGACAACTGCTCAAACTTACGAAGGTAATCTATGACTGACATGCCACCTTGCCTCAACTGTATGAACTCGTTCATCTTCATGGCTCTCACTGGTGCCGTAAAGTACTTATTTCTGAAAAGCTCCTTGAACCTTTCCCATGTCATAGTCGTGACATCCTCGATACTTTTAATCGTATCCCACCAGTGGTCTGCACTTCCTCGTAACATGAAAGAAGCACATAGCACTCTATCCCCATCTGGAATTCTACTGTATTGAAATATATTTTCCACCATGCGTAACCAATCCTCTGCATCTGTGGGGTCTGTTGCATCCTCAAATATTGGAGGGCTCAGCTTTCGAAACCTCTCACAAACTATTTTCACACGTTCTACTTGACGTCTATCTTGATTTGCATTACCCTCTGGTTGTCCACCCATATCTCTCTGTTGAATCAGTTGTTGTATTTGTTGGGATTGGCGCTCTACCAATCCCATCAGTCGAGTAATCACCGCATCACGATTATTCCCTTCAGGAGGTGCTGCTTGCTCAGCAGTCCTATCCCCTTCAGAACTTTCACCTGTAGCCCTTACCATATTGTCTACTAACTATGCTTCCTACACCCCATGGCCAATATAAGTTATAAGACACATAATAACACAGAATGAAAATAACACTTACTTGCAAAGCTGCGCTCCCAAAGAATGAGTTCATGTACATAGACAGTCTGCAGGACCCAAACCTGGCTCTGTTACCACTCTGACATGACCCACCTTACATAACTTATAATTCAAATACTATTTAACATAAACATCATCATTATAAAAACCTGCATATAAATTTTTTTTCACATAATATGTTTATAACCAACATCATCACACCAGTTCAACATACGTAACTGGTTTCTGACACCACTTCAAACCACCAAAAATGTGATAATACTTATTATATTACACAACCAAAACATTAGCGGAAACAAAATAACCCACGGCCTAGCCCAACAGGTCGTCATCTATATACATCCACTCAAAACTCTGAAGGAGCTCCACAGCTTGCAGCACACACCACATACTCAAACATCATCAGGCTCACCTACAATGCATAAACTAGTGAGACAAAAATCTCAGTAAGTAGAAATCATGCATGTTAGTGCATGATAATGCACTTAGTTCTCTATCGCCTATTTCCTAATCTTTCTAATTGATCTCTTTTATTTTGAAAACTGTTCACGTTGCGGGATCCCCACGACACACTTATGATATGCACTCCAAATGAGCTTAATGGGGACGATTTTTCCGAACCCCGAAAATAGTGCCAAAAATAATTTTTCCGAACTCTGGCAAAGTGGTGGGGACGATTTTTCTGAACCCCTAATAAAAATATCGAGAACGATTTTTTCGAACCCTGACAGAGATGCATATATAGTGGCCGCACACACCATTAGTATCTTATTAATTTTGAGGAAAACACTTTTCATGTTTATGCATGGTATGCATCCAAAACAATTAAATGTGCATCATAAACCATTTACAATATCAATATCAACATTTAATCATAATAAGGCAACAACTTAATTTCAATTCACACAAATCCACTTCTGAAATAACAACTTCACCTCAATCACATAGATCCATTTATAGAACAACCACTTCACTTTGGATCACACGGATCTCTTTTTGGAATAACAACTTCACCTTGGATCCCACAGATTCTTATAACCAATATCTTCTCAAATCATACAAATATATTTTCAACAGTTTCCAATCACACATATCTATATAGGATAATGATATTATTTCCAATCACATAGATCCACAACTTGTATCACAAAATTTATCACAAATAATTTACAAATAATATTGTTGAATATGAACCATACTTTCCCCAAATCACATAAATTCCCAGTTTGTATCACAAATTAATCTCCAAATAATTCATAACGTAATTAAACTAATAAAAATAACACAAAACATAATTATCACATATTAATCACAAATAATTCACAAACAACATATTTATGCATTGTAGTTGGACTTCTACTTACCTGAATTCCGACAGTAATATAGACCCCGTAAAGAACTGTAACTAATTCGCTCCGACACGCACGTTCCGGCGCGCTCCCTCTTCTCTCTTCTTCCTCTTTCTCTCTCCTCTCTCTCCCTTTCTTCTCTTTCTCTTCTTTTTTTTTTTTCTTTTTTTTTTGCTCTCGGCCTGCTTCAGGTTTATCAACGCCAATTGCTATGTATATATGAAGGGTGGGTGAGTCGGTTTAATCCACCGCTCACCTGTCCAATAATTAATTTTTTTTAATTATTATTATTATCCATTCTTGATTTACGTGCAATACTTTATAGCTAAGATATAATACATTTGTAAATTAATACTCATACGTGTATATTTTTCTACCCACTATTATTATTACGAGAACACGTGTGATACTTAATAATTAAGAAAAGTGTATTTATACACATAAAATAATTTAATTATATATCCAAATTAATGCACGTAAATATTTATGCACTCATATATTCACATATTGTTACCATGTTTATCACGTATGTCTCAAATAAAGTGCAACGAATTAATAAAATGTAGAAACAATTGTCACATAATTGTCACATTATTATCACATAATTGCCACATAATTATCACATAATTATAAAATGCACATAACACAAATTAAATTATATTGATACATGAGTAGTGAGAAGCTCGGGTATCACAAAAATAATTAATACTAAAAATACCTATGTTAAAATAACGGAAAATAATTAACTAGGGCTAATTATAGTGTGCACCGGGTGCACCCTAAGATAGGGTGCACCCATATACAAATATAAACATAAACATATACTCCCTCCGTCCCATACTACTTTTCTCACTTTCCTCATTTGTTTGTTCCATAAAACCTTCCACCCCAAAAAAGTAAACACCACTTTATCCAACAACCTCAAAAGTTACTTTAATTTTAAATTTGTCACTCATTTTTAACACATATATCATTACTTTATATTTTTTTTATTACCTAAAAATACTACAATACCCTCCAAAGTCAATAAAGTTGGTCAAAAAGTGCAATTTTTCTTAAACAACGTGGAACAGTAAAGGTGAAAAGTTTTCTGGGATGGAGGGAGTACAATTAAGAGCAAAAATTTATACAATTTAATTGTTAGATTTTTTAATGAAAAATTGAGTGTAAAAAAATATACAATTATTAAAAAACATGTATACACTATTGAATAAAAAGTTATACATATATGATGCTAGTTTTTTTAATGAAAAACTTAATGGGGAAAAAGTATATAATTATTGCGAAACACGTATATAAAATAGAATAATATATATACAAAATAGAATAAAAAATTATACACATATGGGTGCACCTTGTACAATATACACCCTTAACTAAGATATATACTTGCTTAGCATGATAGCGAACTCCACACATTACCACATAGCCGGATGCCTTTTTATTCGAGTTAAATGGATAGTTCATTAGTGATGTTTATAACCGGACGCCTTTTTATTCGAGTAAAATGGGTAATTCATTAATTATGTTATCACGATTTCACACAATACTTGCCTTAATATTTTTAAGGCGTAATTGATATAATTGAATGGAATTATAATTGAATGGGATGAATTCATGAATGAAATAGAGATAGAAAAGGAAAGATTAAAAATAATTATTATCATGATTTGTATTGATTAGAAATGGATGAAAGAATAGAAATAAATTTTTTTATTTGATTCAAATCTCATTATTAATATTTTAAATTAATTATATTCTTAATAATTAATATATTTTAATAATTATACAATAAAAAATTTTAAGGTTAAAGTCTAAATAAATATTTATATAATTTAAAATTTAAATTAAAAATTATATGTAATTTATTTAATAATTATTAAGTGATTAATAAAAATAAAAATAAAATTTATATTTAATATTACAAACATGTTTATTTAATTTAAAAATAATATTAATTTATATATATTGTATAATTTTTATAATAAATATTTATTGAATATATAACTTTTTATTTTTTAAATAATTTAATTTTTATTATTTTTATTATAATATGAATTGAAATATATGATTTCTTTTATTTATATTTTAAATAATTTAGTATATTTAATAAATAATTTAATATATTATATATGTTAATTAAAATAAATATTAATTTATTTTTAATTTTCGTAACTATATGAAATATTTTATGATAAAAATAATTATTTATAATTCTAATATATATTACATAAAATAGATAAAATAAATTAATATAAATAATTGATTCCAATGGGGTAGGGAATAACTAATACCATGAGGTATGGAAGGAATGATGATTCTCATGTTTGAGGGAATACACATTCCTTATGGAATGAGCATTCCCATTAATAAATTATTCCAAACATGGGAATGAGAATGATATTAGGAATGTTGATTCCATTCTCATTTCATTCCACCATACCAATCATGCCGTCAATGTAGGTCTTGCACGAGACTGTTTTACTTTTTAAAATAGTTATCACTTTCCCTGTAAAACGTTATTTTCTCGCTATAAAAAGTTATCACTTTTCATTTATAATATAAATTGTTCATGATATAGCACTTTCACTTTACATTAATTGAATAAAATTTTTTATTATAGAAGTTATCATTTTTTATCTGTTTCACATAAGGACTTACGTGAGACGTTATCACACAACTGTTTGCCATATTTTTATAAATTCATGACATCCAAACAATTTAATTCAAATAAATTCATTTAAAATTCTAAAATTTTCATTTATAAATTTATTAATTTCAAAATACTCTAACCAAATACAATTTAATACAATTTTAAGGAAATTGCTACGAATGTGATTTATATTTTGGGCTGTTTCGGAAAATAATAATGGCATCCAATTAACATACATCATTTCTATATTCACACAAACATTTCTAAATATAAATACTTAGGAATTATTAATTATAGATATAAAATATAAGCTAATAATAGCTACTATATATAAAATATAAATTATTATTATACGTACAATTTAGAGAGTATTATAACTAATAGGTAGACTTTCTTGCTTGTTAATTGGGTGGGCCAAAGCGGACAGCGTTAGCGAGAAAACTACCTATTTTCAAGGTAGGACCCAAACCGATGGATTGATTCTATGACGAAAGATCTGCTCCTTAGGAGAAAGCAATCCAATCAGTACGGTCACTTCCATTCCAGTAAGTGAATACGGGGTTAATAATGAATATGTTCAAAAAGAGCTCGTTAAACGAGTCTAACCCTCGAAAAGCATATTCAGTTTAAAAAGTGTAACTTGGTGAAATAAGTCCCACCAAATGAATTGGTGGAATGGTGGTCCCCACCCATTTTAATTAATCTTATCTCTTTATTAATGTTATTTTTATTTTATTTTTAAATTACTATAATTAAATGAGTATTATACGGTAAACTTTAGGAATAAAATATAGCCTAAATCACAATGATGAAATTACAATATTATGGAAAAAAATATACCCTAAACCACAAGAGTTAAATTACAATTATACCCTAAATTTTATGGAAAAAATTATAATTATACCTTAAACCCTAGGGGTGAAATATACCCTTAACCACAAGGGTAAAATTACAATTATACTCTAAAACCTAGGTATAAAATATACATTAAACCACAAGAGTGAGATTACAATTATACTCTAAACCTTAAATCCTATGAGTGGATATACCCTAAATCACAAGTGTGAAATTACAATTATACCCCTAAAATTAAATTTCAAATAAAAAATAAAAAAAATAAAAAAAACAGCAACCGCGAATACTAAATGATAAAAGGAAGTGTGTGTGGGGCCGGTTCCAATTTTCAATTGGTGGAACTGGTCCCATGGAAGTTCTTGTTTAATTTAACATATTACTAATCAATACATTTTATAAAACGTCTTTCTTATTCTTAAGTGTATTTAATAATAATATAAAATAAGATGATATATTATTTTAATAATAAAATAAGAATTTTTTTTCCTTGGTGGATTGAATAATAATAAGGGCGGCGCTATTTCCATCCGAAAGATAACTAAGGGCACCTAAACCACTAAAAAAATTATAGTGAAAATACTATTATAACCCCAAAACCCTAAACTTATACTTAATATTTATTATTGCTATTCCACCCAATTTATTTACTAACTCCACTCTCTTCTTCTTCCTCCTCTCTCTTTCTGCGGTTATGTGGTGTTGGTGCGTGTAAGTGTGTATTTTGGGTATGAGCTCTTTCTTTCTCTCCATTTCTATCCTTCAATCCAGAAGATCGTAAACCATTTTCTTCTATGTTTATTGTTGTTTTTCTCAAAAGTTTGAAGTTTTAAATGGGAAAATTTGCAGATTGTCTCTGTAAGTATCACCAACAGTCACAAGAATGAGGGAATTTCGAATGCACATTTGAACAAGTTATTTATTTAATCTAGAAAATTCTTGTGCAGTTTGGAAGAATTAATTTTGCACAGTTTATGCTTGATGGTGATCGTCCACTGATAAAACCCCAGACCTTGGGATTTCACATTTTATGGATTGAAGATGACAAATTATCCATAAATTCACAATTTAAAAAATATGGTGCATTAAAAAATTTCTCATATAATTCCAGTAGACTTTTTTGGGTGTAGTTAGTAAATGAGTGGGTGAGTTTAGTAATAATAAGTATGAAGTATAAATTTAAAATTGAGGTTAAAATAGTATTTTCATTATAACTTTTCTAATAATTTGGGTGCCTTTAGTTATCTTTCGGGTTGCAATAGCGCTGCCCTAATAATAATTTAAAATGATAAAATATACTCATTCCATCATGTATTAACGTTTATGTTTATTTTTTACACGTAGATTAAGAGATATAATATTTAAATATTTAGTAAGGTGAGAGAAATATTATTTAATGTAAAGTAAGTGATTGTATTAGTGTTGTGTGTGGGCCCGATATGGAATTATTAATTATTTTGTGTGGGCTCAACTTGATAAAAAAGGTTATGTAAACCTTAAGTTTGGACAAACCAAAATGGAAAACGTAAACCGCGGGATGGAGGGAGTATTATTAGGATAAAATTTACTTTTAAATATTACTATATTTATCCATTCGTGTGTTGCATGAAAAGAATTATAATACAATATTCAATCATCTATTTTTTATGAGACACTCTTTTGTGAGATGGGTTTTTGTGAGACAGACTGTGAGACGGGTTGACTTATTGCTAAAATATGCTTATTATAGAGGTAAATTATGTTTATTTATATTTTAAGTATGTCAATAATGAATTATTATATATTATAACACCCTAAAATCATACTTTAATTCATCATCCATCATATTTTAGAAAACATACTTTAACAACTATTAAACATACTTTATCTATATAATAGGCATAATTTAACAGGTCTCAAAAACCGTCTCACATAAATAACATCTCATAAGAGATTTTATCATCTTTTATATTTAAATCGTTATTTTTACATTATTATAATATATTTATTTATTTATATGAATTTATGTATTTTATAAATAAAATGCTAATTATTTATATGAATATATAAATGCAATTTTTCTTTTTGTTAATATAACATAATTTTATATTTATTAATTAAATCGTATTATACGTACATTTATTTTTTTCATAACATCAATTTTTACTTGTATTTATGGATACAACGATTAGAAAAAACACTTATTTAACGATAACTGTATTTGTTTAAATATTAACTGGGTCCATTACTTATAGGTACAATTTATGTACCTATATTACTACTAGATACACAGGTAAATTATATATTAATAAATACCATTTTTATCCTTATTTTAATTATATTCAGAAATTAATCTAAAAGAATGATTTATAATAATAATAATAATAATAATAATAGAAAGATAAATATATCCGGGGATTTTTGAGATATAATTAATTAACTAATAAAACTGAAATAAAATAATTAACTAATGCGAAGAAAATAAATCACGCGGAGAAAACGATTTAGAATTCAAGAATGGAGAATTGGTAATGTTCGGGCAAACAGCTTAACTATGTGACTAATTTATCTAGTTCCAAATTAATTACCTGCAGACGTTTATAAGAGGATCACTAGGCCTAGTTAAATCACCTTGATCGGGTAGGATCTAACACTTATAATGAGCTGAAAATCCTAGGATCATTAAGAAATTAACTCCCTCTCCCTTTATAGGTACTTCATGCTAAATTCCATTAAAGGATAGAGCACTAGACTTCCCTTTCTAGGTACGCAATTGTTAACCCCTTTTGTCTCCTTACCAATCACCTAATAATGATGTTTTACCAAGTAATTAATATTTCAAATTGATTGTCTAACACTCTTAGCTATTATAGGCCAATCCCCTAAGATTGTCACAGGAAACAACAATTATTATGCAGAAATAGAGAATCCTATTAACTATCAATCAGTGATACCGTCAAAAATAATTAAAGGAATCAAAACCCAAAAACATAATAATATGAAGTCTCAAAATATCCTCTTCAATAAGGAAATAAACATTCTGCAGAATAATAAATCCAACTCTAGGACAATCAAATCACATAGTCAAATCTGTTTTAACGTCCTAACATTACCAACAAAGAAACTTAGTCCATGGATTTACGAGGGCAAATCACAATGATTCAATAAACCCTAACCATTGTTCTAAAATAATAAAAAAATAATTAAAGATAAAGAATCCTTTTTTAAGGACTCCGTCTCTTCAATTACGATCTCCGTCGGAATCTCCATCTCCGATCCAAGTAGCAACTCCGATCGTCTCTCCGGTGTATGGATGGAAGGTGGTGAATAATGGAGGAATTAGGGCACTGTGTGTCGCAGATGGTGGTGTGAAGGGTCTGTTCTCCCTCGTGAATTCAGAACTGGAGTATTTATAGGGGAGGAATGGGCCTGGGCCAAAATAAATGACGTGGCTAATAAGGATTGGGTCACACATCTCACACGACCCTCTTGACACACGGCATCAAGCGAATCACGCACGGTGGCGTGCACTATCACACGGCATCGTATGTTGTTGCACGGCAGCAACTGTGCACGAATTCTCCTCGCACGGCTTCGTATCTTGTCACATGGTAGTAACCGTGTGATAATATCCCACACACGGCTGCTAAGAAGTCTCACATGGCTGGAAATCTACTTTACACACGATTGAAAACGTGCAACATCTAGTTCACGCACGCCTCCGCTCGCGCAGCCGCCGCACGCGCTTCAGCAGCCTGGGCGACTTCACAGTTTTTAACATAACTTCTTCATCCGGCCTACAATTTGAGTGATTCTTGCACCCACGCGATTCTCTCTTCCTTGGCTTTCTATCTATATACAGGACACACAGAAAATCTAACTTTTTAAAGTGTAACAAGTTATGCAAACATGCACAGTCGTGCTAAGCAGGAACAGCTTGCGCGACGTCACCGTTTTAAACATAACTTTCTCGTTTCAAATCCGATCGAGGTGTTTCTTGAGCCAAAATAATCTTCTCTTCTGTAGCTTTCCAACCATATATCAAATGACCAATTTGGATCTCCACGCCAATGCAGAAAAATTATGAAAGTTGGACGTCTGTTTGATTGTAAGGAGCACGAATTCATCTTTCATTCCAACTTCGCGTTCTTGATCCTTTTTCCTATCAAAATACAACAAAATACCTCTTATGCACCTTTTAGTCGATAATAATTTAAAGTATAAAGATTTATGCAAATAATATCAATTATACACTCAAAGAGGTATCAAATTGAACCAGAAAATACATAAATTTCCACTCTCATCAAACCCCCCAAACTTAAGATGTTGTTCGTCCTCGAACAACGAAACGACAAACCAAGAGAATAATGAGATGGAAAGTCATGTTCAAAGGCAAGGATCATAACATCAACTAAGCCTGTAAAGACGTAATCATCTTAACTCGGTTCACATAACTTCAAATTTGAAAGAATCAATTCATTTAAAATATGCAAGTTAAGATATTTACTTCACCAATTCAAGTGCTCAATCCACCTATGCTTACAGGATATATATTATTTAACTCTCACGCTCATGGTGTATAAAGTGTACACCGTTTAGGTTATATATATGTACGCTCAAATTTAATTCAAGTGCATGCGTAACCATAAGCTTGCCCATTGTCTCAACTCTCCTTTTACTTGTAGCTAGCAAATCATGAATCAAAAAGGACTTTTATTTGGTTGTAACGTAGACTCTTTGGAAAAGGTGGGAAATTTATGGATAAGTGACTCAAACTCGGATCAATCAAGCTGCAGTCCATCTTGATCTTTCATTCTTCCTCATCACTTACATTAAGTACAACTCCTCCTCAACTTAAAAACAACAACCATCTTCTTTCAATTTTCTCTAACTCTTCAACTCCATCTTCTTTTCTTCCTTCACTTTTTTGAATGGGGTACCAGTTTTAGGCACTACCCCAATTGATCCTCCATAGGGTACTAAATTTAAGCACTACCCTAGGGTGTCTGTTTCATAGAGTACTAGATTCAAGCACCACTCCATGAACTTTATCTTTTGGTTGATCCTTTCTTCATCATCATTTTCAATTCAAACTTATTCACATTCTTCTTCTAACCTCCTCAACAATTACTCAATTGATCCAAGTAAAACAAAAAATCAAATACTGATTAAGCTCAAATGGGTTATTCAAAGAATGGATATTCAAGGCTCAACAAGCTGACTAAGGATTTAATGAATACAAGTAAAGTGTATGGAAAAGATGGGCTAAAAATCAAAGATGGCCTAATATCATTTTCATAATCTACTAGACTATTCTCGAATATTCAAGGAGACTCAAGGCAAGTTCTAGAATACACACAAGAACAATACGCTCAAGAATAAAAATATCATGCATCAATGTATCATGATTTAAAGGCTCAAATCTCACTTGGCTTTTTCATAGAATGAACGAGCACTCTTCAAGGCTACGCATACCTCATAACAAGAATATGAAGAACTTTAAGTACTTAAGAATTGAAGCATGTTTCCCTTATCAATCATAATCAACATCTTAGGTAGAAAAATAACAGCTCTTAGATCCCCATGAAATTCAGGTCACAGAATTTAAAGCTCGTACTCTTCACTCATAAGAATTAGAAAATCACATAAAAACTAAGAATAAGGAAAGAAGTAACGTGATTTCAATCTCCTTCACATCTTGCAAATTCACTTCGTCACCTTTAATACCTTCTCAATCATAAAAGCTCAAACACCAAACTCATCATCACATGAAAGATAAAAATATCAAAAAGACGAAAATCAATGACAGAATAACAAAAGACACACAAGACACCTGGATAGTCGCAAAAAAATTCAAAAGATCTAATAAAATTAGAAAATTTTAAAAAAAATCGACTTTCATGCACACAGACACTAAACAATGCAGAGTAAACATACCTAGGTGCGGATGGAACAAGGGAAGAACATCACACCCCCCAAACTTAGATGAAAACGTGAGTTGAATCTAAGTTTAAAAGGATATTATTACCTTAAGTGTAAGCACGCACCTTGAGTATAATTCACCTAGCACAAGACACAACAAACAAAACAAATAAAAACAATAAAATGGAGGGTTGCCTCCCACCAAGCGCTCTTGTTTAACGTCGAGGAGCTCAACGAAATGCAGGCTCAGAGATGTTCGAACTCATGCATCAACATTTCTTCATCATCTTTCATCTTCACTTTGAAGTGTTGTTTTGCCCTCTTTCGATCCATCCAAACCATCTCTCCCTTCTTACTTTCAAGGATCAACTTATTTGGATCTCTATCTTTGTATGCTTCCTTCTTATCAACATCAAGATCAGATAAATGAGAGCCACATATATCCGGAGGGACTGGTGGAATTTGTTTCCATGTTCCTCCATCAATACACGACATCTCTCTTTTATTTTTCCTGCAAGCATTCACAACACTCAAACAATCTGTTAATTCATTAGATAAAATATCAGATGAAAAATCAGATTCAACATTAGTAGCAGGAGTAAATAAAGAAGGACTTTTGTTGATATAGGTTTCCAATTGATCCTTAGACAAAATCAATGGCAGCTTCTCATCTATACTCTCATCAACATCAATAGACTTGCAGCTGGACTCTTCAGAACAATGCTTCAAAGCATCAAGTGAGAACACGATCTCCTCGTCCCCCACTCTAAGCTTCAACTTTCCATCTTCAACATCAATCAATGCTCTAGCAGTGGCTAAAATGGTCTACCCAAAATCAGAGGCACATTGTTGTCCTCTTCCATATCAAGCACCAGGAAATCAACAGGGAAGAAGAACTTATCCACTTTCACTAGTACATCCTCAAAAACTCCTCAAGGGTGTGTAACAAACCTATCAGCTAACTGCAGTGTAACCAAAGTAGGCTTCAACTCCCCAAAACCAAGACTCTTGAATGTAGTTAAGGGCATAAGATTTATGCTAGCCCCCAAGTCACACAAAGCTCTACAATTAGCATTATTTCCAATTTGAATTGGGATGGTGAACCTTCCCGGATCCCTTACTTTGGCTGGCAACTTCCTCTGAATGATGGCACTACACTCTTCAGTCAAATTCACTGTCTCCTTGTCCACTAAACTCTGCTTCTTGGACATGATATCTTTCAGAAACTTCATATAGTATGGCATATGCTCAAGTGCTTCAGCAAAGGGCATGTTGATCTGGATCTGTTTGAAGATATTTATGAACTTCTGAAACTTCTCATCAAGACACTTTTTAAACTGCACAGAGGGAAAAGGAATAGGATATTTTATCTTCGGAATACCCAAGATGTTTTTCTCAACTTCATCCTTTTTGTTCCTTTCTCTCTTATCTTTTTCCCACTTCTTTTCTGTAACAATCGGATGATCAATGTCTTTCTGAAATCCCATGATATGAGGAACAGAGTCTACTGGAGCAGATACAGGATCACAGGTAGTGAGTGCGCAACGTCTTCCTCTGCATGCACGACGCCATGCATGGTGCTTGGCTCAAGTGATGGCACATGATTCGTGCCGTGCGAATGACATGATTGCGCGCGATCCATGTCGTGCGAACTCTTAGGTGATTTCTCTTCATTGTTGATGCCGTGCGATGAATGTGACGGCACACGATTGTAGTCGAGCACCTTATCCTGGTGCTCGATGGTAATTCTTGCACGGTGTAGGCCGAGCGCCAAGTCCTCATGCTCGGTGTCATGTGTCCTCACATGGTTCTAGTCAGGTCTCCACTCGGCGTCATGCGGGTACACACGATTGTACCCTTGTGTGTTCTCGGACCAATCTTCACTATATTTCGGCATCCTAGGTCCTTCGTACTGCGTACCACTCCTCAAAATAATAGCTTGACATTGATGTTCTCTCGGATTCAATTCAGTCTGAGCAGGAAATTTTCCTTGCTATTGCAACTTACCTACTGCAGCATTCAATTGACTGATAGCAAGATCAGTTTCTTTCTGCTTCTTCTCTGCTATCTCTTGGTTTGTGACCATCATCTTGAGCATCAAATCCATCTTATCTTCCATTGATGATCTCCCTTCAGCAGGTTTCTGAGCTGGTTCAAATCCTGGAGGTGGTGCAACTGCGCTATTAGGATTTGAGTAAGATAGATTCTCATCCCTTCTCTGGTTGTTGAAGTTTGAATTTCCTTGGTTCCAACCTTGTTAAAATTAACGGTTGTTTCCTTGGTCATTCCTCCCCCCAAACTGATTGTTAGATCTGAAATTCTGTCTGTTACTACTATCTCCTTGAAAGCTCTGTCCCATAGCGTAGTTTACATCCTCGAATTCCTCCTCATCTCTAGCCATCATTACTTCCTCTCTGTTTCCTTTGGTGAGGCGGTCCAAATTTTTATATAGTTCATCTAATCGATCCTGGAGAGCTGACACTTCATTGTTTCCAGCATGTATTTCAATTTTTGCTACTTTAACAAAAGAAGCTTCTCCATCTGCTCTTTCTATCGGCCAATCATACGTGTTTGCAGCCATCTCTTCAAAAATCTCTTCAGCGGCCTCTGCAGACTGCTTAAATATAGATCCACCAGCTATCGCGTCCACTAACACTCTTGAATCTCTTCTTAGGCCTTGATAAAAAAAACCTAAGTAAGTATATTTTGAAAATCCGTGTTTGGGTTAGCTCCGCAACAGCTCTTTGAATCTCTCCCATGCCTCATAGAAACTCTCCAAGGATCCTTGTTTGAATTGTGTGATCTTTTTCTTAATCAAGAAACTCTTGGATGGAGGAAAGTATTTGTTCAGAAACCTATCTGCTAGTTGCTCCCAAGTAGTACAACATCCTTGAGGAAGGTTGTTGTACCACTCCTTGGCTTTTCCCATAAGTGAGAATGGGAAAAGCCACATCCTGATAGCATCCTCCGGAACATTCCTGTGCTTCTGCATCCTAGCATATTCATCAAATAACTGCAGATGCTCACTAGGATTCTCCAAAGGATTCCCACTAAACTGTTGTCTCTCTACCATACGGATCAATCTAAAAGGTAACTCAACACTCTCTGCGGTGATCGCAGGTCCATTCAACCTAGCATTAGTAGTGTACTTCAGTTTATATTAGTCCCGCATAGGGGTCGGGGCTTGCTGATCATCAGCCATCTTAGCTGCTTATACCTGTGCTCACACAGAAGATCAGAATTGTTTGGATCACAAACAAAATAAAATAAAGCAAGTAAAATTTAACGTCCTACAAGAAAATAAATCACTATAAAATTAAATTTAAATCTATAAACTATCCCTGGCAGCAGCGCCAAGAACTTGATCGCTATTTTATTTTACCTTCACTAAGCCTAGTTAAATCACCTTGATCGGGTAGGATCTAACACTTATAATGAGCTGAAAATCCTACGATCAATAAGAAATTAACTCTCTCTCCCTCTATAGGTATTTCATGCTAAATTCCATTAAAGGCTAGAGCACTAGACTTCCCTTTCTAGGTACGCGATTGTTAACCCCTTTTGTCTCCTTACCAATTACCTAATAATGATGTTTTACCAAGTAATTAATATTCCAAATTGATTGTCTACACACTCTTAGGTATTATAGGCCAATCCCCTAAGATTGTTAAGCAAAACAAGACCAAAACAATGTATAGAAAAAATGATAATCATGTGAAAGTGATAGCAAAACAATGACACTTCCAAGAGAGACTAAATAGAATGCACCAATTATAAATGAGTGGTAGAATGTCTCACAAATATTTGCCTCTCAATAGTTTCACTCAATAACGCTCAAGTATATGTAAAGGTAGCAAAACACTCAAAATTAAACAAGACAAGACAATACCATAAGCTTACTCCCAAATCAAATCTCCACCAAGTTTAAAGAGCGTGGTGCAAATATCAAAATGACTTTAAAATAGTTGTAATGGGGCTTGGGATAAGGTGGGATAAAAAGCATTAGAAAGGCTAAATTTACCACTTTGCAAATGTGTTAATATGTAAAACGTACATCAAAGCGATACATCTTGTCATTCTCATTTTTTCCACATTCCCTTTTTTAATTTTTGTTTAGAAAATTCTCCTTTTCATCAACACCCCCTACCCACACCTGTTTCTTTTCACAATTTCGAAAAAACAGGGACAACACTGAAGGGTTCAATGTTATTTTTAGAAAAATTCTACAACAAATTACGGCTCCTCTACGTTGCCTCTTTTTTCCTGGAGTTCAAAGTGTTCTTTTATTTCTTTTTTTTGTACTCCATATTTTTTTCCAACCATTTTTTTATCATCCTCTTTTTTCTCTTTTCTTCTTTCTCCTTCCATAATTCCCATTTTTCCTTTCTCTTTCTTTCTTTTCCTACAACCATCGATTCCCCCTTCATCATCAATTCAACCACCAAAAATAATTTTTCAACGAATTCCATAATTTGCAAAATAGTAGAAGGTTCAAATGGAAGAGTTCAAGAAAGAAATGGAATATGGCTAAGTGATATGCTCATTCAACAAAGAAAAGGCTAGGCTCAAAGTGGCTCTCCTAAAAGATTTATATGATCGGGTAGGTAAAAAAAAGGCCAAATGATAGGTTGTATAGGTGCCTTTATCATTTAATTATACATGCTCAAATGTATGATCTCAAAATGCATTCAAGGAGCAAGTTCTAGAATGTACATATTAAGTCCAATTTGCACTCAATCAAGATAAATATAGAGCTTATATAAATGATAGCTCTTCAAGGCTCAAAGCTCACAAGAATAGGGTAATTTTGCCATAAATTTTTAAACAAAAATTCTTCCACATTTGTCACAAAATAAATAAGACAAATCCAACAACTCACAAGTATCGGTACATCATATATAATTCTTTTGTCATGCCAAATATTTCACATATCAAAGGCACACTCTCATCATAAATCCAACACCAACTTCACATGTGCACATGTATAAGAATATTATTCCAAATGAATTACTATATATACATCTATTTGTTGGCAATTGGATCGTGTGGTTCAACATGATCAGTTAGGATTTCAGATAAACGATAATAGCGGAAGCGAATATAAACATTTACCGTACTTCTGGGTTGATGTAGAGGATGAATCACTGCAGAGAACTACCTCTGATCTTCTACTGTATGTCCCAAGTCGAATCCTGCTGTTGTGTGGGCAACAATCCGCAGGATTCTCTCAATCTGCTTCTGTTCTTTTCTAACTGTCAAATGAGGCACTGACTTAGGGTTAACAGGAGCTGAAATGACTTATATAGTTGGGCTACAGCAGGGACCAGGAGGAGAAATTGGATTGGGCCTCAATTGAATTTAATTAACCAAGCTTAGCCCAAAGCTTTTAATTAAATCTAATAATAATAATATAGTCCACTAAAATATTATTACTGCACTACCCGTCCAATCCCAAAATTATGTTCTGGGCTCCTTCTTATTATAAGCCCGTTGGTCTCCCCATGTTTAAGATATACAATGTCCATTAATTAATTAAGTTGCTGACAACTCAAATTAATTAATATCTCATCCGAGAGTAGTACCACTCAACCTCATTATCATGCCGGAAATTAATCCACTTGCAAGATTTACATGATAAACCTTATGAGCTCCTCAAGGGGACATCAACCTATGTCAGACATGGATTCCTTCTACAATCAACAGCACACCATAGAGACAGCACTACTTCCCAACTCACCGAGTATATTGATTTAATACTTATAAATCTCACCCATTGATGAATCAAAGAAATACATACTGCCCTACGTGTCGAGGTTATTGTATAGGGATTAAGAGCACGAACTTCCATAATAACAGAGATCAAGTTCTTCTATAAGTCAGTATAAGTCGAACGATTTCATACGGTCCTACTCAATACACACAAGTGCACTAATGTGATTCTATAGCCAAGACAAGCTAATACCGAACCACACTACAACCATACCGATAGAGAGTCCCTGTCTATCTCGGTTGTGAGCATCTGTTTATACTTTATAAGGAAACCGATAATATGATCTTCCGCGTGTTGTCACACAACACATTATCTACAGTATAAAGTAAATGGACTATTGCATCATGCATATAAAATAAATTATAAGATGCAATCATTTGATCAATTATTCTCATTTCAAATATTGTTATGACATTGTTCATACTAAAGCTAGACTTTTAGTATACAATCCAACAATCTCCCACTTATATTAAAAGACTATGCTGTCATGTCTTCTGCCATACATCTGATTCATACTCCCACTACACGACCATTAAAAGCTCTCGCCTTAAGGTCCTTGTAAATGGTTTACTAGGTCATCATCCGATGCAATCTAGGCGACAACAACCTTCGCCTCATCATATGATTTCTCGTAACAGGTGGTACTCGCGCTCCATGTGTTTAATTGCCTTATGGACTTGTGATTTCTTCAAGTTTGCAACTGCACCAATATCATCAATGTAAATTGTGATTACCTTGGGCAAACTTAGAAACACTTCAAAGTCCATCATGAAGTCTCTAGAGTCATATAGATACTTTGACTGCCTCTTAGGCTCCAATTCATCATCTTTCCATGATGGAGTTTGGAGTCTGAAATATATTTCTATATAACACTCCTCCACATTATGACTCTACTTCCTAAGATTAAACACATAACCTTTGAGGTGAATTTACTACCGTCCAATCTTATTAAAAAATCTGAATCTACGTAATCCACAAGAAGCAGTGAATCTGTCCAGTAAGTCCACATATAATTTCCAGTCCTTCTCAGGCACTTTATAAATGTCTTACCACAGTTCATCATTCTTGTTCCGGGTTACGTTGATACCCACTGTTCATGCATTCAGCAAAACAGATATTCAACATCGTTCATAGCATTCCTTAGATTAAGCTTCCTTATTCGCCGAAGCATAAGGAACCGCTTTCATCCTCTTTATCTTCTTCTTGTGTCTCAAAGACACATTCACTTAGATAAATTTACATGCTAAACAAGTATGGACTGTATCATTTATGAAACTTGAGATAAGCATAATGTCCTTTCTGTGATCCGTATTACCGTGATCAAAAGGATATATTTTGTCTTTCTTAAGTCCTTCATCTCTACCGCTTTATTAACCGTACCCTTACACCCGATAATACTCTTTCATTGTCTCCAATGAGCAAGATACTATCTACGTATAGTACAAAAAACACCACCACGTTTCCATCACTCTTTACAACACACAAGACTCATCCGCTCATTGATTTAAATCCATGCCACTGGATTACCTAATCAAAACAGATGCTTCACAATCTCAAAGCTTGCTTTAGTCCATCGCTGGACAGTTTTAAGCTTACTATCAAAATGCTATTAGCACTTTGCAATGAATCACTCTGGTTGCTTCACATAGATGTTTTCCTCAAGACTTCCAATCAGGAAAGCTGTCTTGACATCTATTTGCTTTTCCTCATAGCATCAATAAAAGAATCCGAATCAACATAAGCATAGCTACCAGCGAACATGTTTCCTCATAATCGAACCATTTCTTTTTGAGTACACTTTTTCGTAACAAGCTTTGCTTCCAAGGTTTTCACCTTTTCATATGATCCTCTTTTATTTCCTTTGACCACTTGCAATGGCTTTTACACCATTTAGTGGTCATACAAGTTCCCAGACTTAATATAGAATCCGTAGATTCTATTTCAACATTCATTGCATCTTGCTAAGATTCCGCATTTTCATCTTGTAGTGTTACGTCGTATCCGTGGGACAATACCATGTTTATTAGGGATCAAGTCTCACGACTCTCCCAAAACATATATTTATGGGTTGTCAAACAACCCTCCCACTACGACAAGGCACTACATGTAATTGTGTATCAGACTTGACACGCGTTGCAGTTTACCTTGTGGTATATCCTCTTGTACACTTGGTACTTACATTGTGTTTTCCTCTCACTTCCTTTAGAACAATTTACACATGGGTTTGTGATTTATTACATAGTCCTTATCCAAAAATCTAGTGATTGTATTAACAATCACCCTTCAATCTTTTAGACTAAATAAATCACACTTCATTTTTCTAGGATGTCCCACAAACAGACAAATGTTTTACGAATTACTGTTTCTAGGGCACATCCATAAAATGAATTTTAATTATTCCAAATAATTCATCATCTATCTAATCATAACCATAAGAGCTTTATTCCTTCTATCCACCACACCATTCAGTTTGGGGCATACCCGGTGTAGTCAACTTGAGATTTAATCTCAACTTCTGATCAATAGCTCCTAACTATCCCAAGAGGTATTCGCCATCATGATTGAATCGTAATGACCTAATATATTTTCCATGACGCTTCACTGTACCAGCCTTACAATTCTTGAATTAATCAAAGAACTTAGACATGCAGTGCATCATATAAATATATTGGTTTCCAGAATAATCTTCGAATATTCATAACCACCTCTCGCCTGGATAATATTAGGTTCGCTTGAATCAGAATGAACTAATTCCAACATATATATCTTTGGCTCTACACCCCACAGCCTTGAAAAGACAGTTAATCATTTTTACTTCCAAGCAAGACTCGCAAGTCCGATAGTTTCCACTTCAGATAAACCTTACGGTCTATCGGCTATCAACTTTTGAATCCTACTCAAGTAAAATGAATTAGTCATAGACGCCAAATGTATGTTTAGTTCATTTTCGAAGGTTCCTTTCTCTTACTTATATTAGAAGACGCATTATTTAATTACTATTTATTGCATATGTGGGATGTATATGATTCAAGAGTTTACATATTATCCACCAACGTACTTTAACGGATTATAGCCTCATTCCTCATTACTATGACCATGTCATTTAAATGAAATGAAGTATCCATCCGTTAATGCATAGAAACCAAAATCAAATTCTTTCTATGAAGGGTACGTAAAAATAATTTCTCATAATTAATCGTTTATTCTTATCATGAGATGAATAAACAACTCCCACTGCAATAGCCACTACCTTTGTAGTTTTACCCATGTCTTAACAATCTTATCCTTACTAAGTGATAAACATTTAGTGATTCCAGTATCTACTCAGTTCGAGTCTGTAGATGCCATCACTAATCATGTTTAAACCATTAGTAAATAAGATATTAAACTTGTTCACATTATGATGAAAATGGCTTTCCTTTGCCACATGTTTTGTCAGAAGTTTCCCACCATTTACATCCTCTTGTAATTCAGGTAGAACTTGCTCAAAATATCCAGGCAAATTGTGAAGAATATATTGATTTAGGTTTCCCTTTCAATTTCTATTCCAAGCTTTTCCAATTCATTCATCAATTCAACCATGATCTTCTGCCTTTTAATTTACTCAAGTATTCGAAGAGTTACATGAGACCATCATATTTCTATGAACCTCTCATCTCTTCACTAGAGACTTTAATAGGCATCATGAGACGTCCTTTGTGAGAATACACATGTATTTTCTTAAGCAGTAATTTTCAAAACTAAGATTCTTTTCTAATCATCTAATTTGGACAAGTAAATATAATGTCTTTTAGTTAACAATTAGTGAAATAAAACCATTCGAAATTCAGAGAATCACAAATAAATTTACCGATCAAATCTTCGAATTTTATTCTTTTATATTGATTCCCTCAAAACAATATAAAATAAAATTTACCGACATCTCAAGCACCGTGAGTTTGCAAGCCACGATAGTGTGGACGTTTACAAACCCGAACATTTACAAGAGAAGGTTTTACCCATTAATTTCATTTGTCATCCTAACTTTATGACAAAATAATTAATAGTCGGTTCCTCTTTAGCCATGCAAATAAAAGCAGTGACTCCGATGGGGAGGATACTTATTATTTACATCTAAGTGTACACCATTATTTGACCCCAAGTCCGCGGCCCAAGCTTATGTGCCTTACAGATAGAGAAGTACACATGCGCTCGGATAACTTCCTACAGTCATCAATTACAAGTTTGTACCAGTGAACCGCATATAAACTCATCCGATAGGGAGGAAGGTCTAAGCCAATGCGCAAGTTCATATGCATCACATTACAAACGTAATTATTTAATGAAGTCTGTTCCAGCAATCCATGAATAAACTCATCCGATGGGGAGGAAGGCTCTAATGCCGACGAGCAAGTCTATTCACATTGCTAACAAACCAATAATGGAGGCCGCAGGAATTTATTATCAATTCCCTCTCCCACTTAGTTATTTAACACCGAGGGTTTTTAACATGCATATAATATTTAGAAATAAAATATACATAATAGCATGCTTCTATTAACAGCAATTTAAATAAATAAATCACATAGAACATGCCTTTCACATATACAATAATAATTGACAATTAAATCAATTAATCAGTTATATAACATAATTAATTGTATAAATAGTGGATCAATTAATTTGGGCCTCAAGAGCAACAAATAAGCACAAAATGAGCAGCAGATTAAATAATTAATCAAGCCCATTATCCATGGCCCATAATCTTAGCCCAAAATCAATTTAAATCCACCAAGCCCACTAGCACAAAATTAGCTGCATTATAAATAACTAATTTAACATGCTTGGCCCATTACCCACAATTAATTAAAACCAGTAATTAATATTACCCAGTAGCCCATTTACCATTTTAATTAAAATTGGGCCCAATAGCCCAAAACCAAATTAAAATTAATTGAGCAGCCATAAGTGCAAGCCCAAGCAGCAGATAAGTCCAGCAATAAAAAAAATGAGCCCAACACCCATAAAATAGGCCCAACAGCCCATTTGCATTTAATTAAATATGGGCCCAATGGAGACATCCCATAACCAAATTAAAAAAGGTAAGGCCCAGCAAGATCATCATATGCTGCCCTAAAACTACCGCCGCTCCTCACACAGCCAGCAAGCACCGGTGATAATTGAAGCCGCTGCTGCATCCGGCTGCCACGCCCACAGCCCACCAGCTTCTCACCAACAGCCAACTCCCGTCGACTTCCGAGGAGCCTGCGCGTATCAGCCCAGCGGAGTCGCCCTGCTGCCAGCCGCCAGCAGCACCCGACTGCTGCTCGCACACGCCAGCCTTCACCAGCGAAAACAAGCCGCCGCTGCCGCCCACTAAGCAACAGCGCCGCTGCCCGCCTAGTCGCCACCTTCCGCCGCTTGCCGCTTGCCACCGGTTTGCACTGTCAAGCCGATCTGGTTCTGCCGAAAAACTGCCGCACAACAGATTGGGATCGGCCGCTCGCCACCGCGTCGTCGCGATCTGTCTGACTGACGGATAGTATGATCCCCGATGGTCGCTGCTCTCGGCTTTAACGTCGTCAGCCCACCGGATGGGATCCACCACGGATCACACCGTCCAAGGCCACCACCGCCTACTGTCTAGCACGCCGTCGATCGGGATCCGCCTGCACCAGTCGCGCAGCCGCTTCCGACTCACCATCTATTAATCGTCGCTGACTGGAGTCGCCACTTGTTGTGCAGTCATCGATCACCGGCCAGGGCTGTTTCTTTTAGCCCAATAGTGACAGGAGGGGCCGTCGCCAATCGTGAATCTGCAGGCATCAGCCCCGCTCGAGGTCGAGTTCCATCACCTGCAGAACGTGACTCGCTGCCTATCATCCTGCCTCGTCATGCCAGAACACCTAACGATCCTTCAGACGCCGCCCAGAAGCAACGCTAGCCACCCAGCCAGCTGTTGGGATAGTCGCCGCCAGGTTATGACGAGCGTCTTTCTTTCACGTAGTCAGCCCATCACCCGATCGTGCAGCCTTTCACTCTTTCGCCATCGTCGTCGCACAGCGAAGTGACAAGTGTGTGTGTGTGATTCGCTTACTCGAACAGCAACGATAATAAAAAGCAGTTGATAGGGTTCGAAGGATAGACAGAATAATACAAACCCTTCATATCATGCTTACTTTGAATCACTGACTTGGCAAAAACATGTGAATTTATCCAGATCATATCAAATAATCATATAATCACAAAAACCCAATCTTACGTCTCACGTTTCACCACAAAACCAACGCTCTGATACCAATTGTTGGCAATTGGATCGTGTGGTTCAACATGATCCGTTAGGATTTCAGATAAACGATAATAGCGGAAGCGAATATAAACGTTTACCGTACTTCTGGGTTGATGTAGAGGATGAATCACTGCAGAGAACTACCTCTGATTTTCTACTGTATGTCCCAAGTCGAATCCTGCTGTTGTGTGGGCAACAATCCGCAGGATTCTCTCAATCTGCTCCTGTTCTTTTCTAACTGTCAAATGAGGTACTGACTTAGGGTTAACAGGAGCTGAGATGACTTATATAGTTGGGCTACAGCAGGGACCAGGAGGAGAAATTGGGTTGGGCCTCAATTGAATTTAATTAACCAAGCTTAGCCCAAAGCTTTTAATTAAATCCAATAATAATAATATAGTCCACTAAAATATTATTACTGCACTACCCGTCCAATCCCAAAATTATGTTCTGGGCTCCTTCTTATTATAAGCCCGTTGGTCTCCCCATATTTAAGATATACAATGTCCATTAATTAATTAAGTTACTGACAACTCAAATTAATTAATATCTCATCCGAGAGTAGTACCACTCAACCTCATTATCATGCCGGAAATTAATCCACTTGCAAGATTTACATGATAAACCTTATGAGCTCCTCAAGGGGACATCATCAACCTATGTCGGACATGGATTCCTTCTACAATCAACAGTACATCATAGAGACAGCACTACTTCCCAACTCACCGAGTATATTGATTTAATACTTATAAATCTCACCCATTGATGAATCAAAGAAATACATACTGCCCTACGTGTCGAGGTTATTGTATAGGGATTAAGAACACGAACTTCCATAATAACAGAGATCAAGTTCTTCTATAAGTCAGTATAAGTCGAACGATTTCATGCGGCCCTACTCAATACACACAAGTGCACTAATGTGATTCTATAGCCAAGACAAGCTAATACCGAACCACACTACAACCATACCGATAGAGAGTCCCTGTCTATCTCGGTTGTGAGCATCTGTTTATACTTTATAAGGAAACCGATAATATGATCTTCCGCGTGTTGTCGCACAACACATTATCTACAGTATAAAGTAAATGGACTATTGCATCATGCATATAAAATAAATTATAAGATGCAATCATTTGATCAATTATTCTCATTTCAAATATTGTTATGACATTGTTCATACTAAAGCTAGACTTTTAGTATACAATCCAACACTATTAACCAAAAATATTGCAACTTCAAATATCACTCAATACACCAACCTACCCACACCTAATTATTTTGCTTGCCCTCAAGCAAAAAAAACACAATAAAATTCAAGAAAAAATAAAGTGCAAGAGTGGAAAGAAGTCACCGAATTAAGTTCCATGTGATTGACCAAAAGTTGGGATTTTTTCTCTTTTAAGATCATCATCAACACCATTACAGCTTCACTCCGTAGCACATCCTAAAAATTAGCACACACCAATAGAACAAGATTATTTATTAAGAAAAATAAAATAAATAAAAATAAAAATTTAAGTCGGGTTGCCTCCCAACAAGCGCCTTTTCTTTACGTCGTTGGCTCATGTTCACTTCCCTTTCACGTGATAGGAGTAAAATATTCAAACCAATATAATGATCTTATTGGTTTGTGAGAAGTGTACTCTCCCTTCAAAATTATATGGTTCTTGGTCAGCCTTAACATGTCAAGCTCCACAGAAAATTGGTTGATCGTCTCAAGAAAAGGATCTTTAATCTTATCAATGCGAAACATTTAATTTGTCTCCTTTACTTGAGGATCTTTAACCTTTTGTAACCTATATTGAGATGAAAACAAATCAGAATTAATAGAAATTGATTCAGATGATTTTACCTTGTTTTCATTTTCAGCAGAACTGACACTGAAGGCTTCAGTGTCAGTTTCTGCTTCCAGAATTTTCTGCACCAAATCTACAGAATTTTCAACTTCTTCATCCTCTTCAATTTCGGTTTCCATCTCCAAATTCTCATCATGGTGGGACTCCTCAATACATTACTCATGATTTGTACTTTTTGTGCCACCATACGTTCAACCTCGGTCCTTAATTGACTACATTGACGCTCCAAACTCCAAAGACTCAATTAGGTTCCTTGTTGAAATATCAAATTGTTAATTTCCATCCTTTTCACCAAGGACTCCAATGAAGTCTTCGAGCTTTGTTCATCACCATAATACCCATCATCCTCATAGTGGTATTGATGAGCGTTTTCTCAACACACAAAATTAATCCTCAAGTATAAGGATATCAATTGTAGTCTCGATAGGTGACCAAGTGATTATCGAACCAGAGGGACAAATTATTATCAATTTAATTATATTCTAATTTACTAAGATTATGTTGGAAAATTGCTTTTGAGTAGTTACAAAACTAAATAGCATATAATTTAAATAACGAATTAAATAAGCAAGCAATAGAGAAAATATGGTTGTGATCAAGTAAGAAATTAGGTAGTTCTTCGGGTCATCCTGTTTCACTTCTTAATTTCCTTTCCATGTGTTGATATCCGACTCTACCTTGTGGTCTATGGACGTATCACTAAACCATGCAAGTTTACTCTATAGACACAAGCAAACAAACGTATGACACGTGTGAATATTCTCGGAGCAAGAGATATAATTCATCCCCCTTTCTAGGTACTATCAGTATCAATTATTTCCCGTGCACTTAGTACTCTAACCCGACATGATCTCCCTTTATAGGTACTAAGAAGTTATACTCTTTATCCTACTTATTAACCCAAATAATATTCAATTAACAAGTATATATATAAGATAGTTCTAATAAGACTTCGGAATCCCTTCACTTAGAATTATAACATGTAATCCTGCTCAGCGGTGAACGCACTCAATCAATAACCAAGCTATGTATTCAGACTCTACACAACAGTTAATGATGCACAAAACGACCGTGAGTATGAATTAAAAAGGCACAATCTTATATAAAATAAACCACAAGTAGTGTTGTACGGAGTTTACACTTGGAAATTCAATTAACTCATAAAACTTTCATAACCCTAGAACTACCGAAATGACTCTAGCCCATGATTGATCTAGGAACAATCATGGTTAATTAGTATGATCTTACTTGACGTTCCAGACAAACCTCTCTTCACGATACCTTCGGACGATGGTAGGGTTTCGGTGGTGGATTGATGATTAATGATGTGTCTTTTTTTTCTCCTGCAAAGGCTCTTCTTTTATACTTGTGGAACCTCCTTATGGGCTTAGGATGAGCTTTTGCTTGAGGCATACGTCAAATTTGGTCAGAAAACTCTGGAATTACCATAAATAGAAGAAGCGATAATCCGCTCGACCACACATGGAAAAGTCGAGCAAGGTGTCCAAATCGAGCAATGGTCGAGCAAACTCTCTATAAAAGTTTGCACATTTTTCTCAAGTCGCCCTCATCTGCTCGACCAGATTGATGCTGGTCGAGCAACATCTCCAAGTCGAGCAAGCTCTCTGTAAGAATTGCACATTCTGCTCGACTTGACCCTCTGCTCGACCTAAGTAATTATGGTCGAGCAACGCCTGGAAGTCAAGCAATCCTCAAAAATTGCCTCAAAAATTGTGTCTTTCAATTCCGGGCCCTTTCAATCCATTTTCCTGTACAAATACACTCAAGAAGCCCTTGTATTCTCTGATTCGTGGCTTTTCCGTAAACATTCCGATTCGTCTCAATAAAAGACTCAATCGTACTCAATTTTCACATAAATCAAAGCCCAAAATACATGAATTTACACTCTCATCAAACCCCCAAAATTACATGTTGCTCGTCCTGAGGCAACGAAAATCCAAACAAAACCAGAGAGTGTAATCACGAGATCAAACACATCATATCCTTACACATGTAATTATATTGACTCAAAACATGCAATCCATCATACCTTTCATTCACACAAAAATATCAATTAATCACAGTATACTTCTACGAGTGCTAAGTCATCTAGCTCACGGGTAGGTGTTTACTCTCTCTCTCTCTCCAATATAAAAGATGTACACTTAATGGTTAGTATCAACACTCAATTTCAATTCATATACTTACGTGACCATAAGCTTGACAAGGGTCTAAAAAATCCATCTATAACTACATCAATACTAGGATCACATAGGACTTGCATATATGGGGTAATGTTGGCTCTTTGGTAAAGGTAGGAGAATTTAGATAAGTAACTAAATTACTAGTAAAGAAGTATCTTGGAGAATTGCTTTTCAATAGCTTCCTTCTTTTCTCCTTCGTCTTTCTTATGATCACTCCAATTTGCACTTTCTCCATCTCTGCATGGATCAACATCTTTTCTTCGCAGTCGAATACCAATTCCGGTGTTCTTCAAGTATAAGGGTACAAGTTTCGGGCACTACCCTTGCTAGCATTAAGGATACCAGTTTCAGGCACTATTCCTTACAAGATTTAACTACTTGTCTTTTGATTCTTATTACACCAAATCTCTCCTTCCTATTTCTCTTCATATAACATTCATTTACCTCCACTCTTTACTGGTAATAGGTGTTCAAAGCTAAAAAAGGTAAACGACTATTTTTCAAAGACTTGCTTAAGAAAAAGCTTAAAGGCTCAAAAGGGGCTTTCAATGATAATCATATAATAAAGTAGGATAAATTTGGCTAAGTGACGTAATCAACAACAATGGCCTAAGATCATTTCCTAGCATCTATCAATTATAGACTTCAAACAAGACTCCAAGTCAAGTTCTAGAATACGAGTATACAAATGACTCTCAAGAATAAACTATCATGCTTACAGCACGATCAAAAGGCTCAAGTCCTCACAGGCACTATTCCTTACAAGATTTAACTACTTGTCTTTTGATTCTTATTACACCAAATCTCTCCTTCCTATTTCTCTTCATATAACATTCATTTACCTCCACTCTTTACTGGTAATAGGTGTTCAAAGCTAAAAAAGGTAAACGACTATTTTTCAAAGACTTGCTTAAGAAAAAGCTTAAAGGCTCAAAAGGGGCTTTCAATGATAATCATATAATAAAGTAGGATAAATTTGGCTAAGTGACGTAATCAACAACAATGGCCTAAGATCATTTCCTAGCATCTATCAATTATAGACTTCAAACAAGACTCCAAGTCAAGTTCTAGAATACGAGTATACAAATGACTCTCAAGAATAAACTATCATGCTTACAGCACGATCAAAAGGCTCAAGTCCTCACATGGTTAATAGAATCCTAAGCACTCTTCAAAGCATGAAACCAACATCAATTTTCTATGAACTACAAGTAAAATAGAACATGCTCGTCATCAACAAATCAACATGCATCAAAATAAAGCATATGCATATCATGAGAAATCCTCATCACTAAACAATCCAAGCAATAAATTCCACCAATCAATCATTCAATTATCATCAATATTATTAAATACATGCCACCCACACATGAATCATACACTACACCCACATCAATCAAGTCTCCATCTGTAAAGTGTAAAAGAGAATGGGGATGAGAAGAATCAAAAAAGATAAACCTGATGCTCTTTACTCCTCCGAAGCATCATCATCACTCTCATCTCTGTGCCAATCATTGAAATCTCTCTGAAGAGTATCGATCTTCCTATCAAGAGCTTCATAATTCTCATTCAAATCCCCCAATCTAAGGTTAAGCGTAGTATAATTATCATTCGCCAATGCCAGCTGCCTATTTGTTTCTTGCTGAGCGTGGCGAAATGCTTGTGCATCAATGAGAATTGCTCTCGATAAAACTGATCCTGGGCTACCCAATAATCCTGCTGCGGCTGTGGCTATGGTGGTAGCTCGAAAAACTCCTTCTCCTATGGCTGCTGAGGCTGCACCAGAGGAATACCCATCTCTGGATAATCAAAAAATAGAGGCAGCTACAGCTCTTCCTCTTCGAAATCAGCTGGACATCCAACCAAGACCATGTCCTCATCTATGACAATCCCCTGCGCACGCATCTCAGCGAGAAGTCTCCAATTTCCTCATCCCAAGCAAGTCTCAGAAATCACCCTGTGCTCCGTAGTATTCATCAATAAATTGCTGTTAAATCTAACGGTAGTGAGATCAATCATCCCCAGTGGAAACCTGAATGTGCTAGGATTCTTTCCTCGGATGAACATCCAAGTATCATCTAGCCGCTCAATCAGTCCCATCCTCACACATGATGTCAAGATCAAGTCTGGATCCCCTCGGATAGGCCTATGCCTGCTCAAATCGACTCTAAAGTATTCAGCCATCATGGTGATGAGCCCTCCAATGTTCACACATTGAAATCCGTGAGTCGTGAACTTGTGAAGCTGATGAAAGAAGTACACTGCTATATTAAAACGGACTCCATGTAGCATGCACCATAACACGTACAACTCTCCCTTGGAATACAACTCCCTTCGGATCTTGCAAACAACGTGTTTCCCAGAATTCTATCCATGTATGCTAACACGGGGTTGCGAATGGAAGCAACTTTGGCAGAATTCGAGTTATATCTCTCTCGCCTCCCCGTGATCTCTCTCCAGAACTCATCCGGCTTAAAATCATCATGCTCCACATCAATCGTATTTTCAAAACCAATCAATTCGTTAAACTCTCGGGCCTACATAGTTCGCTCCTGCCCGCCAATCTGCATGTGAATACCATAGGGTAGGTATCGGTATCCACGCTCAATCCTCAACGTGCATAAGACCTCCGCAGTGATGTGAAAATATGTCTCTCTCTTCATCTCCATGAACTGAGTAATGCCTACTTTATCAAACATCCAACAAATGTCAGTGAGAATATTCATTTCCCTCATAGCATGGTCATTCTGATACAATGTCCTACGAATCTTCTGCGCAATTGTAGTCCAAAGATCCTTCTTCTCCTCCCAATTTGGAATTTTCAGCCCATAATCGGATGGCCTCTTCTTATCCATCCTCATTTTCTTGACTATCTCACCAAGCGAAGGTGACTTAGGTCCCTTCCTCTTGGATGAAGACACAATCTCTTTTCCTACAAGAATAATACTTCAATACATACCAAAAGAGAATAACAAGTATACCCATCTTAAGACTAGCATGAATCCTACTCAAGACTTCAAATTCACATGCTTCAACAACTTAATTTCAAGTGTTTATCAATCACAATTACACTCTAAATCAACACTTTCAATCAAGAATATTGAGGTTCAATTAGTCTTAATACTACTCCACACAAAATTTCACCAAATCAACACTTAAAACATGCTCGAATTCTACTCTCAATTGCACCATAACAACACCTAAATTCAATGAGCCCAAATGTATACTTCGAAATTGAACTAAAGCCCAAGCTTCATACAACATCAATTTCACAAAAATTCCACACTTCAACTAGAACAAATCATGAAAATTTTGAATGCAATGTCGAATAAGAACTTTAATAATTCAACAATCAAATACAACCCAAACTAAGTTAAATCCACTCACCCAATCTTGAATAAGCATAGCAACACCATTCAAGAATAAAAATAAAAGAAATCATACCTTTGCCGGACATGGTACAAGTGTGGTGAAAAGCAGCGAAAACCCCAAAGATTCGAGTGAAAATCCTAAATTGGACTTGCAAACCCTCAAATTCGGTTGTGGAAGTGTGTGGAAAGATGGATTTAGGTGTAGAAAAGAATTTGGGAAGAAGGACTTACGGTTATGGATTGGTGCTTGAGAAAGGGTGAAGGGAAGACGTCGAACGGAAAGAAAAACTAACCTTTAAAATTTGATTCCGGACTCCGCTCGACTTAGCTGGTGAAGTCGAGCAATGGGTGCAAGTCGAACAACCCTTGCTTTTCCCTTAAAATCACTCCGCTCGACCTTTGTTCGACTTACACACACTGGTCGAACGAGTATTGTAAGTCGAGCAACATGCCAAGTCGCGCCTCCTATTCTCCTCTGTCTCGCTCAACCTCCGTTCGACTTAGAGTTCTAGTCGAGCTACCACTGACTGATCGAGCAAACTCTTTGTAAGATTTATGTATTTTGCTCGACCTCTGCTCGAGTTGGCACTTCTGGTCGAACAATCCCATCGAAGTCGAGCAGAGACACTGTAAGTTTTGTGCATTTTGCTCAATCTCTGCTCGACTTCTTCTCCTTGATCGAGCAACCGTGTAATGGTCGAACAACAACCCAACTTCTTGAGAATTTGTACTCTTCTCGTCTCTCCCTGCAACATTCAACTTTAGAACAACACTAAGTATCAAGATATCCATAAATCAAGCAAGAGATCCTCTTTAAACAATATAGAATCATGTGTAGCTCCGCAATGACACTAAAAAACCAAAACACCACTAAACACTAGGCAAATTGAAAAAAATAGATACATCAAAACCGGTTAAAGTTTTAATATACCGCAAAAAATCAACTCCTCTAGCAAACATTACAAAGAAAAGATCATACTCTCCGTGCTATGTGAGGTAAGTACATCACACCCCCAAACTTAGTAGAAACTATAGTGGAAACTAAATTTACAAATAGATGTAATTTTTGAATAATAAGCACTTCATATATAAAAATTTCTTACTCACACAAATGAAAAGAAAGCAATAAAACGGGAGGGAAAGCCCAAACAGACGCTCATGTTTAACATTAGAGAGTCATGATGGTACTAATCTAGTGCAAGGTATCTTCAAAGACGATGCAGTTATCATCCGGCGACTTGTAATGCTTCAATCGATGCCCATTCATCGCGATAATGTCCCCATCTTTGTCCATAAGCTCAAAACTCCCCCCTCCACAGGCTCTATGGATAATGAACGGCCCCATCCACTTTGTTTTCAATTTCCCAGCGAAGAGCTTTAAACAAGAGTTAAAAAGTAATACCTCATCACCTTGCTTGAACTCCTTGAATGAGATATTTGAATCATGCCATTTCTTCATTCTTTCTTTAAAGATCTCCGAATTCTTGTAAGCTCGATTTCTGAACTCATCCAATTGATTGATATGAGTCATCCTCAACTCCTATTGATCCTTTAAGCACAAGTTCAAACTCCTCAATGCCCAAAAAGCTCGGTGCTTAATCTCTATGGGTAAGTGGCATGGTTTCCCATAGACAATTTGATACGGTGATATATCCAACACCATCTTATAAGCAGTCCGGAACCCCCACACAACATCATCAAGCTTCATAGTCCAATCCTTCCTATTGGTTCCTACTACTTTCTCTAAAAATTTGCTTCACTTGTCGGTTGGAGACTTCGGCTTGCCCATTCGCTTGAGGGTGATAGGGTGTAGTAACCTTATGCTTGACCCCATAATCTTTAAGCACCTTTTCAAGAAGTTTATTGACGAAGTTAGTATCTCCATCGCTGACTAGTGCTCTAGTAACTCCATAGCGAGCAAATATATATTTCTTCAAGAAAGATAAAATAGTCCTTGTATCATTCATGCGAGTGGGAATGGCTTCCACCCACTTAGAAACATAATTCACTGCTAAAAGGATGTAGAGAAACCCATTAGATGGGGGAAAAGACTCCATGAAATCAATCCCCCATACATCGAAGATCTCAACAACAATGCTCGGTTGAAGTGGCATCTCATCTCTCCTACTTATGTTCCCCATCCGTTGACATCTATCACATGTCGCCACATAGGTCTCACAATCTTTAAACAAAGTAGGCCAATAAAGAGCAGATTGAAGTACCTTCACTGCCATCTTTTGTGCTTCGAAGTGCCCCCCGTTAAGTTGTGCATGGAAAAAATCAAGAACGCTCTCCATCTTCATCTCGGGCACACACCTACGGACTATGGAATCCGTACATATCTTGTAGACAAACGGATCATACCATATAAACGTCTCAACATCCCTCTTGAATTTTGCAAGTTGATATCAGTTGAGATCTCTTGGAATTTCTCCTACGGCAATGTAATTCACATAATCCGCATACCATGGATCCATCCCTTGGGCAGCCACCACACATGCTCTTTCCACTCCTTCAACAAACACCGCCATGATCTTCTCATCAAGGAACATCTCTTCTATGTAATCAAAAGAATCATCACAGTACTCCATTGTCTCCAACCTCGATAGGTAATCTGCCAAAATGTTTTCCGTATCCTTCTTATCTCGGATCTCCATATCGAACTCCTGCAGAAGAAGAATCCATCTTATGATCCTTGGCTTCGTTTCCTTTTTCTCCATCAAGTACTGAATCACAGAATGATCCGTGTACACTATAGTCTTCATGCCAACCAAGTACTGTCAAAACTCATTGAACCCATACACCACATCCAAAAACTCCTTTTTAGTCACCGTGTAGTTCTTTTGCGCAGCATCAAAAGTCTTACTCGTATAGTAAATGGCGCAAAACTTCTTGTCCCTCAACTGTCCGAGCACCACTCCAAGTGTTAAGTCACTCGCATCACACTTAAGTACAAACAGCTGAGTCCAATCCGGTGTGATCAAGATAGGTGCAGTAATAAGCGCCTCTTTCAAAACCTGAAAAACTGTTAGACACTCTTCATCAAAAACAAAAGGAACATCCTTTTCAAGTAAATGAGACAAGGGCTTGGAGTATTTCGAGAAGTCTTTTATGAAACTTCTATAGAAACCGGCGTGTCCAAGGAAGGACGCACTCTCTTTTCATTAGTAGGTGGTGGAAGCTTCTCGATCGCCACCACTTTTGCTCTATCCACCTGCAATCCCTTGGACGAAATATGAAGGCCAAGAACAATCTCATCTCTCACCATGAAGTGGCACTTCTCCCAATTTAAGACAAGATTAGTTTCTTGGCATCTCTTCAAAACAGTAGCAATGTTAGATAAACAAATATCAAAGGAGGAACCAAACACAGAAAAATCATCCATAAACACCTCCATGATCTTTTCTATCAACCCATCAAATATGGCCATCATGCAACGCTGAAATGTAGTAGGAGCATTACACAATCTAAAAGGCATCTTTCTAAAGGCAAAAGTTCAATAAGGGCAAGTAAAAGTTGTCTTTTCTTGATCCTTGGGTGCAATCATAATCTGATTATAACCCGAGTACCCATCCAAGAAATAATAAAACTCACATCCTGCAAGACGATCAAGCATTTGATCCATGAAATGAAGGGGAAAATGGTCTTTGCATGTATTTTCATTCAGTTTCATGTAATCCGTACACACATGTTATCCCATAAGAATCCTAGTGGCTAATGACTCACCATCATCGGCTTTCACAATAGTCATGTCCCCTTCTTAGCTACAACATACAATGGACTCACATGGGGACTATCACTAATGGGATAAATAATTCCTGCATCGAGCCACGTTAGGATTTGCTTCCTAATCACTTCTTGAATAGCGGGATTCACCCTCCCCTGATTCTGAATGCTACTCTTGGCCTCATCTAACAATCTTATTCTATGCAAGCAATATGAAAGACTAATACCTTTTAAATCGTCAAGAGACCAATCAATCGCAGACTTATACTTCCTAAGCACATCTAACAATTCTTCAAGTTGATCATCATCAAGGGAAGAAGATACAATTACTGGATATTTTCCATTGTCACCAAGATAGGCATACTTCAAGTGCTCCGGTAGCGGTTTCAACTCCTCTTTCTTTTCTTCATGAGGTGCGCTCTCTCTATCTAAAGGCAAGTACTTCCTAGTTCACTTGACCTCTTCAACCTTTGTCCTCTCCGATTGATACCTGTCATCACCCAAAGTAAGCAAGTTTTCATGAAAATCAATACATACCTCGTTGGAGAGTTCATCTAGCTCCGTGGTGGGAAAAGTAAGAGACTCCATCAAGCATGTCTCAAGAGGATCCTTAGAAAGGATCAAAGACATGTCTTCCTTCACGATCTCCTCCACCACATCTATACTATGGCACTGCGTCTCCATCGACATCTTCATTGCTTTGTCGAGGTTAAACAAAACCTCTTCTTTATCCATCCTCAGTCGTAGCTCACCCTTTTGCATATCAATCATAGCTCCCACGGTCGCAAGGAAAGGTCTCCCCAAGATAAGAGGGACATTATCCTTGTCATCTTCCATATCAAGCACAAGAAAATCCACAAGAAAGACAAGCTTTTCTACTTTGACAAGAATGTCTTCAATCACACTCTTCGTAAAGGTCATAGACCTATCCGCTAGTTGTAGAGCCACTAATGTGGGAGTTAACTCCCCCAAACCAAGCCTTTTAAAGATAGACAATGGCATCAAATTGATACTTGTCCCAAGATCGCACAAGACTCATCGTGCTGGCCCCTTTCCAATCTCACACAAGATAGTGAAGCTTCTCGGATCTTTCAACTTTGCTGGCAGCTTCCTCTGAATGATCGAGCTGCAATTCTCTGAAAAATTCACTGTTTCAATTCCGTTCAAGCTTCTCTTCTTCAAAAGTATATCCTTCAGGAAACAGGCATAATACGACATCTCTAAGATCTCTTCAAAGGAATGAATGTTTAAGCTTATCTTGTTCATGATATCTGAAAATCTCTTAAACTTTTCTTCCAATCCCTTTTTGACAAGCTTTAAAGGAAACGATGGAGGTATCTTCGTTTTGGGAATCCTCCATTTATCACATTCAACCTTCTCCACTTTATCCTTTTTGGCTCTCAATCTCTTGGCTCTTTCCCACTTCTTCTCTAATGTAACCTTAGTGTTCTACTCTTGAGATGGTACCATAATGTTCTGATCAACGCATGTAGCATTCAGGATTGAATCAGGTGTAAAATGGGACTGCTCGATCTTTGTTCGACTTGGGTAAGTTGGTCGAGCAACTTGTGCTTGGTCGAGCAACATAGGCGATCGCGAACTATGCTCCTTCATCTATTGCTCGACTTCTGCTCGACTTAGGTGGTCTGGTCGAGCAACTTGGTCAAAGTCGAGCAAACCTCCCGATCGAGAGCTACCCATGGCCAAGTGCTACTCGACTTCCGCTCGACTTGGATGATCTAATCGAGCAGACAGGTGCTGGTCGAGAGAAAAACCTAAAAATAAAGTGTCGTGATTCTATTTTTCTGGAGCTTGTTCGACCTAAGTTCGACTTTCAAATGTGGTCGAACGGGATTGAGTTGGTCGAGTAACTCCCCTGTTTCCTTCGTTTTCGCTCACCGGCATCATCAGACCTTCATATTGTATTCCCGACCTCAATGTGATGGCATGGTAAGACTTTGGATTCTCAATACTTTGAGATGGAAACTTCCCCTTCTCAATAGTTTGAGTCAATTTGTTTACATTTTCGGCCATCTCTCCCATCAACAACGTAAGGTCTTTCACTTGTGGAGACAAATCCTTATGATTATCATCAATCTTCTTTTCTAACTTGGCCTCTAGACGATCTACTCATGCATCGTTCCTCGCCATGTACCTGTTCACCATATCCTCGAAACCCGGCTTTCCTTCTTCCACCTAGCTCCCGGATCCACACCAATAGGAGATTGCACCGCATTATTCGGATTACTCTATGAAAACTCGGTCTCCTTGGTTGTTGGTAATTACCCGGGGGACCACGATTGTTGTAATTCCCCTGATAATTCCGATTTCCTTGATTTGGGTACCTAGTTCCTTGAATATCCTCGAAAAGCTTCTCTGCCTCAATGGGTGACTTCGTAAGCAATGCTCTATTAGAAGAAGCATCAAGTAACACACGAGAATTGCAATTTAACCCATTGTAGAATTAATGATGTATTGAGCTTTAGATAGCCCATGTTGTGGACACTTACGAAGCATGTCCTTGAACATGTCCTAAGCTTCATGAAACTTCTCATTACCATGGATAGCAAATTGATTGATTTCTTGCTTCATCTTGAACACCTTTGAATGTGGCATGTATCGCTTCAAGAATTTCACTTTCAACTTCTCCCATGTATCATATTCAGCAACATCAAGATTATCGTACCAATCTCTCGCTTTTTCATTCAGTGAGAACTTAAACAATATGATCTTCCTCGCATCTGTTGGCTTTTGGATCGTTTGGTTCAACGTGATCGTTAGAAATTCAAGTAAACGGATACAACGGAAGTAAACTAAACGTTTACCTTTCTTCTGGGTTGATGTAGAGGATGATCTGCAGTAGAGAACCACCTCTTGATCTTCTGCTGTATGACCCAAGTCAAATCCTGCTGTTGTGTGGGCAATAATCTACAGGATTTCTCAATCTGCTTCTCTCCCTTGATTTCTCACGTTGAAACGGCGCAGGAATAGGGCAACTAGAAACTGAGATGACTTATTTATTTGGGCTACAGCAGGGACCAGGAGGAGAAATTGGACTGGGCCTCAATTGGATTTAATTAACCAAGCTTAGCCCAAAGCTTTTAATTAAATCCAATAATAATAATATAGTCCACTAAAATATTATTACTGCACTACCCATCCAATCCCAATATAATGTTTTGGGCTCCTTCTTATTATGAGCTCGAAAGTCTCCCCATGTTTAAGATATACAATGCCCATTAATTAATTAAGTTACTGACAACTCAAATTAATTAATATCTCATCCGAGAGTAGTACCACTCAACCTTTTTATCATGCCGGAATTAATCCACTTGCAAGATTTACATGATACACCTTATGAGCTCCTCAAGGGGACATCATCAACCTATGACGGACATGGATTCCTTCTACAATCAACAGCACACCTGCAAGATCCAAAAGAGATAGCAAAGGCTGAACAGAATAAGAAAAATCGTCGAAGCGAGCCGGCAGGAGAGGGTACTGGTATTTCTTGTCACAAAGGAGGTTCAGTAGGAGCTTGTGAATTTGGTGAAAAGTTTGTGAGTTTCTATCTCTTATTCACTTATCTTTTATGAATATCTATTGTGTTAATTAATCTTTTTAATGATTGGGCTAAAATTGATGGCAAGAAATACCAATATGACGTATATGTTTAATTTTTTGTAGATTGTGTTGGTATACAAATATGTTTAATTTGTTTTCTTTGTTAATAAGGCCAAAAAGCATAAAATGGAAGCCAATAAGTATGACATCTTTTTAAACTTCCACCCTCCGGATGAAAATGAAAAGTACGCCTATGCAGTAGCTGAAAATGTGGCTGTAAGTATAATATTTTGTGTTTTTAAAGTATTTACGCTTTTAAGTAAAATGATAAATCTATAATATTTGATTAATATTTCATTATTAACCATGTAAATTCACAGAAAGCAATCCAACAAAAGAAAGATAACCCGAGTCAAATGTCTGATACTCCTTAAATTAATATGGGAGATATCTTCCGTCAAACTGTTGAGCCAAAAAGAGGTCGCATCTTCGGCATTGGAAATTTGGGAGAAGGAAGTTCAAGCAGCCAATCTAGTGTTACTCAAGGTGTCTGTTCAAAATCAGAGTGCAAGAAACAGTTAGATGAAAAGATTTTGGAGGTGCGTACTGAGATGCAATCAGAAATTCAAGCGCTTCAAGCCCAAGTGCAACAACTTATGGAAATTGTGCGAGGTGGAAATACAATGACTTCTCCTTATGGTGGTGGATCTACATCTGGTGTCGGTCATGATGATATTGATGCTGATGACGATATTGATGTTGATGACGAGGTTGATGCTGATTTGGGAGACTTGTGATCATGTTTATTATATTTAGATGTTTTATGTCAAGGATTGAGTAGAATTTGATACTTTGTGTTAAATTTGAATAAACTATTTAAAATTCTGGAGATTGTTGAATTTAAATATTAGATTGGGCTTGTGTTTTGAAGATATAATTAATTAGAAATTTATATTATTTAACAGGTATTAATATTAATTTTATAATATAAAATTAAAACATATACATAAATTTGCGACGAAATATTTTGTCGGTAAATAAAATTTGTAATTTGAAGAACTACAGTTACCGACGGAATTTTTCGTCACTAAATTTGAGATGGATTAATCCGTCGGTAATTACCGACGGAATTGCGATGGATAACAAATTCTTTATTTTTTACATTGCGACAGAATTTCCATCGGTAAATCCATCGCTAATTTACAGCATCCGACGAATTTTATTTGCATGTTCACCGACGGAAAAATTAATTTACCGATGTCCGTAATCCGTTGGTAATTACCGACGGAATTTATTTTCCATCGGTAATGAATTACCGACCATGGTTTCAGCGACGGATCATATTCCGTCGGTAATCCATCGGTAAATTCATTACCGACGATTTTTACAAGTATTACCGATGAAAATTTTCCGTCGGTAATTTGACAGTTTTTTGTAGTGTTCAACTCCTAAATCAAGAGCCTCAGTTGGGTCTATGTTCTTATTCTTATTCTTTTTCTTCTTTTTCTTCCTCGACGATACTCCAACCTCCGGATTACAAGGCTCTAATGTACCTGTCTCGTGAGCATACACCTAAGAAAAATAAGTGTTAGAAATCAAAGACAATAATTATATAATCTCAATTAAACTAGAAATAATAAACTAATAATTAATGCCGACCCCGGCAACGGCGCCAAGAACTTGATGAGCATTTTCTCAACACACAAAATTAATCCTCAAGTATAAGGATATCAATTGTAGTCTCGATAGATGACCAAGCGATTATCGAATCCGAGGGACGGATTATTATCAATTTAATTATATTCTAATTAACTAAGACTATGTTGGAAAATTGATTTGGAGTAGTTACGAAACTAAATAGTATATAATTTAAATATCGAATTAAATAAGCAAGCAATAGAGAAAATACGGTTGTGATCAAGTAAGAAATTAGGTAGTTCTTGGGGTCATCCAGATTTACTTATTAATTTCCTTTCCATGTGTTGATGTCCGACTCTACCTTGTGGTCTATGGACGCATCACTAAACCATGCAAGTCTCTATAGACACAAGCAAACAAATGTATGACACGTGTGAATATCCTCGGAGCAAGAGATATAATTCACCCCCTTTCTAGGTATCAGTATCAATTATTTCCCATGCACTTAGTACTCTAACCCGATATGATCTCCATTTATAGGTACTATGAAGTTATACTCTTTATCCTACTTATTCACCTGGATAATATTCAATTAACAAGTATCTATATAAGATAGTTCTAATAAGACTTCGGAATCCCTTCACTTAGAATTATAACATGTAATCCTGCTCAGCGATGAACGCACTCAATCAATAACTAAGCTATGTATTCATACTCTACACAACAGTTAATGATGCACAAAACGACCGTGAGTATGAATTAAAAAGGCACAATCTTATATAAAATAAACCACAAGTAGTGTTGTACGGAGTTTACACATGGAAATTCAATTAACTCGTAAAACTTTCATAACCCTAGAACTACCAGAGCGGCTCTAGCCCATGATTGATCTGGGAACAATCATGGTTAATTAGTATGATCTTACTTGACGCACAGACGAACCTTTCTTCACGACTCCTTCGGACAATGGTAGGGTTTCGGTGGTGGATTGATGATGAATGATGTGTCGTTTTTTTTTTCTCCTACGAAGGCTCTTCTTTTATACTTGTGGAACCTTCTTATGGGCTTATGATAGGCTTTTGCTTGAGGCATACGTCAAATTTAGTAAGAAAACTCCAGAATTACCATAAATAGAAGCAGCGAGAATTCGCTCGACCACACCTGGAAAAGTCGAGAAAGGCATCCAAATCGAGCAATGGTCGAGCAAACTCTCTGTACAAGTTTGCACATTTTGCTCGAGTCGCCCTCATCTGCTCGACCAGAGTGATGCTGGTCGAGCAATATCTCCAAGTCGAGCAAGCTCTCTGTAAGTATTGCGCATTCTGCTCGACTTGACATCTCCGCTCGACCTTAGTAATTCTGGTCGAGCAATGTTGGAAGTCGAGCAATCCTCAAAAATTGCCTCAAAAATTGTGTGTTCCAATTCTGAGCCTTTTTATCCATTTTTCTGTACAAATACACTCAAAAAGCCCTTGTATTCTCTGATTCGTTGCTTTTCCATAAATATTCCGATTCATCTCAATAAAAGACTCAATCGTACTCAATTTCCAAATAAATCAAAGCCCAAAATACGTGAATTTACACTCTCATCAAGCATTCACTATTATTGAAGAATTGAGTTCCTTGTTCATAATAGCCACGTCTTTGAAAACTGTATGGTTGAGCATATGAATTGTCCACATATTGGGAATTATGAGGGTTATGCCACGCCTTGATTGCAAGTGTTGACATATGGTTGATCATTCCAATGCCTTTGTAGATTAGCATTCTAATATTCATACCTTCGTCTTACCGCTAATCTATCAATCAAGAATGAACAATCATGAGTAGAATGGAATGTGGTTGCACAAACTGTACATGGCTGAATATTCTGACCATTAAAACCATGATATCGATCCATTAGAATTAAGTTTGCAAGGAGGAGAAAGTGATTAAACCAGAAAAATAGAAAAACGAAAATAGAGCAGACCTGACACTGAAGGGTTCAGTATCAGTACTCTGCTGGACAGAATTCGAAAATAAATAAAATAAAAACGCAAAAAATTCAACAAAAATTTGGGATTACTCCCCGGCAATGGCGCCAAAATTTGATGTGCTGTCGCGAGTATCCAAAAATAAGATTTGTAATTTTTCGAACAAATCCACACTAGAGTGTAGTAGGATAAGTACAGGTCGAACCCACAGGGAGTAATCGAATTTCAATTGAATTTAATGTGTTTTCAAGAGAAAGTAATAAGGGGGGTTTTGGATTGGATCTAACAACTAATAAACATAAAAGTAAATAATTAAAAGTGCAAAAATAATAAAATAAGATAAACAAATAAAATAACAAACCTAGTCCAAGGATTTGATCCCCTCCCTTATTAATTCACATGGATGAAATTTCTAAAACACCAACAAGTTCATAAACTCAAGCCCCTAGGCTAACGGTACGACCAATTAACCTGAAATATCCTTAAGTTTAATAACCTAGGGTACGACCTCAAGATTAAACTATTCCCGAGTGACCATATGGATTCGAACTCGACAATGTATTAAGATTTAGATATTAGGACTACTAGGCTATGAAAACCGACTAAGAATCATACAACCTAGATTTCGTGATTTCAAGAGGTACTCCCTCACTTTGCTACTTGATTCATAATATTATAATAATTACGAATTATAATATGTAAAATAGCTATTGAACAATCAATCACCTATTGAGAGGGGTAGTCTAAACAAGCAATTGAAAATATCATAATTCACATCAAAGCCAATCACAAAATAAATTCATAAAATAGGTTCATAATCTTATTCCTAATCAAACATGAAAATTAATCTACGGAGATTCACAATCCTTTGATTAGAAATGAAATTTCATAATTGAAAACTAAATTAAAAATGACAAAACCATAAAACTGTATTCTGCATGGGTAGTGCGCTCCTTTTTCCCAAATCTGTGTGAGATGCAGAACCGTATGTGGTGTCCCAGATGTGTAGCCTGTCAAATGTGTGAGATCTCCTCTCCATATATACCCAAAATCCTTAATTAATGGCCCAATTAAAATATTTGGCTTTCTTTCTTGAAGGGTGTCCAGGTTCATTGTATCCTTTCATTATTGGTAAGTTTTCTTTTGCTATCCAAATCAAATCCTTCCTTTTATTTTGCCTTGGTCAAATCTTTTATTTCCTACAATAAAGATTATTGTAACAGTCACACACAAATTAAATTATGGTGACTGTACAATTTCTCTTATTTTTGGCATGTTTCAATAACAAATAAAATAATTAAAGCTCAAGTGTATAAAATAGAAATAAGTCATAATTAGCATAAAATAATTCACAACTCACGCGTAAAAAAGAGAATTTTATCCTAAATAATCGTGTAAAATTATGACTTATCATATAATAATATTACAGATTAAAAACATAATGCAGAATCAGTAGTTTTTGCTAGATGAGATAGTGAAAAAAGAGTAATTCTAGAAACTCATGATATCAGAATACATTACACTTCGTAAAAGTCACATAGGTCGTGAGGTTCACCAACTAATACATAATGGGGTAAGAGAGAGAAAGAGAGGGGTGAGATTGCAACCCTCAAATAAGCAGGTGGGACTCATGGCTCACATGTTCTAGTCATTTGAAGGCATTCAATCGACACACTTGTAATTGTGCTTAGGCGAAATAACACTACACAGACATATATGTCCCCTTTATAGCCTGGGTAATTTTCAAGGTATAGATGTGTCTCTAACTTAAAACCCAAATAAAATCAATTGGCTGAGAAAGTCTAACAGAAGACATGTACGTAGTTGCAAAGAGATTATGCAAAAAGTTGAACCTTTATTTAGTCTCAGCATTTTATCACCTAACTGGAGCATTTTTCAACCACACTTTCAATAGCTGATAACAAAATGCGAAAATAACACAAGTGGGAGTGGAATAACCTGTACGATTGACACAAAATTATTTGTGCTGGTTATTTGGTGGAAAAATATGTCAGAGACCATATAATGCACTAATAAACATTAAAAAAATCCAACTGTTGCAATGTGATAATCTGTCTCTTGAAAACGATTCTAAACTACATCACATATACTAAAACTAAGTAAATTATTAAATAATAATAAAAATACAAATAAAGAGGAATGCAATTAGGGGTAAATTGAAGCCCACAATTTAAGCTACTCAAATTCAATGTAAACAACAACAATCCAAAGACTCAAATAAATCAAGGGGGCAACCAATTTTCAGTCATTGGTGTATGTAAATAAATTAAAGTTTATTTACCGATATGTTCAATGGGTAGTAATTGAAGCAACCAAGGGGAGGGTAACCTATTAAAGGAGAACAAAGAAAGGAAGGAATATTAGGATTTTCTCTTCAAATAGAATTCTTTTGCTACACAGAGGTAGTTAAATCATACAAGTAAGTCGAAAACTTGTCGTACAAAATAGAGAGTAGAACTTACCTATGCTAGGGTGAAGCAAGTAGAACTTACCTATTCCAGGGTGAAGCATCTAATGCAAACGGACCAGTTGTAGCAGATAAAGTGCAATCTTATGCAGGGTAAAGGCAAGAGAAGTTCTCTCTTGGACCCTCGGTTCAATTCATGGCATAATTACCTGAAACGGGAAGCCCCGACAACGATAAGCACAATGGGATACATAGACTGCTAATAAAGGTGAAAACAGGAACAATTCCCAAGTCATCTACATTATAAATAAAAAAAATGTTCCATCTCACAACAAGGTGCAAGAGGCACATCTTACTTCTCTCTATAGACATGCTTGACTCGAATAATAATGATCCACTTCAACAGCTAACTCGAGGGGAAATTCAATAAATATGGACATGCTAAAAAGAGATGTGTTTTTAGCTGTGGCCCCGTGGAGTGATGAAAAAACCCATTGACTCATGAATTTTCGCACATGTTAATTGGTGAATGAAAGGGGAATTGACTCGTGATTTTCTTTCACCCATGCCAAATAAGATAAAATATCAGGCTAAGATTATAATATAACAAGGAGAAGTTTATGAATGCTTTCTCAGCACTCACTGCTAAAAATACTGTATTTTGCAAGATAGTTAGATTTACACTATCTTACAGAGACTTAGCCACAACTAAAGAGGCACATGAAATCTGAAAAACAGTTTAATCAATATTGTAAAAGGTGCATAGTCATACCAAAATTGCAATGGTCAATTCAAAAGAATAATCCCCAAATTAAATCAAGAGGACTCTAATGTTCTTGCTAGCAATGCGATGAAGCAGAAGAGAAAGCTCTCCTCATAATCAACAACTAAATAATCTAAAAATTACATCATTCCATACCTTTTATATAGAAAAATACATTTAAACTCTTCTTGCACCGATTGTTAACATATGATAAGATCATATATCCCAAAAGTTTTATCTGCAAATCAATAGTAGATCAATCTATGATAGCAAAAAGGCTAAGGAGGAGCCATTGCATGTCTAATTGCTAATAGTGCATGCAGTTGAACCAGTGAAACTGATTACGAATATCGAAAGCATAGAATCATCGAATCATGATTAAAACATCTTAAAACCCAAACAATTTCTCAAACAACTCTGTCGAATTTAGCAATTTGATAGATGCAATAACAAGTTACATAGTGAGAGAGAGCGTTTTAAATGGTAAACCACATCTTGAAAGAGAAGAACAAATTAGGATAAAGATCCGATAGCCCTAATGTACCTGCAGTAATTTTCAGCGGTGGGAAAGAAGCGATGGAGAGAGGCAGAGTGCTACTCGACAGTGTCTGGACTCTGGAGCGAGCAAGAGAGAGGAAGAGAATGCGCAGGGGAGATTAGTTTATCAAGGAGGGATCATTCCACGTAGAGAGAGATTTAACGTCATATCACCACGTAGAGAGAGGTTGTATGGAAGACTTACCTGCAACAGGTTGGAAACTGGCCACTCCACCCTTTAAGCCATTTAATAGATATAGTAAGATAACTCTAATATTAAATATTGATTGAATATATATAATTATAATTATATGTTTTAATGTTTTAAATTAATTTTAAGTATTAATTATAATTTTACCACTATTACTATTTTAGGTGTATAATCTTTATTTAATATTCATTTCTATTAAAATTGGTGTCATTTGAATCCATATTTTTAATACTACGATGTATGACTAGAGTCGAAAACTATGATCGTCAAATTACTATTTTAATTTTTAAAATATGTATTTTTATTTATTATTTTATTTTAACTCATTATATTTAATGATTAATTATTTATATTTTCTTAAGTTAATAATTAATTTACTTCTTAATTACGTTAGAAGTTTAGTTTAGTAACTAGAATTATTATTAGAATTAGAACTCAGTTTAGTATACTCTTGCAGGTACACCTGAGACCAACGAGTAAGATTAGTCCGTACTACTCTCTCTAAGAAGTTCAAGGTGGGGTAACTTTCACTCTTTATCGAGTGCTACATTATATGTCATGATTGCTATGTTAAAATATGATATGTATCACTTATATGTCATGTTATGTGTCATATGTGCTTTTAGTTCGATGACAAATATTTTTCTACTAACACTTATATGGGGTGACGACTCGGTGCACATATACCAACAACACGAGTTATCGGGCGAGATGGTTCGATACTAAAATATTTCAAATCTACTAACACTTGTATTGAATGACGATTCGATGAACATATACCAACTAACACAAGTTATTAAACAATGGTTCGGTTTAAAATATTTTCAATGAGTTATCGAACGACAATGTGCAAAATATTTTACTAAATTGGCATATGTTACATTTTATGGTATATTTGGCATGCATATTTATTTTTAAATGTGCAATCATTTAAGTAAATCCACTGATTGTTTTAGACTCTCACCCAATATTGATTTTCAGCACAAGGGTTAGAAGATGAAGAGGCCCCTACAGATGTCACAAGCATTAGAAAACTTTATATTATGTCTTATATTTTGGTATTTTATCAGAACTTCATTTCAGATATATCATCTGAACATATTTCTTTTGGATATTTCAGTCTACTTAGGAAAGTAGATGCTAGTATGTAAAATAACCTTTATGTCATTTTTACTTTACTATGTTATCGCTTTGGGATTTTTTTATTGTTTTCACTGTGCATTCTCGACCCCTCTATTATTATTTTACAAATTGTATATATAGTAACGTCCCAACCCCATAGCATAACTGGGGCGTTAGAAACACTATATCTTTTTATACCCGAATTGACAAAAATATACTTTACTTGAATATTCGAGTAAAGTGTTCGAGTAAAACAAATTTTACTTGAAAAATCATTTAAAAATATTATTTGAATTTTTTACACAAATGCATTATTTGACTCGAATTCATTATTTTCGTGTTAAAAAATATTATTTTCGTGTTAAATAGAATGTCACACGAATGTTTATATTTGATGTTCACACATCAAATATTTCGTGTTTAACCATTCCATATATGCATTCACACCAATCACACGAATGTCATACCCATTCCATATATGCATATTTTCATGTTTCGTGTTAAAAGGATATGCATTCACACCAATTCACACGAATATGCATTCCATATATCGTGTTAAATCAATATGCATTCACACCATTCACAGGAATGTCACACCATTTCATATATTTCGTGTATTCACACGAATGCATTATTTTTTACACGAATGCATTATTTGACACGAATATTTTACACGAATGCATTATTTGATATGAATATTTAACACGAATGTATTATTTGACACGAATTCATTTCAGAATTTTCATATTTTACACGAATTATTTTCGAGAGTATGTTAAATCCATCATTTCGGGAGAGTTACTCTTATATTTTGGGTAATAAAGAAAATCACTATTGTCTGACGGGCACTGTTATTTATTACTTCTAGATTTAATTGTATTGCATTTTAGATTTTAATTGTATTAAAAAATAAATTAGTTAACATGTTACTTAAGATATTACTACAATGGATTAGATTGTACTACGATAAGAAATCTCCAAGATATTTTTAAAAATAATAAAAAACATTTTGATATTCAAATTTCAGGTTTGCACTTTATTCATAAATAAATAAATTAATAAATCTCCACAACATATTCAGAATTATTAAAAAATATTATAATATTCAGATTACAAATATTGTATTCAAATTAATTATTTAATTAAAGATATTACAATATATTAGATTATATTACGATAAGAAATCTGCAAGATGTATTAAGAAATATTTAGATAAGTATTAGAATATTTAGATATATTTTGGTATCAGATTATATTAAGATAAAAAAAATTTGCACTATGTATTAAAAAATAACTAGATAAGTATTCAGAAAATTTAGATATACTAGATATTTAAGAGATGTTTTGCACGTTGCCAACCCATTTTATTTTGTAAAATTTCTTTTATTATTATTTTATTATTTTTACTACAAAGTTTAAATTTAAATATTTAAATATTAATGTGATTTCACAAAATTCATAAGTATCTTTTCCTTTTAATTCAAGGCAAAAGATATTAATATATTCATATAAACTATATGACATAAACAAATTCGAGTTGATCTATTGTACAATTGGTGTACATTTAAAACATGATCTGTTTTTAAAAGTTGTAAGACAGATGATAATTTCACTGTGTAAATGTGTATCTCATATTCTCACTATAAATAGTAAATTTGCAATAACTTTACATGAAAAGAATCAAAACAAATATGTAAGAATATCAACAAGATATTGCGATTGAATAATTGCCCACTTCTACTTTGTGATAACAAAAGCGCTCATTTCTAAGTCAAAATTCAATCGCCCACAAACGTGCTAAGCATATCAACATAGATTGCCACTTCATATGAGAACTTGTTGCTAACAAGTAGTTGGAAACACGATTTGTACCCTTCAATCTTCAACTTGTGGTTATTTTCACCAAGAGCTTACCTCATCCCTTATTCGAGTTTCTATGATTCAAGCTTCATGTAACTTAATATCAGAATCATGTTTAGTGGAATTAGAGAAAGGAAAAGAAGACTCGTCAAAATGAGCGTGACGAGTAATATAGGTGCGCGAAGCAACATGATCATAATACCAAAAACCTTTATGAATACTACTATAACCAAGATAAACCCATGGTTGGCTATGAGGAGCAAGCTTATGTGGAGCATAATCAGGTAAATAAGGATAAACGCGACAACAAAAAACTTTTAAATTTCCATAATTGGGCAAACAATCAAACAACAACTGAAAAGGAGATTTGTCATTCAAGAGAGGAGTAGAAAAATGATTTATAATGTAAACAGCAGTTGAAAAGGCATCAATCTAATAGGGTGCTGGGGCATGAGAATGGAAAAGTAAAGAGAGCTCTGTTTCGGTTATATGTCAATGCTTTTTTTCTGCGCGACCATTTTGTTGGGGTGTATATAGACAAGAATAACGATGCAAGACACCATGAGCTTCAAAAAATTCACGCACATGGTTATTTGTAAATTCAGTTCCTCTATCACTTTGAAAATTTTTTGGGGGCTGGCTATTCGTACTCAACATACTCTATAAATATTTAAATTAAAATATCCTTTATTAATAAGACAAAAATTCCCTTTTGAAAGTTATTTAAATAAAATTCCAAATATTTATACCCCAATTTATAAATTTACCCCCCTAAACCCTAATTTAAGAACCCTAATTTATGAAACTCTACATTTTAATTTCATCTTAGTTCTTTCTTAACACAATTGATCTGTAATTAGAGACATAAGTCTCATTTCTAGAATAAATAAAATTTTCAAGAACTAAGTTTACAAGAATATCCAAAAAGTAGAAACGTGAAAGTAAAGAAGATTAAAAAAAAGTAAAAAATAATTCCAATTTTATTAAATGAAATTGTAGAAAAATAAAGAAAAAAATCAAACCATTGGCATTCAGAAGAGAAGATGCATCTTCAGAAATACAGAGCAACCGATGGAGGAAGTTTCTTTTACACCTAATATTATCCCTCCCGCCAATACATCATCTTGGTTCGATGAGCCCCCAATACATTCACATCATAATCTTTTTCAGTTTATGATTTTTATGTTTTTGCTCACAATGTTCTTAATTTTTGGCGTGTGTTCTTTAAATTTCTCATAAGTGTTGTTAAGGATAAAATTGTGGTTTACTTAGTAATAAGTAATATATTTTTAAAATATATTGAGGTGTATTTAATAAATAGGGTACATTTAACAATTTTGGAGGTGGGAATAGCCGGCCCCAATTTTTAATTCTAGATTTAAATTGATTACAAATAAGATTTGTAAAATGTTGAAGCACATCAATGAACTTAAGCATGGGATATAATCATGTAAACCGAGAGAAATCATCAACAAATATAACATAATATCGAAAACCATCTATGGATGTAACAAGAGATGGACCCCATAGATCACAGTGGACTAAATCCAAAACACATGAAGCACGTTTCTCATTTAAAGAAAATGAGAGTTTCTTACTTTTGGCCATTTGACATGATGAACAAAGAGAGGGTTTAGTTAAGATGGAAGTCACATCCAAACAACCTAATTTATTTAATAAATGAATAATAGAGAAAGGGGCATGTCCCGAACGTGAGTGTCATAATTCAAAAGATGACTTAAGAACTTTAGTTGATACCATGTAAGACAGATGATAATTTCACAGTAAGTGTGTATCTCATATTCTCATTATAAATAGTGAATTTACAATAATTTACATGGAAAGAATTAAAACAAATATGTAAGAATATCAACAAGATATTGAGATATGCTATAATATACTCCCTCTGTCCCGCGTTATGATTTGTATTTTCCATTTTGGGTTGTCCCAAGTTAAAGTTTATATTTTCTTTTCTATCAAGTTGGGCCATATAAAACAATTAATTATTCCATATAGGACCCACCCATAATACTAATATAACTACCTACTTCACATTAAGTATTATTTCTCTCACCTCACTGCATATTAAAATATTATATCTCTTAATCTTCATGCAAAAAGCAAAAGTCAACGTTAATGTGGGACGGAGGGACTATGTGATGAGAGTGAAAATATGCGTGTTTGAGTATCCAATTTAACATCATTTGATGGAAATTGTTGTTATATATTAGCACAAGTATCTTATATTTGATATATATATATATATATATATATATATATATATATATATATATATATATATATATATATATATGAGAAAAAGGTATGTTTGAGGTGTTTTATTGTATTTTAGGTGGAAAAATGATCAAAAGTGCAAAGTTGGAGAAAAGGTGCAACTTGTACAAGAATGCTGAAAAACGCACGTCCAACTTGTGTAATTTTTCTATATTCTTTTCAAGCTCAAAAATGGATGTGTGATTAATGGTTGAAAAGAAACAGAAGAGAGGATAATCGGATTCCAAACGAGAAAGTTATGATCGAAATTGTGACGTTGCGCAAGTTGTTCCTACTCAGCACGATTGTGCCACTTTTCATGACTTGTTACACCTTCAAATATTAGTGTTTCTGCAAGTTCTCTAAATGTATAGAAAGACAAGAAAGAGAGGATTGGTGAGCATAAGAATCACTTAAATTGGAGTTTTGAAGAGGAAGTTATGCTCAAAATCGTGAAGTCACGCAACTGCCAGCGAGAATTTCCAAAAATTTTCAAAAATTACCTATTTCTTGGAGCACAATTAATCTCCTTATCACATAATCCTCAATGATTCACCCATATCTTTTATTTTCTTATTTAATTTCCTTCTCACATGTATTTATATTTTACATCATTATTCATGTAAGGACATCCATCCTACACCACCCCACAAGGGGGGATCACCCCTCAACCATCATCCACATCCGTTCCTCCATCCATCCATCACTTTAAAAATTAGTCTGTAGAATTAAGAGGAGAACCAAGAAGAGAATTCAAGACGGAGAAGGACGCGACGATTCCCGCATCTAGGATTTTATTTATTTTCTAATTTATCTTGTATTTTTCAGACATATGGGTAAGATATATCCAACCCACATGATTGTTCTTTGCAACTTCATGGGCTAGAACTGTTTTGGTAGATCTAGGGTTTTGAAGGTTTTATGAATTAATTAAACTCTCTTGTGTGTCCTCCGTACAACACTACTTATGGATTGATTTTATATATGATTGTGCTTTCTTAATCTATATTCACGGTCGTTTTGTGCATCTTCTATTGTTATATAGAGTCTGAATGTATATCTTGGTTGTAGATTGAGTTTGTTCACCACTGAACAGGATTCCATGTTATGATTCTAAGTGAGGGAACTCTGAAGCTTCATTAGAACTATCATATATGAATGTTTATTAATTGAATTGAATTCAGGTTAGTATGCAGGATAAATATGGTAATTTTATAGTACCTATAAAGGGAGATCATATCGGGTTAGATTCCAGACGTGAGAAATAATTGATGCTGATAATACCTAGAAAAGGGGGTGAAATTACGTCTCTTGCTCCGAGGTTATTCGCACGTGTTACACGCATATTTACTTGTGTCTATAGAGTAGATTTGCATGGTTTAGTAATGCGTCCATAGTCCACAAGGTAGAGTCGGCCTGCACTTGAGAGGGAAGTTAAGTGGTAAAACTGGATTACCCTAGAGCTACCTATTCTCCTACTTGATCCACTTTCGTATTCTTCTTGTGCTATTTTATTTTATTTGTTATTTAATTTTAGTATTTAGTTGATAATTAATTCCACAACTCTTATTGCCTTTCGTCTTAATTAATTTAGTAAATAATTAAATTGATAATACGCAGTCCTTTGGGTTCAATATTTAACTTGGTCGCTTGCTTAAGCCTCAACTGATATCCTTCATACTTGGGGATTAATTTTGCGTGCAAAGAAAACACACATCAAGTTTTTGGCGCCATTGCCGGGGACGGCTGTTATTATTGATTTTATTATTTCTAGTTTGATTAAGACTTTAATTTTGATTATTTATTTCTATCTAACCTTGAATTTTTCTGAGGTACTTGTGCACTAGAAAAAGGAGAGAAAGGAAAGAAGAAATAACACACAGTGCTAAACATGGCCGGAGCAAGGTAAAATCCGGATAATGTTGCCATACGTGATATTTTCAAGTATATTGGAATTGTCTACATGGGATTGATAGGAGCAAGGGGCGAAGATGATGATTTTGAGATACATCCCGCTCTTATCATCATGGTAGAGAAGAATCCCTTTTCTGGAGGTTGTTTTGAAGATATCTCAAAAGATTCATTGGTTATGCAAACACTCAAAAGGGTGCTGGAGCTAATGATAATGCTAGGCGGATCGCCCTATCCAAGTTCTCTTTGATTGATAGGGCAGAAGCTTGGTATGAGACTCTTGATGCCACAGATTGCACTACATTGGACCAACTGCATCAGAAGTTCTTGGAGAGGTACATGCCATCCTCAAGGATCTTAAGAATGAAGCAATGAATCACCCAATTTATGAATCAATGTGAGAAATTCCATGAGGCGTGGGATAGGTTTAAAGACATGCTCAGGCGGTGCCCACAGCATGGAATGTCTAAGGCTCAATACATAAGCATCTTCTACTATGGATTGGATTGTGAGTCGTGAATTCTGATTGATGCATCATCAGGTAGAGCACTGTTATCTAAAACAGCACTTGAAGCAGAAAAGTTAATTAAAGATATCTCTATGAATTCACGTGATTGGCTCATGAGAAGAGTAAGAGACACATATGTACTTGGCAAGGTGGCGCAGGTTGAACATCAAGTGGTGAAGCCGAATAGGGATGATGAGATCATCTCTAGTCTAGCAAACATCAACAAGCTACTAGAATCCCAGCAGAAGCAGATTGTAGAGTTGACACAAAGGGGGCCTAGTATCCATCATCAAGAAGTGAAGAGTGTTGAAGATACCTTCAATCGATACATGGCTAAGAATAATGCAAGAGTTGATCATCTTAAGACTACTATGAATGCTAATCATGCAGATTTATTTAAGCAGTTGAAGGACCTTACTTTGATGATGGGGCAGATGGCCGGGAACATGAATCAATTGACACAAATGTTGGAGAAAGAAAAGTTCCCGTTTCAAGGCATAATGAACCCAAAAGAATGAAAAGCCATCACATTGACGTTCGGAATGCAGTATAAGGGATCGATGATACCAGAAATAGATTCAGGAGCTTCAAGAAGCCGGTTTGTCCCTGGTTAGACCAAGACCCTTGGTCGAACCACCTCTCACAAGTCGAACCAAGCACCTGGAAAAGTTCTGGAGATCGTCGATGGTCAGTTCAACCTCGGTTCGACCAAGGTCTTGGTCGAACCAAATCCTAAAGGAGTCAACTATAAAGCCATAGAAGAGAGGATCATTTTTGCTTGTGAATCACCTCAATCGGAGGTTGGATGCAAAAGTTATGCTCGAAACCGTGAGACTGCGCAGTCATGCCTAAGAGGTCCTTTAGATTAGCCGTTCGAGTCGAACCTTCAAGCAATGAAGATGCCCATGGAGATTCAATCATGCAAGAGCATAGATCTGATTTCTAACTTATTTAATCTTGATTTTAATAGGACAGATGACTCTAAAATTGATTGGAAGGTTGACAAGGAGAAGTGTAGACAGCCATGGGAGGAAGAAAATTCTGAGGGTCATATTTTTGTGACCAAGAAAGGTGAGGTGTTGTGTATAGACAAGAAGAGTGAAAGAAAGTACTTGAGGTGAGGATGCGAGAAGACCATCCTCTGATCTAGTAGTTCAAAAAATGGTATTCCATCGTGACTCTCGACGTTAAACATGAGCGCATGTTAGGGGCTTGCCCTTCTGTTTTATTGCTTTATTATTTCTTTCATGTGAGTGAGGAGTTATTATATTTGAGGTGCTCATATTTCGGAAATTACATCTCTTTTCAAACTTAGTTTCGACTTACGTTTTTACTAAGTTTGGGGGGTGTGATGTACTTACCTTGTCTTTTGAGCACTAAGGGTATACTTTTTTCTTTCATTGGTTGTTTATTTGTTAGGGGTTTGATTTTTTACGGCATATTAATATTTTAACTAGTGTTGGTATGTCGATTTTATGCAACTTACCTAATGTTTAGTGTGTTATGCTAGTGTGTCTAGTGTGTGGAGTTGATAAGATAGTCAATTGAGTCTTTCTTATAGTTCTTCTAAATTATTATTGATGAATCTGTGATGATGAAGTGTGTTTGAGTTTTAATGATAGAAAAAGGTAAAAGAGGTGGCAGACGAGTTCTACATTGGGGCTTTGACCTAATCGAGTTGAACAACTCGAGGAGCTCATGAATAAGTTGAAGAAAAATCAGGTGCCCTCGTTTCCTTATTCTAATTTTTATGTGTGCTTTTTATTCATAGGAGCGAAAGGATTGAGTTTATGATTATGATCCATGTGAGCTTATATTTTTGAATTATGCCTGAATTCATATGCTCTTGGAATTGATGAAGGAAGTGTACTTGAATTATATTGTGGAATGAAGTTCTATGTGTACTTGTGGGTTGTTGCTTACCATGAAAGGTGCTCTGTTGCATGTTAAACACCCATGTGAGATTTTGAACATCGTTGATCATGTACATAATCACATGATATTTCTTTCTGGTGAGTATCGTTCTTGTCTTACTTGAAACTACATGTGTGTTAGATGATGGGAGATGATTTAAGGCCATCCTTGATTTATGAGTCACTTAGCCAAATAATTCCCTACCGAATGATGTTTATCCATAGTTAGCCCCGTTGAGCCTAAAACCCTCATTCTTTGGCAACCTACGTGAAATAACCACTTTGAGCATCTGAATTTTTTTAGCCTTGGTCCTTCTAAAAAAATTAATGGCTTTTCAATGCGTGTTGATGGAGTTTGATAACAGTTTAGGAATGAATGAAATTGGTGTTGAAATAGTGATTGAGTTCGATAATGCATCTAAGGAGAATCGTGGAGTAGTGCTTAAATCTAGTACTCCATTGAATAAAACACCCTAGGGTAGTGCATAAATCTATTACCATATGGAGGATACGCGAGTGATGCGCATTTTCTTTGCACGCAAAATTAATCCCCAAGTATTAAGGATATCAGTTGCAGCTTAAGCAAGCGACCAAGTTAAATATCAAATCCAAATGACGGCATATTATCAATTTAATTATTATCTAAATTAATTAAGACGTAAGGAAATAAGAGTTGTGAAATTAATTATCAACTAAAATACTAAAATTAAATAACAAATAAAATAAAATAGCACTAAGAGAATACTAAAGTGGATCAAGTAGGAGAATAGGTAGCTCTAGTGTAATCCAGTTTTACTACTTAACTTCCCTCTCAAGTGCAGGCCGACTCTGCCTTGTGGACTATGGACTCATCACTAAACCATGCAAATCCACTCTATAGACACAAGTAAATATGCGTGTAACACGTGTGAATAACCTCGGAGCAAGAGACGCAATTTAACCCCCCCTTTCTAGGTACTATCAGTATCAATTATTTCCCACGTCTGGAACCTAACCCGATATGATCTCCCTTTTTAGGTACTATAAAATTACCCTCTTTATCCTACTTACTAACCCGAATTCAATTCAATTAATAAACATTCATATATGATAGTTCTAATGAAGCTTCGGAGTCTACTCACTTAGAATCATAACACGGAATCTTGTTCATCGATGAACGCACTCAATCTACAACCAAGATTTATATTCAGACTCTATATACCAATTGAAGATGCACAAAACGACTGTGAATATGGATTAAGAAAGCATAATCATATATAAAATAAATTCACAAGTAGTGTTGTACGGAGGACATACAAGAGAGTTTAATTAATTCATAAAACCTTCATAAATCATAGATTTACCAAAACGGTTCTAGCCCATGGTGTTGCGAAGAACAATTATGGGGGTTGGATAGATCTTACCCATATGTCTGAAAAATACAAGATAAATTAAGAAACAAATAAAACCTTAGATGAGGGAGTCATCGCATCTTTTTTCGTCTTGAATCCTCCTCTTGGTTATTCTCTTGGTTCCACAGACGAATCTTCAAAGTGATGGATGGATGGAGGAAAGGATGTGGATGATGGTTGGGGGGTGATCCCCCCTTGTGGAGTGTAGTATTGTGTTGTGGTTCTCTCTCCAATCCAATTCCAATGATCTATTATAAAGAATAATGATGTGATCTACATCCCCTTTTATACTTGTGAGCTCTCCTTATGGACCTTGGATGGGTTTTTTCTTGGAAAATAAGAAAATTCATGAATAGGGGGTAAAAATCCCATCGAAATCAGATCTGTGTCTCTCCGTTCGACCAGAGTGGTTCTGGTCGAACAGGAGGCCTTGGTCGAACGGCTGGTCAAGCTACATGCGCAGTCTCACCGATTTGCACATAACTTTCACATCCAAGCTTCGATTTGTGTGATTCTTATACTCACGTGATCCTCTCTTCCTTAATTTTCTATCCAAATATAGAACTCACAGACTCTAATATTTGAATGTATAACAAGTCATGCAAAGTGGCACAGCCGTTCTGTTTGGCACAGCTTGTGCGATGTCACTTCTTTGATCATAACTTTCTCGTTTGAATTTCGAATGAAGTGTTCTTTATGTAAAAACGATCCTCTCTTCTATGTCTTTCCAACCATATATTATACTTCCAGTTCAGAGCTTCACACTAATATAGAAAAATTATACAAATTGGACGTGCGTTTTTCAGCATTCATACACAAGTTGCACCTTTTCTCCAACTTTGAACTTTTGATCCTTTTTTCACCTAAAACACAATAAAACACCTCAAGTGTACCTTTTTCTCACATATATTGAATATAAGACATTTTTGCTAATATATGACAATAATTCCTATCAAAAAAGTGTTAGATTGGACACTAAAACACGCTTATTTCCACTCTCATCAGCGAGGTAGTACCCAAAACTGGTACCTCGAGAGAAAAAAAAGGAGAGAAAGAAAAAAAAGAAAGGAAAAATATTGTGCTTGAAAGAGAGAAGTGAAATAGTTGAGAAGGATGATGTGCTTAATTGAAGTGATAAGGAAGAATGAAAGGTCAAGAGAGACTGCAGCTTGATCGATCCGATATTTGAGTCACATTATCCATATATTTCTTACATTAACCAAAGAGCCAACATTACATCTAAAAGAAAAGTCTTTTTTAATCCCATTATTGAGTCATACTTTTTAGTGGTGGAGAGTTTGAGATATTTGGCAAGCTTATGGTTACGCATGCACTTGAATTGAACATGAGCGTAAACATCTTAACCCATAAATGTACATCTTTTACACTTGAGTGCGAGTGATATATACTTCCCATGAGAACATGTCAATGGAGCATTTCAATTGGTAGTAATGGTCTTATCTTGTATTTTATGAATTGATTTTTACACGTAATGAGAGTTGTATGACCTAAGTTGAGGACAGTTGTATTTTGAAGGGGATATTGGTCATAGTCCTTGTTTCCCTGCTAATTTTTCTACTCTCTCTCTCTCTCTTTATTTTTATTTTGTTGCCTCGGGACGAGCAACGGGTAAGTTTGGAGGATTGATGAGAGAGAAAATAAGCGTGTTTGAGTGTCCAATTTAACATCTTTTGATGGAAATTATTATTATATATTAGCATAAGTGTCTTATATTTGATATATGTGAGAAAAAGGTGTGTTTGAGGTGTTTTATTGTATTTTAGGTGGAAAAAGGATCAAAAGTGCAAAGTTGGAGAAAATGTGCAACTTGTGCAAGAATGCTGAAAAACGCACGTCCAATTTGTATAATTTTTTTGTATTCATGTGGAGCTCAAAACTGGAAGTATAATTAATGATTGGAAAGCAACAGAAGAGAGGATCTTTTTGGCATAAGGAACACCTCAATCGGATTCCAAACGAGAAAGTTATAATCGAAATGGTGACGTTGCGCAAGTTGTTCCTACTTAGCACGACTGTGCCACTTTTCATGACTTGTTACACATTCAAATATTGGAGTTTCTGCAATTTCTCTATTTGGATAGAAAGACAAGAAAGGGAAGATCACGTGAGCATAAAAATCACTTAAATCGGAGTTTTGAAGTGGAAGTTATACTCAAAATCATGAAGTCGCGCAACTGCCAGCGAGAATTTCAGAGAATTTCCGAAAATTTTCGAAAATGACCTATTTCTTGGAGCACAATTAATCTCCTTATCACATAATCCTCCATGATTCAACCATATCATTTATTTCCTTATTTAATTCCCTTCGCACACCTAATTATATTTTACATCAGAGCCACATCTATCCTACACCACCCCACAAGGGGGGATCACCCCCAACCATCATTCACATCCGTTCCTCTCCATCACTTTGAAGATTCATCTGTAGAATCAAGAGGAGAACTAAGAGGAGGATTCAAGATGGATAAGGACGCGACGATTCCTGCATCTAAGATTTTATTCATTTCCTAATTACTCTTGTATTTTTCAGACATATGGGTAAGATATATCCAACCCCCATGATTGTTCTTCGCAACATCATGGGCTAGAACTGTTTTGGTAGATCTAGGGTTTTGAAGGTTTTATAAATTAATTAAACTCTCTTGTGTGTCCTCCGTACAATACTACTTGTGGATTGATATTATATATGATTGTGCTTTCTTAATTTATATTCACTGTCATTTTGTGCATCTTCAATTGGTATATAGAGTCTGAATATATATCTTAGTTGTATATTGAGTGCGTTCACCGCTGAACATGATTCCATGTTATGATTCTAAGTGAGTGGACTCTGAACCTTCATTAGAACTATCATATATGAATGTTTATTAATTGAATTAAATTCAAGTTAGTAAACAGGATAAAGAGGGTAATTTTATAGTACCTATAAGGGAGATCATATCAGGTTAGATTCCAGACGTGGGAAATAATTGATGCTGATGGTACCTAGAAAGGGGGGTGAAATTACGTCTCTTACTCTGAGGTTATTCACACATGTTACACGCATATTTACTTGTGTCTATAGAGTAGATTTACATGGTTTAGTGATGCGTCTATAGTCCACAAGGCAGAGTCGGTCTGCACTTGAGAGGAAAGTTAAGTAGTAAAACTGGATTATCCTAGAGCTACCTATTCTCCTACTTGATCCACTTTCGTATTCTTCTAGCGCTATTTTATTTTATTTGTTATTTAGTTTTAATATTTAGTTGATAATTAATTCCACAACTCTTACTGCCTTTCGTCTTAATTAATTTAGTAAATAATTAAATTGATAAGCTGCAATTGATATCCTTCATACTTGGGGATTAATTTTGCATGCAAAGAAAACTCGCATCAGTATGTAATTGAAAGAATTGGTTGCAGTCTATTCCATATTAAAAGTGGGTAACTATATAAACCAAAAATACCCAAATGGATCATTTACGCTATTTACTCCAATCTTCTCTCCAAAGGCGGATGCTCCTCTCTCTCTCTCTTATCAGGTGGAGTCTCATCTCTTTCTTCTCTTGTGCCGCTGCTTAGCTTCGCCTCTTGCGCCCCTTCCCTTCAAGATCTCCGCTGCATCGCGAGCGCACTTATTCCTCACTCCATTGCTTCTCTCATCTCTCTTCTCTCCTAATCAGCTGCTCCGTCTCCTCTTTCTACGTGCCTCCTCCATCCACCGTCTCCTCCCGTCTGTTCGTTTTCTCATTCTTCTCTCAAAATCTTCCCGCTCCACCTCCTTTCTTTGCGCACCTCTTTCCTTTGTCGATTATAAATGTTGGTTGTTGTATAATTGTTATATTAGAATTAGGGCCAAAATTAGGGATAAGGATTAGGTTTCAACGTTGAATAGAATCAAGCGTGGCTGACTTGATTAAATTTTGACGTTAATTTGGGTGGAAGAAGCTGCGTTGTGAGTAGAGAACCAATGAAGAAATTAAACGTGATTCCTATTTGGTGAAAGAAATGCTGGGATTGAGATGTGGAATATAATAACTTATATTGTATAAGTTTTAATGAATTAATGTATATATTTACTTTCATAAATATTAAAATACATTTATTAAAAAAAAACTTATACATCTATGATAAAAAAAAACTTGTAAACTATTCAATTGTCATTAATACAATTTTTTAATAAAAAAATTATTGATTTATATATTAATGATTTTTTTTTCAATTTACTAATTAACTGTTGAATGAAGTAATTAATTTTATAAATAAAATTTGTATTATGTAAGTTTTTAAATACACATATAAATATATAAATAAACTATATTTAATCCACTAATGTAAATGTATTTTTTAATAAATGTATTAGATCTTATACAAGAATTTAGAATATTTTATACTAACATGTATAACTAAATTAATAAATATATTGATGAAAATATTGATAAATATAATATCAATATTATTTTTACAAAAAATAATACATGTATTGAGAGAATATGAACATATTGATAAATTAATAAATATATTGACAAAAATATTGATAAATAATAAATGTATTAGATCTTATAAAAAATGTATAACATTTTATACTAACCGGTATGACTAAAATTAATAAATATATTGACGAAAATATTGATAAATATAATATCAATATTATTTTTATAAAAAATAATACATGTATTGAGAGAAATATGAACATTATTAAATTACAACTACTCCATATTTGATTATGAAAATGCATATAAAAAATCTATTTAAATTTAATACATTTTTATAAATTTAAGGGTTAATTACACAAAAAGTCTCAACCTTTTCGCGGATTGCGAATTAGTCTAAACTTTTCAATATTTACAAATAAGTTATCGACCTTAAGCTTGTTTTGCAAATCTAGCCACCGGGCAGCTGGAGGCCTGCCCGGTTGCTGACCTTTCGGTTTTTTTCCACATCATCCCTCCAACTGTAAAAAAATTTAAAAAAAAGCCAGGTCATTTTTTAAGATTCTCTAAAATCCACCACTCGCCATTAAGCGCGCTGGAATCCGCCGCCGCTCAACGCTGCTTCTCGCCAGATTTGCCGATGAACAGCCACCATCGCGCTCCGTCGACCACCATCTGTGTGCTCTCGCCAGCCGCATACCGTCGAAAACATAGAGCAAAACAATACTCCTGCAAACACTTCCAACTCGCTCTCTCATTTTTTCAAAGCACACAAAAAAAATCTTATCACACATCTTGCTTAATGGTTCGAATCATAACACCACATCAAATATTGATATCATGAATTGAACAAACAAGTAGAACACTCAAATATTCCAAGTCCAAAATTCACGGAAATAAATTTAATTCAATGAGCCACCAGTGTTTGTTAAAATTCGAATGAAAAATTGTGCAATACAATTACTCTTAAAAGTTCTAGTGTACAACTTTAGCATACACCTACAAAATTCAAAGTGTACGGCAGTAGGTACCTTTAATTGGAGAGCAGAAGAGATTGGAGAGAATTGTAACTTCTTAAAAAAATTAGAGAAACTCCCCAAACTTGACTTTCACCGTGAGGAAAGTAAGCGCCGGGTACTCGAGTCACCAGAAATTTCACTATCAGCGACGGTCGAGCAGTGGTGATTAGATGAAGGCAGCTACTGAAAATTATAGAGTTGTCTTCTCAGAGCACACAGATGGCGGTCGATGGCGCGCGATGGTTGCTGTTCATCGACAGATCCAGCGAGAAGCAGCACTGAGTGGCGAGTGGTGGTAATTCCCGTGGAAAGTTTACAGCAGTGAAGATGGCTGACTTCTTTCTTCCCAATTTGGATTTCTCGATTTTTCTTAGACTGTTTGGCAATCTTATAAAATGACGTTGTTACTTTTTCTCTATTATTTTATTTTTATTTTATTTTTTTATACTTGGAAGGGTGATGTGGAAAAAATTGACAGGTCAGCAACCGGGCAGGCCTCTAACTGCCCGGTGGCTTGATTTGCAAAATGAACTTAAGGTCGAGAACTTATTTGTAAATATTGAAAAGTATGGACTAATTCGCAATCCGCGAATAGGTTTGGACTTTTTATGTAATTAACTCTAAATTTAATGATACATGTAAGACCCTCTTAAATGTAATACACTATCGAATTAAATAAAAACTTTCCACACCTAGGGATGACAGCGGGTAGTGTACCCGCATATTTTGTGGGTGCCCGAACCCGTATTCGATAAAAATATTACTACATGTATTCATCCCATTACCGTTTAAAATACTACTTGCAATACCCGTATCTGTCCAATACCTGATTATTCTTATCCATGGGTACCCGAACCCGTCAACCCTATTTTATTTTTTTAACCTAAAATATTAAATTTCAAGTTTCAAACATTTAAATAAATGTGTTTATAACATTAAACATTCTTGGTCTCAACGTTAAACAATAATTAAAACATGACATAAAATCACCACACAAGTTTTAAGATCTTCAATTCAAATTTCAAATAACTTACAAATAAAATAAAATGATAAGTTAGACTAATGATTTGTAAATTTATTTAAATATTGAATAATCATTAATTTATTTAAATATTGAAACATGTTACAAGAATCACTTTTGTCTAAACAGTGAAGGGGTATTTTTTTAATATGAGGTTAAGTATTCGAACACTCTATAAAACACATACATACAAGTATTAAATGGGACGGGTATATGCGATTACCCGCTGCCCTTATCCGATTATTTATCCGGGTTCGGGTAGTGGGTATCCGAGGGGGTGAATCCGAACCCTACCCAAACCCTAATGGGAATTTTAATTTTTTCCCAAACTCGTTCCAAACTCGATTATAGGTACCCGAACCCGTCCCATTAGGGTTTGGTCAGGTCGGGTACCAGGAAAAACTAACAAAACTACCATTCCTATCCGTACCATCTATAAAAATAATATATTTATGTATGTTCATTGATTTATGTGCACTAAAAGTGTATCCCCAAGTGTAGGGAATCAGTTGCAGCTCAGTAGGGAATCAGTTGCAGCTCAACGTCTGACCAAGTAAAAATATCGAACCCATAGGATAATTTTAAACTCACTATTAAATTCTATTTATGACAATTTTAATTTGGGGGCGGCTATGCACACCCCAAATTCTACTAAACATACCCCGATTACTAAATGTATATATATATATATATATAAATTACTAAATATGCCCCCATTTTAGACTATTTTATTCTCTTAATTAAAGACAAATTCATTTTACTCTTTTAGTTAAAACAATCTCACTCCCCTTTAAGCTACTTTATGATGCCATGAATAAACACAGGAATTAGTAAAGATACGAAATGCAAACATCAAGAAGTAAAAGGGACAGATTAAATCTCGCTGAAAGAATAATGAAATACAAATTCCTTTCTCTTTGATGATACACGTAGATCAAATAAGTAGAAAATAAAGAATACATAGAGATCAAAGAGGTAGAAAATGCAGACTATGAGACAACAGTATACATAATAAACTCAATTGTGTCAATGCGGGTTCTGCCGTCGCCATTGCATTTGGTGGGGTGGTTGTTGTGATGATCAGAGGCGGCGAAGAAAGGGTGGTAGCACATATAGTCAGGTTCACAACAATGAGAGTTAAATCTAGAAGCAATCCTTATATGAAGGAAGGCAGAATTGGTGAGAGTTTGTTCGGGTTTAGAAACCGAATAGAATAAATCTGTTCGGTTGCTGTGAACGGTGTTACCTGGATCGACTAATATTAATACCAAACATAAAATATTTTTTTCTCCACAAAACTAGATGGAATTACATATCAAGATTTGCTTATTAATGATGTGCAAATTAGAACATGCAAAAAAACCCATTATCTACAGCGCCATCTATATGTTTTCTGGAAAAAGAGAAAAATCAAGAATATTGAAAAACAAATTACCAGCAGGATTTGAAGGAGAAATCAAGAGTGGATTTTTCTTTAAATAATAATTATAAAAAAATTGAGTGAAATTTAGAAGCAATCCTTTATCACGAAGGAAGAACTGGTGAGAGTTTGTTCAGGTGTAGAAACCGAACAGAATAAATTTGTTCGGTTGTTGCAAACGAACATGTTGTATCCCGTGGAATTAAACAAATCTACTGAAGGGATATTTGTATCTTTTTAATTAAGGATAATTTAATCTTATCTATTTATGGGGTATATTTCGTAAAATCAGGGGTGCATATAACCGTCCCCTTTTAATTTAAGACAAATCTGGGTATTTGAGAGAATTAATTAAACTAAAGATGCAGAAAAGTAAATACTAAAAATAAAAGTGTTTAAGAGAGAAGACAAGATAGCTCTAGGAAATCCAGTTTAAATTGGTCAAATCAAATCAGTAGACAATCAGTTAGCATTCCTGCAAATTTTATGAAAGCAATCACATAATTATGTTAAATTCATTTTTAAAGTAAACTTAACACATGAATCTGGTTTAAACCCTCATACGCAGAAAAATAATTCATACTCCTTTTCTACGTACTTCATGTAAATTTCCGTTAAAGGATAGAGTACTAGACTTCCCTTTATAGGTACTTAAGAAATAAACTTCAATTCCCACCTAACAATCTAAGAAACCAAATACTCTAAAATGATAATTAATAGATATATGTGATAGTTACTACTGGGTACATTATATATTCCTAAATTACTATGGGATACATACATCCAAAGAAATTACTACTAGATACATTTTTTAAGTGTGCAATTCCAATATTAACCCCCAATAATTAATTACGCAGTGCAGCATTATCCCCTCCAAACTTCGTTTCCTATCTACTGAATCGCGATATTTTAGGATTTTTTTTGTCAAGCGAAATCAAGACGAGTGCAGCCCTTTTAGAAGAAACGACCCATCAATTAATTCGAGTGCAGCCCTTTCTGAAGAAATAATTCATCCATGTCATGTGATAGGTGCAAAATCCTCCATCGGCAAGCATCAATTTGCGATATTGAGAGAGGGGTGAGTGTTACGATTCCAACCCTAATTTTGCTAGTGTGCAACAATCAAATTGTGAGTCAAAACGATTTACAGTGCAGTCAATTTCCATCTGTAGCCACTTTTTCGATTGATTATTTTTATCAAGTGCAGCCGTCAAGTCGTTTTCTCCTCCTCTGGCATATCGACGTTGCTGTGAGTGCAGCACTAAAAGTCAATTGTTCAACAACTCCGCCTGAACGGATCTACCACCACGGATAACTCGCCGATTACAATAATAATTTCTCATCGTCGTTCTTTTGGTCGATTCCGTTCGCAGTCGAATTTATCAATAGGAGAGGGTTCCCTTCATCGTCAGCATTCATCAATAGGTAAGCCCTAATTATTTAACCCTAATTCCGTTGGTGTACTGCAATCAATCCTGATTGTAACATTGAGCCCTAATGTTGTTGGTTTGCTTCAATAGGTGAGAGTTTGGCCTAATTTCATTTTGATATTGGTAAATACCGATGAATGCATCAGTTAGAAATAAATTCTAAGACCTGAACCATAGAATAGCAATGAAATCTTATTAAAATTATAATCATATATTTAAAGGAAAATAAAGAAAAGATGTGATCCCATTACACCTCAAATTCAAGGCATAACCAAATAGTGGAAAGTTGTGATATGCTAATGATTATTAATGCTGAAGAAACTGTTTATTGAAAAAACTGCTAGTGCTTAATTTTAATTGCTTATTTTGTTGTTGTGCTGCACTCGTAACACATATCTAGTCTATACCTAGATATTCAATGGGTTAGTACATGCAAATATCAATCTGAATTTGAATACCTCTCTCAAAGCAGCCTTCTTTGTTGCACTTGTGATAACAATGGCACATGTGTATAGTGTTGATATATTTCTTGTCTTACGTTAATCATTTAGTTTTTATATGAAAAAGAATTGAAAACATTCAAAATGATATATTGGGCTTATACTGCTTATCTTCGAATTTTTTGTTTATCCAGCTCTTTCATTTTCCTAAGCTTGGCCATGATAAAATCTTTCATTTTAAGTGCAGCGTACCAATATGTGTTCTGCAACGTTTATTGTGTGTGCAGTGTAACTACTTTGTGCAGCGAAGCTGTAATATCATATGTGCAGTGTTTATTTGTAGCATTAGTTATATGTTTAATGTGCAGCGTAACTAATATTGTATGTGCAGTGTGACTATGTGCAGCCTACGTCCTGGCTGATTATATTCCTCAATCAAGTGCAGCCCTAAAAATTATGTATTCCTCTTCTGGCAGATCGACGATTGTTGTGCACACGTATGTTCGCGCTGCTGCTGCCTGAATCCACCACCACGCCCCCACAAACTACTCGCTGATTTCAGGAGCGCGTTCGCATCGTTGTTTTCTTTAGCCGATTCTCTTCGCCATCGGCAATCATCAAGGGGTGAGTGTTTCTATTCGAGCCCCAATTTCGTTGGTGTGCTGCATTTGTCGCTATTCTAATATCGAGCCTCAATGTCGTTGGTGTGCTGCACTTGATCTAAATCTAGTTTTGATTCCTACTTTCGTTGGTATGCAATTCGATTCCTAATTCTTTGTAATACGTGCTAGTACATTTTCTATATATATTGTAAATTGGAGGTTATAAATAAATTAATAATAATAATAATTAACATCAACCTAAATAATGGAGTGATCCAATTGATTGATGAGTGGGCTTAGTGTTGTAGTGCAGGTATTTTATCAGGAGTGATCCAATTTTTTGTTGGAATTTTTTTTTCACACACGAATACAATCCCATCTCATAATATAGGACATTGAGTCGGTGGTTTAATTTCTAAGTATTAAGTTAGTGATTTCATTTCTGGAAACACGTGTTTGATAATTAAGCTACTAATCCTTCATATAATAGGATTCTAGTTACAATAAGCATGCACACTGTCTTGCCATTTTTAGGATCATCTAAGTTTCTTCATGATTATTTCAATCGGAAGAAAGATATAGCTTTGTTGTAATTTCTTCATGATTAACTAGTCTAAAATAATATCATTTTCTAATTATGCCCTGTTTTTCGTTGGTGTGCAGTAGCCCTAATTTTCTAGTCGGTCAATGGTAATGAGCTGCATGGTGTAGCAAAATACGTACAAGTATCAACGAATCTTCATTCATTACCGATCGACGATAAAGAAATATAGATAACCTTCGAAAGCCTTATTACTTAGGGAGTGTTAAGTGCTGTAAGTTTCAACCTTCTACGTCTTCTCGAGTATTTTTTATCATTTTTTTGTTTAATGAAAATGGGGTCATGATAATTTCTAGCATATTTTTTAAGCTATGTGCATATTAGGGTGATGTAATGTACTGTAGCATAAAATGTGCAGTGTTAAAAAAAAGATCATATTTGGTTTCCTATTTGTGGTTATTGGTATGAAAATATTATGGTCAAGTGGTATATAAGTTTATAATCACTTTTGAATATTGATGCATGGAATTCACCTTGTGGTTTATAATCATTTGTGGTTAATAATGCTTGAAAGTAATGATTATTTTTTATGACAAATGACATTATTTTCACCGTGTATATTGATGTTTATGTTGTCTCTTATATGCGCAGTGTTATTATTTGCAGTGAAAATAGATTGAATGTGTTATGTGCAGTATAGAAGGTGTGTTGATGAGTGTAGAAATCTCAAAAATTTAGGGTCCATTTATAGCATGCTTTCATGCAATTATGCTTGGTTTGAGTGTTTAAGTACCCTAGATTGCTCGATATTAGTAAATATTTGGAGAATTTGTACTTTGGTGGAATTTGTGTGATTTTCAGGTATAAATGGACTCTAGAAGTGAAGAAAAAGATGTAGGAAAAAGTGGATCTCAATTCAGAGTTAAAACAAGAGAGACGAGCCAAAACAGTGAAGCAGGGCGAAACTGTCACAAAAATTCGAGCGAATTTTTGTGAATTTTTAGGAAAAAATAGGGATGAAACAGAGCATTGGAGGTTGAGCACACTGACATAAATATTCGACCAAATGCATAAAAATTCAATCGAATTTTTCTGCAGCTTTGCAGAAAAATTCGACGTCCATCACGAAAATTCGATCAAATTTTCATGAATTTTGCCACCTGTCTAGAAAATCAGTTTTAATTCCCATTTTGACTATTTTTTCCCCAAGTTTGATTGAGCGAGAATTGGGGGAGACCCAAAATCGCCCACACACACTCATTCACAATTTTTGTCACACACTACCATCTCCAATCCATTTTCTATCCAATTTTCACTCAGTTACTCTTCAAATTCCATGGATCTTCACACTTTCCATCAACCCATCACACATCTATGGAGGATTGAGGCTTGAGAAGGGGAATTTCATCTTGAAGGGAGGATTCAACCCAAAATCTAATTAGGTGAGAAATTTACCTTTATTTTGTATTTTATTTGTTTTGATTGCAACAATGGATATTTGTAAGCATTATAATGATGTTTTCATGATGTTTATTGTTGGTTAGACCTCTTGTGAGGCTAGCCACTTGATGGATTAGGGATCTATTGATTTGTTGAAATTTTGATGGTTTAATTGATGTGAATTTTGGAATTTCTTACTTGATCTATGATTTACTTGATTTATATTATGATGTGTGTGGTTGAATTCTCTATTTATGGTATTAGGATGGCCATGCCAATATTGTGATTAAAGTTTTGATTGAATCCTTTTATAATATGGATTTTGTATGTTAGTATGTGAAGTATGTGGTAACATCTTTATATACTTAGAATATTTATGTTGGAACTCTTAATTGGTTTATCATATTTGGTTGATTAATTGAGTGAGAAGACTAATCTTGTTATCATAGTACCTTCTAAGGGAATTGAGAGCGGGATTCAATCTTCTGTGCTTGAAACTTGTAGTGAGTTGAGAACTTAATCACCTTTGCCAAAAGGATTGGGGAATATATGTGATTGCTTCTATTCCAATGATCATTGATGTTTGCCATTTGAATTTAACTAGTCCATGTTGTGTCCTTAATCTTGAATGTGGTTAGCCTTGCTCCTCTTTAGATTGTTATTTCATCCATCTCACATTTATCCACTCATCCATCTTCCAAGTCCGTTGTATCTTTCTATTTTTAATTGCTTTCTTAGTTGCTAGTTTGTAGTGTTAAACAACCCCTTACTTATTGATTAGTCCTTCTAGAGTGAAACATCTTTCAAATACGGCTACCCACTTTCGCCCTTGGGTTCGATATTTCTAAATTTTGCACTTGGTCACTACGGTCTACTATGCGATAGAGTATGCTTGCTCTAATCAATTTAACCAAAATTGAAACCAAGTTCATGGCGCCGTTATCGGGGCAAAAGCCTTTGGTGTAATGTGTTTGAATTTGTTAGCTCTACTTAGGATATTTTTCTTATTTTTGAATTTTATATTTGTTTTAGAAAATCTTGTTCTAACTTGTTCTTCTTGATAGGTACACCAACCTTAATAGAAGAGAAGAAGGAGCGACAAAAATAGTAGGTGGAGAAGAATTGTAGTAGATCTTGAGAAGAAGAGCATAAAAATGGATCAATGCTAAAATAATGGAGTATACGCAGGATGGCAAGGTGCTTATAATGTTAATACATTCCAACCGTATCAAGGAAACACTTATTCCATACCAAGTTCCTACAACAAAGTTCCTAAGATTACTCCTTTATCCGCAAATAGTGGCTTACTTGAATTGTATAAAAGATATGCTCATGGGAGTGATACAAGGCAAAGTTGTGTGCCAACTTCATATCCTAGGTGCAACAAGAGTGGATGATGCCAAGTTTTCAAGTTGAGGATATTTCTAACGTACAAGAGAGTAGTTTCCAAAGTAATGATCAAGTAAATTATCTCCAAGACCAAAGATGGCAACCACCAAGTGAAGAAGTTAAGTCATCCGTAGAGGATCAATTTGGGCAACTTATGGAAATGTTCGAAGAAATGATTGAAGAGAGAAGAGAAATGAGAAAAGAAAGAAAGAAAGAGCAAAAGGAAAATGAAAGGAGATTTGAGATTCTAGAGCATCGAATGAGTCAAATAATAAGCGAATGTAACACTCTTCAAGAAAAGGAAAATCTTGATGAAAAGGTTGAGGAAAGAATGGTTGAAGAAGGGTTATAGGTAGAAGAGTGTTCGGGGGATGAAGACTCAAGAGATGAAGAGCTTATTGAGGATAAGGAAGACAATGTAGAAGAAAGCTTAGAGGAGGAAAATTCAAGTGAAGATGAAGAACCAAAAGAGGTTTTTGAAGAGCCTATTGAGGCAAATGAAGTGGACAAAGAGGAACAAAGTTTGGAAACAAGTGATGTTGACTTGAAGAGTGACATGAGCATTTCTAAACCTTTGAACTCTTCAAGTTGCATTGAATTTCAAAATATTGTTTATATAGACTTTGTTTTACCTATTGATTCTTCTCAACGCCTTAGGTACAAGAGAGAACTTGAAGAAGTGTTAGGAGTCTACTTGATAAAAAGGAATAAGTGGTGGTCACGAAAATAGATGTCAAGGGAATGCAAGCTCAAACGAGTTGAATTTTTAAAGCCAATCTTGAAGGATGCTACTGAGGTCGTTACTTGCCACAAATGTCTAGTCGAGGAAGAAGCACAAAGATTAAAATTTGATGGCAAGAACGAATGATATCCTTGGCCATTCCGATGAGTTTTCCATAATCCGTTTGGCTTGAAGATGTTAAACTTAGCGCTAGATGGGAGGCAATCCATTATTATCTTTATTGCTTTCATTTACTTGCTTTCTTAGTTGTTTTAATTTTATCGTGTTTCTTGTCTTTCGTAGGTACAAAAGGAGCTTCCCGGTGATGGTTTTGAAGTGAAGAAAAGTGCAACAAAGTTGGTAACAAAACTCTTTCCAAACTAAAATTCTACTCTTAGTTAAATTTAAGTTTGGGGGGATGGTTCATTTTATTACATGCTCATATTGTTCTTAGTTGTACATTTTGCACCGGTGCACCTTTTGTTCCTCTTGTTTTTTTAGTTTTTGTGAACCTTCCCTTGATATTTTATTATTGATCCTTTTCTTGTGGAGCTTATTTGATAATTGTTTGAGATTATGAGATTTAGTTAGATCATGTGGTTGAATAGATATGAGCTTGTGTACTTGTTATGGTTGGGAATTTGCTTGTATGGTGCTTATTTTTCACTATTGATGAGCTGTGAGATTTTGAGCCTCGAATACACAAATATTATGTGATTCATTTCTTTCATGTGCGCATCATTCATGTGAATGTGTTCTAAAACTTGTCATTCATCTTTCTTGAGGCTACATGTGTGTGGTGATTGTTGAAAATGATCTTAGGCCATCCTTGAAAATTGAAGTCACTGGCCAAATGATATCCTTTATCATAACATTGTTCCCTTGTAAGCCATTTTGAGCCTATGGAGCCTATTCTTTGATTATTAGCTCATTACAAGCTAATAAAATCCACTTAAACCTTTACATAAAAACTTTTGTGTGGATAATTGTTGGAAATGCTTATTAAAGAAGGTTATGAATAGAAGAATAAAACTTGTACTTGAAAAGGAAATTAAGAATTTTGTGCTTGAAATGCAACGAGAGCTAGTGAATGATGATGTGTATGCAAGAAGATAAAATGAATGAAGTTCTAAGAAAATAAAAGAGCATAAGAGTTAAAAAGAGAAAGAAAAGCTCAAATGTGTATTACGAAAGGTTTGAAGAAAAAGAGCTACATAATAAATGCTTAAGTTCAAGAGTTGAGAAAGAAGGGATGATGTAGTGCATTAAAAGTGGAGAAGGAAGAAGTGTATTCAAGAGCAAGAAAGAATGCTTGACAAAAAGGGAGACGTCTCTTCTAATCAACCACACACATAATTGAGTCACTTTTATCTATATATTCCTACCCTTACAAAAGAACCTTCATTACATCCAAATATAAAATCCTATTTGATTCAATGATTGACACACTTCATTAGTGGTGGAGAGTTTTAGACTTGTGGCAAACTTATGGTAATGCGTGCATGTGAATTGATTATGAGTGTAAACATGTCCACAATTTTCACTATCATGAGTGTGAGTGCATAGACTTCCTTGAGAGGATTAGTGAGAATGAGTATTGTGCTTGCATTTATCCCACCATGATTTTTGCATATGTTTATTGATGTTTAAGTCATGTGGTTTGATTTGATTTATTAGTTGAAAATGATTATATTCTTTCTTTGATCCATGCTCCAATTCACTCGATTCCTACCTTCATGTTCTTTTTCTTTTCTTCATTGTTTGGGGACAAACAACACTTTAAGTTTGTGGATTTGATGAGTGTAGAAATCTCATGAATTTAGGGTCCATTTATAGCATGCTTTCATGCAATTATGCTTGGTTGAGTGTTTAAGTGCCCTAGATTGCTCGATAATTGTAAATATTTGGAGAATTTATACTTTGGTGGAATTTGTATGATTTTCAAGTATAAATAGATTCTAGAAGTGAAGAGGAAGATGTAGGAAAAAGCGAATCTCAATTCGGAGTTAAAACGAGGGAGACGAGTCAAAACAGTGAAGCAGGGCGAAACTGTCACAAAAATTTGACCTCGCACAAAAATTCGAGCGAATTTTTGTGAATTTTTAGGAAGAAACAGGGGTGAAATAGAGCATCGGAGGTTGAGCACACTGATATAAATATTCGACCAAATGCATAAAAATTTGATCCTATTTTTCTATAGTTTTGCAGAAAAATTCGACGTCCATCACGAAAATTCGATCAAATTTTCGTGAATTTTGCCACCTGTCCAGAAAATCAGTTTTAATTCCGATTTTGGCTACTTTTTCCCCAAGTTTGATTGAGGGAGAATTGGGGGAGACCCAAAATCGCCCACACACACTCATTCACCATTTTTCTCACACACTACCATCTCCAATCCATTTTCTACCCAATTTTCAATCAATTACTCTTCCAATTCCATGGATCTTCACACTTTCCATCAACCCATCACACATCTATGGAGGATTGAGGCTTGAGAAGGGGAATTGCATCTTGAAGGGGGGATTCAACCCAAAATCTAATTAGGTGAGAAATTTACCTTTATTTTGTATTTTCTTTGTTTTGATTGCAACAATGTATATTTGTAAGCATTATAATGATGTTTTCATGATGTTTATTGTTGGTTAGACCTCTTGTGAGGCTAGCCACTTAATGGATTAGGGATCTATTGATTTGTTGAATTTTTTATGGTTTAATTGATGTGATTTTTGGAATTTCTTACATGATCTATGATTTACTTGATTTATATTATGATGTGTGTGGTTGAATTCTCTATTTATGGTATTAGGACGGCCATTCCAATATTGTGATTAAAGTTTTGATTGAATCATGTTATAATATGGATTTTGTATGTTAGTATGTGAAGTATGTGGTAACATCTTTATATACTTAGAATATTTATATTGGAACACTTAATTGGTTTATCATATTTGGTTGATTAATTGAGTGAGAAGACCAATCTTGTTATCATAGTACCTTCTAAGGAAATTGAGAGTGTGATTCAATCTTTTGTGCTTGAAACTTGTAGTGAGTGGAGAACTTAATCACATTGGCCAAAGGGATTAGTGGAATATATGTGATTGCTTCTATTCCAATGATCATTGATGCTTGCCATTTGAATTTAACTAGTCCATGTTGTGTACTTAATCTTGAATGTGGTTAGCCTTGCTCCTCTTTAGATTATTATTTCAACCATCTCACATTTATCCACTCATCCATCTTCCATGTCCGCTATATCTTTCTATTTTTAATTGTTTTCTTAGTTGCTAGTTTGTAGTATTAAACAACCCATTCCTTATTGATTAGTCCTTCTAAAGTGAAACATCTTTCAAATACGGTTACGCACTTTCGCCCCTGGGTTCGATATTTCTAAATTTTGCACTTGGTCACTACGGTCTACTACGCGATAGAGTACGCTTGCTCTAATCAATTTAACTAAAATTGAAACTAACTTCATGTGTGCAGCGGGTTAAGGTTGTACTCCATCGGAGAGTTGGGGAGATACGGAGCGAAGCAACTCTACCCCAGCATTCAGGTAAAGATTTTTCTCTAATACTTGGCCTCATGCATTGCGAAAAAATTTCAATGTTAGGAGCTCACAACCAAGATTTCCTACCGAATCAAGACATGAAACTGGGAGCAGAAACTAATGATTTCAGCAAGATGAATGCGCAAACGAATGCTATGAAAACATGAATATGCGGAACAGAAAGAGGTTTGCGGCATAGTTGCTGAAAGACTTTGTAACATGATGAGTGGGTAGATAGGCAAATAAAGTTATTGCCATAGGTAAAATTGTAGGGTTCTCTTTCATTAATTTTCTCTCATTCCTTTATTGATAGTAAGAAGGGGATTCCATGGTAGTGAAGATATGGATAGATGAATAGATACTATAGGTATATATGTATGTATACATTTCAAGACAACTTTTTTATTAGGTTCTTATATCGTTGGAGATTGTATATTAATTTTGTTTTTGTAGATGATTAATAGATCATGATGTGATAATGTAATTTGGAGAAGCTAGTTCCTTAATTTGAGTGGTACACATGAATAAAAAGAGTGGTTTTCAATCTGGATAAATTAATTTCTAGCACTTTCATTCCATCATTAATTCTTGTTTCTTGTATTCATCACAGTATCAACATCTAATAACTTGTTAAGTCTAATTTACTATGAAATACAGATATTCAAAATAATTATTAGGAATTATTATTTCAACATATATATATATATATATATATATATATATATATATATATATATATATATATATATACACACACACACACATATAATACCAATAGGAAAAATTACTCATAGATACACACTTTGTACCCTAAATTACTAGGAGATTTAATCATTGATAACATCAACCATTAATCATCAATCATAACTTAATATCAACAACCAGCTATCATCACCCAACACAACACATATAATAATCATAAAATCTCTAAAATCACAGCATAACTAAAATCCACATATTTATAAAATTCCATAAAAAAAGTGTAATATTCCCTTAACTAGCTATTATAAATCCAACTTTATTATTAATGTCATAATCAACGACAAGACAACCAGCAACTCTATTTGAAACTGGTGCCATTAACCACGTAACCATTTTTTTCCTATAATTAGCAGATTCGTTTTCTATAAGTTCTCTAGTCTTCACCTTCTGATGAGTGATATTTTCACCTAGATTTTAGTGTCTTTTTATATGTGTTTTCGTATTATTTTATCCGTATTTTATGTACAATTTGGTTGTGTTTTGTGTTTTTATTGAAATGCGTGTGAATGAGCTTAAACCTATGATTTTCACTTTTTATTGGATGTTAGATATGATAAGGAAGACGTAGGAAAAAGCGGATCTCAATTCAGAGTTGAAACGAGGAAGAACGGGCAAAAACGGAAGAAGTAAAACAGGGCGTGCACCTACATGGACCGTGTGCAGGAACACGGGCCGTGCATCAAGCACGGCCCTATTCAGGAACGCTATGCGACAACGTCAGAAAACACAACACGGCCACCCCTGTGGCCGTGTGCTACGCACGAGCCGTGCGCTGTACAGAGCTCGCCGTTGACCAGAGATATGATTAGCATGCTACTTCATGTGTTATGTTTTGGGATGTTTACTTCCGTAATTTAGGATTTCAATTTTCAATCAAAGATGGGGATACTTGTGAGCTTAATTGATCATGGATGATATAGAATGTGTGCTTTATTGTTAATGATGGTGATTTTTGTTTTTGCGTGTTATGTGTTTTTGGTTGTTTATTGTTTGATGAGTCTTTATTTTATGTTTTGTGTTTTTTCTTATATTTGTCTTGGTATGTTTGGTGGTTTGTTTAGGGAGGTTGTGAGTCATTTTTGAATATGAGTGATGATATATTGTGGTAGTAAGTGATGACAAGTTATGATTAAGAATCTCTACACTTTCGAATTGTGACATGTCTTACTTAACTTGTTCAATTTTGAGATGAATGTGGTGTAATAAGTTCTTTAAGGTCCAAAGCATAAGCTTGTGAGAATTTGAGCCTCAACCGTGCATACATGGTATTTTTCTTCATGAGTGGATCGATTGAGTGTTGATAAGCTAGAACTTGCTCAAGGACTATAGAAACGAGCCCGATTTGTGGAGATTAGTGAAATGATCTTAGGCCATCCTTGTTATTCATAGTCATTGCCATATATTTTCCTACCATGTACATCATCCCTAGTTAACCATTTTGAGCCTTTTTATTGTGAATATAGCACATTACAAGCCTTGATTACCTTCTTAAACCTTACATATATATCCTTTGTGTGGGTGATTGAGGAGATGGTAGCTAGTAAGGTTTGATGAGATAACAAAAAAAGAAAGGAAAGGAAATGGTAACAAGCAAAAAAAAGGATGAAAAGAGTACGAACAAGAATGAACATGCAACCTCAAAACAAGAAAAATGAGCAAAGCAACAATAATATGTTCAAGTAATTAAAATCCAAGAAAAGGAAGCATGAATCATAAGAAGCTCAAGAAATCCAAGGAAAGTTGATGAGTAGAGCTTGTGAGTAATAAAGAAAAGAAAGAAAGAAACGGAAAGTGGAGAAGTTGAGGAAATTGGCCATCTCTTCGATTACTTACACTTGTTTAGTCACTATTATCCACATTCTTCCTACCCTACCAAAGAGCCTATCATTACATCCCAATTAAAGACCTTTTTTATCATTAATTTAAACTTTGGTGGTTTGTGAATGTAGTCCACGAGCAAGCTTATAGCGAGTCGAGCTAATCGGTTAATGAGTGATGATTTACCCTACTTTAAAGAGTGTTGAGAGACATTTATAACCTATGTGAGGCTTGGACCAAAAAGAGACTATATTACACTAATATTCTCTTGTGATTGAACTTGTTAATTCTTCATGTCATGAATCTAATGTTGTAGGATGACTTAGCATAAATTGTGATTCTTATTATTATTGATGTGTTGTTACTTATGTTCATTTAGTCTTTTCCTAGGTGAAAATCACTCTCCTTGGTTTATCATTTTCGTTGTGCGGGGACGCACAACACTTTAAGTTTGGGGGTGTGATGAGTGATATTTTTACCTAGATTTTAGTGTCTTTTTATATGTGTTTTCGTATTATTTTATCCGTATTTTATGTACTATTTGGTTGTGTTTTGTGTTTTTATTGAAATGTGTGTGAATGAGATTAAACCTATGATTTTCACTTTTTATTGGATGTTAGATATGATAAGGAAGACGTAGGAAAAAGCGGATCTCAATTCGGAGTTGAAACGAGGAAGAATGGGCAAAAACGGAAGAAGTAAAACAGGGCGTGCACCTACACGGGTCGTGTACGGAACACGGCCCTGTAAGAAGTGACCGTGTGCGGACGCTAGAAGCACCAACTCGGCCATCCCTGTGGCCGAGTGCAGGACACGGACCGTGTGCATGAACACGGGCCGTGCACCAAGCACGGCCCTGTCCAGAAAGCCGTACGACAACGTCAGAAAACACAACACGGCCACCCCTGTGGCCGTGTGCTGCGCACGAGCCGTGCGCTGTCCAGAGCTCGCCGTTGACCAGAAGCCACAGACACGACTCGGGCCGTGTTACAGCACACGAGCCGTGTAGGTGTCAAAACTGCTGAAATTTCCAGAAACTTCTAGAAGCTTCCCAAGGGGTATAAATACCCATTTATTCAATAATTGAAAAAAGATCCGAATTCCAGCCCTTCCACACACACACCTCACACACCATTTCCTCCATTCTTCACCATCATCTTCATCCATCCATCTACACTTGATCTCCTCCATCAAATCCACCATCCAAGTGATCAAGGAAGCAAGGGAGAGTGAGATCACAAGAAGAAGAAGGAGATCTCCATTGAAGCACTTCAAAGGGGGAATCTAATTCTAATTTTTGTGCATTTCTTTATAGATTGATCATGTTTTGTAAGGATCTTAATGTCTATGTTAATTTCTTATGGATATGAGAGGCTAATCTCCTTTGTGAGATTAGCTCCATGATTGGTGTTGGATAATTTAGTTTTTATGCAAATTGATTTTAATCTTGAATGGGCTTTGTGTTATTTCTATCATTGATTGTTGATTGCTTGATGTATATGATGATTTGTGTGATTAATTTCATGGGCATGTGATTAGATTGAGAAATCAATTATGTGTTTAGGATAGTTCATTGAATCATTTCATCATACACTTCATGTGCATTAATTTAGAATGATATAGAGATATCCTTCTAGATTTAGAACCCTTTGATAGAACATTTGATTAGCTTAATAGAGAGGTTGGTTGATTAAATGAGGAGACCCAAACAATTAGTGAATTCATAGTACCTTAAAAGGGAATATTGCTTATGATTTAGTACCTAATTAGGGAACTCATAGAGTAATTAGTACCTAATGGGAGGTGTTTGCTATTGTCTCGATCCTATGTGCTTTTGGGAGCCTTGTTGAGGGCCTACATCCTATCCATCTCGAGAGAGAGTTTAGGTGGAATTAGTGATCGCTTCTATACCTTGTCCATGAGAGATTAGAATTAATTGCATAATTACTTAATTATCCATGTCATGATTGATGTTAATCTCATCCTTGCATCATTTGGAATCCATCTTATCTTTGCATTCATTTTATCTTTATTTCTTGCATTAGCATAATTGCATTCATTTACTCCTATCCGCTCCTTTCCGTCGTCCTTATAAAATCACGATAAACTTGAGATCGCTTAAACTTTAGCACGTTCCTCCCTGTGGTTCGATAATTTCTTTAATTGGGCATTCCCCTATATTACGACCAAATCAATAGCGCCGTTGTCGGGGAGGTAACGGTTGCTAGTAGTTTGACGAAGGATCATTTAGAGTGGTCTTAATAAGGACTTTTTTTTTTTTGCATCTTATATTTGCTTTGGAAAATTTTGTTCTAATTTTTCTTTCTTTTATAGGTGCATACCTTGAGAAGGAAGAAGAAGGAGAGCAACCCCAAAAATATGAGCTACATGGATAGTCTTCGAGATATGGTGAATAGAAGTGTACATTCCGCTATGAACACACAAGGAAATTTTCAAAGATTTCAAATGCCAAATGGTGAACCTAATTTGCAACCGGATTACGGAGTACAAGATATGCAATTCCAACAATAAGGTTATGAGAATTTTGGAGTTCCTCATCAAATGCATCATCAAGTATACCCTCAAGGTGTGGAAGATGGTTTTCAAGGAAATTTTTCTAGAAATCAAGATGGAAATCAACCACAACTATGGGGAGATTTTCAAGACTCCAACACCTCTTATTCCGCCCAACTTGACTATAGAGAGAAGCTTAGAGATGAGTTGATCGAAAAGATTATGGAGCGCATGGAGAAGGATAGTAAGTCTAATCAAGCGTGGATTGATAGAATCGGAAACTTGTGTGAAATGATGATGAATACAATGGTAGCATTCAATGTTAAGTTGGATTCATTGGAGCACCAAGTAAGTCAAATAGTGTCCACCGTGGAGAAACTTCAAGAAGAGAACAACAAGCCTTCTACCTCTGGAACGAAAAGTGAATGCATGGTCATTAAGGATCAGAACGAGACTAGTTTGGGGGTTGATGTGGTTATGAAGGAAAAGTGAGAAAGGGTGCCCAAGTGGGTGAAAGCTAAAGAGTTGAAAGAACAGTTGACGGAGGAATTCGATAGACTTGTCGAAGCTCTTGAAGAAATGGTAGAGAAAGTCAAGATTCAAAATCAAAAAGAGATTCATGCCATTATGGACGAAAAGAAACCTCCGGAAACTAAGATCATGGATTCTACTCCCCACAAGCCTAAATCTTCTCATTCTATTGAAATTTCAAATTCTCTTAAGAACTTCCATGATTTTATTGATAAAAATTTGTTTGGTGATTGTAGGAAAAAGGTTGCAAGAGGGAAACAACACTTGTCAATGCCCGAATTCTTACCGGGGGATGTGGTTGAAGTTCAAAATGCATATAAAGCCCCATGGAAAAAGTGGAACAAGTGGAAAGGGCCATTCCTTGTGAAGAACGCCTTCGGAGAACAATTGCTTGAACTATTTAACAAGAAGGGAAACGTTCTTGTGGTTGAGCGTGAGGGCACAAGGCACTACTTCAAGAAGAAACCTATGATAGTGCCTAAGGACTATTCAAGACCACCATGAGCTAAAGACTCTCGTCCGGCTTGAAGACATTAAACTTAGCGCTCGATGGGAGGCAACCCATCATTATCTTTATTGCTTTATTTAATGCTTTCAATAAGGATTGTGGATTTGTTATTTCTTGCATTTTTGGCATGTAGGTTGATTGTGCTTGTGAAGAATACGCGTATTGAAGACACGAAGAGTGCTTGATTTGAAGTGTGATAGTAAGTCACACCACTTTTTGCAAACTTACCTCGAAACTCTTGTTTCAATTTAAGTCTGGGGGGATATGGTGTGGTGTGACGTACTTTGTTTTGAAAGTATATACTTTTCGTATTTTTGGGCTAATTTTAAAATTTTTCTCATGAGTTTGGGATTGATTTTGGTATGATTGGTTGTGTTGAAGCGCATGATAGTCCATATTTTTATGATATTGTTGAGCTAATATTTTTGATGAGTTGTTGAGCATGAATGAAGTGTAGTGGAAGCACGAATTGAGCCCGGAGATCAAGTCGAGATTCATTTTGCATTCAATCCGGAAGCCCGTGCCAACCATTTCCACTACCAAATGCCTTTCTAAGGGAGTTAGCTTTACATCTCATCTCTTCTATTTGCTTAGCATAAATTTATGTTGATTTGGAGTGATGTGATTAGCATGCTACTTTATGTGTTATGTTTTGGGATGTTTACTTCCGTAATTTAGGATTTCAATTTTCAATCAAAGATGGGGATACTTGTGAGCTTAATTGATCATGGATGATATAGAATGTGTGCTTTATTGTTAATGATGGTGATTTTTGTTTTTGCGTGTTATGTGTTTTTGGTTGTTTATTGTTTGATGAGTCTTTATTTTATGTTTTGTGTTTTTTCTTATATTTGTCTTGGTATGTTTGGTGGTTTGTTTAGGGAGGTTGTGAGTCATTTTTGAATATGAGTGATGATATATTGTGGTAGTAAGTGATGACAAGTTATGATTAAGAATCTCTACACTTTCGAATTGTGACATGTCTTACTTAACTTGTTCAATTTTGAGATGAATGTGGTGTAATAAGTTCTTTAAGGTCCAAAGCATAAGCTTGTGAGAATTTGAGCCTCAACCGTGCATACATGGTATTTTTCTTCATGAGTGGATCGATTGAGTGTTGATAAGCTAGAACTTGCTCAAGGACTATAGAAACGAGCCCGATTTGTGGAGATTAGTGAAATGATCTTAGGCCATCCTTGTTATTCATAGTCATTGCCATATATTTTCCTACCATGTACATCATCCCTAGTTAACCATTTTGAGCCTTTTTATTGTGAATATAGCACATAACAAGCCTTGATTACCTTCTTAAGCCTTACATATATATCCTTTGTGTGGGTGATTGAGGAGATGATAGCTAGTAAGGTTTGATGAGATAACAAAAAAAGAAAGAAAAGGAAATGGTAACAAGCAAAAAAAAAGGATGAAAAGAGTACGAACAAGAATGAACATGCAACCTCAAAACAAGAAAAATGAGCAAAGCAACAATAATATGTTCAAGTAATTAAAATCCAAGAAAATGAAGCATGAATCATAAGAAGCTCAAGAAATCCAAGGAAAGTTGATGAGTAGAGCTTGTGAGTAATAAAGAAAAGAAATGAAGAAACGGAAAGTGGAGAAGTTGAGGAAATTGGCCATCTCTTCGATTACTTACACTTGTTTAGTCACTATTATCCACATTCTTCCTACCCTACCAAAGAGCCTATCATTACATCCCAATTAAAGACCTTTTTTATCATTAATTTAAACTTTGGTGATTTGTGAATGTAGTCCACGAGCAAGCTTATATCGAGTCGAGCTAATCGATTAATGAGTGATGATTTACCCTACTTTAAAGATTGTTGAGAGACATTTATAACCTATGTGAGGCTTGGACCAAAAAGAGACTATATTACACTAATATTCTCTTGTGATTGAACTTGTTAATTCTTCATGTCATGAATCTAATGTTGTAGGATGACTTAGCAAAAATTGTGATTCTTATTATTATTGATGTGTTGTTACTTATGTTCGTTTAGTCTTTTCCTAGGTGAAAATCACTCTCCTTGGTTTATCATTTTCGTTGTGCGGGGACGCACAACACTTTAAGTTTGGGGGTGTGATGAGTGATATTTTCACCTAGATTTTAGTGTCTTTTTATATGTGGTTTCGTATTATTTTATCCGTATTTTATGTACTATTTGGTTGTGTTTTGTGTTTTTATTGAAATGTGTGTGAATGAGCTTAAACCTATGATTTTCACTTTTTATTGGATGTTAGATATGATAAGGAAGACGTAGGAAAAAGCAGATCTCAATTCGGAGTTGAAACGAGGAAGAATGGGCAAAAACGGAAGAAGTAAAACAGGGCGTGCACCTACACGGGCCGTGTATGGAACACGGCCCTGTAAGAAGTGACCGTGTGCGGACGCTAGAAGCACCAACTCGGCCATCCCTGTGGCCGAGTGCAGGACACGGACCGTGTGCAGGAACACGGGTCGTGCACCAAGCACGGCCCTGTCCAGAAAGCCGTGCGACAACGTCAGAAAACACAACACGGCCACCCCTGTGGCCGTATGCTGCGCACGAGCCGTGCGCTGTCTAGAGCTCACTGTTGACCAGAAGCCACAGACACGACTCGGGCCGTGTTACAGCACACGAGCCGTGTAGGTGTCAAAACTGCTGAAATTTCCAGAAACTTCTAGAAGCTTCCCAAGGGGTATAAATACCCATTTATTCAACAATTGAAAAAAGATCCGAATTCCAGCCCTTCCACACACACACCTCACACACCATTTCCTCCATTCTTCACCATCATCTTCATCCATCCATCTACACTTGATCTCCTCCATCAAATCCACCATCCAAGTGATCAAGGAAGCAAGGGAGAGTGAGATCACAAGAAGAAGAAGGAGATCTCCATTGAAGCACTTCAAAGGGGGAATCTAATTCTAATTTTTGTGCATTTCTTTATAGATTAATCATGTTTTGTAAGGATCTTAATGTCTATGTTAATTTTCTTATGGATATGAGAGGCTAATCTCCTTTGTGAGATTAGCTCCATGATTGGTGTTGGATAATTTAGTTTTTATGCAAATTGATTTTAATCTTGAATGGGCTTTGTGTTATTTCTATCATTGATTGTTGATTGCTTGATGTATATGATGATTTGTGTGATTAATTGTCATGGGCATGTGATTAGATTGAGAAATCAATTATGTGTTTAGGATAGTTCATTGAATCATTTCATCATACACTTCATGTGCATTAATTTAGAATGAGATAGAGATATCCTTCTTGATTTAGAACCCTTTGATAGAATATTTGATTAGCTTAATCGAGAGGTTGGTTGATTAAATGAGGAGACCCAACCTTAAAAGGGAATATTGCTTATGATTTAGTACCTAATTATGGAACTCATAGAGTAATTTGTACCTAGAGGGAGGTGTTTGCTATTGTCTCGATCCTATGTGCTTTTGGGAGCCTTGTTGAGGGCCTACATCCTATCCATTTCGAGAGAGAATTTAGGTGGAATTAGTGATCGCTTCTATACCTTGTCCATGAGAGATTAGAATTAATTGCATAATTACTTAATTATCTATGTCATGATTGTTGTTAATCTCATCCTTGCATCATTTGGAACCCATTTTATCTTTGCATTCATTTTATCTTTATTTCATGGATTAGCATAATTGCATTCATTTGCTCCTATCCGCTCCTTTCCATCGTCCTTATAAAATCACGATAAACTTGAGATCGCTTAAATTTTAGCACGTTCCTCCCTGTGGTTCGATAATTTCTTTAATTGGTCATTCCCCTATATTACGACCAATCACCTTCCCACCCTTCACCATCTTCTCGATGTGCATACAAGCAATCACCCCACAATTAATCGATTTTGATGCTTATTGAATGCAGTCTACGTGAATTACTCTCTTGGATGCGGAGTTTATGAATGGTTGGTCTGGCCTATCCAATTCTAAGCTCTTTACTATTATCTTCTCCACATATTCCACCTTAAGAACCAAAGAAATAAAAAATGCATTAGTAAGAATTCAATAATAACTCCTAAAAAATAGATAGTAACAAATTATAGTTCACTATTAACTTTTATAATAAAGAATTACAGTACGCAAAGCATCTCATTAGCAATATGCTGCATATAAAAAAATTTCATGTCACGCTGCACATAATGTTCATGCTGCACATAACACGTACCAGCTTTGTTGGACATAAAAACATATAAGATAATCTCTACATGAACCATATTTCAATAAAACATATAACATGCAAGTTAATTTCTACATGAATCAAACTATGTGGGCTGCACTTAAAACATATAAGCCGATTTCGCTGCAAATAGCGGCGCTGCACATACAACAGGTAAGATATTTTTTACATGTGAAACAGTACCTATACTGCACATAGTCTTGCTGCACATACAATAACTGCTGCACACAAATTAAATGATACATGTGTAAACCACTCTAGCGACGATGTACATAAAAAATACAAACTAAATTCACCGCAAATATAGACTCCAATTGCCACATGAACCACAAAAGACACGCTGCACATAAAACTTATAATCTAATTTCTTTATGAACCACACTTCATATTTTGAATATAAAACATACAAGCTAATTTTGCAGACATTCTTAAGCATCCTGCCTATATATGATACCAAAATTCCTGAACCATGAAAATTTATCGTCGCCCATTACTTGAATTTTTAACTTGTAACTCCTTTCTCACGCATAGTATCTGTTGTTCATAGAAAATGAACATGGTAATCAAAGTTTCGCATACTTTACAGTATTCATGGCTACTAAAATTTTGTTCGTTATGCTAATTATCAAGTCATCACGTAGCAATCCCTCCTTAGATAGCTTTCTCATCTTGCTGATGATAAAAGTTTGTTTGGCAATATAAGTAACTATATGAATGTGACACCAGAATGGTCCATCTCACAAGGAATAGAAAACAAGACGAGAGGATTTATAGTATACAAAACTGAAAACAAAAAGAAACACAATGCCAAGACAATAGTGTGGTTTTGAAGTTAGGGCTACTGCACATAAACAAAAATTAGGAGTTTTTCTTTTTTCAAAAAAATAATAATGAGCCCCATACCACATGACCCTAATTTCATTAAACAAGAAATAATGCAAAGTACACGAGAAGACGGAGACTTAAAGCACTTACAGTCGATGAGGAATATCGCTTTCGAAGTTATCTGTATTTCTTTGAATGAAGATTCCATTGGTACTTATACATATTTTGCTACATAATGCAGCACCTTAACGTCGATCGATTAAAAAGTTAGGGCTATTGCACATAAACAAAAATTAGGGATGAATAAAAATCCATTTTTCTGTGTGCAAATTTCAGAATTTGAATGTTGCACATGAATAAAATTAGGGTTGAAATCGAAAAACTCACCCATTGATGATTGTTGATGGAGGATGTTGCACCTATCCACGCACAGAAGTTGGCGACGAATCAACGGACTTCATTGGAAGAGAAATATGCAGTTGGAGTCTTTCTTCTACAACAACTACACTCGAATTAATGGATTCTTGGTTGTTCTAAAATGGCGAGGATGAGGAATAAGCTGGTTTCTTCTGAAAGCGCTGGACTCATCTCGATTGACCAAGATTTTTACCACAGCGAAAAAAATTCTCAAAATTTGGTAAATTGAATCAGAAAAAAGGCTTGAATAGAAAACATAACCAATTGATAATTAGCGAGACGAAGGAAACTGACGATGGTAGTATCTTTACCGAGATGGATATCATCGGAGGAGAGCTCGATCCGGAGATTGCAGATGGCGTCGAAGCAGTAGAGGATTTGAGGGGAAATTAAGCAAATGGGTAGGGTTTTTGTCTGTGGAAGATTAAGAGATAAGATATTGGAAGAAGGCGATGAGGGAAGGGAAGAAGGAAACTCCGTCTTCATCGAAAATGTTGAGGGATAGAGGCGATGGAGTCTCAAAAATCAAAATGTTGATGTTTGATTCTGTTGACTATGTGTCCCACTGATCAGTTAATTTTGGATTATAATAGATTAAGGGTACATTAGGTAGTTTGTTTTATATTTTTGTATGCAGGAGTAATTTGTTTAGATTGATGTACCTTAGAGTAATAATAAGTCAAAAGTGTGTATCTATTAGTAATTATTCCTAGATATATTAAGTGTCCAATATTAATTATTTTAATGATTAAATATTATATGGTTAGATCTCTTTTACCCATAACGACAAATATAATCACATTATGACACAAGCAGCAATCATATATATGCATTAGACAATGACATATAATGAATGAGAACAGATCATATAAGATAAAATATAAGTCTTAATTTTAAGCATTAATAATGGAATAAATATACTGCAGAAATCCATAACTTAGTCTAGGTCATTAATTCAATCCAATTCAAACCTTTAAAATCCTAGAACTATCCATAAAAGTACTAGCCCATGGTGTTATAAGAAACACCCATGGTTAGATATGAAAACAATCCCATATGTCTATAATTCAAAAACAAGAAAGAAAGAATAAGAAAAACTATAGATATGGCGTGATTCTCCGTTCTTTCCTCCATAGTTCTGAACCTTCTCCGTTCTCCTTCTCAAGTAAACAACAATGATGAACTCTCCAATTAGGATGGGTGGATGGGATGGTGGATCTTGATTTCGGTATTCTAGTAGGGAAAGGGTGTGAAAAGTTATGAAGAGTTGTGTAGAGTTATTATTTTAGGACTCCCAAGGGCTCCGTTTATAGTTGGGGGCTGATAAAATTCAGATTTCACCTCAAAATAAGGCTTTTTCATGTCAAAAACACGAATGGGCCGAGAAAATGACAAAAATAAAACTGGGCCTCGCTGGGACTCTACACGAGTCATTCTAGGTAGGCGGAAAGAGTCATGCCGGACATGTATACGCGCGGGAGTCTCGGCACATCGGCAACTGATGAGAGTAAAAATTAGCATATTTTAATGTCAATTTAACAGCTTTTTTATGGGAATTATTGTCATATATTAGAACAAGTGTCTTATATTTAATATATGTGAGAAAAATATGCATTTGAGGTATTTTATTATGTTTTAGGTAGAAAAATGATCAAAAGTGCAAAGTCAAAAAAAAGGAGAAACTTGTACAAGAATGCTAAAAAACACACGTCCAACTTGTCTATTTTTTGTATTTTACACCGTTGGAAAGCCACGGAAGAGAGGGTCATTTTGGTATAATAATCACTCATATCAGAGTTTAAATATGGAAGTTATGCGCAAAACGGTGAGACTGCGCAAGGCTATTCGACCACCTTTCGACCAAAGCCATGTTGTTCGACCAAGACCACTTTGGTTGAACGGACACGCAGGAGTCCAGATCCGTACAGTTTTACACTCCAAGTGCATGTATCTACATGTTTTCATTTAAAAATCCATTAAAGGTCCATTGGAAGAGTCTGAAAGTATAAAAGGGATGCAGTTTACATCTGAAAACATAATCATCCTAAACCACCCCACAAGGGGGATCACCCCCTGCACCATACAGCATCATCACATCCATCCCTTCCTCCATCCATCCATCACTATGAAAATTCGTCTGTGGAATCAAGAAGGAGATCCAAGAGGATTTGAAGAGACGGATGAAAGAAGGAAGGGGAGCGCTACACCAAGGATTTTCTTAATTCTTTTCTTTTATTTTCCAGTTTTCCAAACTATGAGTCAGATCTATCTAACCCTCATACTTATTCTTCGCAACATCATGGACTAGAACCGTTTTGGTAGTCTAGGGTTTTGAATGTCTTATGAATTAATTAAACTCTCTTGTGTGTCATTTGACAACACTACTTGCGGATTATTTTATACATGACTGCACGTTTTTAACTTATATTCACAGTTGTTTTGTGTATCTTCAACTATTATATAGAGTCTGAATATATATCTGGTTGTTGATTGAGTGCGTTCACCACTGAACAGGGTTTATGTTATAATTTTAAGTGAGGGAACTCCGAAGCTCCATTAAAACTGTCATATATGAATGTTTATTAATTGAATTGAATTCAGATTAGTAATTAGGACAAGGGGGTAATTTTATAGTACCTGTAAATGGAGATCATATCGGGTTAAAGTACCAGACGCGCGGAAAAATAATTAATACTGATAGTACTTAGAAAGGGGATGAAATTATGTCTCTTGCTCCGAGGTTATTCACACGTGTTACATACATATTTACTTGTGTCTATAGAGTAGATTTGCATAGTTTAGTGATGCGTTCATAGTCCACAAGGTAGAGTCGGTCAACACATTTGAGAAGGAAGTTAAGTAGTAAAACTGGATTACCCTAGAGCTACATATTCTCCATTCTTGAGACACTTTCGTATTCTTCAGTGCTATTTTATTTTAATTGTGATTTAATAATTTTTCTTAGTAGTTTAATAATTCAATACTCAAACTTTATTGCCCTGTCTTAATTAATTTAGTAAATAATTAAATTGATAATACGTCGTCCTTTGGGTTCGATATTTAACTTGGTCGCTCGCCTAAGCTGCAATTGATATCCTTAATACTTGGGGATTAATTTTACGTGCAAAGAAAATGCGCAACAGCAACACTCGGTAGCTGGCCCCGGATAGAACTCTGCACGAGCCGTGCCGAATAAGGGTTGGCCAAGATTTTTCGACAGCTCTTTGCACAGTCATCGGCACGGACAGGGTACTCTCGGCAGCAACAGCGGACTCGACACGAGCTTGTTCTTTTTGATCTCGTTTCTTTCTAAAAAGATGAAATAACACTTCACAAGCATCTGTAACACAAATATATGCAATTCAACTAAAAGATGCTAAAAACGGATAAAAATTCCACAAATGGTGCTAAATACCCTAAAACACGTAGGTTTTAAAATTAAACAATGTACATTATTAAATTACTACTACTACCACCCCACATTTGATTATGAAAATGCATATAAAAAATCATTTTAAGTTTAATACATTTTTATATAAATGTAATTATACATATAAGAGTAGAATGTAATACATTTATATATAAAACGTATACACTATCAAATTAAAAAAAAATCCCACATAATCTCCACCCATTTCTATAGTCTCGTAGCAAAATCGTTAGCAACCACACAAAATGAAGAATTGAAAAATAATTAACAATTTACAGCATTTGAATTATATCATTCATGATTTTATCTAACAATTTTTTAGAAAGAAAGATGATAAGGAATTATAAAATTGAATTATAGTTATCGACCTTTTTCAAATCTTGAACACAGTCTGCTTAAAAAAGATGTTAAACAGATCTGGAACGTGGGAAGGAGACTCGAATACAGCTTGCTTGAAGATGAAAGTGAAAAGGAGATGTGGAGAGAAGAGGCGACCAGGAGAAGTGGAGACGATATATGAAGGTTGGAAGATGAGAGTAGAACGAGAGAAAAGCGGAAAAATAGAATTCGTGAGAGAATGCGATAGGAGAAGAGAGAGGCGGAGAAATGGGATAGAGAGAGAGCGATTGAAGAGAGAAGAAGTTAAATAGAGAATGACCCATCAGGCTCATTAGCGTATTAATATCCGGGTCAATGGGTAAAAATGAACCCTATTGCACCTTAAAAAGTATTGCACAGTAATATTTTCCTTATTATTTTGTGTAGAACATTAAAAAAAAAGAAAAAAAAAGAAGAAATTTGTAGTGTCTAAGTGATGCTTTATAATAGTATTCTAATATACAACAAAACATTATAAAGAATATAGAAATTAAAAGACAATACAAACTAACATTGATATAAAATGTTAAATCTCATAAATAAAAAAGGAATTAAACTATTTGAACATTATAAAAAATGAAAAGACAATCCACTCTCTCATTTCCTCTCTCTCACAAATTTAACACGTTGAGAGATTATGACAGGGAGTGTAGCATCATTTTTTTAGGTGGGAAGTATAGAGATCAGCCTTGGGATGCTTAGCTTCAGCGTACTCCTTGAATTTCAACTCTGTGCAAATAAACTTTTGCATGCAAACCTTGCACTGGATAGTCATGGCCTTCTTATTGGAATCAAGCTACTTCTCTTTGGGCCTTTCATTTTCCATATTCTTCTCTTGGGCCATTTTTGCTCTCTACCCATTTCCGCCCCCATGGCTTCTGTTTTTTATCAGTGACTTCAATAAATTAGTCAATGTATATAGATGGCATATAAAAATTCAAGAATTGTATTAAATTTAAAATTCAAGAGTTGCATTAATTAAATTCAAGATAAATTGTATTAAGTTACAAATTCAAAGGTTACATGAATTTAAAAATATAATGAACTTTTAAGTGAATGAACTTATATTAATATAATTAATATAATTAATAAGGTTAAAAAGATAATTATGTAAATAAAGTAAGGATAAAATGGGAAAAATATTTCTCTAGAGGCTAGACACTTTTAATATATTATGATTATGATTATGATTTTGGTATCCAGATTATAATACGATTGGAAATGTGCACGATTTGTTTAGAAATATTTAGATAAGTATTCAAAATTCATGAATTTAGATGTCGTGATTTCAAAACTATTGACTTAATTTCACTAATATTTAGATGTTGAGTATTCAGAATTCATATTTTAAGTATAGAGTATTAGAAAATCAAATATTGTGTTCAATACAGTTGTATTCAGCGATATTCATAAATGAGTAGTTGAGACTTTTCATTACTTATTTTTGTACCTAGTAATAATAAAAGACAAAACTAGGTTGAGTCAGGTTTATTTTTGGTTTTTGTGGAACCAGATTCTATTCGGATCCAAGTACACTCGCGGGCTTCCCTTAGCCTTATCTTCCTTCTTTCTCTTTCCAAATAAGCATTCTCTATCTTCTTTTTCTTTCCCTATATAGCAGTCTCTTTTCTCTCTCTCCATACACACTGCATTCTTCATTTATTCTCTCTCCTCACTGGTTTGATTAGATAGTGAGCTGAAATCATGTGGCTAATAATTATGACGATGAGGATTTCTTGTCGCCGTCTGAGAGGTGGTCCGACACCGTCCTTCTCTTACTGTCGGGTGATTGGGCTTTTGCTTCGGTAATGATATTTTCAACAGGCTGTGATGAGGACTTCTGCCGCCATCTGAGAGATGGTCCGGCATTGCCCTTCTCTTGCCACCGGGTGATTGGGTTTTTGCTCCGACGAATGGTAGGCAAGGTTCTTGTAGCAGAAGCAGTAAGAGCTCTGACATGCCCAACCATGGAAACCTGCAACACCTCCTCCTTGTACGCCATTATCTTCTTCTTGTTCGCATTCACAAGCATCACGATCAGCAGCAAACCCAGTAGAACAACCCCCAATGCCACTACGATGGAGCTCCCCACCACGATCTTCCACTTACTGATCTTCCTCCTCAGCGGCATCAACGAGACTCCACCACTAGCCTGAAATGCCCATGCCCTGTCACCACACACATGTTTCGCCTCGCTTGATTCGACAAGGTCACTTTCCCATCTTGGTTTAGCTCCTACATTGTGTATATGATACAATTGAGTATATCACTATTATATATACGTGATTTCAAATTTTGTGCACTGCTAAGTTGCTATGTAAGTTGGAAATATTTTTGTCGAGCTTTGATTACGTTGTAGGTGTGCCCTTGTGTTGTAAACATTTCGATTCAAAGCTTACAGATATTGTTGCTTAACATATTTCAAATGTCTTCTTTTCTGAAAAAGTTTCAACATATGTTTAAATGTAGCTTATTGTAGAATTCTTTTTACCTTTGAAAGCTACTGCCAACTTTTTACTCTCGTTAAATGGAAAATATGCATTATTTGAGCTTTATTTGCATTAGTCTATATGTCATAGCATTTTAGACATGGTTATTATTCTGATTAGGCTTAACTTTAAATCGATCATATTACTTTGCATATTTATAAAAACCTAATAATCAGAAATGAAGTTTCAAATCCAACCATTCAATAAAAAATTGAAATCTGAAGCACTTCTAATGGTAAAGCTTAGCTTTGCAGTTGTTTATGAACCAAGTAAACATGGAACAACGTTGAGATACTCCGCACAAGTTAACACTTAATATTAAATATCTCTATTTGGTATATTTTTTTTAATTAGGTTACTCTTTATAATAATTTAGGTTACTCTTTGATTATCCTTTATTATTAGGTTACTCTTTTTTATTAATCATGCTATCCTTTATAATGAATTGAATTACTATTAAAAAGCTTTTAGATTATCATTTATGTTGATTTGTTTATTTTTTATTATGTGGTCAACAAGATTACTTTATTTTATAATTTGGGTTACTCTTTATAATGATTTGGGTTAGTCTTTAATTTCATATTCGGATTTCAGAAAATAAAATATTGTTCTATTAGGTTAACATAGTTTAGGTTACTCTTATCTATTAATTAGGTTACTCTTTTTAATAATTTGTGTTATTCTTTAATTTCATATTCGGACTATTTAGTTAACATCTTTTAGATCACCCTTTTTTCTTAATTGAGTTACTCTTTGTAATGAATTTGGTTACTCTTTGATTTGAGACTCTGATTTTCTGAAAATAAATTCTCTTTGAAATTAACTGTATCACAATATGATTTGAGACTTTTTAATACTCCAATAAAATTCAGTATTATAATTGAGTAATTTTCTTGTTCACTTTTAACATGGTAGAAAGATAAAGGTACGAAAAGAGTACAATTTTAATCCCACCATCACTTCTTTCTTTCTTTCTTTCTTTTTCTCTCTTTCTTTAAATCTGATAGTTTTTTTTTTAATTTTTGTATTTTATGATTTTCAATTGTGATGTAGTAAAGAAAAAATCCATTCGGAGAGAGAGGGTGTGCATATATAGAGATAATGTTAATGTGGAATAAATAGTCCCTCTACTATCTCGAATGGCCCAGAAGTGATTTCGTCGTCGGTTGGATGATTCTGGTGTCATAGACGTATGGATCAGCATACCTAATAATTTTAATGAACGATAATTCAATTGCTAAGAGTACTGAACCTAAGCCATTGCGTTTTATAACATTTATCAATGTGAGTTTCTAGTAAACCTTAATCCATATATTGCCCTTTGTACAAAAACACTATCTTGTAACTCATGAGTTGTATAAACACACAACATTGTTCTACAATCCACACACTTAAATCTTGTTTGCTAATGAGGTTGGAATAAGACAAGATTAAACATCTCTCATTTTAGCTCAGACCAACATAATTTGCAACCAATGACAACACAAGCAACAAGATAACAATACTTGATGTAATTAATACAGAGTTGAAGATAATCAATCTAAATACAGAGACAAACCCATAAACTGCAAATCTCATCCCAAGATAGAGACTGCAAAATTAAACAACCCACATGAATGAAATCAGATAGAAAGCAAGAAGGCATATTCTTCATCGGTCTGTAAAAGGACAGCTTCATAAGCTCCCTCAACTTTGCCGGTGTTTGTGCAAGAAAAATCTCAATGGCCTCCTCCACACTCTTCACCCTAAACATCCTTGCGGCGATGGAATGCATGTGAACAATCATGTCGTATCCTCGACCATTGAACTGGCCCCTAATGCCTACGGTGCTGCAAAACCCTGCCGTGACTACATAGCGAGTGCGTAGTAAAGCTCGTCGAGCATCGATCCGGCTTATGCCCATGTTGTTTTCTCGTCGACGGTGATGTTATCGACTGGAGGTTTCTCATATTTTTAGAAGGAAATGTGTAACAAAGGCCTTTAAAATCGTAGTCGCTAATCCGAATTTGATTTGAATTCTGACCTTCTTGGAGCAGAAAATGGTTATGGCTATGTCCATAAGAGAGAAAAGGGGAAGTTAGGAGCAGAAAAAGGCTTTGTACATATGAGGCTGTATGCACATGAGAGAGAGAGGGGCAGTTGGATTTGACGGGAAGAGAGAGAGCGCTCCCATTAAAAAATCTATTTTGCCCAATAAGATCCGGTTCCACCAAATATTGGTAGGACCATCTACCCTAATCTCTCTCATAATAAAATTTAAAATATATATCTACTAGTAATATTTGTATATATTTTGCAGTATTTTTATAACCGAACCAGAGATTGAACCGGTAAAGGCAACGGTTCGAGGTTCAACCAGTCGGACTAGCGGTTCAACCAAAAAAATTAAATACACCTATTTTTAATTATATTTTATTATAATCATTAAAAACTATATAATACATAAAATTATTTTTAATAAAATAGTATATAAATTCATAAGGCCCATTTATTTTTTTTAAACAGAGCCTACAATTCTTTCAAAACATCCCAATTAAAAGCCCTCCCAATACTCCAAAATATAAAGTGAAATTGTGAATTAGGGCATCATTTCCAAATATGTAGTTATCCCACTACGTTCGATCTCTCGCTCTCTCTAACACAATTGGGATATCGTCATCGCTCCTTCTCTTCTTCTTCATTTAAATTTTCTTTGGTCCAAAATTTGTCATGAAGGTTTGCAGCAAAGATTCAACAGCTTAGAGGCAGTAGCTTGGGTGTTTGAGATTTTCAATGTTTTCTTCACTTACTTGCTGGATCTGGTTTAAGATAACAATTTATGTACTCTAGTATATGTAATTATAATTTTACGATTTAAATAACTTTGATCGAATCTTTAAAAGAGAAATAGGGATTTGGAAACCATGTGAACCGACGATTTTCTGGTTGTACTGGTTTTCTTGTTTTTTCGGTTCTGACCGGTTCAATCCGGTTTTTCCCAGTCTAACAACAAATCCAATTATATATGTTGTTCCAGACCATTGCTGGCTCCGGTTCCCGATTGAACCGATTCAATAGGCCGGTCCTATTCGGTTTTGAAAACACTGATATTTTGTACTAGATAGTAATAATTCTAATTTTTTATTAAAATTTTTTTCTTATCAATATCACGGTCTTACATAAGTCTTTACCAAATGTTATTAGTCGAACTTTTTTCTAACTGAAATGCAGTGTATATTGTCTTGTGTTTATTAATCATATCATAATATATTAACGGATCGTTTGATATACGAGATGAGTTAAGGGAGCATATATAAGAAATGAGATTTTAGTAAAGATATGTAGGCATAATATGAAAATTGAAGATTGTTTAATATGGTGTATTAAAATTGGCATAAAAAAATTGACATGTTTGGTAGGAGATAAAAAAATTAAGATAAATGTTAAAATTACATTTATAACCTTTACTTATTTTTTTAATTACAATTTTTTAAGTAAAAAATACTCCCCAAATATTACCAATTCATCATCATGTTCTTGTTGAAAGCAGCGTACATCAATTACTTTCCGTTATCCACGTTTTCCTTCTCCTCTCTCCTATCTTCTCTTTTCTCCCCTCCTTTCCCCTCTGTCTCTCATCTTCTCTCATATTATATCCTTTGTGGCCGTTGTTCAACCCATTTCCTTCCCCTCTCTCCCATCTTCTCTCTCTCCCTCTTAAATACGTCCACCCACACTCTCATTCTTATTCATAAATTGAAACTACACATCAACCACAACAATTAATTTCTTCTCCCCAAGTCACCGGACATACACAATTGAAGAAATGGACCTTCGTCGACAAGAATTTTAGATTCAATCTTAAGTGAAATCACCGAATGGAGTTCATCGTTAACAACCTTATCTCACTAATTAAGCACAGTCTCGCTCTCCTTGATGAACTCATGGCCAAACCACCCTCAGCAACTACAAGGGAATTGAATCTGTCATAATCACCATCGAAGAGCTAAACGTGGAATTGGAAAGAGGGAGATTGTAGAAGATGAGGATATATGTAATTTTGACTCTTTATATGGATTTACTGTACAGGGTGTAATATTAATACCACACCCAAGCCCCGATTCTGTGTATGAAGAGAACAATAGATTCTAGTGGGCCAAAGATATTTTAACGGGCCCCTATATAAAAGAATATTTCCTACCAAACACAATAAAAATATATACACCATCTCTCATTAACCCTACCAAACGAGGCGTAATAGTACAAAGAGTTTGAGAAATATTTTTTTACCCATTTTATCCTTCATCATTTTTCCTTTTTACATATTTGACCTTAATTATTAATTATCTTAATTAATTAATTAATAGATTAGTATTTATTATTTACTTCTATTAATGTATTCCTCGATAAATTCATCAAAATCAAAACATTGTATTCCTCAATCAATTCATCAAAACTAAAACGTATACCTATGTGCATGATGACTGTGATGTGTGGTCAAATATTGGTGGAGGTGATCGGAGATGACAACCACATTCTTGGTGAGCAAATATTTTGGATATGTCTTAGTTTACTGTTTTAATTTTATTTAATGAGAAAGCAAGATATAGTTCAAGAGAAATGTAGTTGTGATCATTGACTACATGATTAGTTGTTCTGAATCATTTGAACAAAGATTTAGAACATTCTTAATACATAAGAATTCCCTACAATGATACAATCGGATATTTTTCCATACATGATTTACGTTTGGAATATTTGTCTCCAAAATTAAAGTGCCATGTACATAATGAGAATTTAGTAAAATTTTTAGAAATATAATTCCAAACTACACATGTAGCTAAAATACAATATTAATAACCATTACTAGTATTCTTAAATCTCATGCAAGCTCTATACTTACTTCAAGGAAACGTTTCTTTTTTTTTTTTGTAGATTACATATTGAATAAATGTTGTTATTATTCATTTTTATATATAAGCTTCACTGAATGAATTTTGTTATTTTATGTATGTGCCACCTACTTTACATTCTTATAATGTTATAGAGTGTGATCTTCACTATGACCTTTTGTAGATTTAGCCACCAAAGTTTTGGATAGAGCTCCTCTACTACAAGAAAATTGTTAAATTCCAATAGAAAAATTCCAACGAAAAGTAAATCCATTGGAAATTTAGAATTCCAATGAATTTTCCAATGAAAATTTAAACCGTTGGAAAATTCCAACAAAAATTCCCATGGAAATTTAAACATTGGAGATTTCCAATGCTAATTCCAATAGTTTGATAAACTATTGAAAATTTCCAACGAAAATTCCTATAAAACCTAAAACTATTGGAAAGTTTTCACAAAAATTCCCATATAAAATTAAGTCATTGGAAAATTCCAATGCTAATTCCAATAGCTTGATAAATTATTGGAAATTTCCAATAGAAATTCCAATTAAACTAAGCAGTTGGAAAATTCCAATGAAAATTCATCCTAAAAAGAGACTTTAATAAATTTAAATGTCAATTTATAACATTAATTATGTATGAGTTAAGTTGGTAAATGATAAGGTGATATACTCAAGTGGTCAAGGGTTCAAATCCGAATAAATATATTTTTTTATCGTTGAAAAATTCCAAGAGTTTGATGATCGTTGGAATTTCCAATGGTAATTCCTAAATAAAATTCCGTTGGAAAAATATTTGAATCACTTTTAGATAAAAAAAATTTATCTAAAAAATGTCGTTGGATTCACCGTTGGATTTTGGAAACTATTGAAAATGTTGTTGGAAAAAAGACATTCCAACGGCCACTTTTCCAACAAAAAAAATTCGTTGGAATATATGTTAGAATCATGAATTCGAATGGTATTTTTGCATATTCCAACGATTTTTCGCCGTTGAAATTCGAAAATTTTCTTATAGGATCTAAAAGAGAACTCTCTTTACTTTAGAAGATCCTGCTGTAATAAATTCCTTGAAAGGGATGATAACTCTTAATAAGTAAATAGACTTTGAGCTCTAAGACTTGATGACAAAACTCCGATGTAAGCTAAGTTTGAGCAAAAAGATAAGAGACATACACTACAAGAAAACTGCCAAATTTCAATAGTGAAAAATCGTTGAAAAATGCAAAAATACCATTGGAATTCATGATTCCAACAGATATTCCAATGAATTTTTCTGTTGGAAAAGTGGCCGTTGGAATGTCATTTTTCCAACAGCATTTCCAACAGTTTCAAAAATCCAATGGTGAATCTAACGACATTTTTTTGTTGGAATTTTTTTATCTAAACGTGATTCAAAAAATTTTCCAATGGATTTTTCTTTTGGAATTACTGTTGGAAAAAATTCCAACAATCTACGAACTCCGTTGGAATTTTTCGACGATAAAAAAAAATTATTCGTATTCGAACCCTTGACCTCTTGAGTATATCACCTTATCATTTACCAACTTAACTAGTATATTTTATGTTATAAATTGACATTTAAATTTATTGAATTCTCTTTTTTCGATGGAATTTTCATAGAAATTTTCCAACGGCTTAAGTTTAATTGAAAATTTTCTTGGAAATTTTCAATGATTTATCAAACTATTGGAATTAGCATTGGAATTTTTCAACAATTTAAATTTATATGTGAATTTTCGTTGGAATTTTCCAATAATTTTAGGTTTTATAGGAATTTTCGTTGTAAATTTTCAATAGTTTATCAGACTATTGGAATTAGCATTGGAAATTTCCAACGAAATTTTCAACGGTTTAAATTTCTATGGGAATTTTCGCTGGAATTTTCCAATGGTTTAAAGTTTAATTGGAAAATTTGTTGGAACTCTAAAATTTACAAACGAATTTGCTTTTCGTTGGAATTTTTTGTTGAAATTTGACAGTTCTCTTGTAGTGATAGACGTTAATACTCATTTTTACTACATTAATTGTCGATGGTAGATAGTACATGTTCTTTATATTCACTTGGGTGTCAAAAAATTATAATGATTAAGTTGTATTACCTTGATTATTCTAGATGTAGATGACATGTTATATCAACTATTTTAGATGTAATCTTAAATCTTAAAATTCATTTCTCAGGTGATAAAATTATATCCGAAGTGTACAAGAATAAGAAAAGCTGAACAAAGGTTGAGCAAAGAGATGTTGGGTTGGTGTAAGACTTGACTCTGTAGTGTTTAGATCTTAATTTATCCCTTTTAATTTTAGAAAAGCACAACCATGACTTATGGAATTTGAGGATAATCTTTTTATTTTTTTAGTAGGTAAATGCAATTTCTTTGAATACATAGTCTCTCAGTAAATCATTGTATGGGCAACTGTACATTGCCATTGCCTTTTTCATATTAATGAAAAATACAAAAGTTGTAGTCAAGTCGGATGAACATTATTAAATAAAATACATTGTATTATAAAAAGATTCAACGTAATTAATAAATAGATAATTTACTTAAACTATTCATTATTATGTTGAAAATTAAGTTACTTGGAATAAAAAATTAAAAAAATATGTATTAGCAGTGAGTTGTTGGTATGTATATGGCCGGCCCATTAATTTGAGGAGTCCAGTGCAAAAAAAATTTTAGGCCTTTTATTTTTTTACAAGGTATAAAATAATAATAAAATGATAAATGAATATAAATATACTATTGATGTTAGATATACAATAATAAAAGACGTCACATAATCACATTATTATACATAATATAATTCATTTAATTAAAAAAATTCAATAATTATTACAAAAATTATATATGAAACTAACTATGAAAAAAAAGATTTTCTGACAGTTTTTTCAGTAAACTCGTCAATCAATTTTACATTATTGAATTTCTAAAAAAAAAATCTCGATTGAAATAAAAAACAATGCATTTAATTGCCATTGTGTAATTAAAGAGAATGAAAAAGAGGTATAATTTTTTTAGAACTTATTATTCAATTGCAATTGTATAATCTGCTTAAAGAATAATTAATATAAAGAAGGAAAAATGTGGATTTGATGTAAAAAATATATATGTAATATTAATTAATATATTTATATTTATTTATAAAGTAAAAAAAAATTATGCTAGAAAAGTTAAAAGAAGTACTAGACCACAGGTTCGATCCCGTGTAGATAGGCGGTTGGAAATGGCGGAATACCAACTGAGTTACTCAACATTATTATTCATATTTTAATTTTATATTATATATTTAAACAAATATATATAAATATAAAATAAAAAAAATTTGGGGCCCTCGCTGGAGTGGGGCTCTGTGCGGCGGCACCGTCCCAGGGCTGCCACTGGTATGTGTGAGGCCTTTTACTAAAAAGGAAAAAATAGATACCTTTAAAATGAAAGATCAAAATAACAAAATAAATATCTTATCTGCAAACGGAGAGATTATATATTATAAAGTATGACGTGAATCCGAGTAACTAGTTTTCTCAAAATTGTGTTGTTTATGCATGTGCTTCCAATCCGTGTAAAATTAGCCTTTTAAGGTATGAAATGGATTGGGCTTCCATAAAGTTTCCTGGCCTAATCTACATGGGCTCATAAAAGCCCAACATGGAGTGTTAAACTCTGTGCAACGCAGACTGCGCTGTTTGTTCTACCAAAACCCTCTAAAATCATATCGCTGTGAAGAAGCAAACTACGAAATTGACGATGGGCGATCACGCTCCCGCCACCGCCTCAGCCGCAGCCACGGCCATCGCCACCGCCACCGTCAAGCTTCCGATTGCAGGGAAGCGGAATATCCTCATAACCAGTGCCTTGCCTTACGTGAATAACGTTCCCCATCTCGGCAACATCATCGGATGTAATTCTCCCTTTCCCCCCTATTTATCTCATGTGTGATTGAGGCAGGATTGTGTTTGTGAAAGTCGGGTTTTTTTCAGTTTGCATGTTTGAAATTGTGATCGACTTCTTGTTTTAATGAGTTTTTTACCCCATCTAAAGATTTTGTTTTGGATAGGTGTGCTGAGCGCTGATGTATATGCGAGGTACTGCCGGATGAGAGGATATAATGCGCTGTATATTTGTGGTACGGATGAATATGGGACTGCAACCGAGACCAAGGCATTGGAGGAGGGGTGTTCTCCCAAGGAAATTTGTGACAAGTATTTTTACTTCATTAATTAGCACTTTTTTTTTTTATTTCATTCATTAAGAAGCTTAGAAAGAAACTTAATGCTGGTCGAAATCATTATTCTAAGTTTCTTTTTCTAATTTTGCTGCATCGGTGAATAAGTGTGAACTCTGGTTTTCAGATGAAGATTACTTCTTTTATTACAAGAAGTCTCTCTCTCTCTCTCTCTGTCTTTTTTTTTTTAAATATACGGTACAGATGATGATAGTTTGGTGTTTTCTATTCATTGTTCCCAAATTATCTTGCAAATCTTGCACATGCTATTTGTTTTCAACCGCCAAATATATTGCAAATTTTTTATCTTCTCTTTAATTTTATAAAGGAATTGATTCTTCGCACTGACCATTTTTTTAAAAACCATTAATACTTGAGTTCCCTCATAATATGATTCATTGTCTGGTCAGAAGGAAAATGAAATGGTTAACTGAGCTTGAACTAGGAAACTAATAATTAAACACTTTTTGTTGGAAGCTGGTTGTATTCAATTTAGCTTTTTGGGGCATGCTTTCTGTAGCTGTAAAACTGTTCTTTAGGTATAACAAATGATGGCTGTTCCTTGGGACGCACATGATTCTTTCTTAAACTTAAGCTTGGAGTAAAGATTTTGAGACCGGCAAAGGGGTCCTTAGCTTTAGTGTTTCTGAGCCAAACCGAACCCCACCATTCGGATACTATATATTGACTTGTGTGTATGCATTCCTATCTGGCTGAATTCCTACATAATTTGCCTTGGATGTTAAAACATATGTGATATCATGTGGGTGTTCATTAGTATTGATTTGTGACAAATTTAACTTGTTTCCTTATTGTTTTGCGTTTGCTGTTTTGTACCGGACCAGTTAGGCAGTTAGGTTGCATCATTCTGCAATTGATGACTGTGTTAACAAAAGTATCTGGACCCGTGCTAATTCTTTATTTTGCAGATATCATGCTATTCACAAAGAGGTGTACAACTGGTTCAATATTAGCTTCGATGAATTTGGTCGTACGTCAACTCCACAACAGACTGAAGTTTGTCAAGCAATTTTCAAGAAACTGTTGGAGAATAATTGGCTTTCGGAAAACACAATGCAGCAGGTGCCTTTCATTCTTATTTTTTTTCATCGCTTCACGGGCATCACTACCTATATTCTTAGAGCTGGTTCTCCCTTACTTCCCATCTTTGGTCAGAGATAATTGATCTGCTTGTCCTATGTTTTGGCATCATTGTAAAGTTCATCAATTAATTATCTTTTTTGAAGCCCTACTGCGATACGTGTAAAAGATTCTTGGCTGACCGTCTTGTGGAGGGTAATTGTCCAACTCCTGGTTGTAATTATGATTCGGCTCGTGGAGATCAGTGTGAGAAGTGTGGGAAGCTTTTAAATCCCACAGAACTATTGGATCCCAAATGCAAGGTGCAATCTTATTTTAGAATCATATTTCTTAATATCAGGATGCTACTGTCTAATTAATGATATCATTGAGAGGAATCTGCAATTTTACTCAACTGATGAAAAGTCTCATCAGCGCATCTTGAATAATATATAGATGAACATGAAAAACTGAGTCTATCAGTCTAAACTGTAGGTTTACTTAATTACAGGTTTGTCGAAATACTCCACACATACGTGACACAGACCACATGTTTCTTGAACTTCCTCTGCTGAAGGATAAATTAGAAGAATATATTGCCCGCATGTCAGTGGCGGGAGGATGGAGTACGAATGCCATCCAGTCAACAAATGCTTGGCTTAGAGAAGGGCTGAGACCGCGGTGTATTACTAGAGATTTGAAATGGGGAGTACCTGTTCCACTTGAGAAATTTAAGGAAAAGGTGAAGACACTTATTATATATCAATCCATTTAGATCTTTGTTTGCTTCAACTTCTATGGTTTAATAGTGCTAATTGATTCTGTCTCTGATTTGTTAGGTGTTCTATGTGTGGTTTGATGCACCTATTGGATATGTCTCAATCACTTCATGCCACACGCCAGAATGGGAGAAATGGTGGAAGAATCCTGAAAATGTGGAACTGTACCAGTTTATGGGCAAAGACAACGTTCCTTTCCATACTGTAAGACAATATTTCAAATTCACAATTATAGAAACTTTTATTGCATCGAGTTGTTGGATTAGCGCGTGCTAGTCCACTCCTAAGGTAGTTAAGATTTCAAAAAAAATTCATGGTCTCGTCCCTTCCTTACAATCTCGTTTTGCAACTGGCATGTATTATTTGCAGGTGATATTCCCCTCCACTCTTCTTGGAACAGGTGAAAACTGGACTTTGATGAAAACTATCAGTGTGACAGAATACTTAAACTATGAAGCAGGTTGGATATGAATGTAAAATTATTATTTTCTTGCAACTGTGAAAGACAACTCCCCTTTCATGTGCTTTATGGATTTGATTAACATTGAATGTGATGTTTACGGGGTTTTTAACTTTCAGGAAAATTCTCAAAAAGCAAGGGTGTAGGAGTTTTTGGAAATGATGTAAAAGACACAAATATTCCGGTGGAGGTCTGGAGATACTATTTGCTGACAAATAGGCCAGAGGTCAGTTCCTTACTCTGCACTGTGTTCATGTTATCATCCCTCAAGCACTTAAACTCATCCTCTACCTATCTATGATCTTTCATACCCCCTAAGCTAAGCAATGGTTTAATAGATCCCTTACATATGGAAGTATTTATTCTTAAACTTTAGGTATCAGACACATTATTCACATGGGCTGACTTGCAAGCAAAGTTGAATAGTGAATTACTCAACAATCTAGGAAATTTCATCAATCGAGTATTGAGTTTCATCGCGAAAGACCCAGGTACTGTATCTATGTCATATGGGCATTTGATATAACATTAATCTTGGACATGCGACATTATTTAGCTTTTTATTTATTTAAGTTGTTCTTTGGAAACGTTCATTGAAAATTATTGCTCAGAAAGGTGGCGAATGATCTGAATACTGGTTGTTGAGAGATTTTTTGGTCTTCTGCGTTCTATTCATACTATCCTGTACTCATTAATTAATTAATTAATTTAATTAAAATAGAAATAGTCCCTCTTCATTGCATCTTGTGTACATGACTTGAAGTTGTCAAATTGAAGTCACTATCATCATACTTACGCAAAAGGCAAAAGAAAAAAAAAATGATACACTGAACTCGTCATCATGTAGTACAATTAATCTGAAAATGATAATTAGCCCTTGGATTTTATATCATAGAAATTTATTGTTATTTTAGGGACTGAAAATGAAGTTGTAAATATCTGTGATGTTTTTTTTTCCTTTTAAGTTTCTATCAAAATGGTGCTTTCGATGGTAAAGGATGTTCTTTTTTTTCCCTTTTTTCTTTGGTTGATGATAACTAATTTAGGTTTATTTGAAAGTGGTACTTATAGTTACTTGTGAATTTCATCTTATCATTCATTTAATTATTGTGCTCCGTTTCAATTATATTGGTGAAGTTATGTCCAATTTGGTAACATCTCGTTTTAGGTTTGCCTCTAATTAGCTAACTACTAAGTATCTTTTTATTCAATCCCAAGTATAAACTTTTAATTGAAGTCTTTTGTTAAAAAGTTGATGATGTGTGTTTTGTTTTACATTACTACTGATTGATTGATGTTTTAGACTTGGAACTTTTTATTCATTTCATTTTTTTCTAAACCTTTTTAATTATCTACAGTGTGTAAGTTGATGAGAAGCTCATTCTTTGTTGGGTGAAACTAGAAGTTCATGAGTGAACCTGCAAAAAATTAACCTTCTTCATTAACTCATTATTTTAACAAGGTTATTGATGTTTGTCTCGGTTAACAGCTTCAGGGTATGGGTCTGTTATACCTGATGCCCAGGGTGCTGATTCTCATCCGTTGACTAAAGCATTGGGAGATAAAGTTGGCAATTATGTAGAACAGTATATAGAAGCAATGGAAAAGGTAACCAGTGCATATAGCCGCTGTTTGTATTCATGGAATACATTTTTTTTCTGCATGAGTCTTGACTTACCATAGTTTACTTTCTACTTGGCATTGGCTATATAGGTGAAATTAAAGCAAGGGTTGAAGATTGCTATGAGTGTATCTAGTGAAGGAAATGCTTATTTGCAAGTACGAACCTTTCCTACTTTACAACTTTTCATCTCTAAATTTTACTTATTTTTGTTTACAGTGCTAAGTTTCTAAGATGTATCTTAAAGTGAGGAGAATAATAGACCTTACACCTTAGGGTATTTCATGTTTCACCATGTAGGAATGCCAATTTTGGAAGCTTTACAAAGAGGATCGTCCTTCTTGTTCTGTGGTCATGAAAACTTCAGCTGGACTAGTATATCTTCTTGCATGCCTCTTAGAACCTTTTATGCCATCTTTCTCGCTTGAGGTAATTCATAAGTATTTGGGCAGCAATCTCAATGTTGAGGGAATGATGTTATTCAGTGGCATAGGCTGATCTTTAATTCTGTGATTATCTGTTTATGATCCCGCGCAGGTACTTAAGCAGCTCAACTTGCCATTAGATGTGCAAGTTTCACTATCTGATGAAAATGGTGATGTGGAGAGAGCTAAAAAACCTTGGGAGATCCTACCTGCAGGTCATAAAATTGGAACTCCGGCACCACTGTTTAAAGAACTGGTATTTCTTATCTTCCACTGTTTATTGGTTTTATTAACTATCTGCAGGAGTTGCTGAAAGTGATTACTGGCAATAATGAGTGTACTTATGACTGTGAACCTAATGATGTGCAGAAAGATGAGGAAGTAGAGTTCTATAGAGAAAAGTTTGCAGGGAGTCAAGCTGATAGGATTGTGAAGGCTGAAGCTGAAGCAAAGAAAGTTGCTGATAAACTCAAGGAAGCAAAAATATCAGGTTTTTCTTTTATTTTTCCCTGACATCATTTAAGTACGTGGGAATTTGTGTTTGTTGCAAATTGATTTCAATTGAGGTTTTATCGAACTTCTTTATGCTCATGTCTTACTGTGCATCTTCAGATAGGGTCACTGTAAGAGAAATAGTTGGTGGGGAAGAGACTAACGTATAAATTTTAAAGTCGGTAGTCAGCAACACAATTTTAAACCTTTAGTCTATTTTATGAAAAAATATCAATCTTTTTAGATTTTGTAGTATGCAAAATTTTGATTAACTGAGATGTAATTATCTTTAAAACATTCCAGAATGCAAGAAATAAAAAAGAGGGTTATCATGACCCATACAATAACCTAAATGTTTTTTATAATGGTAAACAATCTGATCTGAAATGTCTCCAAGGATAGAATTTATAATGTCTGGATGCTCCAAACTTACAGGAGTTATGAGAAAACTTATAGGAGTTTGAGAAAAATAGAGCTGATCATAGAGATGTTTGTTTTCAGTTTTGTAAACCAGTTTTGGATTTCTTAAATTCTATACTGTTCTAGTTGGGGTTTTTAAAACCCAGTCTTTAAAAATCACCCCTACATAAATTATGCCTATTAATCTACTACCCACCCACCCTCTATAAATTCTCTCCTCTCAATTAATACTCACCTCTCTCCTATCTCCTCTCTTCTCTCACATCAATTAATATTATCTTACACACAACCACTCATCTCTTACACATTGATTTTGACATAATGGTAAATCATACCAAATCAAAAACTTATAACCATATATTATTACTATTCTTTTGGTTTTCTAAATCTCAAACAAACATCCCCATGTGTTCTAGCAAAATTTTAGCTAACCCTTCTGTCCGGTGTTGCCACTCCGCAATACAAAACATAAGGTAAGAGATGCGAAGGCCTGTATAACCATATATAATCATTTTGACCAGAAATTCAAGTGGAATAACAAGGCTGTGTTGCTACTGTCTAGAAGCTTCAGATATGTGCTGCACTTACTGAGCCCAAAACAATAATTTAATTTTCTAATATGATTAACAACTAAAAATGAATAATGACTTGGATGATTCCAAATTATTGAGAAAGATATTAATCTCTTCTACTAAACAGATGGCAGAGGATCTTTCCTAAAATTTATTTTCTTTTGGGTGGAGTATGTGGGGTGTGTGGATCATGTGGTTCTTAAAGAATCTTGAATCAGTGACATTTGATTTTCTTTGTGTGTAGCATCATCCAAAGTTTTCTGAGAAAAGTTCCAAATTATTATGGATCAAGTCAGCGACATAATTAGTTTTAGTCTTTTTAAGTCAGTCAGTAGCATCATTTAGATTGTTTATATAATAGTTGCAAAATATTGATTTCTGGAGATGAAATTATCTTTTTAGAGCCTTCTAGGATGCAAGAAATACATCTTGCTTTGGGTACCTCCGGAATATCTGGTCGAATTGATTATATTAGTGTTTGTTACGTATCCCACATCGGTTCCGCACGCAAGTGCGGAAGGGCATGTAAGTGGGGGTCAATCCTTCACCTTCAGCCATGGTTTTAGGTGAAGTTAGGGCTCCCTAGCTTATGTGCCTAACAATTTGGTCCGACCTGCCGGACGGGCCATGGGAAGGGGCTACCCGATGTGTGGGCCCAGAGGTTGCCACCCCGGATGTGGGCCCAAGGGGGGTTGCCACCCGGAGTTGTAGGCCTAGGTGCGGGGGTTGGCACCGGAGTGTGCCGTCCGGTTCGAAGGGGGATGGATTGTTACGTATCAATCCTTCACCTTCAGCCATGGTTTTAGGTGAAGTTAGGGCTCCCTAGCTTATGTACCTAACAGTGATAATTAGTCGTCATTATTGTTTTCTTAACTCAGGCTTATTTTGATACAGGTAGTAACACTGGAAAGAAGGATCATCCCAAAAAGTCTTCTGAAGCCAAGGGCAAAGCTTCTACTCCGGCTGATGCTGAGATTTCCATTAGTAGACTAGATATTCGAGTTGGCTTGATTACAAAGGCTGAGAAACATCCTGATGCTGATTCTTTATATGTGGAAGAGATTGACGTTGGTGAACCCCAGCGTCGCACAGTTGTTAGTGGCCTTGTCAAGTACATACCCATTGAAGAAATGCAGGTACCCCTCAATTTAGAGCTTCTTGTGTGTACTTGTATTCTTTTGTTTGCTTTATTGATGACTAAAATACCCTTCCACAATTGACTTCTACTGGAGTGACATTATCCACAACAATGCTTTCTTTTGTCAGAATCGAAAGGTATGTGTTCTTTGTAACCTGAAGCCAGCCACCATGAGGGGCATAAAGTCTCAAGCAATGGTCCTTGCAGCTTCTAACAATGATCACACTAAGGTGAGCAACCATTTATGGTGTTTTATCTATTTTTTTTTTTTGAATAAAATAAAAAATATCCCCTATAAAGCCAAAGAAATTCTCTACGTGATAAACCTGGTTGATGGAAAACTTTTCACACTTTTTCATGATTATGTGTCTTCATTTGGAACTAGGGAGTTTCAAACTTTACGATTGCATTGTGTTCAACTTTTTCGCAGTTCTTCTCTGTAAACTAATGTAAATGAATGGAGATACGTTCCATGGATAGTTTTTCCTTGATTGCTTGGCGCTGAGATTTTCTTGAACTAAGTTCTAGCTGGCAATTTTTGATTATCAAAGCTCTAGTTGATAAATTTTTGAAGTTTACATGCACTGTCATGCCACACAAGCATTTAAGGATGCAAAAGAAGTATATAGGTGGAGTAACATTAATAAATTTTACTCTGGCAGGTCGAGCTGGTCGAACCTCCCCAAGGAGCTGTAGTTGGGGAAAGGGTGACATTCTCTGGGTTTGAAGGCTTGCCCGATGATGTCCTAAACCCGAAGAAGAAGGTTTGGGAAACACTTCAAGTGAATTTACATACTGACAAAGTCTTGGTGGCTTGCTATAAAGATTTGCCGTTTACTACCTCAGCAGGCGTGTGCAAGGTGTCATCGATTAGTGAAGGATCAATCCGGTAGTTTTTCCGTTCATACCCTTTTTAATCTTTCAGATTTTAACACATTGACTCCAAAGAGTTAGTGGCCAAGGAATGTGATGGAACAAAAATAATCAAGTTGTCTGTTTACTTATAGCAAAAATAGGATCTTGCAATTTCATTTTGTAAACTGTAAGTTTTTTTTTATTTTTTTATTTTATATAACATTTTTTTGTGCATTGGAATTTGATATGTAAGAATTTTGTTGACTTCTCAAGGATTCTATTCTGAAATGTTCGAGTTTTGTTACTTTCTTGTCGGAATTCAGTCCTTTTAGTGGGTGGTTCGGGATGGGAGGCGGCTGGTTTGCTTTGATGAGAAAAAAAAAAAGAGAGGTCCGCTATTCTTACTCTTAAAGTTGTTAATAGAAAATAGATTAAAATGTTTTAATTATTATGAGTTGAATTTTGTGTTTATATTGGGTCTTTTGAAATTTAATGAATTTGAAATTGAATGGATTTTGAATTTTATTGATTTTAAATCAATTTATTTAAATTATGTTGTTAGGATATATGTGAAATTATGAAATGATTTTTAAATTTATAATTGAATAATTATTTTTTTAATTTTTAATATTTAACTTTTTTTATAATAAATTAATAATAAAACATTTATTATATTATAGTATATCATAATTTATTATGTTCCACTAAAACATACGCGTTTTGCCATTTTAAATCTGTTATTCCTTTTTTGGTGAAAGGGGTTTACACAAATTAATTATTTATGTCTCCATAAGCGGGATGGGGGGAGTAAGAGTAATTTTAAAGGGTACAAATATTATAGGGTACCAAACGGCCCATTCCGAAAAAAAAAATCATCAAAATTCATATTTCAATGCAAAGTGTGCATTTTCTTTTATTTTTGATAAAAGAGATTTATGCAAATTAATTATTTCTCTCTTCATAAGCGGGATGGGGGAGATTTTTAGGTTAATTGCCTTAAAAACATGAACTTTCAATGGATTGCAAATTAATCCCAATTTTTATGAAATTGTAAAAAAAGAAAAACATGATTTTTCTTTATGTTTATGCAATTTGCACCTGTGGGCAGCTGAAGCTTGCCCGACCGCTGATGTGGCGTTGACATTTGCCACGTCAGCTTTAAGTTTATTACAAGAAAAATAAAATTTTTACTTAAATTGCAATTTAATCACAACTTTTGAGATTTTGGCGAAAAAGACCATCAATTTTTTTTAAATTGCATCATCTAATAAAAATTTTACATTTTATTTTTAAATTTAAATTAATAACTAAAGGTTATATTAAATATTTATTTTTATTTTATATTTTCATACTAAAGGTTATATTAAATATTTATTTTTTACAAACTCTACTAAATTTATACTCCCTCCATCCCGCCACAAGAGTTACATTTTACTAATTAGGGTGTCCCTCTGCAAGAGTTACATTTTATTTTTTAGTAGATGTGACCCACATAAATCAATCACATTATCTTTATGGGCCCACATACAATACTAATATAACTACCCACTATACATTAAATTATGAGTATGACTTGGGTACAAAGAGGGGCACCAAATGATTTGGTGGGCCCTCTGGTCCCATCCTTCTTAATTAATTTATGCTCCTTCATTAATGTTATTTTTTATTTTATTTTTAAATTTTATTATACTTAAATGACTATTATACCCTAAACCCTAAACTCTAGGGATAAATTATACCCTAAAGCACAAGGTTAAAATTATAAATATATCCTAAACCTTAGGGATAAATTATATTCTAAAGCACAAATGTAAAATTATAATTATACCCTAAACTCTAAACCTTAGGGATAAATTATACCCTAAATCACAAGAGTAAAATTACAATTATACCCTAAACTCTAAAAATTAAATATGCCATAAACCACAAGGGTGAAATTATAATTATATCCCTAAAATTATATAAAAAAAATAGAAAAATAAACAAAATAAAAAAAAAGAATAAAACGAAAAAAGAAAAGAAAAGAGAATTAAAAAAAATTGAGTGAGAGAAAAAAAAAGAACAACGCGAAATAGCAGCGCGATCGATAGCCATTGGATTTAGACGGTTCCAAAGATTTAAATTGGTGGACAAGTTCCACAGTAGTCATTGCCTTAAATTATTTTATTTCTCAACCCACTATATATTAAAATATTATATTTTATTAATCTCCGTATAAACAGTAAACTTAACTCTTTTTATGTGACGAAGGGAGTATTTATTAATTTTTTACTATACTCCCTCTGTCTCTTCACCAGTACTATAGATATTTAATTTAAAAGAAGTTATTTTTTTACATAACTTTTTGACTTTTTAAGGTCATTGTAGTATTTAAGACAATAAATAAAGTATAAAGTATGTTATGTGTGTTAGGTGAGAGTAGTATTTTTTAGATTAACTTTTTGAGGTTATTGATTGAGTGATGTGATGAAGGTAAGTGTGAGATGGATGAACATGGAAAGTATGATGATAATTACATGAAATTTATTTTGGTTTGTATAAATTAAATCTTAACGAATATTTTTTCTTAGTATAAAACTTGAGTTTATAAATTAATTTTAAATGATTTTTTTATATAAATAATTAAATTACTTGAACATCTCAAAGGTATATTTGTCATATTATATACTCCTTCCTTTTCGGGCAAAGATATGCATTTTCCTTTTGCACGTAAATTAAGGAGTATTATTATTTTATGTAAAGTGGGTATGTGCATTAGAGAGATGTGATGGGTAGTGGTGGGTCATTGGTGGACTTTTTTTACTAAAAGAGAAAAATTGTGCAATTTGGATGAGACGTACAATATATAGTAAAAATGGTGCTATTTGGGTGAAATGGAGGGAGTATATAATGTGAAATTACAAAAAGATACTGAGACATGTTCACGAATACTCTAATTTTATAAACTATAAAAATTTTATAATATATAAAATATTGAAAAAATTACTCATAGGTACACATTTTGTACTCATAATTACTGTGAGATACATTGATTTCAAAAAATTAGTCTCACATACAAAATATTATAGTAAAATACTAAATATAACTTTAATTCATTATAATCCTATACACTTTTAAACCACAAACCCTAAACCCCTCACCCACCCACTGCCGCCGGCCGCCAAGCCATCGCTGGACTGTCGGAGCGTCGGCCACCGATCGCCGAATCGCCGCCAGCCGCCGGACCACCGTCGCCGTAGAGTAATTTTTCGCTGCACATGACACTTACGATTCACAATTTTTTTGCTGCACATACTTTTTTACTGCATATAACTTTTGTTGCATATACTTTTTTTACTACACATAACTTTTGCTGCACACGAACTTTTATGCTGCACACAAATATTTTTGTGCAACACATTGTAAAGTAATATTGGAATATCACTATATATTTATGTAGTTAGTAGTAATTTTTTTTGTATGTTTGTATCTCGTAGTAATAAAGGAGTTTTTAATGTACCTAGTAATAACTAAAATATTTTAAAAATTAAAAGAATTTAAATATTTAGAGGTTGTATAATTTTTTACTACTTAATAGGTATTATTAATTTTTTTCACATAATTTCAGTAATAAATATTTTATTCATATAATAATTTATTATTTTATTTAATAATTTTTTAGATTTAAAATTTAAAAATAAAATATAAAATTTTTATTTGATGGTGCAATTTAAAAATAAGACTAAAATTTTGATGATCTTTTTTGCCAAAATCTCAAAGGTTGGGATTAAATTGCAATTTAAGTAAAGGTTGAGATTTTTCTTGCAATAAACTAAAAGCTGACGTGACAAAAGTCAACGCTACGTCAGCGGTCGGGCAAGCTTTAGCTGTCTGACGGATGTGAATTGCACAAACATGAAAGGTCATGATTTTTTTATAATTTTATAAAAGTCGAATTAATTTGCAATTCATTGAAAGTTCATGATTTTTAAAGCAATTAACTTTAATTTTAAAGGGTAGTGCATATTATAGGGTACCAAACAGGCCCATTACGGAATTAAAAAAAATAAAAATCTCACTCATAATGATCCACAGTCCACACATACCCTGAAACCATTTCAGGGTATTTTATATTTCCTTAATTAATTATTCTTTCAGTTTCACATTAAGGTTTTTATTTTGAGTTGTGTCAAGTTAAAGTTTACATTTTTTTTTATTGTTAAGTGGGGTCCACACAAAAGAATTATTTATTCTCAAAAGGGCCCACATATAACTCTAATACAACTACCAACTACACATTAAATATTATATTTCTCAACTCACTATCTATTAAAATATTATAGTCCCTCCGGCCATTGTTAATGTATCCAATTGCTTTTTGCACGTGGATTAATGAGTATTATTATTTTATGTGTAGTGGGTAGTTGTATTAGTGGAGGATGTGAGTCCCATATTTTAATTGTATTAGTGAGAGTGTGAGTCTTATATGTCTAAAAATGAAAATGGATAGATTAAGAGTGGACGACCCAAAATAATAAAATGAATAGATTAATAGTGAACGGAGGGAGTATCTCTTAATCTCCGTGCAAAAGATGTTTTAATGCGAGATGGAAGAAGTATTATTTTTTGTTTAATAAATATTACTTTTTATCGAAATTGATACACTTTTTATTGGAAGAATTGGAAAAGTAAACAAAATTCAATATTCAATATAATACCAACACTTTTTTTGTTTCATATCTTTTTTAAACTTTTGTACTTTTTTGCACTCTTTTCCCCTATTATTCAAACCTAATACCTAATGTGTCCCCTGTGTAAGTTACCCACACGGGTTCGTATCGATATCGATTCTAATGTAAATCACCCACACGTTTCTGTCCGATGTAAGTTTCGGTGTAGGTCACCCACACGGGTTTATTCGATATGTAAGTTCCGGCTGGCGATGGCCGACGTCAGTGGGGTGAGTGGGTGGGTACTTAGAAATATTTTAATTTTGGGGGGAGGGGTATAATGGTCTTATTAGGGTTGTTTTGGTTAAAAAAAATGTACGTATTTGTAGTGTTGATGTTAATATTTGATTTGTGGGATTGTTTAATTTTGTCTATTTGCTCATATTTATACCGCGTTGTTTGTGAAATAATTCTCTGCATTATTATCACTTTTTATCATTTAAATATTATTTTTTATTAAAATATATTAATTCTTTCTTATATACCATCTCAAATAACTCATTTTTGCCCGATACTCTCACAAAGGTTCGCCTTTTATAATTATAAAATTCCGAATTCATCCCTATGCCAATCGTCTACTCTCTAGTCATAATCAGCAGCATATTATAATTTGGGTTTCTATAGTTCTCCCATTCCTCTATAAATACGGGTTGTTCTTTTGGTTTAATACACATCAGCTCCAAATTTTGTGTACTCAAAGAGCTACGCAAATATATTATATAAATGGCCTATAGCAAATCAATGATATGCCATATAGTAATATTGATGATAAACATCTCATGTATTCGTATAGTAAGTGCACTGAGTTTGAATTACTACGACAAAACATGTCCCCAAGTTGAATCAATTGTTGCCAATGTTGTCAAGGAAGCAACTTCTGAAGACAGGACAGTCCCTGCAACACTTCTCAGGATGCATTTCCATGATTGCTTTATAAGGGTAACCATTTTAATACTTTCAATTCAACAAAATATATATATTACTCTTATTTTTGTGTATCATCTCACATGTCACTACTTATATGATTGATATATAAAAATGGAAAAAAATTCAAGCATTGATCCTAGAGTTTATACTTTTCTTTTTAGGGTAATTTTTTTTTTACCGGCGGATTAATTTTCTTCGATAAATACTAGATTACCAAAATTAAATTTATATCGACTTTATTATGTTTTTACCAACAAAATAATCATGTTTGTTATTTACCAACGTATTATCAACAAAATAATTATCGTATAAATTACCAACGGGATACCAATATAAATAACTATCATGAATAGATTTAGATTTTTGTTGGCAATAAGTTATCAACCACTACTTTACCAATAAATTTAGTTGTTAATCCAGTTATAAACCAATTTAATAATGTTACTGTTGAAATATTCCATTGTAAAAAATGATTTTTTATTTTTTTTTAATTTTTAAGTAATAGTTTTCTTTTCTTTCTCCTACCACCCATCCATATGACAATGCAGCACAATATACGACCGCCTAAATGGTATATAACACCCACTTTCAATTTTTTTTTTTCATTAATCTATTGGCGGGGTATTGGGTAACCCTACACCCTGTCACTACGCTAAAATTTCTAAGTACATGTATTGCGTGAGACCGTTCTAAAATTTGTTAAATAATTATTATTCCTTCCGTCTCATTTCACATGACACATTTTTTATTTTGAGTTGTCCCACACAAATTTGCACATTCCTAAAAAACAAAAAATCAAACACAATCACCCTTCCCCCATACATTTTATTTACAAAAAAAACCACATTTACCTAACACACCTAAGATACTTTATCATTTATTTATTACAAAAAAATACCATAATACCCCTAAAAGTTATCACTTTTCTTAATCTCCGTGCCGGAAAATGCATGCAAACTTTTGTGAGACAGATGGAGTACTTTTTATCAAATATATTATCACTTTTTATTTATAATACTAACATTATTTATAAAATAATCAACTACACCACTATCACTTTTTATTAACCATAGTATCATATTTTGTTAAAATGTTACTTCCTTCGTCCCAAAGACGTGTTCAGAGTTACTGTAGATACGGAGTTCTAGAAAAGTTGCCTTTTGACTTGCTTTTGGGGGTAGTTTGGTATTTTTAGATAATAAATAAAGGGTTAATTGCAAAAAAAATCATGAACTTTATTTCTATTGCAAATTAATCATTACTTTTGAGAAATTGCAAAAAAAACACACCACATTTAAGTATTGTTACAAAACGCACCCAATTTATGACTAAATGTAGGGTTTTTTGTGTTTTTTTTTGCAACAATATTTAAAGGTAGTGGTTTTTTTTTTTTACAATTGCTCAAAAGTGAGGATTAATTTGCAATATGAGTAAAGTTCGTGATTTTTTTGCAATTAACCCATAAATATAAATTATAAAGTAAGTTATGTGAGCTGTAAAGGGGTGAAAATATTGAAATTAAAATGTGTTGTGGAGTTGTTAGTTTGTGTACATGTCTTTTTTTTTTGGGGGGGGGGGGGTTGTGAACTTATTTATTGGACGAATAAAAATAGTAAGTGTGAATTTATTTATGGTACGGAAGGAGTATCATTTATTATTCGTCTCACATAAGTCTCCTGTGAGCGGCTTGGATTCTCTGTGTCATTTGGTACACTATCTCCTGTGCCACATCGTTAGATTGACGACACGTAAGAGAGAGAAACTATACCCTAATCCTTATACCCTAGGGGCAATGATTGGATTTGTTTCCCCATCTTATGTGTTAATTACATAACGTGTGACATAAAAGATGATCCACAAAAATGGCACAGAAGATACGGTGTGTCCTGTGAGAACTAGATAATCCTAAAGAACATTTCTAAAAAGTGCGAAGAAAATATGGAAATTTTATATTAACTTGTATATTAATTCATTACTATATAAGATGGATGGGAAATGAAGAATAGTTTTGTATAGATTGTGTAATGGAGTATATTGTGTTGCATAAAGGTAGGGTTGTGATGGGTCAGTTTTGCTGGAGTCTAGAGGCGGGAATAAAGCAGAAAGGGATGCACCTCCTAACAAATCACTCCACGCTTTTTATGTCATTCAGAATGCCAAGACAGCTGTTGAAGCTGTATGCCCCCACGTTGTCTCCTGCGCTGATATCTTGGCCTTTGCTGCCAGAGATTCCATCGCCCTTGTAAGAATTTCACTCCTAACCCTCTCCATTATTTTTATTTTTTATTTTTTTGTGTGGAACTATCTCACGGCATTTTACGCTTCATTATCACTTTAATTAATTTATACTACAAATTATTTATGAAATACTAATTGATAATACCATTATCATTTTTCATTATAAAGAATATTACTTCTTATCTGTCTCATGTAAGTCATTCCCTTATACGGTCTCACACAAGTCTTTGCTTTAATTTTATTGATCATTTCAAAAAAAAATATTTTACCAAAAGAATATTCTGTTAGTAAAAACCTTAATTTTATTGTTAAATTGATTTAGCAAAGGATTAACAATGGAGTCCGTAATTTTTTATTGATAAATTTTTAGTAATGAAAATTCAATCACGTTGATAAATATTATGTTGGTAATTCATTGCTAATAATTCCATTGTCAATTTATATAATGATTCCGTTTGTAATCCGTTAGGTAAATAGCAACGGATTTTCATTCGATTGGTAAAAACACAATAAATTCATTAGCGTTCCATTGCTAAAAATATGTAATTTTTATTAGCCATCAATTAATAATTACCAACATATTGAATTCTGTTAATAAATTTCATTGTTAAAAAAGAGTTTTTTTGGTGGATCTCTGAAGATGTCTCAAGAAACTCATTTGTGGTAAAGCACATAGGAAGTAAATAAAATTTGTATATATAATTGTTCATAAAAAAAAACTCTACATATAATGTACAACATACTAAGTAGTAATATATATATATATATATATATATATATATATATATATATATATATATATATATATATATATATATATATATATATATATATATATATATATATATATATAAAATTAATTCATTCATTCATGCATATAAGTATACTCATGCATGAGCGTGTCATAATTACTTTTTTCTTTTTCGTTAGGTTAATTATAAAAGAAGTCACGACGAACGAATTAATATTGGCAATTCATAATTTCATTAGAGAACTTTAATTTGAAAGTGATTTTGATTAGTTAGAAAACATGATGATAGCATAAGGACAAGAGAATATATGTGATTATTGCTCTTTATAAATATAATTATTAAGAAGAGAGAAAATAAGGCATCAATTGCGGAAATGTTCATCTAATGATTGACAGGACATATAGAATTATCTAGGTGGTTTGTCTCCTTTGCATCTTAATAATTTTACTTGTTAACAAAGCATCCATAATTACCCATATTTGCTAATGATTAGAGGTTGGCATGTCACATTGTTATTAATGGAAATGAGGGTAATTAATGGATTTTAATTTTACATTTTATAAGAGCATGTGAATCGACGATTAACATTTTTCATTTCCATTAATCATCTTGATTTACAGTTAAGCGGCACCATTACAATTTAGTGTTATATCTCTTATTGCATAAATTAAGTGATTGACGCATACTTGAAAAAAAATTCTCAATATTTTCATCTTTATATATATATATACTTTAAATCATTCATCCCACAATTCACATTAAAAGATTTATGAATACCAGAATTTATCAGGATATCTATACACAACAAAGCACCTCCTTAGCTAATAAGGCATTCTTACAAATACTTTGCGCCGCCCTTTTTTCATAATATAAAATTCAAAATTATTTTAACCTGTTTTTTTGGTATTAATAATAATTAATTTACTTTTTCCCATCGCAAAATTCCAATTTTACTATATTACGTTTTATTTAAAAGTTTCAATTTTCTCATTTTAGTAAAAAAATCCCTAACCCACCACTCATTATTAATACAATTATCTACCATATATAAAGTAATACTCCCTCCGTGTCCCGGGGAAGTTGGCATAATTTATTTTGGGCACGGAGATTAATGAGTATAATAATTTAATGTAAAGTGAAGTGAGAGAAATAATATTTAATGTGTAGTGGGTAGTTGTATTAGTGGTGATATGTGGGCCCATGAGAATAGATTAATTGTTTTTGTGTGGGTCCCATATATTAAAAAGGAAATGTGTCAACTTTTGAAAGAAATGTGTCAACTTTAGTGGGACAAACCAAAAAGAAAAGTGTATCAATTTTTATGGGACGAAGGGAGTAATATTTTTTAATTCACGTGCAAACACCAAATTATGGTCTTTCATCAGGACTTGGTAGTATAAAGTAAGCTATGAAAGCTATAAATGGATTATAATTTTAAAATTAAATAATGTACTCCATCATTAAACCCCACTGCTTTGCCTTGATACATGAATTATAATCTCATCAAACATTTTAATTTAAATATTCTCGTCTCATATATGACCACATTGTATATTTTAAAATTTATCTATTAATAAATGATTACATCATTAAGTCAACAAATAAATTTTCCCAATATTCATAAAATTAAGTGAATCTTTGTATTAAGGAGTATAGTTATTTTATTTAAAAATTTTTAATTTCCACATTTGGTTCATTTTAGATTTTAATTAATAGCATAAATAATTCCTTCCCAATATTTATTAAATTATTGATAGATGATTTGTTTATTAATAATATATCAAGTCTGGAGGGCCAAGATGGGAGGTTCCGAAAGGAAGAAAAGATGGACGGATTTCTAAAGCTAGTGAAACTACACATCTGCCATCTCCAGCTTTTAACATCTCTCAACTTCAACTAAGCTTCTCTCTCAGAGGCCTCTCCTTGGAGGATCTTGTCGCTCTAACAGGTACTCTTTTACCTATCAAATACTATTATTTTGCAAACACTTTCATTATAGCGTTTCACAAAACTCTTTCGTGAAACGAACATTTTTATATAAAAAAAAGTAATGCATAGTTAATGAAAATTAATTGATTATCATTCAAATAAATTATTTTATCAATGATTTTTAGCATAAATTTAAAGTAACAATGTTTTAAAAATGATAATATCTTTAATGTAAGTAATAATTAATGAGTTAAGCTACTGTGAATCAGATTCACAACGTGAACCTTGTTGGTTTCCCCTTAATTAAAATCCTATCAAAACATAGGGTATAATAAGATATGAACGGGACACATGGCTTATACTGATCACCGTTAAAGATCAATTTGCTCATTTTATTTTAACTCAAACAAGTTTATAGTTTTCTCTTTTTATTTTGTTATGAAATACATTGTCATAAAAAAAAATTATGTGTAAAATATATAGATTTGGACAATAAACTTATAATGAACTAAGATTGAATGCTAGAGACAAACTTTATAATAATAAACTTAGATCTGAACCACACCGGATCTCCTTTGGCATAAATAATGCAATGTTTACGATTTATTTTAAACCATAAAACTTTTTTTTTTTTAAAAAATAAACACATTCGTGCGAAACAAAAAAATTATTGCCCCTAAATGTCAAAAGTAAATTAAAAAAGAAATATTTTTTAAGATTTGTTTGGGATATTCTTATGGGACGTAGGGTATTTACTTAGCTTTGTATTCAATAATTAAAAAATGTATAAATTTATTGGTAAAACACTTGTGTGAAGATCACCTTATGAAATGAGTTCTCATTCTTTGTAACGAATACAAAATGATAACATTTTAATCCGATTGATGAAAGTGATAACTATCTAAGCAAATGATTTCATAATCTATTCTAATATATATAAATGAAAGTAATAACATTCTTAAGGAAGATTAATACTCCAGATAAAATCTTTAATGAAATTTCCTGATAAAATATTCATTTTGTCATTTAGATCATTTATTGTAAAGGTGTTAATTTTCCTTTATAGTTAAAAAATGTACACTCACCACTAATACAACTATAATTTTATATAAAATAATAATTCTCTTCAATCAACGTGAAAAAATAAATAAATATCTTAATAGTCAGTGATTAAGAAAAAAGAAAAAAATTAAAATGGTATATGTTGCTCTAATTTATTAATTATAGAATGTGGAAACCAAATTGATGAGGGGTAAATGCAGGTGGGCACAGTCTAGGGTTCGCCCATTGCTCATCGTTCAAAGGGCGAATATACAATTTCAACTCAACACACGACGTCGACCCGACCCTCCGCCCGTCATTCGCAGCGACACTGCGAAGCGTTTGCCCTGCGAAGAGCATCGCCAAGAACGCCGGTATAGCCATGGATTCTTCTTCCACGAGCTTCGACACCACCCACTACAAACTCATCATCCAGGGTAAAACCCTCTTCGCCTCCGATCAAGCTCTGCTCACCACTCCCATAACTAAAGCCTTGGTTTACAAGTTTGCAACGTCCAAGAAAGCTTTCCATACTGCATTTGTGAAATCCATCATCAAAATGAGCAGCATCAATGGAGGACAGGAAATTAGGAAGGATTGTAGGTTTGTCAACTGATCATGCATCAACGTTTCGGTTATGTATTCTATTTTCTGTTATAGCATGTAATGTAATCGCAATGGTATGAGAAAAGATAACGAGGTAATTTGTGTGACACTATATAACGGTCAAAGCCTTTTATTTTTTATTTTTATTTTTCTATTATTAGTTATTAGTAATTTTTATTAATGTTATCATTTATTTTGTAATTTGATCATGAATTAATTTAAGAGGGGGATAAAGTACATTATTTTGTTCCAAAGGGTATACACTTTTCATTAATATTTTTTATTTTTCTTCAGAAAATAAAGGGTACACATCTTTATACTAAAGAGTATACAATTTAACACAAAATTCTAAAGGCACACGGAGTGTACTTCCGTGCGCTCGGATGCACACAAGTTTTTCGCCTTGTAAATAAAAAGTACACATCTTTATACTAAAGGGTATACAATTTAATACAAAATTCTAAAGACACACGGAATGTGTGCTTCCGTGTGCCCGGGCGCACACAAGTTTTTGCCTTAATTTAATTAGACAATTATTCCTTTTTGTCTAACAAATGTATGGAGTATTATTTTCTCTTAAAAATATTTCATTTTTTTTATCTCTCCTCTCATAACTCATGATCGTTTTACACAATTTCTTATAGATGCGATTATTTGTACCTCCGAATCTACTAAATGAATTCCATTATTTTATTAATTTAATATATATATATATATATATATAAGTAGATACCCTTTTACAAATAATGAAATAAGATTAGTTATAACAAAACTTATTTCTAATGCACCACATCATTATCATTATAATAACTAAACCACGATGCTTCACAAAATCGTGGGATCAGTACCATTCCCTTCACCTGGTTTGATCGTCCCCTTATAAAAACATCCAAATCCATCTTCTCCAATCTTGCCTTTTTCCGCGTATATCTCAGGAATCGTTTGAATCGAAGTGGAAGACGACGACGACAATTTGGTCATTCTTTCCTCAGGTTCAAATACCTGCGATATGCTCTAGTTTTTCAGAGTTGGTGCTGACTTCTGTGCCCTACTTCGACTTCTATCCTTGAAATGATAGAAACAGTTCAATTTCCTCATCCCTTAACACGCAGTTGAATCTAGAGAAATCTTTCAATATTCAATTTTTATCCTATGGCTGCCGCATCGAATAAAAAAACTATCAGGAGCAATAAATTAGGGAATTTCTGCAGGAAAAGAGAAAAAAATGATGAGCTAGGGCGTCTACAGCAGCAGATATAAAATTAACCCCAGATTTCCATAAATTGGCCAACTTCAACTTATGCAAACGGAAGAAACTGAGAGGCAGCATATTCTGAGCTAGGGCAGCGTCAATGAGTCCGAGCTGACAGTGTTTCGACTCCAAAAGTGTTTTATCGTGGTTTACTGATTATATTGATTTTGAATATATTTTTACTTGTTCCATGATAATATTTTGATGTAAAATTCATAGGGTTTAGAGTTCATCGTGTTTAGTGATTATAACGATGGGTGTATTTAGAAATTTAATTGGGGTGCATTTAGAAATTTAATTGGAGTCTGTAACAATTTGTCATAATTAATCTTTCTTTATTTATAAAAGTATATTTACATCTTCTCACATAAACATATTTTAAATTTATAAATTAATGGGGTTTGTTTATTAGATCCGGGGTGCAAATAGCCACTTTTTTTATAAAGATAATACGTACTCCCTTCGTCCCATGAAAATAGTTACGTTTACTGTTTACACAGAGATTAAGAAATTAAGTATTTTACTGTGTAATGGGTTGAGAGAAATAATACTTTAATGTATAGTGGGTAGTCGTATTAGTGTTGTGTGTGGGCCATGAAAATAAAGTAAATGATTTATGTGGGTCCCACTTACTAAAAAAAGGAAATGTAACTCTTGTAATGGAATGCCTTAATTAATAAAATGTAACTCTTGTGGCGGGGGAGTGGACTACTTTTCAATTGAATTGATCTTGAAATCATGTAATTATAAGCTTTTTAACTTTATCTTTTGTCCCTGTCAAAATTATGTGTGATTTCTGGATCTTCTATCAAAATTTTATTTATCAAAATTTTATTTTAAATTTTTATTCAAGAAAATTTTAAATAAGCGTTAAAAAAAAGTCTTGATAAAGAAATGGATTATGGATAAATTCCTAAATTTCGGACAAATTTTCAAAGAACAATTTTATTTTAGTACAAAATTGATCAAATTGGACAATATTTAATCTAATATATACGACGCATGTACACTAAAAATACAACCCGTTTTGAAAACAAATCTTATTCTTCCTCACCTCACTTTCTCCCTCATTTTCTCCCGTTCAATCTTCTCTCTCCCAAACAAATCTACCTCTCTCTCTCTTTCTCCTCCACATTCTCTCGTTCAATCTTATCTCTCCCAAATAGATCTACCACCACGGCAAGAAAATGGGCCTATATAGGGATGTAAACGAGTAAGGTAGGGTACGGGTAAGCAAATCCACATACTACCCGCTACTCAACTACCCGTACCCTATTACCTTAAATTTCAGCATCGGTTAGGAAACGGGTATACCTGTTGGGTACATGGGTAATCACGGGTATACGGATACACGAAAGAAATAATAGATGAATATATTAAACAAGTAAAATACGGATACCTGCAATAACTTAAACCTATCCAACCCTACCCAATCCGACCCGCACCTTCCCCATAACAGTTTTTCTCCCTCACAATCAGCACAAGAACATCAAAATAAAATATAAGTACATAAATCTAACATAAAGCATAAAAATAAAGTCTATAATAGAACGACGATGGTGTGACCGTGTAAGAGAGGGCTAGAGGCGAGAGAGATAGAATGGAAGAACTGAACAACGGTGCCCTAATTCTAAAATGGGAATATGAGATGGATAGCAGCTACGTACGCTCGTGTTATGTTATATTATAAAAGAGGATTAATTATTAATAGGTACACACTTTGTACCCCTAATTACTATAAGATACATTGATTTAAAATAATTACTCTCACATACAAAATATTAAAATAAAATCCCAAATATAACCCTAAACCAATACACTTTTAAACCACAAACCCTAATCCCCACCCACCGCCGAACTACCGCGTCCGCCGGCCGATTGCAGGAAAACTGTCGCCGTCGGAGTTCCACCGGCCAATCGCCGGAGCACCACCGGACCGCCGGAGCTTCGTCGAAGCCCTGCCGGACCACCATACTTTTTTGCTGCACACACTTTTTTTTACTGCACACACTTTTGCTGCACACGAATTTTTACTGCACATAATATTTATGTGCAACACATTATAGGGGTAATATTGGAATATCACTATATATTTTTGTAGTTAATAGTAATATTTTTGTATGTTTGTATCTCATAGTAATTAAGGATTTTTTATGTACCTAATAGTAATCCTCCCTATAAAAGATTAATATTTATTTAGTTTTTAAATTAGTAACCCGACCCGACGGGTAAAATTTACAACAATAGGCCTATAATGACAAGAAATCCTATCATTAAATCTAAAAATACTATCATTAAAGGTAGGGATGAGCATAAAATGGACAAAATCAAAATAACCGTCTGAACCGAACCGATCAATTCGGTTCGGTTTTGAAAAATCAATTCAATTTTGGTTTTCAGGATATAAAATTTAGTTTTTTGGTTCATTTTCGGTTTTAGGGTCTGGAAAATCGAAAAATCGATAACCAAACTGATTTTTACATATATATATATATATATATAATGCCTTAAGTTTCTGCCGTCTCTCTCCACATTTTCACTTCAAGATCTGAATTGAGCACATCACCCAAACTCTAAGCCTCCACCCACGACTCGCCCACACCACGTTTCAACACCAACCCAAACCAGCCTCACCCACCAGCTTGCGCCCTCTACCGGCGTCGGCTCATGGCAATCGACATACCTGAGCTCTTGGTCGTTCACCCCCCTCTCTCTCGACTCCCACAATTAGTTTGTAATTTATAGGGTAATTCTTGTATTCTCTCCCCCCTCTCTCCATGATGTATGCTATTCAGCGGCCTCCATCGATGTGTATAAGAACTAACTGGCAAAGCAATTTCTTGCTGGTCCAAGAAGCGAAGCGGCTTGGAAAGAAATGCACAGCAAGAAAATAGCCTTCGTACATATATTAAAGCTTCACTTTACATTAATTTGCCATTTTGTATTTGATTGTTTGTTAACAAAAAAAAAATATACCGTGATTTGTTGAGATTAATTCCATTTAGGTATGAATTTTACAATTATTGGTGTTTAAAGATGGAAATTGTATTTATCTTGTTTAACTACGGAAATTAAATTTAGAGGTGTAGATGCTAACTGGCTTGATAATTATTAATTTTAGATTTTAAATTAAAGAATAACATCTTTCAAATCTAATAAATGTTCATATGAAGATTAGACTTCTTGAATGTATACTTTATACTGGCAGAGATTCCGAAGATGAGATTTGGACTGTAATATTTTCGGTTAAATTGGTTTCAAAACCGATAATTACGGTTAGATTTTGTTCGGATTTTCAGATTATTCGGTTTCAGTTCGGTTTTACATTTTAAAAAAAATTGGTATTCAATTTTATCAAATCGATTCGGTTCAATTCGGTTTTCAATCGATGCACACCCATAATTAATTAAGGCATATAATGACATGAATTTCCCTATCATGACCCTGTCATAATTGCTTCTCTAGATAATGGTCAATTATGACAGGGTAGGATCATGTCATTATTGTTGGATTATTTTTAGGGTAAATTACCAAAACTCCCCTCAAGCTTTGTCCAAACTATCAAATAAACTCCGTGGTTTGAAAAATTACCAATTACCCCCTTTAACTTGTTTTTTATTTGAACATTAATAAAAATACATTTTTTCTTAAAATAAAGAAGGATTAAAATGACATCAAGACCCATATATTTAACATTGTACTTTTAAATTTCACTATTTTTTTTTAAAAAATATTTTTTAAATGGAGTAATTGGTAATTTTTCAAATAACGGGGTTTATTTGGTAATTTGAACAAACCTCGAGGGGGATTTAGTAATTTACCCTTACTTTTAATGAGATGTATAAACCTCTCATTAAAAACCTTTTCAAATATTATTAAATTCTCTTATAATTATAATTTATCTTTCATTAAATGATATATTAATGACAATAAATGTTCTCGTTAAATCCTTATTTACCTCTCATTAAATATTGAATTGACTAAAATAATAATATATTTTGAAAATGGTAAATATATTTCAAAAATAACTGTACTAACCGTACAATACATCAAAAGTACCATGATGCAAGAAATTACAAAATCATCCTCTAAAGGAGTACTAATCTTTGCACGGTCTAAGTACAACTTGTTGGCGTTTAGATCTTTTGGTTAACGTGAACCGTTAGGGTTTCATACGTTTCTAAATCAGCGGAAGCAAGAAATCATAGAAACGCATTACCATTCACAAGGGTATATTGAAGAAGAAAGATTCTTGCCGACAGCCTGCACAGTCTCACCGTTTTGACCATAACTCCCTCGTCTGATCTCCGATTGGAATGATCTACATGTCAATTTGATGTACCATGATGCAAGAAATTACAAAATCATCCTCTAAAGGAGTACTAATCTTTGCACGGTCTAAGTACAACTTGTTGGCGTTTAGATCTTTTGGTTAACGTGAACCGTTAGGGTTTCATACGTTTCTAAATCAGCGGAAGCAAGAAATCATAGAAACGCATTACCATTCACAAGGGTATATTGAAGAAGAAAGATTCTCGCCGACAGCCTGCACAGTCTCACCGTTTTGACCATAACTCACTCGTCTGATCTCCGATTGGAATGATCTACATGCCAAAATGATCCTCTCTTCCGTGGCTTTTCAACGGTGTATCACAAGTCAAGTTTTGAGGTCTACACAATTTTATAAAAATCATAAAAGTTGGTAGATAAAAACAGCAAATGACCTTCCGGTCTTCTGTTGTATTCCTAATCCACGTCTTGACGTTGGTGTGGGCAACGATCTACAAGAGGAAATCAATCTGTAGTTCTATTGTGTTTCACAGTTTTGGGCGTATGTTACAATGTATCCGGACTGCTGAGATTGGTTATATATAGGCTACAACAGGGACCAGGAGGAGAAATTAGGGTTTGGGTCTCCCATTGGGCTTAAGTATCCAAGTTTAGCCCAAAACTTATACTTAAGTCCAATAATAATAAATCATTCTACTAAAAAAATATTATTGCACTGCCACCCTAATTCCAAATTACGTTTATGGGCTCCTTCTTATTATGAGCCCGTTAATCTCCCCGTGTTTAAGGTTCAATGCCCATTAATTAATTAAGTTACTGACAACTCCATTAATTAATATAATTACCAAGAGTAGTATCGCTCAACCTTATTATCATACCGGAATAAATCTACCTGCAGGGTGCAGAGTTTATATGATAATAATTATGAGCTCCTCAAGGGGACATCATCAACCAATTCCGTTAGGACACGGATTACTTCTACAATCAACAATACACCATAGAGACAGCACCATCTCTTAACTCATCAAGCATATTGATTTAATAATTAAATCTCACCCATTGATGAATCAAGAAAATAAATACTAGCTTACGTGTCGAGGTTATTGTATAGGGATTAAGAGTACGAATATCCATAATAACAGAGATCAAGTTCTATTATATAGTCAGTATAAATTGAACGATATCAACAGTGGTCCTATTCAATATACTAAGTGTACTATTGCAATTTCATAGTCAAGACAGACTAATGCCAAATCACACTACAACCATACCAATAGATAGTCCCTGTCTATCTCGGTTGTGAACATCTGTTTCTAATTCATAAGGAGCCGATAATATGATCTTTTGTGTGACGCCGCACACCACATTATCTACAATATAAAGTAAATGGACTTTTGCAACAACATTATTGCAAATGTTTGATCACATGATTCTCATTTCAAATATTGTCAAAGCAATTTCATACAAAAAGCTAGACTTTTAGTATACAATCCAACAATCTCCCACTTATACTAAAAGACTATGCTGCAATATCTTCTGCCATACATCTGATTACCACTCCCACTACTTGACCATTAAATGCTTTCCCCTTAAGGTCCTTGTAAAAGGATTACTGGGTTATCATCTGATGTAATCTAGGCGACAACAACCTTCCCCTCATTATACGATTTCTCGTATCAGGTAGTACTAGCTATCAATGTGTTTAATTTCCTTATGGACTTGTGATTCCTTCAAGTTTGCTACTGCATTATTATTATCACAATAAATTGTGATAATCTTGGGCAAACTCAGAATCACATCTAAGTCCATTAAGAAGTTTCTAGAACCACACAGATACTTTGGCTACCACAAGGCTCCAATATTATCATTTTTCCATGGTGGAGTCCGAAATATATTTCTATATAACACTTCTCCATACTATGAATCTACTCCCCAATTTAAACATATAACCTTGAGGTGGATTTACTATCGTCCTATGATTTATAAAATCAAATCTAAGTAATCGTCAAGAAATAATGAATCTGTCCAGTAAGCTTACATATAACTTCCAGTCCTCTTCAGACACTTCAAATATGTCTTACCAAAATTCAATATTCTTGTTTTGGGTTACCTTGATACCCACTGTCTATGCCTTTGGCAAAATAGATATTCAATCTCGTGCATAGCATTCCATAGATTAAGCTTCCTTATTGCCGAAGCACAGGGAACCGCCTTTATCTATTTTATCTTCTTTTGTGTCTTAAGACACAACTCTTTAGAAAAAGTCACATGCTAAAACGAGTAAGGATTGTATCATTTCATGAAGCTTGAGATAAGCACAATATCCTTTCTTGTGATCATTATCACCATGATCGCAAGGATATATTTTGCTCCTCTTAAGTCCTTCATTTTATACTGCTTTATGAACCATACCCATACACTCGACAGTACTCTTTCATTATCTCCAATGAGTAAGATACTATCTACGTACATACAAGAATTACCACCACGTTTTTGCCACTCTTTTCAATACACAAGGCCCATCCGAGCATTAATTAAATCCATATTACTGGATTTCCTAATGGATGTTCCATTATCTTGAAGGTTGCTTTAGTCCATCAATGGACAATTGTAAGCTTACACTCAAAATGCTCTTAGCTCTATGCAATGAATCACTCTGGTTGCTTCACATAGATGTTTTCCTCAAGACTTCCAATCAGAAAAACTGTCTTGACATCTATTTGCTTTACCTCATAATTAATATGAGTAGCAACAAATAAACGAATCCGGATCGACATAATATAATCGATCCTCTTTTAATTTTGTAGACCCCATATCCAATGGTTTTTACACCATTTGATGGTGCTACAAGCTCCCAGATTTAATTTCAGAAAATATTGCAACTTGCTAAGATGCCGCATTTCGACCTTGTAGTGCATCGTTGTGTCCATGGGACGTATTATGTTTACTAGAAATCAAGTCTCACGACTCTCTCAAAATAAAAATATTTTCAGTTGTAAAACAATCTCCCACTACGAAAAGGCACTACATGCAATTGTGTATCAGACGTGACACGCGATGCAGTTTACTTGTGGTATATCCTCTTGTAGTCTTGGTACTAAAATTTGTGTTTCTTTTCTCACATCTTTTAAGAACATTTTATACATGAATTTGTAATTTATTACATAGTCCTTTTCAAAAATCTAGTGTTCGTGTTAACAATCAATTTTCTACCTTTTGGACTATTTAATAAACCACCCTTCATTTTTCTATAATATCCCATAAACAAACAAGCATCATATGACATGATGTTTCTAGGGCATTACCATAAAATGAATTTAATAATTTCAAATAACTCATCATCCATCTAACCTTTTTCATAAGAGTCTTATTCCTTCTTTCCACCACACCATACAGCTGGGGTATGCCCGGTGTAGACTATTTGAGATTCAATCCCAGCCTCTAATTAGTAGCTCCTAAACTATCCTAAGAGGTACTCGCCATCATGATTAAATTATAATGACTTAATATATTTTCCATGAAGCTTCACCGCATCAGTCATGCACTTCTTGATTTTAATCATAGTACTCAGACTTGCAGCGTATCAAATAAATATATCTCATTTCTAGAATAATAGTCAAACAAAGTGACGAATATTCATAAATACTTCTCTCTGGGATAATCATAGGATCGCTTAAATCAGAATGAACCATTCCAACATATCTTTTCATGGCTCTATACCCCTTTACTTTGAAAAGGAAATTAATCATTTTTTCTTCCAAGTAAGACTCACTAGTTTGATAGTTTTCACTTCCAATAAACCTAAAGGTCCATCGGCTATCAACTTTTGAATCGTACTTAAGTAAAATGATCTAGTCTTAGATGCCAAAGGTATGTTTAGTTCATCTCCAAAGGTTCCTTTTGTCTTATTAAAATTAGAAGAAGCCTTATTAATTACTAAACATTGCATCCATGGGGATTAACATGATTTAAGAGTGTACAAATTGTCACTATCGTACCATAACAGATTATTATCCGTTAATGCATAGAAACCAAAATGAAATTCTTTCTATGAAAATATACGTGAAGACAATTTCTCAAAATCAAATATTTATTCCTATCAAAAGATAAATAAACAACTCCCATTGCAATAACCACTATTTTTGTAGTTTACCCATGTACTCAATAATCTCATCATCACTTAGTTGCAGGCTAGTGATTTCGGTATTTACACACAACGTGTCAGTAAACGCCATCACTAATCATGCTTCAACAACTACTGAATGAGATACTATCCTTGTTTACTTCTTGATGAAAATTAGTTTTCCTTCACCACACGTTTTGTTCGAAGTTTCCCACCATATACAACTTATTATAATTTAGGTGAAACTTGCTCAAAACATTTAGAAAAATTAAAAAAAATAAATTGAGCTAGGTTCCCCCTTCAATTTTTATTCCAAGTATCTCCAATTCATTCATCAAGTTAACCATGACCTCTTGCCTTTCTAACTTATTCAAGTATCCGAAGAGTCTTACGAGACCATCATATTTCTATGAACCTCTCATCTCTTCACTAAAGACATAAATAGGCATCAGAAGGCATTCTTAGTGAGAACACATATTTATTTTCCTAAGCAGTAATAATTGAAATCAAGATTCTTTTCTAATCATTTATTTAGGACAAGTAAATATTATTTTCTTTAGTTAACGATAAGCGAAATAAATTATTCAAAAATTCAGAGAATCAAGTAAATAAATACGACGATCAAACTCTTCGAATTTGAATTTTATATTAATTTTCTCAATAAACAATACAAAATAAATTCACTGACATCTCAAGCACCGTGAATTTGCATGCCACGTTATTCATGATACATTACATCATTTCGGAAATAAGATTTTCAAATTATTTTCGAAGAGTAACTAATTATTTTCATAGAGTGGTCCAAGAACGTACAGATTGCATACAATTCAATTATTCACGGTATATGATTTAATTTTTCAAAAATAATAGTCTCAAATCTAAGAGTGATCTAATTAATTCAAAAGAGCAATCTAATTAAATCAAAGAGTAATCTAATTATATTTATAAAGTATCCTAAAAAATATTGACCAAATAAAATAATATAATCTCAAATTAGATAGTAACCTAATTAATTAATTATAAAGAATAAGCCAATTAATAAGAAAGAGTAACTTAAAAATATTAACCAAATAAAATAATATAAATATCATACCAAGTTAATGTATCACTTTATAAAAGTAATCAATTACTCGAGGAGAAGTACATGTGGAAGCTGAAGGAGCTAGTCCATATTCCACCATGATCTTATAAACTTCAAAAGCTTTGTCTTCTAATCCTACTTTTCCATGGGCAAGAATTAATGAGTAAAACGCAATTACACTAAAAGAAAACCCCTTCTCAAGCATATTCTCCAACAGCTTCAAAGCTTCATCCAATCTACCAGCCCAACACAGCCCCCCTATAGATAAATCAGACACAAAAGAATTTGTAGCTAAATTCATCTCTGATAAGTTCCAAAGCAGCCAGCTCCCATCGTCTTCCTTACCATACTTGTAGTGACCTGCAGCTAAAAATAAATATAAAATTTGAGAAAAAAAACTAACAAAAATGATACACTCCCTGTTTCTGTTTGCTAATTTCATGGATAAGAAGAATGAAACACTAATCCACAAACCATATTAGTGAACTGCAGAAAACACACATACTTCAATCTAATTCTTAGTTTTCAATTCCTAAAACATAACTCTCTCTCTCTACATTTGTTTTTTCATCCAACTCTGAATTAGCAGCGGGACTACCAATTGGGATGGGAATGATCAAATAGAACAATATTTTATTTTCTGAAATCCGAATATGAAATTAAAGAGTAACCCAAATTATTAAAAAGAGTAATCCAATTAATTGAAAAGAGTAACCTAAAAGATTTAATGAAATAGAACAATTATAAATAAATCAAATCGAAAAACTTGTTTATAGTAACATAATTCATTATAAAGAGCAACATTGTGTATTAACAATAAAATAATCTAATTGCATTAACAATAAGAATTCTTTTCTTAAGTATCTTACAACCTTTTTTAAACATAGAATGTAGCCAGCAATACAGTTAGGACTAGCTAGCTGAGTTAGGCTAAAGTAAAAAACACGAGCTTTGTCTGATTTTGTGAGAAGAATATTGGATGATTCAATGTTGTCGTGGAAGTTGGAGGAACCTCGTGAGAATTGGTTGGACGCCCCTCGCCTGCTCCGAGTGCTATAGATGCCATCGTATCCTAGTTCAATAGCGTCCTACCACCTCCCTCAATTCCTACTGAATATACATGAAATAAAAGGTTGGGCACTTGGGCTGAGTCAAATAGATTGATAGTAAAATAGAGCTCAAACAAGATAAGATTGTCGCATGACCAAGAATTGAGTAATTTGATTAGATTTTCATACGCAAGAGAAACGTACAGAAGTATTGACAAAAAGCTTCATTAAAATCTATAGAAAAAACAATGACAAATAGAACATCTGAAGAATAAATTTTGAACAGTGAGTAATTATACAGCTAGACATGAGCAAACATAGCAAGTAGTACAGTTTGATCACATAATTTGCTTGCTACAACTCACCTCATATATGTGTAACAATTTCACCAAACTCAAATCTTCCCAATTCAAAAGGGACTTGTGGATTCTTGCTTCCCAAACAACAAAGGAAACTCATCATACTGCTCTGACAAACCATATTCCTCCCCCATACTCTTCAAAGTTTCATAAACCTGATACATCGACCACCAATCCTTCGCCTTAGAAATCACACAATTACAAGCAATTTTCAAGAACTTTACTATATCCTCATCGTCTCCCTTCCCGCGAAGATGCTTATCAATGGCGTCCTTCATTCGCCCCAAACCGGAGAGGTGAATCACCCAATCGACTAGATTACCCTTGAAGAGTTTATCACTACTGCAAACATCAAGAGGCTTTAAACCAGTGGCTAGCTCAAGAAGCACCACACCGAAGCTGTAAACATCTCCTTTCGACGAAGATTCGAAATAAACATGCAATTGCAAAGGAGATAATTAATTCAATTACTTAAAATCAAATTCCTTCTCTAACGAGCGTCCTTTCATTTTTCAAAATTGAGAATCAATCATCGCCTCTTGCCGCCCATCAAATCCATCACTAGGTTCGCCAATCGATGCCACCCGACGCCATTAATTTCAGTGCAGCAGTGACGCTGGTCGCCGCAGATCAGCCGCGAAACTGGACAGGGGCGATGTACGGTATGCGGAGTTTATTTTTCACACGTGTGTTGAAGTTTAACCCATATTCTTCAATTCAACCCATTTCAATTAAAGAGTCCGGTTCCACCAAATTAAAAAAAATATTGTTTCATACTAGTCTTTGTCATATTCTTTTATTAAATTTATTTTTAATATAGATTACACAATCGCAATTACTATATATATATATATATATATATATATATATATATATATATATATATATATATATATATATATATATAAAGTAAAGATATAAGAAAAGAAAATAAAAGTTTGCAAAAATCGAAAAGAATTAAGAAAAGAATGATGAGGATATTTAAAAGAAGGCAAATACTATTGTACACCAGTTTTTTAGGTGAAATTGGGTCAAAAATAACCCAAGACCCGAATATTTATACTTCAATTAGCTTGATGGGTCATTCTACTTTCACTCTATACTCTCCCTCTCTCCCGATCTTGCTCTCCCCCATCACTCTCCCCTCTACACATTCTCACTCTACATTCTCTCTCCATCTCGCGCTTTCATTCTTCCCTCTGCCTTCCCTTTTCGTTCCCTTTCCGTCGCCTGAGGCCGCACCCTCTCTCCGATTCGTCGTCTTCTTTTCTACAGATTTACGTCAATTTTGGATTCAATTTGTAAATCCGATGGAGATGTTATCATATACAGATCTGTGATTTAAGGTGCAAGAGAAAAATTCTCTCAAAACTTGGATTAAGTGCGACCACCGGATGAAGAGTTTTGGACGGATCTGTGATTTAAGCGACCACCTGATGAAGAGTTTCTTATCATGAATAGATCTGTGATTTAAGGTGCAAGAGAAAAATAGATCCACCAATGCCGATGAACGGAAACTGCTTGGCGACAGGATTGTGATGTCGGACAGGGAGACTTGTTGACTGGTGGAGGATGTATTTGCGTATTGAGAATTGGGTGGGGAATTTATGTTTCAATTCGATAGTGTATACATTTTATTATATAAATGTATTACATTTTATTCTTAAATGTATCATCATTAAATTTATACAAAAATTTTAAAATTAAAATTCTCTGGGATGAATCTCTGATCTTCTTCTCTTTTCTTGCTTACTCTTTTTCTTGCTTATGCAGTGTAATGGACAAACATTAAGAAGGTACATATGATTTAAGTTCAGACTAAAGTTCTTTTTTTTCTATTCGGATTAGACTTGCTAAAGGAGTAGATTGCATTTTGAATATGAATAACTTAAAGGGATGAGAAATGGTGCGAAATTTTTATTTTAATTCGATAGTTTATACATTTTTATCATATTACGATAGTGTATACATTCTATCATATAAATGTATTGTATTTTACACTTAAATGTATCATCATTAAAGTTATACAGAAAATTTGTTTTTTACATGTATTTTCATAATCAATTGTAATAATTTTATAGTGTGTACTATGTTTTTTCAATAAATGTATTATTTAAAAATATATATACATTGATATTATATTTATCAATATTTCCATCAATATATGTATTAATTTTAATTTTATATGTTAATATAAAATGTTATACATTTTTGTATAATATCTAATATATTTATTAGAAAATATATGTACATTAATATAATTTATTTAAATATTTAAATATGTATTTAAAAACTAACATAATATATATTTTATTTGTGAAATTAGTAATTACATTCAACAATTGATTAGTAAATTGAAAAAAAAGACAAAACCGTTAATATATAAAATCACACATATTTTTAAGTGTATAAGTTATAATTCAATAGCGTCTTAACTTTTCTTAATAAATGTATACCTTTTCAAGATCAAAGTGTATAAGTTATAAATCAATATACTAACTTTTCTTAGTAAATATATACATTATTTAATTAAAAGTTATAAAATATAAATTAGCAAAGAGCACTGTCCAATCTCAAGTTCCACATCCAACAAAGACCATCAATGATTCTCCATCAACAATTCTCCACATACCTTTAATATGAAAATACAATTATGAAAATAAATATATACATTACTTAAATAAAAATTATACAATACTCCCTCCGTCCCTAGGTAAGAGTCTCATTTTATCATTTTGGTTGTCCCACCCAAAGGATTAAATTTCCTTTTTTGGACATATGAGACCCACCCACACCCACTAATACAATTAAAACATGAGGGCCTTCCAGCTGAGCTTGGTTGCTGCAGGGTGGGGGTTCGAATCCTGCCTTTACACGTGTGACCAAGTACAAAATTTATAAGATTGCCGTCCCAATGGAAAGTAAACTCATGGTTATATCTAGATTTTTCATTGATTTATGCTTTGTAAGAATGATAGATTTATTGTTTGGTATTTGAACTACTACTTATTGTTCTACTCAATTAACTAAGAATATGAACTAACTACGTATTGAATCAAACAACAAACAGATGATGAATGAGATGGATATAGAATTCACTTGAGAAGAGAGCAAGGCTAATCATAATCATGGTTAAGAATCTAAGTAGATATGTATAACTCTTGATGGTGAACTTCATTAATTTGTGGACTAAAAGAAATCACATTTTTACCCCTAATCCCTATGGCCAAGACAATTTGGTTCTCGACTCTTTTACAAGTCTAAATCTCCTAGGATTGTGCTTAATCTCAATTCCCTTAAGGTACTATGATCATAAGTTTGGTTCTTTTCACTCAATTTCTTAAATGTCCCTCTATGAGTGTTCTAAGCATAAGAAGGGTATGACTTACCTCCCCTCATACTAACATGCATGCTCACCTTAATACATGATTCAATTAATCATCTAATCATAATATTGGAATTGTCATCCTAACACTATGAATAGAGAATTTAATCATACAAATATTGAAATGAAACATGATTCATTAATCATAAAAGGAAATCCAAAATTAACTCAATTCAACATCTCAAATCCTACATATCTAGCATTCTTCTCAACCAATTATATGATTAGCCCTAGGACTAGCCACTACACATTGTGTTTATATCAATACAATCAAAGGCTTGCTCCATTTGAGCCAAAATAAGAAGAAAATCAACAAATGAAAAGTGAATTGGCTTCCCTTTCATGGAGAAACCTTCCTTCTCTTCAAAATGCTAACTTCTTCAATTCTTGATGCTTTCCTCTTCTCAAATGGTGGATGAATGGATTAATGGATGGATTGTTAAAGATCAAGTTGATTGGATGGATGAATTGAAGAGTGGAAGAGATGGATCGGATGGACTGTGTGAAATGGTGGTGAGAAAGTGTGTTTTAATCTCCAAAATAACTGTCAAATGAGGCTCTTCCTTTAATTTTCGCACCAATTGTGAATTTATACCCTTTGAGACCTTCTAGAAGCTTCCATAATTTTCCTAAAATTTCCTGCTTTTGACCCAACTCGACTCGAGTAGTCAACTCGAGCTACTGCCTGTCAAGTCGAGTTGCGTGGCTCTACAAACTGGACGGTTTTCTGACGCCGGCTCGACTCGAGTTGCAAGTCGAGTTACGTCTTGCAACTCGAGTTAGCTCACTGGATGATTTTGGACGCTGCTCTGCCCTGCTCGACTTGCCCTGACCACAACTCGACTCGAGTAAGATAACTCGAGTTCTCGTATCTACTTGTGTCAGAAGCTAAACTTTCTTCGGCACCTAACTCGACTCGAGTTGCAAGTTGAGTTGGTCCTTGCAACTTGAGTTGAGCTACTGGACAATTCCTGCATTTACTCGAGCTTCAACTCGAATCGAGTTGTAAGTCGACTAAGACCATGCAACTCGAGTTGGGTGTTTTTCAGCCCGTTTTAGCTCGTTTCAGCTCCCGACTCAATTTTGCTTTATTTTTGACTTGTTTCACATATATTTAAGCTCATTTCCACACATTTATCAACCTGTACACATCTCTCCTTATCAACACAAAACTCCACCAAAAATTACACAAATACAGATAAAAACATATGAAAATTCATAAATAAAGATACTAAAACCTAGGTGAAAATGACGACGATCAGTATTCGATGGTCCGTTGGGCGACTAGGTGGAAGGGACTTAAGTTCCCAGAATATTTCTGAAAACTCATCCAACAGCCGCCGCAAGGCGACCTCTTGATCATCATTCAACTTTCCCTTGGGAGGCTCCAAAAAGGTCGTGTCTTCTACTGCCCAAAGAATGAAGCAACAATCCACATGTTATAATTTTTTCAGCGATGCAAAAGTGATTGACTTCTTGGTATAAGCTGAGTCACCCGCAATAAGAACCATCTTATTTGCCCACGAGAATTCCATAGTCAGTTTAGCCCAATTTGCCCGTACCTCACCCAGAGACGCAAGCCATGAGATACCCAGAATAACATCCACCTCACCCAGAGAAAATACAAAACATTTTACCAAGAATCTTGCCGGTCCCAAGTCAATCGGAACATCCTCACATACACCAGTTGCTTCGGAGCGCCTCCCGTCCCCTAATCGCACATAACTTGGAGTTTGGGTTGGCCTCAAGTTGAGCTCGCTTGGCTACCCCCGGAGAAATAAAGCAATGGCTAGCTCCGCTATCGATCATCACGACAACATCTTTTCCATTGATCTTCCCTTTTAGTTTCATAGTCTGGTGACTATCAAACCCAGCTGCTGCAAAACTCTGAAATCTCCACTTGATGTAGGATTGGATCTTTTGCCGATTCAATTTTCTCACTCTGTACGACATCATCGGCGTCCTTCCCCTCTTCTTCACCTTCTTCCTCCCACGCAATTAGGACTCGGAGCGACTTTTGCGAGCAATTGTGTAGCGGATGGTAAGGCTCTTTACACTTGAAGCATAAACCTCGCGCCTTGAGGTCGAGGAACTCCTTGTGCGATATCTGCTTGATTCCACGATTTCTGAAATTTTGGGGCGAAGGCTTATCTGCTCCTGTATTGACACGCTGATTTTCAAAAGACTTGGGCCACATTCTGGAATTTTCCCCACTCTTTGTTGATAGTTGGGCCCTATTTCCATCTAATTGGGCCAAGGGTTTGGGATAATTAGATTTATTTGGGCTTAACCCAATTTCCCACTTCCCCCCTTTATTTGGACTACGTGTAATTAGCCCTACTTCATGTTCAATCTCTCTTGCCAAAAATTTCCACAGCATCCTTGGATCTGATGCGTGCCCAAATCTCCTCTCTTAAACCATTGAGAAAAAGTCCCAAGGTCTGAGATTCTGTGATTCGTGGAACAAGCGTCATCCGAGAGGCAAATTCTTCGATATAGTCGTCCACACTATCAGTTTGTTTGGTGGAGGCTAAGGCTTCGAATGGATTTGCCAAGGGATTTCCACTGTATCTTCTCATTAATTCGTAAGTCAATTGACTCCAGGTAATGTTTGAATTACGATCAACCAACGAACCCAGTGTAAGGACGTACCTTCCATGCTCATAAGAGCCAGCTCTGTCTTCACATCATCTCTCGTTCCATGGATTTGGAAATATTGTTCCGCCCTCGTAATCCATGCGACGGGATCGTGTCCGTTGAAGCTTGGAAGTTCCACTCGTTTGGCACGGAGTTGAACATCTTTAGTGGCTGCAGCCCTGAAGGAAGTTTGTTCCTGGAGTAAGTAATCCGTGGTGACGTCTCCGGTTTGAGCGGATTGGGCATCACCTCTGCCTTCCCCTTGAGTAATGAGGACAACATCTCCTCAATCTTGTCTAGTTGCTCTAACTTCCTCTTTTGATTTTCCAATTGCTTCTGTTGTTGTGTGATCAATTCTGACATTGTTTCGATGCTCTTCTCCATCATATCTACACGAGCTTCCATGCATCCCGCAGGTCGGACCAAATTGATAGTGAAGAGCAAGAAAAAGTATGTAACTGATTGAAAGATTTTATTTATGAAATGAAGAATACACCGGGAGAGTTCCCGTCAGCCAAGGCTGCCTCCAATAAGGATTTTTACACACTGCACACCATCCCCCTTCTTCAGTCTATTATTTATAATACTGCATCCCTAAATTATTGCCCAAGATACAACCCCTTATTCCTCAAATTGGAGTGATTGCCGCCCTAAATGGAGTGATGATTGCCTGCACCATGGATCTCCCTTTTATTACGGCGTGTATAAACTCAGTAAGGAAAGTGAGCTTGATTGCCTCTATCAGTTTAGGATTTGAAAAGAACAACTGTGATTGATGGGTATTATATTATTTTTTGCTATATTAATTTCAGTGTTATAAACTAATGGCAACTAATCCTTTCCTAATAATTTAGTTTTACGTTTTCATGCAGATAGATGGCTTGCAAAATATATTAATGGTTGATTATTACATTTTCAGATAGATGGGTATTATTACGTTTTCCCAATAATATACTAATGCATTTTGTAGTTTCATTTTTTCCCAATGAACCAACATAAGCATGATTCTACTCTTCGGCACCAACTAGAAATGGGTCGTTCAGTGAGTCAGAAATGATTAGAGGCACAGCTTCCATAACTTTGACAAATCCAAACAAGCTGATTTGCCCTTTTTTCTATGAACCTTTGTGCTTTCCCATTTATCAGTTTTTTTATTTCCTCTATGCTAAGAGCCATTTACGTTAAGATATGGACTTACATGCTTCTATCACTAATTTAACTTAGGCATTACAGCTGAGCGTTCTTACCTTGTTGCAGTTTTTTAATGCTTATACTTCTCAACAATATTGGATAGTTCATAGAAACCAGTCAATTCATACGCAATCATTTCGGGTTCACATGTAACGGAAAGCTACAGTCCCAAGATCCTTTATCAAGTATTGCCTCCGCCTGAGGGTAACATATGATTTTCAGGTCCATTAGTTTCGCATGTTTCTGTTGAATCTAATTTATTATTTTAGTTTATTAGTTAGTGTTGAGGATTTTATCTTATAAATAGATCTGTGAATTTTCTTACATTGTAATGTCTACTCTTACTGATACCTGGCGCAATCCCCAAAGAGGGAACACTCTTATAACTGGAATTGGCGAATAACTTCTAACTCAAGAATGATTCGAACTTAAGTGGTTGTAAGGTTTTATGATTATATTCATTTGTTTGAGCTGTAATATCTCTCATCCTTTCTAAAAAGGTTGTCCAGGTAGTTTATTCGAAACTGCAGAATCAGAATGTCACTGTTGAAATTATGAAAATTATTGCCTCCACATGAAGATGCAGGTGTTTAACCAAACAAGTGTTGCAAATTTTTTTTAATAATTTTAAATATTGGTGACACACGAAAAATGTGTTACTTTTTAGTTTAATTGATGAGTATTCAAGGATTTGGTTTATTTTTAGTTGATAGGATTTATCACTTGCCGTTGGCTTAAAAGCTACTACATTACACTTGTAGTATTGTTTTGACCCACTAGAGAGACGAGTTTTGGTTTTTGATACTATTTGTTGTGCTCAAACTGCAAAATAACATGCGTAGATGGATAGATTTTTGCATCTGAATATGCTTTCATTTTGTCTTTGCAGACACAAATTAACAGACGTTGTAACTGAGGTAGGTAGCAAGGTCGAGAAAGTCAAGGCTGGAGACAAAGTTGGGGTCAGAGTGTTCGTAGGTTCATGTCACCAATATGACCAGTGTACCAATGATCTCTAGAAGTATTGGACCAGACAAGTACTCACAGGGTTAATTATGATGGGACCATTACCTACCTACGGGGGTTACTTTGACATCATGGTTGCGGACAAGCATTTTGTCATCCGTTGGCCAGATAACTTGCCTCTTGATGTTGGAGCTCCTCTCCTGTCTGCTGGTATCACAACTTACAGCCTATTGAAGTGTCCTTTGGGCTCGACAAACCTGGTCTGAGTGTTTGTGTTGTTGGTCTCGGTGAGCTTGGCCACATAGCAGTGAAGTTTGCCAAAGCTTTTAGTTGTAAGGTGAAAGTTATCAGTACTTCGATTAGTAAGAAGATGGAAGCAATTGAAAATCTTGGAGCATGTGAGTTTTTAACCAGTTCTGACCCACAACAAATGCATGTATAGCTTGATCAAACTACTATTTACAGTCCAGATATCAGGTTATCTATGATTTGAATCCATATGCTATTTGATTTTTGCTTATTATTACATTGATGATTTATTTTTATCCAGAAATTAATTTTATTGAATCCTAATGCAACTCATCCATGATTTACAGTCTCTACCATTCAACCAAAATTTGCTTATTTAATTAATTGCCATTATATTTGTATCTAGAAATAATTTTCTTATCAGCTATTCTTAATAGTTAGTTTGTGAAAATAGTGAATATTCTTAATATTTGTTTGCATTGAGACCAATTGGAAGAATGAGGTGAATGAGATTCTGCATATATGTAGATGTGTTGTAAGAGAAGTTGAAGAATCAATGTTGATAATCGCTAATAGTTGGTTCATAGGGAAAAGTCATTAGAGTAGTTATTTGGATCATAATGAGCATTATGAAAAATGGAGGGATCCGCATGGTTATTTGCGCAATCGAATGCTTCTTTGACCATGGAAAGGAGCTTTAAAAGAATTCAAGTCATTTTAATATTAATGTTTGTATTTAATTGTATTAGAAAATTATTACCTAAGGTGGTATTAGTAGTGTTAGATTCAGAGTCCTAATTTCTGAATATTATGTTTATGAATATTGAATGATACTTCTGTCCTTGATTTTTATTTTGTGTACTAAGGATGAGACCTTCCCGCTGTAACATATGTTCTTGGGTATGTTTTTAAGTCTATTTTCTTATTATATTCATCGTTTCCATACCATCTATCTATGTGTAAAGAAGTTTGAATCCTGCAGATTCCAAGAAATTGTGCCATTAAAGGCAACAACTGTAATTGGAGCAGAGGATCCAACAGAAGCAACAAACTGGAACCTACTAATAGGGAGAACACTAATCCAGTGAATTTGTTGGGATACTGCAGAGAATAATAAGCTGCTTCTTATTTATGAGTTTGATGCATATAGGCAGCTTATAGAAGCATCTTTTCATTAGCAGGGATAAAACTCTTCGTTTCTTTGGAGTGTATTAACTCTTTGTCATTGCTAATTAGGCTAACTAATTTTTTGATTTATTAACTTTTTTTATTATTATTATTAGTATTATTATTATTATTACATGAACATTTTATTTTTAAATATCTCTATAACTAAAGAATACTTTTATTTAATAAATTGTTTACTGAAGTAATTTAAGAGACCATAATACTATGCTAAATAAACTATATATTTGTGTTCAATATTTATGATTCTAATTTTAGTAATCAATGAATTACTCTCCATCGTGTATCAAATCATATGGAAAAATACGTACTAAGTGTGACATCTAATTAAATTTAAATGAAAAATAAGTATGTTTTAACTGTACTTTTAGCCATTTATTCAATAACATTATTAGAAAAATTATAATTTTTCTCATAATGTTAAACCATGCAAAAGTTTTTTTTTTTTTTAAATTGTACACAAGTACGATAATTATTGTGAAATATAGGAAAACAAAAAAAATGACATCATATACATTTCATTTTTATTCTATATTTATAATAAATATAATATTTTATCAAAATAGTTTGTAATGTTGAAAATATTACATTAAAACAATAATTTTAATACATTCTAAAATCTCTTCCACCTTTTTGTGGTGTGAGATCTTGAATCTACAAAAGCTTTGTAGATGAAGAAAAAGAAAACTTGGTGTTGAAATTGGCTAGTGAGCGTATTCCCTGTTAACCAAAGAAGAAAACGAGATCTCAAGATCTAGAAGAATAATGGCAGCTAGGGGTGATCACGTTTTTCGACGAAATTTAAATTGTTTTGCTATAGGCAGTTCGGTTCTACGTTTAGTTTAAAATCACAATTTTTTAATTATAATTCACTATCGGTTTTTAGCGGTTTGACAGTCGGTTTTGGTGGTTTAGCAATTTTAATAATTAGATAGAATATAACTATATAAATAATATAAAACTTAAATATAGATAAATATGTATGTTTTAATAAATTTACTTAGTAATCCATGATGAAATTTCAAAATGTATACTGTATTTTTAAACTAGTCTAAAATGTCAATTTATTAGTAGTAAGAACTCATTTTTAATTTAAATTTATAGTATCTCATTCTAATAATGAATTTAAACGTCTCTATAGAATTTAAATAAATAATTATCATGAATTTTTTTTTTTAAGTTATCATCATTTGTTAGAAATTTAAAAATTATAAGTTTTGACAATAAGCAAATGTTTACAAGAGTATAATAAGTATTCCAATATTGAAATAAGTTTAAATCACATACACATAATATAAATGTACATAATATACGTATAGACAGTACGGTGCAGTTTTAGGAAAAAATCAAAATTGCACCGTTATGACGGTGCGGTTTTCTCAAATATAAATAAACTGCGATTTATGTAATTAGAAAATTTTATGCTCACCCCTAATGACAGCATATGTCACTGGCTACCAAAAGAAGGAGAAAATTGAAGAAAAAGCGAGATTCCAAGACGGAGAACAGCGTGTGTCGCTCAAATTCAAATTAAAATTAAAAAAAAAAACTGGATTAGCTTAATTCGATAAAAATTAATTCTATTAATTATTTATTAATCATCTAAAATTTAGACACTAAACATATATAATTTCATACATTTACTTTAGCTACTACTAATATACTCTCTCCGTCCCGCACCAAGGGTCTTTTTTTTTTCCATTTTTGTCGTCTCACCCAAAGGGTTCTCTTTCCTTTTTATATACATGGGTCCACACTCACCCACTAATACAATTAAAACATGGGGTCCACACTCTACTAATACAACTACCCACTACACATTAAATAATAATACTTCTTAATCTACGTGCAAAAAGCAAAATGCACCTGCGGACGGAGGGAGTATATATATATATGGGGTAGTATGTACAAACAAACACTCAATTAATCCAGAAAGAATTAATTAATTAATCTAATCTAATCCAAGTTCTTAAACCAGCTTATACAACTTCACTGATGTTGATCAACTGGCCACCACACCACCACCGTAAACCGTTGCTGCAGCTGAGACGTGGCGGAGGCGCCGCCATGACGAGGCGGTGCACCGCCAGAAAAGTGCATTTCGTTGATCTGACATCCACCGCCGATGCTGCCGGGTATGTAGGTGCAACCTGATGGACCCGAGGGAGGGACGTCGGGTCGACCCTTTCGAAGTGAATGGACGGGAATACCCTTTTCGTTTAATGTTTCTCCTTCATGTAATAATCTGCTACTTTTGGCAACTTGAAAAATACAAAAAAGATCAAAACTAATAAAGAGTATTAAAACTAAAACGACAACGTTTTTTCCCATTTTGATTTATATTTGATGATATGATGGTACAGTTGAATATTTATAATATATGGGGGCTGTGCAATTAGGGAATTAATTACGCGATCCTTAATTAATTTCTATAAATTAATTATAGTTTTGACAATTATTAATTAAAACAAAATTCTTGGGAATTAATTGTTTGAATAAGTTTATGAGTTTGAATTGTATATTACTACATATACGAAATTGCGTCCACGACGTTTAAACGTGTGTGTATGGTAAATTACTTTTATTTATTTTAGACTAATAATAATTATCCATAATTAATCTAGTGATTAGCTATATCTTAGGCTTAGCTTTCACATTTGAAAGAGGTCCTTGTGAAGAAAATAATTAAATAAATAAATTAGAATACAAAATAGTCGTTGCATCTAGTTTCACAAAAATATTTCGTGCATCCAAGGGAAATTATACTGTCGTTCTAACGTTTTGGTTAAGGGTTAATCTTTTTCTTTTAATGTTTATCACGTTACTCTGGTATGAAATCAGCGTGCCATATAGAATTATTAGTTTGTTGTTTATATAACTAGATTTTTTCTATTCTTGAAAAGAATTATATTACTACCTCCTTAAAAAAAATTGGCATACTTTTTTTTGAGTTGTCCTACAAAAATGCTATATTTCTTATATATGATCCACACAAAAACAATTAATATATGAGTTGGTCTTTCGTGCCCCGAGAACACACCGTGCGCCTTTAGAATTTAGTATTATGGGTAAGGGTATATTATTTTGTTCTAAAGAGTATACACTTTAATTAATAAGGTACACCATTTTGTTCTAAAGGGTATACACTTTTCATTAATATTTTTTATTTTTCTTCAGAAAATAAAGGGTATACATCTTTATACTAAAATGTATACAATTTAACACAAAATTCTAAAGACACACGGAGTGTGTCCCTTGCGTTAGGGTGCACACAAGTTTTTGCCTTAATATATTCATATGTATCCACACATACCTTACACACCGAAATTCAGATTTTTATTATATATATGTATAGATTAAATTATGGCCTACTATATTTTTTCATCCATTATCTTTACCTGATTTTGAAAATGGTCCATCAGTTTCCTTCATTTTGAAAATCGTCCTTTATGTTTACAAAAATTTTGAAAATCGTCCTACAGCAGGTTGCAAAAAAAATCCCAATTCAACATTATATTGTATTAATATTTAACCAAATTTTCTTCTACTTTCCGCGCTTCAAAATGGTATCAGAGCCCTAGGTTTATTTATTTATGAATGGAAAAATTATTATAAACTTATATCACTTAACGAGAGGAGAGTTTCAAGAAATATGGATCCGAACGAAAGTTCGACATCCGAGAGTGACAGGACTATTAGCCCTGTTCAAAGTTAGAGCAACAGGGACTTCTGGCCTGTTGGATATGATTAAACAAGTAGTTCTATACAACAATAATATAATGTGTTGTATAGACAATATGCCGAGAAAGAATACGAGGATGCCGATCGATTTTGGGACAATCTCGATCGAAGGTGGAAACTGGCGGACGCCCAGGCTAACCACACCAAAGAAGAACACCTGGAGGATATCCGTCAGGATCAAATAAGATACTCCAAGGAGGTTTCAAGGAACATAGTGGAACTTCGAAATTTCACCGAGATCCATGGACGTATCCCCAAATAAGAACAATAGAGAAGACGACCAAACCAGGGTCCATGAGAGATCTGCAAGCCTTACCACTTTTCACATTGGACTGAATGACGGAGTGAAGGAAAATCGAGACAGATAACTCTAAGATGAACAAAGATCTTAGAGAATTATAGAAGACGGTGAAATTCTTTGGAGAATATTGCCAAAACATGTCCAAAACAGTGGCCGAGATTAGCTTCCAAATGGACAAGATAGAGACATTGCAAAACAAACAACTTGATCTCATCTAGAAATTGAAAGATCAAGTAATGTCCCTGGAAACCAAGGTGATGGGGAGAAGGTCAGGAGGAAGGTTGCCACTAACCTTTGGAATAGACCCCCTTTTACACCAAAAAGGAAAAACGACGGAGGTTACAAGACCAAAGTTGAAAAGCGAGATGATGATTGCTATCCTTCGAGGAGAATCCACATCCCCAGATGGAAAGAGCAAATCTTGAAGATTTACAAGATTTATATGAGTCCTTCCAAGGACTATCAATTGTAGATCTAAAGATGAATGTGGGAGAAACATCAAGTTCACAACAACAGTTGCAGGCTCCGCCGACACCACGTGATCCGAGCCAAAATGAAGGAACCTCTGGACTACATGGAGCCCAAGGAATAAGACAAGAAGAGACAACCCAACAACAAGAAAACTTCAAGATGAAGACGATGGGATTGTCAACAGGAGCAAGCCGTGTTCGAGGATCTAATCCACACAACACCCCATATGGTCGGTCTCATCTTGAACCGATAAATCCATATGGATTGATTATAAACCTCGACACTCTAGACTTCAAGAACAGAGAGACTCTGATCGACTAGTGGACCAATGCAATGAAAATCACAGGAGGCACGCTAGAACTGGATAAAGAAGGGTTCGTAAGATTTCTAACTATGAGCCTAGAAGGATCAGTAAAATACGCTTAGGAGGAGCTCTCAGACAAAGTTAAGAAGGAAGCCATGGAAAGCGAAGATCTAGGCAATATTGTTGATCGAATGGCCAAGATCTTCAAGATCCACATCATCGGGGTAGGATACTTCGAGGGTATGGAAGAAGAAAAGAAGAAGAAGTATAGGAATGCCCTATACAGCTTGGAACTACTTGATATCTTTCACGTAGATGAATACATCAAACTCTTCACGGAGTATAGACAGAAATCGAAAGTCAAACAGGAAGAAGTATTCCATATATTCTTTGCCAAGATCTCAAACCCATGGAGATAAATGCTGATAAAAGAATATGAACCATGCGAGCTAGATTCAATAGCAAGGAGAATGTCCTTCCTCAAAGCCAAGATTGTGGAGTGGTGTCATCAAGCATCTCTACACAAGAACTACAAGAGATTAAGGGGAATCAACAAGTCAGTCCCCTTATGCTGCGAAAGCAATGATCTTCCAACTATCATTGGAAGAAACCTAAGAAAATAGAAAAGGATGAAGAAACATCATCCTTACACCCAAAGGAGCGGAGGATGGAGGTCTAGAAGACCAAGATCTTTTTGGTCTAAACAGAAGACCCGAAGCTATAAATCAGGACAGAGATCTGGACCATCGAGATGGAGTTCAAGAAGTTAAGAATCATCCTCAGGGCCAAACCAGAGGAGCACAGGAAGAACTCCCTCAAGAAAGACGTTCCGAAGAGTAGCCACACGAGTCAATGAAAGATTCAAGGATTGCAACTGCTACACGTGTGGAGCAAGAGGGCATATCTCACCAGATTGCCCAGAAAACCAGAAGCGAGGAGTACGACAGTTCGAGACAACTCCAGAAATGGAGGAAGCTGTTTACTTCCAAGATCTAGTACAGGTATATCAATTCGAAGATATACCCTCAGATGAAAGCATCTATGAAGAAGTGTTCTTCAGTCAGGACGAATCCTTTAAAGATGAGTTGGAATGAAGAAGAAAACTTCAGACAGGAGCTGCAAGAGGACATGTCTGGATTCTTTTCCCATACATCCATTTCTCATAGGACTCTAATGAGAATCATGAAGGAGGATCCAAGACTTAATCTATACGACGGATTTACTGTAGGATGACTAGAGCGGTTCCTCAGCTTCAAAAAGAGAAAGTATAACATCATATACAAGGTGACCGAAGTGGAGATTGCCTTCCCAATGAAGCTCACGAGTAATGTGATGGAAATGCAACTAGTCCCTGTTGATGAAATCAAAAGGGAGCTAAGTAAACTCAAGGAAGGAATAGCTAAGACTATGTCTTGGATCCATGTCGGAGCAATCCAGATCCTCATCAAAGCAATTTTCAAAGAAGGTATCGATACACCAATAGATATTGCAATCTTTAATAAGAGGATCAAGAATACAAAAGAGGCTTGCTTAGGAGGAATCTCAGGGAACCAATACGCAGGCAAAGTGGCATCCTACATATACCCAAGGATTGCCTATAATCTGGCAGATAAAGACTTCAGTAGGGCACTTACCCTTCATCAAGATTTCAAGAATAAAGATTTGATGAAAGAAGGGAATAGGCCTTACTCTATCACCTATAACATCTCGTGTCCAACACCCATCATTCAAATTTATTCCAAATGAAGGAGTATATTGAGATACCAGAGGTGTTCGAGAGGGTTGCATGTGCAACTAGGCCAGAAATAATGGAGTTACCACCAATCCACGATATGGATTTGCGGATCAGAAACAGACCAGTCTGGAGCAGACAAGATAGCCTCAGATTTGACCAGAGAATGATTTCTTTCCAAGAAGATAGAATGATCAGTGAAAAATGGGAAAAGAAGCCGATCGTGGAGGTAGTCCAGGAACCAGAAAAGTTCACAACTAAAGGTGAACTTAAATGCCCAGAAGGATGGAGAGGAGCCGAAGTAATATTCGACATTACAAAAAGAGAAAACTCTATTCCTTGTGATGTCTTATATTATCTTCAACAGCCAACAACTGGGAGATATCAAAGACAGCTCAAACTCGGAGAACTTGAGCTGGTGATTGAACGAGTAGCAGGAAGATTCCCAGAACAACTAGTGCTGGGACTGGAATTTCTCGAGGATCACAAACCTTGAGAAAGACTACAAGATGGAATGGAATTCATGGTCAAGGAAAAAGGTATAAAGTCTACTAGTAGACGCTAGGGCTTATAAGCTCTGATCTACCCATGGCCCCAAGTCCATTCTCAATATATATCACCATCGGGATGTTATATAGGGAGCATCGTGCAGAATATTTTGCAACGTACATTGATTCTGGAGTTGGCATCTACACACCAAAGGAAGGGGTCTTTCCTAAAGGCTCAGGCGAAGAATTACCAACAGTACAAGGAAAAGATTTCTCTCAAAGGGTGCTAATCCTTAGCGGAGATCATGATTGGAGGAGCGGATCGTACCCCATGGTACAAGGTGAAAACTCCACTGATATACTTTCACGACACCGGAGCTGATATTCTGTTAGAAAATAATTTCCTACAGACATTCAAGCATTTTACCCAAGAAAACGCAACAAGGAGGCTTATTTTCACAACCGTTTATGAACATAAGATCATCGCACCAAGACTGCATAATGCATTTCAAAGAAAAATGCCTATCAGATTTCGCAGCAAGCGTGGTGATGAAGGGAAAAAACTTACCATCCAAAGATGAATGATCGAAGGAAATATGGCGAAGCAGTCCTTCAGATGAGAACTGAGATAAGAGGAGTATGGAAGATGGAGAAACTTAAAGGAAATACCATCCACCTTCTCAAGGCAAGCTTGGGAGAAAGCTTACAGAAAGACGCCACAATTGAAGAGCAGACATCTTTGGAGGACGTCAAAAGGAAGATATAGAGGAACTTCAATGAGGATCCTCTAGCCTGGTGGGGCAAAAACGAGCTCAAAGCCTCTCTCAAAGTGAAAAAAAGAAAGGAGCATGAGTTCATGAGATACAAGCCTATCCTGATGAATCAAGAAGATCGGAAGGATATGCAGCAAATACTTAAGGAACATCTAGACCTTAAGTTGATATCCCCAGAAGTATCTCCATACAGCAGTCCAGGATTTCTATTTCGAATTCATAGAGAAGTCAAGTGGGAAAGCCGAGACTTGTAATTAACTACAAAGGGATCAGCAACATCTTAGAGTTCGATGGATACTACATACCAAGTAGGGAACACTTGGTCAACTGTATCAAGAATGCCAAGGTATTCTCAAAGTTTGATTGCAAATCTGGATTCTACTAGATTATGATGGAAGAAGGAAGCAAGAAGTTCACAGCCTTCTCCACACCACAAGGCCATTATATCTGGAATGTCATGCCTATGGGCTTGGCAAACGTACCACAGATATACCAAAGGAAGATGGATAATCTTTTCAAAAATTATTTCTCATTCATGTTTGTTTATGTGGATGACATCCTCATAGCCTCAAAGAACATGAATGAGCATATGGCGCATCTGGAAGTATTTTCAGAAGTATGCCACAAGGAAGGATTAGTGCTTTCTGAAAAGAAAGCAGTAATTGCAACAAGACAGATCAAGTTTCTTGGAGTCGGGATCGATGAGTCTGGAATTATTCTACAACCACACATTGCAGAAAAGGTTCAAGGATTTCCTGAAGATTTTAAGGACAAGAAGCAACTCCAAATCTTTTTAGGAGTTGTCAACTTCGCTGGAATGTTCATCAACAATCTTGCGCAATACAGGAAGGTGTTCAGTCCTTTGTTGAAAAAGATGCTAAATTTAAATGGGAGGAATCACACCAAGCAATGGTTAATCAACTAAATGAGGTTTGCAAGAAGCTCCACAAGTTAACTATACCAAATGACGAGGATGAACTGGTACTCTACACAGATGCTAGTGACCATTGGTAGGCAGCGGTTCTACCACACCTGAAGAAGAAGTGCCATGCAGATACTGTAGCAGACTTTTTGAGGAGAATAAAGCAAAGATGTGGCACATCAATGAAAAGGAGTTCTTTGCGGTTCGGAAGACATTCAAAAAATGGCCGCTGTTTCTTCTCGCGAAGAAATTTATCTTTAAAATTGATAACACAAGCGTCAAAGCCTTTTTGAAAAATAAAATTGAATCTAAACCAAAAAAGGCTAGACTTTTAAGATGGCAAGCAGAGTGTCAATATTATGATTTTAATATTATCATTATTAAATCTGTTGATAATTTTTTGGCAGATTTCCTGACGAGAGATAGAGGGAGGTGAAATAGACTCCATCCTGACTGTTTCAAGGCACTTGATGGACAACCTGGAGTTGCTCTAAAGGGAATTCAAGAATTTAGCACTCAATGCAACGCATGCTGGAAAATTACAAGAAAGTGATGGGACCAAAGTATCTAATCGCATACGAGTTTGTATTCGCAACAATGCGAGTCTCTTTGAGTCCTTACGAGAGCCACTCCTCCGAGCTATTGATGGCAATAACAATCGACAAAAGGGGAGTAGTCGAGAAAGGGACTCTAAACCCAGAGCAGGGGATTCAAATACCCTGGCATGAGTTCTAGATTGGAACCTCCAAAAGAGGAACCAATCCAAGAAAAAGTCAAGGCTTCTGAGTCACATCTTGAGCATTTGAGTCAACCCGGCACCTCTAGGGTCAAAGAGGGAGAGATCAACCTTAGGCTTATTACGGGCACTGCTAAGGTTGGTATTAACTTAGCTGATTTCTCTTATTGGCAGGAATACCAGGCCAGCTGGGAGAAATTAAACACCAGATAAGGAATCTGACTGAAGAAATTCCGAGTGGATATATTGGGAGAATATCTTCGAGTTTGGATACGAGAAGGCTCAAATCCAAATGATGTGAAACAATGGTATGATCTTGGGGCTCTAGCTTCAATATATACTGTTGCACCAAGCTTCCCAGAGCTTTCGAAGCTGCCAGAATGGCTGGGGAAAACAGTTTTCAAAGCATGGGAAAACAACTCGACTCTATCCAGAGGAGATGTATTGGAGCTTTACTTCACTAGTGCAGCTCCAGAACCAGTCGGGAAGGGCAACCACGAGGCCTTCCATTTCATCAAGCTAAGAAGACCCGATGTCTCAGCATCAAATAGGATCAAGTAGTCTTCTGGGAAGGAACCAGTCCTGGTTTCTACATTTCTAAAGAGCAGATCTCTATGCGAAGAGCTAGAGGTTTGTTCGTCTGCATTCAAGTAATAGTGGAGGTGAAGTTCCCCTTCAAGTTCAAGCACGAGTCTTTGAATGAGTCTTTTCTGTTGAATACTTTAACAGGGTAGAAGATAGGGTTTGCTGAGAAGGCCTTCCAGGAAAAATAAGACCTTCTTTGGAAAAATAAGATTCCGGTGAGTAAACAAACTCATCGGAGATATTGCAACATGGTCCATTTTGGGCAGTGGACGAATATAGTATGCACAAGCTGTTCCATCCAAACAGAACCAGAGTTTGGAAAGGGAATAAGGTTGGGCATAGGGATGATCAGAACTGCTGAACCACCCTCAGCAAAAGAGACACGTGGAAAGAAGAGGGTAAAATCTCTTCAGATTACCCAAGAGCCAGGAGAATCATCAGGCACCAAAGAAGACAAATGACTCTTCAAAAAAGCAAGAGCCAGATTGTTGGCAATTGGATCGTGTGGATCAACGTGATTCGTTTAAGGTTATCAGGCAAACAATTACAGCGGAAGCAATTAAATCTTGTTTACCGTACTTCTGGGTTGATGTAGAGGATGACCCGTTGCAGAGAACCACCTCTCAATCTTCTGCAGTATGTCCCAAGCCGAATCCTGCTGTTGTGTGGGCAACAATCTGCAGGATTCTCTCAATCTGCTCCTGTTCTTTCTAACTGTCAAATGAGGCACTGACTTAGGGTTAACAGGAACTGAGATAACTTATTTATAAGGGCTACTGCAGGGACCAGGAGGAGAAATTGGGCTGGGCCTCAATTGAATTTAATTAACCAAGCTTAGCCCAAAGCTTTTAATTAAATCCAATAATAATAATATAGTCCACTAAAATATTATTATCGCACTACCCGTCCAATCCCAAATTATGTTCTGGGCTCCTTCTTATTATGAGCCCGATAGTCTCCCCATGTTTAAGATATACAATGCCCATTAATTAATTAAGTTACTGACAACTCAAATTAATTAATATCTCATCCGAGAGTAGTACCACTCAACCTTTTTATCATGCCGGAAATTAATCCACTTGCAAGATTTACATGATAAACCTTATGAGCTCCTCAAGGGGACATCATCAACCTATGACGGACATGGATTCCTTCTACAATCAACAGCACACCATAGATACAACACTACTTCCCAACTCACCGAGTTTGTTGATTTAATACTTATAAATCTCACCCATTGATGAATCAAAGAAATACATACTGCCCTATGTGTCGAGGTTATTGTATATGGATTAAGAGAACGAACTTCCATAATAACAGAGATCAAGTTCTTCTATAAGTCAGTATAAGTTGAACGATCTCAAGCGATCCTACTCAATACACACAAGTGAACTAATGTGATTCTATAGCCAAGACAAGCTAATACCAAAACACACTACAACCATACCGATAGAGAGTCCCCGTCTATCTCAGTTGTGAGCATCTGTTTATACTTTATAAGGAAACCGATAATATGATCTTCCGCGTGTTGTCGCACAACATATTATCTACAGTATAAAGTAAATGGACTATTGCATCATGCATATAAAATAAATTATAAGATGCAATCATTTGATCAATGATTCTCATTTCAAATATTGTTATAACATTGTTCATACTAAAGCTAGACTTTTAGTATACAATCCAACAATCTCCCACTTATACTAAAAGATTATGCTGTCATGTATTCTGCCATACATCTGATTCCTACTACCACTACACGACCATTAAAAGCTCTCGCCTTAAGGTCCTTGTAAATAGTTTACTAGGTCATCATCCGATGCAATCTAGGTGACAACAACCTTCCCCTCATCATACGATTTCTCGTAACAGGTGGTACTTGCGCTCCATGTGTTTAATTGCCTTATGGACTCGTGATTCCTTCAAGTTTGCAACTGCACCAATATCAACAATGTAAATTGTGATTACCTTGGGCAAACTTAGAAACACTTCAAATTCCATCTTGAAGTTTCTAGAGTCATATAGATACTTTGGCTGCCTCATAGGCTCCAATTTATCATCTTTCCATGATGGAATCTGGAGTCTGAAATATATTTCTATATAACACTCCTCCACATTATGACTCTACTTCCTAAGATTAAACACATAACCTTTGAGGAGAATTTACTACTGTTCAATCTGATTAAAAAATCCGAATCTCCGTAATCCACAAGAAGCAGTGAATCTGCTCAGTAAGTCTATATATGATTTCCAGTCCTTCTCAGGCACTTCATATATGTCTTACCACAGTTCATCATTCTTGTTCCGGATTACGTTGATACCCACTGTTCTTGCATTCAGCAAAACAGATATCAAACTTCGTTCACAGCATTCCTTAGATTAAGCTTCCTTATTCGCCGAAGCATAAGGAACCGCTTTCATCTACTTTATCTTCTTTTTGTATCTCAAAGACACATTCACAAAGATAAATTCACATGCTAAACGAGTATGGACTGTATCATTTATGAAACTTGAGATAAGCATAACATCATTTCTTGTGATCCGTATTACCGTGATCAAAAGGATGTATTTTGCTTTTCTTAAGTCCTTCATCACTACCGCTTTATGAACCATACCCATACGCCCGATAATACTCTTTCATTGTCTCCAATGAGCAAGATACTATCTACGTATAGTACAAGAAACACCACCACGTTTTCGTCACTCTTTACAACACACAAGACACATCCGCTCATTGATTTAAATCCATGCCACTGGATTACCTAATCAAAATAGATGCTTCACGATCTCAAAGCTTGCTTTTAGTCCATCGCTGGACATTTTTAAGCTTACTATCAAAATGCTATTAGTACTTTGCAATGAATTACTCTGGTTGCTTCACATAGATGTTTTCCTCAAGACTTCCAATCAGGAAAGCTGTCTTGACATCTATTTGATGTCCCTCATAATTTAATATGAGCAGCAATAAATAAAAGAATCCGGATCAATTTAAGCATAGCTACCAGCGAATATGTTCTCTCATAATCGAACCATTTCTTTCTGAGTACATCTTTTCGCAACAAGCTTTGCTTCCAAGATTTTCACCTTTCCGTATGATCCTCTTTTATTTCCTATGATCACTTGCAATAGTTTTTACACCATTTAGTGGTCATACAAGTTCCCAGACTTAATATAGAATCCGTAGATTCTATTTCAACGTACATTGCAACTTACTAAGATTCTGCATTTTAATCTTGTAGTGCTATGTCGTATCCGTGGGACAATACCATGTTCACTAGGGATCAAGTCTTACGACTCTCCCAAAACATATATCTTATGGGTTGTTAAACAACCCTCCCACTACGATAAGGCACTACATGTAATTGTGTATCAGATATGACACGCGTTGCAGTTTACCTTGTGGTATATCCTCTTATACACTTGGTACTTATACTTAGTGTTTTCCTCTCACTTCCTTTAGAACAACTTATACATGGGCTTGTGATTTATTACATAGTCCTTTTCCAAAAATCTGGTTATTGTGTTAACAATTACCCTTCGATCTTTTTGGACTAAATAAATCACTATCCATTTTTCTAGAATATCCCATATACAGACAAACGTTTCACGAATTACTGTATCTAGGGCATATCCATAAAATGAATTTAATTATTCCAAATAATTCATCATCTATCTAATCATTACCATAAGAGTCTTATTCCTTCTATCCTCCACACCATTCAGCTGGGGATCGCCCGGTGTAGACTACTTGAGATTTAATCTCAACTTCTGATTAACAGCTCCTAACTATCCTAAGAGGTACTCACCATCACGATTAAATCGTAATGACTTAATATATTTTCCATGACGCTTCACTGTACCAATCTTTCAATTCTTGAATTAATCAAAGAATTTAGACATGCAGTGCATCAAATAAATATATCGGTATCTAGAATAATCTTCGAATATTCTTAACCACCTCTCGCCTGGATAATATTAGATCCGCTTGAATCAGAATGAACTAATTCCAACATATATATCTTTGGCTCTACACCCCACAGCCTTGAAAAGGCAGTTAATCATTTTTACTTCCAAGCAAGACTCGCAAGTCCGATAGTTTTCACTTCAGATAAACCTTACGGTCTATCGTCTATCAACTTTTGAATCCTACTTAAGTAAAATGAATTAGTCATAGACGCCAAATGTATGTTTAGTTCATTTCCGAAGGTTTCTTTCTCTTACTAATATTAGAAGATGCATTATTTAATTACTATTTATTGCATCTGTGGGATGTGCATGATTCAAAAATATCCAAATTATCCACCAACGTACTTTAACGGATTAAAGCCTCATTCCTCATTACTATGACCATGTCATTTAAATGAAATGAAGTATTCATCCGTTAATGCATAGAAACCGAAATCAAATTCTTTCTATGAAACATACGTAAAGACAATTTCTCATAAACAATCGTTTATTCTTATCATTAGATAAATAAACAACTCCCACTGCAATAGCCACTACTCTTGTAGTTTTACCCATGTTTTAACAATCTTATCTTTACTAAGTGACAAACATTTAGTGATTCCAGTATCTACACAGTTCGTGTCAGTAGATGCCATCACTAATCATGCTTAAATCATTAGTAAATAAGATATTAAACTTGTTCACATTATGATGAAAATGGCTTTCCTTTGCCACATGTTTTGTTAGAAGTTTCCCACCAAATACAATCTCTCGTATTTCAGGTAGAACTTGCTCAAAACATCCAGGCAAATTGTGAAGAATAAATTGATTTAGGTTTCCCTTTCAATTTCTATTCCAAGCTTTTCCAATTAATTCATCAATTCAACCATGATCTTCTGCCTTTTTATTTACTCAAGTATCCGAAGAGTTACATGAGACCATCATATTTCTATGAACCCCTCATCTCTTCACTAGAGACTTTAATAGGCATCATGAGCCGTCCTTTGAGAGAACACACTTGTATTTTCTTAAGCAGTAATTTTCAAAACCACGATTCTTTTCTAATCAACTAATTTGGACAAGTAAATATAATGTCTTTTAGTTAACAATTAGTGAGACTAAAACTATTCGAAATACAGAGAATCACGATTAAATTTACTGATCAAAACTTCGAATTTTATCCTTTTATATTGTTTCCCTCAAAACAATATAAAATAAAATTCACCGACATCTCAAGCACCGTGAGTCTGCAAGCCACGTTAGTGTGGACGTTTACAAACCCGAACATTTACAAGAGAAGGTTTTACCCATTAATTTCATTTGTCAACCTAACTTTATGACAAAATAATTAATAGTCGGTTACTCTTTAGCCATGCAAATAATAGCAGTGACTCCGTTGGGGAGGATACTAATTATTTACACCTAAGTGTACACCATTATTTGATCCCAAGTCCACTGCGCGAGCTTATGTGCCTTACAGTTGGAGAAGTACGCACGCGCTCGGGTAGCTTCCTACAATCATCAATTATAAGTTTGTACCAGAGTACCGCACACAAACTCATCCGTTAGGGAGGAAGGCCTATGCCAACACGCAAGTTTATGTGCCACATTACAAACAATAATTATTTATGAAGTCTGTACCAGTGATCCGTGAATAAACTCATCCGTTAGGGAGGAAGGCCTATGCCAACACGCAAGTTTACTCACATCACTTACAAACCAATAATGGAGGCCGCGGGAATTTATTACCAATCCCCTCTCCCACTTAGTTATTTAACACCGAGGGTTTTAAACATGCATATAATATTTCATAAATAAAATATACATCTTAGACATGCTTCTATTAACAGCAATTTAAATAAATAAATCACATAGAACATGCCTGTCACATATACAACAATAATTGACAATTAAATCAATTAATCAGTTATATAACATTAATTAATTGCATAATAAGTGGATCAATCAATTTGGGCCCAAGAGCAACAAATAAGCACAAAATGAGCAGCAGATTAAATAATTAATCAAGCCCATTATCCATGGCCCATAATCTTAACCCAAAAATAATTAATCAAGCCCATTAATAAATAACTAATTTATCATGCTTGGCCCATTACCCACAATTAATTAAATCCAGCAATAATAAATGGTCCAGCTGCCCATAACCATTTAATTAAAATTGGGCCCAAAAACTCATCCCAAAACCAAATTAAATTAGAGGCCAAGCTGAGACAGCCCATTTACCCTATTGCATTCCTTTAATCACATTGGGCCCATGAATCCTCAATAAAATATGGGCTCATAAACTCCTTAATAAAAATGGGCCCAGCAGCCCATAAGAGCAATCCAGCCCAACAAGGCCCAAAATCCAGCAAAAGGGATCAGGATGCTTGCCCTTATCCTGCCAGCCGCACAGGCCATCGTCGACGCCGGTCAGACGCCGCCGCCAATCAACAGCACTAGCTCGAACGATAAGCCGACAGCGACGGCGACCAGACACGGCAGTTGCCACCGGCGCTTCTAGGCGTCGTACCAGCCGGCGGCCACCTCCACAGCCCATCGGCGACGCTTGGTGCCGCAGCAACCGGCGGCCATCAAACTCCGGCAAAAATAGAGGCCGCTCCAGCCGGCGCCCGAGTCTACAGCCTTCTGGAAAAACCGCCACTCAACTCACTTCCGCGCCGCCGCCATCTGGACGCCCGATCTCCCCGGCGCTGTGTCGATCTGCCGCAGCCCAATCCAATGCAGCCCAATCCGCCGCCGCCATCTGGACGCCCTTGTCCGGCGCTGCATCGATCTGCCGCAGCCCAATCCGCCGCCGGTTCAAGAACCTCCAAGTCGCGCCGACACAGCGCCTTCAACGTGCAGTCGTGGGACAGCCACCGCTTGTTGAGCCTAGCGTAAGACTTGATCCCTTTCGATGCCGCGTCGTCAATGTTCATCAGATGCACGTTCGGATGCTCCAGTCAGCGGCGCCCGAGTCTCCATCAGCCGGTCAACGCCAATCACGCCACCAATCTCTGATCGTGCCGACGCGTGAGGGCCACCGAGGGATGGGCGTCGCTGGAGAGTTGACGCCTTCAACCAGCCGCATCCCCGTCGAGTTTGGTTTTAGTCATCGGAGACCAACGTGGTGGCCATCAATCACACTCATAGTGTACAGCAGTGTGTGGGTGGTATCAATGTACTTCCAGAAAGATATTCAAAGCACATAGGATGGAAAATATAGACATATACCAACCCTTATCACATGGTTTGTGGCAACGATCATTATCATAGGATTATCACAAATAATAAAATTATTCAAATCCTAATAAAAACAAGCGACTATCTCCTGATTACATCACATAATCAAATAATCACAAAACCACAAGCCTAACTAATCACGTTTCACCACGTAACCAACGCTCTGATACCAATTGTTGGCAATTGGATCGTGTGGATCAACGTGATTCGTTTAAGGTTATCAGGCAAACAATTACAGCGGAAGCAATTAAATCTTGTTTACCGTACTTCTGGGTTGATGTAGAGGATGACCCGTTGCAGAGAACCACCTCTCAATCTTCTGCAGTATGTCCCAAGCCGAATCTTGCTGTTGTGTGGGCAACAATCTGCAGGATTCTCTCAATCTGCTCCTGTTCTTTCTAACTGTCAAATGAGGCACTGACTTAGGGTTAACAGGAACTGAGATAACTTATTTATAAGGGCTACTGCAGGGACCAGGAGGAGAAATTGGGCTGGGCCTCAATTGAATTTAATTAACCAAGCTTAGCCCAAAGCTTTTAATTAAATCCAATAATAATAATATAGTCCACTAAAATATTATTATTGCACTACCCGTCCAATCCCAAATTATGTTCTGGGCTCCTTCTTATTATGAGCCCGATAGTCTCCCCATGTTTAAGATATACAATGCCCATTAATTAATTAAGTTACTGACAACTCAAATTAATTAATATCTCATCCGAGAGTAGTACCACTCAACCTTTTTATCATGCCGGAAATTAATCCACTTGCAAGATTTACATGATAAACCTTATGAGCTCCTCAAGGGGACATCATCAACCTATGACGGACATGGATTCCTTCTACAATCAACAGCACACCATAGATACAGCACTACTTCCCAACTCACCGAGTTTGTTGATTTAATACTTATAAATCTCACCCATTGATGAATCAAAGAAATACATACTGCCCTATGTGTCGAGGTTATTGTATATGGATTAAGAGCACGAACTTCCATAATAACAGAGATCAAGTTCTTCTATAAGTCAGTATAAGTTGAACGATCTCAAGCGATCCTACTCAATACACACAAGTGCACTAATGTGATTCTATAGCCAAGACAAGTTAATAACAAAACACACTACAACCATACCGATAGAGAGTCCCCGTCTATCTCAGTTGTGAGCATCTGTTTATACTTTATAAGGAAACCGATAATATGATCTTCCGCGTGTTGTCGCACAACATATTATCTACAGTATAAAGTAAATGGACTATTGCATCATGCATATAAAATAAATTATAAGATGCAATCATTTGATCAATGATTCTCATTTCAAATATTGTTATAACATTGTTCATACTAAAGCTAGACTTTTAGTATACAATCCAATGACTTTTTGAAAGGGTAAAGGACATGCGACCGACAAGGAGAATGAACCACAAGAAGGCATCCAACGAAAAAAGGGGACCTGCCAGCTGCTAAAGTTGGAATCCAATGGAAATAACGTAAGCCGTGACGTCATTACAATGACGTAAGCAGTGAGTCAACAAAAGTAAAGAGGCTTTAAGATCCGGATTTCACATCCGCAAGCCTCTATAAATAGCAGAATTGAGAAAACAGAAGACATCGACCATTCCCCTCTGTTTTCTCTCATTCAATAAACATTGTAGTTTCCCTTCTTTTCTTGTATGTGTGTTTCTATTTCAGCTACCATAGGTAGCTAGAGGAGTCTTCTCCTCTTGTTTAGGTAGTATGAGTGTGCAATAATATTTTCATTCAATAAATAAATAATCTTGGGCTACTGCCCACATGCAACCTTTCATTTTCCTGCAAACCTGATCTCCATATTTTTCGACGAGAAACAGTAGCAGCATCCTGTACACCCAGTGTAGAAAATGAACCAGGGTTGTGCTGAGGCTGCTGAAGGAATGGGATAGAACCATCATACTGCGGGGCACGTGGTTGGCTGTGAAGAGCAGCTGTAAAACCTCCCGGATACCCGGTAGATCGACATTCGAAAAAGGTACTGTTATTGTTATAAGTTAGTTAATTACGAGATTAATGTTGTTTAATTAATATGCGGAAGCATGATAGGTCTGATATGGTCGTAATGAATTATATCTATTTTGAAGAATAGAAAGAAAATGAAAATCTGGTAAGGTAGATACGATAAATATTGATTGGGGCTAAAAATCTTCAAAGACCTGTTAAGGACCAAAAAGTTAAATTAGATAAAGATAAAGGACTGATTTTAAAATTTGTAAAGATAGTGGACTGATTTCAAAATTTTTAAGAAAAATAAACTTCAATAACCAGTTGGTGACCTGCTATAGCAGGTCAAAGGACCAAATTGTTGAATGTTACAAAGTTAATGGACTAAAATCAAAATCTAGAAAACCTATGGACTAATTTCAAAATTAGGAAAATTTAATGGACGAAAAACTTTATTAAGTCATAAATTATTAGTTTAATATGATAAATTCAAATATTACAAAATATAATAAAAATATTATATTTATTATATTTCATCCATCCCAACTTAATCTTTACAATTACGGTGGAACGAGATTTAAGAAAAAATATTTTTAATAACTTTATTGACTTTTGAAAGGTAATTTAGGTAATAAAAAAATTTAAAAGTACGTTGTATATGTTATGTGAGAGTAGGAGAGGGAGTAGTAGATTTGTAAATAAAATGTACTTTAGGAGTAGGATTGATATGATTTTTTTTTATAGTGAAGTTTAATGTGTGGCAGACGAAAACGGAAAGTGTGAAATTCAACTTTGGACGGAGGGAGTATAATATTTTCGTCTCATAACATCCATTACAGTAGAATATCCATAAAATAATACTATTCAATAAATTAATAACTTTGATATAAAATAAATAATTTGTTCGGAGTTAACTTGAGACTAGTGAAGTCTTGTGTGAGACCGTCTCATTTAAGTTCTTATGTGAGATATATAAAAAGTGATAACATCATTAATGAAAAGTAATACTCAAGGATTGATTTCTTATGTCCCCAGGTGCACAAAGTGTGTAAGGGTATAACATTTTATTTTAAAGGGTATATGCTTTAATTAATAATGGTATAATTTTTCACTGAAAAGATCGGCTAAATATGAATAGAATAAAAGTTTGATTAAAAATAATATTTAATTTTTTTCAGAAAATAAAGAGTACATGTTCTTATACTAAAGTCTAAAGGGTATACCATTTAATACTAAGGGGTATAACTTTCGAAAAATATGAGATTTGGGGGTACGGTATCCCCAGGGGAACGCAAATAATCTATGATTGGAGTCAGTCTCAATGTTTGTGATCTATGCATTTACACATCCTCCTCCAGAGCTTCCATGGAGGACCTTCTCTTGGTGGAGGAGAGCGAAGTATTTATTGCAACAAATGATTTTTCGAGTCTCTCACATTTATAGGGAGGGGAATACGGTGGCAGATAGGCTATCAGCTATTGGTAGTGTTCTTACATGTCATCATCCAACTCCCCTGTTCCTTGATAAACTTATGTTTCAAGAAATGAATCAGGAATATTATAGATTTAGATAGTCTTGTCTCTCTTGATCTTTCCAGCATCTTTTGTAATCTGTATTTTTCTTTTTTATTTTACTAATAAAATCTATTAGCTTAATCGATGAAAAGTGATAATAGTGCAATTAACTATTTTATGAACAATTTGTATTATTATAAAAAGTTATAACATTTTATAGCGAAAGTGATAATAATGTTATAACTTTGTATCCGTTTCACGTAAAGGCTTACGTGAGACTATCTTACACAAGTATTTGCTATTTAACTTTGGTTACTCCTCAATTAAATAATAAAATCATTTTTTATTTTCATTGATGAGGGTAATGGTAATAAGAATAAAATAATACTTTTTTTACACAAGTGATATTGAATCAGTGAGAATGATTGAGGATTTTGAATTTCCAGCACCTCTAATCAAATATGAGGAATGAGAATCAATACCCTTTTATTCTATTATCCTCCCATAATACCTCTAATCAAGCGCTACTTTAATCTAGTATTAATTATTAAAAAATTCTCATATATATATATATATATATATATATATATATATATATATATATATATACACCTATAGAATCCACCTGAACATTAATAATTACAATTTATGTGAATATTATTGAATAATTTAGGCGATTTATGATTTAAATATGGGTCCACTATTCATACCACTGAAAATGCTAAACAAACCCCGCAAAAGATTTAACCTAAAAAATCTGTTATTAATAAGATTAAAATACTCTTAATCCTAATTGTTGTTTAAATTTGAAACTCTATATTTCAATTCCTAATTGTTGGCTACGTTAAAGAACTAGTCTGAGAATTAAAAGCCAATAATGGTATCTGATGAGTGTGTAAATTCACGTATTTCGAGCCCAGATTTGTGTAATAATGGTATGTTAGATGGTTGTAATTCGATGTGAATCGATATATGTGGTGGAAAGTCACGAATCAGGTGTCTTGAGGCTATTTGAGTTGATTTTTGAAGGAAAACGAGTTGAAAGTGATGAATCCCAAAAAAGAGTGATTCAGAGGAGAATTTGACCAAGCAGGCGTAGGATTCGACCAAGAAGGAGATGCTTCGACCAGCACCTGTGGTCGAATCGATTGCGAAGAAGCATCAGGAGTATTATTTGACCACGACATTGTGGTTCGACCAAGCCATTTAGTCGAACTGTGATCGAACCAGAAGCCTAAAGAGAAGTAGTTCCAGTTCGACCAGGAAGTATGCGGTTCGACCAGGATTCTGGTCGAATCTGGGACCCGCAACCAAATTACAGGTCAATTCGACCAGGAGCTCGACCAGCTGATAGCGATTCGGCCTGGCCTGTTGGTCGAACTGATGCACGAAAACTTATCATATCCGTATTTTTACACCTTCAACGCGTGTGTTCGCTCAAGAAGTCCATCCAATGCCCGTACGGAGAGTTTACAAGTATAAAAGAAGAGCTTTCACAGGACACACATAATTCATCATCCATCCACACCGAAACCCTACCATAATCCGAAGGAGTCGTGAAGAGAGGTTCGTCTGGTGAGTCAAGTAAGATCATATCAATTAACCATGATTATTTCTAGATCAATCATGGGCTAGAGCCGCTCCGGTAGTTCTAGGGTTATGAATGTTTTATGAGTTAATTGAATTTCCATGTGTAAACTCTACTTGTGGTTTATTTTATACTCCCTCCGTCCCGTCCAATATAGTAAAATGCCCAAATAGCACCATTTTACTATATTGGGTGTCCCGTCTAAATTGCACCATTTTTCTCTTTTAGTAAAAAAGGCCCACCAATACCCATCACATCTCTTTAATACACCTATCCACTTTACATAAAATAATAATACTCCTTAATCTACGCGTAAAAAATAAATTATGCACTTTGATCGGGACGGAGGAAATATAAGATTGTGCTTTTTAAATTCATACTCACAGTCTTTTTGTGCATCATTAACTATTATGTGGAGTCTGAATACATATCCTGATTATTGATTGAGTGCGTTCACTGCTGAGCAGGATTACATATTATAATTCTAAGTGAAGGGATTCCGAAGTCTTATTAAGACTATCTTATATGAATACTTGTTAATTGAATCTTATTCAGGTTAATAAGTAGGATAAAGATTATAACTTCATAGTACCTATAAAGGGAGATCATATCGGGTTAGAGTATTAAGTGCACGGGAAATAATTGATACTGATAGTACATAGAAAGGGGGTGAATTATATCTCTTGCTCCGAGGATATTCACACGTGTCATACGCTTGTTTGTTTGTGTCTATAGAGTAACCTAGCATGGTTTAGTGATGCGTCCATAGACCACAAGGCAGAGTCGGACATCAACACATGGAAAGAAAATTAATAAGTAAAAGTGGATGACCCGAAGAACTACCTAATTTCTCACTTGATCACAACTATATTTTCTCTATTGCTTGCTTATTTAATTCGCTATTTAAGTTATTTGCTATTTAATTCTGTAACTATTCCAAACCAATTTGCCAACATAGTCTTAGTTAATTAGAATATAATTAAATTGATAATAATCTATTATTTGGGTTCGATAATCACTTGGTCGCCTATCTAAACTATAATTGATATCCTTCATACTTGGGGATAATTTTGTGTGATGAGAAAACGATCATCAGTATCCTATGTTGGGATTTGGCCCCTTGAAAGCACAAGTTTAACAGTGAGCTCTCCCTATAAGCTACTTGAGGCACATCTTACGATTTACCTCCTCTACCAATCCCCAGGGCAGGGGCGGTGGGGCCCCTAATGGTGGGGTACACCATTAAAACATGGGGCCCACACACCCACTAATACAATTACTCCCTACACATTAAATAATAATACTCCTTAATCCACGTGCCCAAAAGTAAATGGGACTCTTACCAAGGGACGAAAGGAGTATAAGAGCGTGATTGTATAACTGAATGGAATTATGTTGGAATGGAATGAACTCATGAATGGAATAGAGATAGAAAAAGAATGATTAAAAATAATTATTACCATGATTGGTATTGATTAGGAATAGATGAAGGAATAGAAATACATTTTTTATTTGATTCAAATCTCATTATTAATATTTTTTTAATATTTTAAATTAATTAAAGTCTCAATAATTTAATATATTTTAATAATTATACAATAAAAAAATTATAAAGTTAAAGTCTAAATAAATATTTATATAATTTAAAATTTAAATTAAAAATTATATGTAATTTATTTAATAATTATTAAGTGATTAATAAAAATAAAAATAAAATTTATATTTAATATTACAAATATGTTTATTTAATTTAAAAATAATATTAATTTATATATATTGCATAGATTTTATAATAAATATTTATTGAATATTTTTTTATTTTTTAAATAATTTAAATTTTATTATTTTTATTATAATATGAATTTAAATATATGATTTATTTTATTTATATTTTAACTAATTTAGTATATTTAATAAATAATTTAATATATTAAAATTTTTAATATGAAAATTATATGTTAATTTAAAATAAATATTAACTTATTTTTAATTTTTGTAACTATGTAAAAAATAATTATTTATAATTCTAATATATATTACACAAAATAGATAATTTAGATAAATAAATATAAATAATTGATTCCCATGGGGGTAGGGAATAGCTAATACGATGGGGTATGGAAGGAATGGTGATTCCCATGTTTAAGGGAATACACATTCCTTATGGAATGGGAATTCCCATTAATAAATTATGTCAAACATGGGAATGAGAATGATATTGAAAATGTTGATTCTATTCTCATTCCATTCCACCATACCAATCATGCCGTAAATGATTTGTATTCCACATCTAAACAATAATCACAGTAATGAGCAGCAACAGTAATGAGCAACAATGTTGTTCTCACTGCCTAATCTCAAATCCTAATCCCAAATTCTATATCCATCCAATCTCAAATCCCAATTCCACCAATTCCATATTGTAATACTTCAATTGATATCCAACCAATCTCAATCCATAATTCTAATATCTTAATTGAGAGAAAGAACTTGGCATATGAATGAGACATCAGATAAATGATACTACTTAATTTATATATATTTAATTTTACGAAATATACTATTTAATTAAATGATGTTAATAAATGATACTCCAATGGTAATTCCATGCAGGAGATTGATACTTTAAATAATAAATGATGTTTTTTAGTTTAAAAAAAAACTAATAAATGATGTGAATAAATGTATGTTGAGAAGTAAAAAACTAATAAATGATGTTGTGAATAAACGTATGTTGAGAAGTAAACATTATTCATTATGGAAATGGCAAAAGCTTGTAATTTTGTGTTATATTTTATACCTTGAGTATAAAGATGTGTACTTTTTTTTTTTTTTTTTAAAATAAAAAAATATTAATGAAAAGTGTATACCTTTAGAACAAAATAGTGTACACTTATCCATAATACTAAATTCTAAATGCGCATGCTGTGCACCCAGGCGCACGCAAGTCTTACTCAATGGAAATACTAGAAAATAATTAAATATTCGTGTATTTTTATTTTTAAATACTCTCCATTAGATTAATGACACGCATTTAAATAAAAGTAGGCAAAAACTTGTGTGCGCTTGGGTGCACAAAAGCACTTTTCGTGTGCATTTAGAATTTTGTGTTAATTAAAGCGTATACCGTTTAAAATAAAATAATATACCATTATCCATAATACTAAATTATAATGACGTATGTGTACACTCGGACGCACCCAAGCCTCACTCATAAAAGTATTATTCAATATTTTTGCCATTTTACAAATGTAAAAAGATCTTTTTACCCACAACTAAAAAAAAAAAAAAATTCTGCCAAACTTTACTATCACTTACCTAAATTGCACTCACTTAAATATTGCATTTTCGTTCAGGTGTGATAGGTGATATGGCCTTCCAACCAATATCTGTCTGCGCACTTTGTAAACTTATACACTCATGTATAAAATTGAATAAATTAATAAATAAAAATGTATATACTTTATTAGCAAATTTTCTGTAAGTTTTTTAATGAAAATTTGAATATAAAAAATTATACAATTATTAAGAAATATGTATTGTACAATATTAAATAAAAAGTTATATACATAAGGATACAAGCATGATCCCAAATGCATAGGATATCAACTCAATTTAAATCTACGTCTAAGTTTTTAAAATTATAGTACTTACTTTATATAAACCTACAAACCTCAACCCCTACCTCACCACATTATATATATATATATATATATATATATATATATATATATATATATATATATATATATATATATATACACATATTAATACACATTTATAAAAAATCAGGTGGTCATTGGACTCTTCACTTAGACCCAAGTTCGATTCCCATTGGGAACGAATTAGGAGGGGAGTTATAAGGAGGGCTTGGAGATAGGGATTGTAAGGTTACTTAGTGAAACTACTAACTTTACTAACAACTAATATTTACCGATAAAAAAAGATTAATTACTTTCTAATACAATGAATTAAAAGATATCACTATGAGAAGCGTATGTTCAAATTTATTATTATTAGATACAAATATTTGGACTAATATACCTAATATAACCCTAATATTAATTAATATTGAAAAAAATTAATTCTTATCAATGGTTTCTTATCTACACACCTAATTAATAGGCAGACATCACGATCATTTTCCTCTCTCTCCGAACATGCTAATTTCTTCTCTTCCCCACTATTTCTTCCACATCTTTACCCTTCTCTGTTAGTTGCATTGCTACCACTTAGGTGATAAAACGTTGAATATTGATTTTTTCAATCTCATGTTTTGCAGGTATGACCTCCAATCTTCTATAGCATGATATGGCTGCTGCACTTCACTTAAGTGATTGCGATCAAAATGCAACTGTTCCAATCGAAGTACTTGATTTTGATTTTGACAACCATTTAGGGCATTGAAATGAAATGTTTTGATATGGGACGATTTAGAGTTCAATAAATTTGGTATACTGGTTAGTAAAGTAGTTTGTACATTGGATTTAGAATTAGGTATGAGTTGGATGTAAACTTCCGAGGGGGATTATCGATCTTCTATTTTACCATCCATAAACGATACTAACTTCTTCACGAGGAATTCAAAAACAAATGATAATCTGCAGTGTAACAATGGGATGCGGCAAAATTGGATGCCCGAAAAAGTCAGAAAAGTGATAGAGGATGGGAAAACGAAATCGCTCCACTATGAGAAGAAGTGGTTGCACATTCTGTACAAACAAGATTTTATTGGTCATAATAAAAATGAATTCTCAGCATATTGTGCAAATTTATACTCTGGTTGTGCAGAAATAAATTCAATTGTGCAAAATATAAAATAAATTATGCAGAACATATCACTATGCTTGAATGTTTTGTGTAGCAACATAACTATATTGTGCGTCAATCTAATTAAACAATTTATAAGAAATTGATTCTCTATGTACATATTTTTATTTTGTGCAGATTTATATACTGATTGTGCAGAAATAAATCAAATTGTACAAAATATTTAATTGATTGTACAGAATATATCATTACGATTGTAATACCCGAGAATTTTTTCTATTTTATAATTTATATTTTTCACATTTTTATAATTATGTGATAATAACGTGGTAATTGTTTCTGCATTTTATTTGTCTTTGCATTTTTATTTAATACATTTATTATAATAATGATGACAATATGTGAATATATAAGTGCATAAATATTTACTTGCTTTAATTTGGATATATAATTAAATTATCTTATGTGTATAAATACATTATTTCTTAATTATTAGGTGTCACATGTGTTCTCATAATAATAATAAGTGGTAAGAAAATGTACACATATATGTATTAATTTATAAATATTTCATATCTTAGTTATTAAGTATTGCACGTATATTTATAATGGATAATAATAATAATAATATACTATTATTAAAAATTACTATTAATAGTAAGTAATGGCGGTCAACCCCGACTACCATCACCTCTCATCTATATATATATTGAGGTTATCAACCTCAATTGGCAAGGAGAAGCAATCCGTGGAGTGAAATAAAAGAAGAGAGAGAGAGCAGGAAGAAAAGAGAGAGGGAGGAAGAAAAAGAAAAGAGAGGGAAAGTGCTAGCGTGATTGCCAGAATAAGAATTGGGAGATTAGTTACAGTTCTTCACGAGCTCTAGTGTATTATCGCTATTTGGAGTCCAGGTAAGTAGAGGTCCAACTACAATGAATAAACATGTTATGTGTGAATTATTTGTGATTAATGTGTGATAATTATGTTATTAATTATTTGTGATTAGTTTAATTAAGTTATGAATTATTTGTGATTAATATGTTATACAAGTTGCAGATTGTGATTTGAGATATTATCGCTGTTTTATATTTATTGTTCTATGTGATCAAAGATTATTCTAAATGAAGATTTGTGTGATCTTAGATAAAATAATTATTCTATTTTAATTAAATTTTGATATTAATGTTTTAATTATATTTGATGCATATCTAGTTTCTCCTACCTTCATACCATTCATGATCATGAAAAGTATTTTTCTCGAAAATTAATAAGATACTAATGGTGTGTGCGCCCACTATATATGCACTAAGTGGCGGAAGGGGCGACCTAGGAGGGACCTACCTGGGAAAAGCCAGAGTAGGCTACCTAGAGTGGACCACCGTCTTAAATTATTGTGAGAGAGAGTGTAGTATTCAGTGAGGGGAATTCTGAGCAGTAGGGGGTCAGTTGGTGATGGACCCTAGCGGGCTGTAAGGAAAGGTGGATCATCGGGCTGCACCACGTGAGATTCTGTGGAGGGAGATGGTTCTTGGTGGTGAGACAAGTGACGAGTGGCAGGAAGCTTGTTAGGCCATGAGATGATAGTCCTCAAAGTAGTTCCATATTTATATTGTGAAATTGATAATCGAGTGATGAGCTCATTTTCGGTGCATATCAAAAGTATGTCGTGGGGATCCTGCGACGTGAATTGTTTTCAAAATGAAAGAGACCAACTAGAAAGATTAGGAAAAGGACGATGGCCTTGAGAAATGCATCTTCATGCACAATCATACATGATTTCTACTTACTGAGATTTTATCTCACTAGTTTATGCATTGTAGGTTCCGACAGATCCTGATAGTTGTATACATGGATGACGACCTGTTGTGCCAGTGTGTACAGCCACTTGTGATCAGTCTCGAAATTGTATAAAAAAATGAAAGGAAATGAATATTTACTTTTGTTTATTGGTGTGAAAAATGAGGTCGTGACAACTATTTAATGCACGATACATACTCAGATTCATAGAAAAATTGCAAAATATTTACAAATGCAATAAATTCGAGAATTGATATTATTTTGTAATCCTACAATGAAATAATTAAAATATTTTTACTAATGATAAAATAAAGTGAAAGGGTAACATTGGAATTACACAATGTAATTTTGTATCCCATAGTAATAATTTGAGGTCCATGTATCTAGTAGTAATAATAGAAAATGTATTGTACCTATTAGTAAATCACCCAAAAAAAATACACATTTACACATCTCTTAACAATATAAAATTAAAACATACCTATTAAAAACTAAAAATAAACATATATTGTTATTTAGTTTTCAAAACCCAAATAAACCAATAAAAATTATAGCATAAAGTACATACAGTGTGAAACCGTAAACGATGAGATTGTTGGTTGAATTTCTAAATATGTGAAGAGTCCAATAGCCAATAAGGTGGAAAAGTCCAAGTAGGCCCGATACTTGGTGTTATCTTGCCCTAGAAGTCATTGAGGGAAGATAGAAGAAAAAGAGGGCAAAAACGAAATTCACGTTTTTGAGGAGAATCCAGCGCAGTACTATTGTAGAGGAAATAACTAGAGTTTCAACCGTCGGATCGAGCTGAAATTTGGTTATCACGTTCAGAACTTGAGGAAGTATATTTTGAATGGTGGAGATCGTGTTTGAAGCTTGGTGTTGACGGGAATAGGCCGAAAATACAAGCAGGTTTTTGGGTAATTCAGTTCTGCGCAGTCAAGGAAAAAGAGACGTTCTCACAAACCAACCGTTGGATCAAACTGTGATTTAGACAGCACATTCAGGACTCATAGGGATAGATTCTGGACGGTGGCGATCAGGTTCTGAGGTTCCTAGGGGTGCGAACACTAAACAGAAGTTGGTGTTATTGGGTGAGGTCTTTCTAATCTCTTTGTTTGTTATCAAGTATCGAGTGTCTTGATACATTTGTGATAGAGTGTCTGTGGTGGCAGATTGTAACTCTTATTTTGTCTCATAGTGAAGTTTTTGGTGGGCTTCGGTCCCGTGATTTTTACTCCTCACATTGAGGAGGTTTTCCACGTTAAATTACTTGTGTTATTTTGGTGATTGCTTGCTTTATCGTGCATCATATTATTTGAATTGTTTCCTTCTAGATTCACACAAGAGAGGGATAATTGATCATTTTGCTGCATAGACGAATAGTTTATTATTTAATTATTCGTGTGTTTATCCCAACAAAGTGGTATCAGAGCGGGTTGCTGCTCGTGCCTTGTGATGAATATGGAAACTAATACTAATAGAATGGTGAATCTCAATGGTTCTAATTATCATGTGTGGAAATGCAAGATGGAGGATCTTCTCTATGTGAAAAATTATTATGTGCATGTATTTGAAATTAAAAAACCTGATGATAAAACATATGATCAATGAAAAATATTGCATCGTCAAGTATGTGGTTATATTAGGCAGTGGGTGGATGATAATATATTGAACCATGTTAGTGGAGAAACACATGCACGGACATTGTGAAAAAAATTGGAGGAACTGTATGGTAGAAAAACTGGGAACAATAAGTTATTTCTAATCAAGCAGTTGATGAATCTGATATTCAAGGATATCACTCTTATGACTGATCACTTGAATTCATTTCAGGACATTATTAATCAATTATCGGAAATGAATATCAAGTTTGAGGATGAAGTACAGGGCTTATGGCTTCTTGGTATATTTCCGGATTCATGGGAGACATTCAGGACATCTTTGTCTAATTCAGGCCCCAATGGTACCATTACAATGGATTTGGTTAAGGGCAGCGTTTTGAATGAGGAAACGAGGAAAAATCACAGGGGTCTTTACAGCAATCGGAGATTTTGGTTACAGAGAAGAGGAGGAGAAGTAATAGTAGAGGTCCAACTGGTAAGCAAAAATGCAGGAGGAGTAAATCCAACAGACACAGAAAGGTTGAGTGTTAGAATTGTAAAACTCCAGGACACATAGCAAGGTATTGCAGAAAACCCAAGCAAGATGACAAGAAAGAAAATGGGAAAGAAAGGAAGAATAAAGAAACGTAAGATAATGATCGAGTGTCTGCTGCAATAGGTGATTTTCTTATCTTTCGTGATTATGAAGTTATCAATCTTTCATATCTTGAAAGCAGTTGGGTGGTTGATAGTGGGACATCCATATATGTCACATCTCGTAGAGAGATGTTCGCATCCTACATGTCAAGTGACTATGGAAATATTAGGATGGGTGATGATGGCTTAGCTAAAGCCATTGGGGTTGGAGATGTATGTTTGCAGACTAGTAATGGTGCTACACTAGTTTTGAGAAATGTGAAGCACGTGCCTGATCTTTAGTTGAACTTGATATCTGTTGGGAGACTTGATGATGAAGGTTTCTGCAGTGTGTTCTTCGATGGTCAGTGGAAGCTTACAAGAGGTTCTTTAGTTGTTGCTAGAGGTAAAAAACATTCATTATTGTACTTGATGCAAGCAAAGCTACTTGATGGCTCTATTAATGCAGTTAAGAATTAGGGGATAGTTGAGTTGTGGCATAGCAAACTCAGTCATATCAGTGAAAAGGGATTGAAGATTTTAGAGAAGAGAAATCTCATTCCAGACTTGAAGAATGCATCTTTAAAGAAGTGATCTCACTATTTGGCGGGAAAGCAAACTCGAGTTGCTTTCAAGACCTCAACTCCTACCAGAGCATCAGGTATACTCGATTTAATTTATTCTGATGTTTCTGCTCCTATGAAAATAAGAACTCTTGGTGGTGATTTATATTTGTTACTTTTATAGATGATCACTCAAGGAAGACCTGGATCTACATGTTGAAGACGAAAGATTAGGTGCTCGATGCATTCAAGTAGTTTTATGCCTTAGTTGAGAGACAGACTGGGAAGAATTTAAAATGCATCAGATCGGATGATGGAGGGAAATACATTGGTCCTTTTGATGAGTATTTCAGATAGCATGGTGTCCGACATCAAAAGACTCCTCTAAAGACTCTTAAGTTGAATGGGCTTGCAGAAAAAGGATGAACACAACATTAGTCGAGAGAGTAAGATGTCTGCTATCAGAAGCAGGATTGTCTTCATCATTTTGGGGTGAGGCTCTGAGTACTGTGGTACATGTCTTAAATCTTACTCCGTGTGTTCCTTTAAACTTCGATGTTCCAGATAGAGTTTGGTCGGGAAAGAATATTTTCTATAATCATATACGGGTCTTAGATGTAAGGCATTTGTGCATATTCCCAAAGATGAGAGGTCTAAGTTGGATATGAAGACTCTACAGTGTGTGTTTTTTGGTTATGGCCAAGATGAGTTTGGTTACAGACTTTATGATCCCGTGGAGAAGAAGCTTGTTAGAAGTCGGGATGTTGTGTTTGTTGAGGATCAAACCATAAGAGATATTGAGAAGACAGATAGCTCAGTTTCTACATCTGGTGATGACTTGATTGACTCGGAAATTGTTCCTCACGGTCAAGGTCAAGTAGAAGCTGAAGAGGAGGATCAGGATCAGCCTGATTTTGGTAATGATGAGCAAGTCGATCATCCTTTGCTTGATGAAGAGGATACCAATCAACCACAACCATATGATGTTCCAGTACAGGAGGTTCAAAAATCACCTAGAAGATGCAGTAGAGCTCGTGTACCTTCTAGGATGTATCCTCCTGATCAGTATGTGCTTTAATCAATGGAGGAGAGCCTGAATGCTATGGAGAAGTAGTTCGTGAAGAACACAGGAATGAATGGTTGGAAGGAATGCAAGATGAGATGAAGTCCTTGCATGAAAATGACACATTTGATCTGGTGAAACTAACAAATGGGAAGCATGCTTTGAAGAACAAGTGGGTATACATGATAAAATAAGATAAGCACACCTCAAAGCCACGGTTCAAAGCTAGATTGGTTGTCAAAGGTTTCAGCCAGAAAAAGGGAGTTAATTTTGAAGAAATTTTCTCTGCGGTTTTTAAAATGTCTTCCATCCGTTTTGTGCTTGGTTTGGCAGTTAGCCTTGATTTGGAGATTGAGCAGTTGGATGTCAAACCTGCTTTTCTTCATGGTGAGCTAGATAAAGAGATTTACATGGTGCAACCTGAAGGTTTTAAGGAGAAGGGAAAAGAAGACGATGTGTGCAAACTAAAGAAAAGTCTCTACAGTTTGAAGCAAGCACCTAGATTGTGGTATCAGAAATTTGAGTCAGTTATGGGTGAGCAAGGCTACTAGAAGACTATTTCTGATCATTGTGTGTTTGTTCAGAAGTTCTCGGATGATGATTTCATTATATTATTGTTGTATGTTGATGATATATTGATTGTTGGCAGGAATGTTTTAAGAATTGACAGGTTGAAGAAACAGTTGAGCAAATCATTTGCCATGAAAGATTTGGGACCAGCAAAGAAAATCCTTGGTATTAACATCACTCGAGGTAGAGCAAACAAGAAGCTACACTTGTCACAGAAGAAATATATTGAGAAAGTGCTTGAGAAATTAAATATGAGCAAAGCTAAAGTGGTTAGTTCTTCTCTTGCCACTCATTTTAAGTTTGGTGCTCATCATTGTCCTTCAACCGATGAAGAGAAGAAAGTAATGAGAAAAGTCCTATATGCTTCAGCTTTGTGAAGCTTGATGTATGCAATGGTGTGTACGAGGTCAGACATATCTCATGCAGTTGATGTCATTAGCCGTTATTTGTCTAAGGAGCATTGGAATGCTGTAAAGTGGATAATGAGATATCTACGAGGTACGTCTAGTTTGAGACTCACCTTTGGAGGTGGGAAGCCCGAGTTAGTTGGCTACACTGACTCAGATATGTGATCTGATGTGGACACCAGAAATTCAATTTCTGCTTACCTAGTGACATTCGCAGGTGGTGCTGTGTTATGGCAATTAAGATTGCAAAAGTGTATTGTACTCTCCACAACAGAATCAGAGTACATCGCTGCAACGGAAGCATATAAAGAGGTGTTATGGTTCAAAAGGTTTATGGAGGAGATTGGACTGAAGCAAGAGAGGTATGTAGTGTTTTGTGATAGTCAGAGTGCTATCCATCTCAGCAAGAATGCTGCATTTCATTCAAGATCAAAGCATATTCAAGTGAGATATTATTGGATGAGGGATGTCATCAATGATAAGTTGCTTGAGCTTAAAAAGATTCATACAGAAGATAATGGTGCTGACATGATGACAAAGGCATTGCCTAGAGAGAATCTCGAGGTATGTTGTGTGGTAGCCGGAATGGTTAGTCTCTCCATATAATCGGAAAGAGGGAGATATGTTGGGTTAGATTTCAAAATATGTGAAGAACCCAATAGCCAACAAGGTGGAAAAGTCCAAGTAGGCTCGATACTTGGTGTTATCTTTGTTGGATTGTATACTAAAAGTCTAGCTTTAGTATGAACAATGTCATAACAATATTTGAAATGAGATTCATTGATCAAATGATTGCATCTTATAATTTATTTTATATGCATGATGCAATAGTCCATTTACTTTATACTGTAGATAATATGTTGTGCGACAACACGCAGAAGATCATATTATCGGTTTTCTTATAAAGTATAAAAAGATGCTCACAACTGAGATAGACGGGGACTCTCTATCGGTATAGTTGTAGTGTGGTTTGGTATTAGATTGTCTTGGCTATAGAATCACATTAGTGCACTTATGTGTATTGAGCAGGACCGCTTGAGGTCGTTCTTCTTATACTGACTATATAGTAGAACTTGATCTCTGTTATTATGAAAGTTCGTACTCTTAATCCCTATACAATAACCTTGACACGTAGGGCAGTATGTATTTCTTTGATTCATCAATGGGTGAGATTTATATGTATTAAATCAACAAACTCGGTGAGTTGGGAAGTAGTGCTGTATCTATGGTCTGCTGTTGATTGTAGAAGGAATCCATGTCCGACATAGGTTGATGATGTCCCCTTGAGGAGCTCATAAGGTTTATCATGTAAATCTTGCAAGTGGATTAATTTCCGGCATGATAATAAGGTTGAGTGGTACTACTCTCGGTTGAGATATTAATTAATTTGAGTTGTCAGTAACTTAATTAATTAATGGGCATTGTATATCTTAAACATGGGGAGACAGTCGGGCTTATAATAAGAAGGAGCCCAGAACATAATTTTGGGATTGGACGGGTAGTACAGTAATAATATTTTAGTGGACTATATTATTATTATTGGATTTAATTAAAAGCTTTGGGCTAAGCTTGGTTAATTAAATTCAATTGAGGCCCAGCCCAATTTCTCCTCCTGGTCCCTGCTGTAGCCCAACTATATAAGTCATCTCAGCTCCTGTTAACCCTAAGTCATTGCCTCATTTGACAGTTAGAAAAGAATAGGAGCAGATTGAGAGAATCCTGCGGATTGTTGCCCACACAACAGTAGGATTCGACTTGGGACATACAGCAGAAGATTGAGAGGTGGTTCTCTGCAACGGTTCATCCTCTACATCAACCCAGAAGTACGGTAAACATTATTTTTGCTTTCGCTGATTTGTTTGCCTGTTAATCCTAACGGATCACGTTGAACTGCACGATCCAATTGCCAACAATTGGTATCAGAGCGTTGGTTTCATAGTGAAACGTGTGACGTTAGATTGGGGTTGTTTGTGATTATATGATTAAGTGATTTGATCTGGTTATAATCGCATGTTTTGTGCTTCTTGTGATTTATTTTTCGCTTGATAGAAAGCATGTTTTATGGATTGCATATGTGTGTTTTGTCGATAATATGGCTGTGTGTTTATTGTATTGAATGCACTGTACACACACGGATAATATATCATCGACGCTGAACAAGATGCCACACACGCACGGATAATCCATCGACGATGATTGTTCATCCTGGACTCGATTCCCTCACAGCTGTTGGTCTGTTCATCCGAACATGTCAGCCTGGATACCTCTGAAACGACAACGGGAAAGTAACGAGATAAATCAGTGGCGTGACTGACCGCGACGATGCTGAGTTCTGCTATCGACGAAGATCGATGGGAGGAGGCTGGCGCGACGTTGAAGAAAAGTCAGACCTGGATAGCTAGTTTCTGGGTTTTACAGAGGCGATTCCGGTGAGTCTGTGTTGCATGCAGGAGCGTCTCCCATGGCCTCCAATCGCGTCCGATTGGCAGCGGGCGGCGGCGATGCTCAATTCAGGGTGAGCTAGGGCTAGGCGATTTGAGGCAGATCCAGGCGGATCGGGGCAGAACGACGCAGATCCGGCGGCGTTGATGGTGGCCCGTGGCTGACCGGTGCAGACTGTGGATCGCTGGTGGCGTTGGCCGGATCCTGTGGGGTGTCGGCTCGATTCCGGCGGTGGCTGTGGGTGCGGCCGCCAGAGGCAGCGGGGCCTGGTTACGCCAGTACGAAGGCGCTACTAGATGGTCTAAGGCGGTGCGAATCTGGTTGGGCCGCCGGGTGTCTTCCTGGCGTGATGGAAGGCGGGCACGGGCGGCGGCAGTCTCCAGCGCAGTGGATCATCCGTCTGGTAGGGCGCCGTCGTGGATGGCGGTCTGAATATGGTTGGGCCGCCGGGTGTCTTCTGGGCGTGATGGAAGGCGGGCGCGGGCGGCGGCAGTCGTCGGTGACAGCGCGAAGGTTCCGGAGAGCTAGACAGCGAGGAAACAAGGCGGCTATCGGCGCGGCTCGTTTCCGGTGGCTGTCGGCTGGTCCGCCGGCTGATGCGCCGCTGCTACTGGTGTATGGAAGGAGTATCGCGGTTGGTGGTTTTTCTAGGGCAGCAGTTTGGAGATTTGGACTGTCTACTGGGCTTTAATTTGGGCTGTTGGGGCCAAATTTTTTTATAGTTGTTCTTATGGGCTGGCTCAATTTATTTTAGTTTGGTTGTTGGGCTTAGGGGTCCAATTTAATTAAAATATGTTTTGGGCTGCTGGGCTTTAATTACTGCTGGATTTTAATTAATTGTGGGTAATGGGCCAAACATGATAAATTAGTTATTTATAATGGAGCTAATTTTGTGCTAGTGGGCTTGGTGGATTTAATTTGATTTTGGGCTAAGATTATGGGCCATGGATAATGGGTTTGATTAATTATTTAATCTGCTGCTCATTTTGTGCTTATTTGTTGCTCTTGAGGCCCAATTAATTGTTCCACTATTTATACAATTAATTATGATATATAACTGATTTAATTGTTTTAACTTGACAATTAATTGTTATATATGCAAGGCATGTTCTATGTGATTTATTTACTTAAATTGCTGTTAATAGAAGCATGTCTAATTTGTATATTTTATTCTGGAATATTATATGCATGTTAAATACCCTCGGTGTTAAATAACTAAGTGGGAGAGGGGATTGGTAATTAATTCCCACGGCCTCCATTATTGGTTTGTAAGTGATGTGAGTAAACTTGCGCGTTGGCATTAGAGCCTTCCTCCCTAACAGATGAGTTTATTCACGGATCACTGGTGCAAACTTCTTTAAATAATTATTGTTTGTAATGTGATGCATATGGACTTGCGCGTTGGCTATAGTGCCTTCCTCCCTAATGGATGAGCTTATATGCGGTTCACTAGTACAAACTTATATAATTGATGGTTGTAGAAAGTTATCTGAGCGCGTGTGTACTTCTCCAACAGTAAGGCACACAAGCTTAGGCAGCGGACTTGGGATCAAATAATGGTGTACACTTAGATGTGAATAATTAGTATCCTCCCCAACGGAGTCACTGCTATTATTTACATGGCTAAAGAGGAACCGACTATTAATTATTTTGTCATAAAGTTAGGTTGACAAATGAAATTAATGGGTAAAATCTTCTCTTGTAAATGTTCGGGTTTGTAAACGTCCACACTAACGTGGCTTGCAGACTCACGGTGCTTGAGATGTCGGTGAATTTTATTTTATATTGTTTTGAGGGAATCAATATAAAAGGATAAAATTCGAAGATTTGATCGGAAGATTTATTTGTGATTCTCTGAATTTCGAATGGTTTTATTTCACTAATTGTTAACTAAAAGACATTATATTTACTCGTCCAAATTAAATAATTAGAAAAGAATCTTGGTTTTGAAAATTACTGCTTAAGAAAATACATGTGTATTCTCACAAAGGACGTCTCATGATGCCTATTAAAGTCTCTAGTGAAGAGATGAGAGGTTCATAGAAATATGATGGTCTCATGTAACTCTTCGGATACTAGAGTAAATTAAAAGGCGCAAGATCATGATAGAATCTGATGAATGAATTGGAAATACATGGAATAGAAGTTGAAGGGGAAACCTAAGTCAATTTTATTTTTCATAATTGCCTAGATGTTTTGAGTAAGTTCCACCTGAATTATAAGAGGATGTATATGGTGGGAAACTTCTGACAAAACATGTGGAATAGGAAAGCCAATTTTATCATAATGTGAACAAGTTTAATATCTTATTCACTAGTTGTTTAAATATGATTAGTGATGGCATCTACAGACACGAAGTGTGTAGATACTGGAATCACTAAATGTTTATCACTAAGTAAGGATAAGATTGTTATGACATGGGTAAAACTACAAAGGTAGTGGCTATTGCAGTGGGAGTTGTTTATTTATCTCATGATAAGAATAAACGATTGATTATGAGAAATTGTCTTTACGTACGTTTCATAGAAAGAATTTGATTTCGGTTTCTATGCATTAACGGATGGATACTTCATTTCATTTAAATGACATGGTCATAGTAATAAGGAATGAGGCTATAATCCGTTAAAGTACATTGGTGGATAATATGTAAACTCTTGAATCATGTACATCCCACAGATGAAATAAATAGTAATTAAATAATGCATCTTCTAATATTAGTAAGAGAAAGGAACCTTCGAAAATGAACTAAACATACATTTGGCGTCTATGACTAATTCATTTTACTTGAGTAGGATTCAAAAGTTGATAGCCGATAGACCGTAAGGTTTATCTGAAGTGGAAACTATCGGACTTGCAAGTCTTGCTTGGAAGTAAAAATGATTAACTGCCTTTTCAAGGTTGTGGGGTGTAGAGCCAAAGATATATATGTTGGAATTAGTTCATTCTGATTCAAGCAAACCTAATATTATCCAGGCGAGAGGTGGTTATGAATATTCGAAGATTATTCTGGAAACCAATATATTTATATGATGCACTGCATGTATAAGTTCTTTGATTAATTCAAGAATTGTTAGGCTGGTACAGTGAAGCGTCATAGAAAATATATTAAGTTATTATGATTCAATCATGATGGCGAATACCTCTTGGGATAGTTAGGAACTAATAATCAGAAGTTGAGATTAAATCTCAAGTTTACTACACTGGGCATGCCCCTGCTGAATGGTGTGGTGGATAGAAGGTGTAAGTCTCTTATGGTAATGATTAGATAGATGAAGAATTAATTGGAATAATTAAATTCATTTTATGGATATGCCCTAGATACAGTAATTCGTAAAACGTTTTGTCTGTTTGTGGGACATCCTAGAAAAATGAAAAGTGATTTATTTAGTTCAAAATATCAAAGGGTGATTGTCAACACAAACACCGGATTTTTGGTAAAGGACTATGTAATAAATCACAAACCCATGTATAAGTTGTTCTAAAGGAAGTGAGAGGAAAACACTAAGTAAAAGTACCAAGTGTATAAGAGGATATACCACAAGGTAAACTGCAACGCGTGTCACGTCTGATACACAATTACATGTAGTGCCTTATCGTAGTGGGAGGATTGTTTGACAACCCATAAAATATATGTTTTGGGAAAGTCGTAAGACTTGATCCCTAGTGAACATGATATTGTTCCACGGATACGACGCAGCACTGCAAGATGAAAATGCGGAATCTTAGTAAGTTGCAATAAATGTTGAAATAGAATCTACGGATTCTAAATTAAGTCTGGGAACTTGAAGGACCACTAAAATGGTGTAAAAGTCATTGCAAGTGGTCATAGGAAATAAAAGAGGATCATACGGTAAGGTGAAAACCCTTGGAAGCAAAGCTTGTTGCGAAAAGGTGTACTCAGAAAGAAATGGTTCGATTATGAGGACACATGTTCGCTGGTAGCTATGCTTATGTTGATCCGGATTCTTTTATTGCTGCTCATATTGAATTATGAGGAACAACAAATAGATGTCAAGACAGCATTTCTGATTGGAAGTCTTGAGGAAAACATCTATGTGAAGCAACCAGAGTAATTCATTGCAAAGTACTAATAGCATTTTGATAGTAAGCTTAAAATTGTCCAGCGATGGACTAAAGCAAGCTTTAAGATAGTAAAGCATCTGTTTTGATTAGGTAATCCAGTGGCATGGATTTAAATCAATGAGCGGATGAGTCTTGTGTGTTGTAAAGAGTGACGGAAACATAGTGGTGTTTCTTGTACTATACGTAGATAGTATCTTGCTCATTGGAGACAATGAAAGAGTATTATCGGGCGTATAGGTATGGTTAATAAAGCGGTAGAGATGAAGGACTTAAGAAAGGCAAAATATATCCTTTTGATCACGGTAATACGGATCACAGAAAGGACATTATGCTTATCTCAAGTTTCATAAATAATACAGTCCATACTCGTTTAGCATGTGAATTTATCTAAGTGAATGTGTCTTTGAGACACAAGAAGAAGATAAATAGGATGAAAACGGTTCCTTATGCTTCGGCGAATAAGGAAGCTTAATCTAAGGAATGCTATGAACGATATTGGATATCTGTTTTGCTGAATGCATGAACAGTGAGTATCAACGTAACCCGGAACAAGAATGATGAACTGTGGTAAGACATTTATAAAGTGCCTGAGAAGGACTGGAAATTATATGTGGACTTACTGGACAGATTCACTGCTTCTTGTGGATTACGTAGATTCGGATTTTTTAGTCAGATTGGACGGCAGTAAATTCACCTCAAAGGTTATGTGTTTAATCTTAGGAAGTAGAGTCATAATGTGGAGGAGTGTTATATAGAAATATATTTCAGACTCCGGACTCCATCATGGAAAGATGATGAATTGGAGCCTATGAGGCAGCCAAAGTATCTATATGACTCTAGAGACTTCATGATGGACTTTGAAGTATTTCTATGTTTGCCCAAGGTAATCACAATTTACATTGATGATATTGGTGCAGTTGCAAACTTGAAGAAATCACAAGTCCATAAGGCAATTAAACACATGGAGCGCGAGTACCACCTGTTACGAGAAATCGTATGATGAGGGGTAGGTTGTTGTCGCCTAGATTGCATCGGATGATGACCTAGTAAATCCATTTACAAGGACCTTAAGGCGAGAGCTTTTATTGGTCGTGTAGTGGGAGTAGGAATCAGATGTATGGCAGAAGACATGACAGCATAGTCTTTTAGTATAAGTGGGAGATTGTTGGATTGTATACTAAAAGTCTAGCTTTAGTATGAACAATGTCATAACAATATTTGAAATGAGATTCATTGATCAAATGATTGCATCTTATAATTTATTTTATATGCATGATGCAATAGTCCATTTACTTTATACTGTAGATAATATGTTGTGCGACAACACGCAGAAGATCATATTATCGGTTTTCTTATAAAGTATAAACAGATGCTCACAACTGAGATAGACGGGGACTCTCTATCGGTATGGTTGTAGTGTGGTTTGGTATTAGCTTGTCTTGGCTATAGAATCATATTAGTGCACTTATGTGTATTGAGCAGGACCGCTTGAGGTCGTTCTTCTTATACTGACTATATAGTAGAACTTGATCTCTGTTATTATGGAAGTTCGTACTCTTAATCCCTATACAATAACCTCGACACGTAGGGCAGTATGTATTTATTTGATTCATCAATGGGTGAGATTTATATGTATTAAATTAACAAACTCGGTGAGTTGGGAAGTAGTGCTGTATCTATGGTGTGCTGTTGATTGTAGAAGGAATCCATATCCGACATAGGTTGATGATGTCCCCTTGAGGAGATCATAAGGTTTATCATGTAAATCTTGCAAGTGGATTAATTTCTGGCCTGATAATAAGGTTGAGTGGTACTACTCTCGGTTGAGATATTAATTAATTTGAGTTGTCAGTAACTTAATTAATTAATGGGCATTGTATATCTTAAACATGGGGAGACAGTCGGGCTTATAATAAGAAGGAGCCCAGAACATAATTTTGGGATTGGACGGGTAGTGCAGTAATAATATTTTAGTGGACTATATTATTATTATTGGATTTAATTAAAAGCTTTGGGCTAAGCTTAGTTAATTAAATTCAATTGAGGCCCAGCCCAATTTCTCCTCCGGGTCCCTGCTGTAGCCCAACTATATAAGTCATCTCAGCTCCTGTTAACCCTAAGTCATTGCCTCATTTGACAGTTAGAAAAGAACAGGAGCAGATTGAGAGAATCCTGCGGATTGTTGCCCACACAACAGCAGGATTCGACTTGGGACATACAGCAGAAGATTGAGAGGTGGTTCTCTGCAACGGTTCATCCTCTACATCAACCCAGAAGTACGGTAAACATTATTTTTGCTTCCGCTGATTTGTTTGCCTGTTAATCCTAACGGATCACGTTGAACCGCATGATCCAATTGCCAACAATCTTGCCCTAGAAGTCATTGAGGGAAGATAGAAAAAAAAGAGGGCAAAAACGAAATTCACATTTTTGAGAGAGAATCCAGCGCAGTACTATTGCAGAGGCAATAACTGGAGTTTCAACCATCGGATCGAGCTGAATTTTAGTCACCACGTTCGTAACTTGAGGAAGTACATTTTGAATGGTGGAGATCGTGTTTAGAGTATTGTGTTGATGGGAATAGGCCGAAACCAGAAGCAGATTTTTGGGCGATTCAGTTCTGCGCAGTCAAGGGAAAGAGTCGTTTCTCACAAACAACCATTGGATCAAGTTGTGATTTGGACAACACGTTCAGAACTCATAGGGATAAATTCTAGACGGTAGAGATCAGCTTCTGAGGTTTCTAGAGGTGCGAACACTGAACGGCAATTGGTGTTGTTGGGTGAGGTCTTTCTAATCTCATTGTTTGTTATCAAGTATCAAGTGTCTTGATACGTTTGTGATAGAGTATCTGTGGTGGCAGATTGTAACTCTTGGATTTTTGTCTCATAGTGAAGTTTTTGGTGGGCTTCGGTCCCGTGGTTTTTACTCCTCATATTGAGGAGGTTTTCCACGTTAAATTACTTGTGTTATTTTGGTGATTGCTTGTTTTATCGTGCATTATATTATTAGGATTGTTTCCTGCTAGATTCACACAAGAGAAGGATAATTGATCATTCCGCTGCGTAAACGAATAGTTTATTATTTGATTATTCGTGTGTTTATCCAAACAGAGATCTCTTTAATTATATGTTGAAAAGACAATTATATCATCGACTTCAATAGTATTTCCTCCGTCCCCTTTAAAGAGGGTATTTTTTCTTTTTTGGGCGTCCTTTGGATGAGATGGAGCGAGTATACCTTAAACCATAAAACACAATACTATGTTTTTTGTTATGAAATCCATTTTTATGCTTTCAAAATCTACGCCAAAATTTTCAAAATCATCTCTATATACACTTACACACCTTATCAACTCTTAACTGACCCACATTTTATAGTATTTACTCAATTAATATGCATTTTCGCTATATATCTCAGATCAACTAATACACGTTAACACATCTAATACACATTGATTAAATATAAAAATTAAAACATACCCGATAAAATATTAAAAACAAATATCACTACAACATAAATGATGTTATGTTACACTTCACAGTAACACTTTTATTATATATAACACTTAATTGTAACACTATTTAAATTTTAATAATATGTAACACTTGGTTTATATGCAACATCAATAAGTAACATTTTTATAAAAGTAACACTTTTTAAATAACACTTTTATAATTATAACACTTTTCAGATTACACTTTTTTATATGTAACATTTTATTAATATCATTTTTCATATATTACACATTTTATGTAACACTATGAAATATTTAACACTGTCATATTACATTTTTAAATACATAATATTTTATATAAATGAAATATGTAATATTATATAGTTTAAATAATTAAAAAAACTAACACATTATTAAACAATTTATAAATTATATACAAGTTGAAAAAAATATATGCTCATATAAATAAAATATTTATTATGTAAAATATTTATTATGTTATACTCCGTATAAAAATATTAGTAATGTATGAAAAATATATTTATATTTATTTAAAATAATTTTAATACATATAAATTTATTTATAATAAAAATATATTTTAATTATACAATATGATTATTTTTAATTATTTAAATTATTACATTTCTTAATAAAATTATATCGTATAATATAATAATTTTTTAAAATTAGTTAGTATAATAACAACTCAAGTTTAAATGTATTAGATGATTTTAAAAATTATATTTTATTAATAAATTAATTAAAAAATATCGATGTAATGTATAATAAAATAAAAACTCAAAATAAAAATAAAATTATAGTTAGTCAAGGTGGTGGAAGTAACTTATTCTATCTAACAAGTCAAAGGTTCAAACCTGATAAGTGCTTTTTTTTCCTTATAAAATGTGTTACATAAAAAGAATACCACATGTAACATTTATAAATTATTAAATAAAGTTTTTATCTATTGTAATATTTTATTAAAAAGTATTATTAATGATCGAAACTATTGTAATATTTTATTAAAAAGTATTATTAATGATCGAAATAGTGTTGTTTTAGATAATAAACAGCACGAGCAATCATTGCACCATAAAAAATATTACATATTAGCTACAATAACACTTTTTTTATATTTAATAACACTTTTTATGTGTTATATATAGCAAGTTATGTTGTAGTTATATATTATTATTATTATTCGATCACTAGTATTCAGACACACATAAACTAAAAACAAATATAACATAAAAGGAAAATATGCCATGAACGAGATAAAATATTACATGAACTAATTATGTAAAATTATAATTACATAGTATTCTTTTGGAAATTAATTATTACTAAACTCTATTAAACTGTATAACAAAAAATAGAACATCAAACACAAAATTAGGATCTTGGATGTTCTTGGTATTACATCTCCTATTACACAGGTTAAATGAGTGACACGTGTGCAAGGAAGAAAATTTCAACCATTGCCCCTAAGGTTTAAAATTACCTTTTAAGCAGTGACGGTGCCAAGATTTCTCGGGAGGGGGGTCCAATTTGTCTCTATCCCGTAGAACTTTTTACTTTTATTTTTGCTCATAAATTTAGGAAATGATTACTTCTAAATAATTTACTACTATGTGAAAGGAGCATATCAAACCACTTGGCTACAACAACCTATAATACTAAATTATTACATATATTAATTATTTTTAAAATTTCAGGGGGCCTATTGCCCCCAGCCCCAACATGGCGCTGTCCCTGTTTTAGGGTATACTAGTAATTTCCATCCGTGCGTTGTACGGAAAGTATGTTATAAGATTATTGTTAATTATATATTTTTATTTATATATTTTTATCTTGAGGGAATATATATTTTACTTATTTTGTCCATATTTTGTGTGGTTTGAATTTTGTTATAGCATTTTTTTTGTTTATGTTTATAAGTGGAGTATCCCGTTTATGTTTTGCACGAATATTATTATATTATATGATTAATTGTGTACTATCATTGATATTATTTCTTTTACTCCCCGTGTCCTTCTGTCAGGGTATCATTTTCTTTATCTATGTTAATTAAGGAGTCTCCTCTTCATCTGTTTTATTGGTTTCATTTTTTCATTTTGAGCGTCGCATCCTAATGGTTTTATTTTCGTTTTTGGTATATAGTACCTATACAAAACAATTAAAATATCTCCACGGAACTCACCTATCATACTAATCCAACTACCCAATATAAATTTAAATATTATGTTCCTTAATTCTCGTGCAAGAAGCAAACATAATCATTAGGATGGAACGGAGGCAACTCCACCTTATTCTACAATATTCATCCTTAAAGAATTTTGAAAGGCAAAAACTTATCAATGTTTAATTCAAAGATAAAATAATGCACGAATACGATCTTCGAAAAATGAAAATTTCCACCATAATTACATTCTCCAAACACAAATCATTGAGTAAAACAACGGCCTAATAAGATTCAGTAATAAATCATTAGAGAGGTGGACTTGAACCATTAAATTTATTTATCCAAAATTAAAAATTTAAAAATTCTGAATGCATAAGAAAAAATAAGCTCCATACAAATAAGGAATTAAAATTCATTAATGTGTTTCACATTCCAATGCTTGGCGGGTGTTATTTTAAATTGATTGCAATTAATATAAAAAAATACATATATCATATTCGGTTTATATAATAGGTAAGTATATTATTTATCTAAATAATTTCATTGATTGATTTGATTCAAAATTTAAGATAAATATTAACTTTGTATAATTAATTATATTAAAATTATTTTATTTTAATTTTATTTTTCATATTAAAAAGTAGATATAATTTCTCTATAAAACTCAATTATTATTTTGTTTTAAAATAAAGATATATTTTACTATATTATATTTTTCTAATTAAATAACATATGAATAAAATAAAATATAAAATATTATTTAATATAATAAATTACAATTATTAAAACAATATTGGGAGGATTACTACTAGGTACGCAAAAAAACCCTTAATTAATATGAGATATAAACATACTAAAATATTACTACTAACTACATAAATATATAGTGATATTCTAATGTATCCCTACAAAGTGCTGCACATAAATTTGTGTGCAGTAAAAGTTCGTCCGCAGCAAAAGTGTGTGCAGTAAAAAAAGTGTATGCAGGAAAAAAGTGTGGTGGTCCTGCGGTGATCCGGCAAAGCTCCAGCGAAGCTCCGGCGGCAGTCCGGCAGTGCTTCGGCGACCGGCCGGCGGAGCTCTAGCGTCGGCAGTGGCGGCGATAATTTTTCGGCGGTGCTCCGACGATCGGCGGCCGGCCGACGGTCCGGCGGTGGGTGAGGGGTGAGGGTTTGTGGTTTAAAATTGTATTGGTTTAGGGTTATATTTGGTATTTTACTTTAATATTTTGTATGTGAGAGTAATTATTTTAAATTAATGTATCTTATAGTAATTAGATGTACAAAGTTTGTACCTCTGAGTTATTTTTCCAATAATATTCATAGAGACGATACTAATAAAAATAAAATTGAATGAATAATTAAAATACATTACAAAACTTAAAAAATAGATTTCATAAATTAATCCTAAAGATTATATATATATTCTCCTAATGAAATAAAATTAAATGAAAACTTATAATAAATTAGTCGCTCCATCTCATAAAAGATTGTACCCCTAATTCCAGCACGGAAATTAAGAAAGTGATAACTTTTAGGGGTATAATGTTATTTTTTTGTAATAAATAAATGATAAAGTATGTTAGGTAGATATGATCTTTTTATAAATAAAGTGTATGTGGAAGGGTGGTTGTTTTTTACTTTTTACTTTTCTGGAAATGTGCAAATTTTTGTGGGACAACCCTATTATTGGTATTATATCCCCATGCTTAGTAGGCCCAAAGCCCAATAACCCCTAAAATACTTGGAGAAGGAGGCCCAACCCTATAGCAGTCCAAACCGAAGGTACATACTGAAAGGACAATCAAAGTAGCCCAAGGAGGTCAATACAGCCCAAAGGCCCAGTCGAAGAAAGAGCAAAGAAAGAACCCAGTAAAGGGGCCGAAGCAAGAAGACACCCTCGGCCGGGAACCTCGGCGGCATCCCTCCCTTACCTGAGAGTTCGGACGAGCATCACAGCACTGGAAGTCAACCTGTTCGAGGACCAAATAGACAACAGAAGCAGTGTAGTAAAGAACAAACACCATCATGAAGATTGACAAGTGCAGCAGGCTAGAAGACAAGGCTAACGGGAAGAAGAGATGTCTTGGATAGCAATCCTAACTAGAAGACAGTAACTGACTGGCGCACCTTACCTTAACTACCAATGGGAAGCCAGCAAAGGACGGAGGCACTCTGCGAAACCCTGAAAAAGCAACCAGCAGCATCCAGACTTCTCCTCAGGCTGGTCGGCGTATTAGACAGCTTCATTAAAGATGGCTTATCCCCATCCAAGTGGCGCAAGGCGATTGTCTCCGGATTAGAGTTTTTAGATAGTATAAATAGCCTTTTTCACATGATAAAGGCAGGTAACTGATGCTCACTTTAGACATTACACTTGTAAGATTTGGTGGTTTATGAGTGTTGTTCTAAGGGAGGATAATAAAATCGGATATAGTTCTTTGGTGGAGATTGAGTCTTTTATTGGTTTTGATCCCTTTGTTTATGGTTTTATTATGCATGATTGTGTTCTTTCTTGGTTCCGTTTCTAAATAATTTTATCTCTTAAATACTTATTAATGAGCCAAGAACACGCATCAACATCTGGCGCCGTCTGTGGGAAATGCAACGATTAGCCATTCTTGTTTTGTTTTTCCTGATTTTTTTGTTTAATTATGTAAGAAAAATCCCTGGTTTCTTGTTTTGCTTCCTGAATTCGAGATGGGAGAAGGAGGTTTTATGACCTACGGAAACGAAAAAAGGGGAGAGTATTCCAGGGCCTAATGAAATATCACGAGACGTGAAAATAATATCCAAATCAGCGCACCAGTCATGGAGGTGCACACTCCGGTAAGGTCTATTCATGTTTCGAATTTGGGCGACCCTCAAAAAACGAAAGAAATGAATGAAAATATTCAAAGGGTGATTGACGAGTACGCCGTGAAAGCTCCCCCAGTTCAACCGGCGAGGTTGAGCTTTAGCGGTCCTCACAGGGGAAGCCACAGCGATCTACCAGAAGATCTCTAAAGGAGGAAAGATGCCAGGAAGGAACTCAGCAGAGGGGATGCCAGAGAAACTATTAACTTCATACGGAGGAGGAATGTCGAAGAAATGGAAAGTGTGAACAAAACTCCGGCAGAAGGCAGGTGCAGTGAATATCTTCATCATCTAGAAATGGGAGCGCAAAGGCAACCACAACATGGAGGGAATCAGGAGAAGAGAAACCCCTTACCCCCGGAGGTACCAGTGGGGAACGATGCCAGAACGCAACCGCGGCCTGGACGGAATCAAGAGGCTGAGAACCATCCAACAAGGGAGAGGCCGAGAGGTGAAGAATCTCGCCAACCTCACTCATAGAACTAAAGAAGAGGTCGACCCGTGACTCAGAAAATGCCGGCGGAGGACGAGGCCCCATGAAGAATCCCATATATCTCTCAAATGAGGCATAACAGATGCAGAAAGCCAAGGAATCAGAGATCCTACTCATCCTCAGAACTATACTCCCAGGATAGCTGAGATCCTTCATGGGAAGACCTACCCACAACTGAGTTATCTTTATCTTAGACCAGAAGGAATAAGAGGCCCGCCTTGCGAAAAGGGACGAGACGAAGGGAGACCCAGGTAGAAGTGTGGTTTGAGAACGGGGAGGTATTTCGAATGCCCCGGCCAGAGATCTACAGGCCCTGATGAACAAGGAAGTGAACAAACACTTCGCAGATCTGGAAAGAAAGATGTCGGGAATAGGAGGAGTCCTCCAATTCTCGGTGGCTCCTTCACCCTTCACGGTGGAAATCAGCAATGCCCCTCGGCAACAAGGAATCAAGTTTCTCTCCATCTTGATTTTCAATTGTGATTACGATCCATATTCTCACATTGAGAAATCTCTGATATGGATGAGGGCGAAAGGCGCAAATGAGATCACACTATGCTAGATGTTCCCGCTGACCCTGGGAAACAAGGCCCATGCCTGGTTTAGGGCGGTCCCAGCAGCCTCCATCAAGAGCTGGAGAGAACTGATGGAGGTCTTCATGATGCAGTACTCGTATATTGGGGCACCAAAAGAATCAAAACACAAGTTGGCTAACATCCGTTAGGGTTCGACAGAAAGCTTGCGAGATTTTATGAAAAGGTTCAATGAGAAGAGGCCAATGGGGATAGTCATGGGGGATGAAGCCTGCCTCATCACGGTGATGGGAACACTTCACCCTGAAACTAGTTTGTGGAAAGCGGTACAGCTCAAGCTGCCCGTATCCTACTCAGCCTTAATGGTCATGGCAAGCGAGTACATACAAGCAGAGAATATATCTAAGATGGCAAAGAAGGCCAGTAACTAAAGCACCTCGGCAGAGCCGAGCAAGGAAAGAGTCAGCGTAGGAGAGACAAAAGAATATAAAACGCCCGCCACTTTCAAACCTTTCACGGAAGATACCAAGGTACAACAGATGTACGAGGAACTAAAGTCGGGAACCAACTTGAACATTGCCGAGGTCTTCTACTATGTTAAAGATTAATAAGTCATTCGAACGCCGAGGCCAGTCCTTCGAACCTCGGAACTCACCAACCCTCAAAAGTACTGCATGTACCACAAGCCACATAGGCATAACACCGACCAATGTCGGGATCTAATTACGAAATTGTGGAAGTTGTTTAAAGAGGGAAAGCTGAGAGGAATGCTGCAGGCTCCAAGGCGAAGGGTGTACAGGAGAGATGCTAATCTTTTCCCTCCTCCGGGTCGACCGAGATCCCCGGACAGAGAACGGAATGGAGAAGCGATCCCCCTACCTCCTCTGCCTCCAGGACGCCCACCAGTGTTCAACAAGATAGGAGGACAGGCCCCGAGGGGAGACAGACCCAGAGAAATAAACATAATGGAGCCAATATAGAAAACCCCTTATATCGGAACCTCTCAAGCACTGACCACGACATCGAAAAGGAAGACGAAGGCAGAATTGAAAGACTTAGACCAACAGATTCCTCAGGTGTGGTCGTTAACCTCGGCGGCGAAGGGGATAACGGAAGCAGACATCATCTTCACGAAAGCGGACTTCTACGGGGTAAGCACTCCTCATTCCGACCCTTTAGTCATTTCGCCGATACTGTAGGGAGTCAAAGTTCATAGATGTTTGGCAGATACCGGGGCGTATGCCAATATAATCTTTAAAGAGGTATTCAAAAATTTTTGAGATCAAAAGGTTCGGTAATATGCTGACTAGGCCGACCATGGAAGTTGATTTGTCAGTCCAGTTGGAAGGTTCAGATGGGAAGACCCGGATGCAAAAACAGCTAACATTCAAAGTTGTAGATCAAGACTCTTCATACAATTGTATACTGGGGCGCCCGTTAATCCACGCCTTCGGAGCTATTCCATCCACCCTTCATCAGTGTCTTAAATTTGTCATAGTTGATGGCAGGGTAGCGACGGTGATAGGAAATCAAAGGAGAGCGAGAGAGTGCTCATTCGTGAAAAAGGTAGAAGGTCTGAGTTATCATGACATGGATTACGAGATGTTAAGCTTTGAGGATATCATGGAAGAAATGGAGAACTCCGAAGTACGTACAGAAATCGAATAACCAACAGAAGGGGAGCAAGAGATAGAAAAGCCCGATGTGATCCTGGTAGTCGCCAGAGGAAAAGAAATAGAGGAACAAGGGAAAAACATACTCCTCCCAACCACCGAAGCACGCCCAGGTTCGATTGTTCAAGAAATGGAAAATAAGGAGACAGCAGCAAAGGAGCCGAGGCAAAAACCAGTGATACCGGACAAGGATCCAAGGACAAAACTAAGGGAATGACCCTCGGCGGCAGGGAAAACAGAAGTGGTACAGCTAGATCCGAAGAACGCTGATATCAAAGTCAAGATTGGGACAGAATGGAAAAGCGAATTCAAGGAAGAGCTAACCCAGCTACTAAAAAAGAATCTGGACGTGTTCATCTGGAACCTGAATGAAACACCCAGAGTGCACCCGAAATACGCTTGTCACAGGCTGAACATCGATCCCAGTATCCCACCATTCCACCAGAAAAAGAGGAAATTTAGCCTCGAGAAGAACGCGACCATGGAATTGGAAGTGCACAAGCTATTGGCAAGTGGAAGAATTAGCGAATGTAAATACCCGATAAGGGTACAGAACCGAGTCATGGTAAAAAGAAAGAGGGATCATGGAGACTATGCATCAATTTCATTGATTTAAACAAGGCGTGCCAGAAGGATAGTTATCCCCTCCCATCAATTGACCAGATGGTTGATGCCATGGCAGAACATGAGATCATGAGCTTCATGGATGCATTCTCGGGATACCACCAGATCCCAATACACCCGGACGATAAGGCAAACACAGTGTTTTTCTACAGAAATAGAGTTTACGAATGGAACAACATGCCATTCGACCTAAAGAATGCTGGGGCTACTTATCAAAGATTGGTTAACAAAATGTTTGAAATAGAGATCAGAAAGATAGTTGAGGTCTACGTGGATGATACCGTGGTGAAGAGCCTGAAAAGGATAGATCACTTCGACCATCTAAAAAAGGTTTTCAAAATCTTCCGACACTATGGAATGAAGCTAAACTCGAAGAAATGTACGTTCGGGGTGAGCAAAGGAAGTTTCCTCAGATATTTAGTTAGCTCAAGGAGGATTGAGATGAACCCAAAAGAGGTAGAGGCGATCCTAAAAATGGACCCACCGAGACACTTAAAAGAGGTTCAGAACCTGAAGGGAAGATTGGCTGCCTTAAATAGGTTCATGTCAAAAGCATTGGACAAATGTAAGCCATTATTCGACATCATCATAAGGGCCAAGTTTGAATGGACGGAAGAGTACGGGAAGGCATTTGACGAGATCAAAAAGGAGCTGTCAGACCCTAGAATTCTCTCCAAACCTTCACAAGGTGAGATGCTCCAGCTATATCTAGTAGTATCTAGAACGGCGATCAGTTCAACACTAGTTAAAACAGAGGAGAAGAATCAAAAGCCAGTATACTTCGTAAGTTAATCCCTGAGAGATGCAGAACTTGGATACCCGATAATGGAGAAAATGGCGTATGCTCTCGTTATGAGCTCGAAGAAGCTGAGACCATACTTTATGGAGAATACCATTGAGGTATTGACGATGTTCCCTTTGAGACAGGTACTCCAAAGGCCAGACACCTCGGGAAGACTATTAAAATGGTCCATTGAATTGGGGCAGTTTGATATAGCGTACCTACTGAGGAATGCAGTCAAGGGGCAAGTCATGGCGAACTTTATAGTAGAACTAACTTTCCCTATACCAACCGATGAGGAAAAGAGAAAACATTGAGTCATGAATGTGGACGGTTCAGCAACGGCAGTAGCATCGGGAGCCGAAATCATCATTCGAACGCCATCCAGAGAAACCTTTTTGATCGCGATTCGGTTCAGCTTTGTTGAGAGTGGAATTTCACGTATTTTAGGTCTCACATTACACCGTTTTTGATAGAATGTGGCCATGATTTTGTATAGAATGACATGGTTTTCATATCTTGCATAATTAAGATGCTACTAAGGTGTTTTGTTGAGTTTTGAAGGGTAAAACATGATCAAAAGTTCAAAGTTGGAATGAGGAGTGAAAGTGAGAAGGAATGCTGAAAAATACAGTCCATGTTGCACAAATTTCTGTATTCTTATAGAAGTCCAAATTGATCATATGATATATGGTTAGAAAGCAACAGAAGAGAGGGTCGTTTTGAAGTAAAGAACACCCCAATTGGATTCCAAACGAGAAAGTTATGATCAAAGTGCTAACGTCGCACATGCTGTACCGAGCAGCCACTTTGCATGACTTTTTACATATTCAAATGTTGGAGTTTCTGAGAGTTCTTTATATTGATAGAAAGCCAAGGAAAAGAGGAACGCATGAGCATAAAAATCATTCAAATTGGATTCCGTATGAAGAAGTTATGCTCAAAACGGTGAAATCGCGCAGCGCAGTCTCCGCAGCTCGAGAGGTCGCTCGGCTCGAGCGGAACCCTCAATTTGCGAATTTCCAGCCGAGTGGGGTGCCCTCAGAGTCTACACAACGTTCCCGTTTCACCATATGCTGCTCGGCAGGTTTGGGGGCCACTCGGCCATGAGCTCGGCTCGAGCAAGGTGCCGAGCGGCCCATTTCAGGGCCCAGACGGGGTCTGTTCGATGCAGCAGTGTATATATACCCTCAAATCGCGATTCTGAAGCAGTTTTGATTGCGAAAAAGCCCTGCATCAGTCCTAGAAACAATTAGGGAGATCAAAACACAAATTGGAGAGGACCCATCCAGAACCCATCATCAATTCACACCTCTAATCCTTCTATATCAGATTGACAACCTGATTTCACCATCCATCCACTTTCAAGAGGGTTTCAAGTGCTAATTGAGGGAGAATCGAGCAATTGGAGAGACGGAGAAGGAACAAAAGACTACGTCTACACTAGGGTTTCATATTTCCTATCTTTTTCTTCCTTTTACTTTGATTTTTGGTATGAATTGCTTAGCCATGAGTGTTGCTTGTGACCTCATGGGCTAATTTTATATACAGTTCTAAGGTTTGATGGATTGATTTAATTGATTTGAGAATTTAGACCAAAGATTGTGATTTTATGCAGTTGAGCTTTTGATTTGACTTATTTTATTAAGACATGCTTTTCTGCTTCGTAACGTCTTCATAATATATTCATGACATCCGCTATAATGCTTGGATTATTGTGTTAGCTTGTGTGCGTTCATGATTGGTATTGTCTATCTGTTAGGGATTAGAGTAGCTCCGCTATAAGCACTTTAATTTCATGAACTGGTTAATCAAATACTTGATTAGTTTAGTGGAACAATGCAATTAGACAATCAAGTAGGAAGTGAATAGAACCTTGTAGTAATTCCAGAAAATATCTTGTTAGTAGGGCTTACCATCCGGAGGTATTGTTGCTTGCTTTGATTAGTATCGAGGAATAAGGCTTGGTAATATTTGCGCACCTTAAGATTTAAACCAGATTAGACTGTTAGCTTTGAATCGAATCATATTCGGTGGGATAACAGGGATATGTGGTGTATTTTCAGTGAAACTGCATGAATGAACAATCGTAAGTTTAATAACCCAAATTAATTGGTCTCTACCTGATACCTTAGAACTGTTCGTTATCTCTTGATTAGAAACTTGCTTTTATTTTTATTGTCTTTTAATTAATTTAGTTATTTATATTTTTAGTATTTTAGTTAATTCGCAACAAAACATTGAAAATCGGTTACCTTATTCTGATTAAGCTAGTATAATTAGAAAATAAATAGTTAGTTGTCCCTTGGGTTCGATAATTTAACTTGGTCACTTACCGCTACAATTGATATCCTTCATACTTGGGGATTAAATTATAGTGCGCAGAAAAAGCCTATCAAGTTTTTGGGGCTACTAATAATGAGACAGAATACGAGGCTCTACTGAATGGTTTGAGAATGGCGCTGGCCATGGGATCAGATGAGCTGATGATATATAGCGACTCGCAGTTGGTGGTGAACCAAATGAAAGGGGAATACGAGGCCAAGGATGAAAACATGAGCCACTATAAAGGATTGGCCGCAGGCATATTACAGAAGTTCAAGCAAGTGTTTTTAGAGTGCATCGACAGGAAAGATAATATGTGAGCTGACGTATTGGCTAAGCTGGCCACAGCATCGAACGCTGAGAACCTGAATAACATCAACATCGTGAGGCAGTAGAACCCATCAGACACCACCGTGTGGGTTTTAAATGACCAACTGACAGAAGAGTCATGGATGACCCCGATCAGGGCATATTTGGAAGAAGGAAGGGTACCCTTCCTTCTGGACAAGGCTCGGCAAATTAGGCTTCGATCGGAGAGATACGTCTTAATGGAAGGAAAGTTGTACAAGAGAGGATATTCATCACCACTCTTGAAATGCCTAACTCCTGAGGAAGCGAGCTATGTATTAGCAGAGATACATGAAGGCATATGAGGGAATCATATAGGTGGGATCGCTCTAGCACACAAAGTGATCAAGCAAGGCTACTTCTGGCCAATGCTAAAAAAGGACGCCACTCAATGCGCGAGGGCATGCGCAACTTGTCAGAGACTGGCTCCAATAGTTAGAGCATCCTCAGAACAGCTAACTTTAGTGTTCAGCCCATGGCCCTTCGCGAAATGGGGGATTGATTTAATCTGGCCGCTGCCTACCGAAAAGGGGGAAACAAATTTGCTATCATGGCAGTAGATTATTTCACGAAGTGGGCAGAGGTAGAACCCATCTCGACGATCACCAAGGCTCGAGTCGACAAAATTCATCTGAGAAAATATCATTTGTCGGTTTAGGATACCATTTGCCATAGTGATCGACAATGGCAAGCAATTTGACAATGCCAGACTAAGAAAGTTTTGTGAAGATTACGACATTAAGAAGTGGTCCTCCACACCATACCACCCGCAGTCTAACAGGCAAGTCGAGGCAGTGAACAAGATCATCAAACACACAATGAAAGCCAGGTTAGAAAAGCTAGATAGAAAATGGCCTGAGGAACTACCGGGAGTCCTGTGGTCATACAGGAAAACGACGAGAACCTCCACTAATGAGACCACATTCTCGATGGCCTTCAGTGCCGAGACGATGATTCCAGGGGAGATAGGAGAACCCAGTCTGAGAATCACTCTCCACAGGGAAGAGGCAAACGATAAATTAATCCAGGAGAATCTAGACCTATTGGAGGAAAAGAGGCTGAACACGAAAATACACAACGCGATCTACAAGCAGAGAGCGAAAAGGTTCTACAACTCAAAGATAAAGCTAAGAAGATTCAAAGATGGAGAACTAGTACTCTGAAAAGTATTGGGCCCGGCAACACAGAGTAACTGTCAAAACTGGGAAGGCCCCTATGTGATCAAGAGAGTTCTGGAATGGGGAGCATACGAGTTGCAAGAGGTAGATGGCAGGAAGATACCACACCCCTGGAATGCACAACATTTGAAAAAGTACTACAAATGAAATAGAGAGCAGGGCGAATGAGATTGGTGATGCAACTTTTGTTATAGCTTTAAATTAAGGTATTAGGCCATACTCTGTGGAAATGGAAATTGTACAAAATTCTTTTTGGGATGTGTGGTTAAGGAGGTCATTATTTATTGGGATATTATTAGGCCATACTCTATGGAAAGGGAAATTGTACAAAAATCTTTTTGATGATATATGATTAAGGATGTCATTATGTTCATAACAAATGGTAAAGGGTATTTATTTGCTGGGATATCATGGCCTTGGGGATATCAATATGTAAAACATCACCCCATAAGCTTAGAAAGAATATTGCGTGCATAAGTAAAAGGATCACGAAATAACAATGGCGAAAAAAGAATCGAGACTAAAGAATAATAGATACCGAAAGGAAACAACCAAAAAGGGAAACAAAAGGCATGCCGAAATAAAAGGCAGAATCGAAATTAGAATAAAAGGCGTAAGTGTGGGATTTATGGAAAATCAGAATAAAGAGGCCAAAACATCAGGCTAGGAACTCAAAACCCAAATTCAAGGTATCAGGTCAGAACTAAAAAGCTAATCAAGGGGGGCTCGGTATAATGGGAATAGATCATTTCGGATAAAAATGGAAATAGTGGAACCAAAATGAGAAGGTAGCAACAGACCTCGGAACAGGTTCGGGAAGGGACACAAACATATATATATATAGCGGATATATGTAATGGTCGGAATGTAAGGTTTGGAGTAAATGGAACTGACTTTGGAATGTCGTTGGAAATAAACACGAATATGTGCACAGGGCGGATGATGATTAGTGTGAAAATTTACGTGTTTTAGAGTCCGATTTAGCATCATTAGGAGGGAATTATATCAGTATTTGTGCATCTTGTGGTAGAATTGTATAAATTTGTGTTTCAAATACACGTGAGGTGTTATTTCGTGTTTTCAAGTGGAAAATAAGGTGAAAAGAGCAGAAACGGAAGTCGAAAACAAAGTCGAAATAACGTCAGGAGAAGGAGGCACCGGCATGACTCGTGCCGACCAGTGTGCCTAAGTCGTGCCGCACGGTATGCCAGGTCATGCCGAACATGTTGCCGAGAGGTGCCCGCACATGCCGCCGAGCACACGCGCCGAAGTCGCCGAGATGCATGTGTCGTGCCGCCGATGCCCATCGAGGAATCCGCATGCCAAGAGCCCGCACGACTCATGCGGTAGGTGGCAGGACTCGTGCCAGTTTCCAGCGTGGACCATTTTCATGTTTTCATCATTTTCTCAGCCCGTTCATATTTTTAACGTGAAAAAGCCCACTTTTGAGTTAGAATTCGTGAAGGATCAATTCTCAACTATTAAAGGAGTCCTTGGGGTGTTACAAACCCTAACTCTCCACAACTCTCCATAACTCTACACACCTTTTCACAATTCACCATCCCATCCACCCATCTCGGGAGTTCATCAGTGTTGCTTACTTGAGAAGGAGAACAAGAAGGTTTAGAATTACGGAGGAAAGAACGGAGGATCGCACCATTCTTAGGGTTATTCTTATTCTTTCTTTCTTAATTTTGAACAGGCTTTCATACCTAACCATGGGTGTTGCCTGTAACACCATGTGCTAGTACTTCTTGGATATCGTTAGATTTGAAGGTTAAGTTGTTTTGAATTGATGATCTAGATTTAAAGTTGGATACCCTGCAGTATACTTATTCCTTTATTAATGCTTTGAATTGAGATTGATATTTTTGTCCTACATGATCTGTCCTTATTCATGGGTATGTCATTGTCCTATGCATGTTCATGATTATTGCTTGTGTCATAGAAGAGATTATATTTGTCAACCTGTTATGGGTAAAGGGGATCTAACCATATAACCTTTATTCATTAGAATAATTAATACTGGATACCTAATATATTTATTAATTACCATTCTAGAGGATTTGGTTTCTTAGATTGTTAGGTGGGAACCGGGGATTAATTCTTAAGTACCTATAAAGGAAAGTCTAATACACTAGCCTTTAATGAAATTTTGCATGAAGTACCTAGAAAGGGAGAAAGGAATATTCTTCTGCATCTGAGGGTTTGAACCAGATTTATGTGTTAAATGGTGTACCCCACCATTAGGGGCCCCCACCGCCCCTGCCCTGGGGATTGGTGGAAGAGGTAAATCGCAGGATGTGCCTCAAGTGGCTTATAGGGAGGGCTCACTGTTAAACTTGTGCTTGCAAGGGGCCAAATCCATGCCAAAGGCAGGATTCGAACCCCCACCTAGGGGTTTAACATAATTAAGTGATTGCTTTCATAAGAACTGCAGGATTCTAACCGATTGTCTAGTGATTTGATTTAACCAATTTAACTAGATTACCTAGAGCTATCTATATTCTCTCTTGAACACTTCCATATTTAATTTTATCTGCTATTTTATTATTTTTAATATTTATTTTCTGCATCTTTAATTTAGGTAATTCTCTTAAAATACCCAGATTAGTCTTATATTAGAATAGTCATAGATAGGTTAAATAGTAAGTCTAGAATTATCCTTTGGGTTCGATAATAGACTTGGTCACACGCTTATCTGCAACTAATTTCCTACACTTGGGGATACGCAAAAAGGTGAACAATCAAATGGCGCCATTGCCGGGGATAATTCCCTAGGCTTTACTATTTAATTCTTTTATGATTTATTTTAATTTAGGATGTTAAATTTTTAATTGCTTTTATTTTATTTTATTTTTTTTATTTAGATCCAAACTATTCTAATCAGCTGCGTGAGCACAGGTAAAATTAGCTAAGATGACTGATGATCAGGCCCCAACTCCCATGCGGGACCAGTACAAGCTGAAGCACACCACAAATGCTAGATTGAATGGACCCGCAATCACTGTGGAAAATTTTGAGCTACCGTTTGGACTGATCCGGATGGTACAAGTACAATAGTTCAATGGTAATCCTTTGGAGAGTCCTAGTGAGCATCTGCAACTATTTAATGAGTATGCAAGGACACAGAAGCATAGGAATGTTCCGGAGGATGCTATCAGAATTAGGCTTTTCCCATTCTCACTAACGGGAAAAGCCAAAGAATAGTACAACAACCTTCCTGCAGGATGTTGTACTACATGGGAGCAGTTGGCAGATAAGTTTTTGAACAAATACTTCCCTCCCTCTAAGAGCTTTAAGGTGAAGCAAAAGATCACACTATATAAACAAGGAGCCTTGGAGAGTTTTTATGAAGCGTGGGAAAGGTTCAAGGACCTGTTGCATTGTGGTCCACAGCATGGATTTACAAAAGACACTTACTTAGGCTTTTTCTATCAAGGCCTAAGGAGTGAATCAAGGGTGTTGGTGGACGCGACAGCAGGAGGATCAATCTTCAAAAAGTCAGCAGATGAAGCAGAATAGATCTTTGAGGAGATGGCAGCTAACACATATGATTGGCCTATGGAGAGATCAGAAGGAGTCGTTTTTGATAAAGTGGCTAAAGTAAAAGTTCAGGTCAATAGTAGTGAGCTATCAGAATTAAAGAGTCAACTCAGTGAGCTGCATAAGAAGATGGATCGTCTCAGACTAGGAAACAAAGAGGAGAAAGCTAGAATGAATCAAGATGAAGATCATATGGAGGAAGCAAATTATGCTATGGGTCAAAATTTTCAAGGGGATTACAGAAATAGATAGAATTTCAGACCTAGTAATTAACAATGGGGGAGGAATGACCAAGGAAATTCCAACTTCAACAATCATAGAAGGAATGAAAATCTGTCATATGGAAACCCAAGTAATACAGTAGCACCTCCTTCAGGAATTGATCCAGCCCATAAGCCTATTGAAGGAAGAGCATCCATGGATGATGAGTTAAAAGTGTTACTGAAGAATCAAGTGGATCAGATAAACTTGATGGTCAAGCTGATGATAACCAATAAAGAGCAAGCTGAAATCAGACAAAATGAGAATGAGAAAAAGCAGAAAGAAACTGATATTGCTCTTGGAAAGTTACATGCTGCAGTGGGAAGATTAGAGCAGCAAGGTAAGTTCCCTTCTCAAACGATGACAAATCCAAAGGAGCAAGTTATGGCTATCACCCTGAGGAGTAGAACGTAGTACAAAGGTCCAAAATTGCCATCGGAGTGATCTAAAATTAAAACTGAGGTCGAAAAATCAAACGAGGACGAACATAATAGCACTGACATGCCGCACAACTCGTGCGGCCCTGAAATCAGCACACGGGGAGCATCGTGCCAGCTGAAGAAGGCCACTATGAGCAGCATGACCGCCGAGGATGGCCGGCACGATCAATGGCATGACTCGTGCCTTGCCAGAAACTGTCGATTTGGGCAGACACGACCTACGGCACGAGTCCAAGGAAATTCGGTACGACTCGTGCCCCTTTCCTGCGGAAACATCAAGAATTCATCCCGATTCTCATGTTGTCAAACTCATCAGAATGATCCCCAAGTCCCGGAAACTGTAGAAAAGTCGAAAGAACCTGAAGTTAAGTTGAAAAAGTGGCAGAAAGCTAAGGCACGAAGAGCTGAAAAAGAAAAATGAGAGGAGTTTGAGAAGGATATTTGGGGCATTCCAAAGACAAAACATCCAATTCCATTTCCACAACAATTTTTGAAGAAAGGATTGGATGAAAAATTCAAGAAGTTTTTGAAGATGTTTAAGAAGATCCATATCAATATTCCTTTCGCAGAAGCTTTAGAAGAGATGCCCAACTATGCAAGGTTCTTGAAGGATATCATGTCTAAGAAAAGGAGTTTGACCGGAGATGAATCAGTGTATAAAATAGAGAGTTGCGGATTTGTGATACAAAAGAAACTTCCTACAAAGTTGAAAGATCCGGGGAGCTTTACCATACCTTATGAGATTGGACATAGACAAGCTAAGAGAGCCTTATGTGATTTGGGGGCTAGTACTGATGCCACATTTCGTATTCAAGAAGCTTGGTTTAGGGGAGCTGAAGCCGACATATGTAGCATTGCAGCTTCCTGATAGATCCCTGACCTACTCACGGGGGTAGTTGAAGATGTTCTAGTGAAAGTGGGGAATTTCATATTTCCAGTGGACTTCATTGTGCTAGACATGAAAGAAGAAGAAGATGACAAAGTTTCTCTAATTTTGGGAAGGCCGTTCTTTGCGACTGCAGGAGCAAACATTGATGTGAAGAAGGGGGAACTGAAGTTAAAAGTTAATGACGAAGAAGTTGTCTTTTCACTTGAGAGAGTTATGAAGTGGCCTACTGATATGCAAGAGTGCAGAAGCATCAAAGAAGTAGAGGAAGCCGTGGATGAGAGCGTGCCTTTGATCCTGTCTAAGGATCCTGTTGAAAAAAGCCGAAGCAAACTTCTTGCTTTTCTTTCTACTGATTTTGATGACAGGTTTGATGAGATCTCTAATGGATAGATTGAATACTTACATAAATCTGATTGCAGGGATTTAGCAAGAAAGCTTAAGCCGACTATTGCGAGCCTCAAGGTTGCAAGTGCAAGAGAAAGAATAGATGATGCCTACTTGAAGCCTCCTAATATACCACCGGATACCAATAAATTTGAAAGTCCTTTCTCTCTTTCTTTATTTTGTGATCAATTTTATCCTGAGTTTGATCTTGATGGTGATAGGAATGATTCCGAAATTGAATGGAAGATTGACAGGAATAAGATGAGAAATCTTGAGAAAGGAGATTCTACTGATCATATGGTACCTAAGAAAGGTAAGGTGGAGAGTGTAGATGATAAGAGGGGGAGAAAGTATTGGAAGGTAAGGATGAAAGAGGATTGCCCTCTTAATCAGTAGTCTACATATTCTGTATTCCGTCGTAACTCTCCGACGTTAGACATGAGCGCTTGTTAGGGGCTTACACTCCTGTTTTATTGCTTTAATGTTATTGTTTGGTGCAGGAAATTTTATTAGGTGCTTCTTCTTCTATGGTATTCACTTCTTGCAAACTTATTTTCTCACTTAGTTTGAACTAAGATTGTGGGGGTGGACATTCATCCCAATGTCTTGAAGCACCAAGGTAAGTTTTCTTTCACTTGTTGTGATGCTTGGAGGTTGATATTTTTTAGAATTTTCAGAATTTATTTTGAATGTTCGAATTTTTTTTGCAACTATACAAGTGTTTTGTTTTGTCATGTTTATTTTTCTTAGATTTGGTGTGATTAATTAGTTGAATTTTTTAGTTTTCCTGATGATATTACTGATGAATTAAGTGTATTTGAGCTTAACTTGGATGAAAATTCGAAGATATGGGTGAAAAGTTCTAAAAAGTGCCCAGGTGTGAAATTTAGAGATGCACGACTTGTGCCGTATAGGCGCATGAGTCATGCCGAAGTTGATGGAACAGGAATGCAAGGCGTGCTGCCTAGTACTGGTGCTGGTGGCCGGCACGAGCTGCGGAAGGAGAGCGCATGACCCGCCGAGGAATAGGGCACGATTTGTGTCATTTGGTGAGCAGCACCCCAACTGTCGACAGGTAAGGTGGCACGACCCGTACTATATGCCGGCACGAGTCATGCCGAGGTCGTGCGTGGGTCCAGGTAAGTCTTCAGATTCAAATTTTGGGTCAGTTTACACTTTTGATTTGTATTGGGGGATATTATATGTAGTTTATTTTCTAGTAGTTGAGGTATTTACATTTGGGTTTCTGGTTGTGTGCTTATTATGATCTTATTTGTTAGATTTCTGCCAGAAATTCATATGCTCTTGAAATTGATGAAGGAAGTGTACTTTAATTATATTGTGATATGAAGTTCTATGTGTACTTGTGAGATATTGCTTACCATGAAGAGTGCTCTGTTACTTGATAACCCATGTGAGATTTTGAGCCTTTAGATCATGTACATAAACACATGATATTTCTTTCTGGAGAGTATCATTCTTGTGTATGTATTCTAGAACTTGCCTTTTGTCTTACTTGAGATTACATGTTATGTTAGATGGTGGGAGATGATTTAAGGCCATCCTTGATTATTATGAGTCACTTAGCCAAATAATTATCTACCATATGATTGTTTATCCGTAGTTAGTCCCGTTGAGCCTTAAAACCTCATTCTTTGGCAACCTACTAGAAATAACCACTTTGAGTATCTTAATGATTTTTTTAGCCTTGATTGTCCTTCTAGAAGATAATTAATGGCTTTTCAAAGTGTGTTGATGGAGTTTGATAACAACTTAGGAAGGAATGAAATTGGTGTTAAAACAGTAATTGAGCTTGAGAATGCATCCAAAGAAAATCATGGAGTAGTGCTTAAATCTAGTACTCCATGAAACAAACACCCTAGGGTAGTGCCCAAAACTGGTACCCTATGGAGGATGCGTGAGATAGTGCCCAAAACTGGTACCTCAAGAGAAGAAAAAAAAGAGAAGGAAGGAAAGAGTGTTCATGTTGTGCATGGAAGAGAAAAATTGAAGGGAAAAAGGAGGATGATGTGCTTGAATTGAAGTGAGTAAGAAGAATGAAGATCAAGATTGGTCACTACTTGATTGATCCGAGTTTTAAGTCACTTATCCATATGTTTCCTACCCTTACCAAAGAGCCAATATTACATCCTAGTAAAGTCCTTTTTTTATCCCATTGTCGAATCATATTTTAAATGGTGGAGAGTTTGAGATATTTGGAAAGCTTATGGTTACGCATGCACTTGAATTGACTTTGAGTGTAAACACAATACCCCATTAGTGTACATCTTTTACACTTGAGTGCGAGTGATATACTTCCTGTGAGAATAAGTTGATGGAGCATTCTAATTGGTAGTAATTGTCTTAACTTGTGTGCTATGAATGAATTATTGCATGTAAATAGAGTTGCATGACCAGAGTTAATGACAATTGTGTTGAATGGCCTAGTATCGTATTCCTTATTTTCCCTTAGATTTTCACACTATCTTTCTTCTTCTTTGTTCTTTTTCGTTGTTCGGGGACGAACAACATCTTAAGTTTGGGGGTTTGATTAGTGTGAAAATTTGCATGTTTTAGAGTCTGATTTAGCATCATTAGGTGTGGATTATATCAGTATTTGAGCATCTTGTGGTAGAATTGTATAAATTTGTGTTTCAGATGCACGTGAGGTGTTATTTCGCATTTTCAGGTGGAAAATGAGGTGAAAAGAGTAGAAACAGAAGTCGAAAATAAAGTCGGAACAACGTCAGGAGAAGGAGGCATCGACACAACTCGTGACAGCTAGTGTGCCTAAGTTATGCCGTACGATACGCTAGGTCGTGCAGCACATGTTGCCGAGAGATGCTCGCACATGCCACCAAGCACGAGCGCCGAAGTCATCGAGATGCACGTGTCGTGCCGCCAAAGCCCGCCGAGGAATCCACACGCCAAGCGCCCGCACGACTAGTGCAGTAGGTGGCACGACTCATGCCAGTTTCCAGCATGGTCTATTTTCGTGTTTTCGTCGTTTTCTGGGCCCGTTCGTATTTTAACGTGAAAAGGCTCACTTTTGAGTCAGAATTCGTGAAGGATAAGTTCTCAACTATAAAAGGAATCCTTGGGGTGTTCCAAACCCTAACTCTCCACAACTCTTCACAACTCTCCATAACTCTCCATAACTCTACACACTTTTTCACAATTCACCATCCCATTCACCCATCCCGGGGAGTTCATCAGTGTTGCTTACTTGAGAAGGAGTACAAGAATGTTCAGAATCACAGAGGAAAAAATGGAGGATCGCACCATTCTTAGGGTTATTCTTATTCTTTCTTTCTTAATTTTGAACAGGCTTTCATACCTAACCATGGGTGTTGCCTGTAACACCATGTGCTAGTACTTCTTGTATGGCGCTAGGTTTGAAGGTTAAGTTATTTTGAATTGATGATCTAGATTTAAAGTTGGATACCTGCAGTATACTTATTCCTTTATTAATGCTTTGAATTGAGATTGATATTTTTGTCCTATATAATCTGTCCTTATTCATGGGTATGCCATTGTCCTATGCATGTTCATGATTATTGCTTGTGTCATAGAAGAGATTATATTTGTCAACCTGTTATGGGTAAAGGGGATCTAACCATATAACATTTATTCATTAGAATAATTAATACTGGACACCTAATATATTTATTAATTACCATTCTAGAGGATTTGGTTTCTTAGATTGTTAGGTGGGAACCAGAGATTAATTCTTAAGTACCTATAAAGGAAAGTCTAATGCACTAGCCTTTAATGGAATTTTGCATGAAGTACCTAGAAAGGGAGAAAAGAATATTCTTCTGCATCTGAGGGTTTGAACCAGATTTATTTGTTAAGTTTACTTTAAAAGAGGGGTTTAACATAATTAAGTGAATAAGAACTGCAGGATTCTAACCGATTGTCTAGTGATTTGATTTGACCAATTTAATTAGATTACCTAGAGCTATCTATATTCTCTCTTGAACACTTCCATATTTAATTTTATCTGTTATTTTATTTTTTAGTATTTATTTTCTGCATCTTTAATTTAGATAATTCTTTTAAAATACCCAGATTAGTCTTATATTAGAATAGTCATACATAGGTTAAATAGTAAGTCTTGAATTACCCTTTGGGTTCGATAATAGACTTGGTCACATGCTTATCTGCAACTGATTCCCTACACTTGGGGACACGCAAAAAGGTGAACAGATGAATAAGGAGGTCGGAAGATTAGGGTTGGAACAAAGGAAATGAGCCTCGGATAACGCATGAAATGGCACGAAGGTACAGTACGGAATAACCTAAGTAAAAGCCGAAGACAGCGGAAACAAGAGAAAGGTTCGGAACCTTGGCATCGGGCAGAGCTTCAGAACCACAAACGCTTAGTGAAAATGAAGGACAAAAGCATAAACCTCCGCGTCGAGGGTGAACAAAGCAAAGATGCATAACAAGTGATAAAAGCAGAACAAAGCACACCGACAACCATGAATTAACTAAAGGTAAATCAACTACTCATAAATAGTCAAATTCACAAACTGAAGGGACATCGACGAACACGTCTACCAGACAAAGGCAAAATAAAAAATAGAAGAAATCAGTAGCTAAAGTTCATACACAGTCAGGGAAAATATAATTCCAAGCAACATCGGGTTGAGGGGAGAATAAAGTCAACTGGAAAAAGGAAGAAACATGTGGACTTCAATCTTTTTTCCGACTGCTGAGGGAATGGAAGATTCGCGCCATCTTATCCTCCATTTCCTTTAACTAGGCTTCGGCACGGATGGCCCTCTCATCTTCTGAACCAGGATGCGGAATACACTGCTCCAAGGCTCGAATACGGGCCTCGGCTTCGGCCAACCAAGCACGGGCTTCGGCAACTTTGACTCTCGCAGCATCTCTAGCAATCTCAGCCTCGGTCAAACTTGCCTCTACAGACTCAATATTAGCCCGCCCTACATCAACCTTGAAATCTGAAACCTCCAATCGTTCTCTCTGGTGTGCAACAAGAGAGGTTAGCTCGGCATTCTCATTCTCTAAAGCATTCAATCTCTCCTCGAAGCTGGCGAAAGACCCCACAGAATGGTCAACAAGCTGACTGGCAAACAAACGGTATTGATCCATAAGATGCAAAGAAGATGAAAGAGAAACAACATCAGCCCCGGCCATCATGACCAAACCAGAAGAGTCCTAGGAAAGAGAACCAGGAGCAATAACCGGAGGAACACGGTGAATAACCCGATGAGAAGCACCTGCAACAAAGCCCTAAGTCCCTAGCTCCTGCAACTCGGATAAATCAGACTCATAATCTCCCTCAACTATATTCTTTCCAGGAGCGCGAGCCTTCTCAGCAGCCAGTCTGGCGGCTTCAGCATCGACGTCAGTAGGATCAGTTACTGCGGCAACACCTGCAGGGTTCGGATTAGGAGGAGGAACTGTCGAGATGACTTGGGGACCATAAGGAGCAGAACTAGCATCAACCACTCTCCCAGAAATAGCCACGGGAGCAGACTTCACCTTAGGCCCAACCATCATGTCATAGTCCTCAGCCTCGGAACCACTACCCACCTCAACATCGGGAGCTTCCATCGGTTCAGAATCCTCTTTGGGATCCTCTTCTGGATCTTCTTCGGGATCCTCCTCTGAATCCTCCTCCAGATTTACTTCACCCTTGGGCTCGGTGATGGGAGAATCTACAAAAGGACACCACAGGTAAGAATGCAACGAACATGGAAAGAACAAGAAAGCACGAATAGAGGTAATTATCCCCTTTAACCTTTTAGCGAGAAGGTCGAACTCACCAACGGAAGGGGATGGACGAGGCATATAGCTAATCCGAGTTGGCCGAGAAGGCCCACCATATTCATAAACACCTCTTCCTCGCTTTCCGAGCAAGGAAGCAGAAATAGATCCAGAACCAAGGACAGGAGAAAAACTAGGAGGGGCAGTGAAGGAGCACCGTAACTGATCACGGGGAGGAGACAAAGGGGGCAAGACCCTATTTTTAGTAAGCTGCACAACCAAAAGATCTTCACCAAGTTTCAAGTCTTCGGACCCAACAGAAAGGTCGTCCATTTCTTCATCTTCATCACGAGAAGAAGAACGGACAGAATAGTCGGAGTCAGCTTCCTCATCTAAAAACTGATATACATACTTGTGTGGAGGTAGTGATAAGCCAGCCACGAAAGTGGTGGACCCTACAGGAGACAGGGCACCTTGGAGCTCGCCTGTAGAACAATGAAAAGAGATCGGGCATAGAATAAAGGAAACTGGAACAAACAAAGAGAACACCCAGAGGATTAGAGAAAGGAGTACCAGTTGTCGCGCTATGGCCGAGAGTAGATAATCCAGCTGAAACCAGGACGGGCTCTAAAAGCAATGGAGAGACACGGTAAGTATTCCCCCCATGAGATAAAATCTCATAAACGTGGCAAAAACCATCACTCAACTGCACAAAGGGTCGACGAAGAGGACCTACAAGACATGTATAAAAAAAAAAGGTTAGGGATCGCAAGAAATAGTCCAGAGCTAAGAGGACGGGAAAGAACCATACACTTATTCAGCGAAAAATTGGGTAGGAAAGGTCATGGAAGCACCATTCACACGAATACGATAATCACCACCCAACCAGAACTAAGCTTGCTCCCAACTTCTGTCGATAACGTCAAAAGCCCCCATGAAATAATGATTATTATGAGGAAAAAAATGGTAGAAGCCCCAGAACGACCAGATAAAGCATAAAAGAAAAGGAACTCAAGTTCGAAAGGGTCTCGAATGGTATGGCCCAACACATGAAACAACGACGTAGTGGATATTAAACGTACCCAAGAGGGCAGCAACTGACCTATGGCCATATCCCACCTCTGTAGTAACAGACCAATAACAGAGGGGATAGGCAGGCGCAGACTGGCAAGAAAGAGAGAATAATAAAAAGCAGTACAACCTGGAGGGGGATTCGAGATAGGAACACCATTTAGGGAAAGCTCAAAGGTAACATTGGAATTCCCATAGAACCAGTGGAGTTCTTCCAAATGTCCTGGGGACAACCTAGAGGGCGGCACCCAGTCGAGCTGTTGGGCCATCCCTCGGAGAGCCACCCCCAAATCACCTATATCGTGATGAACTTGAAGGTAATCCCCCACATTCAAGGGCAGATGGCACCTAACTCAGTATCGACAAATATCAACGCACCGCCAATGTCCGCAGCCGGCACAACAGGGACCTGCTGTCGATCAGGAGAGGGAACGGAGCATGGTTGCCACCCGAGGAGGAGAAAGTAGACAAATCCCTTAAATTGGGATACGGCATCCTACGGAGGCGATTGGAACCACGAACGCCGAGTCGCACATGGCGCACTGGCGTGGTGTTGAAAGTGTTCACCTCCTAAACATCAGGTGGAGGAGGAGTATTTTCATCAGACATCTTCTATTAACCAAAGAACTCAAAAATTAGGGTTTAATGAATGAGAAAGACATGGGAAATTTTCAGAAATTGCAGGAATATCGGGGAAAAGCAGTTAAAGGAAAACACAAGGATATACGAGAAGGATATGAAGGATTTGAATTTTGAAATCTAAAACAGAAACTGTCAGACAAAACTTGAGGGCAGCACATATCATCATTGGATATAATGGACCAAAAATGGCTAAGATCCGACGGCTGGGACATAGAGGCTTTACAACTTTCAAGGAGGATGGAAGATCCAGATTGATCCACGTAGCACCTGACTAAAGACGTGACAACCCATGATAGAAAAATGGCGGTTATGTTCTAAATTAAAGGTAAATCACCAAAATACCCTTGCGAGATTTACTAATAGGGAAGAAAAATACATCATTCATAAATAGTGGATTACAAATGAGACGGGAATCACCGAAAATCCTACCACTCGAAAAAAGAAAAAATACAGGAAATGTTCAGAGTGAACTTCAAAAAGGAAAAACATATCCTATTCAACACCAGGGGCTCGAAAATACCCTATCAACCAGCTAAGAAGGTTTCGGAATCAGCCGCATCTGTAGACTTTGGGTCCTCACCTCTGGGAGGCACATCTTTGGAGATACCTAAAGGGACCTCGGAGGTCATCGGCCCTAATAAAATATCTTCCCCGGTGCTACCTGAGGTGAGATCAACCTCTGGGATCGAAGGAATTGAGGGAACTATAGCAGTCTCGGAAGGCAGAGATTCGAAGGCCTCGGCAGTAACAATCTGACCAGAAGCGCGTGCATCATCAGATTCGGAAGTTCAGACTCAATAGAGGCCTCTCGAATAGTTACCCCTGCAGATTCGGAGGGAAGTTCGACAAGAGAATCCTCAACCCTGGAATCAACCGCGGCGAGATCAAAGACATCATCGGCAAAATCCTCGTCGGATCCACTCTCTTCAGACTCTTCAGAAGACTCTTTAGGGACATCAGTGATGAAGTTGGAATATTCACCAAGCACCCCAAAATTAAGGTCATCCTTCAAAGTCTCCCCAGGAGGCATCTTCTCTTCACTAATAGCTCGGCGTAGAATACCACGCATATCATCGAAACAATCAGGATAGGGTTTCTAGGAAGAGGCCTGAGCCAAAGCAGTAGCGAAAGAACAGAAATAATGAATCTTAGCCTTCGGAATGATAACTTCTCTGTAGCAGAGATTGTCAGCCTCTGACAGGAGGAACGGATCCTTCACGCGTTCCACTTCGGCCAAGTCCCCATCACGCTCCCTCAAAACCGTGGCTACAACATCCTCAGCAGCCCTAATCTTCTTAGCATATGAGGCCTCCGATGCTTCCTTTTCCTGCCGAACTCTTTCAATCTCTTGTTCGGAAGATGTCTAGAAGGCATGAAGACTATTCTGGACTCGAGACAACTCGGCTTGGAACTAGTTTTCCTTCGCATCAATCTCCTCCTGATGTTTCACCTCCAAAGCTGCAACTTGGTCCGAAAGTACCTTATTTCAAAGCTCCAAAGCACTCCTCTCTTTTCGGAGTTAGCCAACAGACTGTCATACTGAGCACGAAGGGTCTCGAAATTCTCTTGAAACTAAGCCCTCTTATCCTGCTCGATCCTCAACTTACCTCTAATCAGAGCCTCGGCAGCCCTCACTTTATATGCCTTTTTCTCACAATCCTTCGCCTTCTGAAGGAGAGAGGCAACCTCATCTTGCAAATGGGAGTAACGTTGTTCGAACTCGGAAATACGATGCAAGGCATTAACGGCATGAAGCACTTGTCGACCTAAATAGCTGGAGAGGCTGTGGAGAGAATCCTTGGCAGACATATTCTCCATATGATTGAGGAGCTCTCGGGTACAACCTTTAAAGGGAAAGGTAGCAGCACGAGCCAAACACGCCGGGGCATCAAAATCAAACAGAAGCTCTTGAGTTCAGAGGAAGGTTTTTCCAGCCTCATCCAAGTGGCCATACCTTTGTAAGAGCTCCTGGTCGGCTATCGGATCTATTGGAAGAAACGGAGTAGCATCGTCCGATAAAGGTAGAGCAGGAGGGGCACCTTCAATAGAAGATCCGCCATGTGGCCAAAAACGTAAGGGGCTTTTCCCTAGTAGTATTTCCATATCTCGAAAGGGGATCAACGAGAGGTTGGCTCACTGGAAGTACCACCAAGGTTCTGTTGAATATTGGACGGGGTAGAGCCACCTGGTTGACCGAAAGTGATAAAAGGAGATCGGGCAAAGGCTTCAGGAGATGGAGAAGAGCTGACGTCACAAACTTCTATGGTCTCCTGAGGGGCGGTACCAGGCGGAGCATAGGAACCATCGGCAGCAACACTAACATCGTCGTCCCTGACCCTCTTCGAGGAGAGCACGATGAAAGCAGCGCTATCGTGAGTACCCTCCTCAAAACCCTCAACCATCAACTTACACTTCCATTTCGGGGTAACGAACTTGGCAGCATCGGCCTCGGGCTCCCTTTTTTAGGCTTCGAGGCTCGAGGGGCTTTTTTAGAAACTTTCCCTCTAGGACCCGAGGTTGGCCCCCGGATAATATCGACATCCAATCTCAAGGAAACATAATCTGAGTGCTCTACAATCCTGACTGAAGTAAGAGGCTGGATGGCAAAAGGGGCTCCGGAAAGTTTCTGGGAAGAAGTTTTGAAGACCTTCTTTTTTCCCTTGTTAAGCGCGGTCCGCTGGCGGGCAGAGGGGAGAGTAGCGATACGAGCAATATCGAGCATGAGGCATTTCTCCTCTCCTAAACATAACAAAATTGAAGAGGAGTTAATATAAAAAGGAGAACTACGCAATGAGCGCTGCAGACGAGGAAATAATGACAGCAAATCACCTAGCATAGTTATATCTGAGGTAGTAAGGCCGGCTCGGAAAAGGTTCTTCCCTTTGAGAACTCATTGATAATGGCATTTCTTGTCGGAGAGTTTGCGAATACAACGGAAGATGTCCTGGAAACCCACCAGTAATGTCTCGAGAGCACACGATTCGCCTACTGCGTAAAGCAAAAGAAGGAAATATTAAAATATCCAAAATGACATAAAAGGGAGCCGAAAGAGACATACATGCACTGAGGACAGGCTTGAAGAAGAAGCTTCTAGGGAGCACTGTGGGATTTCAAGGATCCCCGAGATCATAGATAGAAGTTCCCCTCCAGGGCCCGCGAACCCAAAACCTCCTCGGGGCATAACACATACGGCCAACGGGAGAGGAAAGGAACCAATCGATACCTTCCCCACACTAAAATTTGCTGAGAGCAATGACAACACTCTTTCTTAACCAAGAATCATCAAAGGTCGAGGAGACCTCAGCAGCTAAAAAGGGGGTGTCCTTGTCCCACTGCTGAAGTTCTCCGAGATGGGCCAACAACTCGAGATCGGCATCAGCAATCTGAGGATCGTACTCTAACATAAAAGTAGAAATGAAATCGAAAACCCTCTAATTAAAAGCGATCCGAGAAAGAGACGAGGAACCCGAACACCCCTCTGAAAGTGAAGAGGAAGACTCCGAACTATCAAGCGAAGAATCGGTCGAACGAGAAAGGGATCTAGGGGATCTAAGAGGAGAAGAAGAACCCTCGCAAGCAATATCATACAAATTATACTCTAAGAAACACGGAGAGAGAGGGAGAATGAAACCCTAAGCAACGACGGCGGAAAACTCAGAGACGCGAAGTGAGAGAGTCAGGGAAACAAAGGGAAAGGGAGAAAGAGAATAATACCTGGAGAAAGAAGACGAGCACACTGAATAAAAGGAATGCCAACCGCCTGCAGGATCAAAAGGAGAAAAAATAGGGAGAGGGGAAAGGGAAACTGACAAAAAGGTTTAAATTTTAAATTTCGAATCGACAGTTACACCCATATACCAGAAATACCCCTCCACCTGAGCGAAAATATCTTAAAGACGTCTCGAAGAACCCGATAATCCAGAAACTTATCAGGACAGAGATAGCGAGTGGAAACAACAAAGAGCCGAGATGGAAAGAATCCTGGTATCGAAGGTACCAAAGCATGAGGGATATAACCCATGAAATATGATTCGACCCTGAATAATCTCAAGTCATGAAATTATTCAGGCTCGAGGGGCTAATGTTATGGGTATTATATCCCACATGCTTAGTAAGCCCAAAGCCCAATAACCCCTAAAATACTTGGAGAAGGAGGTCCAACCCTATAGCGGTCCAAATCGAAGGTACATACTGAAAGGACAGTCAAGGCAGCCCAAGGAGGTCACTACAGCCCAAAAGTCCAGTCGAAGAAAGAGCAAAAAAGGAACCCAATAAAGGGGTCGAAGATAGAAGACACCCTCGGTCGGGAACCTCGACGGCATCCCTGCTTTGCCCGAGAGTTCGGACGAGCATCACAGCACTGGAAGTCAACCTGTCCGAGGACCAAATGGACAACAAAAGCAGTGCAGTAAAGAACAAACACCATCATGAAGACTGACAAGTGCAGCAGGCTAGAAGATAAGGCTAACGGGAAGAAGAGATATCTTGGACAGCAATCCTAACTAGAAGACAGCAACTGACTGGCGCACCTTACCTTAACTACCAATGGGAAGCCAGCAAATGATGGAGGCACTCTGCGAAACCCTGCAAAAGCAACCAGCGGCATCCACACTTCTCCTCAGGCTGGTCGGCGTACTAGAAAGCTTCATTAAAGATGGCTTGTCCCCATCCAAATGGCGCAAGGCGATTGGCTCCGGATTAGGGTTTTTAGATAGTATAAATAGTCTCTCATATGACAGAGGTAGGTAACTATGCTCACTTTAGACATTACACTTGTAAGATTTGGTGGTTTATGAGTGTTGTTCTAAGGGAGAGTAATAAAATAGGATATAGTTCTTTGGTGGAAATTGAGTCTATTATTGGTTTTGATCTCTTTGTTTATGGTTTTATTATGCTTGATTGTGTTCGTTCTTGGTTCCATTTCTAAATAATTTTATCTCTTAAACACTTATTAACGAGCCAAGAACACGAATCAATATCTGGCGCCGTCTGTGGGAAACGCAACGATTAGCCTGTTCCATTTTTCCTGATTTTTTGGTTTAACTCTATAAGAAAAATCTCTGGTTTCTTTTTTTGCTTCCTGAATTCGAGATGGGAGAAGGAGGTTTTATGACCTACGGAAACGAAGAAAGGGAAAAGTGTTCCAGGGCCTCAAATGAGAATGATTGAACCTACAAATAAAATCAAATATGAGAATGATTGAAACTAAAAATAATATTAAATAAAAGTATAAAAAAGAAAAAATAAATTAAATTATAAAAATAGGATTTATAGAATTATAAAAAAAATAAAAAAACTGAAGAGAAAAAAAAAGAAAACAAAAAGTTAAAAAAATATAATGAGAATGATTGAACCTGCATAGAAGATATGTACACTGTTGACTTTTTTTAATGATCGAAACTGTAAATAAGATCAAATAAAAATAAGAACAATAAAATAAAATAAAAACTTCAAACATAGAGTTTATGGAATATAAATAAAACACAAAAAAGGAAAAAAAATATAAATCATAAGATAAACGAAAAAAAAGAATGATGCCTCAAATGATAATGTTTGAACCTGAAAATAAGATTAAAAAGAAAAAAAAGATAGAATATTAAAATATAAAAATAGGGCATATAATAATTATAAAGCAAACACAAAAAAAAAATGAATGATAACTTAAATGAGAATGATTGGACCTACAAATAAGATCAAATATGAGAATGATTGAATTAAGAATAATATCAAATAAAAGTATAAAAGAAGAGAACAAAAATTAAATTATAAAAATAGGGTTAATGGAATTACTAAAAATAAACACAACAATCGAAGAGAAAAAAATAAGATAATAAAAATTAGTTAAAAAGTATAATGATACATTTAAGAAGAATGATTGAACATGCATATAAGTTCAAATAAAAGTATAAAAGACAAAAAAAAATTTAGAGTAGATTATAAATAATATAAAAGTAGAATCTATAAAAGAGAAGAAAAATATGAAGTACTGGAGAAAAAAATAACAAAAAGTGGATTAAAAAGAAGAACAAAAGATAGAATATTAAAATATAAAAATAGGGTTCATAAAATTATTATAAAGCAAACACAAAAATTAAAGAAAAAAATTAGAACAAAAAAAGATTGATACCTCAAATGAGAATGATTGGACCTACAAATAAAATCAAATATGAGAATAATTAAACCTAAAAATAATATCAAATATTAAAAGTAAAAAAGAAAATAAATTAAATTAAATTATAAAAATAGAGTTTATACAATTATTTAAAAAAATATTACACAAATCGAAGAGAAAAAAATAAGATAACAAAAAATTAAAAAATGTAATGATACCTTTAAATAAAATGATTGAACCTATATATAAGAATAAATGAAAGAAAAAACAAAATAAATTATAATAGATTATAAATAATATGAAAGTAGAATATGTAAAAGATAATAAAAAGAAGAATCATTAGAGAAAAAAATAAGAAAAAGAGGATTAAAAAGAAGAACAAAAGAAAGAATATTAAAATATAAGAATAGAATTCATAGAATTATTATAAAACAAACACAAAAATTGAAGAAAAAAAAGATAGGAAAAAAAATGATACCTCAAATGAGAATGATTGGACCTACAAATAACATAAAATATGAGAATGATTAAACCTAAAAATAATATTAAATAAAAGTATAAAAAGAAGATAAATTAAATTAAATTATAAAAATAAAGTTCATAGAATTATTAAAAAAATACAAAAATCGAAGAGAAAAAAAATAAGATAACAAAAAAATTAAAAAGTTTAATTATACATTTAAAGAGAATGATTGAACCTGCATATAAGATCAAATAAAAGTAAAACAAAAAACAAAAAAAATAGAGTAGATTATAAATAATATAAAAGTAGAACCTATAAAATAGAAGAAAAAGAAGAAGCATTAGAGAAAAAAAATAACAAAAAGAGAATTAAAAGAATAACAAAAGATAGAATATTAAAATATAAAAATAGTGTTCATAGAATTATTATATAGCAAATACAAAAATTGAAGTAAAAACAGATAGATAAAAAAATGATACCTCAAATGAGAATGGTTGGACCTATAAATAAGATCAAATATAAGAATGATTATACCTAAAAATAATAACAATTAAAGTATAAAGAAGATAAAATAAATTAAATAATAAAAATAGAGTTTATAAAATTAAAAAAACACAAAATCGAAGAGAAAAAATAAGATAACAAAAAAATAAAACGTTCAATGATACCTTTAAGGAGAATGATTGAACCTGCATATAAGATCAAATAAAAGAATAAAAGACAAAACATATTATAGTAGATTATAAATAATATGAAAGTAGAATTTGTAAAAGAGAAGAAAATGAAGAAGCATTAGAGAAAAAGAATAACAAAAAAAGATTAAAAAAAGAACAAAAGATAAAATATTAAAATATAAAAATAGGGTTTATAGAATTATTATAAAGGAAACACAAAAATTGAAGAAAAAAAGGTAGACAAAAAAATGATACCTCAAATGAGAATGATTAGACCTACTATAGACCTACTAATACGATCAAATATGAGAATGATTAAACATAAAAATAATATCAAATAAAAGTATAAAAAAAGATAAAATAAATTACATTAAAATATAGTTTATAAAATTATTAAAAAAATAAGATAACAAAAAATTAAAAAGTATAATTATACATTTAAGGAGAATAATTGAACATGCATATAAGATCAAATAAAATTATAAAAGACAAAACAAATTAGAGTAAATAATAAATAATATGAAAGTAGAATCTGTAAAAGAGAAGAAAAAAAATAAGCATTAAAGAAAAAAATAACAAAAAGATGATTAAAAAGAAGAATAAAAGATATAATATTAAAATATAAAAATAGGGTTCATAGAATTATTATGGAAAAATTACTCATAGGTACACACTTTGTACCCATAATTACTATGAAATACATTGATTTAAAATATTAAAGTAAAATACCAAATATAACCCTAAACTCATACACTTTTAAACCACAAACCTTAAACACTCACCCACTGTCGGACCGCACGGCCGCCGGAGCACACTGTTGGACCACCGATCGACCGCCGAAAAGTCGTCGGACCACTTCCGCAGCTGCCGGAGCTCTGCCGGACCACCGTCGGACACCAAACTTTTTTGTTGCACACACTTTTTTTTTTACTGCACACACTTTTACTGCACACAAACTTTTGCTGCACACAAATATTTATGTGCAGCACATTGTAGGGGTAATATTGGAATATCACTATATATTTATGTAGTTAGTAGTAATATTTTTGTATGTTTGTATCTCATAGTAATTAAGAATTTTTTAGTGTACCTAGTAGGTAATCCTCCCAATTATTATAAAGCAAACACAAAAATTAAAAAAAAATAGACAAAAAAAAGAATGATACCTTAAATGAGAATGATTGGACCTACAAATAAGATCAAATATGAGAATGATTAAACCTAAAAATAATATCAAATTAAAGTATAAAAAAAATAAATTAAATTAAATTATGAAAATAGAGTTTATAGAATTATAAAAAAAATCAAAAAGAAAAAAATTAAGATAACAAAAAATTAAAAAGTATAATGATACCTTTAAGGAGAAAGATTGAACCTGCATATAAGATCAAATAAAAGTATAAACGACAAAACAAATTAGAGTAGATTATAAATAATATAAAAGTGGAATCTGTAAAAGAGAAGAAAAAGAAGAAGAATTAAAGGAAAAAAATAAAGAGGATTAAAAAGAAGAATAAAAGATAGAATATTAAAATATAAAAATAGGGTTCATAGAATTATTATAAAACAAACACAAAAATAAAAGAAAAAAAGATACACCAGAAAAAAAAGAATGATACCTTAAATGAGAATGATTGGACCTACAAAGATTAAATATGAGAATGATTAAACCTAAAAATAATATTAAATTAAAGTATAAAAGAAGATAAAATAAATTAAATTATGAAAATAGAGTTTATATAATTATTAAAAAAAATAAAAAATTGAAAAGAAAAATATAAGATAATAAAAAATTAAAAAGTATAATTATAACTTTAAGGAGAAAGATTGAACCTGCATATAAGATCAAACAAAAGTATAAACGACAAAACAAATTAGAGTAGATTATAAATAATATGAAAGTGGAAGCTGTAAAAGAGAAGAAAAAGAAGAAGCGTTAGAGTGAAAAAAAAAGAGGATTAAAAAGAAGAACAAAAGATAAAATATTAAAATAAAAAATAGGGTTCATAGAATTATCATAAAGCAAACTAAAAAATTGAAGAAAAAAGATAAAAAAAAAAAAGAAGAATGATATCTCAAAAGATAATAATTGAATCTACACATAAGATCAAATATGAGAATGATTAAAGTTAAAAATAATATCAAATTAAAGTATAAAAGAAGATAAATTATAAAAATAGAGTTTATAGAATTATTATAAAAAAATACAAAAATCGAAGAGGAAAAAAATAAATAACAAAAATTAAAAAATATAATGATACCTTTAAGGAGATGATTGAGCTTGCATATAAGATCAAATAAAAGTATAAAAGACAAAACAAATTAGAGTAGATTATAAATAATATGAAAGTAGAATTTATAAAAGAAAAGAGAAGAACAAGCATTAGAGAAAGAAAAAAAAAGAAACAAAAATTAAGAGGGCGAGAATAAGAATTTGATTAGGTAATAAAAAAATTTATATAGAATGATAGATCATGATTGAAAGCAAATATTTATAGAGACGATCTAATTAAAATAAAATTGATATATTAATTGAAATTAAGTATATATTGATTAAAAATTAATCAAATTTATATTGTTAATTAAACTAAATAAAAAGAAAGTAAAATTTAAATAATAAATTTTAATATATAATAGTATAATTAAATTAAGTAAAATTTAAATAATAAAATTCATTATTAGTATAATTAACATATTGAAATCAATTATAATAATACTATATTAACTTAAATTAAACATATATTGCTTAAAAATTAGTTAAATATTCCAAAAATATCTTTTATATTTACCAAATTTAAATTGTTAAATAAAAAAGTAAAATTTGAATAATAAAATAAATTATTAGTATAATTATATGATTAAAATAACAAATATTAATTGGACGGTCAAGATTAAAATTAAATTATTTCTAAATAGAGTAAAATTGAAAATAAATTGAAAAGAAAATTAAAAGTTTAGGTTTATATATATATATATATATATATATATATATATATATATATATATATATATATATATATATATATATATATTATATCATACCGCAAAATTATATCGTACTTTTACATGTGATATTAAAAGTATTTGCCAAAAAATGGGGTAGTTATACATGGAATGTAACTAGTATTTATAGGTTAAATTTAAATAGTTATAACTATACATTTTTTTTTAATTTTAAAAAATTTAAAACTAGGAGTGAGATTCATTTTACTTGAGATTTAAGGACTTAAATTTTATAATAGGTTCATTGGTACAATTGGTGCCATAGTTAAACTTCAAAACACTTCTTGACTAAATATATTTTATATACTAAAAGAAGGTTTTTAATCTCTTACGTGTCTTCTCCAGACTATTTCACTTCTGACGTGTCTTTTCCATATTATTCCAATTCCTACGCGTCTTTTTCTTGCTTTTCTTAATTTCCTTTCTCATTATTTGAATCACTATGCATTTACCGATTTCAATCAATGGAGAGAATTAATTTGCAATTAAATACCATTTAAAGACAAAGGTTAACTATTTACCCTAATTTCAATCCAGCCGTTTTTTCTCCATCAACATCGTTCTTTCGTCTCTCTCCCATGGATTCTTTGATCTCAATTGCTGTAGTCTCTGAGTTTCGATGTCGGAATATCTCATCAAAGGTAAATCTGTAATTCTCTCCGATGTGGTGTATATTTTTTACATTTTATTTGGCTTTTTTTTTTCCAATTGGAGATATGGGGGGATTGGATTACTAATACAAGCGAGGTTGCTACTCATGCTCAAGAAATTGCGGTGAAATTGTGGTTGAAAAAGAAAAGACGAAGAAGAGTATCGGTCCTGCAAATCTTTACTATTTTCTTATTAATAATTAATTAATTTATTTATTTTTATTGGACTTTTAGATTCCGACCACGGTAAAGAAGAAAAAGACGAAATGGAACTTGATCATTCTTATTTTCATATGTTTGCGTTATTTAGTTTATATGGTCGGCCTCTTTATTATCTTAGATAAATGAGTTGTTTATAACAATTGGTCTTCATTTTATATTTTTGGCTGGTGAGCCTCTATTTTATCATGGATTTGTAGCTTTATCTGCATACTGTATATAAGTGTTTTGAATATTTCAATTCATTTTTTTCTTTTTCCTTTTTTTTCTCACTTTGCAGCGCTAATATTTCGTGGAAGTGTATTTCTTTCCTTTGCTTTGCTGGTATGTTTCATATCTCTTTTAATATCTTATTTAATTTATTAAATATTACTTTGTGTGGAGTAATATTTATATGTCGATTTTACTTTGCGTCTTACTCAAATACTCAAAATTTTAATCACTCATCTTCTTTATTTCAGGATTCATACTTGAGATTTTTCTCATATTCCCGTCTCAATCAAAAGGGTGAGTTCTTTAGACATGGTGACAAAAAAAATTTGTTTAGTGATATATCAAGAGTATGTATTAATGTATTTCTTTAAATTAATTATATGTTTGGTACGTGCATGGGTGAATATGTGTTTTTTTGATAGGTTTCTACCATGTATCTTGGTGGTTTCTTTGATTCATACATTCTTTACAATAATCTTTGCCATGTATCATTTTTAAGATGCAATTATGTTTGATAATAGAAAAGTGATAATGACTGTAGAGAATCATGATATCAATGTCGATTAACATGGAAAAAGTTTTCCCAAACCAGCGGCTATTGTGGAAGCAGAGATTCGTGTGTCTTGCAGCGGCAATCGCCGTTGTAACTGACTCTGATTTATATCCGAACATCAGCTCCGGCATGTTGTAATTTGCAGACGTTGTGATTAAGTAGAGAAACAAACTTGGATCCTACTTTTAATCACTCAAAGAACAAGATGACACACTCAACTCATGTTTGCAGATTTGAATATAAAGAACAATTGAATCAAAAACTGTAAATGAAAGAATCAACACTCAAGGAATTATAGTGGTTCGATCATGAAGATCTACGCCCACTTTCAAAGGAAATCGAGCACTCTTTCATTGATAGACGTTTACACTTGATGAAGAAGATTAACTAACTTCTTTGATCACTCATGGATCACCCTTTCTAACTTGCAGAAGAAGAAGAAAAAAAACGTGTGTTGAATGCAGCAGGTTTGATGCTTATATAGGTGATGGAGTTTGATCCATTTCAGCTGCACAACTGATGCCTCACACCATCCAATGAAGTCTTGACACATCAGCACCTCCCTAACAGCATACTTAACAGACTAACTCCCTCAAAGCTCTTGAACCAGCTCATTTAACCAACACAACCGATCCATAACCCCCTAACCAATCCTTCCATTTAACATGCATCCATGCAGCCACGTGTGTGTACTATCCTAGCTTATAAACTCCAAGAAACATGTATGCAATGCTCACACACTTCCTGGCCAACTTAATGCACCGGTTGCATGGCGATCATGATCATGTTTTACACTTTAACTTCTAAAAGCAGACATTCATCAAGTAAAGTACGCGTATACTTCTTGAGTTAGAAAAGATTTCTGAGTTGGAAATGTATGATTGAGTGATCTATGATTTTCCTTTTTAAAATTTTTTTTATTAGAATTTGATCTTTTGCCTTGGAAGTATTTGCATTAGTGTCATTTTACTTTGCTTAGCTGCTTTGATTGCATCCATGAATTTTGTTTTCCTAATTCTTTTCCTATTACAATCTTACCTTTTGCGCCGGAAGTAAGTAAATTAGAGTATCGCTTTCTTATGCTTCGCAGCTTTCTTATAAGCCATTTGATTGCTATTAATATTATCTCAGGATAATTGGATTGCAGTGGTTGACGTGATTGCTCTTTACTCTTGGAAACCTTTCAACACATTATGCTTGGGTGACGTTTGTTGGTTTATTGGTCACTCTGATCGGATATGTACTGGTGTGGATAAGAATAAGTTTATTATTTCCGTGTTATATATAGGACCCTTAAATGTATTTTTGTCGTATAGTCATTGTACTGGATATGTTGTAGTAATTCTTTGTGCTTCTTTTATTTCAATATGAAAAAAAAAAAATGACCAGAGTGAGTATACATTTATCCATTTAGCCATTTTTATTCGTACCAATATGAAGTGTCAATTTTCTTTTTGGGTTGATTTGACATACACACTAATATTATTATATTCGACTCACTATACATGGGACTCACATTCAACACCAATACAATTACATCCTACACATTAAAATATTATTTCTCTCACCTCATTACACTTTAAAATATTATACTCTTTAGTCCACGTGCAAAAAACAAACGGACATTTATCAGCGGGACAGAGGGAGTACATGTTTTTTAATAATAGTATATTTTTTACACTCAATTTTCATTAAAAAAACTAACAATTAAATTGTATACATTTTTGTTCATAATTATATAGTACTATATTTTTGTTTATATTTGTATACGTTTTTTAAAATAAGTGTACCCAGTTGCACAATATAATTAGCCTTATTTTTAATAACAACATTATTAGAATTTGGCAATTTATAGTGTGCACCCGGGTGCACCTAAAGATAGGGTTCACCCACATACAAATATAAACAAAAACATATACAATTAAGAGTAAAAATGTATACAATTTAATTGTTAATTTTTTTAATGAAAAATTGTATATAATATTCAATAAAATGTTATACACATATGAATGTTAATTTTTTTAATGAAAAATTAATGTGAAAAAAGTATACAATTATTAGAAAACACATATACAAAATAGAATACAAAGATATATACATATGGGTGCACCCAATATACACTCTTAGAATTTAATTGGATGGTGCATTGTATTTACTAATTTGATTTTTCCGACAAAGATATGTCATTGATACATCATTGTTCTTTCCAATTCAATGGTCTCTATCACTCCACTCCACTCCACATATTTAACATGTTACATTTCATTTAATATTTTAAACGTGTTGTAAATGAGATGTTTAATTATTTGAATAGTTGGATACATCATACATGGGCAGCCATGGTCCCGCGCATTGTAGATACTTAGAATTACGTATTCCGTATCACTGCACTCTTTCATTTTTTTTATAAGAAATAGAAAAAAAAATTATAATATCTTACCTTCTACATACATCCCAACAACTTTATACACATTTTTCATTAAATTTATCTAAAATGCTCACTTTTACACATATTTAAATAACATTACATATTTTTATACATAAAAAATTTATTTTTCTTAATATTTATGCATATTTCCTTGGTCTCATTTTAAACTTTCCATTAATCGTAACAAATTAATAAAAATCATTTTTGTAAAGTAACGTGATATTTTGGAATAATAAATAAATTGTAATGTACATTATAATACTCCTAGGTAAAAAAAAATGGATGATAATTTTTTCCTTATCCCAAAGCCATCATTTACTATACATTACAATTATCTCATTACAATAAGACAAGGAAGAAATTAAGTTAGTATTTGATTCAAACAACGTCACGCTAATGTACTAATGTGTCTATAAATACATGTCCAAATTCTTGGCATCTGTAATCTAGAAAAAGAAGAAAAGAGAAAAAAGGAAAAAAAAAAATTGCTAGGAAAATGGGTTCCAAAGTGGTCGTTTTGATTGTCCTTTTCTTTGCTATGGTTTTCCTCTCCTCCAACAACACCGCCGACGCATCAAGTAATTAAATAAATATATACTCCATAATGTATAATATAATGAAATTAATATTATATTATTTTAATCAGGTGATGATGGAACCGCCGTGGTTGGTGGCGGAAACGTTGCACAGCCCGACGCTGGTCGGCCGGGTCACCGCTGCCGCAGCGGGAAATGCTGTTCATTTTCTTGCCGGTGCTGCATGTACGACGGTGAGAAGCCAGACGGTGGCACGTACGGTGGTGATATCGACTCCGATGCTCGTCATGGCGGTGGCTGCCGCCACGGCTGCTGTGGGCGTATCTGCCACTGCTGCTGATTGTCAAACCACCCGAATTGCCCGTATCATAAGTTTAATCTTTATGTTAAAACAGTTGCTATTAAAACTGAATAAATGATTTTCCTTACGCTTTCATGTATTGTGTCGCATATTAACGATTTTTCTTATGCTTTCATGTATTGTGTCGCATATTAATAAATGGTATGAGTGACATGTAGAAAGAGATGCCAAACAAAATTTAGTCATCGATTTTCTTCAGTAACCAAGAATAAATGATGGTGTGAATAAATGAACTTTAAAATTTGATGTAGTTTTTCATACAAGAACCAAATGTAAAGAAAGCAAAAAAATAAAACAAAATTATCCCTGATTACTCCTGCCAAACAAAAAAAAACTGTATAACCCGCGGTTATTAAAACCTAGACAAACACTTAAAAATTGTATAATCACAAATAATGTATTCTATAACGTTGATGGATTGCAATGAGTAAGTGTTTATACTCACAGGATGTATTGGAAATTGACGATGTCAGAATTAACTCCACGTATCTTTACCTCCTCCACCAATCCCCATGACAGGGGCGGTGGGGCCCCTAATGGTGGGGTACACCATTATAAAATATGTCTGACTCATATTAAAATTGACAATGTTTATGTAGACGTAGACGGTCAGGATTAACTCCATACGTTTGTATCTAGAGCTACTGCGGTTGGTTATTTGGCAAATAACAACCTCATATTCACTAAAAGCTTTGTAATCCATTCCCTTTGTATACTCATATTGAAATTGACGATGTTTATCGGCTGAGGGTACGTGCTCAAGTTTGGTGTGGGCTCAACCAATTAATCATCGGATTCTTGGACTATTTATGGACTGTTGCAGTGTACTCCAGATTTGTCGTCGGATAAATCATTTGAAGTTAAATCATTCACTGAAAATAAAACACTCTCAAAATCGGATAGGATTTCTCCAATTAAATAAATATTTAATAATGTATTTATATTTAAACTAGTATAATACCGCTGTTACGCGGGATTATAAAAATTTTATTTTACGTTTGAAATATTTTATTTAATAAATATAAATATTTTTATATACTATTAGTCAATTTTACATCTTTAATAAAAAAATAAAAAAAATAAATTATATACATATTTTATGTTTTATTTTATTTATTACATTCTAGTAATTTATATTATTCCATCAGTCCTACTTAAACGTACGTATTTGTTCATTTTGGTTTGTCACAATGTAAAGTGTACATTTTTTTTTTTTAAATAGAGGAACTCATATAAAATAATTAACATATGTCTATTGGTATACACAATAGTAATACAATTATTGACTTTATATTAAAATATTATTTCTCTTATTTCACGACACATTAAAATATTATTATATCTCTTAATTTACTTGGAAAAAGAACAAATACCCACGTTCACATGGGACAAGTATTAATTAATATCCTATATACACGTGGATATGTATTTAATATCTACATACTCAATTTTTACTTTTTTATAACAAATTATTTTAGTATAATTTAATAATATATATATTTCTTAATAAATGTATTATTTTTGTATTTAGTTGTAATATTAATTCTATATGTAAAAACTGTGATAATTTTAACTATGCATATTCATAACTAATTGCATTAATTTTAATTTAGTTGCAAATTTTATTAGTTTTAATTTACTAATAAATATATTTGAAATAAATCTATGTGCATCATTGCAATTTCATTTTATTATACACCCGTACATTTTATATATAATAAATAAAAAAATACAAAATTAAATAAAGTACTATGTATAACTCCTTTAAAAAATTAAAGTTCAAAATAAAATTTAAAAACTTAATTACCCTATTAAATGCTCAACCAATGAAAACACTAACATATAAATTTTATGTAGAAGAAGCATAATCTTGTGACTGATGTGTGTTTTTAAAAAGCTAAATAAGGCAACTACTTCTGAATTATACTCCCTCCGTGCCGGAATTTTTCGCACACTTCCTTTGTAATTTACAAAAGAAGTGTGAAAAAAATTCCGAGACGGAGAAAGTATATATCTTCTTATATATTAAAACAAAATAAGTTTCCTAATTTAGATTTTGCAAATGTGGGGTGTCAATTTATGGTGAATTTATCATTTATGATTTTTATTAATTTGTGAGGTGACGTAGTGTGATTTGTTGGACAATTTTTATGAGATCATGAGTTCAAACCTCAATGAATATATTTATTTTAAATTCTTTATTTATGTAATCCTTAAATGATAATTTTAAAGTAGGCTTTGATATATAATGGGTTGGGATGAAATTTTAATTAAAGAAAAGGATAATAAATAGTAATAAAATTGCATACTCATAATAATACACCAGTGTGCAGTGGGTGATATAAGAAAATACACCAGAAAATAATAAATATAAAATTGCACACATAATAAAACTGCACACTCATAATAAATAGTACTAATAAAATTGTAAACATACAATCATTGAACATGTTTTATCTATATAATAAACTTACTTTAGTGATGGGTCGACCCGTCTCACAACCGTCTCACAAATAACCCGTCTCATAGGAGACTTTGTCTTTTTATAATAGTAAAATTGGTTGGGTTTGAAATTTTAAATAAGAGAATATACATGTACTTTTTTTAATGTCAATATAAATTTAATTTTTTGCATTAATAGCTATATATTTTACTCCCTTCGTACACTAATAATTAATTTATCCAATTTGATTGTCCACTCTGAAGGTATTCACTTTTTTTTTTATTTTTCTTAAAAAAATTCACAATTCACCACTAATACAACTACCCTCTTTATATAAGGTAATATTTCTAATTTACGTGCCAAAAGTAATATATTATAAATGGAGTATTTTGTTTTCTTATAAAACAATTGTACTCAAGTATTGATGAAATAGAAATTAAAAAAATCTGAATAATTATATATAATTAACAAAAGACATATATTAAAATATTAGATTATCCGCGTTGCACGCGGGATCTATGACATTTTAAAAATGTAAAATGGCTTTTTATTATTGGTTTGGAAGATTTATTTTAATTTATGAGGTGACAACATTTAATTGGTTGTTTGATCTTAAGAGATTCTATGTTCAAACCATGGCAGCGCGTTATTTTAAATCATTTTTTATATACTTTTAAATAAAAACTTTAAATTGAGTTGGACTAAAAGTTTGATTAAAGTTAGAAATTATACTGACACATCAATCACAATCCTATTTTGATATCTTACGATAACGTTGAGGAGAAGGATAACTTTACTTTCAGTGATAATTATGTTTTACTTTTAATATGAAATAAATTGAAAATGCATGTTTTTACTCGATTTAATTTATATACTTTAAGACATTTTTTTCTTGGTCAAATAATAAATTATACTTTTAATTATTCTAAAACGATATATAATTGATTTTTATTTAAAAATATAGATTTAAAAATAATAAATAAATAACAAGTACGATAATTTGCGTCGCACGCGGGCACCTTACTAGTATATACTCTTTCCGTCCGCTTCTAAGATATCAATTTTACTATTTTTAATGTCCGTTTTAAAGATATCTATTTCCCCTATTTAGTAAAAAATACACAATATGTCCACTACTTTCCTCTGATACAACTACCCATTTTACCTATAATAATAATATTCCTTAATTCACGTGCAAAAAGCAGATGGATATCTAAAACTGGATGAGAGTATATATTTATGTAATGGTCAATGCAAGGCCTTTCTATTACTAATATTTTATTTATGGCAAATGCTTAAATATGAGAAACTATCACAAGTTGTGCATTAAATATTACTAAACCCACAATGTTTTGATGATGGTGTTTTATGTTTACGCTAATTCACTCAACGAAATCCTAACTCACCATAACCAGGTGAATATTTAGCATTAATTATTTCTTAGTGATGAACTTATTTATGTCAATAATATATTTTTTTTATTTGTAAATCCAATTATATGACATTTATTATATAAGGCAAGATTTTGTGATATATACCAACTCATGTAATGACTCTCGCATCATATTTAATAAAGTAAAAAATGCTTTTAATTAATTTAATGAAAAAATAATAAAAAATATTTTGACTTAAAAAATATGTTCTAATTATTTTATACAACTCCCACTGTAAAAAATAATTCATTATGTCTCAATATGTACTGATAGTAAAAATATCCATGGAACAACCTCTATAAAACTTATTGGTTCCATATTTTAATGTTACGTCACATATCATGTTTTAATGTGAGAATTTAAATAATATACGTAACTTGCATAACTTGCACTATGTGATATAAACAGTAAATTCATAATGACTGAAATGTCACGCAAAGAAAATCCCCAAAATCCATGAATTGAAAAGTGCATAATCCTACAAACTGAAAATCCTCCCATAGAGAACTTGCGAAAATTTAGAAATCCTCCAAATGGTACAATTTGCGAAAATCCTCCAAATTAAAAAAAACTATAAAATCCACAAAAACAAAAAATAAAAATATAATTTATCAATCTAATTTGAAAACCTTCTAAGTTGAAGGATTTTGCTCTCGCAAAGAAGACATTTGAATGTTTGCCAAACTCTCGCAAAGAAGATTTCAAATATATGTTGGGGATATAAGGAGATATTAGACGAAGAAATACGGAACGGATTTACCATTTCTTCACAGGCATACCTCCTGCCAATGTTCTTAGATTCATGCACAATTTTCCTGACAAGCTTAATTATAAAATTATTATTTTAATAAATAATAAAACTCAAATTTGACTAAATTCAAAGAACGTTCTTGGAAGTAGTTTTGAGCACAATTTTTCCGACAAGCTTAATTATAAAATTATTATTTTAATAAATAATATCACGGGCATGCGCGACGCCCGACCACATAACAAAATCAAAAGCTAGCCTACCTTTTTGACAGCCTAAACTAGTAACATCGCAATCAATCAAGTGTTGTTCGGACAACGAGACCAACTCACCAGTTGCTATCTTGTTGATACTTTCGACAGCAGGTACTGTAGCAAACGCCCAACATGCTAAACAAGAATAATATAATATACTTTAGTAAGAATTTTTGTTTCAGACCAGAAATCATATCAAGAAATATGATGGTGTTTTAGTAAGAACATAACCATCATCTAGGAATCAATTACAAAAGAATCATCACATCACATCAAACTTTAGATAATCAGGATGGAAATACCTCCGCAATTGCCCTGGTCCTTGACGGGAGTGACAGCGCCTAAAAGGCGCCAATCTATTGAATCAGTGGAACGTTCCACAGCTTTCTTAAACTCTTTCTTATTCTTGTTCTGCTCTAAATTCAAAGAACGTTCTTGGAAATAGTTTTGAGCTTCAAGATCTCTTGAAATTCAATCTAGAACAATTTGGAGTGAGCCAGAGACTGCCTCATTCTTGGGAGTAGTTTTGAGCTTCAAGATCTCTTGGAATTCAATCTAGAACTATTTGAAGTGAGCAATCAAGCAGAGACTCTGCTTGCATACATTGATTGGCCAATTGAAGGAAAATTAAGATTCCAATTCAAATAGTTTTGAGCTTCAAGATCTCTTGGAATTCAATCTAGAACTATTTGAAGTGAGCAATCAAGCAGAGACTGCCTTGCATACATTGATTGGCCAATTAAATTCAGACCTACCAAGGAAAATTAAGATTCCAATTGAAATGGACAGAGGAGCCTATCACATCCACGTATGCATAAGAATCAAAGCTTTGCTATATTAAAATTTTGCTATTCGTAGGGAGGGGATTGGTGGCAACGCTGTTCCTGATCCTATCGACATGGACATGGATTAACTGCTTTGACATGGGATGTTGGGGGCTTCAGAATGCTATCAAACCCATAATTATTTTGTTTGGCAGGGAATAAGAGAATTATATTTCTTCGCTTTTTTTACATTGAGAATTATAGTTTTTTTTTTTTTGCTTTCTTTACATTTGGTTTTTGTTTTGTGATGAAAAACTACATCACATTTTAAAGTTCTTTTCAGACCGAAGGGCAAGTGTCTTATGAAGAGGATTTCAAATATGGGCTGATAAATTATATTTTTTGTTTTTGTGCATTTTATAGTTTTTTTTTTTTAGGATTTTCGCAAAGTATGGGAGGATTTTCAATTTGTAGGGTTATGCAATTTTCAAAATTTGGAGAATTTTCCAATTCATGGATTTTGAGAATTTTTATTTCATGACATCTCAGTTGTTTCCTTCATCTTTACTCTTTTACTAAAACATCAAGTCGGAATTGTGTATTCTTAATGAAAGAAAATGTTAATTAGTTTTTGTCAAAAATAAAAGAATGATTTCTTTTATTTCTTTTGTCTATTCTTAATGAACGAAATGTTGGTTTTGTCAAAAATAAAAGAATGACTTCTTTTATTTCTTAACATACATATATTCTTTCGCGTGAGTACCAGTAATTGTAGGTTCAGGTTATGACTTCCTGCTTTGACATTGAAGAGTATTATGGATCCCTTAACAAAATAAGAGGGAAAAGGTAAAGAGGTGTTGTAAGCGAGGATTTCTTTTAAATTTGTTGCGCGTGTTCATAAATAACGTATTTGCTCTATTTGTAATAAGAATGAGAATGACATAGTGGATGTTTTCTATCGTGTCATTTCAATTGAGATTTTTTAATAAAACGACAAAATGTTGGTTTTTGTCAAAAATAAATAATGATTTCTTTTATTTCTTGACAATTTCTTTTGTCTCGCATCGGATGAAGAGTAAAAGAGGGTGGATCTTTTGTGCTATATAAGGAGTCCTTTGGACTTAAAGTCATGTACCAATCATTTAATTTTTGTGTTTGATTCTATTTAAATTCCTTTCTTGCATTCTCTGTTGTGAGAATGAAGAAAAATGTGTGAATTATATATATATATATATATATATATATATATATATATATATATATATATATATATATATATATATATATATATATATATATATATTGTGTAGGTCTCATTTACCAAAAAAAAAAGAAAATATAACAATACTTGTGAGACGCCCTATTTCGTAAAATGTAACAACACTTCTTGGATAATATATTCCCTTCGTCCCACCCAATTTGTATTAAAAAAATATATTCTTTCGTCCCATGAGTGTTGTTATATTTTACCAAATAGGGCGTCTCACAAATATTGTTACAAAAAAAATAAAAATAATACCCACACAAAACAATTAATATATCTTCATTGACCCACACACAACACTAATACCGCTACCCACTATACTATACATTAAAATATTATATTATATTTCTCAGCCAACTACACATTAAATACATAGATATATAAAATATGCCCCAAAATACATTTTCTTTAGTATATAAAGTTCACACAAAATATATACTTCCCCCGTCCCGTAAATATTGTTATATTTGACAAAAATTATACATATACCCCATATTTATTAGACAAAGTCTCTTGTGAGACATTAGTTATGTGAGACGATTTGTGAGACGTGTTAAAATATATCAATTACATAGATAAAGTATGTTTAATGGGTGTTAAAGTATGTTTTCTAAATTATGATGAATGATAAATTGAAGTATGATTTTAAAATGTTATAATATGATTTATTATTGACATACTTTAACAACAAATAAGCATACTTTATCTATATAGTATACTTTAGTAATGGGTCGACCCGTTTCACGCCCGTCTCACAAAATATCCATCTTACAAGATAGTGTTTCTATTTATTATGTATGACCTAGATTGATAAATAAAAAATATGACATTAATTTATAATTTAAAAAATAAACAAAACACTATTATTATTATTATTAATAATAATAAAAATAATAATAATAATAATATTTTTATTATGTATGAGATAAATTGATAAAAGACAAATTTTAATTTATAATTTTGTATTAAAAAATGGCATTAATTTATAATTTAAAAATTAAACAAATATATTCGATTCGTTCCACCCAATTTGTATTAGAAAATATATTCCCTTCATTCCATAAGTGCTGTCACAGTTTACTAAATAATGCATCCCAAAAATATTGTTACATTTATATTTTTGGTAAATGAGACCACACCGAAACAATCATTATATCTTCATGGGACCCCACACAATACTAATAAGCTACCCACTACATTAAAATATTGGCACAGATTTATGTGAGACTGTCTCACGTAAGCCTTTACGTGAGACGAATAAAAAATGATAATATCGCTAACGAAAAGTGAACAATTTATAATATAAATAAAAAGTGATAATATTTTATAGCGAAAGTGATAACATTTTATTGCAAAAGTAATAATAATTTTTTAATTTTTTATCCGTCACTCGTAAGGGCTTATGTGAGACGGTCTGACACAATACCTACCCTAAAATATTATATTTTTTAACCCACTACACATTAAACACATAAATATACTCCATAAAATATATCCCGTATGTATGGCATAAATTGATTTTAAAAAAATAAAAACTTTAATTTATAATCTTGTATTAAGAAATGACATTAATTTATAATAATTTAAAAATTAAATAAAATACTTGTTAATAATAATAATATATATGGGATAAATGGATAAAAGAAAAAATGACATTAATTTACAAATAATAGTAGTAAGAAATACTCCAAAAATCAAAATATTAAAAAAATTGAATCAATAACGACAATTAAATTACCAATTGCCATAATTGATATAGGTTATTAATGTCATTAGTTATTAATAATTATTATACTATAAATAATAAGAGTAATTTACATAAAATTATGCATATTTAATTTAAAAGAAACGCATAAGAAAACTACTATATATGTCTAAAACCTCTATTGAGAATTACCACCGTATATGTCACACATATAAAATAAGAAAACTCAATATCTAAAGTTAATGCAAGAAATTAAAGAGAAATTGAGAGAGATGAGGAATAGAGAAGAGATTTTGACCAAAACGTTTGAGCGGGAAAAAGAGGTTGACCACATGTGCTTTTATATATATATATATAGATACAAATTGTTCATGAAATAGTTCATTGCACCATTATCATTTTTCATCAATTAAGTATTGGCTAAAACTTGCGTGCTTCAGGGACACCGTGCCCCCAAATCCCACATTTTTCGAAAGTTATACCCTTTAGTATTAAATGATATACCTTTTAGATTTCAGCATAAGAGCATGTACCTTTTATTTCCTGAAAAATAATAAATTAATTATATTTTTAATCAAATTTTTATACTATTCATATTTAGGCGATCTTTTCAGTGAAAAATTATACCATTATTAATTAAAGCATATACCCTTTAAAACAAAATGTTATACCCTTACACAAGATGTGCACTCGAAGACATAAAGAGACCAAACCCTTGAGTATTACCTTTTATTAATGATTTTATCACTTTTTATATATCTCACGTAAAAACTTACGTGAGACGATCTCACACAAAACTTGACTCCTAGTCCTACATAACATATTTAACATACTTTATAATTTATTTATTACCTGAAAATATTACGTTACCCTCTACAAAAGTCAATAAATTTGGTAAAAAATAAATTTCTTAAACTCCGTGTCTACAGTAACTATGAAGATTAAATTGGGACGGATGGAATATAATAAGTATAATAATTTTATTATAATTTGTAATATTTGAATTTATCATATTAAACTAATAATTTTAATCCATACATATATAAAAACAAACTTGAATTTCGGGTTTGTGTGAACCCATATGAATATATTAATTATTTCTATGTTGGTTCTATATATTTAAAAAAGAAATATGTCAATTTTTTACGGGACAACTCAAAAAAAAGTATGCCAAATTTTTTGGGACGGAGGGAGTAATATATTTCTTTTCGTACAACGCACGAAATGAAAAAAATCTTGTTATATACTCCATCCGTCTTATTTCAATTGACACACTTTTCATTTTGGGTTCTCCCACAAAAGTTTGCACATTCCTAAAAAAGTAAAAAATCAAACACAATCAACCTTCCACATACATTTTATTTACAAAAAAACCACATTTACCTAACACACCTAACATACTTTATCATTTATTTATTACAAAAAATATCATAATAACCCTAAAAGTTATTACTTTTCTTAATCTATATGCCGGAAGAGGCATGCAAATTTTTGTGGGACGGGAGAAAGTGAACAACAAACTAATAACTCTATATGGCACGCTGATTTCATACCAGACTAACGTGATAACTTTTAAAAGCAAAAAAGATTAACCCTAAACCAAAACGTTAGGACATTATAATTACCCTTGGATGCATGAAATATTTTTATGGAACTAGTGCAACGACTATTTTGCATTCTAATTTATTTATTTAATTGTTTTCTTCACAAGACCTCTTTCAAAAGTGAAAGCTAAGCCTAAGATATAGCTAATTACTAGATTAATTAATTTATGGGTAATTATTAGTCAAATAAATAAAAGTAATTTTCCATACACACGTTTAAACGTCGTGGACGCAATTTCGCATCTAGTAATACAACAATTAAAACTCATAAACTTATTCAAACGATTAATTCCCAAGAATTTTGTTTTAATTAATAATTGTCAAAACTATAATTAATTCATAGAAATTAATTTAGGATCGCACAATTAATTCCCTAATTGCACAGCCCTCATATAAATACTCAACTGTACCTTCATATCATCAAATATAATTTCCTAATCAAAATGGGAAAAAACGTTGTCGTTTTAGTTTTAATACTCTTTGGTAGTTTAGATCTATTTTGTATTTTTCAAGTTGACAAAAGTAGTAGATTATTACATGACGAAGAAACCTTAAACGAAAAGGGTATTCCCGTCCATTCACTTCGAAAGGGTCGGCCCGACGTCCCTCCGTCGGGTGCGTCAGGTAGCACCTACATACGCGGCAACATCTGGGTGGATGTCAGATCAACGAAATGCACTTTTCTGGCGGTGCACCGCCTCGTCGTGGCGGTGCCTCCGCCACGTCTCAGCTGAGCAACGGTTTACGGTGGTGGTGGGGTGGCCAGTTGATCAACATCAGTGAAGTTGTTTAAGCTGGTTTAAGAACTTGGATTAGATTAGATTAATTAATTAATTCTTTCTGGATTAATTGAGTGTTTGTTTGTGCATACTACCCATATATTAGTAGTAGCTCAAGTAAATGTATGAAATTATATATGTGGTGTGTGAATTTTACATGATTAATAAATAATTAATAGAATTAATTTTTATCGAATTGAGTTAAGTTTTCTTTTTTTTCTTTTTTTTTTTATTTTGAATTTGAGCGACACACGCTCTTCTCCGTCTTGGAATCTCGTCTTTTCTGCAATTTTGTCCTTCTTTTGGTAGCCAGCGACATACGCTGCCATTATTCTTTGTTGGAAAACTGACGTTTCTAAAATACAAACTTTAGACATACATAGAGAGAAATCTCATACATCTCACCGTAGGATTATGAAGCAGCGGAAGAATGTGAAGAACTGATTGATACTCAAGTTAGTATCTCTGGATCAAATCTTCAACACAGGGTTGAAAGATTATGATTCACGAATTTGTATTCAAATGGATTTGCAATATGAGAGAAAGATCAAGCGAGACTCCTATCACACAACAGTTCTGCGTTATGCGTATGCACATATGTATGTGATGTGTTCTCTGTAGTTTCCTTTATCCAAATCAAATAAGGAAACTGTGAGAAAACTGCAGGAGTTACATAACTCCCTCTGTCCACAGCGCCACATCATTCATATGCAGAAAATAATAAATGAATAATATTGATTATTATTTACATCTCCCACTCACATATGAAATCAAATTCTCCTTATTCATTTTCTTCATGAATCATATTCTTGTCTATATTAATACATCGTGTAACCCACGAGATATAAGTTTTAATTGTTATACACTTGTTAGAGATATATAACAACTCAACCAGATTATCGAAGAAACTCAACAAGCTCGCTATACCCTAGAAGTCTTTAACATTTAACATAAGTTGACATATCTCTTTTCAATCTCTTAATTTGTAAGAGCATATTCAACCCTTTTGCAAAACTATGTATTCATAATCAAGACCTTACTTGATTGACTAGTCAATGAATCACAATAGTATATGTTAAGTTAAGACGTCCTTCCCATCTCACTAAGTATCTACAGTGTCCCACTGTAACTGCTTTCCTAGACATGCACTGCATTACCGTTATTAATCATAACTCTTTTGGTAACATGCTAAAGTAGCAACACTAAAGTGAAGACTTAGAATATAGTAGAAAGTCATAAGGGTAATAAATAGATAAAGACTACTAAAACACTTGTCACAATGTCTTTAACTTCCTTCCAAGAAAGTGTATGTCGAATTTCATTTAATTTAGACATCGTGTAAATCAGAGTTCAAATGTGTCCCACACACTTAATCCGGATATCCTCCTTCCAACGTATAGGATCTCCGTCGATTCAACTTTACAACAAGTTTAGATTCGTGGCAAAATTTATCCCGATTATATTTATTTTCGTAATCTCATCTCTGCGTTCCGACTTAGCCAGAGGTGATTGCTCGTATGAGAGAGCCAATCATAACTTACCGACATACTATTATATATGAACCATCACATATAATTTATAAATATATATTTATAGTTAAGCCATTAACTACTCCCTCCGTCCCATTTTCATCTTCATAATTACTGCACGCACGCAAATTAAGAAAAATCACTTTTTGAGTAACTTTTGGTGGTAGTTTGGTATTTTTTGATAATAAATAAATGATAAAGTATGTTATCTGTGTTAAAAAGGTGATGACACTTTTGAAATTAAAGTATGTTACATGGATATTAGTTATATACCTTTTTCTTTTATGGAAGTGTGAAATTAAAATTGGGACGGACCAAAATGAAAAGTGTGAAGTTGAAGTTGGGACGGAGGGAGTATTTCATTAACATACAAAAACATATTCAATACATCATTTTTAACCCTTCACAAACCCAATCCTTTTACATGTCCTATGAATACATCTCTGGGAATCAGTTTGGTAAAGGGATCTGCTAACATCAAAGGAGTAGAAATGGTATCTAAGAATCACTTTCTTCTTGTCTACTATATCTATAACAAAGTTGAATTTAGTATCAATGTATTTGGTCTTTCCATGATATTTGGGGTCTTTTGTGTAAGCCATGGCTGCTTGATTATCACAATTAATTAAAACATCTCCCACTGAAGTGTTTAAGACCTCCAAATATTTCATGAATCTTCTCAACCAAATAGCCTCTTGAACTGCAGACGCACATGCCACAAACTCGGCTTCCATTGTGGATAATGCTATGCAAGTCTGTTTCTTACTACATCATGAGATTGCTCCATTGTTGAGTAAGAAGACATAACCAGAAGTTGATTTATGTTCATCTAAATCTCCACTCCAGTCATCGTCTGAATACCCATTCAGTGTACTATTATTCCCTTGGTAACAAAGAGAATAATCTGCAGTCCCTTTCAGGTATCTGAAAATTCTTTTAACAGCCATCCAATGCTTCTTCCCCGGATTGGATTGATACCTGTTTACCAAACCAACGGCATAGCAAATGTCTGGTCTTGTACACAGCATTGCGTACATAAGACTTCCAATCGCATTGGCATATGGCACTTTGGACATTTTAGTTTTTTCATCTTGAGTCTTGGGATATATTTTTTGACTCAATGATTCGCCTTTCACAATGGGAGTATCTATAGGCTTGCAAGTTTCCATCTTGAATTGTTCTAAAAGTTTCTTGATGTAAGTCTCTTAAGACAAACCCAATAATTTTCTTGAACGATCCCTATGGATCTTCACACCAAGTATGTATTCTGCCTCACCCATATCTTTCATTTCGAAATTTGAAGATAACCACCTTTTTATGGATTCAAGATACTCTTTGCTATTACCCGCTAGTAGTATGTCATCCACATACAAGGATAGAATCACAAAGCAACTATTGGACCGTTTAACGTAAACACAGTGGTCTTCGTTTATCATAACGAAGTTATATGAAATTATCGTAGTGTGAAACCTCAAATACAATTGTATAGAGGATTGTTTGAGTCTGTAGATCGACTTCTTCAATCTACAAACTTTATCCTCTTAATATCGAAGAACAAATTCTACAGGTTGTTGCATGTAGATTTCTTCTTCTAATTCTCCATTGAGAAATGCGGTCTTAACATCCATTTGGTGTAATTGTAAATCCATACTAGCCACTATAGCCAATAGTAGATGAATCGGGGCAAACCTCACTGCAGGTGAAAAGATTTCTTCGTAGTCTATACCCTCTTGTTGAGTATAACCTTTTGCCACCGAGCGAGCTTTATACCTCTCTATTTATACCTCTCTATTAAGCCATCAGCCTTTCTTTTAATTTTGAGAATTCATTTATTCCCAATTGCCTTTCATTCCTTTGGAAGATCTACAAGTTCCCAGACATGATTTGACTTCATATACTCTATCTCTTCTTTCATCGCTTTCATCCATTTCTTTTTTGCCGGACAAGTCAGAGCTTCTCTAACATTTTTGGGCTCTTCTTCATCAACAAGAGAAACATGCCAATTTTCTGGTGAAATAAAGAAGCCATGTCCTTCAATATTATAATGTCTCTTGGGCACATGTTTCCTAGAACTTTTCTGAGATAGCTGTTGATGATCTTCTGTATACAAAATGCTCTTATTGGGAATCGCTTGATCTTCAATCGGCAAATATCTATCAAGATCCATACCATCAGTTAAATTATTACTCCCACTTGGATCTTGTAGGTATTGATTTTCTACTACCTCAAAAATAGATTCGGCATCCCTGATGCCCCTCTATTAGGAAATTCAGTTTCCAGAAAATAAGCATTACATGATTCTGTCTCAATTAAGTTCCCATCCTGATCTTCTATGAATACGTAACCCTTAGAATGTACGCAGTATCTTATGAAGATACACTTTTTGCAACTAGAACCCAACTTTCCATACTGACTCGATGAATTATATACGTAAGCTGCTGATCCCCAAGCTCTAAGGTTACTCAAGTCAGGTTTTCTACCCGTCCAAAGTTCATATGGAGTCGAAGCAACTGACTTAGAAAGCACGTGATTAAGCACATAAGCTGCCATAAGGAACACATCTCCCCAAAAAGAGATCGGTAGATTAGCTTGTGCCATCATGGATCTAACCATCTCCAACAAAGTCTTATTCCTTCTTTCAGCAGCACCATTTTGTTTAGGTGTATAAGGAACAGTTAATTGTCAGATTATACCCTTTTCATTACAAAATTTCTTGAATTGTTCTGATAGATATTCACGTCCTCTATCAGTTCTTAAAACTTTGATAGATTTATCTTTTTTATTTTCAACTTCACTCAAGTATCGTCTAAAACAATCCAATGCTTCAGACTTATGAGATATCAAATAGACATATCCAAAATGTGAATAATCATGAATGAACGTAATAAAATAGAGAGCTCCATGTCGTGCTCTAACATTTACAGGACCACATATATCGGAATGGATTACTTCTAATGGAGATTCAAACCTAATAGCTTTACCAAAAGGTTTTATGGTCATTTTGCCAGCATGACAGTGTTCGCATTTGGATAATTCAACTTCAAAAGAAAAACTCAACAATCCTTCTTTCACAAGTCTATTCATTATATCTTGCACAATATGACCTAATCTAGCATGCCAAACATCATCATTCACATTTGCATTACTTGAAGAACAAACATTTAGCAAATATGAATAATCATCATAATAACTAAACGTCATTCTTTTACAATTTAAAATCATAAAGCCATCAGTCATATGTCAAGACGCATAACAAGTATCATCAATGCTAATTACCATAGGTGTCTTTAGTAAATAATACATCATAACCCAAATTAAGCAGAACTGAAACAGAAATTAGATTTCGCGTGATTTCCAGAGCATAAAGAACATCATATAGAATAAAGGCCCGACCATTATCAAGGTCCAATTTGCAATTCCCAAGTCCTTTGACTTCAACTCGTGCATTTTTTCCTGCATATATCCACCTAGTCCCCTTCGAAACACGGTGAAAATCTACAAAAACTCCTCTGTCTCTTGTCACATGGTCTATTGCTCTTGAGTCAATAATCCACAATGGATAAGAATTAATAAGCAAGACTGTACTTAAGACATTAATTTTACACAAAACAGAATAAGATGAATCTATCTTGTCCCTCCTGGGATCAGGGTATTCACGGGCATAATGACCAAGCTTACTACAATTGTAACATAGAATCTTGCTTTTATCCTTTTTATTCTTTTTATCACGCATTTTTTCCTTTTTCCATTCATTAGTTTTTGTTGGATTATGCTTTCCACCACCACCATCAGATCGTCTTCCCTTCTTTCAATTCCTTTTTTTTTTAAGCCCAAAGCTCCCTTGGAAGTGGAACCGGCATAGAAGGCCCAGAAGAAGGCTTTGAGGCTCCAAGCCTCTCATCTTCCAGCTCAACATGACGAGCAGCATCATTGAAAGTTTTAATGCTTTCATTATACGTCAAGTTGACTTTGACATGTTCCCAACGATCAGGTAAAGAGCTGATTAGGGCTTCGATTTGTTGTTCATCTGAGAGTATATGACCGACAGTCTTAAGTTCGATAATCATTAGACATCTCCCCTGAGATGTTGTCTAATGTTATGATCAGATTTCTTTTTGTAGGTGTCAAACTTAATAGTCAACTACCTAAGCCTTGTAACCGATGTACCACCATACTTCTCATGCAGATACTGTTGGATTGTATACTAAAAGTCTAGCTTTTTGTATGAACAATGTTATAACAATTAATTTGAAATGAGAATCATATGATCAAATGATTGCATCTTATAATTTATTTATATGTTCGATGCAATAGTCCACTTACTTTATACTGTAGATAATATGTTGTGCGACAACACGCGGAAGATCATATTATCGATTTTCTTATAAAGTATAAATAGATACTCACAATCGAGATAGACGGGGACTCTCTATCGGGATGGTTGTAGTGTGGTTTGGTATTAGCTTGTCTTGGCTATAGAATCACATTAGTGCACTTGTGTGTATTGAGCAGGACCGCTTGAGATCATTCGACTTATACTGACTTATAGGAGAACTTGATCTCAGTTATTATGGAAGTTCGTGCTCTTAATCCCTATACAATAACCTCGACACGTAGGGCAGTATGTATTTCTTTGATTCATCAATGGGTGAGATTTACATGTAATTAAATCAATAAACTCGATGAGTTGGGAAGTAGTGTTGTCTCTATGGTGTGTTGTTGATTGTAGAAGGAATCCGTGTCCGTCATAGGTTGATGATGTCCCCTTGAGGAGCTCATAAAGATTATCATGTAAATCCTGCAGGTGGAATTTATTCCGGCATGATAATGAGGTTGAGTGGTACTACTCTTGGATGAGATATTAATTAATTGAGTTGTCAGTAACTTAAATTAATTAATGGACATTGTATATCTTAAACATGGGGAGACTAACGGGCTCATAATAAGAAGGAGCCCAAAACATAATTTTGGGATTGGAAAGGCAGTGCAGTAATAATATTTTAGTGGAATATATTATTATTATTGGACTTAAGTATAAGCTTTGGGCTAAGCTTGGATACTTAAGCCCAATGGAGACCCAACCCAATTTCTCCTCCTAGTCCCTGCTGTAGCCCATGTATATAAGTCACCTCAACTTATCTGGAACCCTGATCTAATTCATTATTCACGTGAGATGAGGGTTGAGAGCAGATTGAGGAGGTCTCGTAGATCGTCGCCCACACGATGTCGAGATCGGACTTGGGACATACAGCAGAAGATCAGAAGGTAGTTTGCTGCTGCTGTCCACCGCTTTGCGAAATTTGTATAAATTCATACAGTACTCAGAACTTGATGATTAATATACTGACGGAAAGCCATTTAAGAGAGAATTGTCTGAGAATAAAGATCATTCAATTCCGACATCAGAAGAGAAAGTTATGGCTATTCTCGTGGGACTACGCAGGCTGCCTGCGAGAATCAATCTTCATCAACATACCCTGGTGAACGGTAATCATTTCTATGATTTATTACTTCCGCTATGATAGAAATGCATGATATTCTAATGGGTCACGTTAACCAAACGATCGAATGCCAACAATTGGTATCAGAGCTTCGGTTTCATGGTGAAGCGTGACACGTTAGACTAGTTTATGTGATTAATTTTTCGAAATTAGGATCGCATGTTTAGGGTTTTGGTTTTACTGCGCAAACCATGAATATCCCTATGTGAAATATACCCTATATCATATCTGTTCGTCGATGGTTGTGTGTGAGAGAATTCGACGAAAACTGTTCGTCAATTTCACATGGAAGGAAGAAATTGAGAGAAAATCCAGCGCAGTGATATTGCAGAGGTAATAAACAGAGTTTCAACCGTCGGATCAGGCTGAATTTTGGTCAGCACAGGCTGAATTTTGGTCAGCACGTTCGGATTTTGTGGATGTATATTATGAACGGTGCAGATCGTATTTGGAACTTTGTGTTGTCGGGAATACGCCGAAAACAGAAGCAGTTTTTTGGGCGATTCTGTTCTGCGCAGTCGAGGGAATAGAGCCATTTCTCAGAAACTAACCGTTGGATCGACCTGTAATTTAGCCAGCATGTTCAAAACTCACAGAAGTAGATTCCGGACGGTAGAGATTGGATTCCCAGGTTTCTACAGTTGCGAATCCTGAACAACATTTGGTGTAATTTGATGTTGCGCGTTGGGCTGAACTTGGTTCCGTGCGAGCAACAGTTCGAGCGGATTTACATCAGGTTCGATTGATCTGCATCAGGTTCGATCGTTGATGCACCAGGTTAGAGCGGATTTATATCAGGTTCGATTAGTCTGCATCAGGTTCGATCGATGTTGTACCAGGTTCGAGCGGATTTACATCAAGTTCGATTGGTCTGCATCAGGTTCGATCGATGCTGCACCAGGTTCGAGCGGATCTGCATCAGGTTCGATCGATGCTGCACCAGGTTCGAGCAGATTTACATCAGGTTCGATTGGTCTGCATCAGGTTCGATCAATGCTGCACCAGGTTCGAGCGGATTCACATCAGGTTCGATTGGTCTGCATCAGGTTTGATCGACTCTGCACCAGATTCGAGCGGGTTTGCATCAAGTTCGACTGGTCTGCATCAGGTTCCGCGTGAGTCTTCACAATATGATCGGGCAGGGTGACAGAGTGGTGGAGCAGACTGCGGGGAGGTCGATCCCCATCGCAGTTGTCCGTATTCGTGATTGGTGGTGAACAATCGAATTCGCTGTTATATAACTGTTATAATTGATTTATTAATTGATTATTGTTATATATGTATGCATGATTATCTATGATTTATTGCCTTAAATAGAAGCATGCTAGATTGTGTATTATATTTGGTATATTATATGCATGTATGTTGGAGTGTTGATCATGTCAACTTATTTTTGGCAATTTATTTCCTTATATATAACTGCTGTAATTGTTTTATTGGTCAATTATTGTTATATATTTGGAAGTATGAGCATGCTAGGTTGCGTATATTATTCTGAATATTATATGCATGTAAAAAGCCTTGGTTTTAAATAACTAAGTGGGAGAGAAAATTGGTAAAAATTCCCACGGCCTCCATTATTGGTTTGTAAGTGATGCAAGTATACTTGCGTGTTGGCATAGACCTTTCTCCCCATCGGATGAGTATATTTGTGGATCTCTGGTACAGACTTCATTAAATAATTATTATTTGTAATGTGATGCACATGAACTTGCGTGTTGGCATAGACCTTCCTCCCCATCGGATGAGTTCATTTGTGGATCACTGTACAAACTTATAATTGATGACTGTAGGAAGTTATCCAAGCGCATGTGTACTTCTCCATCTGTAAGGCACATAAGCTTGGGCCGCGGACTTGGGGTCAAATAATGGTGTACACTTAGGTGTAAATAATAAGTATCCTCCCCATCGGAGTCACTGCTTTTATTTGCATGGCTAAAGAGGAACCGACTATTAATTATTTTGTCATAAAGTTAGGTTGACAAATGAAATTAATGGGTAAAACCTTCTCTTGTAAATGTTCGGGTTTGTAAACGTCCACACTATCGTGGCTTGCAGACTCACGGTGCTTGAGATGTCGGTGAATTTTATTTTTATATTATTTTGAGGAAATCAATATAAAAGGATAAAATTTGAAGATTTGATCGGTATATATATATTTTTTTTATGATTCTCTGAATTTCAAAGAGTTTTATTTCACTTATGGTTGACTAAAAGAAATTATATTTACTGGTCCAAAATTAGATGATTAGAAAAGAATCTTGGATACGAATTTTACTGCTTAAGAAATACATGTGTGTTCTCACAAAAGACTTATCATGATGCATATTAAAGTCTCTAGTGAAGAGATAAGAGATTCATAGAAGTATGATGGTCTCATGTAACTCTTCGGATACTTGAGTAAGTTAAAAGGCGGTAGGTCATGATTGAATTTAATGAATGAATTGGAAATACATGGAATAGAAGTTGAAGGGGAAACCTAAGTCAATTTTATTCTTCATAATTGCCTAGATGTTTTGAGTAAGTTTCTCCTGAATTACAAGAGGTTGTATATGGTGGGAAACTTCTGACAAAACATATGGCAAAAGAAATCCAATTTCATAAAAGGAGTGAACAAGGATAGAATCTTACTTGCTAGTTGTTTAAAAATAATTAGTGATGGCATCTACTGACACGAAGTGTGTAGATACTGGAATCACTGAATGTTTATTACTAAGTGAGGATAAGATTATTATAGACATGGGTAAAACTACAAGAGTGGTGGCTATTGCAGTGGGAGTTGTGTATTTATCTAATGATATGAGTAGACGTTTGATTTTGTGAAATTATCTTTACGTACATTTTCATAGAAAGAATTTGATTTCGGTTTCTATGCATTAATAGATGGATACTCCATTTTATTTAAATGACATGGTCATTATAATGAAGGATATAGTTGTAATCTGTTCTGGTACGTTGATGGATAATTTGTATACTCTTAAATCATGTATATTCCACAGATGCAACAAATAGTAAATAATAATGCATCTTCTGATCTTAGTAAGAGAAAGTAACCTTCAGAGATGAACTAAACATGCATTTGGCGTCTAAGACTAGATCATTTTACTTGAGTAGGATTCAAAAGTTGATAGCAGATGGACCGTAAGGTTTATCTGAAGTGGAAACTATCGGACTTGCGAGTCTTACTTGGAAGTAAAAATGATTAATTATCTTTTCAAGGTAAAGGGGTGTAGAGCCATAGATATATATGTTGGAATTGGTTCATTCTGATTCAAGTGGACCTAATATTATCCAGGCGAGAGGTGGTAATGAATAATCGAAGATTATTCTAGATACCGATATATTTATTTGATGGACTGCATGTCTAAGTTCTTTGATTTATTCAAGAATTGCAAGGTTGGTACAGTAAAGCATCATGGAAAGTATATCAAGTAATGACGATTTAATCGTCATTACGAGTACCTCTTAGGATAATTAGGAGCTATTAATCAGAGGTTGAGATTAAATCTCAAGTGGTCTACACCGGGCATGCTCCAGCTGAATGGTGTGGTGGATAGAAGGAATAAAACTCTTATGATAATGATTAGATAGATGATGAATTATTTGGAATTACTTAATTCATTTTATGGATAAACCCTAGAAACAGTAATTCATTTGAATGTTTGTCTGTTTGTGGGATATGCTATAAAAATGAAGGTGATTTATTTAGTCTAAAAGATCGAAGGGTGATTGTTAACACAAACACTAGATTTTTGGAAAGGGACTATGTAATAAATCACAAACCCATGTATGAGTTGTTCTAAAGGTAGTGAGAAGAAAACACAAAGTATAAGTACCAAGTGTACAAGAGGATATACCACAAGGTAAACTGCAACGCGTGTCACGTCTGATAAACAATTACATGTAGTGCCTTGTCGCAGTGGGAGGGTTATTCGACAACCCGTGAGATACATGTTTTGGGAAAGTCGTAAGACTTGATCCCTAGTAAACATGATATTATCCCAGGGATACGACGTTGCACTACAAAATTAAAATGCGGAATCTTAGTAAGTGCAATGAATATTAAAATAGAATCGATGGATTTTAAATTAGGTCTGGATGCTTGTTGAATCGCTAAATGGCGTAAAAGCCATTGGAAGCGGGCATGCAAGAATAAAAGAGGATCATAGAATAAGGTGAAAACCTTGGAAGCAAGCTTGTTGCGAAAAGGTATACTCAGAAAGAAAGGGTTCGATTATGAGAAAACCTGTTCGCCGGTAGCTATGCCTAAGTTGATCCGGACTCTTTTATTTGTTGCTACTCATATAAAATATGAGGGATAGCAAATAGATGTCGAGACAGCTTTCCTGATTGGAAGTCTAAAGGGAAACATCTATGTGAAGCAACCAGAGTGATTCATTGCAAAGAGCTAAGAGCATTGTGATAGTGAGCTTAAAAGTGTCCATTCATGGACTAAAACAAGCTTCAAGATCATGAAACATCTATTTTGATGAGGTAATCCAGTGACATGGATCTAATCAATGATCGGATGGGTCTTGTGTATTGAAAAGAGTGATGGAAACATGGTGGTATTTCTTGTACTATACATAGATAGTATCTTGCTCATAAGAGACAATGAAAGAGTATTGTCGGGCGTATGGGTATGGTTGATAAAGCGGTATGAGATGAAGGACTTAAGAAGAGCAAAAATATCCTTTTGATCACGATAATACGGATCACAAGAAAGGATGTTATGCTTATCTCAAGTTTCATATAATGATACGATCCTTACTCGTTTAGCATGTGAATTTATCTAAGTGAATGTGTCTTGTGACACAAAAGTAGATAAAGAAGATGAAAGCGGTTCCTTATGCTTCGGTAAATGAGGAAGCTTAATCTAAGGAATGCTATGCACGAGATTGGATATCTGTTTTGTCAATGGCATGAACAGTGGGTATCAACGTAACCCGGAACAAGAATGATGAACTGTGGTAAGACATATACTTATGTACCTGAAAAGGACTAGAAACTATATGTGGGCTTACCGAACAGATTCACTGATTCTTATGGGTTACATAGATTCAGATTTTTTAAATCAGATAGGGACGACAGTAAATCCACCTCAAAGGTTATGCGTTTAATTTTAGGAAGTAGAGTCATAATATGGAGGAGTGTTATATAGAAATATATTTCAGACTCCGGATTCCATCATGAAAAGATGATAAATTGGACCCATGAGGCAGCCAAAGTATCTGTATGACTCTAGAAACTTCATGTTAGACTTTGGTGTGATTCTAAGTTTGCCCAAGGTTATCACAATTTATATTGATGATATTGGTGCAGTTGCAAACTTGAAGGAATCACAAGTCTATAAGGAAATTAAGCACATGGAGCGCGAGTACCACCTGTTACGAGAAATCGTATGATGAGGAGAATGTTGTTGTCACCTAGATTGCATCGGATGATAACCTAGTAAATCCATTTACAAGGACCTTAAGGCGAGAGCTTTTGATGGTCGTGTAGTGGGAGTGGAAATCAGATGTATGGCAGAAGACATGACAGCATAGTATTTTAGTATAAGTGGGAGATTATTGGATTGTATACTAAAAGTCTAGCTTTTTGTATGAACAATGTTATAACAATTAATTTAAAATGAGAATCATATGATCAAATGATTGCATCTTATAATTTATTTATATGTTCGATGCAATAGTCCACTTACTTTATAATGTAGATAATATGTTGTGCGACAACACGCGGAAGATCATATTATCAGTTTCCTTATAAAGTATAAATAGATACTCACAACCGAGATAGACGGGGACTCTCTATCGGGATGGTTGTAGTGTGGTTTGGTATTAGCTTGTCTTGGCTATAGAATCACATTAGTGAACTTGTGTGTATTAAGCAGGACCGCTTGAGATCGTTCGACTTATACTGACTTATAGGAGAACTTGATCTCAGTTATTATGGAAGTTCGTGCTCTTAATCCCTATACAATAACCTCGACACGTAGGGTAGTATGTATTTCTTTGATTCATCAATGGGTGAGATTTACATGTAATTAAATCAACAAACTCGATGAGTTGGGAAGTAGTGCTGTCTCTATGGTGTGCTGTTGATTGTAGAAGGAATCCGTGTCCGTCATAGGTTGATGATGTCCCCTTGAGGAGCTCACAAAGATTATCATGTGAATCCTGCAGGTGGAATTTATTCCGGCATGATAATGAGGTTTAGTGGTACTACTCTTGGATGAGATATTAATTAATTGAGTTGTCAGTAACTTAAATTAATTAATGGACATTGTATATCTTAAACATGGGGAGACTAACGGGCTCATAATAAGAAGGAGCCCAAAACGTAATTTTGGGATTGGAAAGGCAGTGCAGTAATAATATTTTAGTGGAATATATTATTATTATTGGACTTAAGTATAAGATTTGGGCTAAGCTTGGATACTTAAGCCCAATGGAGACCCAACCCAATTTCTCCTCCTGGTCCCTGCTGTAGCTCATGTATATAAGTCACCTCAACTTATCTGGAACCCTGATCTAATTCATTATTCACGTGAGATGAGGGTTGAGAGCAGATTGTGGAGGTCTCATAGATCGTCGCCCACACGACGTCGAGATCGGACTTGGGACATACAGCAGAAGATCAGAAGGTAGTTTGCTGCTGCTGTCCGCCGCCTTGCGAAATTTGTATAAATTCGTACAATACTCAGAATTTGATGATCAATATATTGAGAAAAGCCGTTGAAGAGAGAATCGTCTGAGCATAAAGATCATTCAATTCCGATATCAGACGAGGAAGTTATGGCTATTCTCGTAGAACTGCGCAGGCTGCCTGCGAGAATCAATCTTCATCAACATACCCTGGTGAACGGTAATCGTTTCTATGATTTATTGCTTCCGCTATGATAGAAACGCATGATATTCTAACGGGTCACATTAACCAAATGATCAAACGCCAACAGATACACCCAGATATCATATACGGTGGGATGTTGCTCACATTCATGGATCATCGGATTGATTATTTAGCTTACAAGGATACCACATGCAATGGAATTTTTTCTTTTTCCATGCCTGGTACGCTTCTTGGTCACGCCTCCCTTGATTTCCAATTCTCACGTCTGGATTGGCCATCACTTGGTTTATAGCATCCAATGCATCTTATTTATCCAAAATGTACCTTATTTTATGATGTCATGTGTCATAATTGTCGCCATTGAGTTTCTCACCTTTGCTCAACTCAGCAATAATAGATTTCGATGCCATGATCTTTATTAGAGATTAAAGTGATTCAGTATGTTAATAGTATTTTATTAAGTTTTACGTTAAATTAAACAGAGACATCTCAATAAATAACACAAGATTTAATCTCGAAAAATAGCTCGGAGACTACTAATCATCAATCTCATCAAGTGTCATAATACTAGATTCTTGTTTCAAAGCGTAAAACACATTTAAAGTTCAAGTAATCAACAATAACATTGAACAGCCACTTATAAACAGTACTTAAACAACTATCCACAATAGCAAAACCACCAAGTCTGACAAGTAATAAAATAAAATTCTAATGAACTCCTTGAGCTTCCAATTACAAATACAATAGAAATAAACTAGCGATAAATATTGATTGTTTCTCCTAATTTATCACTAGATTTACAATAACGTTCCCAATCAAATTCTTTAGTCCCCACACTAAAGACAGCTCACCCTAGAGGATCTATATGAGGATTCTTTATCTGACGTTTGTCTCGACCACTCAATCTAAAAAAATCAGAACGTCGAATCCTTCCTATCCTCAAGTAGGCTGATCTCAGTGCCTGTGTCCTATCTTCTACTATAGAAGCATCGACCAAATCAAGTATAATGAAATAACCATTAGGTTTCACTTGGTAAGTCTCTCACTTAGCCCAAAAAACCTTTTTAAGGTAGAGAGATAAAGTGTTCGCCCAGGTCTGAGGACTAGTAATTTGAAAATAAACATCACTTGGAATCATTTTTCTATAAATCAAACACATCATCTTGTTGTTGAGTTCAATCAAAACCAATGCGTGGTGCCTTATATAATGTGTAGGCTTTATTTTATAATACAAGAATTCATGGAGGACTTTATCCTTAGTCCTAATGTCTTCCTCTGTAATTGTTCCCTATCATGACATGCCTCTGAGAAAACGAGCAACAAAAAAAAATACACCAGTGCATCTCATGCACCATTGCCGGAGTCATCGGCCACCGGCGCATGGCATTCACGCGCCACCGCAAGAGTTACCAGTAGCCAGCCCGTGGGCTTCACGCATCATCACTGGAGCTGCTATCCTCCGGCGCATGTCATTCACACTCTACCCGCTTGTCACCTGACATCCGATGGGTTCTGGTCCGGTTCACTCCTGGTCCGGCTTGGTCTGACCCGGTTGGGCCCGGTCTGACCCGGTCCAACCTAATTAAGAAGCAACTATATTTTAATTATAGAAAGGTCCCTGAACTTTCTCTAATTTTAAAAAACATACCCCTAAAGTCTCTGAAACTTTGTAGTTTTGGCCCAAACACGAAAAAACTTAAAAAAAATAACTTGAGTTTTAGAAAGTAAAAAATACACAAAAAATACTGACGAACTCTTCTCAACGAGGCCTTTCCAGTGGTATAATTAAAACATGCTTTCTATCCACGAAAAATTTAACGAAAATAACCCTTGAATAGTTTGAAGGTTAAAAAAATGTCAACAACATGGAATAGCCACTGGACATTAAAAATCTGCCTTTAAGTCATACATATGATCAGTCAACATCATATAAACCAACATTCATACTTTATTCATCAAAATCATTTATGAGCAAATTAATGTAAAAAGGCAGAAAACTTCAATCATGTAAAATTTTAATATTTCATTATTCCAGAAAATAAGCGGAGTACCAATCATTGGCTCTAATACCAATGTTGGAAAACTCACGTTCCTAAAACACAAACCTTATACGTACATAGAGAGAAATATCATACTTCTTACCGTAGGATTATGAAGTAGTAGAAGAATGTGAAGAACCGATTGATACTCACGTTAGTATCTCTGGATCAAATCTTCAACACGGGATTGAAAGATTATGATTCACGAATTTGTGTTCAAATGGATTTGGAATATGAGAGAAAGATCAAGCGAAACTCCTATCACACAACAGTTATGCGTTATGCGTATGCGCATATGTATGCGATGTGTTCTCCGCAGTTTTCTTTATCCAAATCAAATAAGGAAACTGTGAGAAAACCGCAGTAGTTACATAACTCCCTCTGTCCACAGCACCACATCATTCATATGTGGAAAATAATAAATAAATAATATTAATTACTATTTATATTCTTCTAGATCTTGAGATCTCGTTTTCTTCTTTAGTTAACAGAGGATACGCTCACTAGCCAACTGCAACACCAAATTTTCTTCTTCTTCATCTGCAAGCTTTGTAGATTAAAGTCTCACACTACAAGAAGGTGGAAGAGATATCAGAATGTGGCAAAGCGTTTAATATAACAATTTAGAGAAATAGCTTTGTAGATTCAAGATCTCACACCACAGGAAGGTGGAAGAGATTTCAGAATGTGGCAAAATATTTAATATAACAATTTAGAGAGATAGAATAAGTATTTGAGGAGCAAATGGTTAAGCATTTGGAATGGGAGGATTTTTGTGCTGGGATTTCTCGTCTATTTCTCTCAACAACAAGAATAGGGTATGAGCTAAGAACTAAGAATGATGAAAACTGATGGGCTCCGGTGGGTGACGGCGGAGAAAACTACAAAAATGGGCAGAGGTTGTAGCCCTTCCTCAAGCGCTTTTTAGCGGTTTAATCTTTGAGAAATGAGATTAAGAATGATACGGTAATGACAAATTGGACACATCAAATACAGTAATTTTCGTCGCCCCCATTAATTAGGAGCCATTTCAATATTATTGATATTTGTATTTGAGAGTTCCATGAAGGAATATTTATATGGTAGAGAGAGAAATACATATGGGTGACTTGATGAAGAAGATGAAGTGAAAACAGATAATACAATTGAAGTGAGAATGAAGCAACGTGTCCTCTTGCTGCAAATGCCTTATCCTTTATAGAGATATTATGGGTAGACGGTTGCCTTTGAGGTTGTCATGTGTCTTGTGGTCCCTCCAAGGATAATGATGAGTCTGACATATCCCCTTCATACTTTATGTATGTTGCGTTATGGTCGAAATGTAATACTTATGGGCTGATGATATTCTAATGGGCTGATGGTAGTACGCCGAGGGTAAGAGGCCGATGGCCAATGTCGAGGGCTGACCTTATCCAGCAGTGGACTTCTTCTATATTCTTAATGGGCGTTGGTTTCAAATTTCACCCTTATCTTCTAGCTCGACTTATTTTCTGGGGTTAGACAGCGCATATAAATCACGTCTACATTTTACCTCTAATTTATATAAATTAGTTTTATTTTCATATACAATACCAGTTATAATATACTCTGCTCGCTTCATATTATTCTTCAACGTTATGGTAGACACGATATTTAAGAAAAGTTACTTTTTAATTAACTTAATTGACTTCTGAAGGGTTTTGTAGTATTTTTAGGTAATAAATAAATTATAAAGTATGTTATATCTGTTAGGTGAAAGTGTTAAATATGTAATTAAGATGTACTTTTAGGGTTGAGAATTGATGTGATGTTTTCTTTTTTGTGGTGAAATTTAATGTGAGACGTACGAAAATGGAAAGTGTGAAATTTAACTTAGGATGGAGAAAGTATTATTATGTGTATTTGAGAGAGAGATGTTTTGTTTAAAAAATAATTTTATGAAAATATATTCTTTTAATCACTAACCAGTGCAAATATCCCTATTTTCTTTTTGCACGTGATTAAGGAAATATTATTATTTTATGTATAGTCGATAGTTGTATTACTAGATCAAACACTTTAAATAATTTTTTTCGAGTTGATATCCTATGCACTCGGTATATATATGCGCGTGCCTATATATGTACTTTTAATTCAATAGTATGTATATATATATATATATATTTCTTAATAATTGTATAATTATTTTACATTCAAATTTTTATTAAGAATGTATTAGAATATTTGTTAACCATATGTATAAATTTTTATTAAACCATGTAGATATAAATTCATTAGTTTATATATTTATTTATGAAGATTGATGCACGGTGGTGCTCGAGTGTACGTCAGAATAATTTGACATTTTTTATATGCTAACAAGGTAAAAGGAATATTTGGCCTAATTTTAATTAATAACAGAAAGTTGGAAGGTTAAGATAATTAAAATTCATTTCGCATGCACTTAGAGTTCAAACTATTTCACCACAAAGATAGCATCGATAAAAATACAACAAAGAGAATATATATATATATATTCCCACGTAATACGTGGATAAATAATTATAACCGATAAAAAATATAAATAAAGCTGGTATTTAATTTATAGATATACATGATTTAAAAATATACCTGAAATAATAATTATAATAATAATTAAATAAATAAATAAAAAGAGTTGTATTCTAACCAATCAAAAAATATGATTAATGGTGGTATTTAATTTGAAGATAAACATGAATAGCCCTAAAGAAATAGTATGTGTGATTTATGTGTATTAATTAATATTTGCTCTATTTATATCATTTTTTTAATATATATATATATATATATATATATATATATATATATATATATATATATATATATATATGCTTTTATTGATTGGTTTAATTATCTATTTGTAACCAAGTAAGAATAAAAATAAAAAATAAATTATTAATTTGATATATTTTTATTGATTGACTTAATTATCTATTTCCAATAAAAAAATATGATTAAAAGTTTTATTAAATTTGAAGATATACATGAATAATAATAATAATAATAATAATAATAATAATAATAATAATAATAATAATAATAATTTGGATATATTTTATTGATTTTCTATTTCTAACCAATTAAAAAATATGATTAAAGGTGATATTTAATTTATAAATATACATGATTTAAAGATATATTATTATTAATAATAATAATAATAGAAAAAATAAAAGTAGAAAGATTATATATGTGATATTAAAACAAAAAATAAAAAATATACGAAAATTAACCACGTCGCGACACTTCATACTTTTAAAAAGTTATTTATAGCAGTGTATTCGTAATTAGTATATATATATATATATATATATATATATATATATATATATATATATATATATATATATATATATACACTATAGCAGAAACATTTTTTACTTACGTGTCGTCTCCAGAGTGCTCTAATGTGACATGTAATTTTCTCAAATTTTTGGATTTTTTAATATTTTCCTTATTTACTTTTAATTAACTTCCTTATTTAATATTTTTTTTAAATAATAAGTTTCTTATTTTTAATAATGATTAAATTTGCAATATTTTTATTTATTTATTTAGGAATCATTTATTTATTACTAAATCTTTTAATGCAATAAATAAATTAATTAATATGAAATTAAATCATATATATAAAAGGAAAAAAAATATATTCCATATAATATCCTCTCTCGCTCCACCTGTAAATAAGACTTTTTGGTTATTCATTCTAAATACACACATTCAATTCTCCAAGAGGAATAAGAGCTTTCTTCAAGTTCCTCTAGAGAACTGATTTATGAAAGTATAAAAATTTATTTCGATAGAGCGAAGAATCAAGTAGAGATTCAATCTATCTCTAAATAATCGATTCAAGTATTCTTTAAGAGTAAGAAAATTGATTCAGTTATTATTGAATTTATTTACATCTTAAGAATTGATTCTGAATCGATTCAAGTATTCTTGAATAGATCTACATCTTAAAAATAGATTTTTCAAGAGTAAAAGGATCGATTCAAGTATTCTTAAGTCGATTTACATCTTAAGAATCGATTCTTTCAATGGGAAAAAATCGATTCAAGTTTTACCTTTTATGAATTGATTCAAGTATTCTTTAAGACCTACCTCTAAAGTATTGATTCAAATATTCTTCAGGTGAAAGAGAATTGACGATTCAAGTACTCTTGAATCGATTTACCTCTAGAGAATAAGAGGTTAAAAAACTAATTCATGTATAGAATCGAAAGCTTAAGTTCTTTAAGTTAAATCATTATTTCATATTAAATAACATTAAAATTGAGTTTGTAATTTTCTTAATTTTTTAATAATTTTTTTTAATATTTTCTTTTTTAATTTTAATAAACTTCCTTATTTAATATTTTCTTTTTTAAATAATGAGTTTTTTATTTTTAATAATGATTAAAATTTTAATATTTTATTTATTTATTTGGGTATCACTAATTAATTACTAAATCATTTATTGCAATAAATTAATTAATATCAAATTAAATCTTATATATAAAAGGAAAAAAATAATATTCCATATAATATTCTCTCTCACCCCACTTATTAATAAGACTTTTTGGTTATAAATGCTAAATACACACATTCGATTCTCCAAGAGAATAAAGCTTTCTTCAAGTTCCTCTAGAGAATTTATTTATGAAAGTATAAAAATTTATTCGATAGAGCGAAGAATCAAGTAGAGATTCGATCTATCTCTAAATAATCAATTCAAGTATTCTTCAAGAGGAAGAAAACTGATTCAATTATTATTGAATTGATTTATCTCTTAAGAATCGATTCTTCAAGAGGAAGATAATCGATTCAAGTATTCTTGAATAGATGTACATCTTAAAAATTGATTTTTTAAGAGTAAGAGGATCGATTCAAGTATTCTTAAATCGATTTACATCTTAAGAAATGATTCTTTCAAGAGAAAAAATCGATTCAAGTATTACCTCTTAAAAATCAATTCAAGTATTATTTAAGATCTACCTCTAAAGTATTGGTTCAAGTATTTTTCAAGTAAAAGAGGATCGACGATTCAAGTACTCTTGAATCGATTTACCTCTAGAGAATAAGAGGTTGAATAACTAATTCATGTATAGAATCGAAAGCTTAAGTTCTTTAAACAAAATTATTATTTCATATCAAATAACATTAAAATTGAGTTGGTAAATATTTGTTAATTTTTAAATTTAGTATGTTAACATTAATTTATTTACATATATCTTAATTATTCACTTATGACATATGAATTATAAAATTTATTTTCTTTAGTTGGTTATATAATATATTTTGAAACTAATAAAATTTTAAAAAAATAAAGATAATAAATTCATTATAAATTTATGAATATTTAAAAGAATATTATATATAAATTAATCTTATTTATTTATTTATTTATATAATATATATATATATATATATATATACACATTAGTTTATTAAAAATAATAGAATTATTATTACATAGTTAATTAAGAAATACTAAATCATAATCATGAGTAAAAATTAATACTCCTTTTAAATATTATTTACAATCTTACGTATATTTTAAAAAATAGTATATATCATTCGATATAAATTAATTAATTAGTATCAAATCAAATTATTTATAGAAAATAAAAGTATAAATTGAGATTTTTTATATATATATAATTGATATTTATTTAAGACAACCAGTAAAATTAAGAATTTATTACTAAGAGTTATATACTTTGATCATAATTGTACTTAAATACAATAAAAAATGTAATACTAAAAACTATATAAATATACAGCAAAGAAGTAAAATTGTCCCTATATGGTTGTACATTTTTTAGAGAAATATGAGGAGTAATAAATAGTTTTCAATTGTATTTTATTATAAAGTAACATTTAAAAAAAATACAAGTCAAGATTTTTTCAAATAATTAGAATATCATTAATACTATTAATTTACAAGTGCTTGTCAAATTTTTTTTTTAAATTTGAGGTGGCGGCGCCACATTTCTCCTTGAAAATTTTTGTGTATGTGGCGTTCCCGCAATTAATGTTTATTATATTTAATTTAATTTAAAATAATTAATATTTTATAATTCTACTATTAATACATTTAATTTAAATATTTAATAATCCTACTATTAATACATAATAATTTTATTTTAAGTTTGTATAAGTAGTTTAATTTAATACTTTAAAATTTTTTTTATTTAATTCATAAATTTTGTGTGAATTTTAAATTATTTATTTTCATTGGATTTTAAATTATTTATTTTCATATTTAGCATATACATTTTAATTAAGATATGGTACAATCGATTAATTATAAAGTTTTGGTAAATTATTTATTTTCATTGGGTTTTAAATTATTATTTATTTTCATAATTTACAAGTTCTTGCCAAATTTTTTTTTGATTGTGAGGTGGCGGCGCCACGTTGCTCTTTGAAAAATTTTGTGTATGTGGCGCACCCCCATTGATCCCGCAATTAATGTTTATTGTATTTAATTTAATTTAAAATAATTAATATTTTGTAATCCTACCATTAATACATCTTAATTTAAATATTTAATAATCCTACCATTAATACATAATAATATTATTTTAAGTTTATATAAGTAATTTAATTTAATACTTTAAATATTTTTTTATTTAATCCATAAATTTTGTGTGAATTTTAAATTATTTATTTTCATTGGATTTTAAATTATTTATTTTCATATTTAGCATATACATTTTAATTAAGGTATGGTACAATCGATTAGTTATAATATTTTGGTAATTATTTATTTTCATTGGATTTTAAATTATTTATTTTAATATTTAGCGTAAAAATTTTAATTAAGGTATGGTACAATCGTTATAAAGTTTTGGTAAATTTATAGTATTATGAAATAATATTATTTTAAGTAATTTTATTAATATTATTTTAAGAAATTTTCTTATAAATGTTTATGTAAGTAATTAAATTTAATACTTTAAATATTTTTGATTTAATCTGTAAATTTTGTGTGTATTTTTAAATTATTTACTTCCATTGGATTTTAAATTTTTTATTTCCATATTTAGCATATAAATTTTAATTAAGGCATAGTACAATCGATTACTTATAAATTTATGATAAATTTATGATGAAACAAAAAACTTTTGTTGTTGTTTGATTATTTAAATTAAGTTTTAACAATTTTAGGAAAGATGGAGTGTATTATTAAACTTTAATATTTTTAAAGTAATTTTGGTGTTGATTTTAAATTGTTTATTACCATATTTATCATATAAATTCATTGTATATAAGTATATGACATAATACAATCGATCAATATTCATTTATAGTGAATTTTTTTTACCTCCATTGCAATCTTTATATTGTTTCTTTTTTCCTTTATTAAATCATGTCATCAATTTATGATCTGTGTCTGAAATTACTATGCAAAAGGTGACTTGGAGAATTAAAGTTAAATGTTTGAGGTTATGAATATCATACCTTGATAATACAGATAAAAAAACATATCTGGATATGATTATGATGGATGAAAAGGTAAATTTTAGTTGATTATAATGATTAAATATTCTTTAAGTATACGGTATATTTTATATTTCCACAACTTTTAGATTATTAACATTATAAGGTTTTTTATTTAATTATTGTTATATTATATGTGTAAGGTTCGAAGATTCAAGCAACAATTCGCCATAATCACATCTCAAAATTTGTGAAATTGTTAAGTGAGGGGGCAACATATATTATATCAAATTTTCGTGTTGCTGAAAATATTGGGTCGGTCCTTATTACAAATCACGAATTCAAGTTGAACATCCATAATTACACGTTGGTGCGATTGACTTCGCCATTGAAAACCAACAAAACTGGCTTGAATTTTATTGATTTTTATACAATCAATTATCAAGACAATCTAGAGATATAGTACTCATAGGTATGTTTTAAAAGTTTATTATTATATTTTTAATAGAAACTTTTAAAAAAAAATTGATTCTATTTTTCTTACAATGACAATATCCACATACATAATTGGTTTGGTGATAAAAATAGAAGATATAATTTGTGTTAGTGCAAGGGGCAAGCCTACAGATAAAATTGATATTGAGCTTGAAGATGAATGATAACTTTATTTTAAAATATTTATTCATATTTTTTTAACTCAATTTTTATGTTTAATGTTTTTTTAATTAAAATTTTAACATCAATTTAAGACACACAATCATGAATTATATATTGTGGGGAGAATATGCAAGATAATTGATGCAATACAAGAGGAACAATTCAAACCAAACACTTATTATTGTTCTTGAGTATGTCAAAATCAACAATAAATATAGAGGTACATTTTTTTTTAACTCATTTTATTTATGTATAATTCTGTATGTATTTAGATGTCATTAGATGTTTATTCTAATATATTTAGCCATTAATCATATATTATTTGTCCTCTAATTTCTTAGATATGTTTTAACAATAATAATAATTATTATTATATAAAAATTTAAATCATACTTTCTTTGAAATATGCTATAGGAAAAAAACATATCAAATTCTTGGAATGCAACAAGGATAACAATTAATGAAGATATAAAAGAAGTTCATGATTTCCGAAAGAGGTACGCGCTCAATCTATACATTACATGTAGTAATTTTTTCTCTTAAAAAAATATATATCTATAAATTTTAATATTTATGCATTTGGAAATGTAGCATGTGTTTAATAGGCCATGGGAGATTGCCTGGACAGTCTCATATAAATCATATTGGTAGAAGCTTCGTCTTTGAAGAATTTACACCAGATGTAGAAGTGATCTATCTTGCAGAAATTCAAGACATCAACGATATAAATATTCCATTATAATTTTTTTGTTTTAAAATATTTTTGTTACAAAGATTAAAATGCATTACAATTATTGTATAACTTATGTTAATTTATATTTTCATCATGGATTTTTAGGAAAGCTATTGCATTGTTGTTGCAAATGCTCAAATGATCCAAACTTAATATGGATGGTACTATAATGGATGTAACAAATGCACCAAGAAAGTTATTGATAAATCTGGAGTCCCTTACTGTGAGAAGTGTAAGCAGAACATACTAGTTCATGTGTCACAGTAAGTTTTATTTTTTTCTTTGAAAGTTTAACATATATTTTTTTTAAATTTACTATTTTCTTTTAAAAATGAGAAATAAAATTTTATTAAGTTATTTTGCATTTCAACAGATATAAAATTCATCTCAAGGTTGCCGATGAAACTGGGAGTACTTCCTTTATAGTATTTGATAGAGAAATTAGGTCAATAATTGGAAAAACAGCAGCCGAACTCATTGGAAATCTTAAGAAGGTATTTTATAATTTTCATATAATGACATCTATAAAGAATAGAATTGCATTAATCAATTTTACATATTACAAATTTTCACATGACTGAAAGATATGACATAAATTAGAATTTAGTTTGCAAAATACAACATACCTGTTATACCTATCCTATATTTTATTATAATTCTTTTTTGTTTGTTTTTTTATTAGCTGGACTTGGTTGGATCATTTCCTAAAAAGCTTGACACTCTTATTGGTTTGAAGTTCATCTTTAGATTCCATATCTCTGAAAGAAATATATGTAGTCAATGGAATGTATACACTGTGATGAAAGTATCTTCAGATCCTACTATGATCAAGGCTATAACGAATAGATCAAAAGCGAAAAAGGTATTGAAGTTCAAAATTAAAAATGCATTTATGGTGATTTGCTCCATCTTTTCTAACTGTTATATTATACTGTTAATGCATTTATGGTGATTTGCTCCATCTTTTCTAACTGTTATATTATACTGTTATTTTTATGTTTACATACAGTCTTTAGGATCCTCCATGAATGATGTTTTTTCAAATAAAATGAGTACTCCAAAAGGGAAGCGTAAATTAGTTGACTTTAAGACTATTGATGATGATAAAGATAATGCTCCGGATCAGACTCAAATGCCGGCCACGAATAAAAGGATGATTCAAGTAAAAGTTGAAGATGATCAATCTTAAGAAACAAAACCTAATACTTCATGAAATACTTAGGATTTATCCATAAATTTTATTATAACTGCAGATTTAGATTATCATAATTTTTATGAAACTATGAATGATTATTTTAATTCTATTATCAATTCTATCCTTCAAACTTTTCTAAAATTAAGAATTAATATTTATTTCAATATCATTACCAACTCTGTTTTCCATATCAAGTAGGCATGCACCACCACAAGAATAAGAATTCAGAATCTAAATTGTCTCATGCAAATTAATTTATTCAAAATAGTCTCAAAAATTTAATTTTACCTACAAATAAAACCATAACTTTTAACTTTTCTCTAAAATGGTCATTTAAACCTAAAAATGATCAATTTTATTTATGAGTTTTATAGAGATAAAAGTAATGTTTTGAGACAAAATTACAACAAGTAAAAATTAATAATTAAAACAAAAGTTATGGGATAACATTGATAAAAAAAGAGTAAACAAATATTATATAGCAAAACTAAAAGGTTCCAAGTTTGGAACGAATATTAAGCTCTTAATTAATATTTTATTTAATCTTGCAATTAACATTAATTTTAAGTAATTTAATATAATATTTTAAATATTATTTTATTTAATATGTCCTATTTTAAGTAATTTACTATGACAACCACAATAAAATTTGTACATGTGGTAATCTCACATTAATCTTATAATTAATATTTTATTTTAAATAATTTATTATTTTAAATATTAATTTTTTATATTCTCTTATTTATTTATAATTTTAATAACATAACTAATATTTTTTTTAAATAATTTAATATGAATACCATAGTTAAAAAAATCATATTGTATTATTTAATATTTATATAACCATAATTAAAATTTATTGGTGATACTATATATAGACAATATATTTTAAGATTAATATTTTATTTAATCTTGCAATTAATGTTTGATTTTAAGTAATTTAATATAATATTTCAAATATTATTTTATTTAATATGTCATATTAATTTAAGTATTTTATTATGACTACCACAATAAAATTTGTGTATGTGGCAATCTCAATCTCACATTAATGGGAAAACAAGCAACATCAAAGTTAATGTTGTGTTTGGTGAAGTTTTTAGAAATTTACAGTAATTAATGTTACAGATAATATAAATATGATTATATTTCACTTTTTATTTATTTTAATTCAATTAGATAATATACCATTTAAAGGTAAACATTATAATTACAATAAATAAAGATAAATATATACGAACATGAAAAATAGAACGAAAATAACATTATATCAAAACATATCGAAATTAACATAATAAAGTAAAGATCATTTAAAAAAGTTATATTATAAAAAATATAACCCGTGTAATACACGGGTAAACATACTAGTATGTACATATATATTAACTTTTTACATGATTTAATTATACGTTACATTATCAAAAGTCAAATGTTATAATTTATTGCAGTTTTTTTCAATTGATGAAAGAAATTGTCTAGCTATAAATAGAAAAAAATCTCCTTAAAATGTTGTTACGTTAACACGGATTATTTAATTATGAAAATAAAAATAATGATTATGTGATTCCGCGTTGTACGCGGGTTTCATACTAGTATATATATATAATGTTTGTAATTGTATCGTACACTCTAACTATACAAAGTTAGGCAAATATATTTAAGGGGAAAAAATTTAATTACCCTATTTTTTTAACACATTTTCTTTCTTATCCTAATTTTAACTCTATATCTTTTTATACCCGATTTGACCAAAATATCCTTGACTTGAATATTCGAGTAATGCATTATTTTCGTGTACCAATTCGTGTGCACGTATACACATACAACTCAACTCATTATTTGACACGAATGCATTATTTGACACGAAATTTGACACAAAAATTTGACACGAAGACTAATTTTTACATGAAAATTTGACATGAAAATTTTACATGCATTATTTGACACGAAAATTTGACACGAAGGCTAATCTTTTACATGAAAATTTAACATGAAATTTTACATGCATTATTTGACACGAAAATTTGACACGATTTTTACTCAATGCATTAATTTGACACGAAATTTTACATGAATTCATTATTTGGCACGAATTTTCATTCGGATGCATTATTTGACACGAAATTATTACACGAATATTTTATTTAATATGAATTCATTTTCGAATAAAGGATAAATTCGTCATTTCGGGCAAAAAAAGAGTTACCCTTATATTTGGGGCAATAAAGAAAAAGCTTAAAGTCTGCTAGTCATTTTTTACGAATTACTTCTATATTTAAATGCATCTGATTACTAATCATATCTTGTGTCAGATGATCATTTAATAATTTCTTTTATTTATATTTTTCATCATTTAAAATTACTTTTTAATAAAAATATTATATTTTTTATTTTTTAAAACTTAATCCATATGAAAAATGTATTTATGATCATTTAATAATTTCTTTTATTTATATTTTTCATCATTTAAAATTACTTTTTAATAAAAATATTATATTTTTTATTTATTGAAACTTAATCCATATGAAAAATGTATTTTAAAAATGTATTGAGGTGAAAGAAATAATATTTTAATGTATAGTGGATAGTTCCATTAGCGTAGTGTTGTGGGCATCATAGAGATATTTAAATATTTGGTGAGGGGGAAATTTAAACTTTTTTATGAGACGCCCTGAAAATGCGCAAATATTTCTATGGTTAGGAAGGAGTACTAAAAATACAACCATTACACGCAATTTTATTAATACGATCATTCACTTTAAAAATGTCTCACAAATGCCCATCACTTTCCATTAATACAACCATTCACATTATATATAAGAAAAATGCTCTTTAATACGAGTAAAAAAATAAAAATAAATAAATAAATAGAAAGTATTAAATTTAATTCACAAGAATATTACACGTAATTTTTTAATCATATCTCTCACACACTTACCTAGATTCATAACCCCAAACGAAGACACGCTTCTACGGTTCTATATAAGCAAAGAAAAAGAGATATGTTAATTAAGGGGCGGCGATTTGCACCCTAAAATTGTTATTTGAACCCCAATTCTTTATAAAATTAAAATATGATAATGTAAGAAGACATAAATACCATTTTATAAATAATAAACTAAAATTAAATATAACTAAATTTCTAAATGCACCCTAGTAAGATTTCTAAATGCACCTCAAAGTTATAATTACTAAAACACGATCAACCCTAAACCCTTTTGTATCAAAGTAGTATCATGGAAGAAGCACAAACTGAAAATGATGATCATCCGGAACAAGCAATAATAGTAAAGGAGGAGAATAATCATGATGAGGTCAACTTTTAATTTTAAAATTTAGAAATTTTAGTTTGTAGTATTGTAGATTGTATCGTGATGTGTTGATCAAATTATCATATTCCACTGCAACAAACAAATAGGGATTACAAGGATTTAGAATTAAATAGATTCACAAATAGGGATTACGAGAGTTTAGGTTTGAATAGATTCAAGTCGACTAATGCCAACATGTTGTTCGACTGCAGAACTCAGAACTGTATATTATGTTCGACGGATCAAATGCCAACATGTTGTTCGACTACTGAACTTTAAGCCAATTTCGATATAATTGCGCAAGGTAAGCGTACCTTATCGTGTAGTTATTGACCCAGTTTAAATATTGATCAAAAGGAGAGTTCAATCCGAGGTGTATCCGGATTCGTTTTTAACCATGCTTTATAGGAGTGATCGGGTTTGTGAGTTGTAGAACGAAAAGACAAATTATCTACTCAAGTAGCAAGTAAACTAAATAACAACTAAATGAGATTGATGCAAGAGACAAATAACCAAGAATGAAAATGAAGTGAAAGGTGAATATTCTAAAGAGGAGCAAGGCTAACCACATTCAAGATTAAGGGTATTATATAGACTTGTTAGATTCAAATGACAATTATCAATGATAAATGGACTAGAAGCAATCACAAAGGTTCCCCTAATCCCTATGGCCAAGGTAATTAGGATCTAAACTCATTACAAGTTTTAAGCACAAAAGATTGTCCCTTACTCTCAATTCTCTCAAGGGTAATATGATTATAAGATTGGTTCTTCTCACTCAATTAATAACCTGCTTAGATCCATTAACTAAGTGTCCTCACATGAATGTTCTAAGTATATAAAGATGCTACCACATACTTCATATACTAACATACACTATCCATACTATAACATGATTCAATCAAAACCCTAGTTACAATATCGGAATGGCCATCCTAACATCATAAATAGTGATTTCAATCACACACATCATAATACAAATAAAGTGAATCATAAATCATGTAGGAAATTCCATATATCATATCAAAATACCATTAAAATCCAACAAATCCAAAAAGCCCTAATCCATCTTGTGGCTAGCCTCACTAGAGGTCTAGCCAACAATAAACATTATGAAAACATCCACAAAATGCTTACATACATCCATTGTTTCCAAACAAGTCAAAAAGATTACAAATGAAAAGTAAAATATCTTCCCTTCTTGAGGTAGGTTGGATATTTTCCTTCACTTGTAAGATCCAAATCTCAATCCTCTATCCTCAATAGCTTAGTGATGAAAAAGTGAAGAAAATGGAGTTGATGGATGGTGAGATGGTGGATGGATGATGATGAAGGTGTAAAATGTAGAGAATAGTGTGTGAGGTGTGTTTCTTGGAATCTCCCCTTGCAAAATCTCCCTCCAAATGTTGATGTTGGGGGTATTTATACCCCCAATACACCTGGAAATCGCATGAAGGTGAAAAAATGACTTTTGGCCAAAGTGCAAGAAAACACGGGCGTGTTTTCCTGCATTTGACCGTGTTTTTCTGCAAAATTCCAGCGTTCTGCATATTTTTGCACTTGCAGGAAAATACGGGCACTACATAAAATCACGGGCGTGTTTTTATGTATTTTGGCCAATTTTCTATTTTCTTCAACTTTCTCCTTTCTTCATGCTTTTTATCACCGTTTATCTTCAAAATCACCTATTCAAAGACATGAGAATCATCATCATCAATTTCCCAAAAATACTATATACAAAAGATGCAAAAATTACGGAATAAGGTAACAAAAGACACATAAAAATGACACAAAATCTAGGTGAATTAGACGACAATCAACCCCCCAAACTTAAAGTGTTGCTCGTCCCCGAGCAACGAAAATGAAAGAACAAAGGAGTAACATTCACCTAGACACACAAAACAAAACAACATGAGCTCCAACATATCCACAAGCAATTAGAGATCGCAAATTATGTTAGGAAACCTTACTAAATTAGAAATTAACACATGTGGAACTTAAAATGCTCAAGATGAAGAGGAAGCCACACAATTATATCCCTCAACCATAAGCCTCACGGATGTGTATAACACTCCCTCTTGTGATATAAAGGGGTGATACCTCATTCAATTGATCATAGTCGAATCATCATAGGTTTGCAAGTGAACTCATGCTTGTTTGCCATTTTTAATGTCACACAAAGATCAAAAAGGACTTGTAATCAGGATGTAATGATGGCTCTTTGGTAGGATAGGTAAATATGGATAAAAGTGACTTTAATGCGTATTATGATCATAGAGAAGGCCTTCATGTGTTTTCTTCTTTCAATCTCCATCTTCTCTTTATTGCACTTTTTATCTTATCCATGTGTACCTCAAAACTTAAGAGCTCTTGCTGAATTCTTATGAGAGCTTGATCATCAATGATGCATTTTTCTTAGAATCTCGCTCTTTCTTTTGTTTTCAACTTTACATCCTTTTTCATTTTCTTTCCCATTTATTCTCACTTACTAGCGCTTACTTTTGTTTTACTTTCCTTCCTTTTTATTTCTTATACTCAACCTTTTGTTAACCTTCTTCTATAATCTCCACGCATCATAGGTTTTATGTATAGGCTCAAGTAGGATTATTAGGCTTGTAATGTGCTCATCAATAAAATAGGCTTTAAGGCTCAAATTTTGGCTAACAAGGGATAAATGTTCAAGGTAGGAAATTCATTTGGCTAGTGACTTGTTAAATCAAACATGGCCTAAAATCATTTCTCAGTGCTTCATCAAAAGGCGTACTTGCGGAGTTCACGAGCAAATTCTAATTCATCTTCTAATGATCAATCCTCTCTCCAATGGAATCTAAACCGTATGAAATGCACGGTTGAGGCTCAAATCTCACTAGGCTTTTGCTTATGGCCTTAGAATATTATTGAGTTTTATCCATCTTTATCTTGCGCAATTTAAGAACCTATATCTCAATTTCCTAGAGTAAAATGTCCTAACAAAATTTTTAATCACCATTGCAAACAAATATATCAAAGCTCAAGGGAGAACGACATAAAATAAAATAAAAGAGCAAAATAAAATCTACCCTCCCCCACGATCAAACACATACAAAGAACAACAACACATCAACAAAAAGCAAATACAAAGATTAAACATTCATAGCAAAGTTCAAATATCCCAAATCATCAAACATAAGCATCAAGTCTAACAACTATGAATGTAACAATTTAACAATAAAACCAAACAATCAAACAAGAGAGTACTAAGTCAAGTGCAACATCACAATCAAAGTTCATTAAAAGATAAAATAAAAGTAAAGAAGAGTAGAAAGCTCCAATCATGGAGAAAGTGGGTTGCTTGGATCTTCCGAGGGATATGGGGGGTAGTGTGGCTGAAACTGTGGTTCTTGAGGCGGTTGGAATGGAGCCCATGGTTGGAAAACTTGAGGGTCAGAAGGATTGTGTAGATTGTAAAAGTATGTCATCATCCTGTCAACATTCTCCCTACTCCTCCCAATATTGTTGACCGTGTGCTCCACCCGGTCTCCACGCTCTCTAGAGTATCTAGCTTCTCTCACAAACCATTGTTGATCTCGTTGTATTTCAGCCACTGTTCCTCTCAATTCACCCCACTCTTCTCTAGTAATTCCTCCTCCTCCTGCTCCAGTGCTAGGTCCTGCTCCTTCATCGCCTTCCTCAAACTCAGGCTCCCGAGTCATCTCATCTCTAGGAACTTCCCTGTGCATCAACTCAATCTGATGACTAGCCTTGAACTCATTCACTTTAGCTGTATGGCTTTTGCTAAGTAGAGTGATGTTCTTCTTTTGCCTAGTTGGATATATCTTTGTCAATTCTACATTTGGTACAGGAAAGATCTCTTTTTGACGGAGTACAAACACCCAGTCTTTCCCAATTTCTTCCAAAATTCTCATTTTCTTCATTTCTTCCAGCCCAAGATTGGGCCCATCCAAGGGTATCAATCCAGAAAGGTTTTTTCTCATCCCTCGAGCAAGCAATGTAATCAAACCTCCCTCCGCAATCACTTGAGGGTTCTTTCTCTTAGTATTCCTAAAAACATTCGGGATCCAGTATCCCGCAGCATTGAACACTTTACCCTCGAGGAAGCATTTGATCACATACAACTCGTGTGCCCCAACGGTTGCCTCTACTTTAGCGAAAATAGTATTCGACAATATCTTTTCGAGATAGCGGAGGGCTGGATTTCTCATACTTGAAGCTTTGGATGATGAGGAATTGTACTTCAGTTGCTTACCTTTCTCCTCTCGAAGAGTCAACATTCTCCAAAAATCTTGTCTTTTCCAATTCCCTTTATCCTGGAAATCTTTGACGTTTTGAAGGAATGGGCATTCCAAGAATTCGTTCACAATGTGAGTCTCCATCTTTAGTTTCTCGTTCATCATTTGAAAAGTGATCTCTTGTGGAAAAGACGTCCTTGGGAAATTTTTTACTGTGAGTGAACACATGAACTCCAATGTTAGTCCCACATAGCTTTCGGACCTATTCCCTAAGAACTCACTCATTCCAACTCTCTCAAACATCCCCTCAATGTCTCGAGTAATTCCCAACACTTCCATTGCCTCTGGATCAGCATACCTTGGGGGCCAACTTGTTCCATTTCAAGCACATATCCCACCATTCCTCTCCAAAATCTACCCCAAAGTTATCCGGATGCAATCTTAGAATCCTTAATTGATGATTAATTTCTCTAAACTTTTCATTTGTTAACACTTCTTCAACATTGTCCAACTGCTCATCTTCATCATGATCCTACATAATCAACAAGAAGTGTTATCTCAAGTAAGAAGTATTGATTAGTCACACGTGAATATTCTACATGTGCACCTTTAATTATTTTAGAAAAATTTTTAACTCTTCTTCAGGCATACTCAATAATGCACCACTCATGTCTCTTTCTAGATCATTGTAAGCCATCTCATGCTTCTTAAATCATATGAACACAACTTCTCATGTATTTCATAACTTACACAACTAATGACAATCATGAACATGCATAATTAAGCACTGTAAACCTCAAAAGTTGAAAAAATTTTCCAAGTGGCATTTCAACAAACACTTAGTGGGCAAGAATTTTCAAAGTACAATTTTTCAAACATTTCTTGAACAATCATCCCAAAATTTCTCAGCATACGGTCTAAACATGTAGAATATCCATCAAATATATCAATTTCATCATTCAACACTTCTTACTACACAAAATTTCAAAATCCTCTTCTCTTTCAACAACTCTCCTCATATAAATAGAACTCAATCCCTTCCTAATTTCACATTCAAAGTTTCAAATAACAAAACTTCTCTACATTGTCATGCTTATTAGTATTCAGAATCGAAAATCCAAATATTTCTTACACATAAACCCTAGAAATTTAACTTCAAAGGAATTAGGGAGAAGTGGAAAAATACTTACCATTTTCACTTAATAAGTGAAAAGAGAGAGGAGAGAGAATTTCGGTGGTTTTTCCGACGGCCGGAGGCGGTGGGAAGTGGGGAGCAGGGTAGACGAGTAGACGGGAGTGTGTGAGGAGTGAAATGAGGAAGAATAAGTGGAAAAAGAAGAAAGGAGAAGAAAAGGGCAGAGAGCCCGCAATTTGCATGAAAACACGGGCGTGTTTTTATGCACATGCCCGTGTTTTTCTGCAAATTTCCGGTTCGACTTACCTGGACCCGATTTTTCTTCGGTTCAGCTTCATAAAAACACGGGCGTGTTTTTATGCTTCCGTCCGTATTTTTCTGCCAAGTTCCAGCTCTCTGGAAATTTTTCTTCTTTTCCATACTTAGCCAAATTTCTTTGCTTCTTTCACCTTCCCTTCCATACTTAGCCAAATTTCCTCACTATTTCTTACCTTACCATACTTTCACCAAGTACATACGCATATGATTTAAGCTCAACTCCAATATAAATAATGAAGCATAACTCAATACTCTCATGAAAAATCAAATAACAAGATCATAAAAAGAACAAACAACAACCACAAATAATCAACAAAAACAACAAGAACACAACAAACTAACAAAACACAAATGCACTCCAATGGATTCAACCAACAAACACATACAAGTTACGCTACGACGCATCCCCCAAACTTAAATCTTGATAGAGGAAAGAATTAAGTTTGTGAAAGTAGTGAAACTTATCCTTGACGCATCCAACGTAGCGCTTCTCGTAATCCATTCTTCATTCCATCCACTAGAGTGTAAACCTACACCACCAAAACACGAACAACACATGAAAACAACAATAAAAGAAAATTCTACTATACTACCAATCAAAATGAGTTTAAGAGTGAAGGGTATCCACATACACTATCTCCTTTTGAGAAGGAGATAGGTAATGTTTAACCCGATGCCCATTAACTACAAACTCATCATTTGGCCCTTTGAGTTTCAATGTATGTCCTCCGATGACCTCCAACACCTCAAATGGGCCCATCCATTTCGACTTAAGCTTTCCCGGAAATAACTTCAATCTTGAATTAAACACTAGCACCTTATCCCCGGGGGTAAATGTCTTTTCTTTAATCTTGGCATCGTGCCACTTTTTCACCTTCTCTTTATAAATGGTGGAGTTTTCGTATGCTCTTTCACGAAATTCTTCCAACTCTACCATTTTTAGCAACCTTTCTTGTCCGGCCTCCCCTTCATTCATGTTGAGCCTCTTGATTGCCCATAACGCCCGATGCTCCAACTCAACGGGAAGGTGACAAGCCTTCCCATACACCAACTGATACGGAGAAACACCAAGAATAGTTTTGAAAGCCGTCCTATATGCCCATAAGGCATCATCAAGCTTTTCCGCCCAATCTTTCCTTCCCCCATTGATCGTCTTTTCCAACACTAACTTGATTTGGCGGTTTGAGACCTCCGCCAAACCATTTGCTTGGGGATGGTAGGGAGTGGCTATCCGGTGTTTAACTCCGTATTTCTTCAAGAGTCCTTCCATCAATTTATTAACGAAGTGTGAACCCCCATCACTTACCAGAGCTCTTGGGACTCCAAATCGACTAAAGATGTTCTTTTTCAAGAATTTTTGCACCACAAATGCATCATTAGTCTTGGTGGGGATCGCCTCCACCCACTTGGATACGTAGTCCACCGCCAACAATATGTATAGATACCCTTGAGACGAAGGAAACGGCCCCATAAAATCAATGTCCCAAACATCAAAAATCTCCACTTCAATTCTTAATCCAATGGGCATTTCATCTCTTTTACCTATTCCTCCAACCCTTTGGCACCTATCACATTTTTCAACAAATTTCTTGGCATCTCCAAACAAAGTGGGCCAAACAAAACCCGATTGAAGAACTTTTGCTCCCGTCTTGTGATGGCTAAAGTACCCACCACAAGGAGATGAATGGCAAAGCTCTAAAATCCCCTCAATTTCTTCATTGGCGACGTACCTTCTAATGACTCCATCCGCACAAATTTTAAATAAAAAGGGCTCATCCCACACATACTTCTTCACCTCAACATAGAATCTCTTCACTTTGTACTCATTAAGAAGCGTGGGCTTAATTTCGCATGCAAGATAGTTAACATAGTCGGCGTACCAAGGAGGCGAGCTTATCATTAGAGCACACACTTGTTCAACCTCCACCTTAAGGATTTCCTCGTCTGGGAACACATCACTAATTGGAGTCAAATCTTCATCCCCCTCTTCTCTTTCTAGCCTAGATAAGTGATCGGCTATCACATTTTCAACCCCTTTCTTGTCTTTGATCAACACATCGAATTCTTGTAGAAGCAATACCCATCGAATCAATCTTGGCTTCGCGTCCTTTTTGTTCATTAGATACTTGATGGCCGCATGATCCGTGAATACTATAGTTCGTGTGCCAACTAAGTAGGGGCGAAACTTCTCAAAGTCGTAGACAACCGCTAAAAACTCCTTTTCGGTGGTTGTATAGTTGACTTAGCACGAATTTAATGTTTTTGAGGCATAATAAATAGCCCTAAACTTCTTCTCCTTTGTTTGCCCAAGTGCAACTCCGATGGCTTGATCACTCGCATCGCAATGCAACTCAAAGTGCATACTCCAATCCGGAGCTACAAGGATGGGGGATGAGATTAAAGCTTCCTTTAGTACCTGAAAAGAAGCAAGACACTCTTCATCAAACTTAAATGTACTTTCCTTTTCAAGAAGCTTACAAAGAGGTTTGACAATTTTTAAAAAATCTTTAATAAAGCGGCGATAGAAGCCCGCATGGCCTAAGAACGATCTAACTCCTTTCTCACTGGTAGGAGGAGGAAGATGTTCTATGGCTATGACCTTTGCTCTATCTACCCTCAAACCATGCTCCGATATGTGGTGCCCAAGCACAATTCCATCCGTGACCATAAAATGACACTTTTCCCAGTTAAGTACAAGGTTTGTTTCCTCACAACGCTGCAACACAATAAACAAGTTAGTTAAGGACAAGTCATATGACGATCCATAAATGGAGAAATCATCCATAAAAACCTCCATGATGTTCTCAATTAATCCACTGAAAATGGCCATCATACAACATTGAAACGTGGCTGGAGCATTGCACAAACCAAATGGCATCATCCTAAATGCAAATGTGCCATAGAGGCAAGTGAATGTTGTTTTCTCTTGATCCTCCGGGGCTATTAGAATTTGAGTGTACCCAGAGTAACCATCGAAGAAACAATAGTACTTGTGTCCCGCTAATCTATCGAGCATTTGATCAATGAATGGGAGTGGGAAATGGTCTTTTCGGGTGTTGTCATTGAGCTTTCTATAATCAACACAAACTCTCCAACCGGTGATAGTCCTCGTGGCAATTGTCTCATTAGTATCGGACCTCACGATGGTCATACCACCCTTCTTTGCTACCACATGCAAAGGGCTCACGTATGGACTATCACTAATTGGAAAGATGATACCCGCATCAAGCCATTTCAACACTTCCGTTCTTACAACTTCTTGCATTATAGGATTAAGACGATGTTGGTTTTGCACACAAGACTTATCCTCTTCAATTAAATGAATTTTATGCATGCATAGAGAGGGGCTTATACCTTTCAAGTCTTTAATGGACCAACCTATGGAAGATTTGTGCTCTCTCAAGACTCTCAATAATTTCTCCAATTCCAAATCATTCAAAGATGAGGATACGATTACCGGATAGGTTTCATTCTCTCCCAAGTATGCATACTTTAAGTGATCCGGTAAAGGCTTTAGCTCCACCTTTTTCTCAACTTTTTTCTCTTCTTTGGGCCCATCATCAAGCTTTTTTTCAAGTGCTTCTCTTGCTTCTTTCGATGTAAGTTCACTACATGAATTCAAATAATGAAAATTATCAATTATCTCATCATCATCAAAGCAACAAGAAGAGTTAGAAAAATCAAGAGAGTAAGAATTGCTCATTATTGATTCCAAAGGATCCTTGGAATGGAAGCAATGTAGATGTTCTTCAACAATATCATTCAACACATCAATTCGCCTACATTTTCCTTCCCCACTAGGATACCTCATAGCTTCCTTCAACGAGAAGATCACTTTTTCTTCATTAACTCTAAGGGTTAACTCCCCCTTCTCCACATCAATCAAAGCCTTCCCCGTGGCTAAAAATGGACGTCCAAAGATTAATGGAACATTTGAATCTTCGTCCATATCTAACACCACAAAGTCAACGGGAAATACAAATTTGCCAACCTTCACCAATACATCCTCCACAATCCCTTTCGGATATGTCATAGATCTATCGGCCAATTGAAGGGTGACCGATGTAGGTTTCACTTCTCCAATACCCAACTTCTTGAAGATTGATAGAGGCATCAAGTTGATGCTTGCCCCCAAATCACACAGAGCCTTGTAGCTTTCATGTTTGCCCATCTCACACGGGATGGTAAAACTTCCCGGATCTTTCAACTTGGGAGGGAGCTTCTTTTGCAAGATGGCGCTACACTCCTCCGTGAGGTTCACCGTTTCATGATCACCCAAGCTCCTCTTCTTTGCCAAGATATCCTTCAAGAATTTTGCATAGTTGGGCATTTGTAGGAGTGCATCCGCGAAGGGGATGTTGATGTGTATCTTTTTCAACATATCCACAAATTTAGCAAATTTCTCATCCAATCCTTTCTTTAAACATCTTTGTGGAAATGGGATGGCTACGGGTAACTTGGGAATTCCCCATTCATCTCTTTCAAACCCTTCTTCTTTCTCTTTTCTCTTTGCTTCCTTGCACTTTTCCCATTTCTTAGGAGATTTCGCTTCCTCTTTGTCAAATGGAGGGATCGCTTCATCATTTTTAGCATCATGAGTCTCTTTCTCTTTCCCTTTTTCAACCTCAACTACCATAGGCTCTTGTTCACAATCTACCTCATCATCTTCCTTTGGCATCGGAGGCTCATCATATTTTGTTCCACTTCTAGGCACGATAGCCTTGCATTGCTCCTTAGGATTGGTAATGGTAGTAGATGAAAACTTCCCTTGTTGATGAACATCCCCCTTTTCACTTGCAATTTGACTCAATTGTGTCTCTAGTGCTTTAAACCTTCTATCATTCACTTCATCCTTTTGCCTTCTCTCTTCCCTATCTTGCTTAATAAATTCGAACATTTTGCTCAATTGATCCTCAACTGTAGGCTTTCCTTCATTGTTTTGAGCCTTAGCTCCCGGATTGATCCCCGGTGGAAGTGTAAGAACATTACTTTGATTTCCATATGACAAGTTATCAAACCTCCGAGGTTGTTGAAAATTTCCACCAAAATTCCCTTGACCAAATCCTCCTTGCCTAGGTGGGTATCCTCCTCCTTGGTGCCCAAAATTCCCTCCATAGTTTCCTTGAAAGTTCCTTCCTTGCATGAAGGCGACTTCCTCAAGTGACATCTCGGGTTGGAACCAATTCTCTTGACCTCCCATACTAGATGAAGATCCTTGTTGAGGCATTTGGATAGGCAATTTACTCATTGAGCTTTGAGTAGGTTGATTCATCATAGGCAAAGAACTTGGAGATAATTGTATATTGACATTCATTCTCTTAAGTATCTCCGTGATTGCTTTCTCCGTCACATCTTCCTTCGGTGCTTCCACTTGTTTTACTTGTTACATGCAAATCTCCTCCATCTTAGCTATCCTTTCCATCTCATAACTTCCCGCTACACGATTCATAGGCCACTGTCCCGAATTTAAAGCAATCTCCTCACATATAGCCATGGCTCATTCCGGTGTTTGCCCCAAAATATAACCCCCTGCGGATGCATCAAGTAGAATTCTCAAATTCCCATCTAATCCCGCATAGAAAAATCCAATTTGTTGATCGAGAGGAAACCCATATCGAGGACATTGTCTCAACATATCTCGGAATCGATCCCATGCCTCACTAAATGTCTCCATTGGCATTTGCTTGAATTGTATGATCAAACTTTTCAAGTGTAGCATCTTAGATGGTGGGAAGTATTTGTTCAAGAACCTTTGGGCTAGATCATTCCATGTATTACACGCTCCCCTAGGGATTGTGTTATACCAAGCTCGTGCACGATCACGGAGAGAGAAAGAGAAAAGCCTCATCTTCACAATATCATCGCTCACTCCATTGATTTTAATGGTGTTGGCTGCCTCCACAAATTGAGATAAGTGAGCATTTGGGTCTTCCGTTGCACCGCCCCCAAATTGATTTGCTTGGACCATATTAATCAACCCCGTTTTAATCTCAAAGCTGTTGACATTCAATGGCGGCCCCATAGCATAATTTCCCACTTGTGGTTGGAAATGATCTCTAATATTCATGCCTCCATGATGTCCTTGAACTTGAGGTTGTTGCACCACCGGAGGAACTTGTGGAATATTTCTAGCCTCTTGTTGTGCTAGCAATTGTTGGATAATGGCTTGCAACTGTTGATTGTGTAAGTGCACTTGGTGGAAATTTGCTTGTTGCATAAGCTCCGGATTCACTTGAACACCTTGAGCATTTTCCGCACCATGATGGATATTTTGTCCATTCCCTTCTTCATCAACACCATTGCCATTAGCTCCGTGATCCATTTCGTCCTCCTTTGAATATAACAACTCTCTCCTTCTTCTTCGTAAGGTGGCCTCTAACTTCAAATCCAAAGGCTCGATAGATTGACACCTGGAACGAGTGTGCATACACCTACAAGATTTACCAAGTTAGATCACAAAACAACCAAATTAAAAACAAATAAAAAGAAAGCAAGTAAAAGTACTCTTAGCAAAGCTAATTAAACGCAAACTCGTTACTCTCAAGATTTAACTCTTCCCAAGCAACGGCGCCATGAACTTTAAGCCAATTTCGGTATAATTGCGCAAGGTAAGCGTACCTTATCGTGTAGTTATTGACCCAGTTTAAATATCGATCAAAGGGAGAGTTCAATATGAGGTGTATCCGGATTCATTTTTAACCATGCTTTATATGAGTGATCGGGTTTGTGAGTTGTAGAACGAAAAGACAAATTATCTACTCAAGTAGCAAGTAAACTAAATAACAACTGAATGAGATTGATGCAAGAGACAAATAACCAAGAATGAAAATGAAGTGAAAGGTGAATATTCTAAAGAGGAGCAAGGCTAACCACATTCAAGATTAAGGGTATTATATAGACTTGTTAGATTCAAATGACAATTATCAATGATAAATGGACTAGAAGCAATCACAAAGGTTCCCCTAATCCCTATGGCCAATGTAATTAGGATCTAAACTCATTACAAGTTTTAAGCACAAAAGATTGTCCCTTACTCTCAATTCCCTCAAGGGTACTATGATTATAAGATTGGTTCTTCTCACTCAATTAATAACCTGCTTAGATCCATTAACTAAGTGTCCTCACATGAATGTTCTAAGTATATAAAGATGCTACCACATACTTCATATACTAACATACACTATCCATACTATAACATGATTCAATCAAAACCCTAGTTACAATATCGGAATGGCCATCCTAACATCATAAATAGTGATTTCAATCACACACATCATAATACAAATAAAGTGAATCATAAATCATGTAGGAAATTCCATATATCATATCAAAATACCATTAAAATCCAACAAATCCAAAAAGCGCTAATCCATCTTGTGGCTAGCCTCACTAGAGGTCTATCCAACAATAAACATTATGAAAACATCCACAAAATGCTTACATACATCCATTGTTTCCAAACAAGTCAAAAAGATTACAAATGAAAAGTAAAATATCTTCCCTTCTTGAGGTAGGTTGGATATCTTCCTTCACTTGTAAGATCCAAATCTCAATCCTCTATCCTCAATAGCTTAGTGATGAAAAAGTGAAGAAAATGGAGTTGATGGATGGTGAGATGGTGGATGAATGATGATGAAGGTGTAAAATGTAGAGAATAGTGTGTGAGGTGTGTTTCTTGGAATCTCCCCTTGCAAAATCTCCCTCCAAATGTTGATGTTGGGGGTATTTATACTCCCAATACACCTGAAAATCGCATGAAGGTGAAAAAATGACTTTTGGCCAAAGTGCAAGAAAACACGGGCGTGTTTTCCTGCATTTGACCGTGTTTTTCTGCAAAATTCTAGTGTTCTGCATATTTTTGCACTTGCAGGAAAACACGGGAACTACATAAAAACACGGGCGTGTTTTTATGTATTTTGGCCAATTTTCTATTTTCTTCAACTTTCTCCTTTCTTCATACTTTTTATCACCGTTTATCTTCAAAATCACCTATTCAAAGACATGAGAATCATCATCATCAATTTCCCAAAAATACTATATACAAAAGATGTAAAAATTACGGAATAAGGTAACAAAAGACACATAAAAACGACACAAAATTTAGGTGAATTAGACGACAATCAACTACAGAACTCAAACAGTTTATTCTGTTCGACTACAGAACTCTAACATTTTATTATGTTCGACTGCTTTGATCGAATAGTTGGATCATGGTTGTAATCTGTTCGGTTCCTACAACCGAACAGATTTAAGTGTGTTCGGTTGTACTTACCGAACACCTTTTTTTTTCTTAAAAGGGTAAGATTGTCGGGGTGCATTTAGTAATTTAAATATGTATTTTTTAATTTAAGTGGGATACATATAGTAATTGGGGTGGTTCAAATAACAATTACGGGAGTGCAAATAGCTGCCCGTTCATTAATTCAATTTATTTGTGTACAAAAGTTGGTAAATATTAGGACCTATGAAACATCAAGGAAACTCCCGGTCAACTCGATATTATCATCATGAAAAAGAAAATTATTTTCAAATTTGATTAGGTTTTTGATAGATTGATTATTAGATTTGTAATACTTTGAAAGAAATATAGTATCTCAATTGATATCATTTATTTTTTCTTTAAAAAAAAATAAAATGTTATATTTTATTCTCATTATTGTCTTAAAAGTATTACTACTTTTTCATGTTCGACATTTGTTACAAAATATTTATTTACTCTTTCCATGAGACTCACAAATACCATTACTACAACGCTATCAAATTTACATATATGAAGTAATAGTAATACTTCTTATTCCACAATTAAAAAAAATAGTGTTCTATTATTCTATTAGACAAACATAGAAAATATATGTCTAGCAAATTAAATTATGAAATTGATCTCACTCAAAAATTGCTCTAAATTATTTTCTAGACATACTTGGGTCAGTAAATGTACGCATGTGCATCTTTTTCAATTATGGATTAAAAATATTAGTATGTCCTAAGAATTTACATTAAATTTCAAGATAAAAATTAAATTTTAGAAATAAAATACTATATATAAATCATAAGATAAAATTACCATTCTTCAACAATTAGGTTATAATTATAATTATATTTTGAAAATAAATATAAAATACTAGAATGATAAAATAGAATATAAATCACAATTAATACAAAATGGGCGGCTATTTGTACTCAAAATGACTAAACATATCAAAAAAATATTTAAAGTAAATTATTTCTAATTAAATAAGACTAATTACTCTTATCAAATTCATATATGTTCAGTTGCAACAACTGAATAGAATCAGAATTCATCAATCTTAATGTTCAGTTATTGCAACCGAACAAAACAAAATTCAGAATCCTAAACAGGATCTTGGATGTCCTGTTATATTTTGGTGTTACATCTCCTGTTATATGCGTTAAATGAGTGACACGTAGGCGGAGAGAAAAATCTCAACCTTTCCCCTTAGGGTTGATTGTTAGGGTATAAAATAATTTATCCTACTTGTCAATCATTCAACGGTTTGTAACTGGAGATGTAACACCAAAATGTAACAGGAGATCCGAACCGCCTAAACAGAAAAGAAAGCTTCTTTGACGGAATTGAGTCAACAAAAAGAGCCCCGATCCATTCTGGAGAATTCTTGTCATTCCTTGAATCAATATCATTGGCTTTATGAGAGTCTTTGTGCCATTATGTTCCGACCAATAATTGATGTGTATTGTGCCTGATTTTCATTACCTTAATTTTGTGGTTTCTCTTTCAATTCGTAATCGGAGAATGAGAGCTTGAAGTCTTCTACAAATTCTTCATGCGGTGTAATTGTCACCTCCGGCTGCATTAAAATAGTGGCAGTGGGGCGGACTTCAGAATTGGAGGTGGTGGGGCGGTTTCCGGAATTGGAGGCGGCGGTAGTGCATCAGGACTTCATGGGTAGTTCTATTCAATTGTTGCAACCGAACAGATAAGATAGATAAATTCTGATTCTATTCGATTGTTGTAACCCAACATATATGAGTTTGATAAAGGTAATTATGTCTTATTTATTAAGAATGATTTACTTTAAATATTTTGGAGTACAATTAGCCAGGGTGCAAATAGCCGCCCCCAATACAAAATTTATTGTGCTCCGATTACATTTTTTTTTTTGCTATGTATTTCATGGACAAAAAAGTTATTAAGATTGTGTTTATTTTGAGTTAAATTCGTTTTTTTCCCACAACAAAATAATAATTCGATTTCAGTTTCAAAATAATTATTTTTTTTCAATTTATTCTCACAACACTCGACATTACATGATTTTAATCTAATTTTCACTGAAAATCAAATTTTCTCTGGAAATCATCACGTGAATGGCACGTAGCATGTAGATTCCAGTGAAAAGTTAAAATTGTTCGATTTAAGTCCCAAAATAATTTGAAAAGATCGATTTTGGTTTCAAAATAGTTTTTTTATTTAGTGCCACAACTTCTATAATTGATCGATTTATGTCCAATTTATACCAAAATTTTAAAATTTCGTCGAATATTGTCAATAAGCTACGTGAGATACATGAAATTTGGGAATTACACGTATTTTACCTGCATGGCATCCACGATAATATTCATCAAATCATCATGTCATATGATCACACTTCATTTAATTCGATCATTCCGCTATTTACGTTACATTTTCTATTTTCATTCATCTCAAAAAATAAAAAAAATAAAAATTAAATATGTGTTTTCATTTAAACCAAAAGGTATAAAATATACTTAATATTAATAAAAATAGATTATATCTCAAAACAAACAAGAAAAATATTTTTAAGATTTGTAGAAGGGCAGGATGGGGGCTACAGTGATGGCATAAGTTGTGAACACAAGGGGAGGTTCAGTTCATAAATGGTGGCAGTACTATTTGAATTTTCAAAGATCAACATTTCATTAGAATTAAGGGGCTTAGCGATGTTTGAGAAGGGATCGTGATTATATTTGAAATTAGAATTAGAAGTGTGACAAAATATATATATCAAAATATAATTTTTTATATTTATAGAAATTTGATGAAGGCATCTTGAGTTTAGATAATGACAACGGAGATTCATTAGGTTTTACAAATGTTGAAAAAAAAATCATATATTTAGGATTCTTCTTCTCTTTTTCCCTTATTGTTGGAGATATTTTATAAATGATATATTATTCATAATTTAGTTCATCCATTTTTTATTTTTTTTAATGTTTTGGGAGAACTAGTGTTTAAATTTCAATTTTTGCACTTTGATGAAGATTTCTATTTTTTTCTTTATTTATTTTTGATAACAATAGATGCATGCATGGGGTGTTTTACACGTGGATTATGTCCGTTAGAGGCTGAAGAATGATCATCATGTGTTGCATGCAAGCTGGAAGCAGTTGGAGTTGTTACAACAACACAACCGATGAAAACTGCCAAATTGGTGCAGTGGTGAGCAGCCAACTTTTGAGCAGTTTTTGGGTAGTTTATCTAGTTACTTGTGATCGGCTAGACTGTTGCATCTCAACTACTAAGTGAGGGCTATCAAGTGGAGGTTCAACCGGATCAATAGGTTGAGGGGTTAGCTAGATATAAGGGCTCAAAGTAGCTTGATCACATCAGTTTTTACACTTTGAGTTTGACAGTTTGTGAGCTTCATTTTTGTTCTTCCAGTTATCAGATTGAGATCAATCTTTCTTGGTTGTAAGCATTGAGTGATAATAAAATTTCTTCTCCCCAAAGTGGATGTAGGTTATTCATAATCGAACCACTATACATCTTTGTGCAAGCTTTTCAATTTCATTCAATTTTGTTATTTCATGTGAGTGTGTTTTTTAGTGTTTTGTGAGATTATTGAGTGCATTATCACGTCAATTGGCACCGTCTATGGGAACCAAACACACAGCAAACATTCAAGATGAACACCACAAGATTTGATATTGAAAAACTCACAGAGAAATCAGATTACAACCTGTGGAAGTTGAAGATGAAAGTTGTCCTTATGCAGCAAGGTTTGATGGATGCATTGAAGCCGCCTCCACCATTGAAGATTGAAATACTTAGAGATCCTCAAGCTGTAGCAGGTGTTATAAGAGGTCATGTGGGTGAACAGGTACTTCAAAAGGCTTATTCTACTAAAATCTTGTGTCTAAGTGATAAAATACTTAGAGAAGTATAAAAAAAACAACTGCTGTGGGTGTATGGAATAAATTGGAAGCTCTGTTTATGGTTAAAACGTCTGCAAATAAATTGCATTTGAAGCAAAGACTTCACGCCTTCAAGATGACTGATGAAAAGCCTCTGATGGAACAAGCTGATGAGTTATGTAAGATCACAGATGATCTTGAAAGTGTAGATTTCAAGCTAACTAGTGAGGATAAGGCCATCATGTTGTTGTCTGCATTTCCAAGATCACAAAGGCATTTCAAGGATGCTCTTCTCTATGGAGGAAAGGATGTTGTACTGTTAGAGGATGTACTGAAAACACTAGGATCAAAGGATCTAGAGGAGAGAGCAGACAACAATGGAAAATCAGGTGCAGAAGGACTCTTTGCCAAGAAAGGAAACCAAAACAAGAAAGGGAACAAGAGAGGCAATGCTGATCAAAAGAAGAATGCAATAAGACAGTCAACTGGGAAGAAGTGTTACTATTGTCATGAACCAGGTCACTTCAAGAAACAATGTGCAAAGTGAAAGGCTAACAAGTCCAAGAAAGCTTATACACCTGCTGGAAATCAGAAGAATCAAGTAAATCAGGTTGGAGAATTATAAAATAATGCTAGCGCGGAAGGTATTGAAGCACTGTCCATCACATCATCAGATGTATCTGCTGAGCAGGCATTGGATTCAGGGTGTACTTTTCACATGACACCCATGAAGCATTGGTTTGAAGAATTGAAGCATCAGGAAGAAGGATCAGTACTGTTAGGTAATGATCAATCTTGTAAGATTAAGGGAGTGGGATATTGATCCGATTACTCATATTTGATGGAGTTCAGAGGCTTCTTAAAATTGTTAGGTATGTTCCTGGATTAAAAAGAAACCTCATCTCTCTTGGGATGCTTGATTCTCAAGGATGTGATTCAAATTTGAAAAGGGGAGTTCTCACAGTGACTAAGGGTGATAAGATAGTCATGAAGGGAACTAGAAGATCTGATTTGTACTTTCTGGATGAAAGTGTTTTTGTTGGACAGATACACAACACTGACCAGCAAGACGATGCCAAGCTGTGGCATGGTAGGTTGGGACATGTTAGTGAAAGGGTGATGCAAGAATTGGCTAAACAATAACTGATCAAGTTCAGTGTAGATGATAAAATCAGACAATGTGAGTATTGCATTCTCGACAAATCCAAGAGACTTAAGATTGGTGAATCAGAACATATAACCAAAGCAAGAATGGTTTATGTTCATTCTGATCTCTGGGGGCCTTCAAAGATAATAACCAGAAGTGGAGGAAGATACATAATGACCATAATTGATGATTATTCAAAGAAGCTATGGGTTTATGTTCTGAAAACTAAGGATGAAGCATTCATCACATTTAAAACTTGGCTGACAGAAACTGAAAATAGCACAAGGAGAAATTTCAAGTACTTAAGGACAGACAATGTATTGAAATTTGTATCTGAAGAGTTTAATTCATACTGCAAGAAAAGAGGGATTAAGAGACACAAGACTGTCCCTGGAACTCCTCAATAAAATGGCATTGCAGAGAGGATGAATTAGACACTTTTGCAAAGAATTAGATGCATGTTGAGCAGTACAGGCTTAATAAGATGTTTTGGGTAGAGTTAGCTGCAACTGCAGCTTATCTGATCAACTTATGTCCTGCTACAGCTTTGATTTTCAAAACTCCAGAAGAAGTGTAGTTAGGTAAGGTCCCTAGTTACTCACACCTTAGAGTTATAGGTTGTCAAGCTTATGCTCATGTGAAACAGGATAAGCTGGAACCTAGAGCACTTAAATGTGTTATGATAGGTTATCCTAAGGGAGTAAAAGGGTACAAACTATGGTGTTATGATGAGAATAGTCTCATGATCAGTAGAGATGTTATTTTTGTTGAAAACAAGATGCCACTGATCAAGGATAATCAGAGCAGACAATCTGAGCTTGAGGTGGAGTCTCAAGACATGATCAGAGCAGGATAAAGTGAAGATAACTCCACTGATAGGTGTACAGATGAAGTATCAAGGGCTCAAGAATAACCAAATACTTTTCAACTTGCAAGGGATAGATAGAAAAGAACTATAGTGCCATCTGCAAGGTATGTACAAGCTGATATAGTGTCATTTGCACTATATATAGCAATTGAAGTTGAAGCTTATGAACCTAGGAACTACACTAAAGCTTTGGCCAATCAATACAGTAGTAAGTGGCTCGTAGCCATGGAAGAAGAATTGTTATCTCTGAACAAGAATGGAACATGGAAAATAGTTGACAAGCCAAAATCTCAGAAGTTGGTTGGATGTAAGTGGGTATTCAAGAGGAAACCAACACTTGTAGCTGAAGGTGGAGTCAGATATAAAGCTAGACTAGTAGCTAGGGGTTTTTCACAGAAGGAATGGATAGATTACAATGAAATCTTCTCACATGTGGTTAAACACTGTTCTATTAGAGTGTTACTAGCACTAGTAGCTCAATATGATCTTGAGCTTCATCAGATGGATGTAAATACTGCATTTTTACATGGGAAGTTGGAAGAAAGTATCTATATGAAGATACCAGAGGGTGTTACAGTTGAGAGGTCTGATACAAAGGCTTGCTTGTTACTCAAATCACTGTATGGACTGAAACAAAGTCCAACATAGTGGTACTTGAGGTTTGATGAGTATATAGTTGCAAATGGATTTTAGAGAAGACTCTATGATAGCTGTGTATATATCAAGGAAGAGAACAACTGTTACACACACTTGCTTATCTATGTGGATGATATCTTGATTGCTTGTAAGAGCATTCAAGGCATTGATGCAGTGATGAAAATACTCAAATCAGAGTTTGAAATGAAGGATCTAGGAGAAGCTAAGATAATATTAGGTATGGAAATAAGTAGAGACAGATCAGCTGGTACACTTGTGTGGAAACATCAATCTTATCTTGTTAAAGTACTTAAAAGGTATAATATGGATGAGTGCAAGTCTGTTACAACACCTGTCAAGCAAGGATTAAGTCTGTCACTACTTAATGGAGCTAAATCAGACAGAGAGATAGCTGAAATGAGCAGGATTCCATACTCAAGCTCAGTAGGCAGCCTCATGTATTCCCTGGTCTGTTCTAGGCCAGATCTTGCCTATGTGATGAGTTGATTAGTAGATTTTTATCCTGTCCAGGGAAGAAACATTGGGAGGCAGTCAAATAGGCATTGAGATATGTTAAAGGGACTGAGCAAACTGGATTAAGATTTCAGAGAAGTGAAGCAAAATCAGAAGTTGTCATTGTATATGTTGATGCTGATTTTGCAGCAAACTTGGATTCTAGGAAGTCTCTTACTGGATATGTATTCAATATGTATGGTACCTCAGTGAGCTGGAAAGCAAGCCATCAGTCTGTAGTGGCATTATCAACTACAGAAATTGAGTTCATTGCATTAACAGAAGCAATTAAAGAAGGAGTATGGCTTGTTGGTTTGTTGAAAGAATTGGGGGAATATCAAGATACTGTAGTAGTGCATTGTGACAATCAAAGTGTAATACACTTAGCTAAATATCAGGGGTATCATGAAAGGACCAAACATATTGATGTCAAGCTATACTTTGTAAGAGATATGGTGGAAAGTGGATTTGTTAATGTAAGGAAGATTGATACAACTGTGAATCCAGCTGATGGTCTTACTAAAGCATTGCCAGCAACAAAATATGAGTTGTGCAAGACTTTAGTTAGTATGCATCAAGATATAAAGGTTGCTGCACCTTAAAGGCAGCAAAGTAGGGAGAATGGATCAAGTTGAACATGCATACAGCTAAGGTGGAGATTGATAACAATAGATGCATACATGGGGGTGTTTCACACGTGGATTATGTTCATTGGAGGCTGAAGAATGATCATCACGTATTGCATGCAAGCTGGAAGCAGTTGGAGTTGTTACAACAACTCAAACAACACAACTAATGAAAACTGCCAAATTGGTGCAGTGGTGAGCAGTCGATTTTGGAGCAGTTTTTGGGTAGTTTATCTAGTTACTTGTGACCGGCTATATGGCTGCATCTCAACTACTAAGTGAGGGCTATCTAGTGGAGGTTCAACCGGATCAATAGGTTGAGGGATTAACTAGATATAAGTGCTCAAAGTAGCTTGATCACATCAGTTTTTACACTTTGAGTTTGACAGTTTGTGAGCTTCGTTTTTGTTCTTCCAATTATTAGATTGAGATCAATCTTTCTTGGTTATAAGCATTAAGTGATAATAAAGTTTCTTCTCCCCCAAAGTAGATGTAGGTTATTCATAACCAAACCACTATACATCTTTGTGCAAGCTTTTTAATTTCATTCAATTTTGTTATTTCATGTGAGTGTGTTTTTGAGTGTTTTGTGAGATTATTGAGTGCATTATCACGTCAGTTTGCTTCTTGAAGCTTTTAGGGTATTGAGAAACAATTAACTATTAACATTTATTTTATTTTAATTTATTTTAAATAATGTGCTAAAGTTATTGGTTTAATTTGGGAAAATAGATTTTTTCGTCCGCTAACTTTCATTTATTTTGAAATTAGTTTATTAATTTTTTTTAATTTTGAAATTAGTCCGTTAATTTTATAACAATTTTGAAATTAGTCCATTAACTTTATAAAATTCAACATTTTGGTCCTTTGACCTGCTATGGCAGGTCATTTGAATATTTTCACCCCAATTAATCTATATCATATTTTATTTAATCAATTTTATCTCACTTTTCATTTTTCACTTCTGTATACCAAACAAACAATGTTAATCTCATTACTAAAGTGGAGCAAATTTGACTAAATATTGATACTTTCTCCGTCCGCTCGAAAGAGGGTATTTTTTCTATTTTGGTCGTCCGTTCCAAAGAGGGTCACTTCCTTTTTTACACACATGAGATCCATACACACCCACTAATACAATTAAAATATGGGATCCACACTCTCACTAATACAACTACCCACTACACATTAAATAACAATACTTCTTAATCAACGTGCACAAAAGCAAAATGCCCTCTTTCGGGTGGACGGAGAGAGTATAATATAAATTCTTAGTGGAGGCTATTTTTTTAAAAACAGTATACATGTATATATATATATTACATATTTTTTATTTTTATTTTTTAGAATAACCTGCTAATGACCTATTGAAACGGACGATTTTGTTGAACTTGGTAAACATGATGGACGATTTTCAAAATTTTCAAATATAATGGACAATTTTCAAAATTCTGCAAATATAATGGACGATTTTTAAAAAGTGAAAAACTTATGGACTAAATTCAAAATTGGGCAAAGTTAGCGGACAAAAAAATCTATTTTCCCGTTTAATTTTATTATATGACACCATCGTATGTAAATTTAAATTGATTCTCCCAAATTAGCATGTCACAAGTCGCTCACGTTCTATTTCTAAATTTAATTTTTCAATATAAATTGGGTGTAAATCTATCAATTAAAAGAGTTATGGTACTAAATTGAAAAAAAAATAACTATTTTAAAACCAAAATCAAATTTTATAACAATTTTGGACCCAAAATCGAGTATTTATTACTACGTTGCTGGAATCAGCATGTCAAGTCTTGTGCAAGTGGCTATTTTCGGCAAAAACATTAACTTTCCGGCCAAAGTTGGACGAAAATCGAGCAATGTCGAGAATTATGAGATAATTTTTTAAAAAAAAAACTATTTTGAAACTGAAAATCGAATTCTTGTTTTGTTGTGTGACTGGAAAATGATTTTAACTTGTTTATTTTGTATTGAAAGAAAATATATTTTAATGTATTTTATAAGTAAAAAAATTAATAATAACAACACTTTTGTGAAACACTTTTATTGTGAGATCTTTTTATTTTTTTAATTAATTATTCTTTTACTAATGATGACATTATTTATCTATATGAATATAATCGCTCTTTATTTATATTACTAAATGTTAATGAAATAATTTATTAAAATTATTATCATTTTTCATCCATTAGATTTTTTAAAAAAAATAATTGTGCAATCATGACTAATTTGTTTTGGCAAGAAAAAGTGGCTCATATTCCAGACAAAAATATAGGATGATATCCACATATTTTAGAGTCCAACGGTTGTTCACTTAACACATGTACTTGTTTGAATACATTTTAATTTAATCTCTATTATTAAAAAAATAAAATAATTAAATTTTAAAAAAATAACTAAACTAAACATTATTTTTATAACTCATCAGGTGCACCGAGGATGCACCCCATAGTCACACCCTCTCTCTCTCCCCCCTCTCTCTCTCTATATATATATATAAAAGCATATAGGGTCAAACTTTTTTTCCCGCTCAAAAGCTTGGTCAAATTCTCTTTAAATTATCTCATCTCATCTCATTTCAATTTCTCCTCAACATCTCACAAACTGATTAATTCAATTTTCTTTTATTACATACATAATAATGTCTATATTTCTTTCCCCATATTCTTTATATATTTAAGAAAATATGATTAAATAATTCTGACATTTTTAATATTAATTCCATATATTTCACAACCTCATCATTCACCACACTCCTCACTAATTTATATTTTTCAAAATCTGTGTAAATTAATCAAAAAATTTTATCTTCGTTGATGTATTCATTGTATGTATATATGTAGATAAATAAGACCTTTGTGTGTATTAATCAAGATATATTTATATTGTTGTATATATAATAAGAAAACTTATACATTAATATTAATTGTACACAATACATACATAATATATTTTTGTTGTATGTAGAATTAACATATATTTACTATAGTCTTTTGCTTATTACATAATTTACCTTATCTATATTATATATAATAAGAGCTATTAAGGCATATATGTTTCCTGCTCTTATTTTAAATGAATATTATTGTCCTTAATAAGGGATTATTACTCCAAATTAATATATAAAACCTATTCACTTCCTTTAAATTAAAATGCATTAATTTACGTAAATTATCCTCTTATTATTTATAGTATAATAATTATTAATCAATCATGTACATTAATAATCTATATCAATTGGTAATTGGTAGTTTAAATTCAGTTATTTTTAATATTTTAATTTTTTTATATTTATGATATTATTTATAAATAAATGTCATTTTTTTTTATCAATTTATGCCATACATATTATTATTATTATTATTATTAACAAGTGTTTTGTTTGATTGTTTCGTGTGGGTCTCATTTACCAAAAATAGAAATGTAACAATATTTATAGGACGCACTATTTAGTAAAATGTGACAATACTTATGTAACGAAGGGAATATATTTTTAAAATTTTTAAGTTATAAATTAATGCCATTTTTTAATACAAGATTATAAATTAATATTTTTTTATCAATTTATGTCATACATATTACAGTATTATTATTATTAACACAAGTGTTTTGTTTAATATTTAAATTATAAATAAATGTCATATTTTTTATTATCAATCTAGGTCATACTTAATAAATATGGGGTATATGCATAATTTTCATAAAATGTTACAATATCGGCAGGACAGGGTATATATTTTTGGTGAACTTTATATATACTATAGAAAATATATTCTGGGGTATATATTTTATATATCTATGTGTTTAATGTGTAATGGATTGAGAAATATAATATTTTAATGTATAGTATAGTGGGTAGCTGTATTAGTGTTGTGTGTTGACCCATGAAAATATATTAATTGTTTTATATGAGTTTTATTTACCAAAAATACAAATATAACAATATTTGTGGGATGCACTATTTAATAAAAAGTGACAACACTCATGGAACGAAATATAGTGGGTAACTGTATTAGTATTGTGTGTTGGCCCATGGAAATATATTAATTGTTTTGTGTGAGTTTTATTTACCAAAAATATAAATATAACAATATTTGTGGGACGCACTATTTAGTAAAATATGACAACACTCATGGAACGAAGAGAAGATATTTTTAACACAAATTGAGTGGGACGAAAGGAATATATTGTCCAATGAGAGTTGTTACATTTTACTAAATAGGGCATCTCACAAATATTGTTATATTTCTATTTTTGGTAAATAAGACCACACAAAACAATCAATATATCTTCATGGGTCGCGCACAATACTAATACAACTATCTATATATATATATATATATATATATATATATATATATATATATTAAAATATTATATTTCTCAACCCACTATACATTAAATGCAATATTCTTTAATCTCTGTGCAAACAGTAAATGTAACAAGATTCATAGGATGAATGAAGTACTCCAATCACCGTATCACAACTTTTAAGTTTCAAATATTAAAAAGTTCAAATATAATAACGTAGAATTCAAATAATATTAAAAAGATTAATTAATTATTACGCACACATAATATATTTCAATTTAAATAGAATTCTAATTATTAAATAAAATTCAATAATATTGTGATAATTTATTCCTGGTTTTAACCTTATATTGAAACTATAAAGTTTTGTCTTTATAAAATCCTTAAAAATGTAACATTCCACCTAGGAATTTTCAGGGTCCAAACAGACCGTTCTATTAGAATTGGTGGTGCGTTGACAAAAAAAGAAAATAAGGAATAAAAACAGACAGACTCATGTGGGTTTGAATCAAAATCGGATTTGACCCGCATAATTTATTGCCTTATTTTTCAACTACAAATATTTCTTTCAATCTCGTACTTGACTTGCAACTTCTTATTCTATAACATGAGTGAACAAACTAATTTGAAGAACAACAAAAAATCTACAATTAATTAAATATTTTCTTTTCTTTTTAAATTAAGAATTCGGATTTGGATAAGTTTTGTGTGAGATTGTCACACGTAAGCACTTATATAAGACGGATAAAAAGTGATAACATTATTAACGAAAAGTGATACTTAATTGATGAAAAGTAATATGGTACAGTGAACTATTTCATGAACAATTTATAGTATATAAATAAAAAGTGATAACATTTTATAGCGAAAGTAATAATCATATTATCACTTTTTATTCATTTCACATAAGAACTTATGTGAGACAGTTTCACACGAGTCTTTACCTTCGAATTTTAGATTCATAGTCGATAACACTAAAATGTACATGCCTTTTTTTCTCTTTTAATAATATGGATCATTTTTAAAAATTTAAATAGACTCATTTTTCAAAATAATATTATTGAATAATTTAAAATACATGTAGAGTGATGTTTGATTTGGGTTTAAATTGTATAAAATGAAATAGTGTTATTCTATATTTGTTTTAAGTTTTCTTTTTGGAATTCATTCTATAAGTATGGTCAATTCCAACTTAAGTTATTTTTATTTATAATTTTCAAATTTGATCATTTTTTGTCTGAATTCAGTCATTTTTGTCCAATTTTGATCATTGATTCCAAATTTAGTTATGTTTTTAATAGATTTTGACATAAAGGACTAGTTTTTATTTTTTATAATTTTTTAAGACTAAATTTAGACAAAAATGATTAAAATCGAATAATAGAATTACCAAAATCGAGAATTGCAAATAAAAAAAGACTAAAACTGAAATCGATCATACTTATAGAACCAATTATGATATTTTCTCTGTTTTGGTAGGATATATGTTTAAAACCTTAAGTCAAATCATATATTAATTGATGTATGAGAACAAATGAAAGAGGATAGAAAAATGTAGAAAAGAATTAATCGAGGAAAAATAATGTATGATAGGAGGTGAATAAGAATTAATATGGTTTATAGATGTATACAAGGAGATTTATGTAGATTATTAAATTTAAATTTAAATTTAAAAGAATGCATCTAAAACAAGAGTGAGGCTTGCGTGCACCCGGGGGCACGGAACACATTCCGTGCGCCTTTAGAAATTTTGTATTATGGGTAAGGGTACATTAATTTGGTCTAAAGGGTATACACTTTAATTACTAAAAGGTACACAATTTTGTTCTAAAGGGTATACACTTTTCATTAATTTTTTTTTTCTTTAGAAAATAAAGGGTACACATTTTTATACTAAAGGGTATACAATTTAACACAAAATTCTAAAGGCACACGGAGTGTTGTTCGTGCGCCCAGATTTTTCTTTAGAAAATAAAGGGTACACATCTGTATACTAAAAGGTATACAATTTAGCACAAATTTCTAAAGGCGCACGGAAAGTGTTCCGTGCGCCCGGGTGCACAGGAGCTTTTGCCCTAAAACAAACCTCATCTAGAAACTTTTAAAGGAAATAATTAATCATCTTGTGAAATATATTTTTATTAAAATATTATACTCTAAAAAAATATAATTAAACTCTTAGGACATCCGATCTGAATTCCATATTCACAAAAGTGTTTTACTTCGTGTTTCGTAATATATTTTTTAATTAAATAAATACAAACAAATTATCATTAATTCCTTGCACATTTCGTGGTAATTTAAGCAAATGAACACATATTTAATATTCCACCGTCTCCTTTCAGATTACACACTTTTCATTTTAGGTTGTCCAACAAAAGTTTGCACATTTCAAAAAAGCAAAAATAAAAAACAACCACACTTCCTCATACACTTTATTTACAAAAAATCATCTCTACCTAACATACTTTATCATTTATTTATGGGTTAATTGCGTAAAAAACCACGAACTTTCAACGAATTGCAAATTAATCCTGACTTTTATAAAATTGCAAAAAAAACCACGACCTTTCATATTTGTGCAATTCGCACCCATCGGGCAGCTGAAGCTGCCCGACCGCTGACGTGGCGTTGACCTTGCCACGTCAGCTTTTAGTTGATTGCAAAAAAAACCCCAACCTTTACTTAAATTGCAATTTAATCCCAACCTTTGAAATTTTGGCAAAAAATACCATAAATTTTTTATTTTATTTTTAAATTGCATCTTCTAATAAAAAATTATACATTATTTTATTTTTAAATTTAAATTCATAACTAAAGATTATGTATTAAATATTATTTTTATTTTGTATTTTCATATTAAATGTTGTATTAAATATTGTTTTTATTTTATATTTTCATATTAAATGTTATATTAAATATTTATTTTTTTACAAAAACTTTTAAATTTTTTATTTATTAATTTTTTACTACTCCATAAATTTCAAATGTATAAGTCTTTTATTTAATACAAAGTATTTTTATTATTTAAGTATGAGATTGGTTTGTATAAATTAAATCTTAACGAATATTTTTTCTCACTATAAAATTTGAGTTTATAAATTAATTTTAAATAATTTCTTTTAATAAATTATAAAATTCCTTAAACATTTCATAGGTATATTTGTCATTCTTTTATATATAATGTGAAATTACGAAAAGATATTGAGACATGGCGAATACTTTGATTTTATAAATTATAATAATTTTATAATGTATAAAAATATTTTAAAAATTAAAAGAATTTAAATATTTAGAGATTGTATAATTTTTTTACTACTTAATAGATATAATTAATTTTATTCACATAATTTAAGTAATAAACATTTATTCATATAATAATTTTATTATTTTATTTAATCATATTTTAGAGTTTAAATTTAAAAATAAAATAATGTATAATTTTTATTAGAAGATGCAATTTAAAAATAAAATAAAAAATTTATGGTCTTTTTTGCCAAAATTTCAAAGGTTGGGATTAAATTGCAATTTAAGTAAAGGTTGGGGTTTTTTTTGCAATCAACTAAAAGCTGACGTGGCAAGGTCAACGCCACGTCAGCAGTCGGGCAGCTTCAGCTGCCCGATGGGTGCGAATTGCACAAATATGAAAGGTCGTGGTTTTTTTTGCAATTTTATAAAAGTCAGGATTAATTTGCAATTCGTTGAAAGTTCGTGGTTTTTTACGCAATTAACCCTTTATTTATTTATTACAAAAAAATATCATTATACCCCTAAAAGTTACTATATTTTTAATTTCCATGCCGGAATTGGGGTGCAATCTTTTGTGGGAGGGAGGGAGTATATGAAATAGATAAATATGAAAGTGGAATAAATTTTATGATAGTAATTAATTGATTGAAGGCAAAGTATCAACTATGAATAAAAATTTATGGGTTTTTAGCAAATTTTCTGATAATTTTTTAACAAACAACCGAATATAAATCATTGAAAAAACGTTTACATTAGTAACATTACTTAAGGTGCAGAGAAATTAATTTTGTGGTCAATGTATTGTTGTAGATGCGAAACATAAATTGAAAGGGAGAGGTAAATAATTAATTATTATCATTATCATGATCATATCAATGACGTTTAAAACTTGAAACAAAATAAAATACTTGAAATACACGCTTTTAGGTATGATAAATCTTACATTTATTTATATTATGGTTAAAAAAATTATTGGATCATCGATCCAAATTTTAAAATAGAGTGAAGAACTATACTAACTACAAATTAGTATATGTCATTTCTTACAATTCAATCACAAAATCTTACTCCATTAGCTTGTAGAGAAATATATCAATCAACATTCAATAAGCTGACTCCTGTTTCAAATTTGCCACCTGCCACCAGCAGGCGGCGGCGGATGGGAAGAGACACCGCCGGCAAAGTGTTTCTCTTCCAATGTGCACTTTCCACCGCCGCCGGGGATGTTCGTGCATGGAGAACTCTCTGACGGCGGCACGTCCGCTCGAAGAGACCTCCGCAACAAATCCGTTTCTCCGTCAGCTCGCGGTGGCGCACGGCCACCGGCGGCAAAATGCTTTTCTTCCAGCGTGCACGGTCCACCGCCGCCGTGGCCCGGGATGTACGTGCATGGAGAGCTCCCGGACGGCGGCACGGTTCCTCTGAGTGACCCGAGCAGCAAATCAGCTTCTTTGTCGGGTCGTGGCGGCGTAGGAGCGGAGACGCGGCCGCCGCCTTGGGATGGTGGCATGACACCTCGAAGTGAACCATGTAATGGATGTTGTTGTGTTAGCCATCTTATTCCATTTGCATGATCAAAGGATTTAGACAGCAAGATTATTGTTAGAACAATAACAATTGTAAACATAAAGGATGCCATGATTCAATGAGAGTAGTTTATTAGTAATTTCTTTAATTTTCTCACACCCCTTTAGGAGAGAAGAATAGAGAGAAAAAATAAATGGAATATTAATATATTGATATGAATCATATTAGATGTGTGTGTATATATAGGAAGTTAATTCAGACCTTTTTACCAACACAAATTAGAGTATTAGACCAACTATTTTATTCCCATGTTTTATTTCTTATTTCTTATATTAGATATTTGTCATTAGTCATTACATGTATAAGGGTTTAATGGTCATGATTATAAATAGAGTAAATTATTTTAATCGAAAACACATTATAAAACATTAATTGAAGGAGTCAGTATCATGTGAATCGGGTTTACGGGTTTACACCGTAAATCCTATGATCCCCTCAACTTAAACCCCTAGCAATACATATAGTATAGGATTGGAATGGGATCACAGGTTTACAGTAATAAAAGATGCAAAAGATGCAGGTGCACATAATAAGTTATGTAAATTGGATTTATAAAAGTGTTTGTGTAATTGGAATGCTATTGTGTAATAGAGATCCGAAACATGTTTGGAGATTTCCTTGCATCTCCCAAAACACTAGTTTAGATTAGAATGTAGAATGAGTTTGATGATTTGACATCATCATTAATAGATTAGAATGTAGAATGAGTTTGATGATTTGACGTCATCTTAATGATGACGTTATTTTGGCATGTATTTATATATTACTAATTCAATAAAGGAAGTTTGAAAAAAATAAAAAATAAAGTAAAAACCTTGACTAAACCTAATATTTCTTGAGTGAGAGTTATTCTTAATTTCTTATAATCACGAGAAATTTGAATGGAGAGAAAATAGAAAATGGAAATTTAAGAAACAGTCTTGTTGGGATGGTCTAATTAAGATCTTGAAATTTTTTATTTAACTAAATAATTGTTAAAAATGAAAGCTAAAATAATTAACTTGCATGCCAAGAATATAAAGAAGGATCTCAAGGGTGACGATCATCAGATGTGATAAGTTTTAATTATGATGATCAATCATGTTTTTTCCGTTTCTAAAACCGTCTCTAATCACATGCTTTTCTTTGTATTGTTCGTAACGTGATTTTTCACTTGGATCTTTCATCTTATAAATGGGTCTGGATCTTCTGTTACATTTTGATGTGATATCTCTTATGACACTTCGTTGGATGAGTGACACGTAAGAGAGAGAAGGAAAATTATACATTAAGTCAACCAGTCAACTCTTAGGGCAATGGATTGGATTTATCCACCCGACACGAGTCATTCCATAAGCAAGTGTTACAGGAGCTGTCACACCAATGTGTCACGGAACATCCGGTGCCCTGGAACATCCCGTGCCCTTATAAACACTATACACTTAATTGACGTCGATTTGAAAAAAATGAAACACGCTAAATAAACATTCAGTCAAATAAATGATCAGAAATGGATTTTCTTACACGAGAAAGAAGTTTATACTCGAATAGTGATTGCATTATGTTATTTACTTATTTTAATATTAGCGCAGATATTACTTATAATTAAAATTTTATTACTTTTAATTCAGTTTACAAATTCTTCTATAAAATAATTTAATTAGATTGTTAAATAATTAATTTTATTTTTATGGACCTTATTTCTTTCCTAGAGACATGTAAATATTATTTATAAAAGAGAACTTCAGAAAATGTATTTTAACAGTAGATATTAATAGTACTTATGAAAATGTTTTTAGAGAGAAAAAACATGGGTATAGTTATATTTGACTTGAAATATTTTATTCCTAATTACTTGTAGAAAAAGTCTTGGGTGTGTGGTTTAAAAACTTGAATCCTTAAAGTCAAACAGTGCAAACATATCTGGTTTCAATAACGGCGTACACGACTACACTTGCGTTTTGTGGAAATCTTGGTGAGATGGTGTACGTGAAATTATTTTAAGTTGCGGTAAATAGTTATCACTTCTTATTAAAAATGATACTTTTTTTGTTCTGAATCAGTCTTCCCGTTTATTGTATCAAGTTGTTTAAGAAAAGTTGTACTTTTTGACTAATTTTGTTGTCTTTAAAGGTTATTTTAGTATTTTTAGGTAATAAAATATTATAATATGTAATAGTATGCATGTTAAAAAGTTGTGGCAAAATTAAAATTAAAGTAATTTTTTAGGTTATTAAATAAGTGATGTTTTCTATTTTGGAATGTGAAGGATGTTGCGAGACGGATGAAAAAGAAAAGTGGGAAGGATGGTGTGAGAAGTAGGGAATATTATTTTTCTTTTAAATATTATCACTTTTTATTTATATTATAAATTATTCATTAAAAATTTTACTAAATCATTATTACTTTTTATTAATTTGGTATCATTTTTTATTGAAATTATTATCGTCTTTTATCTATCTTAAAGAATGACTCCATGACACGATCAATCTCACAAAAGTTTTTGCAACCTTTTGCGTATGCTACCAATCTTCATTTACAATATACTCCCTACGTCTCTCTGAAAGAGTCAGAGAGACGTGTTTGTGTTTTTTTTCACGTAGATTAAAGAACGTAGATTAAAGAATAAAATATTTAATGCTTAGATGAGAAAAGAAATACTATATTTTAATGTGTAGTGGATAGTTGTATTAGCATTATGTGTAAGACCCATAAAAATATACTCCATTAATTTAAGATCTCATAATACAATTTGGACGGATTAAATTGACAAAATACATTTTTTTTCGGAGGGGGTATATTCAATGGGAGTATTTTATTTTGGCAAATTATTATGCCGGATAATTTTATTTATGAAATTCTTTTGTCATTAATTTATTTTGTGTTTTTTATGGGGTTTATGGCCAATTATGTGATTTAATACTCCATTACCAAAATCCATTGCACATAAGCAGCCCTCTCCCACTCCCACACTACGGGGTGGAATTTAATCCTTGGTCATAAATATAAGATGTTACTTTTATGATCAGTTAAGCTATCCATGCAGGCAATGTTTACCTTATCAAATTCTATTAGTATTATATATACCTTTTAAAAAATGTACTATTATAAATATCATAAAAAATTTAAAATAAATAATAATAATAATCTATATATATAATTAGCATGGAACCCGCGTACTACGCGGGATCATTTATTTTTTTTAAATTAAATTAATATTATTATTAATGTCTCTAATTATATTATTTATTTCATATTTTAATATATATTTATTGTTAAAATTGAAAATGTTCAACATATTACTATTGTTTTAATTATAAATGAAATGTGGATAATTTATTTAAAAAAATTATTAAAAATTATTGAAAACTTCTCGGTAAATCACATTTTATGCTTTATTTGATACATTACCTTCTTCATCAAGATACAAAATTTTCAAACATTTTCGATCTTTTACTCTTAATACAGCAACATATAACTGCCCATGTGTGAAAATAGATTTTGAAAGATCCACTCCAACTCTTTGAAGAGATTATCCTTGACTTTTATTTATCGTCATTGCGAAACAGATCATCATAGGAAATTTGTCTTCTATTGAATTTGGCCATTGTGCTATCATTAGGAGTAAGAGTCATCCTTGGTATATAGACAATATTTCTCCCACAATTTATTTTTGCTTGTATAATATGATTTCTCAACTTTATCACAATTAATCTTGTACCATTGTACAATCCAGACCTTTGATCAATGTTTGTGAGAAGCATAATCAGGACCCTATTCTTAAGCTCCAATATGTAGTTTGAAAGTCTTGAACACCTGATAGAATTTAGAAACTCTACTGAGTAAAGATTCTCATTGTTACCTGTAACCCCAACCAATTTGGACACACTGGTAATACCCACTATAGATCCCACTATAGATATATATATACCCACTATAAATCCCACTATATATAAATATATATAGTAATAGATAGTTGATATATATGAAAGCACATACGTAAGATTCAAATATATATACATATATATATATATATATATATATATATATATATATATATCCCTCTCTTTCCATTAACTCTTACAATTAGTAGTAGTGTGAGGAGTGATCAGTTGAAAGGTAATTCTCCACTCTTCTCTTTACATATTTTCACACACACACACACATATATAACTCACACATATATATACGTATATATATATATATATATATATATATATATATATATATATATATATATATATATATATATATATATATATATATATATATATACGTATATATATATATATATATATATATCAATTCTCACACACTGCCCTTTTTGATTTTATTCATTTTGTTGTCAAACCTTATCATGTTAGATACAAAAATGATCGTCTTGAAGCGTAGATTCCATATATATAATTCTTTTATGAAATAAATGTGCTATGAGTTAGAAAAGCTCAGTCAAAGTTTTTACCCCTTTAATGGCATATTTTATTTTGGTGTGAGTTACCTTTGATATTATAGTCCATTTTGAAGATCTCCTCACGAGGATCACAAAGGTATAATTAGTTTTGAGTTTTGACGTAAAATGAGGAAGTTGGGAAGAAACCCACTTCACGGTATAAATTTCATATTTTCAAAACTTCAAAATTTTGATATAAAATTGGTACTGATGTGATCCTCACCTCACGAGGATTCCAACGGTATTTTCAGAATTTCAATTGGAGTTGTATAACTCAAGTTGGGTCATTTTGTAATAAGGTCAAAGTTTAGAGTAAGTTCAAATGAGAATTTGATATAATGCAAGGACTTGATTGCAATTTATGAAAAAAAAGAATTTAAAAAATGCGTACGGCAGTAGCAGCAAAAATCATGCTTTTGCTTATTCTATTCTATTTATTTATTTATTTACTTTATTTAATATCATAATTATACATTTAACTTAATATTTTTATATTAAGTATTATTATAATATTTTAACATTTCATTTATAATTATAATTTTGACTTATATAGTTTTTTTATATTAAATATTAATTATAATTTTACCATCTATATTATTTTAGGTATAAAATATTTATTTAATATTCGTTTTTAATAAAATTAATGTCATTTGTATCCATATTTTTAAATGTTACAATTTATTATTATTTTAAATTTTTAAAAGAAATATGTATTTTTAAGTATAAACATTTTATTTTAACTCATTGTATTTAATGATTAGCTATTTATATATTTTTTTAAGTTAATAATTAGTTTATTTTAATTATACTATATTAGAAATTTAGTTTAAATACTAGGAATTATTATTAGAAGTAGAACTCAATTTAATATACCCTTGCAGGCATACCCGAGACAAATGAGCAAGTGTAATGCGACCAACTATCTCTAAGAAGTCTAAGGTGGGGGTAACTTTCACTCTTTATCGAGTGCTACATTTTATGTCATGATTGCTATGTTAAGATGTGATATGTGTTACTTATATGTCATGTTATGTGTCATGTGTGCTTTTAGTTCGATGACAAATATTTTTCTACTAACACTTGTACGGGGTGATGACTCGGTGCACATATACCAACTAACACAAGTTACTGGCTACGTCAGTTCAGTACTAAAATATATTTCAAAGTATGCAAACATCGTACTGGGGTGATGGTCTGGTGCACATATACCAACTAACACAAGTTATTGAACGATGGTTCGGTCTAAAATATTTTCAATAAGTTATCGAACGATAATGTGGAAATTATTTTTATTAATTTGGCATATGTTACATTTTATGGTATATTTGGCATGCATATTTATTTTTAACTGTGCAATTATTAAAGTTAATCCATTGAGTGTATTTTATATGCTCACCCCTTATTGATTTTTAGAACAAGATTTAGAAGATGGAGAGGCCCCTGCAAATGTCCCGAGCCCATAGAGGACTTTATATTATGTCTTATATATTTTATTAAGAACTTTATTTTAGATATATCATCTGAACGTACTCGTTTTGGATATTTCACTCTACTTGGGTGAGTAGACGCTGATATGTAATAATCATTATGCCACCTTTACTTTATTATATTATCGTTTTGGGGATTTTTATATTATTTTCGCTGTGCATTCTCGACCCCTCTATTATTATATTGGGAGATGTATATCTAGTAGCGTCCCAACCCCACAGCGTAACCCGGGGCGTTACACACTGTTTGAACTCAAATATTCCCTCTCTTTGCCTAGAATTAGAGACATCACCTTTTTATTTATGGGCTTAACAACTCGATGTATAGGTGCAAGAATCGTCTTATCTTCAAAATAGTGTAAGTTTGAGTAATCGGAAGCAACAGATGGATAAATGTACTCAATAATATAATCAAGAGGATCTTGTACATTTTTCAATAATAGATCATCTGGAATTTCAATATTCCCTCCAAAATCAGTTCTTTCTCCTAAATTTTCATCTCCTAAACTCAAAGTCCATATTGAAAATTCTTCAATCTCATGTTTAGAATTTTCAATGCCGGAGCTTTAATTTTGCAATCTCATGTTCCTTGTGAGCTTAAGCACCTTACAATATTTCCAAAGATTAGAAGATGTTAGTGTGTCATACACAATTTGCTCTCTTGTACCCTTAGTAATTATCAGTAAAATTTGTCAAAAATCAACCCCAAAGACAATGGTCTTTCCACCAAATGGAAAATTTTGCATATCTTCTCTACATCTCAAAATGTCATTTAATCTTGAATCAAGTGCCTCAAAACAATATCGATTGGTCATTGGAGCTTCATCCTAAATAATAAGTTTTGCCTTCTTAATTAATTCAGACAATTCTGTTTCAGGCTTAATATTATGGCAAGTAGAGTTTTCATTCACTAATAGAAGGATTTAAAATCTAGAATGTGACATACGTCCACTGTGTAATAGTAAAGAAGCAATACCACTTGATGCAAAGTATAAAACAATCTCACCTTCAGATTGAATGCCACTTGCAACCGCATTCCTCACAAAAGTTTTCCCAATACCTCCAAATCCATAAAGAAAAAAATATCCCTCCATCTCTTCATTTTGTGGCATCATTGATGAGTGTGTAAATTCACAAGTTTGGCGCTATGTTTTGTGCTAGTTTTGGAGAGTTTTGATGTGGAAATAGGTGGAAAACCTATATATATTGTGAATTAGCATGAATCAGGTGTTAGTGGAGCTATTTGAGTGGTTTCTGAGCAAAAACGGAGTGAAAGAGCCAAGAATCGAAGAGACGGAGTCGAAGCCACGCGAACCGCCCAAGAATTAGGTGGGTTCGACCTGGTTGGAGGAGGGTTCGTCCTCTCCAGCAGGTCGAACCAACGTTGCTGAGCTTGCAGAGATGGATTCGACCACGACTCGAGTGGTTCGACCTGTCCATCAGGTCGAACCATGGTCGAACCAGTTCGCGGAAAAGAGGATTCGACCACGACATTCTAGTTCGACTTGCCAGTTGGTCGAATCGGGAGCGGGAGTTATCCAGTGATGAGGTTCGACCTGGGGTTCGACCAAGGCCTAAATGGTTCGACCTGTGTCCAGAAGGTCGAACCTGTGCAGAATTCTTCCAGTAGCGGGGTTCGACCTGGGGTTCGACCTGTGGCCAGTTGTTCGACCTGTTTGACGTGGTCGAACCTATGCACGAGAACTTACCTTATCCAGATTTTCGAGGCCGAAACGCGTGAGATCACTTAGAAAGCCCATTCCAAGCCCTAGAGACGTGATTACAAGTATAAAAGGAGGCTCATACAGAGAATGAAGAGAGCTTTTGATCATCAATCATAAGAGAGACAAGAGTAGAGGTGGTGATCCATCCGGAGGGCTGTGATAGAGGTTCGCTGAAGGTTCAAGTAAGAATGATCAATCTAACCATGATTGTTCCTAGATCAATCATGGGCTAGAACCACCTTGGTAGTTCTAGGGTTATGAAAGTTTCATGATGTAATTCGTATTTCGTGTGTAAGACTCCGTACAACACTACCTGTGGTTTGTTTTATATAAGATTGCATATTTAATCCACACTCATAGTCGTTTTGTGCATCAATGATCGTTGTGTAGAGTCTGAATACATAACATGGTTATTGGTTGAGTGCGTTCACTACTGAGCAGGGTTTATTGTTATAATTCTAAGTGAAGAGATTCCGAAGTCTTATTAGAACCGTCTTATATGAATATTCATGAATTGAATTAAATTCGGGTTGATGAATAGGATGAAGAGTATAACTTTATAGTACCTAAAAAGGGAGATCAAATCGGGTTAGATTCTAGACGTAGAAGATAATTGATTATGATAGTATCTAGAAAGGGGGGTGAAGTATATCTCTTGCTCCGAGGTTATTCACAAGTGTCAAGCGCATATTTACTTGTGTCTATAGAGTAAACTTGCATGGTCTAGTGATGCGTCCACAAACCACAGGGCAGAGTCGGACACCATCACATGAAAATACGAATTGCTAGTGAAACTGGATGACCCGACGAACTACCTATTATTCTTATTGATCACAACTCACTTTTCTCTACTCTTACTATTTCTTTTTGCTATTTTGATTAGAAGTTATTATCCATTAAACCTTTACAATTACCAAACATAGTCTAAAATATACTAGAAGATAACAAAATTGATATTTAACCGTCCCGTGGGTTCGATATTGTAACTTGGTCATCTTCGCGACTACAATTGATATCCTTATACTTGAGGATTAATTTGTGTGTTGAGAAAACCTCAATCAAGTTCTTGGCGCCGTTGCTGGGGACGGCGTAAAATATCTTTTTTGTATTATTTCTAGTTTATTAGGACTATTTACCTTGTTTTATTGTTTTCTTTCTTATCCGTTTTAGGTGTATGCTCACAAGATCAAAGAAAGGTAATCTTGAACCATATAATCCTGAGATTGGAGCGTCATCAAGAAAGAAGAAGAAGAAAAAGAGCAAGGCAAAGATAATTGACCCAACTGAAGCTCTGAATTTTGGAGTCGAGGTTGACGAGCAGATTTCGCAGACAATTGAGGCTACAACTGAAGTTAATTTGGAAGTAGAAACAGTCAACATGGCAGCAAATTCGGATAATCTAGCCATCCGAGAGGTTTTCAGAAATAATGGGGCTGGAAATTATGAGCTTTTAGGAGCAAAGGGAACTAACACAGCGTTCGATCTTCATCCCGCTCTTATTAGCATGATAGAAAGAAAATCCTTTTCAGGAGGGTCTTTCGAGGATCCGCAGCAGCATCTGAACAAGTTCTTGGGCTATGCAAGTACTCAAAAAGACGTAGGAGAACATGAAGATGCTAGGAAGATCCTTTTATTCAAATTCTCGCTTACTGAAAAGGCGAGGGATTGGTACGATACTATTAACGCAGCTGAGTGCATCACGTGGGAGCAATTGAAGTTAAGGTTCTTGGAAAGGTATATGCCACCTTCGAAGGTGTTTAAGATGAAGCAAGATATTAACCAATTTGCTATCAGTGGAGGTGAGAAATTTCATAAAGCGTGGGATAGATTCAAGGACATGCTAAGGAAGTGCCCTCAACATGGGTTATCTAAAGCCCAATATATCAGTATATTCTATAATGGATTGGACTGTGAATCAAGAGTGCTACTTGATGCTTCTTCTAATGGAGCATTGCTTACAAAGTCATCCGTTGAGGCCGAGAGATTGTTTGAAGATATATCGATGAACTCGAGGGATTGGCCTACTGATAGAGTTAGAAGTACGTATGTTCTTGGAAAGGTAGCTCAGGTTGAACAAGCAATGGTGAAAACAAAGAGAGGATGAGATCGTTTTGAGCTTGTCCAATATCAACAAGCTGCTTGAGTCTCAACAGAAGCAGATCAGCGAGATATCTCAACGAGTGCCAATCATGCAGCAAGAGATGATGAATAATGGAACCATCCAAGAAGAATTAGAGGAAGCAAATTATGCCATGGGTCAAAGTATTCAAGGAACGAGGTACCCAAATCAAGGAAACCGAAATTACCAAGGGAACTATCGAGGGAACTTTAATAATCGTGGTCCCTCTGGTAGTTATCAACAGCAACCAAGGAGGCCTGAATTTTTATGGAGCAATACGAACAATGCAGTGTAACTTCCGATGGGTGTTGATCCGGGAGAAAAGGTGGAAGAAGGGAAGCCTGGTTTTGAGGATACTGTGAACCGGTACATGGTAAAGAATGATGAAAGAGTGAACCGCCTTGAGGCAAAACTTGAGAAAAAGATTGATGATCACCACAGAGATTTATCCACTCAAGTGAAAGATCTCACGTTGTTGATGGGTACAATTGCAGAGAATGTGAACACATTGACTCAAACTGTAGGAAAAGGGAAGTTTCCATCTCAGAGTATAGAGAATCTGAAGTCGTGTAATGCCATCACACTGAGGTCGGGAACGCAGTACGAGGGACCGGTGAGGCCAGAATCAAAGTTGGAATTTTCTAAGCCTCGGTTCGACCAAAATTCAGAGGGTTCGACCTGGCATACAGGTCGAACCATGGTCGAACCTCATCGGCAAGAGCACTCTGTTTTGTCATAGGAACGGTTCGACCAACACGCAGAGGGTTCGACCAACCCTACAGGTCGAACCTCATCAGCAAGAGCACTCTGTTTTGACACAGGAACGGTTCGACCACGATCGAAATGGTTCGACCAACCCTTCAGGTCGAACCCAGGTCGAACCGAAGGATAGAGATTATGCAGTGAAGCGGTTCGACCACGATCGAAATGGTTCAACTAACCCTTCGGGTTGAACCCAGGTCGAACCGAAGGATAGAGATTATACAGTGAAGCGGTTCGACCTCGGGGGCAGTTGTTCGACCTCCAATGCTAGTCGAACCCAGGTCGAACCTCCGGAGCAGAATGAGATCAGTCTTCTAAGAGAGAGGTTCGACCAATACAATCCTGGTTCGACCTCTCAAACTGGTCGAACCCTAGTCGAACCTCGCTAAGATGTTTTGATTGATGCACCTGATGTTCCTTTTGATGTTGATGCAACTCCAGTGGTACGGAATGAGCAATGTACAGACATAATAGCTGAGAAAAAGTGGGAAAGAGCTAAGCGATTAAGAGCCGAAAAGGAGAAAGCGGAGAAAGTTGATCGTGATGAATGGGGGATTCCCAAAACAAAGATACCTCCACCGTTTCCCTACAAGCTAGTGAAGAAGGGGTTGGAAGAGAAGTTCAAGAAGTTTTCAGAGATAATGAACAAGATTAGCTTGAACATCCCTTTTTCAGAGGCAATCATGGAGATGCCATATTATTCTCGATTCCTTAAAGATATATTGATGAAGAAGCGAAGCTTAACCGGAGTTGAAACAGTAAACTTATCTGAGAATTGTAGCTCAATTATTCAAAAGAAGTTGCCACCAAAGATGAAAGATCCGGGGAGCTTTACTATTCTATGTGAGATCGGGAAAGGGCCAGCACGGCGAGCTTTGTGCGATCTAGGGGCAAGCATCAATTTGATGCCGTTGTCCATCTTTCAGAAGCTTAGTTTGGGGGAGCTGACTCCGACAACTGTTGCTCTCCAATTGGCAGATAGATCAATGATGTTTCCGAAAGGTATTGTTGAAGATGTTCTTGTAAAGGTGGAGAAGCTAGTCTTTCCCGTGGATTTCCTTGTACTAGAAATGGATGATGACAAGGATAATGTTCCTTTAATCTTGGGGAGGCCATTCCTTGCTATGGCTGGAGCTATGATAGATGTTCGAAAGGGAGAACTGAAGTTGCGAATGGACAAAGAATAAGTACTTTTCAACTTGGACAAAGCAATGAAGATGCCAATGGAGTCCCAGTGTTATAGTATTGACGTAGTGGAGGAGATTGTGAAGGAGGATATATCTCTGATCTTGTCAAAGGATCCTCTTGAGACATGTTTGATGGAGTCTCTTACTTACCCCACTACGGAGCTTGACGGACTTTCTAATGAGGTATGTATTGAATTTCTTGAAAACTTACTTGCTTTGGGTGATGACAGGTTTGCATTGGAAAGAAATAAGGTGGAAGAAGTCAAATGGACCAGGAAGTACTTGCCTTTGGATAACGAAAACACTCCAGTGGAAGAAAGAAAATAGGAGTTGAAACTATTGCCGGAACACTTGAAGTACGCTTTTCTTGGTGATAATGCACAATATCCGGTAATTGTATCTTCTTCCCTTAATGAGGATCAACTTGAGGAGTTATTAGATGTCTTAAGGAAGTACAAGTCTGTAATAGGGTGGTCACTTGATGATTTGAAAGGTATTAGTCATTCGTATTGTATGCATCGGATTAGGTTGTTGGATGAAGCCAAGGCGAGTGTTCAAAATCAGTGTAGGGTGAATCCCGCAATTCAAGAGGTGATAAGGAAGCAAATCCTTACGTGGTTGGATGCTGGAATTATATATCCTATTAGTGATAGTCCCCATGTGAGTCCATTGCATGTAGTTGCTAAAAAGGGGGGCATGACTGTAGTGAAAGCTGAGGATGGAGAAGCTATAGCCACGAGGATTCCTACGGGATGGCGTACATGTGTGGATTAAAGGAAATTAAATGAGAACACGTGTAAGGACCATTTTCCTCTTCCTTTTTTGGATCAAATGTTGGATCGTCTTGCAGGGTATGAGTTTTATTGTTTCTTGGATGGATACTCGGGGTACAATCAAATCATGATTGCTCCCGAGGATCAAGAAAAGACCACTTTTACTTGCCCCTACAGGACCTTTGCTTTTAGGAAGATGCCGTTTGGATTGTGTAATGCGCCTGCTACTTTTCAGAGATGCATGATGGCGATTTTTGATGGTTTGATAGAGAAGATCATGGAAGTATTCATGGATGATTTTTCAGTCTTTGGTTCATCTTTTGATATTTGTTTGTCTAACCTTGCTATTGTTTTGAAGAGGTGTCAAGAAACTAATCTTGTCTTGAATTGGGAGAAGCGCCACTTCATGGTGAAGGATGGGATTGTTCTTGGGCATCATGTTTCCGCCAAGGGATTACAGGTAGATCATGCTAAAGTGGTGGCAATTGAGAAGCTTCCACCACCGACAAATGAAAGAGGAGTGCGGTCCTTCCTTGGACATGCCGGTTTTTACAGGAGATTCATTAAAGACTTCTCAAAATACTCTAAGCCCTTATCTCATTTACTTGAAAAGGATATTCCTTTTGTGTTTAATGATGAGTGTCTAACAGCTTTTCAAGTTTTGAAGGAGGCGCTTATTACTGCCCCTATCTTGATCACACCGGACTGGACTCAACCGTTTGTACTTATGTGTGATGCAAGTGATGTAGCACTGGGTGTGGTGCTCGGGCAGCTAAGGGAGAAGAAGTTCTGAGCCATTTACTACGCGAGTAAGACTTTCGATGCAGCACAGAAGAATTACACGGTGACTGAAAAGGAGTTTTTGGCTGTTGTGTATGCATTCGATAAGTTTCGTCAGTATTTGGTTGGCATGTAGACGATTGTGTATATGGAACATTCAGCGATTCGGTATTTGATGGAGAAGAAGGAGACGAAGCCTAGGATTATAAGGTGGATTCTACTACTTCAGGAGTTTGACATGGAGATTCAGGATAAGAAAGGAACAGAAAATGTGTTGGCAGATCACTTGTCAAGGTTGGAGACTAGAGAGCATTGTGATAATTCTTTTGAGTATATTGAAGAGATGTTCCCTGATGAGAAGATCATGGCTGTGGCTGTTGAAGGAACTGAGCGAGCATGTGTGGTCGCAGCGCAAGGTATGGATCCATGGTACGCGGATTATGTTAATTACATTATCATTGGAGAAATTCCAAGGGATCTCAACCGATATCAACTTGCGAAATTTCGGAGGGAAGTTGAGACATTTATATGGTATGATCCATTTGTTTACAAGATTTGTACAGATTCTATTGTCCGAAGATGTGTACCCGAGATGGAGATGGAGATGGAGAGTGTGCTTGAGTTCTGCCATGCACAACCAAATGGGGGGCATTTCGGAGCGCAAAAGACTGCAGCTAAGGTACTTCAATCCGCTCTTTATTGGCCTACATTGTTTAGAGATAGTGAGAGCTATGTGGCGTCTTGCGATAGATGTCAGCGCATGGGAAATATAGGTAGGAGAGATGAGATGCCAATGCAGCCTAGCATAGTTGTGGAGATATTTGATGTATGGGGGATCAATTTTATGGGGCTTTTTCCCCCATCGAATGGGTTTCTCTACATTCTTCTTGCGGTGGATTATGTTTCAAAGTGGGTGGAAGCGATTCCTACTCGTGTTAATAACTCGAAAATTGTTCTATCTTTCTTGAAGAAGCATATTTTTGCCCGTTATGGAGTTCCTAGAGCACTAGTTAGTGATGGAGGTTCCCACTTCGTCAATAAATTTCTTGAGAAGGTGCTTAAGGATTATGGTGTTAAGCATAGGGTTACTACACCCTATCATCTGCAAGCGAATGGGCAAGCAGAGGTCTCCAACCGTCAAGTCAAGCAGATTCTGGAGAAAGTGGTAGGAACTAATAGAAAGGATTGGGCTATGAAGCTCGATGATGTGTTATGGGGGTTCCGGACCGCTTACAAGACGGTGTTAGATATGTCACCGTATTAAATTGTCTATGGGAAGCCGTGCCACTTACCTGTAGAGATTCAACACAAAGCGTTTTGGGCTTTGCGACGCTTGAACTTGACCCTTAAGGATGTGAAGGAGTTGAGGATAACTCACATGAACCAATTGGATGAGTTTAGGAGTCGTGCTTACAAGAATTCAGAGATTTATAAGGAAAGAATGAAAAGGTGGCATGATTTTAAGATCTCATACAAGGAGTTCAAGCAAGGAGATGAGGTACTACTTTTTAACTCTCGTTTGAAGCTTTTTTCAGGCAAGTTGAAGTCTAAGTGGACGGGACCGTTCATGATTCATCGAGCCTTAGGAGGGGAGAGTTTTGAGCTTATTGACAAAGATGGAGACGTTATCGTGGCGAATGGGCATCGGTTGAAGCATTATAGGTCGCCGGATGATGCGTGTGTCATTTTTGAGGATACCTTGATCTGATTTGGTACCGTCGTGACTCTCCGACGTTAAATATGAGCGCTTGTTGAGAGCTTACTCTTCCGTTTTATTACTTTATTTCTTTTGTGTGAGTAAGAATTTTTTATATTTAACATGCTTACTAATCGGCAATTACATCTTTTTTCAAACTTAGTTTCGACTTACGTTTTTACTAAGTTTGGGGGGGTGAGATGTTATTACCTCATTGAAGCATTAAGAGTATAATCTTTTCTTTGTATTGTTTGTTAGGGGAGTTGGTTTTTGCGGCCATATTGAAATTTTAATCGATTTTGATGTGATGATTTTTTACAACTTGCCTAGTGTTCAGTGGTTTTTGGTTGTGTTTTCTTTTACGGAGTTACTCATGAATGATGGAATAATTTCTGAAGTTGTGCTCTAGATTATATCTAATGAGTTGTGTTGAAGTTTGAAGTGTGTAGTGAATGAAGAACACTCAGTTTTGAAAATCAGGAGTATGGTTCAACCAACACTCGGAGTGGTTCGACCAGTGCCAGAGGTCGAACAAAAGCAGAGGAAGTCGAACCGGCGTCGAAAGTTGTCCAGAGAGGTGGTTCGACCTAAGCCATAGTTGTTCGACCTGTTCAGAAGGTCGAACCTAAGGTCGAACCAGTCAGTTCAAAACACTCTGTTTTCCAGAAGAGGGGTTCGACCAATTCAAGGATGGTTCGACCTGATCAGCAAGTCGAACCCAGGTCGAACCGAGTAGATCATTTGTCCAGAAGAGAGGTTCGACCTCGTCATCCATGGTTCGACCTGTTCAGGAGGTCGAACCTGAGGTCGAACCAAGCCATGTACGCGATTTAAGTTCGATTTTTCAGAGGGGTTCGATCACTTTTTCGAAACACCAAACCTCGAACCCTCTTCGAACCTCAACACCCTTGCACAAATTCTTCAATTACACTTGATTTCACACCGATTACACAACATTACTGTTGGCAATTGGATCTTATGGTGAACACGATTCGAAAAGAAAACAAGTAATAATAATAAAAGCGGAAGCACAAATCAATTACCTGTCTTCTGGTTTGGTGTAGTGGATGATGATCTGAGAAGAACACCTCTGATCTTCTGCAGTATTACCCAAAGTCAACTCTCTGGTGTTGTGTGGTCAACAATCCCCAGAGAGTTCTCAATCTGTTCCTTATTTCTTTCTACGTAAGAGGCGCATAGTTTGGTTATTAGGAACTGAGACAACTTATATATACTTGGGCTACTGCAGGGACCAGGAGGAGAAATTGGGCTGGGCCTCAATCAGATTTAATTAACCAAGCTTAGCCCAAAGCTTTTAATTAAATCCAATAATAATAATATAGTCCACTAAAATATTATTACTGCACTACCCATCCAATCCCAAATTATATTCTGGGCTCCTTCTTATTATGAGCCCGATAGTCTCCCCATGTTTAAGATATACAATGTCCATTAATTAATTAAGCTACTGACAACTCAAATTAATTAATATCTCATCCGAGAGTAGTACCACTCAACCTTATTATCATGCCGGAAATTAATCCACTTGCAAGATTTACATGATAAACCTTATGAGCTCCTCAAGGGGACATCATCAACCTTTGACGGACATGGTTTCCTTCTACAATCAACAGCACACCATAGAGACAGCACTACTTCCCAACTCACCGAGTTTGTCGATTTAATACATTTAAATCTCACCCATTGATGAATCAAAGAAATACATACTGCCCTACGTGTCGAAGTTATTGTATAGGGATTAGGAGCACGAACATCCATAATAACAGAGATCAAGTTCTTCTATATAGACAGTATAAGACGAACGATCTCATGCGGTCCTACTCAATACACACAGCAGTGTACTAATGTGGTTCTATAGTCAAGACAAACTAATACCAAACCACACTACAACCATACCGATAGATAGTCCCCGTCTATCTCGGTTGTGAGCATCTATTTATACTTTATAAGGAAACTGATAATATGATCTTCTGAGTGTTGTCGCACAACATATTATCTACAGTATAAAGTAAATGGACTTTTGCACAAACATATAAACAATTTATAATATGCAAACACGTTTGATCAAATGATTCTCATTTCAAATAAAATTGTCATTACATTGTTCAATATAAAAGCGAGGCTTTTAGTGTACAAATCTAACAATCTCCCACTTATACTAAAAGACTACGCTGCCATATCTGCTGACACGCATCTAATCCCCATTCCTTCTACATGCCCATCGAACGCTTTCGCTGGAAGGCTCTTAGTAAAAGGATCAGCAAGGTTATCCTCAGATGCAATCTTAGCGACAACGACTTCCCCTCTTTTAACGATGTCTCGTATCAGGTGGTACTTGCGCTCAATGTGTTTACTCGCCTTATGGGCTCGTGGTTCCTTCGAGTTTGCTACTGCACCACTATTATCACAATAAATTGTGATCGCTTTGGGCAAACCAGGAATCACATCCAAGTCCATTAAGAAGTTCCTGAGCCATACTGCTTCTTTAGCTGCCTCAGAGGCTGCTACATATTCAGCTTCCATGGTGGAGTCCGCAACGCATTTCTACTTTACACTCCTCCATATTATGGCTCCTCCTCCAAGAGTATACACATAACCCGAGGTGGATTTACTAGCATCCCTATCTGACTGGAAATCCGAATCAGTATAACCCAAAGGTAGCAAAGTATCTGCCCGGTAAATCAGCACATAATTCTTAGTTCTTTTCAGGTACTTTAAGATGTGCTTTACCGCAGTCCAATGCCCTTGTCCTGGATTACTTTGATACCTACTGACCATGCCCACGGCATAACAGATATCCGGTCTCGTACATAGCATAGCATACATGAGGCTTCCCACTGCCGAAGCATAAGGGACCAGCTTCATTGCCTCTATATCATGTTGTGTCTTAGGAGACATTTCCTTAGACAGAGGTATTCCATGTCTGAAAGGTAGAAAACCTTTCTTGGAATCTTGCATGCTAAAACGAGCCAGGATTGTATCAATGTATGAAGATTGGGATAAGCACAACATTCTTTTCTTGCGATCCCTTATCAATTTGATCCCAAGAATGTGTCCGGCTTCTCCTAAGTCCTTCATTTCAAACTGCTTGGACAGCCATACCCTTACGCCCGATAATACATTTACATTGTTTCCAATGAGCAGAATATCATCCACGTAGAGTACAAGAAATACCACTACGTTTCCGTCACACTTCTTGTACACACATGATTCATCCGGACATTGAATAAATCCATATGACTGGATTACTTCATCAAAACGGATGTTCCATGATCTAGAAGCTTGTTTCAATCCATAAATGGACTTTTTAAGCTTGCAGACAAGATGCTCTTCGCCCTTTGCAATGAATCCTTCTGGTTGCTTCATATAGATGTTTTCCTCAAGACTTCCATTCAGAAAGGCTGTCTTGACATCCATCTGCCATACCTCATAATCCATATGAGCAGCAATAGACAAAAGAATCCGGATTGACTTAAGCATGGCCACAGGGGAGAAGGTTTCCTCATAATCGATTCCTTCTTTCTGAGTATATCCTTTAGCCACAAGCCTTGCTTTAAAGGTTTCCACCTTACCGTCAGATCCTCTTTTTCTTTTATAGATCCACTTGCATCCAATAGCTTTTACACCATTGGGTGGTTCTACAAGCTCCCAGACTTGATTAGAATACATGGATTCTAATTCAGATTTCATTGCATTTTGCCATAATTGAGCATCTTTATCTTGCAGTGCCTCGTTGTAATTCCATGGGTCAATTTCATGTTCACCAGGGACCAAGTCAGAAGACTCTCCCAATCCCATGAATCTATCCGGTTGTATCACAACCCTCCCACTACGACGAGGCTCCGCAGGTAATTGTGTAACAGGTGTGACACGCGGTGCAGTGTCCTGTGGTATATCCTCTTGTACAGTTGGTATTATGTTTGGTGTTTCCCCTCTTACTTCTTCTAGAACAATTTTACTCATGGGTTTGTGATTCATTATATAATCTTCTTCCAAAAATCTAGCATTCGTGCTAACGATCACCTTTTGGTCCTTTGGATTATAGAATAAACCACCCTTCGTTCCTTTTGGATATCCTACAAACAGACAAACTTCCGTACGTGACTCTAACTTATCAGTATCCGTCTTTAACACATGTGCCGGAGCACCCCAAATCCGAAAGTGTTTCAAACTAGGCTTTCGCCCAGTCCACAATTCAATGGGTGTGGAAGCTACTGATTTAGAGGGTACTAAGTTTAGAATGTAAGCCGCTGTTTCTAAGGCATATCCCCAAAACGAATTTGGTAGTTCCGAATAACTCATCATTGATCTTACCATTTCCATAAGAGTCCTATTCCTTCTTTCCGCTACACCATTCTGCTGGGGTGTGCCTGGTGCAGACAATTGGGATTCAATCCCATTCTCCGATAAATAATTCCTAAACTCTCCCAAGAGGTATTCGCCACCACGATCAGATCGTAGTGTCTTGATATATTTTCCAAGATGCTTTTCCACATCAGCCTTGTACTCTTTGAATTTATCAAAGCACTCAGACTTGCGGCGCATCAAATAAATATATCCATATCTTGAATAATCGTCAATGAAAGTGACGAAATATTCAAAACCCCCTCTTGCCTGGACAGACATAGGACCACATAAATCGGAATGAACCAATTCCAACAAATCCTTGGCTCTATACCCCTTTGCCTTGAAAGGCCTTTTGGTCATTTTTCCTCCCAAGCAGGATTCGCAAGTTGGATAATTTTCCACTACTAATGAACTCAGAGGTCCATCAGCTATCAACCTTTGAATCCTACTTAAGTTAATATGACCAAGTCTTAGATGCCAAAGATATGTTTGGTTCATTTTTGAAGGTTCTTTTCTCTTATTAGTAGATGTATCATTCGTTTCAATTTGTTGCACTGTGGGAGAAATAGGATTAAGAGTGTACAAATTATCTATCAATGCACCATTACAGATAACAATTCTATTTTTCCTTATAACAACCTTGTCATTAAAAGAAACAGAATATCCATCCATAAACAATTTAGAAACTGAAATTAAATTCTTTCTAAAATGAGGTACATAAAGACAATTCCTCAAAACAAGAGTTTTATTCTTATTGAAAAATAAATGCACGTCTCCCACTGCGACAGCTGCTACTCTTGTAGCATTCCCCATGAGTATGGTAATCTCCCCATCACTAAGCTGCCGAGTTTGGTGGAACCCCTGCATAGAATTGCAGACATGATCAGTGGCTCCCGTATCTACACACCAAGTGTCAGCAGATACAGCCGCTAAACACGATTCAACAACTAGTATGTAAGACTTACCATTCCTGTTCCCCTTCAGAAGAGGGCAGTCAACCTTGTAGTGTCCCGGCTGCTTACATTTGAAGCACTTGCCTTTAGGTTTCTTGACCGCACCCGTCTTTGCCTTCACTTGGTTCACCGGTGCTGGATTCCCTTGCTTCTTCTTCTTCCTACCGCCTTTCGGCCTAGGATGAGAAGCATGTTCAGCAACATGAACCTGAGGTGGTCTACGAAACAGTTCTTCCGCTGCCACGAGTTCTGTCATCAGTTCCGCCAACGAGTACAAATGTTTGTTCATACCATAGTTCAGGCGAAACTGCTCAAAACTCCTAGGCAAGCTTTGGAGTATAATATCGACCTGGGTTTCCCCATCGATTTCTGCTCCAAGAACTTCCAACTCATTGAGTTGGCCCATCATCCTAAGGACATGCTCCCTTACGGAAGCGCCCTCAGCCATTTTGGTGTTCATCAAGACCGACATGCCCTTCGACCTAGCAGGACGACTCTGATGACCGAAGAGTTCCCTAAGATTAAGCATCATATCATAGGCGGTGTCCATAGCTTGATGCTGAGTCTGAAGTACATTTGACATTGAAGCCAAAATATAGCACTTAGCCATCTTATCAGCTTTGACCCACCTATTATAAGCATTTCTTTGCTCTTCGGTAGAGGCATCAGTAGGTGCTGGAGGGCATTCCTCAGAAAGTACAAAGATGTAATCTTCAGCAGTTAAAACAATATCCATGTTACGCTTCCAGTCGACATAATTAGTGCCAGTAAGTTTGTGTTCTTTAAGTATGACAGAAAGTGAGTTCAAAGCCATTTGAAAAACCTGAGAATCATAAATAATAAACAGATCAAACACTTCGAATTTACCAATTTATATTGAATCCCTCAAAACAATATAAAACAAAATTCACCAACATCTCAAGCACCGTGGATTTGCATGCCACGTTAGTGTGGACGTATACAAACCCGAACATTTACAAGAGAAGGTTTTACCCATTAATTTCATTTATCAACCTAACTTTATGATAAAATAATTAATAGTCGGTTTCTTTTTAGCCATGCAAATATCAGCAGTGACTCCGTTGGGGAGGATACTGATTATTCACATCTAAGTGTGTACCATTATTTGATCCCAAGTCCATTGCGCAAGCTTGTGTGCCTTACAGTTGGAGAAGTACACACGCGCTTGGGTAACTTCCTACGATCATCATAAAGAAGTTTGTACTAGTGATCCGTGAATAAAACCCATCCGTTATGGAGGAAGGCCTGATGCCAACACGCAGGTTTACTCACATCACTTACAAACCAATAATGGAGGCCATGGGAATTTATTTACCAATCCCCTCTCCCACTTAGTTATTTAATACCGAGGGTTTTTGTCATGCATATAATATTAACAAATAAAATATACAATAAAGCATGCTTTAAAACCAAGTAATTTAAAATTAAATAAATCACATAAAACATGCTATACACATATATAACAATTAATCGTCATGTTAAACAATTAAATCAATTATATAATTCAATTAATTGCAAAATAAAGTTGGATCAAAAATTGGGCCTACCTATTCCAAATAAAATTAGCAATTAATGAGCAGCCATAATTAAAAAAAATTAAAGTCCATTAAGCCAGCCAATTTTATTTCTTTGGAACAAGCCCAATACATTTCAAGGCCCAACACCACAAACAATTAATAAATAAATACACACAGGCCCAGCTGCACTAATTAATTAATTACAACCCAGAAGCCCATTACTAAAAAAAACAGGCCCAACAGCAATTAAAAAAAAATACAACAAGCCCAGCAAGCCCAAACTAGAGAAACCCTAGCCCACTGCCTGCCTCCTCAGCCGTCAGCCTGCAGAAGCCACCGGCGCAACCAGCTGCCGCCGCCGCCGCCGCCAACAGTCCACCGGAACATCGCCGTTAGCCCGCCGCCAAGGAGCTCCCTGCCGCAGTCTCTTTCCCGTAGCATCACAGCCAGCAAACGATGGCGGAAAACGACACCGGCCACCGCGCCGACGTTATATCACCGTCAGTCCACGGAACACAGCGCCGATCAGTCCGAATAGAAGCCACCGCTGACTCGCCCGGAAGCACCCACTTGCCTATGAAACGCCCTCGAAACCCGGCCATCATCGACATGCTTTCCGCCGCCGTCAGTTGGACAGTCGATCTTCCCGGAATCGCTGTTCCGCCGTCATCTGGATGCCGGATCAGCCTGGCAATGCACCGATCTGCCGCAGCCCTTCCCGCCGCTGCCATCTGGACGCCGGATCTGCTCGGCGTTGCATCGATCTGACGCACCGCAATCCGCAGCGCAATCAGTCGAGCAGTCACCGCCGCGCCGTCCCTCGATTCCGCGTCATCAGAAGGTTACGCGCCGCCACGCCAACATCCACGTACCGTCGCCAGTCCGATAGGGACATACGCCCTGTCACCCCGCCTTATTCCGTTATTCCCTCTGCCGCCGTCACCGCCGGTCTGCCTCGAATCCGCCGAGAAAACCAGCCATCGTGCCATTTCCGGCGACTGCCTAAAGGCCGTCCGCCTCGGTCGCCGCCGCCAGCCGCCGTCAGAAGCAGTCGCCGCCCCGATCCGAAACGAGAGAGAGAGAGAGAGGAAAGGGGGGGGGAAGAGGAAGGCGCGTGTAGAACAGCAGGGAGGAGAATCCTCGAAGTGTGTGCCAAATATTAATAAATTAAACAATTAATATAACACACCACAAACAAACAAGCCTGACAGTCTACTCCATGTGAAAAAATCAGATTAAATCAAATAATCAATTAATCACATAATTCTTTACAAATCAGTTTCACCAAGAAACCATTGCTCTGATACCAATTGTTGGCAATTGGATCTTATGGTGAACACGATTCGAAAAGAAAACAAGTAATAATAATAAAAGCGGAAGCACAAATCAATTACCTGTCTTCTGGTTTGGTGTAGTGGATGATGATCTGAGAAGAACACCTCTGATCTTCTGCAGTATTACCCAAAGTTAACTCTCTGGTGTTGTGTGGTCAACAATCCCCAGAGAGTTCTCAATATGTTCCTTATTTCTTTCTACGTAAGAGGCGCAGAGTTTGGTTATTAGGAACTGAGACAACTTATATATACTTGGGCTACTGCAGGGACCAGGAGGAGAAATTGGGCTGGGCCTCAATCAGATTTAATTAACCAAGCTTAGCCCAAAGCTTTTAATTAAATCCAATAATAATAATATAGTCCACTAAAATATTATTACTGCACTACCCATCCAATCCCAAATTATATTCTGGGCTCCTTCTTATTATGAGCCCGATAGTCTCCCCATGTTTAAGATATACAATGTCCATTAATTAATTAAGCTACTGACAACTCAAATTAATTAATATCTCATCCGAGAGTAGTACCACTCAACCTTATTATCATGCCGGAAATTAATCCACTTGCAAGATTTACATGATAAACCTTATGAGCTCCTCAAGGGGACATCATCAACCTTTGACGGACATGGTTTCCTTCTACAATCAACAGCACACCATAGAGACAGCACTACTTCCCAACTCACCGAGTTTGTCGATTTAATACATTTAAATCTCACCCATTGATGAATCAAAGAAATACATACTGCCCTACGTGTCGAAGTTATTGTATAGGGATTAGGAGCACGAACATCCATAATAACAGAGATCAAGTTCTTCTATATAGACAGTATAAGACGAACGATCTCATGCGGTCCTACTCAATACACACAGCAGTGTACTAATGTGGTTCTATAGTCAAGACAAACTAATACCAAACCACACTACAACCATACCGATAGATAGTCCCCGTCTATCTCGGTTGTGAGCATCTATTTATACTTTATAAGGAAACTGATAATATGATCTTCTGAGTGTTGTCGCACAACATATTATCTACAGTATAAAGTAAATGGACTTTTGCACAAACATATAAACAATTTATAATATGCAAACACGTTTGATCAAATGATTCTCATTTCAAATAAAATTGTCATTACATTGTTCAATATAAAAGCGAGGCTTTTAGTGTACAAATCTAACAATTACACCTTGAATTTTCAATTCGGTCGCGGATTTGGGCGGATTTCGTCACGAGTTAGGGCTGAAATCGCGATTTTTGGTTGTTGTGTGTTCTTGATCGGTTGTTCACCATGGGCAAGTCAAAAGGAAAGGGACAAGGATCAAGTAAAGGTAAAGGAAAGGCAGAGGAGGAAAGATCGAAGAAGAGGCATGACAGGCCTTCGAATTTGGACAAAGTGACAAGGAAACTGAGGCTGCAAGATCGTCTACCCGAAAACTTCAAGATTCAGATGCAAGATTGGGATGAGATCAAAGAGAAGTGGGAAGAAGTTTCAGACAAGATAGCTCGCACTCGATACCAAGATGATGAAGCGATGAGGATAATGAGAATAGGGGATGATATATTTTGGATGTTTGATCAAGTAGGGATCCGAAGATTCATGGAGTTGAAGAGGCCGACGTACTTCTATGTTACAGCGGAAGTAGTTTGCTCGTTTGAGATGGAGAAGGACCCGCTTGGGTACCCATATCAGTGTACGTTTCAGCTTGGCGGAGTGAGTAGGAGATGGACGTCTGAGGATTTCAATGAGCTATTTGAGACGCCTTTGGAGATCCCTCGTTTAGAAAATGCTGCATTCAGTGCAAAATGGTTTTGGAAGGAGATCACCGGGGAGATTCGAGATTATAAGACCAGACAGGCTCGTGCTTCCGCTATAAAGAACCCAGTCTTGAGGTACATGGACCGCGTCCTGAGCAACACGTTATTCGCCCGCTCAGAGGGGAGTGTTGTGTCTAGAGGAGAGCTTTACGCCCTGTGATGTATGCTAAACGGGGTGAAGTTCAATGTTGGAGCTTATTTTATTGCGCAGCTGAATCGATTCAAGACCATTGGATTTCAAAAGGTGAATATAGGAGGGTTATTGACGATCGTAGCTGAGCATTACAACTTGGATCTCACCGACTTTACACCAGTAGAAGGAGAACCCGATTTGATGATGAGCACATGCGCGAAGGAAAGATTTGCCCATTTTAGAAATGGAGATTGGTTTTTCACGAGGGGTCTCAAGCCTTTCGAATTCATGTTTCCCTTCGACGTGAGCAACTTGACAACTATTCGGGAAGCAAGGAATAAGTTAATGAATTCTCTTGGACATACCGCCTTATCCGTGGCAGTGAATGTAATATCCCGATATTTTTATATATTCTTAATCATGATAAATATTTTTATTTACATCATATTAAACATTTAATTATTTTAAAAGAGTTTTACTTTAAATCTTTTTTTATTATATTATTGAATTTAAAATTGAGCCTAAGCCCAAGTCCAAAAAGAAGCCCAATTTATTTAATTTACATGTTAAAAATAAAAGAAATGATTGATTTATTCTTTATTTTAAAAATTTACTTCTCCCGTATCAGTTAGGGTTTAGAAAGAAATAGCAGAAATAAAGTTCTCTTCATTTTTTTTCTTCTATGGAAAATGCACACACACCACATGCAAAGACATTTCAATCATCATTCATCCATAGAAATGAGGTTTTCAGATTTCAACCATATTTACACGTTCAAGGTAATCCGTTTCTAAAATTTCAAAATTATATCTATTTATATTCAATGGCTACGAAATTTTAATATGTTGTTAAATATTTAGTTTTAGACTTATAATTAAAATTTCATGATTTTTGAATTTGTATTTTATTTTATACGAATTTTAGACATATGCCTGCAGAATCTGAAATTTTGTGGATACGTGATTAGAAAATTTATATTATATAGTTATACCTTTCAAAACGATCTGAATTTTGGATATGTTATGAATCATCAATGTTTTGATATTGTGTAAATATTTCATACCGAAAAGATGATTATATTATTTTATATTATATTTTTCAAGGTTTCTGATTGTGCTGTCAAATTTGTTCTATTCTCTGTTTATAAATAATAAAGGTATATTTAAAGGGCTCTAAAAATCCTTATTTTCGTATATATTATAATCTATAGTTTTTTTGGAAATTTTTAATTATTTCATATTATTTGGAGTACAGTATTATTTAATACAAATTTTATAATATTAATACATTCAGTTTATATCATGAAATTAATACTGATTTGAAATTACAAATAAAATAAGTAAAGATCTTCAAATATTATTAAATTTTTATATGTTTTATATTACACGTTTTATGATGCACAGTAAAAATATCCCATTGAATAAATGAGTATATTATTTTAAATTAAATGTAGACTGATTTCTGTACGTGAACTGTTTATGTACTCTGTTTTCAATTTTACTATCTCAAAAGCCTTTTAAATGAACTCAACTTATTATGATTATATTATATGTCATATCTTATATAGTTTTAAGCTCATAATAATATTTCTAATAATTTTAAGAATATGTATAATTTTACATTGATTTTATATCACAGCAATATCTTATTCATCCCAACTTCTTCTTTCTGATTTGAAATTATGAAATAAATACTTTCACGAATCCAAATATTCTGATTTTTATATATGACATATATTTTAATATTTTAAGTTTACTGCATAATTTTCAAGTTTATAGGTATTATATAATATTTATTATAAATATTCTATCACTGCTTAAATTCTTTCATCAATATCTTATCTTAATCTTTTAAAATATGAAAATCATATTTACTGATCCCTAAAAATCATAAATTTCGGATAAGTTTTATATTACTATACATATTATATTTCAAGTGATTTTCATATAATTTCATTATTTAAAATTTAAATATATTAAATTATTATCGGTGCATATGAAAAATTCCAGGTTTTACTACAATCACTTTGAAAATCCAAAACATATCGTTGTACACCTTATTATTTTATTAAATTTAGATATGTTCTTTTAATCATAAAAGATTACATGTTTACCAAATTTTGAACTGATCTTATTTTTATTTTATCAGTTATAAATTATCTATACATTGATATTTAATAAAATCATTCCTAGTAAATTATGTTTAGTCTCTCGTTTCAAATATTGAAGTATCACTCCCAATATATTCTAAAGTTTTAAACTCATTATCTTATTTCTATTTTAAGTTTCCATATTAATTTGAGATAAATATAGTTTGATGATAGATGAAAGTTATTACAAGAAACAGATTATCATACACATTCAAGTGCATCCATTCATCATCGACATTCATTCCAGGTGGGGAAATCTAAACTTTGTCTATCGTATGTGCTTATGTGTTTACGTTGGTAAGTTATTGCTTGCATCACAGTCATAGAGTATTACTCGTAGTACTGTCCACGGACATAGAGTATTCGTAATACTATTCATAGACATGTAGCCAGGGACCGCGTTATGGGTCCGGGACTGATAAAAAGGTCCTCGAGAATACTTGGATTGTAAAAAGTCCTTGGAAGGCTTGCCGTTCTAATACATTTATTTAAGTCAGGACACTTTCAGGTGTCAGGGTTTTAAGTAATCCTCGGGTAACGCCCGCCGTACTTCATGATCGATCATTCACAGACATGTTCACAGAAAGGTTATATCTGTTAGTTGTGATTTATTGATGTTTATACGTGAGTTATATATTGTAGACAAGTGTTTTCCCACTGAGTTGTGGTTTGCTCATCCCATCATATAAACATTTTACAGATTAAAGGAGATGGAGTATGGAGAGAGACGATGGGTGATAAAGCAATTATTTGGTATTTGTTTGGCTTTATTATATCATTGTTTATATACATTAACATGTTTATCATGATAAACTCATTTAATAGTTATTTAATAGTAAGAGCTTCCTAATTATTATTTCATTAGAGGTGATTCAATTTAATGAGAATATTTTAATGTATTTACCTCTATTTTAAATAAAGTGCTTAATGTTCAATTTCATGATTATTTATTTTTGAAAGAAGTTCTCGTTTTAACTATTCTATGAAATATGGTTCATTTTTAATTATTGTTCTTTTGAATTTTAAATTCCCCTGCAAACAAGTTTAATATTTCCGTAAAATTTATCAGACTATTTTAATTAAGTCATATTGAATCTAAAAATTTCTCTATAAATTTTATTTATATTATTATAATAAAGTGGATCGTTTCAGTGAAGTCGGGTGGTGATTGGAGAGCGGTAGCGCAGATGTGTGCTGAAGGGAGGATGGCTGAGTTACAGCAGATCGTTGATCAAGGAGAGTTCCGTCCACCTCAGCCACAGCAGCCTGAAGAGGAGGATCAGGTAGATGAGCAGCCGGAGATGGAGATTCCGGAAGGAGAGCAGCATGATGCGCCTCAGCATGCTCCGGTACCGCAACAGCGGCGAGCAGTTCCAGGAACCCGGGAGCAGCTTCGCTTGATTCATGAGCAGCTGGTCGCAGTAGTAGCTGCACAGTAGGAGACGAACAGGCAGCTCGCGCTCGCTAACGCCAACTACGCCACGCTGAACGAGAGGTACTCTGCCTTGGAGGAGCGTGTTGGTAGAGTGAGTAGTCGAGTGGATATGATGGATATGCACATTACCAGTTTGTGTCGAGCTGTGGAAAATAAGATGGATGAGGATGACGATGATGATGAGGATGATGATGCTCCTAGGGAGTAGTTTTAGGTTTTCTTTTGGCTTCTCCGATTCATCTTATCTCCCATTCTTCTTTTTATTTTTACAGATTGGGGTGTGATTCATGTGTGAGTGGCATGTACTTGATATAGTTGATCTTGTATCATTGATTTGTATATGGGTTGTTGATTCTGTGCATTCATGTGTTTACGTGTTTATTTTCATTGGAAAGAGCATGAATAATGTGTTAAGTATATGGAATTCATGAGGAATTGTTTTGATTATGTGCTATGAGGAGTATTAGGAATTGATTACCTATGTGAGGATTTGAGCCTCTATCATGATTAATCATGATAGTTTATTTTTGAGAGAATCATTCGTATGAACGTATTCTAGAACTTGGCTTGGAGTCTTATGTGAAACTTACAATTGATGAAATATTAGGATATGATCTTAGGCCATTTTTGATTAATTGAGTCACTTAGCCAAATTTTACCTTTCCTAATGATTTTATAAATCTTTGGTAGCCCTGTTTGAGCCTTTTAAAAGCTTTTTCTTTGGCAAGCCAAATATAAGAGCCTTAATTACCTTATTTGAGCTTTGAAAATACCCTATTCATTGGTAGAGAGAGTAAGGTGAATAAGTGTGGAAGAAGAAAAGGGAAGATGGAATGAGGTTTAGTAAGAAAAGTGCATGGTTAAATCTTGTTAGGGATAGTGCCTGAAATTGGTACCCCGAATTGCTTATACATGGGGCTTGAAGTTTTTAAGAAGTAGCCGAACGATGTTCGAGAAGGGTAGTGCCTACAACTGGTACCCGAGCGATCAAAAGAAGAATGATGTTGATGCAAGGAAGAGAAGGATAATTGAGAATTGCAAGTGCAAGAGAAGAATTGGAGGAGAATATGAAGTCGAATAAGAAATCAAGAACCTCCAAGGTAACTCTCTACTAGTGTCTTAAGTCACTATGATTAAATTTTCCTACCCTTTCCAAAGAGCCAATATTACAACCTAGAAACAAGTCCTTTGTGATCCTAGTATTAATCTAATGTAAGTTGATTTTTGAGACCTTTGCCAAGCTTATGGTTACGCATGAATATGAATTGATATGAGTGTTTATACTAGCCTATAGTGCCTCACGCACGAGCGAAAGAGAGTAAAGACTTATCTTGTCAGCTAGATGACTTAGTACTCCGAATGGTGTGTGATTGGATTGATTTTTTATGAGTAAAATATATGATGCAAGTAATTCTTGTTTGATTCAATGAAGTGGCATGTGTAATATGTGTTGTACTAGATCTTGTTGAATTATACACGACTCCTGTGGTTTAAATTGGTTGCCTCGGGATGAGCAACATGCAAGTTTGGGGGTTTGATGAGTGTGTAAATTCACAAGTTTGGTGCTATGTTTTGTGCTAGTTTTGGAGAGTTTTGATGTGGAAATAGGTGGAAAACCTATATATATTGTGAATTAGCATGAATCAGGTGTTAGTGGAGTTATTTGAGTGGTTTCTGAGCAAAAACGGAGTGAAAGAGCCAAGAATCAAAGAGACGGAGTCGAAGCCACGCGAACCGCCCAAGAATTAGGTGGGTTCGACCTGGTTGGAGGAGGGTTCGACCTCTCCAGCAGGTCGAACCAACGTTGCTGAGCTTGCAGAGATGGATTCGACCACGACTCGAGTGGTTCGACCTGTCCATCAGGTCGAACCATGGTCGAACCAGTTCGCAAAAAAGAGGATTCGACCACGACATTCTAGTTCGACTTGCCAGTTGGTCGAATCGGGAGCGGGAGTTGTCCAGTGATGAGGTTCGACCTGGGGTTCGACCAAGGCCTAAGTGGTTCGACCTGTCCAGAAGGTCGAACCTGTGCAGAATTCTTCCAGTAGCGGGGTTCGACCTGGGGTTCGACCTGTGGCCAGTTGTTCGACCTGTTTGACGTGGTCGAACCTATGCGCGAGAACTTACCTTATCCGGATTTTCGAGGCCGAAACGCGTGAGATCACTTAGAAAGCCCATTCCAAGCCCTAGAGACGTGATTACAACTATAAAAGGAGGCTCATACAGAGAATGAAGAGAGCTTTTGATCATCAATCATAAGAGAGACAAGAGTAGAGGTTGTGATCCATCCGGAGGGCTGTGACAGAGGTTCGCTGAAGGTTCAAGTAAGAATGATCAATCTAACCATGATTGTTCCTAGATCAATCATGGGCTAGAACCACCTTGGTAGTTCTAGGGTTATGAAAGTTTCATGATGTAATTCGTATTTCGTTTGTAAAACTCCGTACAACACTACCTGTGGTTTGTTTTATATAAGATTGCATATTTAATCCATACTCATAGTCGTTTTGTGCATCAACGATCGTTGTGTAGAGTCTGAATACATAACATGATTATTGGTTGAGTGCGTTCACTACTGAGCAGGGTTTATTGTTATAATTCTAAGTGAAGGGATTCCGAAGTCTTATTAGAACCGTCTTATATGAATATTCATGAATTGAATTAAATTCGGGTTGATGAATAGGATGAAGAGTATAACTTTATAGTACCTAAAAAGGGAGATCAAATCGGATTAGATTCTAGACGTAGAAGATAATTGATTATGATAGTACCTAGAAAGGGGGGTGAAGTATATCTCTTGCTCCGAGGTTATTCACAAGTGTCAAGCGCATATTTACTTGTGTCTATAGAGTAAACTTGCATGGTCTAGTGATGCGTCCACAAACCACAGGGCAGAGTCGGACACCATCATATGAAAATACGAATTGCTAGTGAAACTGGATGACCCGACGAACTACCTATTATTCTTATTTATCACAACTCACTTTTCTCTACTCTTACTATTTCTATTTGCTATTTTGATTAGAAGTTATTATCCATTAAACCTTTACAATTACCAAACATAGTCTAAAATATACTAGAAGATAACGAAATTGATATTTAACCTTCCCGTGGGTTCGATATTGTAACTTGGTCATCTTCGCGACTACAATTGATATCCTTATACTTGAGGATTAATTTGTGTGTTGAGAAAACCCCTATCAATCATGTATTTCATCATAGGCATTTCATTGTTCATCAGTCAAAGACATGAATATATTATGATGTTCCTTTCTCAAAGAAACTAAGTCATGAGCCATTTCAATCCTGTATCAACTTATTTAGTCCATCAGATTCAATTGATAGGTCTGGAAAAGACATTGAGTGAAATTTTTCAAGATAGCTACCATTCCTCATCAATAAGTTGTGAATTTCAATTAAGCATTGATTTTTCAATTATTCTTCACTCATTCGTAAATCTAAAAATATATGTACAAAAAATAATTAAAATTAAAATAAATATTTAAGTTTATTTAAAACGTGTGCAATAGTGATGTTATACATGAATCAATTATTGTAAATTAATTAAAATGAGCCAATACACTTATGCATGTTTGGAAACCTAACAGATGTCTAATATTGATTAGCATACCATTACTATGATGAAACTGAATAAAAAAAATCAGTTAATTTTATCAAATTATTTGCATATATTTTAAAACAATTTCCAATAAATTTTATTATATATTATTAATATAAAAATAATATTATTAAAATAATTTACTTCTTGATAACTTTATTATTTAATTAATATAGTAAATAAAATTAGGATTGTACCTTTAATCTGCTCATGCAATTTGACAGTAGCAGAATGACGAATAAGTTTCTTGTGTGATTGTCAGTTGCCCAAAATGATGTCTCATTGATATCATCGATGTATTCTCTATCATTCTCAAATATGAGGAAATGTTTATTTATGACAATAATTTTAAAATAAAGGAATTAGTATCCACACCAATTTTATTAAGAGTGAGGCTTGCGTGCACCCGGGCGCACGGAACACATTCCGTGCGCCTTTAGAAATTTTGTATTATGGGTAAGGGTACATTAATTTGGTCTAAAGGGTATACACTTTAATTACTAAAAGGTACACAATTTTGTTCTAAAGGGTATACACTTTTCATTAATATTTTTTTTTCTTTAGAAAATAAAGGGTACACATTTTTATACTAAAGGGTATACAATTTAACACAAAATTCTAAAGGCGCACGGAGTGTTGTTCGTGCGCCCAGATTTTTCTTTAGAAAATAAAGGGTACACATCTGTATACTAAAAGGTATACAATTTAGCACAAATTTCTAAAGGCGCACGGAAAGTGTTCCGTGCGCCCGGGTGCACAGGAGCTTTTGCCTTTTATTAATACATTATTTTAGATATGATGATGATAGTATTCAAGCCAATTTTGTAAATGTAAGTATTATTTGTGTGTGATTAAAATAAAAATATTATTATCATATTAATAATAATAATGGAGAGTGGCGTGTATTAATTAGTCTTATTGATTATATAAATTTTAATTTTACATAATTTAGATTTAGATTTATGAATAGTAAAATCTTATATTGATTGATTATATAATTTTATTTTTTAATCTAACATCAAAATAAATTTTACCTAATTTAAATTTATGAATTATGTATGAATAGAAAAGGAAATACATTAATACATTAAAATCAAAATATTATAATAATAATAGATTATTTTAAATTAATTATTTATAATAATCAAATAAATATATTTTAAATTAATATTTTATTCTTAATTTCTATAAATATATTTTCTTAATTTATATTTAATTTATATAAATAGAAAATGAAATACATTATTTTAAAAAATAAATACAAAATAAGGAAATTAATTATAAGTAAATAAGAAAAAAATTTAAAAAAATTTAAAAATCCAAAAAAAAATGAAGAAAATTATACATCATAATAGAGTGCTCTAAAGATAACACATAAATAGGAATAGGTTCTGCTTTAGTTTGTGCGTGTGTGTGTGTATATATATATATATATATATATATATATATATATATATATATATATATATATATATATATATATATATATATATATATATATATATATATATAATTTTTAAATATACGTAATATTATAAATAATATTTAAATGGAATATTATTTTTTACTCATGATTATGGTTTAGTATTTCTTATTTAACTATGCAAAAATAATTCAATTTTCATTAATTGTTATTTTTAAAAAAACTAATGTAATATATATATGGGAAAATCACTAATAGATACACACTTTTAACCTAAATTACTATGAGATACAAGGAATTCAAATAATTACTCTCACATACAAAATATTAAAGTAAAATATCAAATATAACCTTATAATCACATACACTTTTAAACCACCAACACTACCCCTCACCCACCACCAGCCGGATCGGCATTGACCGCCGGTCGGACAGCCATTGACCGACATTGACCGCCGGCCGGACAGCCGTTGACCGCTGCTAACCGCCGCCGCCTGCTGCCGGAATTTAAAATGTGCAAACAAAATGTGTAAAAACAAAATTGTTCAAACCAAATTGCGCAAAACCAAATTGTGCAAAACCAAATTGTGCAAACAAATTGTGCAAATACATAAGGGTATTTATGGTATAACAATTATAATTGTATAGTTATGAGTAATAGTATTTTGAGTCATGTAGTTTACATCAATTATGCATTATTTTATTTTGAGTCATATATTTATATAATTAATATATATTATATTCTTATAAATATTCATAAATTTATAATAAATTTATTAATTTTATTTTTTATTTAATTTTATTAGTTTCAAATTATATAAACCACTAAAGAAAATAAATTGTATAATTCATATGTTATAGTTGAATAATTAAGATATATGTAAAATAAATAAATATTAATATACTAAATTTAAAGAATTAACAATATTTACAAACTCAATTTTAGTGTTATATGATATGCAATAATAATTTAACTTAAAGAACTTAAATTTTCGAATATATACCTGAATTAGTTTTTCAAATTCTTATTCTCTAGAGGTAAATCGATTCAAGAGTACTTGAATCGTCAATCCCCTTTCACTTGAAGAATACTTGAATAAATACTTTAGAGGTAGATCTTAAAAAATTACTTGAATCGATTCTTAAGAGGTAATACTTGAATCGATTCTTAAGATGTAAATCGATTCAAGGATACTCGAATCGATCCTCTTACTCTTGAAAAATTAATTTTTAAGATGTAAATCTATTCAAGAATAATTGAATTGATTCTCTTCTTCTTGAAGAATCGATCCTTAAGAGGTAAATCGATTCAAGAATACTTGAATAAGTTCTCTTCCTCTTGAAGAATACTTGAATCAATTTTTTAGAGGTAGATCGAATTTCTACTTGATTTCTCTATCGAAATAAATTTTTATACTTTTTTAAATCAATTCTCTAGAGGAACTTGAAGAAAGCTCGTATTCCTCTTGGAGAATCGAATGTGTATTTAGAATGAATAACCAAAAAATCTTATTTATAGGTGGGGTGAGAGAGAATATTATATGGAATATTCTTTTTTCCCTTTATATATATGATTTAATTTGATATTAATTAATTTATTGTATTAAAAGATTTAGTAATTAATTGATGATACCCAAATAAATAAATAAAATATTAAAAATTTAATCATTATTAAAAATAAGAAATAAATTATTAAAAAAAAATAAATAAGGAAGTTAATTAAAATTAAATAAGAAAAATATTAAAAAATTTGAGAAAATTATACGTTACATTAGAGCGCTCTGAAGACGACACGTCAGCAAGAAAAATTTCTGCTATAGTATACTTAGGATAACACAATAGTGTTAAAAATGGAAAGTTCCCACCAAATTGAACCTTTTATAAATAGTAATGTGAATTAAAATTAACAAAAAGACACATGTCGTGTTATCAATGGAGGTGTGTAATACACTCACCAAGAGGGAGAGTAGACAATATTAACCACCCCTCAACAACCAATCAAAATATTTTTTTATTATTATTAATAATTTTATCCAAATTTTTAAATGGATATATCTTTTTTATTTTATATTTATTTTATATAAAAATTATATCAAATAAATTGTAATCTTTAACTTAACATCCATATCACTAATATAATAAATAATTATTATGATTTCATGTATTTTATATCATTTTAATTAAATTTACATATTAAATAAATATATATATAAGAATAAATATATTATTCAAGTTAAAATAATATATTTATTAGTATTAAATAATTAAAGGTTCTTTCTAATTAAATATTTATAAAATAATTAGTTTTTTGTATTTAATATAAATTAGTTACTACTATTTTAAATGAGTGAGGCTTGCGTGTGCCTTGACGTACGCTGTGCGCTTTTAGAATTTAGTATTATGCATAAAGGTACATTATTTTGTTCTAAAGGGTATACACTTTAATTAATAAGGGTACACCATTTTGTTTTAAAGGGTATACATTTTTCATTAATATTTTTATTTTTCTTCAAAAAATAAAGGGTACACATCGTTATACTAAAGTGTATACAATTTAACATAAAATTCTAAAGGCACACGGAGTGTGCTTCCGTGCACCCGGGCACACACAAGTTTTTGCCTTGTAAAATAAAGGGTACATATCTTTATACTAAAGGGTATACAATTTAATACAAAATTCTAAAGGCACACGGAATGTGGTTCCGTGTGCCTAGGCACACACAAGTTTTGCTTTTAAATTACTAAAATAATTTTTACATCGGTAGAATAATTGATCATAAAATTTTTCATCACAAAATAATATATAAATTTATGTATTAAATAAGGTTTTTAGAATATTTATATTTTTAAAAATAATTAATTTTTCCGTGTATTAACTTAAGAAAATTTGAGACCTTTCGATGGAATGGAATGAGTATTTTTTAAGATCGTTAATTAAAATTTCAAGTCGTATTATTAATGTGATTGTCTCCCAATGCATATAGTATTATGGTTTTAAAATTTATTTTATTATTATAATACCTTATACTTATTATTATAAAATTGAATGATAATATACAATATATTATTTTTAATATTCTTATTTTCATCTTATATATATCAATGTCAAAGTTTTAATTTATTTCGGTATGATTAAATTTTTTTTTTCACATGTAAACATGTATAAATTAATAAAATTTGAAATGATTCTCATTAAAGTATAATGTCAAACATTTAATAAACTATTTAGAATAATAAGATTTATATACTTATATATATAATAATATTATTATTAATATATTTTATTATATATTAGAATACAAGACCAAGAAACTATTTAGTAAACCACCAAAATAATTTTATTTTTTTATTGTGAATTTTAATTTATTAATATAGGTGCAAGACTTTCAAAATAAGACATTTGCAAGACTTCTACAAGAAGATTGATATTCTATTAATATGTGCAAGACTTCTATAAGAAGATTGATACTTGACTATATATAAGTGGTCATGTGCAAAGTATTATTGAGTCTCAAGGTAGGTTTGTGAATATGGTGGCCCACGTCGATTACGGACTAAATATGGGGCCGGCGGCAATGTGGAGGAGCCGACACTATTTAATGATCTCTTGAAGTCATCGATTTATATGGGGGTCGGCGGCAATGGTGGAGGAGCCGACACTACTTAATGATCTCCCGATATCGTCAATTTATTTCCTAGATTTGGTGGTCGTCGCTTTGTTAATTGATCATTGAGAGGTCTCTTATTGTAAGACTAGGAGTTTCTTCATCATCAACCTCTCTTCATTAATTTATAGTTATTTGAAATTCTCATATAGCATTAGAAAAGGGAACAAAACGTAGTTCTTCATCAATTTATAGTTATTTAAAATTCTCATATAGGAAAAGTAGTTATTTGAAATTCTCATACAGAATTAGAAAAAGAAAAGGAAGAAGAAGATGATTGGTGTAACTAAGAGATATATAATTTAATTGATAAGTAGGGTTTCACTAAATCTTAAAAGAGAATGGGTTAAAATATATTTATTGCTGAGAAATCATGAATGCAAAAATAATGAAATGAATAAATTAAAAATTACAATAATCATTTGTTAATGATAAATAGTAAGTGCATAAGTTTTAAAATTATTGTAAGGTTTATAATTCATTAACGAAAAAAAATTGTAAAAAATTATTGTACTATTTCACAAATACACCATTCAATTAATGTAATATATTTAGAAGTTATTAATTTTTTATTCTTATGAATATTTTATATTAAAATGAATATTATTAAAATTTCATTAGAAATATATATATATACATATATATATATATATATATATATATAAAAGTATATATGGAAAACTTAAAAAAATTATTGAAATATATAGAGAAAAAATTTATATAATATAGAGAGTATATATCACTTATTTAATGAAGGTGCAAATAGGTTTGAAAATAATACAAAATTTGTGCAATATTCATTGAAGAAGAAAAAATTGAAATCTATCATTTTTGTATAAATAATTAAGATTACGTAATTTTAAAAAAGAATAAAAAAAATATTAAAATTATATTTATTTATAAAATGGAAGAGAGACATCAGTTGGAGAAGAAAAGAGTGATTAATTAATAGTTTTGGTCGGGGACACATCAAATGTTTTGATAATATGTTTAAATTAGTATAAATATTGAGAGCTTAATTTATTTATAATTAAATAATATTTGATAATATATTGTTAAAATACTTCAATTCACACAATTTTTTATCAATAAGAAAACTAAAATAGTTCTAAAAAAGTTACATACATATTTAAAAAAATCAAAATTAAAAAGAATTATCTTTATAATATGAATATTTACTCCATATAAAACATATTGATATTTTAAATTTATTATAGTATTAAATTTTGATAGATCTTTTTATATAAAATAGAGGAAACTATTTTTAAATAAATTAATAAAAAAATCTTTATTATAAATAATTTAACAAAAGGTAATAAATTTTTTGTAAATTATAAATTAATAACTCTTTCCAGAAATGTAATATTCAAGCAACTCAACGTTTTAAAGAGTAATTGTTAGAAATTAATCCATAAAGTCTTAAACCCTATTACGGTTAAATGAGATCGTGTATTACGGTTAAATGAGATCCAAAATGTAAAGTGGAAGCGTACCTGATCCAATGAGTCCTCTAGGTGGATCACGAGATCAGTGGTTTTATGGTCTTCCTCAACTAAGCCTCCTTATTTCTTATGGGGGCCGTAGTAATCCCTCCCGATGGGGAGAAGGGAAGACTATGTGCGACTTAGCATGTTGGGGACCATAACCTGTGAGCCTTTATATACTATACAATTGGGTCACCCATAATCACTCATTCATGTAGTATTGTGTATCTACTCAATAGACCCATATTATTATTATTATTATTATTATTGTTGTTGTTGTTGTTATTATTGTAGCCCATGAACTTTTAACCTTTATTGGATCACTTAATTTAGTCCAAAAAATAATTGAATAGCTAATATAATTGCATAATAATATATTGCCCATAATTAGTTTATATAGGAAATTACAATTTTCCAACAATCTCCCACTTGGGCTATATATTTCTCAAAGCAATTATATCAAGAGTCCTTAGTTGCGCAACTTTATGTTATTCCTCTTCAGGCTATACTTAACAATCTGGTCCATCTCATATACTAATATGGAACTACCGCGGTTTTCACCACATTACAAATCGTGGTTAAACCCCGACAATCACCAATATCAATATACTCAATGACATAGATCAAATATGGTGAGTAGCATGAAAATTACATGCAATGTAATCAAAACATGTCTATTTCCAACTGGTCCTACTTTAAACTTTAGTGAGATCAATCCATAATGTAAAATATTACAAAATAAAATTGCTTAAGTGAATTCACAATGAATTCAAAGCCATCAAACTTATTCTGCAGAAAACTGAATTACCAAATCAAAGTGATTTAAAAAATTTAATGAGCAATAAATATAGACTCCACTAAACCAATGTATTTTAAAACCATATAACACCCACATGAGTAGCTAGCTCAAATACAGAGTGTTAAATACATAATTGGCGGATCCCCATTTGAAGTCTATCACAATATGCACTACTAGAATTTTATCCACATAAAATATTTTCTTTAACAACCAAGAAAGATTTGTCAATATGCTTGACTTATAAGAACTCTTGTTGCTAATACTTTACTGCGAACTAACTGTCACAATAAACTTTTATTGACTAAACTTCGCAACCTTAATTTCATGTTTGAATGCCCCTTAGTGTGCTACTAATTCTGTTATCATGGTTAATGAGCTAAAGTATTTACTTAATATTTTTACTTGTATATCTCTCCAGACCATCAGAAGATATAGCCTGAAGTGGATCTTATACAGTATTGGCATCCAACAAACTCAAAATCAAACTACTTTATGATCTCCTACTAATCTGATCTCTTATGTGCAAGCATGTTATCTTAGTTCTCTGTAAATACCTTATAAAGATCCATATTAGAGTTACTTAAATGTCTACTTAATGCACCAACAACAGAAGCCAAATTAAGCCTTGTACATACCTCATCATACAACAACTTCCTATAATCAAAACATATAGAATATTCTATATTTCTTAAATCTTTAGATTAATTTTAGGGCACCTGATTGAGACTGCACTTGTCTCCCTTAGTTTAACTTAAATATTCTTCCACTGAACCACATAATCATCTACATTTGTCTCAAAACCAAATGAGACAATTACTACATGATGATTCTTGTGATTCCTTTACGGATAAACTTTCTTGAATGAATAGACGGATTTCCTTTTAGTTCTTAAACTTTTAAGATCGTATCATCAATGGTGCTATCAAGGAACTTTATCTTTACATCTATCTAATATGATTCAAGATCAAAATGTACTACTAATGTCACGATTATCTTAAAACAATGCCTTCATTCCCTTTTGAGTATAATCCTTATCAAGATGCAAACTTAATCATCTTGTATTGATTTATACTCATAACTTATAGCATTAACCCACTTTCGAGTATTTGGACCTTGCATGTTTTGATGAACATTATTTGAATATTCTACCATTAATTCCATAGTGTCCTTGTCATTTAGGAGAAAACTACATAATCATCCAAATTGTCTTTCTCCCAACTATAGTGATTTCTTTAGTGACATTATTTCTTGAGATTGTTGAGTTTGTATTCCTTAAATATTATTGACAATGTCCTAACAATGTACTGTATTTACACATTCTTAAAAGCATAAGTAGAGGGTGGTCGAATCGGCTCCCCCTTAGGGACAATGTCTATAATATCACTCTTCCCCCCCAAACTCAACATCCTCAAAGAATACAGTATTACCCGTCTCAAATATGATCCGATTAATTGGATCATAAACTTTTATCTTTTTCATAATCAATAAAGTAACTAATAACTATTTGTGTCCAATTTTTCTTTAGTAGATCCCAATGATCTAGCTTTAGTTGGACATCACCATGTAAAACTCAAAGAGTTCTCACAACTACTTTAGTTAAAACTTTATTGAGAATGAGCTGCAATCTTAAGTATTTTTCTTATTAGTAACCATATCCTATGGAGTTCCGTTTCATCTTTTAACTACACCATACACACCGAATAATCTTAATGTAGTGTATTATAAAATAATTCCACAGGCCTTTAGGAGAAAACAAAAGGTTATACTTTAGTTTCGTCTTTAACAGCTAACTAGGGTTTTCCTTTGTTGCCCTTATACTTTATTGAGACAAAGTTTGTTAGAAACCTATTAGTCTCATCCTTATTATTGAAGTTCACTCATCATGTATGATTTTATTGTTGATATATGTTAAACTTAATTAGCAGACTTCTTAATTGTACAGAGAATTATTGCAAATAATTTATAATGCTCGCATTAAACTTTATAATCTTTCAAAATTTAAATAAATTTGAATCATCTTGAGGATTCGAGCACAACATTAGTATCAAGTCTTTGGACAACACTACTAATTTAAATGATGCTCTCACGCAGTGGTCAAATACTGACAATAAAAACTATCAAGCAATAGTCTTCATTTGGGCAGACTTATTACTCACATGTCAGACTAAATTATTGTCACATATTTATCACCACAGGTGCTTATGTATTTTGGACCAAATATTAATCTACCTTTGGGCCGATTAATACCCGCATGAAGATACACTCGCAATATTATTAATTGGGGACCCATCACAAGACACCTTGTGCAACATTAACCTCGTCTATGGACAAAAATTAACTGCAGGAGTAATCTTGGTGTAATAATCAAGTAATGATAATAAGTTCTGTCAAACAAAAGTCTATCTTTGAACCGACTAATGTTCACATGAATAATTCAAAATAATTATCACATACTTATCATCATATGTATGTTATTATTCTGTCAAATTGTGTCTACTTATGGGCCGAACACAAAATACATAAATAATTCTACATTCATCTATGTAATTTCAATAAAGTCGTTCTCCACACACAGAGACCGCTATGGCAGCATGATGCTTTGATTGACTAGATTGAAAATTACTAGACCAATTAAACAAATATTTAAAAAAATATTTTGTTTAATTGAACGACATTTAAAAAATGTCTCCTCAAATTTAATTTAATTAATTTTCATAATCAAATGGGAATATTAGAAGAGTCAACTATCTAAAATAATGAAAGATTTCTTAATTTAATAAGAATTCCAAATCCTTATTTGCAAGGAACTACATTAGCAAAAAATATTCTATATTTGAATATCATAATTATCGATACCATATAAATAAATTGATGAAGCACATTTACAACAATACACCATCAATTATTACTTTAAATTATTGAAATCAAAATCAGCTAACAAAAATCCCTCAGCAATCACGAGCATAAAACCTTTATCATAGAAAATTCCTTAAACTGAATACTTTCATGATGACATAATTTCACCAGTTCAATAATTTATTCATTCAAAACATGGCGGAGTATCATCACATCATTTCCAAATGACATAAGTACACAATTGCCATTAACAGAGCAATTCACAAAATTTAATCTTAATTCCCAATATCTTAGTTGCCAAATTACTATAAAAAATCTTAACTGGAATGAGGAACTTCCATAATTAAGAACTAGTCAACGTCTTAATATACTACACGAAATCAATTTAATGACATTATACGTAATTAACATAAATACATCCATTGATATACATATCATACTTTATGATACAAAATCAAGCCCAGATTAAAAAAAATTTCCCCAGTATCTCGATCATTCAGTGACTGCATTAATTAACCATTTAGAAAAAACTAATTAAATAATTCAGCTAAAATTAGTTACCTAAAAGCCAGTACACATGCCTTAAGAAATTAGCATGTTCCTGGCAAATGTTCCATTATAAAGATGGAGCTAAAACCATAATTCTTAAATTTAATCAGGAGTTCTCATGATCAATAATCATTGCACTTCAAGCTGGTCCTTATTCAAATGGATTACATGATAGTAATCACGAACTTAATTACCACAATTAGTGCAGATCATTTTAAATAGTAGAAAAATAATTGAATTTAATATTACAATTCGAACGGCCATATAGTGAAATCCATGTATTACAGAAAAAATATTGTCAGATCCAATTAATGGAACTATACCGACACACAAAAAATGAATTTCATCAATATACATAATTCTGTTTCAATAGTCATATGAATGGATAATAACAACTGTTACTAAAACTGGATCTAAATCAGTAAATAATTCAAATGAATTATGAATACACAATGCTCATTTATTTCTCAAATGAAAATACTCTTAATGACTCGCAATAATTCAGAATTGCACAATTATCTAGAAGGCACGTAATGAATAATGAATTGATATCATATAATCACAACCATCATGATTATCATTTGCAACTAATTTCAAATCAAAACTTAAATATTCACTATAAAATAATTTCTTAAATTTGGAATTACCAAATAATCACAAACATAAGAAATGATTTGATACAGAAATTCAATTTTCAATATACAAAGTTTAATTATCAAAATCGAAGTGATTAAACAATTGAAAAAAAAGATTAGGCACTTTATCACATAGTGTTTCCCAATTATGAAGCCACGTCAGTTGACCACTAGACCTTCATCAATATTGAATTCTTATTTCAACATCATATTGATACAATACAAACTGATCAATTGAATGTATATATCAGAATTCATTTAACAGAGATTCAAACCAAATCAATAATTCTCATGATGATTAAAATAATTCAATACATTTCCACTTAACGAGATAAAATACCAAGAATACATTAAGTTACGAACACTAGTGGCATACCAAAATTCTCGAATGTGTTAAAAAAATTTAATCACTAAATTTTAAAATTGTGATTTCACAGAAAAAGATCCAAACAAAAAAATATTTAGATCTAAACACAATTTTAACAGATCTCAAAGAATCATAAGTAGAGTGGCTCTGATACCACTTGTTGAAAATTAATCCATAAAACCTTAAACTCTATTACGATTAAATTAGATCCAAAACGTAAAGCGGAAGCGTATCTGATCCAATGAGTCATCTAGGTGGAACACGGGAGTAGTGGTTTTATGGTCTTCCTCAACTAAGCTTCCTTATTCCTTATGGGGACCGTAGTAATCTCTCCCGATTGGGAGAAGGGAAGAAGACCATGTGCGACTTAGCATGTTGGAGACCATAACTTATGAGCCTTTATATACTATACAACTGAGCCACCACCCATAATCACTCATTCATGTAGTATTGGGTATCTACTCAATAGACCCATATTATTATTATTATAGCCCATGAACTTTTAACCATAATTGGATCACTTAATTTAGTCTATAAAATAATTGAATAGCTAATATAATTACATAATAATATATTGTCCATAATTAGTTTATATAGGAAATTTAAATTTTCCAACAGTAATACATTTCATAATGAAGTACAACACTTATTTACATGAAAGATATCTCATTTTTATATTAATTTTTGCAAAAATATAATTAATAAAAATTACTCTGTTTATCTCATAAATAAATTCAAATTTTCATTATTTGTTTATCTTATTATTGTAATCACGTTTTAAAAAAAAAATCACTTTAAATTTAAAATTATAACCACTTTCTAAATCACAACTTTATAATTTACCTATTAAAAAAATCAATTTACCTTAAAAGTAGGGAGAGTCTCTAGGTTTCATTTTTCATGTAAATCTTATTATTTAAAAATTGTGAAGATAATTTTTAAATATTTTAAACACTATTGTGTTTGTTTTCTTATTAAGTTAGACTAATAAAATTGAATTTAGAAATTATAAGATTTATAAATTTTATAATTAATATTTTTTTAAATTTATGTAGGGTGAGTTTTAACCCTAAAAACACAAATGGAATAATTAAGATGATTAATGATAGAATAATTAAGATGATTAAAGGAGTATATTTTAATGAATTGGATAAATGTTCAATAAATTATAAATATATAAGATGGTATTACTCATGCAAATGTTACTTTTATAAAAACTATGAATGAATATATTTAATTGAGGTTGCAATGAAGACTAAATTTGATTTGTAAAATTTTTAAAATTTATAAATGTGAAACTTAAAATGTTTAAATTTTATAATATAAATTCTAAAATAAATTTTATTAAAATAGATTTAAATTCACCCTAATTTAATCATAATAAAAATATATTTCAATTTAATTTCTAATAATTTTAGAATTATTTTAGAAAATTTATGTGACTAATTACAATTGTTAATTCTATTTGTTAGATGTAGATTTTGATATTTTAAACAGTTAGCTTCGACCAAATATAAAAACTTAAAATTTATAAATTAAGAACCGACCATTTTATTTATTGCAAGTTGTATTTATGTTGTTGCACCATCAAACATTTTAATAAATTTATCTTTGGCAAAAACTTCTGTGCACCCGGGCGCACGGACCACATTTCGTGCGTCTTTAGAATTTTGTGTTAAATTGTATATCATTTAGTATAAAGATGTGTACCTTTTATTTTCTAAAGAAAATTATTGTGTGTATCTAGGCGCATGGAAAACTCTCCATGCGCCTTTAAAATTTTGTGTTAAATTCTATACCCTTTAGTATAAAAATGTATACCCTTTATTTTCTAAAGAAAAAAAATATTAATGAAAAGTGTATACCCTTTAGAATAAAATGGTGTACCTTTTATTAATTAAAGTGTATACCTTTTAGACCAAAGCAATGTACTCTTAGCCATAATACTAAATTTCTAAAAGCGCACAAAATGTGTTCCCGTGCGCCCGGGCTCACACAAGCCTCACTCTTTATCTTTAATCAAATGTATTTTTTTGTAATTATTAATTCTAAAACCATTTCACCAGTTTTTTTTTATCCCTAAATTATTTAAAGACCTAAAAAAATCACATATACTACACTAAATATATTTTACTATAAAATAAATATATATTCTTAATATATATCACTCAAAAATTTAAACTTTTTATTTTGAAAGATTTATTTATCATCTTATTTATTTGAGTATATAATATTTTTTTAATAATGTTTATTTATATAATAATATACCCGTTCAACGCACGGGTGTAATACTAGTAATAATAATAATAATAAACTCTTAATTAGCCCATCTCAATTAAATTGTTAGATTAATAAAGCCTGAATACCTGAAGCCCATTTCAGTTAAATTGTAAAAGTTGTAGCCCAATCTATAGCCAATTCAATTTAAATGTGTAAATACCATTTACACATCTCGCTCTCCCAAGTCTGAGAGCCTGCTCTGTCTTTTCAACCCTCTATTTTTATTTTTATTTTCTTATTATACCTAAGGGTAAAAAAAAAATAAAAAGTAAGTGCTCCCTAAAAAAAAATAATAATAAATCACATCTCCTCTTTGCACATAAATTAAGAAAGATATTTATTTAAGGATTTCATTTTTATATAATTAATAAATAATAAAATATATTAATTAAGGATGATATTTTTAAAAATAGAGTGTGGAGGGTGTTAGTTGTTTAGACTTTTTTATTATTTTAAAAAATGTAAAATATTTTTTAGAACAGATGAAAATTAAAATGTGAAAACTTTTTTTAAACAGAAAGAGAAACAATTAGGAATGTTCCATTGGTTCTAGGCTAAATAGTGATTTTATTGAGTTTGGATTTTAATGGTTGCCCTATGAACTATACAATAAAATATAAAAAATATATATTAGACCAATAAAAATAAAGTAGCACGAATGCAACATTTTTTTTCCCTTTTAAACTATGAGTATATTATAATATTCTTGTTATTTTATATGAATCAGTTAACTAGATACTTATCCGATAATGCACTTAGGTCTATTTTTTTCAATTTGTCTCAAACTTATCTAGGGTTAATTGTAAAAAAAATCACGAACTTTACTGTTATTACAAATTAATCCTTACTTTTAACAAATTACAAAAAAAAAAACCATCACCTTAAGTATTTTTGCAAAATAAACCCAAAAAACCATACTTTTCGTCACAAATTGGATTTATTTTGCAACAATACTTAAAGATAGTGATTTTTTTTATACTTTCTCAAAAGTGTAGATTAATTTGCAATGTAAAATTCGTGGTTTTTTTTTTTTTGCAATTAACCCATTTATTTATCTATTAATTTGTTCCAAATTTATTTTTTCATTCTAAATTTGTCTATTCTTTTCATCTAATATCACAGTTTAAATTATTCGTCTCAACCAATATTCCCGTAAAAACAGTTCTATCAGGAATGATATTTTAGGAAATGAAGATGCGGGCATCTTTTTAAGTTTTTTTTTTTTTAACATTTGGCAAAAAGTGTTAGAATTTCAATTGGGGCATTTATATTTTTGCCAATTTTCAAATACTTCTATTAAACTCTCGCTCACTTTATTCAAATAAATAAAAGGGTGCATATATAAATATAACGCATTACACAAAAAAAGAGCACAAAATAGCTTATTCTCGATTCTCCTCATTTGTATTTTAATCTGTAATAACAAAGTTATCTCATAAATTATTAATTAGGCATACATAAAATAAAATAAAATAAAATAAAACAAACTTATAAATTCCGATGTAAAATTCTTCAGACAAACTGCTCGAGGTACTCTTCCACACTTGTGTATTTGACATCTGGATATTGTCTGGATGCCTCCACTCCATGTTTGGATCTATTTCATAACAGGTTTGTTCACTAGTCACCAGAACAGAGTGGTTGATTGATACTATCAGATTTTCTGAAAATGGTAACTCTGCAAGAATTAATAACAACATCCATTAGTTACTCACACTGATTGATCCAAATTTGACAGAAAAATAATTAGACTGTCTCACGTATAAAATATCAGCTAATGGATCACGTACTGTTTTACTAATTACATATAGGGTTTACCATTGATTCTTAATTCTTAGAATATAATCATGATTTCATCTTTGTGGTTGGTGTAATATTTTATCCCTTGGTTCAATGTCTTTTTTACCTATTGATTGATGAAACATTGCGCTTCATGTACCACTTTTTTACTTCTATTGTTATTTTTTGAGTTTAGTGTTAATTCGTCTGAGAGCATATGTAGTGTGAGGTGAACCCTTATGCTTTATGACTAATTCTCTTCTTGGGATTTTAAGTTTATCCTTAGAGCATCCACACTACATGTAAAATTTTGAGTTGAAACCCAAAATCAATTAACTAAAACTAATGTGAGTTGATTGATGTGTTTAAACTCATTATTTCTTCCGTCTGTTAGTTTACTGCAACGAACTAAGTTCATTTGCGATATTTTAATAAAAAAAAAAGAATAATAGTAGTAGATAAGTGTACATTAATATAATTATTTAAGATTATAAGAAAGTAAAAGTGTTTTATTAATAATCAATTTAAACTAAATATAGATGTGAGTAGTAGTTGGGTTTAATAGGAAAAAGTGTAAGATGAGGTGAAGGAGAGAGACTGAGTCTAAAGTCAACCGACTAATGTGGATGATTTTAGAATCTATTGTTAATTCTCAAGGTATAATTCTTTTTCAATCAATGATTTCACGATGAAACCATTCCACACAATTCTTAATAACTCAAAAATTTAAGCTAAAAAATCAGATATATTATGAAGAAGTTCACCTTGGATCTGCTTGAGGAGTTGTTCTTCTGTAATGTGGTGCTTCTCAAGAGTCCTGCCAATTTTCTTCTCCCATAAAGCAACAAGCTCATTGTGTGAGTATATGTTTTTAGGAGGGTTGATGTACAGAATCTTATTCAATAATTTGAGGTCATCCACTGCTTTGATTGTGTAGGTAGCTATATCCTCCTCACAATTGAAAATACCTGATAATATATGTATGGTGCATTAATTTTGTATGAACATACTTTAGAAAGAAATTACAACAGAGCAACTCTTCTGTTAGGAAAGTTTCGGTTTTTCTTTAATTGATACTCCCCCCCCCCCCCCCCCCCCGTCTAACAGAACTCTTTGAAATTTTTTCATTTGTTTGTCCCCACAAAACCTTTCACATCCAAAAAAAATAAATCATTATTTTATCCAACAACTTCAAAAGTTACTTTAACTTCAAATTCGTCTATCATTTTTCGTACATATATATCATTATATTATCTAAAAATACTACTCCCTCTGTCCGGTTCTAAGGTATCCATTTGCTTTTTGCACGTGGACAGTTCTAAGGACTTTATTTGCTTTTTACACGTGGATTGAGGAGTATTATTACTATAGGTAAAGTGTGTAGTTGTATTAGAGAAGTGGTGTGTCATATTGTGTACTTTTTTTACAGGAAATTGATACCTTTGAAGCGGACGCCAGGAATAGTGAAATGTATACCTTAGAAGCGGACGGAGGGATTATAATATCCTTAAGAGTCAATAAAGTTATAAAGTGTTTAAACAATATGAAACAGCAAACGTGAAACATTTTCCAAAACGGAGGGAGTATCATTTTTTATTCATACTTTAAATTATGAATTCCCTCCGTCCCATTTCAGATGACACACTTTTCATTTTGGGTTGTCCCACAAAAGTTTGCACATTCATAAAAAAGCAAAAGGTTTATCGTATAAAATGTTTATTTTTCACTAAAAATGTTACTCCCTCCTTTTGTTTATACTTTGAATTATGAATTATTATACTATTATAGTATACTCCCTCCGTCCCACCCATATTGCAACATTTACTGTAGCTTTGTGAGAGCTTTATGCAGTTAAACGTTGCAGTGTGATCGGGACGGAACGAGTAAAATGTTATTCCGTAAAAATACCTTTAACATTTCCATCTCCATATATGTTGACTTTATCTCTAGGAGGAGAGGGATTAGAGCTCCATCCTTGAACAAGTGTGGATACGGAAAAGCTGGAGAAATAATTCGCTACGACGTAGGTGTAGGGGATGGCCCCTATGGCATAGCTCAAGTGGTAGAGGGGAGGGTGGAAAAGCTGAGCTTGGTTGCTGCAGGGTGGGGGTTTGAATCCTGCCTTTGACATGAATTTGGCCCCTTGCAAACACAAGTTTAACAGTGAGCCCTCCCTATAAGCCACTTGAGGCACATCCTACGATTTACCTCCTCCATCAATCCCCAGGACAGGGGCGGTGGGAGCCCCTAACGGTGGGATACACCATTTTTAGGTGTAGGGGATGCCGTGCGCCTCGATCGTTGAATCAAAGCCTTTTCAGCAAAATTGGCTCCTATGGGACCCACGGCACGACTATAATCCACGTCATTCCCAAATTCTGAAGAGAAGAACCTCTGCATCAAATTAGTCAACGCAAAATAAGTATTCCAAATTTCCAATTATTTAAAAAAAAAACAAAAAAAATTAGTAGTAAAAGGAAAATTCTTTGTACACATGACAACAAATGCATTTCACAGAAATTCAAAGAAGTCAGCATGCTGTCAAATATTAAGAAAATGCAACCTATGAACATTATACTATAGACTCGAGGTAGAAAAATGAATTTTGATCTTGTACAAGATTTCATTTTTAAAAACCAAAAACTACTCCCTCCGTCCAAGCGAAGACTGCACCCCTTTCCTGACACGGAGATTAACAAAGTGATTATTTTAGGGATTGTAACAACAAATTTGTATTTATTAAAATAATAAACACAAAAGATATTACAATGAAAATCCAATGTGGATTGAACTTGAGAATTTTAGTGAACAGCTTCTATTTATCCTCTGATTCCTCTCTTGAGTTGACTTTCTTAACTTTTACCAACTTTCTGAGTCGGATCTTTGGATGAAGCTTGTCCGAGCTCGGGTTCGGGACTTTAAGCTTGAAAACGTTTATCCAGAGGCGGAGCCTTTGTTCGGATCGAATGTTGACTTAAATTTGTCGTGAAGAACGTCGTTCAATTTGGTAGAACACCGTTGACCTCACGAATTTACTGGATGAAGAACGCCGGATCAGAGAGGCTTAGCACCTTGGTCCTTGATCGGAGGCGGTTCTTGACTTGAAGTTGCTTTGAAGCGGCTTGAAGATTGACTTGAAGCCTTCGACTTGAAGCTTTGAAGACTGGAAGATCTGGAGCTTGAAGACTCGAAGATTTGAAGATCCTCGAAGGTCTTGAGCTTGAAGATTCGAAGATTTGAAGATCGTCGAATGTTCTTGAGCTTGAAGATTCGAAGATTTGAAGATCCTCGAAGGTCTTGAGCTTGAAGATTCGAAGATTTGAAGATCCTCGAATGTTCTTGAGCTTGAAGCTTTGAAGATTTGAAGATCCTCGAATGTTCTTGATTTCTTCAAGAGCGTCTTGCCTCCGGGTGCTTCAATGTGTTTTGAATGAGGACTGAAGGCCCTTATTTATAGGTAGAGAAAATAACCACTTGAGAGATATTTTCTCCTTCAAAAGATATGTTGGGCTTCTTCCTTTAATTAAGCCTGCTGGACTGGATACGGGCCTATTTAATTTAAATAAGCCTGCTGGATTTGATTTGGGCCTATTTAATTTAATTAGGCTTTGACTTGGGCCTATTTAATTTAATTAGGCCTGCTGGATTTAACTTGCTGGACTTGTTGACTTAAATTAGGCCCATTTGCCTTGGATTAAACCCAATTAATTTAAATTGAGCCCATTCGCCTTGGATTTGACCAATTTAATTTAAATTGAGCCCACTTGGCTTGGATTTGACCAATTTAATTTAAATTGAGCCCACTTGGCTTGGATTTGACCAATTTAATTTAAATTGAGCCCACTTGGCTTGGATTTGACCAATTTAATTTAAATTGAGCCCACTTGGCTTGGATTTGGGCTCAAATAATTAAATTGATTATCAATTATTTATTTACTTATTTTAGGAATTAATTTATTTAAATTCCTTAATAAATAAATATTTAATCAATATTTAATATATCTTCTTTGCATTTATATTTATTAGGCAATAAATTTTAATTGCCTACAGGGATATTATGATATTTTTTTGTAATAAATAAATGAAAAAGTATGTTAGGTGTGTTAGGTATGAGTGGTTTTTTTTTAAATAAAGTGTATGGAGAAGGGTGATTGTATTTGATTTTTTGCTTTTTTAGGAATGTGCAAATTTTTGTGGGACAACCCAAAATGGAAAGTGTGACATCTGAAATGGGACGGAGGGAGTGTATTCAGACGGAGCTAACCACCGAAGGTTACTCTTTAGAACAAAGAATTACTCCATATTATTATTGTTAGTGAACTCTTTTGAGTAATATTATAAAGAACCACGCTTAGGTGATATTTGGTTTGGGTTATGTGGGGTTTGAAAATCATGAAAAATATGTTCTATATTTGTTTTGGGTTTTGAATAGAGTATGTTTTAATTTTATGTCAAATTAATGTATTAATTTATGTAAAAAGTTAAATAAGAAGGTTACTCTTTAGAACAAAGAATTACTCCATATTATTATTGTTAGTGAACTCTTTTGAGTAATATTATAAAGAACCACGCTTAGGTGATATTTGGTTTGGGTTATGTGGGGTTTGAAAATCATGAAAAATATGTTCTATATTTGTTTTGGGTTTTGAATAGAGTATGTTTTAATTTTATGTCAAATTAATGTATTAATTTATGTAAAAAGTTAAATAAGAGATGAGAGATAAAGAGAGAGTGTATTAATTAAAGAGAAATAATATAGTAGGTATATATAGTGGTGGTTTTTAAAATCTGGATTGAGTTTTGAAAACCAAAACCTAGATTTGAAACATTACCTTAATGATTTAAAGAGTAATATTTTTTAAAATGCATCATACACTCAATTGCACACTAGTATTTTTTTTTCTTAAAAAAATGTCCCTTGATTTTAGTTCCCAGAAACAGCATTATTTTAATTTGTCTCACTCAATAATATTTTGAATTTAAAAAAGTTGCATTTTCTGTTCTAAGAATAGAGATTTTTTTTTTGATATTCTAGAATCAACTTGAAATATGAATTTTTTTTCTTTCTTGTAATGAATCCCTCCAAAATATAAAATTTTCATTAGTAAGCAAATGAAATAATTCTAGCTAAGCATAGGTTTAGAAAGAGCATTTGGAAATTAAAATAATAATAATAATATTAATAATAATAATTTAAAAAAAAAAAGAGAGTAAATAACCTTAACATTTCCAGCCTCTTTGATAGCATCAATGATCTTATATTGATCAAGATTGTTGGCATAACCTAGAGCTGATATAACCACATCCACCTGTTTTATAGCTTTCACCAATGTCTCATGATCATTCAAATCACCCTGCAATATTCAATCCACACACTACTCAATCACCCTGCCTACTATAATATTCAAATCGAGTTCAAATCGAGCTCGAGTCTTTAAATAAAAAACCGAACAAGCCGATCTCAAGCCATAAATATTCGACCAGCACGGCTCAATTACTTCCCTACTCAAACTTGTTAATGTAAAGTTGAAAGTGGGCAAGATCAAAATAAAAACAACATAAATAACATTGAAAAAAAAATCAAATTATATATATTCTTACAATGAGAATTGTAACCCCAGAATCTTTGAATTGCTAAATGAGTTTTCCCTTGACAGGATCATGAATGGAGCTCTCTCTCTCCAAGACAAAAGTAGGATGTCCCGATTTTGCCCCTACTTCTACAATGTATTTCCCGATCTCTCCCGTTCCACCAATTATCAGAATCTTGCTCTTCTCACCCATTTTTCTTTTCCTATTAATTAATTTTGGAAATTAAAACTTCTCTGGAAATTGGGTGTTGTTTGTTTTGATTATTTACTGAGGTGAGTTATTTATAAAGAGTGACAGCCCACCAACGACGAAAATTTCATCTTCATGTAATAATATTCTAATGTTTCAGGAGCCTACCTTCGTGAAGTCATCACCTTTGTCTAACGTTAGAAATGAGGTAGATAAGTCAAACGATCTCTCTTTAATTTATCTCATTCATATTAGTAATATCACCATCACCGATCCCATGATGGCTTTTATATATTCCCACAGTCACAAATTAATAGTTTACTTTTGCTTCTTTTTTTTTTTCATACATTAAGAGTTAAAATAATATTTTAACAAATAGTGAATTGAGATATATAATTAAACATTAAGAGATAGAATAATAATATTTTATAGATATATAGTGGGTTGACAGATATATTTAATGTGTAGTAGGTAGTTATATTAATATTATTTTTGGAATCCCATGTAGAATAATTAATTAATTTGTATAATTCCACTTGACAAAAAAGTAAAATATAAACTTCAAATTTAAACAAATTAAAATAAAAATGTAAATTTGAATGTGGAACAAATAAGTATGGAATATATAACCGATAAAATAATGTTTTTACACAAATCTGGATTTTTGTGTTATTTTAAATATGTAATAACAATTCATGTGTCGTATTGAATTGATTACATAAGGAAAAAAAAGGGATTGAATATTATTTTCCTCTTAATGTTAATCATACAACATAACTAAAAAAAAATTGATACAACTAAATGGCAAGCGTATGTTTTTTCTTGACATTGCTAATCCGATGGTCTATATGCCTTTAATTATGATCAATAATGGACTAATTGGTTGTGCAAGTTAATTTGTAGTAGAGAAAGTGATTTATTTAAATTAGTTTAATCATAATTTTTCTTTTCACGCGAAAAGTGTGGTACGGATAGCATTTGGTAGAGAGAATGGCTATTTGCACCCCGAATCTATGAAACCAGTGGCAGATATATTCAAGGGCAGTACTGGGCTCAAGCCCAGTGCTGCCCTCCTAAAGCCCATTATTTGGTAGGTAAATTTTTTTTTTTAAATTAAAGCCCAGTCCAAAATTAATATAAGTCCACCCAAGAAAACTTTCTTATAAATATTCCATTGAGTCCAAGTCCAGCCCAATTCACTATAATTTAAAATAATTAATCTAAGGCCCAAACTCTTCAAGTGAAGCTTCCAGGACAAGTTTGATTAAAAATCAGAATTCATTCTCTTCCTTCCTTGTTGGAGCTTGAAACGCCTCATAAATCAAATGACAGATCAGAATTCAGAATTAAGAAGTCAGAACAATTGAAGTATGAAATCTCTTTCCAATGACAAGTCTACAAGGTTTTCACTTTCATACTTTTTTTCTTAATTTTGTTTTGCTTTTTAAATAATCATTTAATCAATTTCTGTAAGTTGTGCTAATTATTATAAACAAGTGGATTAAAGGAAAGCATGAAGAAAGACCGCTTTTGAATGTTAATGGGGTGTTATTGAAAATTAAGAACATCAACTACATATAGGATCTAAAGTTGATGAATTTATGTAGGTCAGTAGGTATGTCTAATGTCTTATTTGAATTATGTTTTAGCCTTTTGTGGTTAGAGCAAGAAAACCCCAATGAAGGGGGGTGTGGCCGTGTGGGGTTGTGCTCTCCCAACTTTCTTGAATTTTACTAGTCCAAAGAGGGTGATTTGGGGAATGGACGGATTTACACAGGGGCAGCTCGGGCTCGAGGTCCACCAAGAGCCCATTATATTATATGTAAATAATTTTTTTAAGTTTAGTCGAATTCAAATATATTTTAAGTCCACCCAAAAGAAACCTAAAAATAAATATATCTTTTTAAATATATCGCTTCCAACAACCTGTCACAGGGTACTGTTAGGGTAACTGTGGAGATTGTGGTTGGGGTGTATTGGGCTGCAGACCTGGCGTGCCCGGGTGAGTACCCTGAGTACCCTGAGGGGATCAAGATGGGATCAAGATCTCGGGGCGTTATACTTTCTTTTAAGGAGTGGAGTTTAGACCCTACGGTATGTTGCAATTCAGTAAAGTTCTCATTGAATTTCTATTATTGTAAGGGTTAAAGTACCCCTTACACTTCAATTTTTATAATGAAATTAATTTCTTGATAAAAAAATTAATTAATTAATATACCTGAATCTTAGATCTTCATGATTTCACATCTCATAAACACGATTAGAAGACTTATCTTGATATGCCATTAATGGTGTTCTTCCTTTGATATGTTTCTACGAATTACGCTGGGAACTGGTTTCTCTCCCCTCACCCTTTCTTTAGGGCACAATACGTTTGACTTTATGTGATAGAGAATTCATAAGATTGTATCTCCTAAACGTACATTTTCTCAAATATATTGAATATAAGACGCTTGTGCTAATATATGACAACAATATCTATAAAAAAGGTGTTAAATTGAATAGTAAAATACGCTTATTTTCACTCTCATCACGCTGCATTAGATGTGCATGGAATCCCGAACGGATTGCATAGACAATAAGATCCGATCACCATCAGGGATGACCCATTAGTAAAGTAATTCCTTTCAATTAATTCATTTTCAAATTATTCTACTAGGCTAAGTATGAAGACTATTATGTATACCCTAACAACACTGATGCTTCACACCTAAATATTTAGATAATTGATGATTTTTTATAGCTTATTTTATCTTTGGTTATTGCAACAAGTTGAACAATGTGGCAGTGCCTGGCACAATCGATGACGAACACGAACATGATGAGGATAGTGAACACGTTGCATAGTTTCGTGTATCATACACATGTCACTCAGTTAAATAGACTTGCACAGATACATGAAGTTTTGACAAATTTTAAACTTAAGCTCTTTTAATATGGTAAAATTTTCATCTATTTAGAAATGTGCGTTTCTGCTATTTGATTTGAGGGTATCATAGCATTTCAATTAACTGAGAGAGTGACTCGGGTACAACCAGGGGTACCAATTGATTGGTACCCCCTTTGATTTTCACCATTCTTAATTAATTTATGCTACTTCCTTAAAATATCAAAACACACACAATGAAGGTGAAGGTAGGAGGCTGTACATTTTAAAATTGGTGCCCCCTTCCCATCCTAGTCATTGTCATTAACTGGTTATATTAATTTATGTGTTTGCTGGTTCAATATCTATAATCAGTAGCGTTGTGCAAATATTTTCTATTGAGGAGAAAAGTTATGTTTGTTATTGAAAAAGAATTTGAAATGACTCTATAAATAAGGTGCAAGACCATCTAGGAGTTGGTGACTTTTGCGATTGTGAATTCAATCAAATTATGAACATGTCAAGACATCTTGATCGCCTTCTCGGTTAAGTATGTTATTATGTAATTGTTTGTTCATCAGTCAAATTTCTTGATAGGATGTTTCCAAAGATATTAAAGGATCATGTAAAAAAAATTCAGAAATTGTTGGTTTTGAAAGATGATATACGTCCATTTGTTACTTTAGTTACTTTGAACTAAGTAAACGCAGGATAGTGATAAGGAAATTATATCATGGGTAAATTATTTTTGTAGGCCTGGAGAAAATTGACATGGATTATGAGAAGAAAAAGAGGCTTGGGTCTCTCAAGTAGGCCGCAAGGGGAAGAAGTATTAGCAAAGTAATATCGGTTGTGTTCGAGGTCAAGAAGAATGTTTTAGATGTAATCTTTTCATTGATACTTTTATTGTAGATTTTTTTTTTCATTAATTTGAACATTATCACACTTTAATTTCATATAAAGTTTAAAATATAACTCATTTTAGACATATTACGAAGTAGGCAAAGACTTGTGTGAGATCGTTTCACATAAGAGATTATGTGAGACGGTCAGAAAGTGATAACTTTTATACTGAAAAGTGATAATATTATTTCATTAACAATTTATAATATAAATGAAAAGTAATAACATTTTATAGTGAAAGTAATAATATTTTATAGTGAAAAATGCTCTCACGTGAAACGATCTCACGCAAGACTTACACTACAAAGTGTAATGGGCAGGCAACGTATTGCACGTTTAAAAAGTCTAGTTGTATTAATATTGCATTAAATCACTATATTTTGATAAATAAAAATTAAAACAACAATAGTTAGTTAAATTAGCCCAATCTAAGTCGATAGGAGTTTTTTTTTTCTAATTAATTAATGTCTTTTTATTTGGCTTTTTTTATTTTTTTATGTGAAGAAAAATTATACATTCAACCCTATCAAAGTAGACTTCAACCATACCCAGGACTCGCTATTTATAAACGAAAGAACCCCCATCTTTTAGGGTCCTCTGTCTCGCGCTGCTTTAGCAGGATTTTCTGGCGTATGCGTGCAGAGGGAGAAATGGGTTCGCGAGAGAAGGATCTAACGACGTCGCACCAGCCTCTGTTAAGTAGTCTCGTCGTAAGGCCTACCGACAGCGGCGGGGGCGGTGGTGGTGCCGGTGCTGGCAGCGACTACGAACCTGGCGAAGTTCGCCGCGATCCGCTTCCATACTCTCGCTCCGATCGGTATGATGGTCATGGTACTACTCTGTTTCTTCTTATGACAATTTTTTTATGGTTGAGTTTGCTCCTTAGCTGTATGAAACCAGAACCCTAACCCTAATGTTGGAGATTTGTTTTTAAAGGATTTTTTATGTGCTTCATATTACATTCGCGTTTCTTTAGCTGTTAATTTCTGTTGAATGAGGACTTTAGCATGTGCAATATAGTCAAATTGATGTAATCTGGTTTTGCGGAAACGGTAATCGAAACCTGGGAGTTTGAGATTTTTTCGACTCTAAATACATGAAGAAGTGATTATTTCACTTTGGCGAAGTCTTTGTGGAGACCTACGATTAATTTCTCTGAGTTAAATTATGAATATGAGGGATCTTTTTTTAATAGAACCTATAAATTAGGATATAGATTATAAATACTCGGATGATGTCGTGAGCTAATGATAAATTGAATTTTCTATTTGACTGGTGTTTGGTGACTTTATTCATGCTTGTTCTGGCTATTTATATCTGTAGTTTTAGTATTTTGCATATCACATATACAAAGCAAAATTAAAGATTCTTCATGTTCTTATGATCCTTTAACGTGCATTATTGTGTTAGGCTCTCTAGACTGGGTGATTACTTGCAAGGAAATTATGGAGTGAGTTGTGTGGGCGAACTTATATTGCTTCTGGACAAGAATTATTGATTGTGTTCATGTGTTGTTTTTTACACTTGGTTTGAAGCTTGACGCTTGTAATGACATTTTCCAGTTTAGCATGGGTTCCTACTTTTACGTGCTTTCTGTTTCTGTACAAATTTATTATTACCATAACAATTACAAGTTTAGAACTGAATGCTAGTTTCCCTAATATGTTGTTATTTCTGTATTTAAAATGTCAATGGGAGTGAAGGATAGAATCTCTGTGGAGTAGTATAATCTGCTGTTATGTTCTGTTCAGAACATTATTTCACATTTTGTTGTAATACTTATATGCTAAAACAAAGTCTTTTAATGAAGAGAAATAAGGTGAAGAGCTTTCTTCAATTTTCATAGAAACATGGACTCTATACTCTCTAATCCTGGTAGACATTTCATAGTCAAATGTTATGTTTGAGTGCATCCTGTCATAAAAAAATATGTTCGCTTAAATTAGGGCTGTTTCCATTATGTGGAATAAATGCACTTATCTGAAACATCAAAGGAGTTGGCGACTTCTTTCCCTAAGTTTAAAATTGGAGGAAAATATTTCTTTCACGGGCTTATATATACTCTGCCTGTATATGTAATTTATTTCTTGTTCTTATGCGCTGTAGTTGTTTGACTTATAATTTCATCTGTCTTCCTTGCATGCTTTAGTTACCTAGAGGTGAAATGGAGCTTCATTTTTTTATTACACTGATGTCCGCGCTCTCCGTCAGTCCCTTGTATTGCATGTCAAGCAATCTCACTTATAAACTAAACTATTGAATGTTAAATGAATTTTGCTGTTCTTTTCTACAGCTATGAATATTTGCCTGGTGCAAGAATATGGGTCTTGAGGAAGGCTTGTTGGAACTGCCTTGGTTCTTGTTTTGGTTTCTTAAGAGGATTATATTTTGGAAAACTACTTTGATGGATATGCATGAATATTGAAATTGTGATTTGTCCCATTATCCAACCATGGGCTATCCATTTGTAGAGTACTGATGATTCTGCTGAATGTTGTATGGGCTGAATGGTGGTGGGTTGTTAAATTAACATCAGGCTCAAATGATTAGGTTTCAATAATAGGTCAGTGAAATTGGTACTGTGATAAGGGTGTGGAATGGAAGTGCACCAGAAAGGTGGCACAAGTACAAACACTATGATTATTTGGCAGCTTAATGGTGGCCTTTGTAATTACAAAATGTTATGCAAGAGTTGACTGAAACTTGACTTTTTCTAGCTTGTCAAATTATTTGACATTGGATCATGGAAATCAAGTCATAGCCTGCCCACTGCTGGTAAGGAATGGATGTGTTAGTGGTGCATGTACTACATATGCAGATGGGACAGGGTGTATTGTGGATATGATCTTGCTTTTTAGGGCTGCGAGGCCACAGGGGCATGTTTACTGGGATTGATGCGACAGAGACTGATATGTGTGATTTGAATTTTGTCAGTATACAGGGTATGAGCACATTTGAAATTTGGAGATATCTATGGGTTGTTGAAAATGGATTCAAGTTTGTCTCTCAGTTACACGAGGCATTGACCAATACTTGTTATTTGTTTCTAAAACATTTGATGCATTGGCTTGATGGCAATTTCTATTAGTGATTTTATATTTTGCAAGATATGTAGGGATTAATTATTTCCATAAGTGATTGGTGCTAACTATGTCTAGTGAGAGGTGATATCGAGTTTCATTGAGGTGTGGGTTAGTGTGTATACCTTGTTCAAATTCTTGACAAGGAGATGCTTCAGCAATGGTTACTGTTTGTTGACATAATTTAAATATGTGCTTGGCATTTCTTGGGTTGCAAAATTGGCTTCTATAGGACACTCTTGTTGGTGATCCACTTTTCTGATTTGGTGTTTATGTCTTGGGCTTCACTGGCTTTTTTTCAGGATATAAAATGCGTGCAGGTTCTATTTCTCCTCTGCGACATAGGAATGCACGCCATCGCTCTAGCCATAGTTTTGGACCATCTAACGGTGCAACACGGGCTAATATTTTCAGCAACGAAAGAGAGCCTGCTCGATATCGTGATTATTCACCTCCTTATGGTCGTGGAAAGGGTGTTGGAAGATTTCCTGGTAGAGGTTATGATCAGTCTGCGAGAGGGTCAATAAGGGTTGATGGTTTTCCTAGAAATAATCCTAATGTGCAGCCTAGAGAAGGAGACTGGATCTGCTCGGACCCCTCGTGAGTGTGTTCATCTTCTCTTTATCTTTTAACTTCGTCATTTATATCTCATCTTATGGCTTGGTCTTGTATATCTTTACTAGCCATAATGGTCAAGTATTTGATTTGATTTTCGGAAAGGATGTCTATTATCTGGGTCAGTGGAATGCTTGTTGGCGACACTCTGACTTCACTCATGTTTTTACCTCTCAGATGTAAAAATTTAAATTTTGCAAGGCGAGATCATTGTAACAACTGCAACAGACCTCGTTATGCTTCTCCTGGGAGTCCGAGGAGGGGATATCCCGGACCCACACTTCCCCCACGGCAACGTGTGCCTCCTCTGGATCATCTGGCATTGAATGGAGGCTATAGATCACCTCCACATGGTTGGCCCAGAGATGCTCCTAGAGATTTCAGAGCTTCTGGACCCCCATTAAGGAACGATGTCAGATTCCTGGATCATGTTGTGCACGGTGATAGGCATAGTCACCCTGACGATATCCCTAGGAACAGGGATAGGTTCAGGTTTGATAGACCCTTGTTACCTGATTTGGGACACAGAGATAGGGGCAGGGATAACTTTTTTGAGCGGAGAGGAGGGTATGGAAGGAGGGCTTCGTCTCCACCAACGGTCGCTCCTCGTGGATGGGTTCCACATTTCAGGGATAGGAGTAGGTCGCCGGACAGAGGTGATCAGCGTGACTTGTACATGAACAGGAGATGAGACGATCGTCGTGGTGGATATTAGTCTTTACTACGTAGTAGCTAATGACGAAGCCACTGTTACATTGTACTTTCCGTACTGTAAGAAAATGGTGAGCCTTTTCTGGGTTTTAATTTTAGAAAAACGTCATGTATGATTGGGTCAGCACATCTTGGGGAGCAAACGTTCTTTTGAATTCATGTGCATCTCTAATTTAGGTTCTCAAGTTTCAATATGCCACTGTCCTATTATAACTATACGAGTTAGTCAAAGCATTTTGTTTGTGTGTGTTCAGGGGTATTATATTTTATATTGAAGGGTAGGCCGGTCCATAACTGCCTCAACACACGTTTTGGCGGATTTTAGCAGGCGGGCTACGTATGCTAAACCCAACCCATCCCGCCTGCTTAAATCCCAACCCATTCTGTGGTGGGTTGCGGTTAGAGATGTTAATACGGTCTTGGACCGTAGGTTCGGCCCAATTAACCCGGAAAAATGTAGGTTTAGGTTTGTACAAGTAGTGACCCGTTTAAATCAAGTCCTTTTTGGCCCAGACAGATTAGCCCGTGGCCCTATAGGGCTAGCCCGTAGGTTAATAGGACTGGCCCGGTTAGCCCGATTAAATTTTTTATAATAAAAAATTAATTAATAATATACTTAAATTATTAAAATTAATAATAATTTTTATGTTAACAAATAATTTCTATTGATAATTATATCTAATAATAATTTAATACCCTCTAACTTACTATATTTTTGTTGTTTTGTCATTTTAAAATAAAATAATTTAAGAATAAAGTATGTGAGACATTTTAAAAAGTAATATTGAAAATAAACTATCTTAATTCACAAATAATATTAACGTATTTGGAATTCTAATTTTTTTTTTATTTTTTACGTACAAACTTATAAATGTATAGTTCATTATTAATGTTAGAATAACATTTGATTTATTTTTAATGTTTAATTATGTTTCAAATTAAAGTAATATTTATTTATTTATTTTATTCACTGACCCGTTAGTGGCCCGTTTAGCCCGAGACTCGCTAGGGTTAGGTTCGCATAAATGACTGCCCGTTTAACATGGACCGCTTAACCCGTGACCCGTTTAGCCCGTAGCCCTATAGGTCTGACCCTGTAGGTTCAGGTCCAACCCGTTTAACATCCCTAGTTGCGGTCCATGGCTTGCCAATCCACCTTTTTTATACTATTTTTCTGAGGGTGACATTATTGCCACCCAAAGCTTTACTGGAGACACCCGACTTTTAAAATAAATGGCAAAAGGTCATGTAAGACCCTCAATTTATTTATTGTTGAGATCAAATACACTCTTAATTTATTTTTTTTAGCATCTAAGCCCTCAAACTTTTTTAATGAATCAAATTTGCCCTTTATTTTTACTTAACTTAGCAAAGTTGAATTTTGTTGATTAAAAAAATTAACAACAGTCAGTGGGTGGGACCCATGGTTAAAAATAAAATATTTCCAGCATAGAAGGAATGCAACTAACAAACCCGCAACGTCTGCTTCCCCCTGGCTGATGCCACAACGTCAATCTGCACGTTGGAATACCGATCTTTGATGAGTTGTATCTCGGAAAAAACAACAAGTTCTCATAAACACCACTGGAAATCATACAATAACACCTCTTCACATCCCTCTAATCTTCGACTCCAACGAAGTGATCTCCACAGCGTAACCCATGGGGAACTTGAGGAACCCGTAAGGGTTGTTCGGATTGCTCGGGGGAATCGAATCTCCTCCTGCTTCCCATCAGCAAACAATGACTCGTATCCAAACTCCCATAGAATACATAGATCGACGAAATCAACTAACCTCAAAATTAGGGCTTTGGCTATGGTTGCGAGCGACGCCGTTTTCACCCCTACGGATGTGGTAAAACAGAGGTTGCAGCTGGAAGACAGTCCGTTCAAGGGGTGGGCGACTGCGTGAGCAGAGTATTTCTGAAAGAAGGGATTGGGGTGTTCTACGTGAGGTACCGACGACGTTGTGATGAACGTGTCGTTCACTGCCGTCCACTTCTCCACGTTCGAGGCTGCCAAGAGAGGGACATTAATGCTAGATAGCAGTGGCCAAGATGAGAACTTGGTGGTGCACGCGACAGCGGGATCGACAGCGGGGTGCTGGTGCCTGCGGTGAAGACACACCTGGACGTGGTGAAAACGCAGCTGCGATCGAGAAAGGCGAGCTCCATTGCTGTTGATAATTTTTTGTGGCTGGAAATTTTTTATTTGTAACAATGGTCCCACCATTGAGTGTTGTTAGTTTTTTAATTCAACAAAATGCAATTTGCTATTTAATGAAAGATAAAAGGGCAAATTTAATTTATTTAAAAAAGTTAAAGGGTTTTGATCCTAAAAAAATAGATGGAGAGTGTGTTTGATCCTGAGGAATAAATTGAGGGTCTTATATGACATTTTGCCCTAAAATAAATAGTAGTAAAATTACTATTATATCCCACCTTAAAAATATTTTACTCCATATACTAAACCATTAATCTCTTTCCACATAAAAAACAAAATAATCAACATCGCCATTTTTTGTCGGCCGCTGGTTCTCAGTTCTGAATCCATCATCGTCCACCCTCAATACACTGGTTTCTGCACTTATCCACACAATAAACTATCGTTAGTTATTCCAAAAGAGTATAATCAGGGAAATATAAGATTGAAATTAAACACTGAGAGGGATGATGACAGGTATGTGAAGAGGCTGGGAGTCGATAATATGGAGAAATAATGACGCTTTTCTTGACGAGATGGAAAAGCTCCGTAGGAATATCAACTCCAGAAATCATATTGTCGAAATATCAAAGTTTGAAGTTCTTCATTTCTGAGAAACTAAGAATGCACAAGTATAGAATTAACTAGACTTTGAGGCTAAAAATCCAAAAAACTTTTCAAAACTTTCTAAAACACTATTACTACTATGTCCAACGGCAATTAGGGAGAGAGAGGGGCCTTGAAGTTGGTAGCAGAGGATAAGGTTGAGTGATCAGAAAAGAATGATGAAAGGTACGCTTTTTGGGTTCAAAGGAGAACAAATGGAGTGTCGTAGTGGTGGTGGTTTAGGGGGGAATTTAGGAGGAGTCGTGGTTCGTTTATGGGGAGGCAATGGTTGGTGTGGTGAGGCTTAATGGGTGGATGGGTTAAGTGAAAAGGAGTATGGGTCTAAGTTTTGGGACGAGAGTATTATAGTAAAAAAATTTTAAAATTCGGGTGCCCTTAGGATATTACGGGCGACAATACGGGCGACAATAGCGCAACCATTTTTCTAATTTTAATTATGATTTTATTTTATTTTAATTTATTTTACTTTGTTGGTGATGTTAGGTGAATCATGAAAGAAAGAGAAAAGAATGTTTCGATATAACTTTATGTGAGGAATAGATGCGTGATTTATTTTTTTAATTGTTTTAATTATTAAATTTTAAAGTTAAAATTTATTTGAGATTAAATTAAAGTAGTATCATTTGACTTTTCTATATTGGATATAAATTATCAATTAAAAAAATATTAAAATTATAAATTAAAAAATATATATGGCGGGCCATTCCGCCTCCAACCCAACAAAGCCCGTGGCTCATTTGGGATAGCCCAGGCCCACCTGTAAATTGGTTCATAAAATTAAACCCAATTCACTTCTTTCAAAGATAAGGTATATTGGTCTAAAAGGTCTAATCTATTTTGACAGCTATAAAAGTAATCCCTCCATCCCACAAAATCTTTCACACTTTTTTGATTTGTTTGTTCCACAAAACCCTCCACACCTCAAAAAAGAAAAATCACTTTATCCAACAATCTTAAAAGTTACTTTAATTTTAAATTTGCCACTACTTTTTTACATACATATCATTACTTTATACTTTTTTATTACCTAAAAATACTACAATACCCTCAAAAGTCAACAAAAGTGATCAAAAAGTGTAATTTTTCTTAAACAACATCGAAACGTGAAGCGTTTTATGGGATGAAGAGCGTATATTATAAGGATATTTGGAAAAGTAACCCTTTTAATATGATTGGTGATTTTGTACATGAAGTTGCATATAATAGAACACTAAAGTCGCATAGTTAGCCGTGCAAATAATCCCATGCAGGCCGCTTGTGTAACTTAAGTGAGAAGGTAATTGTGTCTTAAAATTTTCAGAGGTGGTATTCTTCCAAAATTTTTATGGTAGGTGAAAATTTTCAAAAAGGTATTTTCTTAAAAAGAGGCATTTTTCAAAAAAATTATTGTAGGGATATTTCATCATGCATCTTGTTTTTGTAAAATTACCTAGTAATGCATAAAAAGTTACTCTTTATAGAGTTAAATTGTTACTCTTCTAAATAAAATAATGGAATTTTATTAATTCAGGGCCCAAATTATGGGTAAATTATCAATTCGGGGCTTAAATTATATTTTCTATCGATTAGGAGCCTGAATTATGTAAAACTATCAATTTGGGGCCTGAACTTAGGCCCTAAATTGATAAAATATGAGATAATATTTGACAAATTCAGGACTTGGATTGATAATTTTACATATTTCAAGCCTTAAATCGATAGAAAAAATAATTCAGACATCGAATTGATAATTTACCCATATTTCGGGTCCTGAATTGATAAAACTCCTAAAATAATAATGCTCATTCTACTCAACAAGAATATAAAAAAAAATGACAACTAATTTGAAAAATAATTTTTATTCAAAAAAGTAATAATTCATGTATTTATTAAAACTTTTAATCCTAAAATTGAATGAAATAATTATAAAAAAGGGACACTTATCACAATGTACAATGAGATAAAAAAAATTGAGTAGAATTCTCTAATTACCCCCTTATGAATTTCATGTGGCCAATTTTTGAATAGGAAAGTATTTGCTAATTTCCTAAAGCAATACAAAGAGAGAAAAAAATTGATTTTTTTTAGAAAAAACGTGAGCTTATATAAATTTTATAAATTAGTGGGATTTCTTTAATATTCTTGCTATTTTTTTGGATCAAGGAAATTTTTATGAAATCTAAATTTGTGAACAAAATAATTTCACTTCACTTTCAAATTATATAACAAAATTGTTATGTGCAGTATAAAAATTTGTGTGCAACATAAATGTTATGCAAATTATGTGTAGCGAAAATGCCATGTTAATAAAAAAGTATTTTGTGGATGTAAATATTATGTGAATTGTAGGTGTTATGTGCAATACAAAATATTATGTGCAGTGTTGCTTGTTTTCGAGTGCACACAAATAAATCTCCAAGTGTAGGGATATCGACTGTAGCAGCAGGCAACCAAGTTTTAATATCGAATCCTAGGGACAGTTAATTATCTATTTTCTAAAATTACTAAACTAAATAAAACATGTAACAAATTTAATTTTTTGTTGATTTTAAAACTAATTAATACTTGAAAAATTAAATAAAAAGCAATTAAATAAAATAAGAAAATTCAAGAATGAGAAATAGTAGCTCTAGGGGTTTTGGATTAAACTAATTAATTCAATCCTTTGATGGTCGGGTTCAATTCCTATAGATACTTATGGAAGAGTCACTAAACTTTACTAATCCACTTATTTGGTCTAAGCAAATTAGTAATTTATCTGGTTCATTTCCTAGGACTCTAGATTAATAAACTTATCTCACTCTCTAGGTACTTACTATATTATCCCCTCCCTCGTCAGGTACTAGAACTAATACGTGTTCCCTTTTTAGGTACTATAATTTTATTACCTAATTTCCTGAATATTAATAATATGACATTTCATCAATACCAATAACATCCATTGCAATTTCTATGTCTAATAAGCTAAAGAATCATTTCAATAACTTTAACTTATACAAAATAACCACATAATATAATTGTGCACACAAGTTATAATTATTTCAAGTATTAGTCAATATCATGAAACAACCACAAATGTTACACAAATTAAATTAAATAGTCTCAATGAATTTCATAGAAAAAGTAAATAAGCATTCTGCAATTTTGAACCCTTCACCAAGTATCAAATCAAAAATAACTTAATTCCCTAGAACTACAAAAAGTGTTTACCCCATGGAGTTATAAGCAACTTCCATGGTGTAAGAAAGATCTTACCACAATTTATATTTATTGAAAGAAGAATTGAGTTTAAAAATAAAACCCTGATCGAAGAATGTTGACAGTTCTTCTCTCCGTATCCTCCAATTATATGATCTCTCTCCTTGAATCGAACACACCGGATGATGGATGAAGTGGGTGGAATGGGGGTGTGATCGTGAGTTGATGAATAGGGGCGTGAGTGGTGTTGGATGGCGTTCTGTTCCGTGGAACAGAGTCGCATTCTCGGTTGGAATAGGGGCGTTCTGCCTTTTTTTCTCGCTCCCAGCGAATGTGGCTGCATGTGTTGGGCCTTTTCCATGAGTTGTTCTCGAACTGGGCCTAAAAGAACATGTCTTTTGATGGGCTTGGAGTGAGAGAGAACAATCATAAGGCCTTTATTCCACATAATTAAACTATGGGCCCACCACTTTTATTTGATCCATGAACTCTTACGTGGAACTAGATGTTTAACCTTGGAATGCAATTGATTTTTGAATCAACAAAGAATGTGTATGGGCCCCACTCCTACTTAACTTTCAATGAATTCCACCCAGCAACATATGAGAATGACCTGCCTCAAACATCCAAGTTACTACTTCAACAGTTCAACCCTTCACTTATTTTTCAATTCCTCACGCATTATCATGGCCCACAATCCGATTCGAATCAACAGCCACACCATTGACCATCCGTTCTTCAGGCATTTTGCTCTCTACCAATGGAAGTATATATCTCACAACTTCTATTTTGATATTTAATTCATTTCATTCCAAAATAGACCTATAATCTGCAAATCTCAACAATACCCATGAAGTTATAAAATATATAAAAATAAGTAACAAACTCCACAAACAAGGTTAAAATTATGCAATAATCATATGAAAATGGCTTATGAAAAGCACGAATTTCCGTGCTGAACATGCAGCTTAATTGTATGTGAATAAAAACATCAATATACAAAATATATATTATGTGAATTATTAATTTTTATGCTGCACACAATATTTATGTTGCACAATGACATTTATATTTCACATAATCATTTTTTTATGTGCAACAAAAAAATTTGTGTGCAGAAAATATTATGTGCACCGTAAATATTATGTGCAACAAAAAATTATGTGTGCAGCGTAAATATAATGTACTTTGTGAAGCCTAATTAATGTGTGAAACAAAAAATGTTATGTGCAGCGTATATTAAACGTTAGCGTAAAATGTTATGTGCAACACTAATTTTTGTGTAGATGTTATATGTCTATTATATTAAAGCTTCTTTCATTGGGAGTGGAAACATATACTCAAATTTCATCAGTTTTGTGAACAAGTTTTTCAAATAAAATGCAAATTTACTTGAAAACCTTGGAAAATCATAATTAAATTATATCACGAAGAATGAGCATCCAATATGGACATTGTTAGTTTTTTTTTCTAATAATGCCAATAATTGTTGATCTATGTGAATAAGGAAGGGAATTTATTGTGATCATTGACCATAATTAAATTGAATTGAATAAGGGTAATGTAGGTATGTTCACGTGATTTTGTGTAGTTATAAGTTAACTTTTAATTTCTTTGTGTCTAAGTGTAATTAGGTATTGAATTGTATATCTCTCAATAATTAATCCTATAAAAAAAGTACTTAATCGGGTAATTCAGGTATATTTTTAAAATTTGATACTCGATCAAAAATTATACAATCGGATTCGGGTATATCAAATCCCGAAATTTCAAGTACAAAATCCGAAAAATTCGAGTAATTCTTTTTCAAGTTGGTTCAAGTATTCGAAACCCCAAACGTATTATATACTCCCTCCGTACCACATTAAAGTTTACGTCTTTAATTTTGGTTTGTCCCAAGTTAATGTTTACATTTCAATTTTTTGTTAAGTTGAGCCTCATAAAATAATTATTTATTTCATATAGGGCCCACACACAACTAAGACAATCACCAACTTCACATTAAATATTATTTCTCCCAACTCACTACATATTAAAATATTATATCTCTTAATCCACGTATAAAAAATTAACATCAACATGAAGGAGGGAGTAATTCATTATGTAGGATGGTACAAGACTAGCAATTTAAAGAAAATTGTACTGCTTAAGCTATAAAAAATTAACAAATGAAAAGGCTTGACCATTCACATGTGCTGGTTTCATTTACAATATTTAGAAGTTTTTTTTTTTTTTTTGGGACAGTAGATTTACTATACTCCAAATAATTAATACTAATTATAGTGTGCACCCAGGTGCATCATAAGATATGGTGCACCCATATACAAATATAACATAAACATATACAATTAAGAGCAAAAATATATACAATTTAATTGTTAGTTTTTTTAATGAAAAATTAAGTGTAAAAAAATATACTATTATTAAAAAACATGTATACACTATTGAATAAAAAATTATACACATATGATGCTAATTTTTTTAATGAAAAACTTAGTATGAAAAAAGTATACAATTATTATGAAATATGTATACAAAATAGAATAACATGTATACAAAATATAATAAAAAGTTATACACATGTGGGTGCACCCAATATACACTCAAAAATTAATATATAGGTAATGAGTTCCTGAAATGAAGAAAAGATACTTCTTTAATCTCTGATGTAGACATATTCCTGTACATGGATCTTCAACTCAATTCCCACGTCTGCAGAAAAGGGCAATAAAGATTAAGATCGTAATATAAATAAAGGAACAGCACCATGTATATGTGAATAAGGTAATATATTGAATTATTGATCACTCTATCGTATATATTAATCTTTCTTAAAAATACTTTCTCCATCCCATTTCAATATTTACAATTTTCTATTTTGAGCGTCTCATTTCAATCTTTACATTTCCCTTTTTGGCATATGGGCTTACCTAAAACAATTCATTTATCATTATTGGACCCACATCCAATACTAATATACCTACACACTTTACATTAAATATTACTCCATATCTTTCTACTCACTATCCATTAAAATTCTATATTCCTTAATCAACGTGTAAAAAATAAACGTGAACATTGAAATGGGATGAAAGGGTACTTTTAAGACGTGAGTCACGTAACATAATAATATACTCTCTCTGTCAATAGTTTGGTATCCATTCAGAAGTATTACTCCCTTCATTACATAAAACATTTCGCACTTTTCTCGTTATTCCATCCCACAAACCTCTCATTCCCGAAAAAATAAACAAAACTTTATTCAATAACCCCAAAAGTTATTCTAACATCAAATTTATCATTCCCTTTTCACACTCACAACAATACTTTACACTTTATTTATTGCATAAAAATATTAAAATAACCAAAAAGTATTAAAGTTGGTAATAAGAACAACTTTATAAACAACGTGAAACAGTAAATGTGAAGCTCGTTATGAAACAGAAGGAGTATTATTTTATTTAAAGAGAACAATTGTATTACTGTAATGTAAGGGGCTATGGATGGAATTATTTTCCAAAAAGAGAAAATTGATACTCCCTCGGACAAGTTCAAATGTATCAATTTTACTATTTTGGGGGTCACTCCAAAGATATCCATATTCCTTTTTTTTTTTGTAAAAGGGCCACTTTATGACCCACCACTTACCTCTAATGCAATTATCCACTACACATAGTTCTCCTTAATTCATACATAAAAAGTAAACGGATAGCTTTCAAATGATCGGAAAGATTATTTTTTAGGGTGGATGTCCAAAATGCAACAAAAGGAGTATATGTTTCTCTTTTAGTTTAGTAAGTTCAAATGCAAAAAGAAAAAAAAAAATCCTTCAAAAGCTCTACAATATAACAATAATGTAGAGTCAATCCACTAAAGTGCAAAACTTTCACTTGAAATGTGGATCTCCAATACGTTATAGACGATGAGGTTTAACCTTCTAAATTAGCCAAGCAATGAATACGGTATTGTTGTATTGGAAAAATAAAAAATTTGCCATCAATTAAAATTTAAAGACAAAAGATAGAAGAACTACCAACTTTCTGTTCAAATACAATACTCCATCTTTATAAAAAGTAAACATATTAAGCTAGGATGGTCGATGGAGTATATTTTATAAACGTATTACAGTGTTAAATGCGTAGCACTCAACTTTCAGAATTAAAATAATACTCAACAAATCTAAACTCCGTATATTTTATTTTAAAAAATACTCTCTCCATCCCAATTTAAAGTAGATGCGAAGTTTAAAAAAAAAATATTTTTTTACCAAATTACTTTTAGAGGGTTATGTAATACTCATGTAATAAATGAAGTATAAAATAAAATTATTTTTTTACCAAATGACTTTTAGAGGGTTATGTAATACTCATGTAATAAATGAAATATAAAATATGTTATGTGTATTAAGCACAAGAGGTAAATGTAACTAAGATGTACTTTTGAAGGTTGTGGATTGATAATATTTTCTTTTTTAGATAATGCAGTTTAATATGGGACACAAGAATACAAAAAGTGAGAAATTTAATATGCTATATATGGAGGGAGTATCATAATGTTTAACAAATTTTGTACTTCATTTACTAAATAAAAGTTTATCTTATTCTCAAAAAATCAATGAAGTTAAAGATATGTACTCTCTCCGTCCCAAAGATATTGATACATTTTTCTTTTTGGGTTGTCCCACAAAAATTGACATATTTTCTTTTTAAGGATATGAGACCCGCACAAAAACAATTTATTTATTTACATGGGCCCACACATACATCACACTCACCACTAATACAACTATTCACTACATATTAAATATTATTTCTCTCACTTCACTTTACATTAAATTATTATACTCCTTAATCTCCGTGCAAAAAAAAATGTGTAAATTGTTTTGGGGTGGAGGGAGTATATTTTAAAAAAGGAGGGAGGTAATGTATATTTGTGATAATAAGGAATGTATTGGGTAATATGGCTAAGTGAGAGAGGGAGTGTAATATAGTACCTGAATTTTGCCATCAGAAGTACCAATTAGCAAGATATCTTGATTGGTATCAAAAGCCATGCAAAGAATTCTGGCAGTTGAACTTGTTTGAAGAGTCTCAACTCTACTATGCTTCTTTTTACACCAAACTTCAATGCTCCCAACTTTACCCCCCAAATAAACCAACTCTGAGCTCACACAAATCGCCCGTACGTCTAATGTTGATGTCAATGATCCAACCATGCTGTAGTTTGAAGTGCTCCATATCTGATTAAATTTTCACACATTCATCAGCCCGGCTCGTGTTTACGTTCCGTTCAGTTCAATCGTGTCTACGACTTACCTTTACGCTTGAGCCGTCCAATGAAGGCCCTCCTGCATACAACTCCCCCTCATCAACTTGCAGTGCATAAACTGGATTTGCTTTCCCCAACAGTTTCTTGGACCCTGTCTGTATGTTTCCTACGGTTCCCGTTGCCAAATCGATTTCCTGGAAGGATAGAACCGTCTTTTTGGAATGCATACAATACAAGTAGCAAGCTAGTTAAAGCAGTGAGTTGGTTAGAAAGGTACCTGAATGCTATTATCTTGGCATCCACAGTAGAGTCTTCCTTGCACAAGAGCCAGACTTTTCGCGTACTTGTGTTGATTTACTACTTTAGACGATCCATTCCACGAGTGTACCTGGTGAAAGCACGAATCAGGGTAATCCTCGACTCAACCACCTTCCATACATTCTCTCTTCTCGATGAATACTTTTTCACTCGTTTTTTCTCTCACATCAATTTATATTGATTTGACATAAAATTATCAGTATTCATGATTTTCAAAACCCACGTAAATATCAAACAAACATAACCGAATAGTTCTATGATCTCCACCTTAACACCAGCTCCTTGAGGAATATAGCATGCTAAGCTGTTAGCTACTACAAGGCTGTTTATCTGATCCTTCATCTCCTCCACTTGTTCACAGTAAATTCCTTCCTCAGTTACTATCCAAACCTGCAAATTAATCTTTCCATTCTTTAAATCCTTCTCAACAACAAGAATGAGCATGTGAATGTTCCAGCCACATACCCTCACAGTCCTATCGAGCGAACCGCTGTAGAGTTTCTCGCATGAATGTTGCACTGCCAAGCTGGTAACAGCTTTAGTGTGTTCATGTATTTCTTGGATGAGATGTAGCTGCTCATCGTCTCCAGTTATCCACACCTTTACCAAACAAGAAACATATAGCTTCATCAAACTCAATGTCGTAATGTTTCACAAACAACTCTGACCATTCACTATAGATACCTTTATCATTCCATCGGAATGGCCGGAGAAAATCCTTCCTTTGAAGCAAGCTATTGTGAGAACTTCACCATTGATACTGCAATCTTCTGTACTTAACTCTTCATGATTCCACAGATCCTACAAGCCCTTTGAAGATGAGGCATACCATATCATACATACAAGGGGTGTTTGCAAGAAACTTTGAAAGTTTTAATCACTTATTTTGAAAATGATTTTCAGAGAGCAAAAGTTGTTGCAAACACCTCTATAATGAGAAAAATGTAGGGGAATTCAAACCAACTTACAGCACTATTTTCATGCTCTTTTGAGAAAACTTTTAGCATCTCATAGGCCATAGCAGAGGATTTCTTAAGCTCCCTCAAGCCTTTTAGAATATCTTTCATATGACCTGCTAAATCTTGCAATCCTTCTGATGATAGAGGACACAGATGGCTTTAATTGAAGTGAAAAATAAAATACTTCCCCATGGATATGGACCACTGCTGTGCAGTGAACATTTTGTTGTTTCAAATGAGCTAGCTGATTCGTCTATGGCTCTGTTTGACACAACAAAAGTAGCTGTGTGTATGCACAAAAATGATCCACATCCATGGAAATAGCAAAAAAATGCAGCTTCAAATTGAAATCCCACCAACCAGGGTCACGGATGAAACTGTTCAGTCCAAGCATGGATAGAGCTCTTTCTTCTGTATTCTTCTCAGTTTTGAAAATGGAGACGAAGTGGTTGAGCAAGCATACACGTGCTGCTCCTCTTATCCCCGTGTCTGGGAGAACGGACAGCATGTGTACGAGCCATGTGGCTATCATGAAGCACACTGATTGTAACTCCTTGTAGTTACTTTTTAGGCCTTCAGCCAAAGCTTCAAACAGTAAGCCAAACTCATGGCTCACAAGAACAAAAGCCACTTTCCTTTCCCACTCTTGAGCAGCTTTCTCATCTTCCTGCAAACATTGGTAAAAAAAACTATATAACTTTTCATAATCTACAACAAAAAAGTACTTGTATTTCTTTGCTGTGTTTTATGCCATGCTGAGGATTGATTCTTGTTAGAATTCTTTGTTAAAAGGCAAAATGCTGGTTAGAGTTTGTGTGACAAGTAAAGTTTTCAAGTGCCATTATTCCATAGTACTATAAAATGTTGCAAGAGAGGTAACCATTTTATCCATGGCTTCAGCAGATTGGTTGTGACGGCGCTGATCCTTTCGCATGAAAGCTCTATAACTCCGATCAAACCCTGCACGTTTGAGAAGAATAGCTCTGGAAAGAGACTTCCCAGAATAAGAGAAACATCCTTGAAGAGATAACACTACCTCTGCAGCTGTAATTTGTGCAACTGGATACTCTGAATTTCTCAGACATGAAATAAGAGTATCTATAGACTCTTCTCTGTATATGCTCATCTTCCTGGGCTCATCCTGAAATAGTCATACCAGTTAAACTCAAGTTTCCATTGATTCACATATATATATAGTGTGTGTGTGTGTGAGAGAGAGAGAGAGAGAGAGAAGGGCACCAAAAGATCAAGTTGCAGAAGAAGGCCAGCCACAACAGGAGAGTGATCCAGGTGAGCATTTTGCAAATATAAGAGAAGAATATGCATTGTGCTAAATCCACCCTCTTCCTTTAAGACATGCAAGATTTGCTCATTTAAACTTCTCCTAAAGAATTTGAACAGAATAACCAACATGATTCACACAATTCCCTAAAACCAATCCAAATAAACATCAATACTAACATATACTCCCTTCGTCCCAGTAATTTTTGCATACTTCCTTTGTAATTATGCAAAAATTACTGGGACGGAGGGAGTATACATGTATATACCTGTTCAATTTAACTAGTTCTGAAAGGAAATGAACAATCTCAAATCGTTCTTCGTCATTAACTACAAGGAAGATCTCCAACAGGGGGGCTAATTCAGCTTTCTCAGCAATCATGTTCCTACACTTACCATCCTCAAGAATGCACCTCAACAGCACACTCACAGCACCCATCCTCTCTTCAACTTGCTCCCCCTCCAAACTATCCACAATCTTCTCAAATCCTCTGCTCGCCACGACCCTTCTAACTATCTCCATGAGATAATATTCGCTACAACTTCTAACTATCCGAGAGACGAGAAGCACCACCGCCATTCTCGGCTCCATACACATCTTCACCTCACAACCCTTGTCTAATTTGCTACTAAGCAATTCCAAGAGATTATCCACCAAGTCCATTTCTACTAAAGTCTTAGCTGAAGGGTTTATCAGATGAAGTAACACCACAGCCTCCACCAATCCATTCTTGAAAAGCTCAACAATGCATTCAACATCGGAATCAACTCGTGTCAGTGTGTGGACAACAGCTTCGTCTCTCGACCCGAGCTCGGTAAGAAGAAGAACAGTAGCTCTCAACACCTGAACATCCATAGAATTCAACAGTATCTCCACAAATCCATTGGTCACAGCAGGTTTCGAAAGCATGGATTGCATCATCCCCACCTCCCTATTCATCTCCCTCCAAATCCTCTCAATCTTAACCACTCCCATTTCAGCTTCCCTTAAGATTTCAGAAGTACACACCTCTGTAATCGCCACTCTCAGCTCTCCCATGGCGCCATCAATCGTGGCTTGGCTAATCACGCTTTTAGGTGAAACCGCACGAACCGCAGGCTTCAGTACCATATCCACACCTACAGAACTAGGGTTCTTATCCCGCCAGCTGGCAATCAGCCGCTTCAAAACGTAATTCGTTTTGGGTATCTGAGTTGTGTGCAGATTCTGGCGTGTAATTGGACAAGTGGTATTCCCCCTATCAATCCATTCTTTAATAGCTCTCCTCTCGTAGGTTTGACCCGTTTCGAGAGTAACCGGATCCTCGAATACGTGGGTCGTTATCGGGCAGACGAAGTCCTTTGGGGGAGTCATGTGTGGCCTTGATCCGCCATTAACGTTGTCGAGGTCTTCCATTGGGTCAAACAATGAGAAATCCTTGATATTTTCCTACAAGACATTCTTTTAATGATCACATCGCATAGGTTGTATCTATCTAGTGTGACATTGTTGATGATATCGATTACCTTTTGTGATGCTCATCAATGTAGTTTGCGGCAGTTGTGTTCAATTCTTGATTTATAAGAATTTGGGGGGAAACTCTCACTGGGAATAGTGAAGGAAACTTGGAGAGGCTCTTCACCCTATTAATTACCAATTCATCTCCTTCATCCCATATTCATGATTATGATCATCATTATTCATTAGATTATAAACTAGATGAGCTGTTTTATTGACTTTTCTGTTTGAATAGGTAGGTTGACAGATTCAAATCAAAGAAGAATAAACATGATTAGATGAATATTCCAGCAAGTAGTGTAAGAGATCATTCAAACAAGAGGGAGTAGTATCATTTCAAACAAAATCTAAGCAACACTGTTGTATTGTATCATTTACTCCCTCCTCCCTTCAGTTTAAAAGGTTACTTTTCTCCATTTTCGTCGTTCCACACATCTCACTTCCTTTTTGATGTATACATATTAAATAATAATAATATTTTTCAATTTACGTGAAAAAGACAAAAGACCCTTGTTAACAGGGACACAGAGGGAGTAATTGTTTTCTTAATTAATTAAATTTTATTTATTTATCACTTTTTATCTATAAAAAATTTTGGAATGTCTCGCGCGTTTGCCTTGCAAAGAATGATAAACCCCACCGTGTCTGGACAAATAACATCAAAACAGGACCACACTATATAATAATCATATAGAAGCTACCTACTGTATGTTAATTAATGCCGGAAATCTTAAAATATGCCGCTAAAGGACAACTCGTATAACAATTAATTGTATTAATTTCATTTTCAGCTCCCATAAATGTTAATAGTCCTACTATTAATGTTTTCTGGCAGATTTTTAAAAAAATAAGTCTATCATTGTATTATGACTCATAATAGACATTAAACTTTCTATTTGTTTGAGTACATAAAATAAATATTTGTGTGAGAGCGTTTTAGAATGAATTGAGTGAGATAATCTCACATAATAACTTTCTTAAGATGAATAAAAAATATAATATTCCAATAAAAAATTATACTCAATTTATAAAAAATAATAATATATAATTCATTGAATTATTTCATAAACAATAAATAATATAAATAAAAAATGATAAATTCTATTTTAAATGAAAGTGATAACATTTTCCATAAAAAAAATAATACTAAGTAATTATAGAAGTATAAAATTTTATCAATGGAATTTGAATCAACGAACTGTTGACTCGAGATCGCTTATATGATCTATAAAAGTTGTACTCGTACGAGTACGTATGCTGTGAATCTAGCCGGCAGGTAAGTTGGTCAGCATGACAAGTTCATAAATTATTTTAAACAATTAATTTATTGAATTTATGTTGCAATTGCAACTTACTCCATTTGGTTATATAATTAGTTTTTTACCTTTCTTTTTCCAAATTTGGCCTTTCTGGATATTTAATAAGGCTTACACTGAAGCCTGCGTGCTACTGGCACCCTTCACACAACACTTCATGAGAGCTCTCCATGCTAATTAATATACAGTAACTTCACCTCGCGTTAACGTTGACGTTTGTTTCTTTACATAGATTAAGAGATATGATGTTTTAATAGATAATTATAATATTTAATGTGTAGTTGTGTTAGTGTTAAGTGAGCCAAAATAATTAATTGATTTATGTGGGTCCCACCTGACAAAAAAGGGAAATATAAACTTTAACTTTAACAAATTAAAATGGAAAACGTAAACTTTAATAAAGAACAAAGGAATTATTTATGACTCTTTATGCAAGTACATATACAATAAAAAGTTAGTTTGGTGTGAAACGTGTTCACATGTAAATTTTATTATTTAAAATTATTCTTTAATAATACGTACAAAGTTATCCTTTGAAGAGTAATTAAACAATAATTTTCATGTATTAAAGAGTTATCCATAAATCAAAATATGTAAAAATTTGAAAAGTAATTTTTTTCCCAAAAGTAATACTACTCATTCCGTCCACTATCAATCTATCCATTTTACCATTTTGGGTTGTCCACTCTTAGTTTATTAATTTCCACTTTTAGACATATGAGACCCACACATCTACTAATACAAATAAAATATGAGACCTACATACCCCACTAATGCAACTACTCACTACACATTAAATAATAGTAATACTTATTAATCCACGCGCAAAAAACAAACGGATAGATTGGGGATGTACAGAAGGGGTAATTTATCTTTTTGAAAGCAATAAAAAAAATAAGATTACACGAGTTCATATAAGTGTTGCTACATGAGTAAATCATAGTAATAAAGATGGTATTAATGGGTTATAAAGTGAAGAAAAAGAAAATTAATTATGCGACATTTTTCAAAATAAAACTTTAAGAAAGAGCACTTAAATTTAATTTTTGGATAAGTGATTTATTTTAGTGACTGCAAAAAAAAAAAAAATGATTAAAAGCGACGGCGCTTGTAAATTTTTTTACAAAATATATACTCCTCATACCATTTGAATCTTTCCTTAATTTTATTTTGTACGTTTCATTTTAATTTTCATGTTTTTTTTATACATGAGACTCATCTAAAACAATTAATATATTATCATGAGACCCACCTCAAATACTAATATATATATCTACTTTACATTAAATATAGTATATCTTTCAATCTAATATACATTAAAATACTATAATCCTTAATTAACGTGCAAAAAGCAGATAAATATTGAAAGAGGGAGTATAGGCTATGGAGTATTAGGTATTACTAATTTTTGTATGTGAAAAGTAATTATATATATATATATATATATATATATATATATAATTTAGCTTTTCACTATTTTGAAATTTTTAGTTTTTTGAGTAAATATTTGATAAGAGTATACTTTTTTCAATGATATACTCTCTCGTTTCATTTCAGATAACACATTTCTATTTTGAATTGTATTATAAAAGCTTGTACATTTCCAAGTGATGTTTGTTTTTGGGTTTTAAACCTAAGTTTTGGTTTTCAAAACCCACAAGCAGATTTTAAGAACCACCCCTATATATACCTACTAAATTCTCCCACCTCAATTAATACACTCTCTCTTTTAATCTCTCTTCTCTTATTTAATTTTTTAAATAAATTAATACATTGATTTGACATAAAGGTAAAACCTACCACACCAAAAACAAACATAGAACTCACTATTTATGATTTTCAAACCCCACATAACCCCAAACCAACAATCACCTAAAAGAGTAAAAAGTTAAACAAAATCACCTTTTTCCCATACATTTTATGTACAAAACACTTTATTTACAAAAACTTCACCCATACCTAACAAACCTAACATACTTCATTATTTATTTATTACAAAAAATTACCATAATACCCTAAAAGTTATCACTTTTCTTAATTTTCATGTCGGGGGAGGGATGCAAACATTCGTAGGACGTATATGCTAAAAATTAAAGTATAATTAGAGTATCTTTAAAATTAAAATTAAAAATTAAAAATTAAATCCAAAAAAATATAATAGAATATGAATTCTACATCAAATCAATTGAATAATTTTTTTACCAATATTTAAATAGAAACAACTCTTATTTATTAAAATATACCAATGTATTTTAAAAGTAGAAAATGAGATTATAGTAGGTTTTTAAAATATGGTTGGCAACTAAGGCATACATGAACATGGTAATTCGGTTTTACCATGACACAAGTACTCGTGTAATATGATAATTCCGTAACAGAGTCAATTATGATCGGTTAATAAAAAAAAAACCATATTGAGATAACATAGTTTTAATATTAATATAAATAACATTCTATCATATCATATTCAAAAAAGAAAAAGTAAAAGCATAATTGGAAAAAATGAAACGATGTAAAGAAAATGAGTTTGTATCTTGGAAATTTGTTATAAGGTACATTTTGATTTTCCAAAATTATTTTTCAGATTAACTATTACTTTTTTTTTTAAAAAAAATCATCTAAAAAAATTATAAAATTGAACGTAATATTTTTATTTAAAGGAGTGAGTGGTTTATCATTTGAAAAGTAATTTTTCCTATTCTAAATAAAAAATGGAATCTAAGTTGTATGGATGATGGGTTCAAAAAAATATTCACCAAATTTATTCTTCAAGTTTTTGTTTTAAAAAAGAAAGATCAATGCAAAAGAGTAATAGAAATAATTCAAGAAATTAAACAAGCATTACATTACATTGTACCGTCCATTTGTTGACTCGAATCTTCTGGTCTGCAAATTCTGGTCAACGCCATTACAGGAATCCCCATTATCATCACTTTCAGTTCCATTCTTACTCAACACTACCATTGGTGGAACAATCACTTCATCTCCACCTCTGTTTTGCAGAACCTCCATAAAATACAAGCAGAATATCCTGCAATTTTCGTCGAGTAAAATCTGATAATCCTTCTCCAAATTCCTGACCGCCAAAGCCTGATCGGCGCTCATTTTGGACAACACAGCCGTTGCGGAAACAAACCAACGATCTTCGCGATCGCTGTCATAACCACAGGTCAACGGCTGTGACGATAGAATGCCAATCTTCGCTGGTTGTACAGAAAGGAAGAGAAGGAGGTGGTGGGATTGGAGTGGAGGAGCTTTCCAGCTAGGCGGAGAGACGAGGACCGGAGAGAAGGGCTGGTAGTGGAAATGGCGGTTTCAACAGTTTGATGGGCGAAGTTTAATGGGTTGATGAGGTTAAACGGGAGTGTTTTGAGGAAGATGGAGGTGAGGTGGCGCCGGAGATCGGATTGGGTGAGAGTTTCCGAGAGGAAGGCGGCGGTGTGGTGGAGGATTTGGGCGGAGGTTGTGGTGGGGGACATGGTGGCAATGAGTGTTGTTGGAGAAGGGATTGTAGTTTATTAGGTAGTAGGGAAACGTCTTTTACCTGTGGCGATGGCCAACACTAGTTCTGTCATTTGTTTCTTGTGGTGGTGCCAAATGTACATATTTTATACGCCTTTCGTTTTGAAGCTGAATATTTCAACAAGTATTTCAAATTAAAACGAAAATATTTTCGAAAATGAATAAGAAGTAATAATAATTTAATAAAAAATTATATTTGAATTAATAAAAATTATTTTGATGTAGTAAATTATTTTATGAATAATTTATTGTTTAAATAGAAAGTGAAACTCCCTCTATTCCATTTCAATCTTTACATATTTCTATTTTGAGCGTCTTATTTCAATCTTTACGTTTCCCTTTTTGTATATGAGACCAACCTAAAACAATTAATATATCACCATGGGACCCACATCCAGTACTAATACACCTACCAACTTTACATTAAAATATTATTTCTCTCACCTCACTCCATACTAAAATATTATACTCCTTAATCTACGAGTAAAAAGCAAACGTAAAGTTTGAAACGGGACGGAGGGGGTACTCTCTCTGTTTCATAAATAAGTTCATAGTTATTGTAAATACGGAGTTCTAAAAAAATTTTTTTCATCACTTTATAACCCATTTTGGGCGTCCGCCCCAAGGGTCTCATTTCCTTTTTTATCCACACACACCCACTAATACAACTAAAAAATGGGACCCATATCTCCACTAATACAACTACTCACTACATATTAAATAACAATACTCATTAATCTCCGTGCCCAAAAGCAACTGATACCCTTGAATCCGGACGGAGGGAGTAAATATTAGATAAAATACACTTATTCACTCTCGTTTAATCTCTACTGCTTGTTTATTTTAATTGCTATTTAAATTATTTGTTTATTAGTTACTAAAATCATCACAATTATATTGCCAACTAGTCTTAGTAAGTTAGATTATAATAAAATTAAATTGATAATAATACGTCCATTGGGTTCGATAATTACTTGGTCGCTTATCTAAGCTACAATAGCATCCTTCACACTTGGGGATTAATATTGTGTGTTGAGAAAATACTTATCTAGTTCTTGGTGCCGTTACGGGGGACGTCATTAATTATTAGTTTATTATTTCTAGTTTAATTGAGACTATTTTATTCTTGTCTTTATTTTCTAATGCTTATTTTTGTTAGGTGTATGCTCACTAGATCAAAGGTAGGAGAGTTAGCACCTTATAATCCGGAGATTGGAGCATCGTCGAGGAAGAAAAAAAAGAAGAACAACAAGAACGTAGAACCAACGACAGCTCTTAATTTAGGAGTTGAAGTTGAAGAGCTGACCTCGAAAGCGATTGAAGCTGCAACCGAAGACAAGTCGGAAGCAGAAGCAGTCAACATGGCCGATTTAGAGCGGGCAAATCCGGATAATCTTGTCATCCGTGAAGTCTTTAAGAACAACGGAGGAGGCAATGTGGGGCTGTCAGGAGCAAGGGGGACCGAAGCGGATTTTGATCTTCACCCTACTCTGATCAGCATGATTGAAAGGAGCCCCTTCTCTAGGGGAACCTTTAAAGATCCTCAGCAGCATCTGAATAAATTCTTGGGGTATACAAGCACACAAAAGAACGCAGGAGATCATGAAGATGCAAGGAGGATCATCCTATTTAAGTTCTCGCTTACTAAAAGAGTGAGAGATTGGTACGATACTCTTAATGCTGCTAAATACACTACCTGGGAGCAATTGAAATTGAAGTTCTTGTAGCGATACATGCCACCTTCCAAGGTGTTTAAGATGAAACAAGAAATCAATCAATTTGCTATCAGTGGTAATAAGAAATTTCATGAGGCTTGGGACAGATTTAAGGACATGTTTAGAAAGTGTCCACAACATGGGCTATCTAAAGCTCAATACATTAGTATTTTTTACAACGGATTGGATTGTGATTCTTGAGTTTTACTGGATGCTTCGTCAAATGGAGCACTGATTACAAAGTTATCCGTTGAGGCCGAAAAACTCTTTGAGGATATTTCAATAAATTCAAGAGATTGGCCAACTGATAGAGTGAGAGGCATTTATGTTCTTGAAAAAGTAGCGCAGGTTGAGCACACCATGGTTAAGTCAAGTAGAGAGAATGAGATTATCTCTAGTTTGGCTAACATCAACAAGTTACTTGAGTCTCAGCAAAAGCAGATTACTGACATAGCTCAACGAGTACTAATTATGCAGCAGGATGTTTGTAATGAAGGAGCTAGCCAAGAGGAATTGGAAGAGGCAAACTACACCATGGGTCAAAGTATTCAAGGAACGAGGTTCCAAAATCAAGGAAACCAGAATTACCAAGGGAACTTCAATAATCGTGGTCCCCCTGGTAATTATCAACAACCAAGGAGGCCAGAGTTTTCATGGAGTAATCCTAATACATCAGTACAACCTCCTGTTGGTGTTGATCTAGGGGCTAAGGTCAAAGAAGGAAAACCTGATTTTGAGGATACGGTGAATAGGTACATGGCGAGGAATGATGCAAGAGTGGATCGTCTAGAGGCGAAGTTTGAGGCAAAGATTGATGCAAATCGTGAGGACATATCTAAGCAGATGAAGAACTTGACGTTGTTGATGGGGCAGATGGCAGGGAATATAAATCAATTGACACAAACCGTAGAGAAGGAAAAGTTTCCATCTCAAAGTATAACAAACCCGAAGCAGTGCAACGCCATCACATTAAGGTCTGGAATGCAGTATAAGGGATCCATGATGCCAGAAATGACTTTTGAAGCTCCAGGAGCTCGATTCAACCAGGGTTTGACCAAGCCAGCAGGTCGAACCACATTCTGGAGGTCGAACCAAGCACCTGGGTAACCTCCGGAGCATCCAGAAGGCTGGTTTGATCAACAAAATAGTCGTTCGACCAACCCTGAAGGTCGAACCAGCCTGTCCTCGACTCTCTATTTTTCTGATATTGGGTTCGACCAACCATGATGGTCGAACCATGATCGAGCCGACCTGTCTGGGAGAGAACATACTTTCTGAAGCACGGTTCGACCATTACATACCTGGTTCGACCAACACCCATGGTTGAACTGAGGTCGAACCACCTCGTCCTGCATCGTTTTCCACGCGTAATGCTTTACCTGATGTTAATGCTACTCCAGTGTCATCCCAAGGATAGAATACTGAGCTTATAGCGGAGAAAAAATGGGGAGGAGCAAAGAGATTGAGAGTCGAGAAGGACAAAGCGGAGAAGGTTGAACGTGATGAATGGGGGATTCCCAAGATGAAGATACCTCCTTCATTTCCTTTCAAGTTAGTCAAGAAGGGATTGGAAGAAAAGTTCAAGAAGTTTACTGATATCATAAACAAGATAAGCTTGAGCATTCCTTTCTCTGAAGCAATCTTGGAGATGCCCTACTATGCCCGCTTTCTTAAGGATATACTATTGAAGAAGAGAAGCTTGAACGGAATTGAAATGGTGAATTTTTCTATGAACTGCAGCTCGATCATTCAGAGGAAGCTACTAGCTAAGTTAACGGATCCGGGAAGCTTTACTATTCTATGTGAGATTGAAAAGGGGCCGGCACGACGAGCCTTGTGCTATCAAGGGGCAAGCATTAATTTGATGCCATTGTCCATATTTCAAAGGCTTGGTTTGGGAGAGTTAAATCCCACAATGGTTGCTCTATAATTGGCGGATAGGTCTATGATTTTTCCAAAAGGTGTGATTGAAGATGTTCTTGTGAAAGTAGAGAAATCGATCTTTCCTGTGGACTTTCTAGTGCTCGAGATGGAAGATGATAAGAATAATGTTCCCCTTATCTTAGGGAGACCATTCATTGCCACTGCTGGAGCGATGATTGATGTTCAAAAGGCTAAGTCACAAGTTCCAACCAGGCATCATAGCCTCAAAATTCCTCACAATGAAGCACAAGAGAGCTAAGAAAGATTTTCTCCTTATGGAAAGCAAAAGAAAGCAAGAAAAGCACAAAAAAACAAAAACAACAAAAAAAAGGAGAAAATACGTGCCAAAGAAAAGAGTAAGGACTTAAACGTGCGCCGGTGCAATATGATTAAGTAGGAGTTCATTGATGCAATTTTTCTAATTCAAACCGTAGAAAAGTCAAGTAACAAAGAAAACATACCCTTAAACTTAAATTAGGCAAAATTGAATTTAAGTTGAGAAAATGTTCGTTACCTCAATTTGCACCACTCCTTTGCTCTTCAAGGCCAATACCATGGCACAACACTTTCGTCCCTACAAACACAACCATAAAATAAAAAAAAACAAAAAAATAAATCAAATAAAAATGTCCCTATCCTAACACTCAACGAAACCCGAAGTCACAAATACAACTAAATTCCCCGGCAACGGCGCCATTTGATTGGCCATAATATAGTGGTATGACCAATTAAAGAAATTATCGAACCACAGGGAGGAAGGTACTAGGGTCTAAGCGATCTCGTGTTTGTCATAGTATTATAGAGATGAACGAGAAGGGGAGATAATCAAGAAATGACAATAAAATAAAAGGATAGATGAATGAGAGATGGACGAATGAGCCAAGTAGATAGAGATGAGACGAATGAGCCAAGTAGATAGAGATGAGATTAACAATACTTAAAGCATGGAAAATCTAGGTATTATGCAATGAATTCATATGTGTCATGGGAAAAAGGCTAAGGGCTAACACTAAGATCACCTAAACTCCCTCTCAGAATGAATAGGATATGGAATGACATTCATTGGATTGGTTCTCACTCAAACAATTCCAACTAGGTACTAAGCTTGAAATGAGAGTCCCTTCACATAATCTATTGACTTCTCAATCTAATAAATGATATGTTCTATCAAAGGGTTCTAAACTATGAAGGACTTCTCAATCTCTTCACAATCTATAATGCACATGAAGTGTTTGATGAAATGATTCACTTAATTATCCTAAATATGCAATTGACTTCTCAATCTAATCACATGCTTAAAACAATTAAACACACAAATAATCATAAACCTCAAGATCTAAAGCATCAATGATAGAAAATCAATTAACCCAATCAACATAATCATTCAATTGCAAAATACCAAAAATTATCTAACACAATTCATATTGCTAATCTCACAAGGGAGATTAGCCTCTCATATCCATAAGAAAATTAACATAGACATTAAATTCCTTACAAAACATGATAAACAATAGGTTTCAATACAAAGTTTAGATGAAAACTCCCTTGGATGTCTCCAATGGTGATCTTCTTCTCCCCCTTGCAATTCACCTCTCTTCCTTGCTTCTCTAGCTACTTGGATGAAGGATTTGATGGTTGGATGAAGGTAGATCCAAAGGATGAAGAATGGATGAAGGTGAAGGTGAAGAATGGAGGAAATGGTGTGTGAGGTGTGTGTGGAAGGGGTGGAAATCGGATCTTCTTTATAAAATTTGAATGGAGGGGTATTTATACCCTTATGGGCCTTCTAGAAGGATTCTAATTTTTTTTCTGATCCCAGACACGACACGAGTCGTGTGGCGCAACACGGCCATAAGGTGCCCGTGTTGCGTGAACTGATGCTCCCGCACGGCCTCTCCTTACAGGCCCGTGTTGGCTACACGGGTCGTGTGCTGCAACACGAGTCGAGCTCCACAACACGGCCAAGTGGTGGTCGTGTTGGATGAATAGATGTTGCCGTACGGCCATTCTGGACAGGCCCGTGTTCGCTACACGAGTCGTGTATTGCGACACGGCTCGTGCCACCGACACGGCCAGTCGTGTTGCTGCTGCCCTGATTCCTTCACTGTTTTGGCTCGTTCTCCCTCGTTTCAACTCCGAATTAAGATCCGCTTTTTCCTATGTCTTCCTTATCATATCTAGCATTAAATAAAAAGTAAAAATCATAGGTTTAAGCTCATTCACACATATTTCAATAAAAACACAAAATACAACCAAATAACATACAAATACGGATAAAAATATACGAAAATACACATAAAAAGATACTAAAATCTAGGTGAAAATATCACTCATCACACCCCCAAACTTAAAGTGTTGTGCATCCTTGCACAACGAAATGATAAACCAAGGAGAGTGATATTCACCTAGGAAAAGACTAAACGAACATAAGTAATAACACACCAATAATAATAAGAATTACAAACTATGCTAAGGCATCCTACAACATTAGATTCATGACATGAAGAATTAACAAGTTCAATCACAAGAGAATGATAGTGTAATATAGTCCCTTTTTTAAGTCCAAGCCTTACATAGGATATAAATGTCACTCAACACTCTTTAAAATAGGGTAAAACAACACTCATCAATCGATTGGCTCGACTCGCTATAAGCTTGCTCGTGGACTACATTCACAAACCACCAAAGTTTACATTAATGATCAAAAAGGTCTTTAATTGGGATGTAATGATAGGCTCTTTGGTAGGGTAGGAAGAATATAGGTAATAGTGACTAAACGAGTGTAAGTAATCGAAGAGATGATCAACTTCCTCAACTTCTCCACTTTTCTTTCTTCCTTTCTCAACTTTGGTAATCACAAGCACTAATCATCAATTTTCCTTAGATTTTGACCTTCTTTTAATGCATGCTTCCTTCTTTGAACTTTTAAGTACTTGAGCATATTGTTATTGCTTTGCTCATTTTCTTATTTTGAGGTTGCATGTCCATTCTTTCTTGTGTTCTTTTTCATCCTTTTTCTTGCTTGTTTACCATTTCCTTTTTTCTTTTTCTTCCTTATCAAACCTTTCTAGTTACCATCTCCTCAATCACCCACACAAATGGTATATATATAAGGCTTAAATGGGTAATCATGGCTTGTAATGTGCGTATATCACAATAAATAGGCTTTAAGGCTCAAAGTGGTTGACTAGGGATGATGTTCATGGTAGGGAAATATATGGTAATGACTATAATAACAAGGATGGCCTTAGATCATGTCACTAATCTCCATAAATCGGGCTCGTTCCTATAGTCCTTGAGCAAGTTCTAGCTTATCAAACACAACCAATCCACTCATGAAGAAAAAAAAAACCATGTATGCACGGTTGAGGCTCAAATGCTCACAAGCTTGTGCTCGGACCTTAAGAAACTTATTACACCACATTCATCTCAAAATTGAACAAGTTAAGTAAAACATGTCATAATTCGAAAGTATAGAGATTCTTAATCATAACTTGTCATCACTTATCACAACAACATGTCATCACTCATATTCAAAAATGACTCACAACCTCCCTAAACAAACCACCAAACATACCAAGACAAAAATAAGAAAACACACAAAACATAAAATAAAGACTCAACAAACAAGAAATAACCAAAAACACATAACATGCAAGAATAAAAATCACCATCATAAAACAATGAAGCACACATCCATAACATCCATAATCAATTATGCTCACAATCATCCCAGCCTTTATTGAAAAAGAAATCCTAACTTACGAAAAGTAAACATCCCAAAACATAACAAATTAAGTAGCATGCTAATCACATCAGTACAAATCAAATCAAATTATGCTAAGCACGTAAAAGTGGTAGGGTGTAGAATGAACTCTCTCAATAAGCATTTGATAGTGGAAGTTGTTAGCTCCGAGCTCAATTCGTGCTTCCAATACCCTTCATACATGCTCAACAAAACCATTAGCTCAACAATTTCATTAAAAATATGGACTATCATGCACTTCAACACGACCAATCATACCAAAATCAAACCAATGCTCATGAGAAAAATTCAAAATTAGCCCAAAAACACGAAAAGTATATGGCTTCAAAACAAAGTATGTCACACCATGTCATATCCCCCAAACTTAAATTGAAACAAGAGTTTCGAGTTAAGTTTGCAAAAAAAATAGTGTGACGAACTTGCACCTTCAATTCAAGCTCTCTTCGTATCTTGAAAACTCATTCTTCTCACAAGCACGATCCACCTACAAGGCAAAAATGCAAGAAACAACAAATCTATCATCCTTATTGAAAGCATTAAATAAAGCAATAAAGATAATGATGGGTTGCCTCCCATCGAGCGCTAAGTTTAACGTCTTCAAGCCGGACGGGATATGGAGAACTCATCGGAATGGCCACGGATATCTTTCGTCCTTGCCATCGAATTTTAACCGTTGTGCTTCTTCCTCTAATAGGCACTTATGGCAAGTAACGACCTCCGTTGCATCCTTCGAGCATGGCTTTAGAAATTCAACTCTCTTGAGCTTACACTCCATTGCCCTCTCCATTCTTGAACACCACTTATTCCTCTTTACCAAATAGATCCCCAACATCTCTTCAAGTTCTATTTTGTTTCTAAGAATATAAGAAAAATCAATGGGTAATACAAAGTCAACGTAAACAATATTATCAAGTTCAAGGCAACTTAAAGAGTTTAAAGGTTTAGAAATGCTCATTTCACTCTTCAAGTCATCATCATTTGCTTCTTGACTTTGTTTCTCTTCATCAACATCATTTGCCTCAATATGCTCTTCAATCACCTCATTTGATTCTTCATCCCCCAGATTCTCTTCTTTCTCCAACTCTTCTTCGACTTTGCTCTCCTCTTCCAATTCTTCAACTTGTTGAAAATTGTTCAAAGCACTTACAATTTGGCTTACTTGATGCTCCAAGGCTTTGAATCTTTGATCATTATTTTCCTCAATAGCCTTGAATCTTCTTTCATTATTTTCCTCAATAGCCTTGAATTTTCTTTCATTAACTTCATCACTCTTTCTCCTTGTTTCAATCAACTTCTCAATCAATACTTCTAAAGATGATTTTTCTTCTTCGACTTGTTGAAATTCTCCTCCCTCTTGGTTGTCACAATTCCATTCTTGAATTGGTGGATAATTCCCATGAAAACTTCCTTCATAGTTATGTTGAAAATTTCCTTGGAAATCATCCACTCCCATGAAAGAAACATCTCCTACTTGATGCGTAGGCATCCTCCACTCTTCTTGCTCCATAGGACTAGGAATCGACACACCTTGCACATTTTGAGCACCCCCAAACTTGAATTAGACAAGACTTGACCATAAGCACCTTGATTCATCATCCTTATTTGTCCTGTCACTTCCAAAGTAACTTGGGTAATTATCTTGGAGGATTCATTTTGAAGAAAACTTGATTGAGAATCTTGACCTTCATCACTTCCTTGAGCACTTCTTCTATGTAATTCAAGTAAGGCGTAGTTTTGGAACGGAGGAGAAGTGTTGGTGTTGGGATTTTGTGGAGAATAAGTGTATGCTTGATACGGGTGGAATGTACTTCCATTGTAAGCTTGTTGCCATTCTCCATTTCTTCTTTGATTGTAGTATTGAGAGCTATCTTGATTCATTTGGAAGTTGTACCCATAGTTGCTCTCATTCATGTAGCCTCTTGATTGTGGAAGTGGAACCCTATAACTTTGATCCCCAAAGACATTTGTGAATTCGTTCCAACCATCCATTTAAATGCTCTTCTCACGGCTTACTACAATTCTCCTTCAAACTTACTATTTTTGGCTTTGATCCCCCTTCCTCTTCTCTCAAGGTAGTGTCAAGTACCTATCAAAACGAACAAGTGAGATCAAAAATTTTCCAAAACAAATAATAAAAAGCAATAAAAATATCTCTATTAATACCAATCGAAACACTCCTTCGTTAAACCACTAGCAACTGTTGCCTCCCCGGCAACGGCGCCATTTGATTAGTCGTTAATAGTCCGGGCGACCAAGCAACAAAATATCGAACCCAAGGGAATTTAGGATTTGTGGCCTTCAAGTTATAGTCTCGTATTAGTTAGGGACGACCGAGAAGAGAGATAATAAAAACAAGAAAAGAAACTAATTACAATATTTTTGGAATTTTCAATGCAAAGGAAATCTTCATGATGCAATTCAAATGGATCAATCATGCAACACATCTAATTGCCTCCCAATTTAAACTATCATAGTAAGAGCGATCACTATTTTCACCTAAACTCTCTCTCGAGATGAAGAGGATGTAGGCCCTTACAAAGACCCTAAAGTAGCACATAGGATCGATACCATAGCGAACACCTCCCAATAGGTACTAGTTACACGTACGAGTTCCCTAAAAGGTACTAAATCATAGGTAATATTCCCTTTCTAGGTACTATGAATTCACTAAGGTTGGGTTCCCCTCACTAGATTAATTGACCTCTCGATCTAACCTCTCTAGTGTCCACTTATGTAGTTCTAAACATGAGAGGTCGTCTCCAACTCTTCCCACATTAATCCACATAACCCACATGATGAAATGATTAAATTAATTCCTAAAACACATAATTGAACTCTCGTTCTAACCACATGCACTAGATAATTAACCACACAAATCAAACATATAGATTAAACAATTAAGCATCCATAAATGAAACTAATCAAAGCCGGAATTGCAATTTAAATAATATCACAAATTAATCCATAATCTAAACATCACTTAAACATCCAAAACATAGAAAATAAAAAGATAATAAGTAGGATTAGATTACACCTTAATGAAGTTTTACATCCATGAGGATCATCATTTCCTTGGTGTCCCCACCTTCTTGGAAAATAATAAAATCCTAATTTAGAAAAAAAACATTTAAACTACGGACGGATCCCTCACCCCGAAAGGGGGAGGGATCTCAACTATGGAGATCTTAAAAAGCTCTCCTTAACTATTGAATCTAATTATTCAATTTAATGGAATTTAATGGGTGAGAATTGATCCATGGTGGCTTTCATAGAAGATGGTATTTATAGTGGTAAGGATGAGAGAAATTTGAGTGAGTTTTCAATGTGGGACAAGTGGGGTCATGTAGTAGTAGAGTGAGAGGAATTTGTGGTAAGTAATCAATGTGGGATAATTTAGCTCATGGCACCAAAAATGGGATTTATAACAATTTTTCCTTTGGCCCGTTCTTGCTCGTTTCAACTCCAAATCGAGCTTCATTTTCTCCCACATCTTCCTCTTCACTTGTAGAATCCATTTTTATCAAAATCACCCATTTTTCTGCAAAAATAAACAAAAATACCTTTCTCCAAACAATCAAGCAATTAATAGTATTTTCATTAAAATCATGCTCAATTATTAAATTAAAGCCAAAAAAATCCACTTAAAATCTAGGTGAATTTCACAACGATCAAACCCCCAAACTTAAAGTGTTGCTCGTCCCCGAGTAACGAAAAAAAAGAAAGAACGAGGAGGGGAATTCACCTAGAATTGAATCAAGATATCAATGAGATTGAGTCACTTCAAAGCTATTTCAATTCAATCAAAACAAGCGACAAGATATCAATTTAAATGCATACAAATTAAATTTAGGAAATATGCAAGCAAGTGAGACTTTCACTACTCCTCTCTAGATTTTGCTTTTCACTCTCACACTCAAGGGGTGTATAGGAGAAGTGTATACTCTCAAAAATCAATTCAAATGTATGTCATTACCATATGCTTGTCAAAGGTCTAAACTCTCTACCACTTGTATGTGTTAATTATTGAATCAAAAAGGTCTTTAATGGGGTTGTAATGTAGGCTCTTTGGTCTTGGGTAGGAAAATTTAGGAAAAGTAAGCTCAAGATTAGTAGAGAATTTAAGTAGATTGATCACTTCAACTCTTATCCTCTCCTTTTCTCTTTTCACCTCAAGAAAAATGTAATTTTCCATCCAACACACTAACGAACTATTTTTTTTTCTTCCACTATTGAGTTTTTTTTTCCTCTCTTTTCCACAATGGCTCTCTTAACATTTTTCTAGTAGAGCTCCTTTATGCTTCTTTTATACAAGCTTCACTCAAATTTTCTTTTCACACAACCTCCATTTTTTTCTTTTTCATCTTTTCTCCATCTTTTCTTGCACTTTCACAATTTCTCTCTTTCCAAACTTTCTTGTAAGCTCAATTCAACCACTTCATCCCCATTAATCATCTACTAATCAATAAAGGTGATTAGGATATAAAATATGGATAAAAATGACTAAATTTGTAGGTTGCCAAAGAAATAAGGATAATAAGCTCAAAGGGGCAAACTACGAAATAATTTCATTTGGTAGGATTAATTTGGCTAAGTGACTTGTCAACACAAAGATTGCCTTAAATCATTTCCAACAATCTTCACACACATGTAGCTTTAAGAAGACACAATGGGAATTTCTAGAATGCACACAAAAGAATGATGCACACACAAGAAAGGAAAAACCATTTGATTTCATGATTTTAAGGCTAAAAAATCTCACGCGCCTGCAGTAGTGAAAGAAACACAAAACAAGCACAAACCACAACTCAACAAGTACACAAAAAAAAATCCATCAAGTCACAAGTTCCAACCAAGCATCATAGCCTCAAAATTCCTCACAATGAAGCACAAGAGAGCTAAGAAAGATTTTCTCCTTATGGAAAGCAAAAGAAAGCAAGAAAAGCACAAAAAAACAAAAACAACAAAAAAAAGGAGAAAATACATGCCAAAGAAAAGAGTAAGGACTTAAACGTGCGCCGGTGCAATATGATCAAGTAGGAGTTCATTGATGCAATTTTTCTAATTCAAACCGTAGAAAAGTCAAGTAACAAAGAAAACATACCCCTAAACTTAAATTAGGCAAAGTTGAATTTAAGTTGAGAAAATGTTCGTTACCTCAATTTGCACCACTCCTTTGCTCTTCAAGGCCAATACCATGGCACAACACTTTCGTCCCTACAAACACAACCATAAAATAAAAAAAACAAAAAAACAAAAAAAATAAAAATATCCCTATCCTAACACTCAACGAAACCCGAAGTCACAAATACAACTAAATTCCCCGGCAACGGCGCCATTTGATTGGCCATAATATAGTGGTATGACCAATTAAAGAAATTATCGAACCACAGGGAGGAAGGTACTAGGGTCTAAACGATCTCGTGTTTGTCATAGTATTATAGAGATGAACGAGAAGGGGATATAATCAAGAAATGACAATAAAATAAAAGGATAGATGAATGGGAGATGGACGAATGAGCCAAGTAGATAGAGATGAGATTAATAATACTTAAAGCATGGAAAATCTAGGTATTATGCAATGAATTCATATGTGTCATGGGAAAAAGGCTAAGGGCTAACACTAAGATCACCTAAACTCCCTCTCAGAATGAATAGGATATGGAATGACATTCATTGGATTGGTTCTCACTCAAACAATTCCAACTAGGTACTAAGCTTGAAATGAGAGTCCCTTCACATAATCTATTGACTTCTCAATCTAATAAATGATATGTTCTATCAAAGGGTTCTAAACTATGAAGGACTTCTCAATCTCTTCACAATCTATAATGCACATGAAGTGTTTGATGAAATGATTCACTTAATTATCCTAAATATGCAATTGAATTCTCAATCTAATCACATGCTTAAAACAATTAAACACACAAATAATCATAAACCTCAAGATCTAAAGCATCAATGATAGAAAATCAATTAACCCAATTAACATAATCATTCAATTGCAAAATACCAAAAATTATCTAACACAATTCATATTGCTAATCTCACAAGGGAGATTAGCCTCTCATATCCATAAGAAAATTAACATAGACATTAAATTCCTTACAAAACATGATAAACAATAGGTTTCAATACAAAGTTTAGATGAAAACTTCCTTGGATGTCTCCAATGGTGATCTTCTTCTCCCCCTTGCAATTCACCTCTCTTCCTTGCTTCTCTAGCTACTTGGATGAAGGATTTGATGGTTGGATGAAGGTAGATCCAAAGGATGAAGAATGGATGAAGGTGAAGGTGAAGAATGGAGGAAATGGTGTGTGAGGTGTGTGTGGAAGGGGTGGAAATCGGATCTTCTTTATGAAATCTGAATGGAGGGGTATTTATACCCTTATGGACCTTCTAGAAGGATTCTGATTTTTTTCTGATCTCAGACACGACACGAGTCGTGTGGCGCAACACGGCCATAAGGTGCCCGTGTTGCGTGAACTGATGCTCCCGCACGGCCTCTCCTTACAGGCCCGTGTTGGCTACACGGGTTGTGTGCTGCAACACGAGTCGAGTTCCACAACACGGCCAAGTGGTGGTCGTGTTGGATGAATAGATGTTGCCGCACGGCCATTCTGGATAGGCCCGTGTTCGCTACACGAGTCGTGTACTGCCGACACGGCTAGTCGTGTTGCTGCTGCCCTGATTCCTTCACTGTTTTGGCTCGTTCTCCCTCGTTTCAACTCTGAATTAAGATTCGCTTTTTCCTACGTCTTCCTTATCATATCTAGCATTAAATAAAAAGTAAAAATCATAGGTTTAAGCTCATTCACACACATTTCAATAAAAACACAAAACACAACCAAATAACATACAAATACGGATAAAAATATACGAAAACACACATAAAAAGATACTAAAATCTAGGTGAAAATATCACTCATCAGTGAGCTAAAGCTGCGGATGGATAAAGAAGTGGTTATGTTCAACCTTGATAAAGCAATGAAAATGCCGATAGAGACGCAGTGCCATAGCATAAACGTGGTGGAAGAGATCGTGAAGGAAGATATGTCCTTGATCCTTTCCAAGGATCCTTTGGAGACATGCTTGACAGAGTCTCTTACTTTTCCCACCACAGAGCTAGATGAGCTCTCTAATGAGGTATGTATTGAATTTCTTGAAAATGTACTTGCTTTGGGTGATGACAGATATGAACCAAAAAGAACCAAGTTTGAAGAGGTAAAGTGGACTAGGAAGTATTTGCCATTGGATAGAGAGAATACAGCAAAAGAAGAGAAGCAAGAGGAGTTGAAACTGCTACCAGAACACTTGAAGTATGCTTATCTTGGTGACAATAAAACATATCCGGTAATTGTATCTTCTTCTTTAACTGATGTTCAACTTGAAAAGTTATTAGATGTGCTTAGGAAGTATAAGTCTGCGATTGGTTGGTCTCTTGATGATTTGAAAGGCATTAATCCATCATATTGCATGCATAAGATAAGTTTGTTAGATGAGGCTAAGAGTAGCATTCAGAATCAGCGGAGGGTGAATCCCACTATTCAAGAAATGATTAGAAAGCAAATCCTAACATGGCTAGATGCAGGAATTATATATCCAATTAGTGATAGTCCCCATGTGAGTCCATTGCATGTTGTAGCTAAAAAGAGGGGCATGACTATTGTGAAAGCCGAAGATGGCGAGACTTTAGCCACTAGGATTCCTACGGAATGGCGTATGTGTACTGATTACAGGAAACTAAATGAAAATACATGCAAAGACCACTTCCCTCTTCCTTTCATGGATCAAATGCTTGATCGTCTTGCAAGGTATGACTTTTATTATTTCTTGGATAGGTAGTCGGGATATAATCAAATCATGATTGCACCCGAGGACCAGGAAAAGACTACTTTTACTTGCCCTTATGGAACCTTTGCTTTTAGAAAGATGCCTTTTGGATTGTGTAATGCACCTGCTACATTTCAGCGCTGCATGATGACCATATTTGATGGGTTGATAGAGAAGATCATGGAGGTGTTTATGGATGATTTTTCTGTGTTTGGTTCCTCCTTTGATATTTGTTTATCTAACCTATCTACTATTTTGAAGAGATGTCAAGAAACTAATCTTGTCTTGAATTGGGAGAAGTTCCACTTCATGGTGAGAGATGAGATTGTTCTTGAGCACCATATTTCGGCTAAGGGATTGCAGGTGGATAGGTGGTGGCGATTGAGAAGCTTCCACTACCTACTAATGAGAAGGGAGTGCGGTCCTTCCTTGGACACGCAGGATTCTATATAAGATTTATGAAAGACCTCTCAAAATACTCAAAGCCGTTGTCTCACTTACTTGAAAAGGATGTTCCTTTTATTTTTTATGATGAATGCCTAACAGCTTTTCAGGTTTTGAAAGAGGCACTTATTACTGCACCTATCTTGATCACACCAGATTGAACTCAGCCGTTTGTACTTATGTGTGATGCAAGTGATTTAGCACTTTGAGTGGTGCTTGGGCAGATGAGAGAGAAGAAATTCTGCATCTACTACACGAGTAAGACTTTTGATGTAGCACAAAAGAACTACTCTGTCACTGAAAATGAGTTTCTAGCTGTCATGTATGCATTTAATAAGTTTTGACAGTATTTGGTTGGCATGAAGACTATAGTGTACACGGATCATTCTGCGATCCGGTACTTGATGGAGAAGAAGGAAGCGAAGCCAAGGATCATTAGATGGGTCCTTCTTCTGCAAGAGTTTGATATGGAGATTTGGGATAAGAAAGGTACGGAGAATGTGTTGTCTGATCACCTATCAAGGTTAGAGACAAGGGAGCATTGTGATGATTCTTTCGATTACATAGAGGAGATGTTCTCTGATGAGAAGATTATGGCGGTGTTTGCTGAAGGAGCGGAGAGAGCTTGTGTAGTAGCTGCTCAAGGAATGGATCCATGGTATGCGGATTATGTCAATTACATTGCCGTAGGGGAAATTTCGAGAGATCTTAACAAGTATCAACTTGCGAAGTTTAAGAGGGATGTTGAGACTTTTATATGGTATGATCCGTTTGTCTACAAGATTTGTATGGATTCTATCGTCTGTAGGTGTGTGCCCGAGATGGAGATGGAGAGTGTTCTTGATTTTTGCCATGCACAAGCTAACATGGGGCACTTCGGAGCTCAAAAGACTACAGCTAAGGTACTCCAATCTGCTCTTTATTGGCCTACTTTGTTTAAAGATTGTGAATCCTATGTAGCGACATGCGATAGATGTCAAAGAATGGGAAAATAAGTAAAAGAGATGAGATGCCACTTCAGCCGAGCATTGTTGTTGAGATCTTCGATGTATGGAGAATTGATTTTATGGGGTCGTTTCCCCCATCTAATGGATTTCTCTACATCCTTTTAGCAGTGGATTATATTTCTAAGTGGGTATAAGCCATTCCTACTCACATAAATGATTCAAAGACCGTGTTGTCTTTCTTGAAGAAATATATATTTGCCCGTTATGGAGTTCCTAGAGCACTAGTAAGTGATGGAGGTTCCCACTTCGTCAACAAGCCTCTTGAAAGGGTTCTCAAGGAATATGGTGTTAAATATAGGGTTACTACACTCTATCATCCTCAAGCTAATGGGCAAGCTGAAGTCTCCAACCGACAAGTGAAACAAATTTTGGAGAAGGTAGTCGAAACTAATAGGAAAGATTAGGCTATGAAGCTCGATGATGTTTTGTGGGGGTTCCGAACTGCGTATAAGACTGTGCTTGACATGTCACCTTACCAAATTGTCTATGGTAAGCCGTGCCACTTACCCGTAGAGATTCATCATAAGGCTTTTTGGGCATTGAGAAGTTAGAACTTGTGTATTAAGGATCAAAAGGAGTTGAGGTTGACTCAAATCAATCAACTAGACGAGTTCAGGAATCAAGCTTACAAGAATTTGGTGATCTACAAGGAGAGAATGAAAAAATGATATGATTCGAAGATCACTTACGAAGAATTCAAGCAAGGTGATGAGGTATTACTCTTTAACTCTCGTTTGAAGCTTTTTGCAGGAAAATTAAAATCAAAGTGGACCGGACCCTTCATTATCCATAGAGCCTGCAGAGGGGGAGTTTTGAGATCATGGATAAGGACGGAGACATCATAGCGGCGAATGGGCATCGATTGAAGCATTATAAGCCGCCGGATAATGCTTGCGTGTCTTTGAGGATACCTTGCATTGATATGGTACCGTCATGACTCTCCGACGTTAAACAAGAGCGCTTGTTGGGGGCTTTCCCTCCTGTTTTATTGCTTTATTTCATTAGTGTAAGTAAGAAATTTTTATATTTGACGTGCTTACTTATCGGAAATTACATCTCTTTGTAAACTTAGTTTCGACTATTGTTTCTACTAAGTTTGGGGGGGTGTGATGTACTTACCTCATCATAGCACAGAGAGTATAATCTTTTCTTTGTAACGTTTGTTAGGAGAGTTGATTTTTTATGGTATATTAACACTTTAATCGGTGTTGATGTATCGATTTTTTGCAATTTGCTTAATATTCAGTGGTGTTTTATTTATTTTGTCGTATGCGGAGTGTATATACATTTATTATTGAGTCTTAATGGTGGATCTCTAGTTATAGTTTTGCTCTGTTTTGGTACTAATGATTATTTTTTAGCTTGAAGTTCGCAGGGGACGAAGAAGAATCGATTTTGAAGGAACAGGAGCATGGTTCGACCAAGGAGGAGGTCAAACCATATGAGTTTGAGTCCAAACAACATTCAGAGAAAAATTTATAGGTTGATTCGACCAAGGGTTCGAGTCGAACCAGCCACCTAAAAGTTTATTACAGGCTGGTTCGACCTCGATGTCCTGGTTCAACCAACGGTTCGAGCCGAACCAGATTCAAAAGTTGCCCAGAAGCATGGTTCGACCACGACAGCGTGGTTCGGCCTCCTGGTTTGAGTCGAACCAGGTCAGGTAAGTCATGTTTATATGTGATTTTCGCCCCTGATCTGTACACTTTTCACACCACCCTCACTCGAATCCTCTCCGAACCAAGAACCCTCTCTTCCAAACTTTGATTTTACTCCATTCTACTCTGATTAAACAACTTTCTACCCTTTCCACACTCTATTTCTCACGAATTTGGAGATTTTTAGTAGAAAAACTAGGGTTTTCTATTCAATTTGGGGATTTTTCTTCATTGTTCATATTAAGCCATGGCTAGATCGAAAGGTACGTTCTGTTGACTCTATTACCCTAGGATTGAAGTTCTATTACTTGATTTTAAAGTAGGTAAGTTGATTGAACTTGTTTTTATATGGATTCATAGTGTAATTTGAATTTTTGTTTGAAATTCCATATGAACAAGTGATAGGTCAAATTTTAATTGTTGATTTTTTGTTAGACCTTGATGTTTACTTGAAGTTGTTGAGCAAGTTGAGTGGTGAAGTGAAGTATGTTAGAATGTTGAGTTAATTTGTGAAGATTGATAATTGCATGCTTAAGGGAAGTGAGTGAAGTTGATAATTCTTGTTGAAGAGTTGAATTGTGAAGTGAAATTGGAGTAGCATGTTATGGATTCGTTGTTTAATATCATGAATAGGCATGCTTGTTTGAAGTTAATTGTACATGAATAACTTGAAGTCTTGAGTAGAGTTTAGTATATGATTAAACTATAAATTTTGTTGGGTTGCTTCCCTAGTATTGGATTGGTATTGAGATATTATTCTTGTAGGAAAAAGAAAGGCAATTGAGATCCATTCCAAGAAGAGGGAGGATAGGCAGCCTCGTGAGGACGAGGTTACAAAGAAGTTACGGCTTAAGGAAAGGCTACCTAGGAATTTTCATATTCGAATGGAGAATTGGGAGGAGATAAAGAATCGATGGGGTGTGATGTCCGATAAGATCGCTCGCACGAGGTATCAAGATGATGGGGCCATGATGACAATGCATATCCGTGATGATATTATGTGGATGTTTGATCAAGTGGGCATCCGTCACTTCATGGAGTTGAAGAGGCCGGCATATTTTCATGTGACTGTGGAGGTGTTGTGCTCGATTACGGTAAAGAAGGATTATAGTTCTCTTCCCTATGACTGATCCTTTTAGCTGGGAGGCAAGATGAGAACTTGGACAATTGAAGACTTTAATATTCTGCTAGGAACTCCGAGGGGTATCTCTAGGCATGAGAATGGGTACTTTAGACCGAATGACTTTTGGAGAACTATTTCAGGTGAGGACATGAATTTCAAGATGAAGGATGCTCGTGCTGCTTTGATTCGCAACCCCGTTCTTCGATACATGGATAGAATTTTGGGTAATACATTATTTTTTCTGATCTGAGGGAAGTTGCGTATCTAGGGGAGAGTTGTATGCTCTATGGTGTATGTTGAATAGAGTGCAGTTTAATGTGGGTTTGTATTTGATTAAGCAGCTCTACAGATTCAGGAGTTCTACTTTTCAAAGAGTGAACATTGGATGATTGCTTACTCCTGTGGCTGAGTCGTACCACATGGATTTCACTGGCATTACACCAATTTTGGAGAATTCGGATCTCGTGATGAGTGCATGTGTTAAAGCTGGATTTGCTTTGCACCAAGATAGAGATTAGCTTTACACTAGGGGTTATAACCGCTATTCTTTCATGTTTTCATATGATGTGAGGGCTCTGATCACGATCCGGAATGATGACAATAGGTTGATGAACACTCTGGCGCACGAGACTATATCAACAACGTGTTTGAGGAGAGGAAATTGGAGGATTATGTATGATCTGTATGCTGTTGGGATGTATCAGGAGTTGTAAAGGATCGTCGATCAAGGACAGCAACAACAACAGCAGCCTCAACACAGAGAGCACGAGGAGCATGGTAAGATGCATGGAGAAGAGCATGACTATCCTGAGATAGAGATTCAGCTGCAGCATCATGAGATGTCACCACCACCACATCCACATCAGCCACAACAGCAGCATTAGGGCGGTTTGAATGAGTATTATAGGGAGCAGTTTAGGTTGATGAATGAGCACCTTGTCAACCTGAACAACAATCAGAAGGAGACAAACTGCCAGCTGGGCTTGCTTACTACCAGTTATGTCGCGCTCGATATGCGTTAAAATGTACTGCATGCCAACTACATGGTGATAGATCAGAGATTAGAAGACTTGAATGACAATTATGAAGCTCTGGATAGAAAGGTGGATACCTTACAAAGGGATTTCGATGATTGGCACCGAGGAGACAGTGATGATGATGCTCCACAGGAGTAGAGGGCGCCAGGTTTTTATCTTATCTACTTCATCTCATCCCCCTTCTTTTTTTCTCTTTACATGATGGGTATTTGGTGGTGTGAGTGGCTTGTATTGATATTTTATACTGATTCTGATGTTGGATTGTTGGTGATACTCGATTTGGATTGATATGATGGGTTCTTGATTAGTATGTTGCATTCATATTTTGCATGTGTTGATTTTGTTGATGAGAAGCATGTATAACTTGTTAAATATGTGTAGTTCATTGTTGAATTGATCTTGATTATATGCTATGGAGAGTGCTTATGAATCTATTACCCATGTGAGAATTTGAGCCTTATAAAATCATGCTATATTCAAGCGTGATAGTTTATTCTTGTGAGAATCATTCATATGACCATATTCTAGAACTTAATTGGCTTGGAGTCTTGTGTGAGACTTATGATTGATTAATTATTAGGACATGATTTTAGGCCATTATTGTCTATTTGAGTCACTTAGCTAAATTTTATCTTCCCATATATTGTATAAATCATTGGAAGCCCTGTTGAGCCTTTAAAAGTTTTTTCTTTGGCAAGCCTTGATAAAAAGCCTTATTCGTCCTTTACTTGAGCCTTGGTGAATACCTTATTCATTAGTAGAGAGTTGAGGTGAATATATGCTAGCTTGGATATGAAGAAGAAAAGGAAGAAAAAAAATTGGTTGAGCGATATGAAGTGAACAAAAAATATGGTTAAATCTTGTTAGGGGTAGTGCCTGAAACTGGTACCACCGACAGCGTAGAAGGGTAGTGTCCGAAATTAGTACCCTTGAATTTTGAAGAAAGGAAGAAAGAAGTTGTTGATGCCAACGTGAAGAAGGAAAAAAGTTGAATCTCAAAGATCATGAGAAAAAAATGGAGATGAGGAAGCTGTTTGATGAAAAGCAAAACTCCAAGGTAATTCTCTACTAGTGAATTAGTCACTTTATCTATATTTTCCTACCTTTACCAAAGAGCCAACATTACAAGCCACAAGCAAGTCCTTTGTGATTCTAGTAACGAAGTGATTATAAGTTGATTTTTGAGACCCTTGCCAAGCTTATGGTTACACGAAAATATGAATTGAATATGAGCATATTTATTAACCTGTTTAAGTGTACATCTTTTACACTTGAGAGCGACAGTAAACCCTTATCTTGTGAGCTAGATGACTTAGTACTCCAAAGCGTATTATAATTGAATGATGTTTTTGCATGAATGAAATATATGATGCAAGTGGTACTTGTTTTAAATTGATAGAATTGCATGTGTAGGTATGTATTGTACTTGACTTGGTGCCTTGTGAATTTTACACTTAATTTTATGGTTTTGATTTTGTTGCCTCGGGATGAGCAACATGTAAGTTTGGGGGTTTGATGAGAGTGTAAATTCACGTAATTTGAGCTCTAATTTCTGTGATAATGATGTATGATTTGATCTTAAGTCAAGATAAATCGAGATATGTAGTGGAAAGTCATGAATCAGGTGCGTGTGAGGTTATGTGAATGGAGTTTCGAAAAAAAATAAGATAGAAGTGCTCGAAACCAGAAAGTGGAGAAGTCAAGCGCTCGATTCGAACTAAAGAGAGGTGGTTCGACCAGCACTCTTGGTCGAACCAAGCATTTGAAGTTGCATTTCAGCACGGTTCGACCACAACATTGTGGTTCGACCAGGCATAATAGTTGAACCGTGGTCAAACCAAAGCCTAAAGAGAAGCAGTATGATTCAATCATGAAGTTTCTGGTTTGACCGATAGTTCGAGTCGAACCCGCTACCTACAGATTCGTTACAGGCCAGTTCGACTAGGCCATGAGTGGTTCGACTAAGGACCTTGGTCGAACCAATGCACGAGAAGTTATCGGATCCGTATTTTTAAACCTTCAGTATGTATTTCACTCATAAAGCCCATTAGAGGTCCATTGGAGAAGCTAAAGTTATAAAAGGAAGACCCTACGCAGTTGGGAGAGACACCATTCACCATCTTCATTCTACACAACATCCAAAACCCTACCATCATCCACGGAGCTGTGGAGAGAGATTCGTCTATTAAATCAAGTGAGAACCAAGTGAAGATTCAAGACGGAGAGAGACGTGACGGCGCCCGTATTTAGGTTTTACTTCGCATCTTAATTTATCTTGTAATTTTCAAGACTATGGGTAAGATCTATCCAACCACCATGATTGTTCTTCGATCAATCATGGGCTAGAACCGCTTCGGTAGTTCTAGGGTTTATGAAGGTTTTATGAGTTAATTGAACTTCTGTGTGTATACTACGTACAACACTACTTGTGGTTTATTTTATATAAGACTATGCATTTTCAATTCATACTCAGAGTTGTTTTGTGCATCATTAATTGTTATGTAGAGTCTGAATACATATCTTGATTATTGATTGAGTGCGTTCATTGCTGAGCAGGATTACATGTTAGATTCTAAGTGAGGGGACTTCGAAGTCTCATTAGAACTATCTTATATAAATACTTGTTAATTGAATCTTATTCAAGTTAATAAGTAGGACAAAAAGAATAACTTCATAGTACCTATAAAGGGAGATCATATTGGGTTAGAGTACTTAGTGCATGGGAAATAATTGATACTGATAGCACCTAAAAAGGGGGGTGAATTATATCTCTTGCTCCAAGGATATTCACACGTGTCACACGCTTATTTACTTGTGTCTATATAGTAGATTTGCATGGTTTAGTGATGCATCCATATTCCACAAGGCAGAATTAGACATTGATACACGGAAGGGAAGTTAATGAGTAAAACTGGATGGCCCGAAGGACTACCTACTCTCTCTCACTTATTCACTCTCGTTTAATCTCTACTGCTTGTTTATTTTAATTGCTATATAAATTATTTGTTTATTAGTTACTAAATTCATCACAATTATATTGCCAACTAGTCTTAGTAAGTTAGATTATAACTAAATTGATAATAATACGTCCCTTGGGTTCGATAATCACTTGGTCGCTTATCCAAGCTACAATAGCATCCTTCACACTTGGGGATTAATATTGTGTGTTGAGAAAATGCTCATCAAGTTCTTGGCGCTGCAACACAATCCTACGGTAAAAGGTAAGAAATTTCTCTCTATGCACGCTTAGGGTTTGTGCATTTAGGAACGTGAGTTTTCCAACATTGGTATTAGAGCCAATGATTAGTACTCCATGTTTCTTTTGTCTCTGGAATCATGGGTTTAAGTTTTTCTGCCTTTATGATTTATATGCTCTTGAATGATTCATGTTTGGTGTTATATGATAGTTGTATTATGTGACATTGATGATTCATTAATGTGATTTTGAGGCAGATTACTTTGTTTCTAGTGGATATGTGTATATGACGTTCTAATTCACAGTTAATACTTGAGGGTATTTTTTTTGTCATTTTTTCATGCAAGTATAAGCATGCTTTTGATATACCACTGGATAGCCTTGTCGAGAGGAGTCCGTTAGTATTTTTTGTGCATTTTTTAGCCTTCTAAAACTCAAGTTATGATTTTTTGAAGTTTTTTCCGAATTGGGCTAAATCTGCAAAGTTTCAGAAAATTGGGGGGTCTGATTTTGAAATTTCGATAAGTTCAGTGACTTTTTCGCAATTAAATAAAATTTGAGGGTTGACCGGGTCAGACCAGTCAAACCAAGTCAGACCAGCCCTGAACCAGACCGAATCGATGTGGACCAGACTGAACCGGAGATGAATCGGGCCGATCAGGAGCCACCGGAGGACGAAATAACATCGGCAGCGCATGAAGATCATGCGTCGGCAGTGGTGCGTGATACCCACATGCTGGTAGCCGGCGACACCGGCGGTGACGCATGGAGTTCACTAGCCGGCCGATACCTTCTCTAGTGGTGGCGCATGCAGTACACTCGCCGGTCAGCAACCTACCGGCAGCCGACGCATGAGAGCGCGTCCGGGCATGTGGCGGCTCAGGCAGCGCGTGACGGTGCGTCACAGTATTTTCCGATGACTGTCCTACGTATTCTGACGTGTTTCGACGCGTGGAGTTCAATGGTGATATTTTCGAGAGCGTTTGACGTCATCTTTAGTTTGTATGTGTGGTTTTACTTCATTTTATGACATATTTGTTAAATAAAAACCTAAGTGGTAGCTATTTGGTTGCATTTTATGTTGATTATGCACCTTAATATGTCATTTAATTATAAATTCATTGTGATGTTGAATTGTTAAAACTCTTGTAGCTTATGAAAGTTGGAGCCAAAGAGAGTTGAACTCATTCACTTGTGAATATGCCTATTGCAATTTGAAAATTATTTTCATATGCATTATATGGAGAGGAAATTCATATGATATAGTTTGACTAACACCAGGGTGTTTTGTTTTGGTTACTCATTTTCTCATAGGCATGGCATCAAGGGGGAGAACAATTTCAACAAAGGACATCAGGACCAAACATGAAGTCCTTCATGAATTTTTGAACTATAAAATGAAGCCAACACACAATGTTAGGGACCAAACATTGGTTCTGTTTGAACTCTACAACCATTTGTTGTTCTTGATCACAAATAAAATTTTCCCAACCTAGTCCTAAAACCTGGGCTAACACTTTACCTCCCTACTTACAAAAGGAGTTTTGGGTTCATAGGGAGACTTATAGTGTGGAGCCAAATGGTCGTCATATGATGCATGATTTGATGATTGATTCTTTAAAAGAAGATAAAAGAAAGGCACTAAGATCGACTTGCTTAAGTATGGGTGGGATTCGACGCTCTGATTGTTTAAGACTAAGAAGTCAAAGAAAGAGTCAGATAAAGAATCCTCTTATAGATCCTTTGGCACGAGCTATCTATACTGTGAGGACTAGAGATTTTGATTATGGTCGTTATTTGGAATTAAGTGACGTATTTAGAGGTTCTATCAGTAGATTTCCTTAATTGTATTTTCTAATTGAAAACTCAAGGAGTTCATTAGAATTTATGTGTTGTCAGGCATGATTTATTTTACAATTATGGATGGTTGTTGATGTTCTATTTATAAGTGGCATTTCAATGTTATTGTTGATTACTTGAAACTTAAATGTGTTTTACACTTCGAAATAAGAATCTAGTATTATGACACTTGATGATATTGATGATTAGTAGTCTCCGAACTATTTTTCGAGATTAAATCTTGTGTTATTGATTGAGATGTCTCTGTTTATCTTAACGTAAAATTTGATAAAACATTGTTAACATATTGAATCACTTTAATCTTTTGGTACAAAGGAGAAAAACTAAATGGTGATAATTATGACACATGGCGTCATAAGATTTGGTACGTGTTGGATAAACAAGATGCATTGGATGCTATAAACCAAGTCATGGCCAATCCAGGTGCGGGAAATGAAAGTCGAGGGAGGCATGACCAAGATGCATACCAGGCATGGAAAAAGAAAAATTTCGTTGCACGTGGTATCCTTGTAAGCTCAGTAATCAATTCGATGATTCATGAATGTGAGCAACATCCCACCACATATGATATCTGGGTGTATCTGCGTGAGAAGTATGGTGGTACATAAGTTACAAGGCTTAGGTAGTTGACTATTAAGTTTGACACCTACAAAAAGAAACCTGATCATAACATTAGACAACATCTCAGAGAGATGTCTAATATGATAATCGAACTTAAGACTGCTGATCATATTCTCTTTGATGAGAAACAAATCCAAGCACTAATCCGCTCTTTACCTGATCGTTGGGAACATCTGAAAGTCAACTTGACTCATAATGAAGGTATTAAAACTTTCAACAATGCTGCTCGCCATGTTGAGTTGGAAGATGAGAGGCTCGGAGCCTCAAAGCCTACTTCTGGTGCCTTTTATGCATGTTCTACTTCCAAAGGATCTTCGGGCTTCAAAAGAAAAAGGAATTGGAAGAAGGAAAAGAAGGAAAAATGATCTGATGGTGAAAAGCCTAACGACAACCTAGCGAACAAAATTGATGAACAGAAGAAGAAAAAGAAACATCACAAAAAGAATAAGAAAGATAAGAGTAAAATGTCATGTTACAATTGTGGTAAGCTTGGTCACTTTGCACGTGAATGTCCTGAGCCCAGGAGGGACAAGGTAGATTCATCTTATTCTGTTTCGTGTGAAATTAATGTCTCAAGTACTGTCTTGCTAACTGATTCTTATCCATTGTGGATTATAGACTCAGGAGCAACAGACCATGTGACGAGAGACAGGGGAGCTTTTGTAGATTTTCGTCGTATTCCAAAGGGGACTAGGTGGATATATGTGGGAAACAATGCTCGAGTCGAAGTCAAAGGACTTGGGACTTGCAAACTAGACCTTGACAATAGTCGGACCTTTATTCTACATGATGTTCTCTATGCACCAGGAATCACGCGAAATCTAATCTTTATTTCAGTTTTAGTTAATTTGGGTTATGATGTATTATTTACTAGAAATACTGTGGTAATTAACATTGATGATATTTGTTATGCATCTAGACATATGAATGATGGTTTTATGGTTTTAGATTGTAATAGAATGAGTTTTAGTTATTATGATGATTATTCATATTTACTAAATGCTTGTTCTTCTAGTAATGCAAATGTGAATGATAATATTTGGCATGCTAGATTGGGTCATATTGGGCAAGATAGGATGAACAAACTTGTAAAAGAAGGATTGTTAAGTCTTTCTTCAAAAGTTGAATTATTCAAATGCGAACATTATCTTGCTGGAAAAATGACTAGAAAACCTTTTGGTAAAGCCATTAGAGCTGAATCTCCATTAGAAGTAATCCATCCCGATATATGTGGTCCTATAAATATGAGAGCACGACATAGAGCTCACTATTTCATTACGTTCATTGATGATTATTCATGTTTTGGATATGTCTATTTGATATCTCATAAGTCTGAAGCATTGGATTATTTTAGACGATTCTTGAGTGAAGTTGAAAATCAAAAGGACAAATATATCAAAGTTTTAAGAATTGATAGAGAACGTGAATATCTATCAGAACAATTCAAGGAATTTTGTAATAAAAAGGGTATAATCCGACAATTAACCATTCCTTATACGCCTCAACAAAATAGTATTGCTGAAAGAATGAATAGGACTTTGTTGGAAATGTGAGATCCATGGTGGCACAAGCTAATCTACCGATATCTTTTTGGGGAGATGCGTTGCTTACGGTAGCTTATGTGCTTAATCGTGTGCCTTCCAAATTAGTTGTTTCGACTCCATATGAACTTTGAACGGGTAGAAAACCTGACCTAAGTAACCTTAGAGCTTGGGGATCAGTAGCTTACGTACATGATTCATCGAGTCAGTATGGAAAGTTGGGTTTTAGAGGCAAAAAGTGTATCTTCATAAGATACTGCGAACATTCTAAGGGTTACGTGTTCATAAGAGATCATGATGGGAGTTTAACTGAGATAGAACCACGTAATGCTCATTTTTTGGAAATGGAATTTCCTAGAAGAGGGGGCATCATGGATGCCAAACCTATTTTTAAGGTAGTAGAAAACCAATACCTACAAGATCCAAGTGGGAGTAGTAGTTTACATGATGGTGCGGATCTTGATAGATATTTGCCAATTGAGGATCAGGTGATTCCCAATGAGAGTATTTTGTCTACAGAAGACCATCAACAGTTATCTTGAAAAAGTTCTAGGAAACATGTGCCCAAGAAGCATTATGATATTAAAGGACATGCGTTCTTTGTTTCACCAGAAAATGGAGATGTTTCTGATTGGCGTTTTCTCAACACACAAAATTAATCCTCAAGTATAAGGATATCAATTATAGTTTCGATAGGTGACCAAGTGATTATCGTACCCAAGAGACGGATTATTATCAGTTTTATTATGTTCTAATTTACTAAGATTATGTTTGGCAAATTGGTTTTGAATTGTCACGAAATTAAATAGAAATTGACTTAAATAGCGAATCAAATAATAAACAAGCAATAGAAAATATGGTTGTGATCAAGTAAGAAATTAGGTAGTTCTTTGGGCATCCAGTTTTACTTATTAATTTCTTTTCCATACGTTATTGTCCGACTCTGCCTTGTGGTCTATGGATGCATCACTAAACCATGCAAGTTCACTCTATAGACACAAGTAAACATACGTTTGACATGTGTGAATATCTTAAGAGCAAGAGATATAATTCACCCCTCTTTCTAGGTACTATCATTATCAATTATTTCTCATGCACTTAGTACTCTAACCCGATATGATCTCCCTTTATAGGTACTATGACGTTATACTCTTTATCCTACTTATTAACCCGAATAATATTAATTAACAAGTATCTATATAAGAAAGTTCCAATAAGACTTCGGAATCCCTTCAGTTAGAATTATAACATGTAATCCTGCTCAGCGGTGGACGCACTCAATCAATAACCAAGATATGCATTCAGACTCTACATAACAGTTAATGATGCACAAAACGATCGTGAGTATGAATTGAAAAAGCACAATCTTATATAAAATAAACCACAAGTAGTGTTGTACGGAGTTTACACATGGAAATTCAATTAACTTATAAACTTTCATAACCCTAGAACTACCGGAGCGGTTCTAGCCCATGATTGATCTAGGAACAATCATGGTTGTTTGGTATGATCTTACTTGACGTGCCAGACGAACCTCTCTTCACGACCCCGTCGGATGATGGTAGGGTTTCGGTGGTAGATGGATGATGAATGATGTGTTATTCTTTTCTCCTACGAAAGCTCTTCTTTTATACTGGTGGAACCTCCTTACGGGCTTAGGATGGGCTTTTACTTGAAGCACACGTCAAATTTGGTAAAAATATCCAGAATTACCATAAATAGAAGTAGCGAGAATCCATTCGACCAAGCCTGGACTGGTCGAGCAAGGCCTCCAACTCGAGCAATGGTCGAGCAAGCTCTCTGTAAGTTTTTGCACATTTTGTTCACTTCGCTCATCTGTAGAGACCAAGATAATTCTGGTCAAGCAACCTCTCCAAGTCGAGCAAGCTCTCTGGACGAATCTGCATATTCTTCTCGACTTGGCCACCTTGTTCGACCAAAGTGATAATGGTCGAACAAGGTCTTGAGGTCAAACGGCCTTCAAAAATTACTTCAAAAATTGTATCTTCCAATTCCGAGCCCTTTCTAACTGTTTTCCTGTACAAATATGTTCAAAAAGCCCTTGTACTATCTGATTCATGATTTTTCCATAAATGTGCCGATTCATCTCAATAAAAGACTCAATCATACTTAATTTCCAAATTAGAACCCAAAATACATGAATTTACACTCTCATCAGTTTCTCCTGTTGATGAGAAAGTGCCCAGAAATGTTAAAGAAGCTCTGACTTTCCGGTAAAGGAGAAATGGATGAAAGCGATGAAAGAGGAGATGGAGTCTATGAAGTCAAATCAAGTTTGAGAATTGTAGATCTTCCGAAGGGACGAAAGATAATTAGGAATAAATGGATTATCAAAATCATAAGAAAGGCTGATGGCTCAATAGAGAGGTATAAAGCTCGCTTGGTGGCAAAAGGTTATACTCAACAAGAGGGTATAGACTATGAAGAAACCTTTTCACCTGTAGTGAGGTTAGCTTCGATTTGTTTACTGTTGGCTATAGTGGCTAGTATGAATTTACAATTACACCAAATGGATATTAAGACCGCATTTCTCAATGGAGAATTAGAAGAAAAAATCTACATGCAACAGCCTATAGGATTTATTCTTCGAGGTCAAGAGGATAAAGTTTGTAGATTGAAAAAGTCGATCTACAGACTCAAATAATCCTCCAAATAGTGTATTTGAGGTTTCACACTACGATTATCTCATATAACTTTGTTATGATAAATGAAGACCACTGTGTTTACGTTAAACAATCCAATGGTTATTTTGTGATTCTATCCTTGTATGTGGATGACATACTACTAGCGGGTAATAACAAAGAGTATCTTAAAACTATAAAAAGGTGGTTATCACATTTCAAAATAAAAGATATGGGTGAGGCAGAATACATACTTGGTGTGAAGATCCATAGGGATCGTTCAAAGAAATTATTGGGTTTATCTCAAGAGACATACATCAAAAAACTTTTAGAATGGTTAAAGATGGAAACTTGCAAGCCCATAGATACTCCCATTGTGAAAGGCGAATCATTGAGTCAACAAATGTGTCCCAAGACTCAAGATGAAAAGAGAGAAATATCTAAAGTGCCATATGCCTATGCGATTGTAAGTCTTATATACGCAATGCTATGTACAAGACCAGTCATTTGCTATGCCGTTGGTCTGGTAAGTAGGTATCAATCCAATCTGGGGAAGAAGCATTGGATGGCAGTTAAAAGAATTTCAGATATCTGAAAGGGACTGCATATTATTCTCTTTGTTACCAAGGGAATAACAGTACACTGAATGGGTATTCAGACTCTGACTGGAGTGGAGATTTAGATGAATGTAAATCAACTTCTAGTTATGTCTTCTTGCTCAACAATGGAGCAATCTCATAGTGTAGGAAGAAACAGACTTGCATAGCATTGTCCACTATGAAAGCCGAGTTTGTGGCATGTGCGTCTGCAGTTCAAGATGCTATTTGGTTGAGAAGATTCATGAAACACTTGGAGGTCTTAAACACTCCAGTGTGGGAGCTGTTTTAATCAATTGTGATAATCAAGCAGCCATTGCTCACACAAAAGACCCCAAATATCATGGAAAGACCAAACACATTGATACGAAATTCAACTTTGTTAAAGATATTGTAGACAAGAAGAAAGTGATTCTTAAATACATTTCTACTCGTTTGATGTTAGCAGATCCCTTTACCAAATCGATTCCCAGAGATATTTTCATAGGACATGTAAAAGGATTAGGTTTGTGAAGGATTTAAAACGATATATTGAATATGTTTATATATATTAATGGAATGGTTAACGGCTTAACTATACATATATGTTTCATAAATTATATGTGATGATTCATATATAATAGTATGTGAGCAAGTTATGATTGGCTCTCTCATACGAGCAATCACCTCTGGAAGTGGGAGCGCAGAGATGAGATTATGATAATTAATGTAATCGGGATAGATTTTACCACGAATCTAATCTAACTTGTTATAAAGCTAAATCGATGGAGATCCTATATGTTGGAGGGAGGATATCCGGGTTAAGTGTATGGGACACACTTGAACTTTGATTTACACGATGTCTAAAATAAAATGAAATACGACATACGCTTTCATGGAAGAAAGTTAAAGATATTGTGACAAGTGTTTTATGAAAACAATTTGTGCTAAGTTGACCCCAACAGGATTGAGAAAATTATCCCAATTTTCTCAAAAGCATGAGTCCTTATCTATTACTTACCCTTATGACTTTCTACTATATTATAAGTTTTCACTTTAGTTTTGCTACTTTAGCATGTTATCAAAAGAGCTATGATTAATAACGATAATGCGGTGCAGGTCTAGGAAAGCAGTTACAATGGGAGACTATAGATACTTAGTGAGATGGGAAGGACGTCTTAATTTAACATATACTATTGTGATTCATTGACTAGTCAATCAAGCAAGGTCTTGATTATGAATACATAATTTTGCAAAAGGGTTGAATATGCTCGTACAAATTAAGGGATTAAAAAAAGATATGTCAACTTATGTTAAATGTTCAAGAGTTCTGGGATATAGCGAGCTTGTTGAGTTTTTTTGATAAACTGGTTGAGTTGTTATATGTCTCTAACAAGTGTATAACAATTATAACTTATATCTCGTGGGTCACACGATGTATTAATCTGGACAAGTATATGATTCATGAAGGAATGGATCAGGAGACTATTGAATTCATATGTGAGTGGGAGATGTAAATAATATAGAATATTATTTATATTTAATATAAAGATATATTAAATAATATACACATTTGAATTATGTGGATAATGGAGAGAGGGAGTTCAGCAGTTTCTTGCGGTTTCACATTCTTTGGGGTTATAGAAACTGCGCAGAACGCACAACCCGGACTGATGAACAACACATAAGAAAAATACCCTGCGCGAATTCTCTCTCGTATTCTTCCACTCATATCTCCAACGTCGTGATTAATACAAACTCGTGAAAATTAATCTTTCAACCACGTGTTGAAGATTTGATCCAGAGATACTAACGTGAGTAACAATCGGTTCGTACGTGTTTTTCCGCTGCAATACAATCCTACGGTGAGAGGTAAGAGATTTCTCTCTATTCACGCTTAGGGTTTGTGCATTTAGGAACATGAGTTTTCCAACATGCCATGTAGATGGCTCTCAACCAACACCACCTCCACTCGTCAAAGACAATGTTGGTAAGGATGATATTGCAAAACCAAGTTTTCTCTCCTAGTATTTTAGATCAACGCCTTAGGAATCCATGATCAGTGAAGTCAATATAATCTAGTTATGAGCAATATATTATTATGCAATTATATTATCTATTTAACTATTTTATGAACTTAGGGCCAAGTGAACCGGGTAGGATAAATGTTCCACTTTTATTGGGTACGCAACATTTTCATATTTTCCAACTACTCCATCCAATCATGTCAAAATCAAGCAATGGATAGTGTAATCGTATTCAAATGTGAATCATGCTTTTAAATGTTACATTTTATTACATGAAAGATTACTCCTTAAAAACAAAAATTATTATTATTTTAAATAAAACTATTATTCTTTAAATAATTGTAAATCATGATTTATAAATAACTTTTTATTATATGAAAATTTATTTTTTTAGAAAAATGAACTAATCTTCTTGTGAATAAAAATTTTTTACTTTTCATTGAGTAAATTTTATATAATAGTGTAATTTTGTAAAAATAGGATGCATGAAATCGGGTTCATAAAAGATCTTCTTCCATTAAAATATTATCACTTATTATTCATGAGTGAATCCATTATGAATCGGATTCACACATGAGAAAGATAAACTCGTGAGAAAGATAAATTAAAAATAATTTAAAGTGTAATATTTTTCATTCAGAAGATTAATGTTTATTTATATAAAGAATCATTTTTCATGTACTAAAGAGTAAATCAGGGTGTAAGAATTTGGGGAGTATACTTTTTTATTGAAAAGAGCAATAATTCATCTTTATAAAAAATAAATTTTTATGTACTAAAAAGTAATTGGCAATCAAAATGCATGTGTGAATCCCATTGTTTATCTTTAATTAGGAATGATGAGGGAGTCTCCTGTGAACCCAGTTCATCATACACTTTATTATTGCTAAATTATTATTTAGTGTGTGAAAAATAATTCTTTAAAAAGATGAATTATTAAATAAAAATATTCTTTCAACAAGAATATAAAAAAACCCAAACATATCATAATTTGAAAATTAATATTTTTTATTAATAAGAGTAATAGTTCATTCCTTTTATGTACTAATTGGATTAATCAATAACTTAAGAGGCTCGAGGAATACTAAAATTTTCCATTGTTGGATGGTCGGCAGGCGCTTTTATACTCTATCCGGACCTCTGAAATGGTAATCCTAGTCCTGCTGTTCATATCTGATCTTGTTGGCTCTTTATATGTGGGCCGATGGGCCTTTTATATTTAGTGGGTCTATGGCTTGCTGGCCTATTGTCGTGTTTATGATGAATTTAACCCAAGGTCAGGATGAATTTTGGCTCAGTCTGATAAAATGATATGGATGTTTTATTGTTTTATGATGTATGAAAAAAAGAATAAAATATTAATAGTTAAAATAGATTTAAAATGAAAATGAGAATAATAATAATAATAATAATAAATAACAAAAGATAATAAATAAATAAAAAATAACAAAAGATAATAAAATAATTTTATAAAAAATTAAAGAAAAAGAATGCAGCTAAAGGGATTTATGATATGATGTAAAGGAGTAGGGCAACCTTATTTCACTTTAATATAAAGGCAAAAGCTCCTGCGCCTCGAGGACACGGAAGAATACTCCGTGTCCCTATGTGAACACAACCCTTCCCCCTTCAATCCTATTTAAATCTATGTATTGCTAGGGACCTAAATTGCAAAGGGGCATGGAAATTGCAAAGGTGCACGGAATATGCTCCGTGCGCCCGAGTGCACAGGAGCCTCACTCTAATATAAATACCACCCCCACCCCCCCTTTCCCTCTGTCATTGCTCATAACACGTGCCTATTTAAGATATGAAATGAAATAGTAGGTGAAATATGAAGGTGGAATATGTGATACCATTTAAAGTAAAACGTTATTAATTCTAAAGTTTGAACAAAAGAAGAGATCAATTCGCAAGTTCGAATAGTTACATCGTTAATCAATTCAATTTGATGTTTATACAATAGTTATGATCTGAGAAAACAATAATATAATATAGCATCAGAAGCTTTCAGCCTTGAAAATTTTAACATATTGACAGCTCATGATGTTATATCCATGAATAAATTAGTTAGAATGTTAATTTATAATGATTATGGAAATTCTGGACCAAGATTTGGAGTGCAATAATACTCACTCCCAACATGAAGTGTACAAGTTAAGTGGAACTAGGCACAGCCCTCTACTCCTCAAGTCCTTCTTTGCTTCTTCATCACATTCCTGATACTCCAAGAAATATATATTGTATTACTTATATATAAACACAAGCACTTAAATATTATCATTTGTTGAATTAAACTTTTTAGTTATGTCATTTTTATCTTTCTAATTTTAGTTATTTTTATGTCAATTGGCTGTGATTATGTGAACCCTCATTAAATTCACCTAAAATATATTCTTCCCTCCCATGCATATTAATTAAATTGCACAGTTACTTTAGATACGAAGTATAATAAATTTTATTTTTTGATCAACTTTATTTACTTTTAGAGAATAATGTAGTATTTTTAAGTAATAAATAAATTGTAGACAAAGTCTTTTGTGAGACGTTATTTATGTGAGACGGTTTGTAAGACGTATTAAAGTATGTCTATTAAATAGATAAAATATGTTTTCTAAAATATACTGAATTATGCATTAAAGTATGATTTTAGTTTGTTATTATATGGTTCATTATTGACATACTTTAACTACAAATAAACATACTTTAGTGATGGGTCGACCCGTCTCACAAAAAACCCATCTCATAAGAGAGTGTCTCTAAATTGTAAAGTATGTTATGTGTGTTAGGTAAGAGAAACTGTAATTAATTAAGATGTACTTTTATGGTTGATGATTGATATGAAGTTCACCTTTTAAGTGGTGAAGTTGAATGTTGAATCAACGAAAACAAAAAGTGTGAAATTTAATGAGATTGAGGGAGTAAGATTATATTGTTAACTTTGCATGCATATAGTATTTCTTACTAGGTGTCGTTGCTTCATGCTTCTTCCTGAACCACCACGGACCATATAAGGTACACTTAGAGCCTGCATGCATGAAAGTATGAAACAAAGGGATCATCCCCCATCACCATAAGTCATCCTCAATTACACAGATAAGAAGCGTAACTAATTAGCATAGAAAGTTCACCTCAATTTGTTTTTCAAGGAATTTAATGTACCCAATTGCTTCTAACAAGACAGTAGCTGTGTCAGTCTGCATAAAAAACAGAGAAAATCCCTATAACAAATTAATATGCGGGAGATACATCACTGAATAGACATCATTCCATCATAAAATATGATGTTTTTTCCTCAATCGATGTCTATGAACATGAAATGCGCTAAAAGACATTGGTTTTCACTAATCGATATCTTTCAATTGATGTCTAATTGGTGATTGTACATTTCATGAATAAATACCACATTTCCCCTAATTTTTATTTAAATTAAACTAATATTTTTTATAATTGGATTGATTTTTTTAAAATAAATCAAATGAAATTAAATTGTACAATTACTGTAAATATAGAGTTTAAGAAATTTTTTTTATCAACTTTATTATTCACTTTTTGAGATTAATGTAGTATTTTTAGCTAATAAATAAATTATAAAATATCTTATGTGTGTAAGGTGAGAGCGATGAATTTATAATTAAGATGTATTTTTACAGTTGAGAATTGATATAATGTTTCCTTTTTGGGCCATAATCAAATGCCTTTTTTGAAATTTGCAACATCTTTTTTGCCCTCTTATTTTAAATTCATCAAAAATACTCTCTTTCCTTTTTTCATTCCAGTTTTACCCTCTACCCCTATTTCTATTTTTTTATTTCTGACTTATTTATTTATTTATTTTAAACAAATAATTCTTTTATCTGTTTTACCCGATTGTTATCCTTTTATGATCCCTTAATACCCTTGCGCATATACTGTATACAAATGTGTGTGTGTGTATATATATATTTCATACACTCATTTTTAATCGAATTATCAACAAATTTTTCTTTTCAAAATAGACTTAGTCAATTACGACCATATCAGGCCCAGCATGCTTCCATATATTATTTAAACAACATTAACTTAATATTAATCAACCAAAAACTGTGATAGTACCTTTTTTTACGTCAAATATTTCGAGAATCCAGGGGGTTTTACGACTGCTCCTCATAGCCAACCATGCGCCCCATAGTGTGATGGTTCAATCCCATTCCTTCAAAGGACCCCAGTACAATCCTGATTCATTTCCTACACCGGATGTACAGGATATATGCTGCAACTGTTTTTAGTCGAAAAATATGAATGTTAAGGTTGCAGAAGAAAATGAAAGGTTGCATGCTTCGGACAGTAGCCCAAGATTATTTATTTATAGAATAAAAATACTTATTACACTCTTATAATACTTAAACAAGAGGAGAAGACTCCTCTAGCTACCTATTGTAATTGAATACAGAACACTCATGCAAAAGGAAAAGATATTACAAGATTTATTGAGAGAAAACAAAGGGTGATGTTTTCGATGCCTTCTGCTTCCTCAGACTGCCTTATTTACAGAGGATCCCAGATATGAAATCCAAATTTCAAGGTCTCTAAACTCTCTGTGATGTCACCACTTACGTCATTATGCTTACATCAGCGCTTACGTAATTTGTATTGGATGCCTTCATCTGGTCCACCCCTCTTTGGCTTTTTGCAGAGGTCACATGCCTCTTACACCATTGAAAAGGTTATCCGACTCTTGCTTTTTTGAAGAGTTATTTTTCTCTTGTGGTATCCGAAGGGTCCTCCAGCTCCTGGGTGCTTCGAAGAGGTTTTACTATCTTCTTTCCTCGTGTCTCTTCCTTTTCTGGATGGGGTCCAATAATTCATCTTCTTCTTATACCTAACTTTACTCCTTTTCCAAACTCTGGTTCTTTTTAGGTAGAGCAGCTTATGCATATCTTGTTTGTCCATTGTCCAAAGAGGGACATGTTGCAGTATTTCCGATGAGTTTGTTTACTCACCAGCAGCTTATTCCTCCAAAGAAGCTATGGCTTTTCTTTGAAAACCTTTTCAGCTAACACTGTCTTTTTTCCTGTTAAGGTGTTTAACAGGAAAAACCCATTCACATTCTTATGTTCGAATTTGAATGTGAATTTTACCTAATCCATGACTTGAATACAGGCATACAAACCCCTTATTCTTCGCGTAGAGATTTGATCATCAGAATAGGTAGAAACCAAGATTGGTTCCTTCCTAGAAGACTCATTGATTTTGTTTGATGCCTCAATATCTGGCTTCCTTAACTTGATAAAATAAAAGACCTCATGGGTGCCTTTCTCGATTTGGTTTTGGAGCTGTGTTGGTGAAGTAGAGCTCTATTATATCTCCTCTGAACAAAGTCGCATTATTTTCTCACGCATTCTCAACTGCTTTCCTTAGCTAGTCTGGCAGCTTTGAGAATTCTAGGAAGCTTGGTGCAATGGTTTATAGTGAGGCTAATGCCTCGATATCATACCACTACTTCATATCGTCTGGACTCGAGCCTTCCCTTATCCAAACTCGGGGGTATTCTCCTAATATATTTATCTAGCATTTCTCTGGACGAATTCCCTGTCTTGTAATTAATTTTTCCCAACTAGCATGGTATCCCTGTCAATGAGAGAAATCAGATATGTAAATATCAGGCTTAGTGGTGTCAGTCATAGGCCTAAGACTGATCTCTTCCTCTTTAGTCCCAGAGGTGCTGGGTTGATTCGATGACTCTAGATGTGACTCCATAGTCTTGATTTTTCCTTGGACAAGTTCTTCCTTTGGAAGTTCTAATCCAGGACTCGTGTTAAGAGTACTTGCATCCCTTGCTCAGGGTTTAGAGTCTCATTCTCAAATACTCTCCTTTTGTTGATTACTATCAACAACCCAAGGAGTGGTTCTCGTATTATCTAAAATAGATCCGCATTATTATGGATATAGTCTCGTATACGATTGAACAATTTGATCCAATCATTCTCTTGTAATTTTCCAGCAAGCCCTGCATTGATTGCCAGATTCTCAAATTTCCTTTTAAACAACTCAAGGTTGTCCAATCAGGTGCCTTGAAGCGATCAAGATGGAGTCTATCTCAACTCCCTCCATCTCTTGTCAAGAAATCTGCCAAAACACTTTCAGTAGATTTAATAATGATAATATTAAAATCTTAATATTGACATTCGTCTTGCTATCTTAAAAGTCTAGCCTTTTCTGGTGTAGATTCAATTTTTTTTTTAAAAAGGCTTTGACACTTGTATTATCAATTTTAAGAATGAATTTCTTCACAAGAAAAAATAGCGGTCATTTTTTGAACGCCTTTCAAAACCAAGAGGAAATATATTGGAGCTACTACTTTGTCCAGAGGAAATATATTAGAGCTCTACTTTACCAATACAGCTCCAGAACCAGTCAGGACAGGCAATCACGAGGCCTTTCATTTTATCAATTTAAGGAGGCCAAATGTCAAGACATCAAACAAAATCAAAGAGTATTTTGGGATGAAACTAGTCTTGGTTTTTACCTATTCCGAGGATCAAATATCTATGCGAAGAGCAAGGGATTTGTATGCCTACATTCAAGCCATGTATCAGGTAAAGTTTTCATTCAAATTCGAACAAAATAGTGAATGGGTCTTTCCTCTTGGTTTCGAAAGGCATTCAAAAATTGGCCGTTATTTCTTCTTGCGAAGAAATTTATTCTTAAAATTGATAACATGAGTGTTAAAGTTTTTTTAAAAATAAAATTGAATCTAAACCAAAAAAGGCTAGACTTTTAAGATGGCAAGCTGAATTTCAATATTATGATTTTAATATTATCATTATTAAATTTGATGAAAATATTTTGGCAGATATCCTGATGAGAGATGGAGAGAGTTGAGATAGACTCCATCTTGATCGCTTCAAGGCACCTAATTGGACAACCTTGAGTTGTTCAAAAGAGAATTCGAGAATTTGGTAATCAATGCAGGGCTTGCCAGAATATTACAAGATATTAATCAAACCAAAGTGTCCAATCGTAAACAATGCGGAACTATTGAGATGATAAGAGAGCCACTCCTCTGGGCTAGTGATAGTAATCAACAAAATGAGAGTATTCGAGAATATGGCTCTAAACCAGGAGCAAGAAATTCAAGTACCCTTAGCATGAGTCCTATATTGGAACTTCCAAAGGAAGAACCGATCGAAGGAAAAATCAAGACTATGGAGTTACATCTAGAGTCGTCGAGTCAACCCAGCACCTCTAGATTAAAGAGGAAGAGATCAGTCTTAGGCCTATAACTGGCATCGTTAAGGTTGGTATTAATATATTTGATTTTTCTCATTGGAAGGGATACCAAGCCAGTTGGGAAAAAATTAAATACAGGACAGGGAATCCGTCTGGAGAAATGCCAGATAGATGTATAAGGGGAATATCCCTGAGTTTGGATGAGGGAAGGCTCGAATCCAAACGATGTAAAGCAGTGGTACAATTTTGGGGCATTAGCCTCAATATACACTATTGCACCAAGCTTCCCAAAACTCTCAAAACTATCAGAATGGCTAAGGAAAGGAGTTAAGAAGGTATGGAAAAATAATACGACTTTGTCCAGAGGAAATATATTAGAGCTTTACTTCACCAATGCAGCTCCAGAACTAGTAAGGACAGGCAACCACGAGGCCTTTCATTTTATCAATTTAAGGAGGCCAGATGTCAAGGCATCAAATAAAATCAAAGAGTATTCTGGGATGGAAGCAGTCTTGGTTTCTACCTATTCCGAAGATCAAATCTCTACGCGAAGAGCATGGGATTTGTATGCCTACATTCAAGCCATGGATCATGTAAAGTTCCCATTCAAATTCAAACACAAAACAGTGAATGGGTCTTCCATGTTAAACACCTTAATAGGAAAAAGACAGTGTTTTTCGAAAAAATTTTCGAAGAAAAGCGAGAGCATCTTTGGTAAGCTCTCGATGAGTAAACAAACACATCAAAAATACTGCAACATGGTCCACTTTAGATATGGACGAACAAAATATGCACAAGCTGCTCTACCCAAATAGAACCAGAGTTTGGAAAATGAGTAAGGTTAGGCATAGGAAGAAGAAGGATTACTGGACCTGCTCCAGCAAAGGAAGAAACATGTGGAAAGAAAAGAGTAAAACCTCTTCGAAACACCCAAGAGCCGGAGGACCCTTCGGATACCACAGGAGACAAATAACTCTTCAAAAGAGTAAGAGTCGAATGACCTTTTCAAGAAGGATAAGAGCCATGTGACCCAGCAAAAGGCCAAAAAAGGGTGCCGGCATCCAATGCAAATGACGTAAGCGCTGACGTAAGCATAATGACATAAGCGGTGACGTCATAGAAAGATAAGAGGCCTTGAAATCTGGATTTCACGTCCGGAAGCCTCAATAAAAAAGGGAGTTTGAGGAAGTAGAAGGCATCAAAAGATCACCCCCCGTTTTCTCTCAATAAACATTGTAATATATTTTCTTTCTTACATGAGTGTTTTGTTTTCATCTACAATAGGTAGCTAGAGGAGTCTTCTTATCTTTTTAGTGTTATGAGAGTTTAATAAATATTTCCATTAATAAATAAATAATCTTGGGCTATTTCCCGAAGCATGTGACCTTTCATTTTCTTCTGTAACTTTAACTTCTATATTTTACAACCAAGAATAGTAGCAGCGACATGTACATCCGGTGTAGGAAACGAACCAGGATTGCGCTGGGGTCCTTTGAAGGAACGGGGTTGAACCATCACACTGCGGGTTTCGTGGTTGGCTGTGAGGAGCAGCTGTAAAACCCCCTAGATATTCGAATGATTTATCGATCATAAAAGATACTGCTACTATTTTGGGTTGGTTAATATTGAGTTACTGTTGTACGAAAGCATATTGAGCCTAATATGATCGTAATGAACTATGTCTATTTTGAAAAGAAAAAATTATCGATAATTCAAGTAAAAATATGTGTTTGAAATATATATATATATATATATATATATATATATATATATATATATATATATATATATATATATATATATATATATATATATATTTCAAACACACATTTTTACTCCCCATCTCTGGTTTTCTGGGCAATCGAGTGAGATATGCCATCTAGTTCTACACGTGTAGCAATTACAGTCCTTGATTATTTTATTTGCTCATGTGGGAGTTTTCCGGAACGTCTTTCTCATAGGAGTTCTTCCTGTACTCCTCTGGTTTGATCCTGAGAATGAGGCTTGACTTCTTGAACTCCACCTTGATGGTCGCAACCTTTGCCTTGATTTATAACTTCTGGCCTTTTGTTTGGACGAAATTGGTCTTATAGACCTCCATCCTCCACTTCTTTGGGTGTAAGGATGACTTTTCTTCATCCTTTTCTGCTTCCTTGGGTTTTTTCCCATAATGGTTGGAAGATCATGGCTCTTGCAACATAGAGGTACTGTCTTGTTGATTCTCCTTAATATCTTCTAATTTTTATGTAGAGTCGCTTGATGGCACCACTCCGCAATCTTGGCCATGAGGAAAGACATCCTCCTTGCTATTGAGTCCATCTCATAAGGTTCGTACTCCTTGATCAACATCTCTCACCATGAGCTTGGGATTTTGGCAAAGACCAAGTGGAGAACTTCATCCTCCTTTATCTTTGATTTTCATCTATACTCTGTGAAGAGCTTGATGTACTCGTCTACATGACAAATGTCCAGTAGTTCTAGGCTGTATAGGACAGTCCTATACTTCTTATTCTTTTCTTCTTCCATTCCTTCAAAGTAGCCTGCTCCGATGAAATGGATCTTGAAGATCTTTGCCATGCGATCTACAATATCGATATGCAAGGTTTTTCCCCTCTATGACCTCCTTCTTGACTTCGTCCGAGAGTAGCTCCCAAGCGCACTTCACTGATCCTTTTAGGGTCATAGTTAGGAATCTTATGAACCCTTCTTTATCCAACTCTAGTGCACCTCCTGCAATTTTCATTGTATTCATCCACTCATCGATCAAGGTCTCTCTATTCTGGAATTCAGATTTTTGAGGATTAGGATCAACCCGTGTAGATTTATTGGCTCAAGGTGAGACCGATCATATGGAGTATTGTGTAGATTTGATCCTCGTACTCGACTTGCTCCAATTAACAATCCCGTTGCCTTCATCCTAAAATCTTCTTGTGTTGGAATTATTTCTTCTTGTCTCATCTCCTGAACTCCCCATGATCCAGAAGTTCCCTAATTTAGGCTCAGACCATGTAGTATTTGAGGGTCTCGCGACTGCTGTTGAGAGCTTGACGTCTCTCCTGTATTCATCTTTAGATCTACAAGTGTTAGTCCTTGGAAGGACTCGCATAGATCTTGTAGATCTTCAAGATTTGCTCTTTACATTTGGAGATGTGAAATCTCCTCGGAGAACAGCGATCATCTTCTCATTCTCTGTCTTTGACCTTGTGACCTCCGTCGTTTTTTTCTTATGATATAAAGGGGTTCTATTCCATAGATCGTTGGTAATCTTCCTTCTGGCCTTCTCCCGATGACCTTGGTTTCTTGGATATTACCTGATCTCTCAATTTCTTGATGAGATCAAGTTGTTTGTTTTACAACGTCTCCACCTTATCCATCATGAAGCTGGTCTCAACTATCGTTTTGGACATATTTTGGTAATATTCTCCAAAGAATATTCTCTAAGATCTTGGTTCATCTTAGAGTTATCTGCCTCAATCTCTTTCCACTCCATTATTTTGACCACCATGAAAAGAAGTATGGCTTGCAGGCTTTCCTAGACCTTGATTTGGTCGCCTTCTCCATTGTTCATGTCTGGGCACACATCCATGGATCTCAGTGAAACTATAGAGTTCCACTATAATTTTCTTGAAACTTCCTTGGAGTATCTTATTTCATCCTTTCGGATGCCCTCCAAGCGTTCTTCCTTAGTCCGATTGGCACGAGCTCTTGTACGTTCCATTCCTCGTTCTAGTCCATCCCAGAATCTCTGGTTACCTTTTTCTCTTTTCTCCACTATCTGTCTATACAGAATGTGATAGTATTCTTGGATAGGACTATATACCCTATCGTCTCCAACAGGCTTGAATGGGTTGTTGCTTTCGTTTTGAACAGGGCTACTAGTCCTGCCATACTCGGATATCGAACTTCCGTTCGAATCCTTTTATCTTTAAAACTCTCCTCTCGTTAATTAAGTGATATAAGTTTATAATAATTTTTTCATTCATAAATAAATAAACATAGGGCTCTGATATCATTTTGAAAGCATGAAATAGTGAAGATATTTGAGTAAATAAGTATATAAACTCTTCGTAAAAGATTAAGGGTATTTTAGTCATTTGGGTATCATTCGGGTATTTTTATTTAAATTATTTGTTGGGTTATGCTCAAAATTATTTAAATTTGAATTTAAAATTATTTTAAATAAGGGTCAAGGGCAGTATCTCCTTAAACATAAAAATGTGGGCAGTTTTGAATGTTTTTGAATAGATGGGCCGAATTGATTTTTGGAATTTGAAAGGGACAGTTTTGATTATTAACTTTTTTTTTTGGTGAAGTTCAATATGGAAATTGATGACGAAAATAAAATTATGTGAAAATTAATTTGAAACGGGAATATAAATAAATTAGAAAATGATTTTCTTTTTTCAGGGCAGTATGTCCTTAAACATAAAATGTGGGCAGTTTTAAATGTTTTTGAATAGATGGGCCAAAAATTGATTTTTGGAATTTGAAAAGGGGAAGTTTTGATTATTACCCTTCCTTTATTTTTTTTCTTTTTTTGGTGTGAAGTTCAACATGGAAATGACGAAAATAAAAAAAGTATGAAAATTAATTTGAAACGGGAATATAATTAAATTAGAAAATAATTTTCTTTTTTCATTTCACAAGTGTTAAGTGAAAGCACACATTCTCACATGCCAGTGCACTACAAAAGGCTTGTTAAATAAACGGCTACCTTGCCAAATGGGGAAACTAGCTGGTGGAGGGCTGTAATTCTATCTCCCAATTTTTCTTTCCTAACCTGCTTTAATAAGATCATGTTACTAAAAACAAATATTATACTCCGCTGTCCCGAATATTTTTACCCGTTTGTACGAACACGTAAATTAAGAAGTGTTCTTTTTAATATACTTCATAATATAAGAAAAAGTAAGAATAAATTAGTAATATTGAGAAAAAAGTAAATAAAATTGTTGGGAATGATGAATAAAGTGCAAAAAAGTAAATAAAATTGGAATGGATAAATAAAGTGTAAAAAATAAATAAGATGTAATAAATAAAGTGTAATAAATAAAGTGGAATTGATAAATAAAGTGTAATAAATAAAATGTGTAGTGTATTTTTACTATTAATGGAATGAGTAAAAATATGTGGGACACGCCAAAATAGAAAGTGAGTATAAATACGTGGGACGGATGAAGTAATAAAATTGATCTATCAATTACATGGATCATTGTTCCCTAGATACTACTCCCTCCATCCATCCTTAATATATCAATTTTATTATTTTGGGTCATCCACTCTTAATGTATTCATTTTCCCTTTTAAACATATGAGACCCACACACATCATTAATACAATTAAAATATGTGACCACACCCCTACTAATACAACTACTCACCATACATAAAAATAATAATACTCTTTAATCTACGTGCAAAAAGCAAATTGATACAATAACAATGGACGGATGGAGTATTAATCTTAAATGAATTGAACTCCCTCTGTCGCATAACAACTTTCACACTTCTCTGATTTGTTTGTCCCACAATAACTATCACATTCCAAAAAGGAAACAATACTTTATCAAATAACTTCAAAAATTACTTTAATTTCAAATTTGACACTCATAACATTACTTTACACTTTATTTATTACCTAAAAATATTAAAATACTTTTAAAAGTCAATAAAATTGATCAAAAAATATTTTTTCTTAAATAACGTGGAACAGTAAATGCAAAAGCTGTTATGGATCGATGAGAGTAGTAAATATTACATTTTCTTACGTGACCAATTTAATTTTGAATGAATCCAAGGTAAAATCCCTAAAATAATATGCAATAAACCTAAGAGTTGCGAGATTCGTGTAAGTGATGTGTACAAATTTAAAAAAAAAAAAAGTGAATATAGATATGTGGTCTTTCATGTGTGCAGACAAGGATAAAAGATAGACAAAGAATAAGGAATGAAGGGAATCCCGACAATGAAGAAAGACAATAGTTAAGATCCAAAAAAGATGAAGACAGATTGAGAAACAAAAATAACCTAGTCTAGCATATATGCAGGGTAGGTTAATTCATTAGAACTTAGAAGCATACTTAAGTGTAACAAAGTGAGGATATTAATATAATTATAGATTGTCTGTAATAATTAATTGATTTTTTCATGTAATAATAAATGGCAAAATAAGTAAAATGAATAGGTGAAAGTGACGTTTCTAAAAATAAAATATATTGAGAGGTTTTTTTTAAACTTTTATTATTATTAATAAATGAAGAGTGTAATGAGAGTGAAAGAGTATAATGACACTTGCATTGTAATTGATTGAATAATTGCCTATATTTAGTTACCTTGATGATGGTCTTGGCTGAAGAATGTTGGATTTTAGCTTTCTTGGCTACCCCACCGCTGTAATTGCACTTCACCACAAGATTGATACATGATCATCTTTAATTAATTAATTAAGCAAATATTTAGTTTTCATAATAAAAAAATATTAAAAAGAAAAATCTTCCTTGAGCATGTATAGCTCATGAACACATGATTAATTGTTTATCGATTAATTAAGCTATGTACTTAATTCTTGTTAATAAATTTATTTATACCTCCATCCGAGATGCTACAAGACTTTCACGAATGGATCAATATCAAATGGCTTCCATTTAAAACAAAGTTAAACAAATGATGTTAATTAGAACTCTCTCTATACCACTGAAGTAGTATCATTTTTTTTTTCCAAAAATTAAGAAGTATAATAATTTAATGGGTAGTGAGTTGAGAATATTATATTTTACTCCTTCCGTTACACTATAGTTTTCACACATCCTTTGTAAATTACACATGAGGTGTGAAAACTGTGATGGCCGGACGGAGGAAGTAATATATAATGGGTAGGTGTATTAGTAGTGTGTGGGCCCAATGTCAATATACTCCCTCCGTCCCGGTGTAAGAGAGACATTTACTTTTTTGCATGTAGATTAAGGAGTATTATTATTTAATGTGTAGTGAGTAGTTGTATTAGTGGGGGTGTGGGTCCCATATTTTAATTGTATTAGAGGGGGTGTGTGGTCCCATATGTATAAAAAAAGAAAATGGACTCTTTGGGTGGGACGACCAAAATAGAAAAATGACCCTCTTAACCGGGACGGAGAGAGTATTAATTATTTTGGATTGGCCACATATACTTTAAAAAGGAAAATATGACAACTTTTGTGGGACAATCCAAAAACAAAAATATCGCATTTTTTATAGGACGGAGGGAGTATCTAATTATCAAAAACCAATCATCGAACAATGAGAATCAATTTACCTCTATTCCTAATATCCCCTCCCATCACCCAAAAACAAGCAGCTCTTTAATAAGAAATTTTATGAAGTACCTCATATGAGTGACCCTGCTTGGACTTGGGAGAGAGACCTACAAAATGCCGATTCCAATTGATCTCAAAATCCTTTTCCTGCAGAGCAAGCTTATCATCTTCATTAACTAATCCTTCCCTACAAAACAAGAGAATCAGATCATTACATATATATGAACAAAGATATTGCTGACATAATTTCTGACTGGGGGTAAATTAGGATGAAGATTTGGAAGATATATAGTTTGTGCTTCATTGTATGCACTAGAAAAAAAGAAAGCCCCGAGGCATAGTAGTAGAAGGGAGGAAGGGTGGAAACTGAGCTGGCAGTTGGAGGATGAACGTTCGAATTCTGCCTTTGACAAAGATTTGACCCTTGCAAGTGCAGTCAAACAATGATCCCTCTTTTTCCACCAATTCCCAGGGCAGGGACGGTGGGGTACACCATATAGAAAAGAAGAGATCTATATATCTGTGTGTGTGAGAGAGAGAGAGAGATGTGAATGTACATGAATGTTTGGCTCCATGACTCAGGAAGCTGGTGGTCATCATTCCATGAAGCAGTGGCAGAAAAGGTGGGTGGTAAGTGATAACTAGGGAAGTTAAGAGGTGTTGGAGCAGCCATGAGATGGGTCGGCATCAGCGTCATGTCGTTGACGCTCCACCGGGTGGGGGTTTCGGAAACCACCATCTGTTTCACCGGTGACCTCTGAAAAATACCTTCATACATTGCCTTCTATATATGGTTGGAGTATGGCTGATATTCAATGCTTTCTTCTTATCTCCTCAAATTCACCTATTATTAGATTGTCCCACTTTCACTTTTTCCTTGGAGCTTTTTTTAATGTCTCTTCCATACTTGATTAAGAGTAGGAAAGAGATGAAAGGGAGTAGGGTGGGGATCCTTTTTCTCCCTTCCACTTTCTCTAAGATTTGCCTTTACTTTGCCTTTTCTCTTTATCACAAAAGTGGCTACCAAGTTCGTAAGTTATTTCTCAAGTGAAAATCATGCAAGTAAATAAATTATGGGTCACACATGAATGGACGGTTACTTACATTTTACTGTTACTTTCTTATTTTTAGGTTATTTGAAATGTCCTCTTGCATTTTAAAATGTAAAAGAGTTCACTTTGACTTTAAAACTTAAAAATTGCCCCCTTTTATACTTATTTGGGCAATTGTACCTTAAGGGGGCAATGATAATTTTAAGGGGTCAATTGGTCTTATAATCGGACAATGATAATTTTAAGGGATCAATCATTTTTTGGGCAATTGTACCTTAAGGGGGCAATGATAATTTTAAGGGGGCAATTGGTCTTCTAATCGGTCAATGATAATTTTAAGGGGCAATTAGTCTTCTAATCAGGCAATGATAATTTTAAGGGGTCAATTATTTTTTGGGCAATTGTACCTTAAGGGGGCAATGATAATTTTAAGAGGGCAATTGGTCTTCTAATCGGTCAATGATAATTTTAAGGGGCCAATTGGTCCTCTAATCGGACAATGATAATTTTTAGGGGTCAATCATTTAATGATCGGTCTTCTAATCGGTCAATCATTTAATGATCGGTCTTCTAATCAGTAATCATTTAAATGATTGACAGAATTAATGATTTTTTTTCCAAAATTAAGTATTTAATTTTAAATAAAAATGGTATGTAAAAGGTATTAATGACAAATTATATAAAAATGAGTAGATTTGTTTTTTAAAAAAGAAAGTGGGCATTTTTCAATGTTGATCTTCCATATAAAGTGAAAATCATGCAAGTAAATAAATTATGGGTCACACAAGAATGGACGGTTACTTACATTTTACTGTTACTTTTCTTATTTTTAGGTTATTTGATGAATTAGAGAAAATATCACCATTAGAAAAATTAATTCCTTTTCTAAAATTCAGTCCTTTTTTTTTTCTAAACTTAGTCCGTTATGTTAAAATAAAAATTCAAAATTGGTCCAAAAATGTTAAAAATTTAGACCAAGAATGAACAAAAATGACCAAATTTTGTAAAAAGGATTAAAAGTAGACAAACAAGACTAAAATTGGACAAGAAATGACCAAACTTGAGAATTACAATAAAAAAATGACTAGAGTTGGAATCAATGTTACTTACATAACTACTATTTTTTATATATTCCCATAACATCTTTTTAAAAGAGATCAAATTTATATCCTGTAAAAAAAATATATAAACCTTGAAAGAATTAAACATTGAGATTTATTTTATGTGGTACATGTCACTCATATAATAAATGTACCATAATAGAAAATCCTGCTTGACCCTGGAGCACAATTGCTGGCAAATAGCTAAAACTGAACTTGGTTCTAGATGCGTTTAAGATTAAAAAAAACTATATATATCTTGCTTTGTTGATTCAAATTAATTTAAGATTAATGTTGTTAAATACTCGCATAATTTTATTGAGCTAGTAAGTTATCCATGTGCTGCGCGGACATAGTATATATAAATTTATAAATAATGATACGTATTTATGTATGCATATCATATATATATATATATATATATATATATATATATATATATATATATATATATATATATATATATATATATATATATATATTTATTCCCTATATTATTAATTAATAAATAAAAAGTTATATTCTGAGTTTAGGTTTGTTTGAACATCAACTATTCACACTTGTAATGATAATATATAGTTCAAAATATAATAGGAGGATAGATAGAGTTAAAATTCATTTTTCGTTCCACACACTTGTAACGATAATATATAGTACAAAATATAATAGGATCTAGGATAGATAGAGTTAAAATTCATTTTTCCTTGCACAATAGTAAAGTATTTGCTTTCTGTCTTAAAAAAGATATATATTTTTTTAATTGAGTCTCATAACGACAAAAAATATTCGATTTTAGTCCTACTTTAGCCGGAAAATCAAATTATTGTTGGAATCATGCACGTGCGTCGCAAATTACTGATCATAATCAAGTAATATAGGTATTTATGAAACTTTTTTTTTTTTATTTTGAGATAAAAAGCAAAATACCTATTATTATGTTATGGGATGAAAAATGAATTTAACTCAAGAATTTATAGAAGAGGAACATAACGATAGCAAAGAACAGAACATTATACATCAATTTTTTTTATTTATTTTTACTTAATTTTATGATCTTCAATCATGCACTTTGTAGAAGTTTTATACTCCTTTGCCTACGTTTACCATTCCATATTATTTAAAAAAAAATTCTAACTTTATTGATTTTTTTAGTAGTATTTTAGTTTATTTATAAATAAAGCGTAAAATAATGTTGTGTGTGCTAAATAGAAGTGATAAATTTGAAATTAAAATAAATTTTGAAGTTATTTAATAAAGGGTTATTTCCTTTTTTTTCTTTTTTTTGTATGAAGAATTTTGTGAGTGTGAACAGTTCTAAGGGATGGAGGGAGTATTAATTAATATACTCACTCCGTCCCACAAAATGAATCAATTAATATTTTGCATGTAAATTAATTAAGGAATATTATTATTTAATATTTAGGGGATAGTTATATTAGTGAAGAGTGTGGTCTCATATTTTAATTGTAGGATAAATTACCAAATGCCCCTCGAGATTTGTCCAAACTACCAAATAAACTCCGTGATTGAAAAATTACCAATTACCCCCTTTAAAAAAAATTTAAAAATAGTGAAATTTAAAAATACAATGTTAAATATATAGGTCTTGATGTCATTTCCATCTTTCTTTATTTTAAGAAAAAGTATATTTTTATTAATGTTCAAATGAAAAACAAGTTAAAGGGGGTAATTGGTATTTTTTCATACCACGGGGTTTATTTGGTAGTTTGGACAAACCTCGATGGGGGGTTTTCGTAATTTTCCCTTGATTATATTAGTATTGTGTAGGGGTTTTATATCCTAAAAAAAGAATTAATATTTTATAATGGGACGGACCATAATTGCATGGGACGAAAAATGAATTTAACTCGGTTAAACATGGAGTAAATTGCAATACCAGTCCCACCTATCACAGTCCCTTTTGGGTTTGGACCCAATAGTCTTGAATTTAGTCCCAAACGTTTTTTTTCAGCAATAATGATCTCACACAATTTTTTTTACAATTTTCATCCCACTGCCATCAAAATGTAACGAAGAGGAAGTGGCCGTTAGGTTGATAGAAGAGTAAATTGCAATACTAGTATCACCCGTCACAGTCCCGTTTGGATTTGGACCCAATAGTCTTGAATTCAGTCCCAAATATTTTTTTTCCAGCAATAATGATTCCATACAATTTTTTTTACAATTTTCTCTGCCCCAGACGACCCAGACAAACTAACGAACCCTAATCCCTAATTTCATCACCCCTTCAAATTTGAGTCTGCCGTATTTTCCTTCCCAAATCAAATTCTTCCCGTCGAATCCCTCTCTCATCTCGTGATTTTGGAGTTTCAACATCACAATGTGGTAAAAAAATCCCTCGTTTGATTTCCAGCTCCATATTACTTTGCCAGATTCCAAAAATGTGGGTGGTTGAACTGTGGGGGCAGGGTGTTTGACGAAATGCCTGAACGAGACTCGATTTCGTGGACCTCGATGATTGATGCTTATGCAAATGTTGACAAAATGGATTCTGCAAGGGGGTTGTTTAATAGGTTGCCAGTGAAGGGTATGGTGATTGGTTTCGTGCAAAATGCTAGGCCAAAGGAAGCATTGGAGTATTTTGAGCAAATGCAGAATGTTGGCGTTCAAAACTAATGAGGTAATACTTCTTCAACTTCTTCACTTTTCCTTCTTCATTTCTTATCTTTGCAAATCTCAAGCATTAATCATTAACTTTCCTTGGATTGAGCTTCTTTTGATGCATGTTTCCTTCTTTTGACTTTTGTTTGCCTTGAGCATCTTGATGTTGCTTTGCTCATTCTCAAGTTTTAAGGTTGCATGTGCATTCTTGTTTTTGCTTTTTTCATCCTTTTTCTTGCCTGTTTACCATTTCATTTTCTTCTTTTTCTATCTTATCAATCCTTTATAGCCACCATCTCCTCAATCACTCACACAAAAGGGTAAATATATAAGAATCATGTGGGTAATCAAGGCCTGTAATGTGCTAAATTCACAAGAAATAGGCTTATAGGCTCAAAGTGGTTGACTAGAGGTGATGTACAAGGTAAGGAAATATATGGCAATGACTTCACATAACAAGGATGACCTTAAATCATGTCATTAATCTCCACTAATCGGGCTCGTTTCTATAGTCCTTGAGCAAGTTCTAGCTTATCTAACACAACCGATCCACTCATGAAAAAAATTACCATGTATGCACGGTTGAGGCTCAAATGCTTACAAGCTTAGCTCGGACCTTAAGAAACTTATTACACCACATTCATCTCAAAATTGAACAAGTTAAGCAAAACATGTCATAATTTGAAAGTGTAGAGATTCTTAATCATAATTTGTTATCACTTATCACAACAACATATCATTACTTACATTCAAAAATGACTCACAATATCCCAAAAACAAACCACCAAACATTCCAAGACAAAAATAAAAATACACAAAATATATAAGAAAGACACATCAAACAAGAAACAACACAAAAAACATAACATGCAAAAACAACAATCACCACCATCAATAGAAAATGAAGCACACATTCATATCATCCATAATCAATTAAGCTCACAATCATCCCATCCTTGATTGAAAATGAAATCCTAGATTACGAAAGTAAACCTCCCATAAACATAACATATAAAGTAGCATGCTAATCACATCAATCTAAATCAAAATCAAATCATGTAAAGCAATTAAAAGTGATAAGGTGTACAGTACGCCCTCAATAGGCATTTGGCAGTGGAAAGCGTTAGCTCCAAGCTCCATTCATGCTTCCAATACCCTTTATTCATGCTCAAAAACTCACCAAATATCATTACTCAACAATTTCATTAAAAATATGGATTATCATGCACTTCAACACAACCAATTATGCCAAAATCATACCCAAACTCATGAGAAAATTTTTAAAATTTTAAAATTGACCCAATTTTACGAGAAGATCTCTCAATCAACATAATAAGCACACTCAAGTGGTGAGTCACATCACGCACTTTCCCCCCAAACTTAAATCGAAACAAGAATTGAGAATTAAGTTTGCAAAAAGTGATGGGACTTACCTTTGTAGTCTCCATCAATGATCTTCTTGTAGAGAACTATATGTATCCAAACGAATCAAGTTATGTCCACCACGCACTAGCACCCCCCAAACTTAACTCAAGACAAGAGTTGAGAATTAAGTTTGCAACAAGTGGTGAGACATGTCAACTTGAATCAATGAAGCACTTCTCTTTTCTTCAATGTGCATTTTCTCACAAGCACAATCAACCTACATACCAAAATTACAAAACAATATCAAATCCACAATCCTTATTGAAAGCACTAAATAAAGCAATAAAAAAAAATGGGTTGCCTCCTATCCAGCGCTCAACTTAATGTCGTCGAGCTAGACACATTTAGGCTATTTAGCAATCGGAGAAATCCAAGACCCCATCGGGCCTCATCTTCACTTTAAACATCTCTTTAACAACCTTCTTATCCACACTTCTTGCTCCTCTACTAGTTGAATTCGATTCATTGCCTCATTTTCTTTCTTTTCAAATCCTTGGGGTCCTTTATCGATCTTCCAATCAATATGTCAATTTCCTCCAAACTTATTCTTCTTTGGAGAATAATTTCCTGCAAATTCAAGTAAAAAATTAATCAATTCTTCATCTTTTAGAATCTCACTTACCACACGATCTCGATCATCCAGAGGCTTAATGGGTGGCTTCAAATAAAGATCTCCCCCTTTTAAATTCTTGCTTGATAACACCAATTCTCTTTCATTTGATCGGAGAGTGAGTTCCTTCTTATCCATATCAAGTTTTGCTCTTCCAGTTGCAAAAAACGGTCTTCCAAGAATCAATGAAATTAAAGGATCCGCTTACTTTTCAACCAACATAAAATCCACCGGAAAGACAAAATCTTCTATTTTCACAAGCATGTCCTCCACAACTCCATGGGGCTTTATCATTGAGCCATCCATTATTCCAATTTCCATATTCATTTCCTTTAACCTCCCAATGCCAAGTTTTTCAAAAATCTCCAATGGCGTCACATTAATGCTTGAACCAAGATCACATGTAGCATTAAAATATTCCTCGTTTCCAATTTTACAAGTAAGAACAAATTTTTCGGGGTCCTCAACCTTCAATGATGCATCAACTTCAACAATTCCATGATCTTGTTTCAACACCACCTCTTCCTCACAATTACTTTCACCATCACACGAAGAGAAAAATTTACAAATAATCCTCTCCTCATCAAAAGACAAATCATCATCAATGGAAACTTCCTCCTCCACTTTGGACACGATTTCATCACAAGCTACTTCTTCAACCCTTGAAATACTATTTGATGTTTCCACCAATTCTTTTTCCACCTTACTTTCCATATTACACACGATAATATACAAATAGTGTTCCTTAGGATTAGTGATGGTAGTAGAGGGAAACTTACCCTTACGATGCATTTCACCTTGTTCGGTCGCCATTTGACTCATTTGAGTTTCCAAGGACTTGAATCTCCTATCACTCACTTCTTTTTCTTGCCTTCTTTCCTCTTTTTCAAGCTTCCTCTCTTCTTTCACTATCAACCTCTCATCCCTTTCATGCTTCAAAAGCTCAAACATCTTTGCCATTTGATCCTCAACCGTAGGCTTCCCTTCATTGTTTTGAGCCTTAGCTCCCGGATTGATCCCCGGTGGAATAGTAAGAGCATTGTCTTGATTTCTATATGATAAGTTATCGAACCTCCTAGGTTGTTGAAAGTTACCACCGAAATTCCCTTGACCAAATCCACCTTGCCTAGGTGGGTATCCTCCTCCTTGGTGTCCAAAATTTCCTCTATAATTCCCTTGGAAGTTCCTTCCTTGCATGAAGGAAACTTCCTCAAGTGACATCTCAGGTTGTTGATTGGCGCTATTTTCACCTAGATTTTAGTGTCTTTTGGTATGTGTTTTCGTATTATTTTTATCCGTATTTGTGTATTATTTGATTGTGTTTTCTATTTTTATGGAAATGTGTGTGTATGAGCTTAAACTTAATATTTTCAATTTTTATTGGATGCTAGATATGATAAGAAAGGCATAGGAAAAAGCAGATCTAAATTCGGAGTTGAAACGAGGGAGAACGGGCAAAAACGGAAGAAGTAAAACAGGGCGTGCACCAACACGGGCCGTGCACCAAGCACGGCCCTGTAAGAGAGGGCCGTGTGACAATGTCAGAAAACACAACACGGCCACCCCTGTGGCCGTGTGCTGCGCACGAGCCGTGCGCTGTCCAGAGCTCGCCGTTGACGAGAAGCCCTAGACACGACTCGGGCCGTATTACAGCACACGAGCCGTGTAGGTGTTAAAACTGCTGAAATTTCTAGAAACTTCTAGAAGCTTCCCAAGGGGTATAAATACCCATTTATTCAACAATTTAGAGAAGATCCCGAAATTCCATCCTTCTACACACACATCACACACCTTTCTCCATCCACCTTCATCCATCTTGATCCATCTTCATCATCTCTATTAATTCTCCATCAAAACTTCATCCCTTCCATTTGGGTGTTGAAGATCTCAAGAAATCAAGAGCTAGAGTTGGAGATCCATGAGTATTGAAGATTCTCTACAAGAAATTACTAGGGAAGATTCACATCTCTTTTGATTTTCTTTTGGATCTAAGACTATGGGTATTTGTAATGAATTATTTATGTGTTTTGTTACCTTTATCATGTTAGGCTAATCCCTCTAGTGGGATTAGGAACATGAAGAGCGTATTAGATTTGTATTATCATGTGGATTAAATTGGTTTTTGATTTAATTGATGTTGATTTCTATTCATGGAGTTTAATTGTCTTGATGTTGTGATGGCATGGTTTGTTATTCATAATTGATTATTGGTTTAATGGATTGTTGATCAATGAATTGATTTATGGTGATTAAATGCTATCATAATGTTCATGTATGTATTGCTTGGAGTGAGACGGAAACATTAGGAAGGCATGATTAGACATCGAGTTTGGATTTGACCGAAAGGATATTTGAATTCGATGAGGGGAACCAATCCATTCGTTGGCCTTAGTACACAAAAAGGGAGAGTTTACTCTAACTAGTACCTAGATGGAAGGGGTTAATGTTGGGCTTTGATCTTAAGTGCTTTTGGGAGTCTAAAATGGATCAACAACCTTTGTAACCCGAAAGGAAGCTTAGGATACAATCGTGATCACCCTTAGTCTACATCAATTAAGTTGGATTCCTTTTGCATGATAGTATGAATTGAGTATGCTTGGATGTTTCTAATCCCATGTTTTTCATCCTTGAACTTTAACACCTATCCTCTTTTATTTTCATTCATCTTCACTTGTCGTTTCTCTTATTTGCTATTTTTATTTACTTGCTACTTGCTTAAGTGGTTAATCAATTTCAAAACCCCCTATCATCTTTACAAAAACGACATGAACATAAGCTCACGTATTTTGCTAGTCCGAACATAACTCCTTTGTGGATTGATAATTTTTCTTGGGATATTCTACTACAACGATCGAGTATTCTTGCTCGTGAGTGCTACAAAAATAGGCAAACAAGAAAATGGCGCCATTGCCAAAGGTGAGTTTGACGGACTAGTCGAGTACTGTGTTATTGTTTTAGTTGTTCTTGATAAGGATACTTTTTATTTTTACTTTGTTTACTATTCTTGTTTGTGGTCTCACTCTTTGAATTTTCGTAGGTGTTTTATGATCACAAGATCAAAGGGAAATCAATCGATCATTCCTTTGAATTTGGAGATAGAAAAGACCGCGCGACAAAGGAAGCGAGAGAGACGAAGAGCTAAAAAAGGAACAAATATGGAGAATCAACGTGGAGAGAATGCTAATTATAACCCACCCCAAGATCCTTTACAAGATCAAAGGGGGGTACAAGAAGGAGTGCAAGAGAATCAAGCAGAGATAATGAGGAATTTCTTTGCTCAAAATCAAGAGTATATGCAATTGCTTGCCAATCAAGAAGCTCAAAGGATACTTCAACAACAAGAGTTGCCAAGGCCTAGAGCAATTCGGGATTACTTCCAACCGAGAGCCGTGCACAATATGGTTCCTCCGGTTCAAGCCAATGATTATGAAATTAAGACCGGATTGATCAACATGGTCAAAGCAAATCAGTTTGGGGGAGGTCCTCTTGAAGACCCGAATACTCATCTATCTACTTTCTTGGAGGTTGCAAATACCGTCAAGATGAAGGGAGTGTCGGATGATGCTATTCGAATGAGGTTGTTCTCTTTTTCTTTAAGAGATAAGGCTAAAGCATGGTACAATACAATTCCTTTGGGAAGTTGTAACACATGGGAAGATCTTGAGCAAAGGTTCCTAAACAAATACTTTCCTCCTTCAAAGACACTCCAATTGAAGAGCCTTATCACTCAGTTTAAGCAACTTCCTGATGAAAGCTTTTATGAAGCATGGGAACGCTACAAGGAGATGCTAAGAAAATGCCCTCAACATGACTTTCATGAGAATCAACAAGTGGCGTTCTTCTATCAAGGGTTGAGCCAACAACATCGGATGTATGTAGATGCCTTATCCGGAGGGTCTATATTTGGAGTGGATGCTATGAAAGCCATGGATATTTTTGAAGATATTGCAATGAATGCTTATCAATGGCCTTCCGAGAGAGTAATGGGAGGTTATGCATATGGAAAGGTGGCTCTAGTGGAGAGTGTGAACAAAGTGAAGAGTGATGTGTTTAAGAGCGAAGGAATGAAAGAATTCAATGAGAGCATCAATGCTTTAACAAAGCAATTGAATTTGATCACTCAAGGAGTTACTCAAGGGGGAAGTACAAGTGCTAATTCAACTGAGGAGAGCAATGAGATGCAAAATGTAGAGGATGTTGCCTATTTAGATAGGAGAAATTACCAAGGAAATTTCCAACATCAAGGGAATTTTCAAGGTAATTATCCTTCTAACCAAGGTAATTATCAAGGAGAATACCAAGAGCAAGCTCGGGGGAGTAATTTCAATCAATCAAGTGGAGGTTATCAAGCTCCAAGGAAGCATGAAAATTTCTCCTACTCTAATCCTCAAACCGCCGTGGCACTTCCTCAAGGAATGGATTCGAGTGCTAAGCCGCCCAATGGAGAGGGTAAATCATCATTGGAAGAGACATTGATGGCATTCATGAAAGATACGAGGGCTTATATGGAAAAGAGATATGCTAAGCTTGAATCTCAAATGGAAAAGAGGGAAGCAAGGCTTGAGGCTAGAATGGAGGAAAATAAGAAGAAATCCGATAATAGGATGAGAGCTTTTGAGCATCAAATGGGACAAATTGCTTCGTCCGTGGGATCTCAACACCAACAAGGAAAATTCCCATCTACCACGGTAACTAATCCTAAGGAGCAATGTTTGTATGTTACCATGTGCAACATGGAAAGTAAGGTGGAGAAAGGGTTGGTGGAAACAACAAACATTGTTACTAAGGTTGAAGAAGTAGTTTGTGATGAAGTGGTGTCAAAAATTGAGGAGGAGATTATCATTGATGAAGAGTTGTCTTTGGATGAAGAGAAGATAATTGATGAATTCTTATTTTTGTTGGAGGATGAAAGTGCGTGTGATGGAGATATAATGTTGAAACAAGATCATGACATAGTTGAGGTTGATGCTTCATTGAAGGTAGAAGACCCCGGTAAATTCATTCTTACTTGTACAATTGGAAAGGGGGACCATTTTAATGCTATATGTGATCTTGGTTCAAGCATTAATGTAATGCCTTTGGAGATTTTTGAAAAACTTGGCATTGGGAGGTTAAAGGAAACGGATGTGGAAATCAGAATAATGGATGGTTCAATGATAAAGCCCCATGGAGTTGTGGAGGATATGCTTGTGAGAATAGAGAATTTTGTATTTCCGGTGGATTTTATGATAGTTGAGAAGCAAGCGGATCCTTTGATCCCATTAATTTTTGGAAGGCCGCTTTTGGCAACCGCAAAAGCAAAATTTGACATGGATAAGAAGGAACTCACACTCCGATCACATGAAAGAGAATTGGTGTTATCAAGCAAGAATTTAAAAGGGAGAAATCTTCATTTGAAGCCACCCATTAAGCCTCCGGATGTTCGAGATGAAGTGGTAAGTGCGATTTTAAAAGATGAAGAATTAACTAAATTTATGCTTGAAATTGCAGGAAATGTCTCTTCAAAAAGAAATACGCTTGGGGGAGATCCACATGTTGATTTGAAGATTGATAAAGGGCCTCCGGGATTTAAGAATGTGAGGAAAAGAGAAAACGAAGTGAGTTCAAGTGTTAAAGGAGCACGAAGTGTGGATAAAAAGGCTGTTAAAGAAATGTTTAAAGTGAAGATGAGATCCGATGGGGTCTAGGATTTCTCCGATTGTTAATAGCTTAAACTCGTCTAGCTTGAAGACGTTAAACTTAGCGCTCGATGGGAGGCATCCCATCACTATCTTTATTGCTTTATTTTAGTGCTTTCAATAATGGTTGTTTTGGCCTTGTAGGTTGATTGTGCTCATGGAGAAAAATGCACATTGAAGAAAAGAGAAATGCTTCATGGATTCAAGTTGACATGTTCCACAACTTGTTGCAAACTTAATTCGTGACTCTTGTCTCGAGTTAAGTTTGGGGGGTGCTAGTGCGTGGTGGGCATAGCTTGAGTCGTGTGGATGCGGTTACTTCTCAACAAGAAGATCATCAATGGAAACTACAAGGGTAAGTCTCACCACTTTTTGCAAACTTAAGTCTCAACTCTTGTTTCGATTTAAGTTTGGGGGAGAGTGTGTGGTGTGACTCACCACTTGAGTATGATTCTTGTAAAATTGGGTCAATTTTAAAATTTTTCTCATGAGTTTGGGTTTGATTTTGGTATGATTGGTGGTGTTGAAATGCATGATAGTCCATATTTATAATGAAATTGTTGAACTAATGGTGTTTGTTGAGTGTTTGAGCATGAATGAGAGGTATTAGAAGCATGATGGAGCTTGAAGCTAACGCTTTCCTTACCAAATGCCTATTGAGGGAGTACTCTACACCTTATCATTTTATTACTTGAAATGAATTGATTTTGATTTGGATTGTTGTGACTAGCATGCTACTTCATGTGTTATGTTTGTGGGAGGTTTACTTTCGTATATTAGGATTTCCTTTTCAATAAAGATTGGGATGAATGTGTGCTTAATTTTCTTATGGATGATAGTATTTTGTGTTTTTGCATGTTTTGTATTTTTGTTGTGTCTTGTTTGTTGAGTCCTTATTTGTATGTTGTGTGTATTTTCATTCTTGTCTTGGGATGTTTGGTGGTTTGTTTAGGGATGTCGTGAGTCATTTTTGAACGTGAGTGATGATAGGTTGTGGTGATAAGTGATGACAAATTATGATTAAGAATCTCCACACTTTCAAATTGTGGCATGTTTTACTTAACTTGTTCAATTTTGAGATGAATGTGGTGTAATAAGTTCCTTAAGGTCTGAGCACAAGCTTGTGAGCATTTGAGCCTCAACCATGCACACATGGTATTTCTTCATGAGTGGATCGGTTGTGTTTGATAAGCTAGAACTTGCTCAAGGACTATAGGAAAGAGCCCGATTAGTGGAGATTAGTGAAATGATCTAAGGCCATCCTTGTTATTATAGTCATTGCCATATATGTTTCCTACCATGAACATCATCCTTAGTTAACCATTTTGAGCCTTTAAGCCTATTTTTTGTGAATTTAGCACATTACAAGCCTTAATTATCCATTCAAGCTTATATATACCTTTGTGTGGGTGATTGAGGAGATGGTAGCTAGAAAGGATTGATTGATTAGCAAAAGAAGAAAAGGGAATGGTAAACAAGCAAGAAAAAGGATGAAAAGAGCAAAAGTAAGAAATAGACATGCAACCTCAAAGCAAGAGAAAGAGTAAAGCAACATCAAAATGCTCAAGTAAACAAAATTCAAAGAAAGGAAGCATGCAACAAAAGAAACTCAATCCTAGGGAAGTTAATGAATAGTGCTTGAGATTTGTAAAGATAAGCAAGGAAGAAAAGAAAGTGAAGAAGTTGAGGAAATTGGCCATCTCTTTGATTACTTACACATGATTAGTCACTCTTATACATATACTTCCTACTCTACCAAAAAGCCTATCATTACATCCTAATTAAAGACCTTTTTGATCATTAATTGAAACTTTGGTGGTTTGTGAATATAGTCCGCGAGCAAGCTTATAGCGAGTCGAGCCAATCGATTAATGAGTGTGATTTATCCTATTTCAAAAGAGTGTTGAGAGACATCGATATCCATTGTGAGGCTTGGACTAAAAGGGACTATATTACACTATTACTCTCTTTTGATTGAACTTGTTAATTTCTCATGTCATGATTTTAATATTGTAGGATGACTTAGCATAGTTTGTAGTTATTATTGCTACCGATATGTTATTGCTTATGTTCGTTTAGTCTTTTTCTAGGTGAAAATTTCTCCTTTTGATTTGTCATTTTCGTTGCTCGGGGACTAACAACACCTTAAGTTTGGGGGGTTTGATTGGCGCTATTTTCACCTAGATTTTAGTGTCTTTTGGTATGTGTTTTCGTATTATTTTTATCCGTATTTGTATATTATTTGGTTGTGTCTGTGTTTTTATGTAAATGTGTGTGAATGAGCTTAAACTTAATATTTTTAATTTTATTGGATGCTAGATATGATAAGGAAGGCATAGGAAAAAGCAGATCTAAATTCGGAGTTGAAACGAGGGAGAACGGGCAAAAACAGAAGAAGTAAAATAGGGCATGCACCTACACGGGCCGTGTACGGAACACGGTCCTGTAAGAAGTGACCGTGTGCGGATGCCAGAAGAACCAACTCGGCCATCCCTGTGGCCGAGTGCAGGACACAGACCGTGTGCAGAAACACGGGCCGTGCACCAAGCACGGCCCTGTAAGAGAGGGCCGTGCGACAACGTCAGAAAACACAACACAGCCACCCCTGTGGCCGTGTGCTGTGCACGAGCCGTGCGCTGTCCAGAGCTCGCCGTTGACCAGAAGCCCTAGACACGACTCGGGCCGTGTTACAGCACACGAGCCGTGTAGGTGTCAAAACTGCTGAAATTTCCAGAAACTTCTAGAAGCTTCCTAAGGGGTATAAATACCCATTTATTCAACAATTTAGAGAAGATCCCGAAATTCCACCCTTCTACACACACATCACACACCTTTCCTTCAATTTCACACAATAATCTCCATCCACCTTCTTTCATCTTGATCCATCTTCATCATCTCTATTAATTCTCCATCAAAACTTCATCCCTTCCATTTGGGTGTTGAAGATCTCAAGAAATCAAGAGCTAGAGTTGGAGATCCATGAGTATTGAAGATTCTCTACAAGAAATTGCTAGGGAAGATTCACATCTCTTTTGATTTTCTTTTGGATCTAAGACTATGGGTATTTGTAATGAATCATTTATGTGTTTTGTTACCTTTATCATGTTGGGCTAATCCCTCTAGTGGGATTAGGAACAGGAAGAGCATATTAGATTTGTATTATCATGTGGATTAAATTAGTTTTTGATTTAATTGATGTTGATTTCTATTCATGGAGTTTAATTGTCTTGATGTTGTGATGGCATGGTTTGTTATTCATAATTGATTATTGGTTTAATGGATTGTTGATCAATGAATTAATTTATGGTGATTAAATGCTATCATAATGTTCATGTATGTATTGCTTGGAGTGAGACGGAAATGACCCTCTATAGTATTAGGAAGGCATGATTAGACATCGAGTTTGGATTTGACCGAAAGGATATTTGAATTCGATGAGGGGAACCAATCCATTCGTTGGCCTTAGTACACAAAAAGGGAGAGTTTACTCTAACTAGTACCTAGATGGAAGGGTTTATGTTGGACTTTGATCTTAAGTGCTTTTGGGAGTCTAAAATGGATCAACAACCTTTGTAACCCGAAAGGGAGCTTAGGATACAATCGTGATCACCCTTAGTCTACATCAATTAAGTTGGATTCCTTTTGCATGATAGTATGAATTGAGTATGCTTGGATGTTTCTAATCCCATATTTTTCATCCTTGAACTTTAACACCTATCCTCTTTTATTTTCATTCATCTTCACTTGTCGTTTCTCTTATTTGTTATTTTTATTTACTTGCTACTTGCTTAAGTGGTTAATCAATCTCAAAACCCCCTATCATCTTTACAAAAACACATGAACATGAGCTCACGTATTTTGCTAGTCCGAACATAACTCCTTTGTGGATTGATAATTTTTCTTGGGATATACTACTACAACGATCGAGTATTCTTGCTTGTGAGTGCTACAAAAATAGGCAAACAGTTGTCCCCAAGATTCTTGAAATCCCATATTGGAGGTCATACCTTGGTGAGGCATTTGAGATGTAGGCAACTGAACATTTGAACTTGGAAACGGTTGACTCATGATGGGCATAGGCATAGAGTTTTGAGGCACTTGCAAATTAACATTCATCCTCTTGAGTATCTCCGAGATAGCCTTTTCAGTGACATCTTCTTTCGGTGCTTCTACTTGTTTCATGCATACTTCCTCCATCTTTGCTATCCTTTCTATCTCATACATCCCTGAAGAACGATCCAAAGGCCACTGTCCTGCATTCAAAGCAATTTCCTCACAAATATCTATAGCTCTCTCTGGTATTTGCCCCAATATAGATCCTCCCAACGAAGCATTAACAAGTATCCTAGAACCTCCATTCAATCCTGTATAGAAGAATCCTATTTGCTGATCAAGGGGGAAGCCATACTGTGGACACATCCGAAGCATCTCCTTAAAGCGATCCCATGCCTCACTAAAGGTTTCAAGAGGCAACTGCTTGAATTGTATGATTAAACCCTTCAGATGCAACATTTTTCATGGTGGAAAGAACTTGTTCAAGAACCTCTGAGCCAACTCTCTCCATATAGTGCAAGATCCCGGAGGTATAGTATTGTACCAAGCCTTAGCTCGATCCTTTAGTGAGAAGGAAAAGAGCTTCATCTTAATAGTATCCTCACTCACTCCGTTGATCTTGATGGTGTTAGCTAACTCCATGAACTGGGCTAAGTGAGCATTAGGATCTTTCATTGCACCACCCCAAACTGATTCGCTTGCACCATGTTAATCAACCCTGTTTTGATCTCGAAATTGTTATTCAATGGCGGCTCCACAGCATAATTTCCCACTTGTGGTAGGAAATGATCTCTAACATTCATGCCAACTCCATTATGCCTTTGAACTTGAGGTTGTTGCACTACCGGAGGAGCTTGTAGAATATTTCTAGCCTCTTGTTGTGCTAACAATTGTTGAATAATGGCTTGCAACTGTTGATTATGCAAGTGCACTTGGTGGAAATTTACTTGTTGCATAGGCTCCGGATTCACTCGAACACCTTGAACATTTTCCACACCATGCTGGAAATTTTGTCCATTCTGCTCTTCATCAACACCATTGCCATTAACTTCTTCCAATCCGTGATCCATTTCTTCCTCCGTTGGATATGACAACTCTCTCCTTCTTCTTCATATTGTAGCCTCTTACTCCAAATCCAAAGGCTCGATAGATTGAGACCTTGAACGAGTGTGCATACACCTACAAGATTTACCAAGTTAGATCACAAAGAACCAAAATAAAAGCAAATAAAAAGAAATCAAGTAAAAGTACTCCTAGTAAAGCTAATTAAACACAAACTCGTTACTCCACTACTACAAATCTGTGGAAAGACATCATTGAAAGACATCGGTTTTGTGTAAAATGTGATGTCTTTTTATGAAGAACCGATGTCTTTTCAATAACCGATGTCTATCAGCAAAAAAATACGCTGATAGACTCGGTTTTAATTCAAAATGCGCTGATAGACATCGGTTTTAACTAACCGATGCTATCAAGTGATGCCTATTCTCAACTTAAAAAAAATACGCTGATAGACATTGGTGGACTAAACCGATGTCTTTTATATGATGTATATTCTTTGATAGACATCGGTTTCACTAACCGATGTCTATTATGTGATGTAATTCAAAATTTTAATTTTAAAATTTTTTGCGAGATAGAGGTTCGAACCTGACCATATGCTTCACCATTTAAGTTTTCAAGCCATTTTTACCAAATCATATCTTACTAAAAATTTGAAAAAAGAAATACATATCTAATTAAGTTTAAACCTTAGAATTCTTCTTTTCCCTCTAACCCATTTAGCCCTAACGCGCCTGCAGAAACACACTTCTCATTCTTCTCTTTTTTCGCCGATGTTGTATACAAGCCCTAGAATTCTCGTTTCTCTTCAAAACTCCCCTTACCGATGCAGCCCTTACCGCTAATATTCATTCTTCTCATTCTTCTCATTGTCTTCGTCGCTGCCCTTACCGACTCTGCCGCTCCAGCAAAGGTTCTGCTCTTCCTCACCGTCAAGAAGTTTTCACCACTACTCCAGCAAAGGTTATGCTTGTTGCCTTTTATTGTACTAGTTATTCTTTTTGTTTTTAATTAATTACATTTTAGTTGTTTAATGTTGCTGAGGGATAATCAATTGTATTTATTTATGAAATGGTATACATATATTAATAGCTTAACTGATGAAGAATTATATGTGTGTGTATATATATGGAGAGGACGAATATGTGTCTAGAACTAGGTCAATGCCGCTGCTTTCATGAATACAGGGGTGAGCCTTTCTTCCTCCCTCCACATTTTTTTTGTGGTTTTCCTGGTGGTAAATGGTTTTGCTGGTCAAATTTTCTCACTATGTTAATGAATTTGTCTTTTTTAATCTATGATGACAATTAGTGAAATTGACTACCTTTGTATGTATTATTCTTTTTGCAAGGTTAAGTGTAGGTGTTGACTAGTTAGATGTATGATACATTACATCCTCAAATTAATTCATTTATGTGCCCATAAGAAAATAACGTCTTCTAGTTCTGGACACATTGTATACTGAAATATATATGGAAAATAGAACAAATATGGGAGGAAACAAAATTATTTTAATTATTTCGTATAATTTTTCAATTTAGGAATTTTCCAAATTGGATTGAAATCAATATATAAACTTTCTTTCTTAAATTAAGTGTAAGATTTGATATCAATTCTCCAATCGTATATTAAATGGTTTTTGAATTATGAAAGTATAGTTGACATGTTATATAACATGATATGCAATCTGCATAATTACGAAATGTTTGGATCATTATATAGTTGAGGGTGAAATCTTTGAAAATCACATGCTCAAACTCAGTGGGAAGAAAGAAAAATTTTGAAAGCCGTAATTTTTTCTTTTATTTATTTATTTATTCATTTTTGCACACACTAATAAAAAATGCTTGCCTGCTTTGCTTTTTTAGGGAAGGAAAGGGAAAGGGTTCTAATTATTATAAAAATATTATATTTGTTAACCGAGTGTGAGGGCTTTCAACTTTGACACTTTGACCCCGTTTTTATTTCCGTCCCTGTGGAAAATTTGTTCTTTTTCTTTTTATTATTATTATTATAAAAAGAAATCCTTATTTATTTATTTATATTTCTCCAATCAACGTATCATGGAATTGTTGACTTTATCACTTCAAGTGATTGTACTATACTGATGATTAGAATCGTACGTCATTTTAAAACCTTATTCCTAATTTTAAAATATGGCATAAGTCATTTGGTACTCTTAACTTAAGTTAGTTGTGAGTAAAAATTTCAATGAGTAGTGCGTAAAATTTCAATGAGTAGTTGTGCTTTACACATCCCATTTTACTCCTTTTTAGTACAGTCTATGTTTTCTCTCTTTACATATCGTATGTGTTGTGTGAGATTAAATTATTTTCATTGAAATGCAGCCAAACGATATCAAAGACATAACTTGTGTCGAATGAGATGAGTCGTTGAGCTATCTCGTTTGCAAGTGGTATCAAAGCTTGGACTCAAAATTAGAAGCTGAGATTGAGGTGAGTGTGTCTATCTATAACAAGAATTGGGAGTTGGTATCACGACCCCATTTTTTTATTTTTTTCAATGCGAACTGGTCACTGTTCCTCATCCAAAATTAGTATCCCCTATTTATAATAGAAATTGGGGGTGATAAACCCACGCCCCAAACTCTATCTATTTAATAGTAAGTTGTTATTTATAGTAACTTACTATTTATAGTAGGTAAGATTTATTATTATTAAATGTATTGATATTAAAAAAGTAGAAGTATTAAAGACTCCATATAGAAACCATGCAATAAGCTAGATGCGTCACATATAAGTATGATTATTATAAATTATAGATAATTTAAAATATCATGATTAGAATGCAACAGTGATATTTTTTTATTACCTAGTTGTGTTTTTAGTAGAAATGACGTCGCTTTTGTAACTATTATATGTGTAGGATGTGAGATTTTTTGTATCATCGTTTATAGTAATTTTTTATATGGTATCGTTTTCTTACATATCGCTTTTTTATATTTCTTTTATAGTAAGGCTTATGGAATGACCTTAGACATTGCTAACTACATGTGATATAAGATATTTTTTGGTAATATTGATACTTCTTATATGCTTGGTTAAGTAGGGTTACTATATATCAACAAAATGGACAAAACATGGATGCATAAAGATCGATTATCAGTTGAATACTGTAATGGATTGAATATTTCTTGCAGTTTGCAAATGATAATGTCGATTCTAATGTCATATCATGCCCTTGTTCAAAGTGTGGAAATCTTAGGAGAGGTGAGATAGAGCACGTCAGGGCACATTTGATAACTAATGGTATGGATATGACATACAAAACATGGATATGGCATGGTGAACGAAGTTCTAATGTGTTTCCAAGAAATGATAGTGAAGACGTTGATCAGGGTGAACATGTGTACTATCCTGATGAACCCCTTGATGACATGGTGCATGATGCCTATGATGAAAATATGAATCCAGATAAACTCAAGGAACTACTTGAGGATGCAGAAAAGCCTTTGTACCCTGGATGCACAAAGTTCACCAAGCTGTCGACAATTGTGAAACTATACAACTTGAAGGCAAGATATAGTTGGAGTGATAGTAGTATGAACGAATTGCTTAAATTGTTTGGAGAGATGCTCCCTGTTAGTAATGAATTGCCTCTAAATTTGTACGAAGAAAAGAAGAGCTTGGCAGCATTGGGGATGAATTACGAGAAAATTCATGCGTGCCCCAACGATTGCATCCTATATCGGAAAGAGTATGCAGATCATTCTAGCTGTCCTACTTGTGGGGATTCAAGGTGGAAGATGGCTAAGAATGGAGAGGGTAAAAAATAAGTGCCAGAGAAAGTGTTGTGGTACTTCCCACCTATTTCAAGATTTCAAAGAATGTTCCGCAACAAGAATGTGTCGAGACAACTTATCTGGCATGCTGAAGAGAGAGTTAGCGATGGTTCCCTTCGTCATCCTGCAGACTTACCAAATTGGAATGTCATTGATCGTAAATGGCCAGAATTTGGCAAAGGAAAAAGAAATCTTAGATTGGCTCTGTCAACAGATGGGATCAATCCTCATGGGAACATGTCATCAAAATACAGTTGTTGGCCAGTTATACTAATCACATACAATTTGCATCCAGAGTTGTTTATGAAGAGAAAATTTATGATGCTAACTCTTTTGATTTCTGGCCCTAAGCAACCTGGTAATGACATTGATGTTTATTTGGCCCCTTTGATCGAGGATCTACAACGCTTATGGGTAGGCCTTGATGTATATGATGCAAATCGAGATGAATCATTTCTTCTTAGAGCTGTCCTATTATGGACAATAAACGACTTTCCAGCATATGAGAACTTGTCAGGTAGCTACACAAAGGGGTATCAAGCATGTCCGGTCTGCGGTGAGTCTACATATAGCGTTAGGCTGGAGCATACTAAAAAAATTGTATATATGGATTATAGGATTTTTCTAAAAGCAAAACATCCTCTTCGAAGGCAAAAGAAAGTATTTAATGGTAAAAATCAGTATAACCTAGCCCCAAAACCGTTGATTGGTAAAGAGATTTTCAAAAGAGTTTCCAAAATCAATTGTAGATGGGGGAAAAAGAAACGTGGTGATAAGAAAAAATGTGGTGGCGTTAAGAAGAAAAGTGGTGGTGTTAAAAAGAAAGAGAATGTGTGCAAATCATGTTGGAAGAAGCCATCAATTTTCTTTCAACTTGAGTATTGGGAACATCTACATGTAAGACATGTCCTTGATGTTATGCACATTGAGAAGAATGTGTGTGATAGTTTGATAGGTACATTACTCAATATTCCTTGAAAAACAAAGGATGGGGTGGCAGCAAGAAAAGACCTTGTAGAGATGAATATCAGGCACGAGTTGGCACCTGTGGTTGTGGGAAGTAGAACCTATTTGCCTCCTGCTGCATACACATTGGGTAGGGAAGAAAAGAAAAAGGTGTGTGCATATTTGGAAGGAATGAAGTTGCCTATAGGTTACTCTTCCAACTTTAAGAAGTTGGTTTCGACTGAGGATTCAAAGTTTGTTGGCCTTAAGTCACACGATTGTCACAAATTAATGCAACAGTTACTTCCAGTGGCAATTCGTGGCGTGTTGCCTGATAATGTTAGACATGCCATCACTCGATTGTGCTTTTTTTCAATGAGCTTTGCAGTAAAGTGATAAATGTTTCAAAGTTGGATGCTATGGAAGAAGAAATTGCGATTACTTTGTGTTTACTTGAGAAGTATTTTCTCCCGTCATTCTTTGATATCATGATACATTTATGTGTTCACCTTGTGCGCGAGATCAGGTATTGTGGACCCGTATGGTATAGATGGATGTGAGAAACCACAATCGCCCAGAAGGGTGTATAGCTGAGTGTTATATTGCAGAAGAGGCGGTTGAATTTTGCTCAGACTATTTATCAAATGTGAGTACAGTCGGAATTCCAATTAAGCCTCAAAAGATAGAGCCCACCAAGGCATTATCAACCGGTGAAGTTGTCCGTGTGAGCAAGGAGGATTTGGAGCAAGCACATCTCCATGTATTGACAAATGATGCAGAGAAAGACCCTTACATTTGGTATTTAATCTTATAATAAACTTTATATGTGCTACTTTCATTTAATTTTAAGACTCTAATATGAAGGGCTTATTATCAGTGAACATATGGAGCAGTTGAAATCTACATCCTACTCTAGATCAAGAACTAAGAAATGGTTACAAGATCAACACAATAAATCATTCATAAGCTGGTTGCGAGATCGTGTAAGTACCACCTATATTGCATTAATCTAGATCCTAAATGGCTTAAGCTTCAATTAAAAGACTATTTTAATATAAATTTTTTTATATAGGTTGAAAGTGATGAATATTCACAGTCTAGTCATCATCATTCAACAAGGGTGCAAATGCTTGCTCAAGGACCAAGCCCATACGTGTTAAAGCATCATACTTATCGCATTAATGGGGTGACTTTTTCTACAAAAGAGCGTGACAATTCGATAGCTACTCAAAATTCGGGCGTAAGCTTAGTTGCACAAACCATGCAAGTGTCTAGTGCAAAAGATAAAAATCCCATTATCTGCGATATGATCTTTTATGGGATTATTGAAGAAATATGGGTGGTTGACTATCAAACCTTTCAAATACCAATGTTCAAATGTACTTGGGTAGACTATAATACTGGTATCAAGGTTGATGAGCTTGGTTTTACATTGGTAAACCTAGACAACATTGGCTACAAAGATGATTCGTTTATCTTGGGTAGTCTTGCTAAACAAGTGTTCTATGTGAAAGATCCTAAGGATCCAAAATGGTGTGTTATGCTTGTGCCTCCGTCAAGAGAGTATGTTGAATGCAAAGAAGGTGATGATTTCGATGAAGGACAAATACACAGTCCAGGTTTTTCCAATGGAATACCACCAACAAATCCCATAATTGCAGATGAAGATGAACCATCTTGCATGCGTGAAGATTGTGAGGGAATTTGGATTGATAATCCAAAAGCTTAAATGTTTAGACTTGTACACAGATGCAACGTATGTTATAACGTTTACATTTACTAATTTTTTCAGTGTGTTAATTATGTTTATTTTATTTTGATCATTCATTTTTATTTTTCATTGATGTTTGTCATTACGATTATGTTTTTTTAATATTTGGTGTTTTACTTTCTAACTTTAGGTATGGCTGGTCGTAAGAGTAAAATACCACGACTAGACTCTGACAATGAAGAAGCAAAAAACATTGATGAGCAAGAAGAGGTAATTGGAGAGGACACCCTACAATCAAGCTCAATAAGCAGACAAACAACAAAAGGAAACAAAAGAGGTCCAACACACATGCACATCTTAGCTGTGGAGAGAACTAGTGGCATAAAGAAAAATATTGAATTCAATCGTAATGGATTACCAGTTGGAAATAATGCGAAAGCAATGCAAAGTTACATTGGCGTTCTAGCGAGAGAGAAGGTCAAGATTACATATGATAATTGGAAGATAGTACCACTGGATTTGAAAGAAAAAATATGGGCTTCGATTAATGTACGTTAAAGGTTATGTTATAGTTACTTGTATCTACTATATATCTCATGATGTTTTAATTATTATGGATTGTAGTTGAATTTCAATGTTGACCCTTACTGGAAAATGGGGTGTTTGAAATCTGCTGGTACCAAGTGGAGACAATTCAAAACAATGCTGACTACACGACATATTTATGGAGCTAGTGCAAGTGAGAGGATAAAACCACCAAATGATTATCCTCATATTACCCCATCTGATTGGAGCGAGTTTGTGATTACTCGCTTATCTGAGAATTTTAAGGTACGTATACTCAATATAACAATGTTTATATATTTTTCATTATTCATTGTTTAAGTTAGCTAATCTTTAGTATTTGATTGATTCTTCAGAGTGTGAGCAATGACCATAAAACAATTCAGAAATAAAACAAATATCCCCATAGATTGGCACGCAAAAGTTATGCAAACTATGCACAAGAAAATGTATAGTGCCAATCTCTAGCCACTCTACCAATGTCTTCGTATTGTTAGTATTTAATTACGATGAATTACTTTCAACTAAGCATAATTGATTTATTCCATGTAGCCCTCAAAGTTGAGTGGGAATATGGAGAGAGATAGAGCTACCGTCTGGATTGAGAGTCGGAAAAATAAAAAAAGAGAAGTTGAAGGAGAAGACCTCAATAAAAAAGTGAATAAAATTGTAAGTAAACCTTCTAAAACTCGTGTATGACATCATTATGCTAATTAATATTGTAAATGAGATTACTAGTCCAAGAAAAATAGATGGAAAGACTGAACATATATCAAATGTGTGTTGATATATTGTTCTGATCTTTTGTATTATAGAATGAGTGCATATAAGTTATGAAGAGTGGAACCCAACAATTTCATGGAATAAAGGATGGTATTCTTGCTAAAGCTTTTGAAAAAAGCGAACATGGCGGTCGAGTGAGGGGTGTTGGGGGTGACATTACCCCAACAATATGGTTTAATCTCCCTAAAGGCAAAAATGGTGACAAAGTAACAAATAGTCATATCATGGCACGCATAGAGAGACTAGAAGCTACTATTTACAAAACTCACGAACGGAGTGACATTGATGATAAAGGTAGTTGCTCAGTCAAGAGACCTAGATCCATGGATACTGTTAAGAATATAAAGAATGATGAATTTGAAAAAGAAGTGAAGAAGGTAAATCTCGCCCATCATGCGAAGAGGACCATTGACGTTGTTGATGACGTACAAGAGATTGCGGATAATGAGTGGTTGGCTGTTCATGATGAGAATGAATTAAAGGTATAACTCAATCTAATAGGTGCATTCATTAATTTTAACATATTTGATTTTAATATGTTATCTAAGTTAACATGAGATCTTATTATAGGGAGGAAAAATTGTGGCATTGAGCTTGGAGTCATGCACATATATTGCTGCTTACGGAACAATTGTAAAAGTTGATGGAGCAAGGGCTAATTGTATGCGAGTTGTAATTGACGAAGCCGTTGATTCAAATGCAATTTTACCATTACCAACAAGTGAACGTCATAGTATTGGTGATGCAGTTGGATATGATGTCTCATGGCCAATTCACTTGATAAATTTACAAGTTCAGGTATTCTCTTATATCTAACAATATTAAAAATATATAAAACACATTTGACTAATCTTTCATTGTACATTTATTTTTATTTAACTTAGAAGCATGAAAAAAAGTAGAAGAAAGAGACGCATATCCTTGATTTTGAATCAGTACCACCCACTCTGTATGCGTTGCATTGTTATGCCGTTAAGCCTACATCACGCATCATACAAATTAAGTTGAATCCAGATGTTTTTGGCCATGATCAAATGTTGTTTGTTAACTTTGATGATGTTGAGCCATTTTGTCACTTGGAACCAATTTCTGGCACATGTATCATGGTTTACATATGGTAAGTAATCTAGTTTTTCACTATTTTTATCTTAAAATTTCTAAAATATTTTTGTTTATTTTTATTTTCATCTGTCGATTAATGTGGTAGGTGCACTTATCAAAAGTTGAAGCTTCGGAACAAACTTGAACAAATCATATTTGTTAATCCAAGTAATGTCAGCCACAATCACTCGATCATATAGAGAAAAAAATGATGGATCAACACATTCAAGAGAGGGCACGTGCTCTGGTAGATAGATTGGTTGACACAACAACGTCAAATCAATTATGCATAGTGCCATGCAATGTGTAGTAAGTACATATTTAATTCATAGTGTTATAATCGTTAATAGCTATCAATTTTGCAATAACTTGTCGTGTGTTTATGTATAGTAATCACTGGATTCTCACAATTATCTTTCCACACAAGGAAGAGGTGTACTTATTAGATCCCTATTATAAAGGCAATCATAATGATACTTGGAAACAAGTTGTTGACTTGTATGTTATCGTTGCAACCCTCATTTTCTCTAGTATAACTTTACATCAGAATTATTCAAATGAATTCTACTGATTATTTTTATCATGCCTGAAGGGCTCTACGTTTGTTTAACGCTCGAAAAGGTATAAAGAAAAGAAAAAAACAAATTATATGGAAAGTAATTAAGGTACAACAAGATATTGTTGATCACTTTAGTCCAATTTTACTTTAATTTAATTTGCTAATGTTACGTTTCTAATATAGGCTCCAAAGCAACCAGATGAATTCTAATGTGGTTTTTATGTATTGCGATACATGAAACAAATACTTGAGTCTGATCAAACATTAGATATCGACTCGATTCAATCATTGGTAAGTCAAATTAATTTAATGATAAATTTACTATAAATGAATAATAAATGTTTGTTGGTGTTCGTATATTACAGTTCATGCAAGATACTTACACTTCTGATGAAATTGATGAAGTGCGAGCTGAATTGGCTAATTGTGTTCTGCCATACACTTCTAAGTAAAAGGTAATAAATGAGCATTCGTGTGTGTTCTTTGGTGTAGAACATTTTATATAAATGGTTATTAAGGTTATCACATGTGGATGATTTATTGAATGAAACTAGATAGATCAGAGAAGTCTTTTTAAAAATTACTTAACTTTCTCTGTTTATTTCCATAACATTTATGCAATCACTAAAAAATCAACATGTTCTTTCCATATTAGTGAGTTGGGTACTGCGACATAATTTTGTTTATCCTCTAATGTAGTCATGTTTTACCTTATCATTGGTTTATCCTTTTATGTTAGTCATGGTGTGGAATGTTAGATTTGAATTATTGTTTTGTGCTTAGTGTTTGTCGAGCCTGTGATTCCTTGCTGCTGTGTTTTCATGTTATATAGTTATCCTTCTTGTTATCTCTAGTAGCTTGTTATCTTGGTTCTTCATGGTTTTTTTGAATTTATGCTTACAAGATGTATTTGTACGGCAGGAGGTCGAGTCTCCAACAAATCCATGCATTACAATTTGTTCCAAGTATTTGTTCAAGTGGGGTTTTGATGATATTGCTGAGAGGAGATCCATGGTAATTTTAGGGTGGTTTTGTGTAGTAATTTTGGATGACTTTTTAGATGACTTGAACATGTTTTAGACATGTAAAACGTATTTGTAATGGGAATTGAGATGTGATTATTTGGATATGATTTAATATATTTGGGATTAGATGATTTGAGCATGTAATGTTTTTTTTTAGATTTGAAATTCTTGTAATTGTTGTTAATCATATCACCTGATATCTTTAATTGAATAGTTGTTAAATGATGTCTTTTCTAGAAAAGACATCGGTGGAGTATCGATGTCGAATGGTTTGAGCCGATGTCTTTTCTAGAAAAGACATCGGTGAAAAACTGATGTCTAACGATTTAGAGCCAATGTCTTTTCCAGAAAAGACATCGGTGGAATACTGATGTAAAATAGTTCGAGCCGATGTCTTTTTTAGAAAAGACATCGGTGGAAAACTGATGTCTGACGATCTCGAGCCGATGTCTTTTCTACAAACGACATTGCTGGAATACCGATGTCAAATGGTTCTAGCCGATGTCTTTTCTAGAAAAGACAACGGTGGAAAACCGATGTCTAACGATCTCGAACCGATGTCTTTTCTAGAAAAGACATCGGTGGAAAACCGATGTCTATCAGCGTGAATTTTGACATCATGGGATACAACATCTCCTATTTGTTGAAATAGACATCGGTGCTGCACCGATGTCTATCAGCGTTTTTCTACTAGTGCTCCCAAGATTTAATCTCTCCCCGGCAATGGCGCCATGAACTTAGACTCAATTTTGATTAAAATTGATTAAGGTAAGCAAACCTTATCCTTTGTAGTGAGTGACTAAGTTTAAATATCGAACAAAGGAAGATTTAAATCAAGAGTGTATCCGTGTTTGTTTTCAACAATGCTTTAGAGGAGTGATCAGATTTTGAGTTTTGAAAATTGAAAAGAGCAATTAAACTACCAATTATCTAAGTAAGAACCAAATAAAATCAATTAACAATGAAGATGATGAAATAAAGTATCAAATAACCAAATTAAATGAGATGGATGAGTAGCAATCTAAAGAAGAGTAAGGCTAACCACATTCAAGATCAAGGATACAACATGGCTTGTTAAACTCAAATGGTAAATATCAATGATCATTGGAATAGAAGCAATCACTAATAATCCCCTAATCTCTAGGCCAAGGAAATTAGGTTCTAAACTCATTACAAGTTTTAAGCGCATAAGATTGAATTTCACTTTCAATTTCCTTAAGGTACTATGATGGCAAAATTAGTCTTCTCACTCAATTAATAGACCAAATATGATAAACCAATTAAGTGTTCTCACATGAATGTTCTAAGCATATAAAGATGCAACCACATACTTCATACACTAACACACAAAATCCACATTATAACATGATTCAATCAAACCCCTAATCATAATATTGGATTGGCCCTCCTAATACCATAAATAGAGAATTCAACCACACACATTATAATACAAATAAAGTAAATCAAAGATCATGTAAGAAATTCTAAAATCACATCAATTAAACCATTAAAAATTCAACAAATCCATAGATCCCTAATCCATCATGTGGCTAGCCTCACAAGAGGTCTAGCCAACAACAGACATCATGAAAACATTCTCAAAATGCTTATATAACTCCATTGTTGCAAATAAAATAAAGAAATTACAACTTAAAGGCAAATTTTCTTCCCTTCTTGAGTTGGGTTGAATCTCTTCCTTCAAGATGTTCTCCTCCCTCCAAGTGCCTCTCTCCCTTTAGATATGTGATGAATGAGTGAAAAACATGAAGATTGATGGGTGAAAATGTAAAAATGGTTGATAAATGGAGTAAAATTTGGGTGGAGATGGTAGTGTGTGTGGGAAATAGTGTAGAATGTGTGTCTTTCACGAAAATGGAGGCTAGAGTTTATTCTCCAATCCAAACTTGGAGAAAAAGCAGTTAAAATGGGAATAAAAACTGATTTTCTGGACAGGTGGCTATTTTCACAAAAATTCGATCGAATTTTTGTGAGAGACGTCGAATTTTTTTGCAATTCAGCAGAAAAATTCGATCGAATTTTCATGAGCATGGTCGAAAATTTCTGTCAGTGTGCTCAGCCTCCGATGCTCTGTTTTGCCCCTGATTTTCCCTAAAAATTCACAAAAATTCGACCGAATTTTTTTGCAAGGTCGAATTTTCGTGACAGTTTCGCGCTGCATCACTGTTTTGGCTCGTTCTCCCTCGTTTTAACTCCGAATTGAGTTCTGCTTTTTTCTACATCTTGATCTTCACTTATACAATCCATTTATACCTGAAAATTATACAAAATAAACCAAAGTTCCAATTGTCTAAATATTTACAAATGTCGCGCAATTTAAGACACTTAATCATGCAAATCACACATTTATCATTTCAAAGCACAAATCTCCATATGAACATAAAACACCACCAAAAGATATACAAGAAGAATAAAAATAAAAGAAAATACATAATAAAAAGACACTAAAATTTAGGTGAAAATGACACCAATCATGGATCTTCTGGGAATAGTTTGCCCGCAAAAAATTATCCAATTTCCACGCCAAAATGGATTGCACATATGCTTTCTTGCATTTTTGGTCCTAGTACTTAAGGATTGTCCAGTGGAACGAATATTGCTTAACGGGAATAACTGAAAATTTAACGTCGGAACCAAAATTGCATAAAAAAATTTTTGGGACTGAAATCAAGATTATTGAGTCCAAACTCAAATGGGATTATGACGGGTAGGACTGATATTGCAATTTACTCGTTAAACATGGAAGCAGTATATTTGTAATGTATTTTATGTTTCACATTATCTATGGTTTTAAGAATTTCGCAAAAATTGTTCATCGTTAATTATAATGTAGCATAATAAATAATGAAAAATCTCTAATTTTATATGTGATTCTATATTTTCAAAAATTATTTTTTCAAATGGTTAAGTTATACTCCCTTCGTTCCACACTTAAGTTTACATTTTCCATTTTGGTCCATCTTAATTTAAGTTTATATTTCTTTTTTTTTTATCAAGTGGGACCTATACAAAATAATTAATTATTCTAAATGGGGCCCACATACAACACTAATACAACTACTTACTACCCATTAAATATTATATTTCTCAATCTATTACCCATTAATATGTTACATCTCTTAATCTACGTGTGAAAAATAAACGTCAACCTCGTTTGCGATGGAGGGAGTACATTCTTGAATACTTCTTATAATAATATATAATATCATAATTTTTTTTTGTAAATTTTGGTGTAAGAGACAGAATCACAAAAGAATATATTCCCCGGTTGAAATGCATAAATATTATTATAACCCGGAGAAGTAAGAATTATGTATCATCTCTAAGAATATAGTACGAACCTCAATAATGCAATAAGTCATGAACCGTTGGGTTCACTATAAAACGAATCATGCACGTATAGATTTAATTGTAAACCCTTATAATTTAACACTATACTAATTTAACACTATACCCTAACGTGATGATTGATATATGCTGGAATGGGAATGGAAGGCAGGAATTGTCATTCTAATTCTATTCCTATTTCTACAAGGGCGACTATTTACACTTTCGAAATTACTAAACAAATCCCAATAATTTATAGAATTAAAATACGATAATTTGATAAGACGTGAATACCATTTTATAAATAATAAAATAATATTAATTATAATTAAATTTCTAAATGCACCCCTCAGATTTGTTAATGTACTCCATTATTGTTATCACTAAACCACATTCAACCCTAATTCTAACCTAGCACGATTGACACGACGCAGGAAAGAAGAGTTGGATGCAGAAGAGGACACATGAAGTTGGATGCAGAAGTAGTACATGGTTTGCGATGAATTCACATGCGCCATTTGTTAGAGTAGTATGCCCAGCGCACCAATTAGATTAGATAATTGTACTCTTTATATTTTGAATGAAAACAATCTCATTGGAAATTATATTATTAAAGGCTGTTTTAATTTATCTATTTTATGCATTATAACATATGCTTATTAGATAAAATCCCTAGACTAATTTAAGCTAAAATGTATGGTTACGCATATGATGGTGATCATGGAATTTATACATAGAGCTTTGGTCTTAAACATGGTTCCGAGTCAAGAATTTTTCTAAATGGGACAAAGAATAATTCAGTAAAGACTCGTACATATGATGAATGCTTATCGGACGAGAATACTGTATTCCATCAATATTAGTGTTATGACACAAATTCATATATGTGGATACTTATTAGAGAATAAGTTTATCGAACATGATCCGTAGGAAATTCTTATTGAATATGTCAAAATTAGAAATTTCTAATTACGATAGTACACGATTAGTCTTTAGACTTGAAGCACCATGATAGTCTTGTGTACTTCTTCTAATACATAGATTTATCTTCTGATTGTTTAGCAATCATAAAGGGGGTATGTTGGGTATTATATTAATGTACATGGAGACTTGTGTGTGGTTAAGATAGAATCTGACACTTGTCTAAGACAAGAGAGTCTCCTATGTATTTCATTGTTAATGATTCAAAGACCTTGGCCAATGCAATGAGAATAAAGATTCACAATGAATCATTGTAACATGAAATAGAAACACAGTTATTGAGTTAGTAGAGTTTCGACTGATATTCCTACTCTAGACTCAATCGGGAGATTATATGTTAGAAAGACCGTACGTGTATGTCACTAATTAATTTGCAGGTTTACTCGCTATTTCACCTAACACTAGAAGATCACGCTACTTGCTAGGTGTTACTGTGATTAGTAGGTTCTTGAAATTAATTAATTAATTTCAAGTAAATTAATTAATTAGATTAATTAATATAATAATTGTTATTTATAAGTTACAAGTGTTGTAAGCCTACTGCTAGAGTTAGTAATGAACCTAAAGGTTCACATCTTAATTTGAATGAACGACTTTTATCAATCGGAACAATAGTTAAATTATTAACTATTTATTATAATTAAATAATTTGATTAAATAATATACCCTAATAATCAACTCTAAGGGAATGGTTAAGATTTTTCCCACCGCACACGTGTCACTCATCTAATACGTGTAATAGGAGATGTAACATCAAAATGTAACAGGACATCCAACGCCAATAATGAGGCAAACAAAAAGAGAGCAAAATTCATGGCGCTTGGTTAGTTAAAACAATATCTTCCTTAAAATCCTCCATGTCATAAAATAAAAGTTACTATTATTAGCTCCAACTGAATTTTCCATAGAAATAAGATTCAAGCAATGGGAGTGAAAAAAATTAACCACATAGAGAAAACCAACTGCATGGATGGCTTGTTGAATTCTCTTGTCGTTCTCACCCTCGTTTTGGGCTTCGTCGTCACCACCACCACCGCCACCGCAAGGCCCACCACCGTCGGCCGCTTGGGTTTTGGACCTAGATTCGACAATGGTGACGACGAACCCCAAGAGTCATTCGCACATCCCGCACATGTGAGGCATGGATTTTTCAATGGATTTCCTGATTTCTGGTTTGGCAGGCAAAGACAACAATCACCAACATCAGATGACTACGACCAAGACAATTCACCTCGGACAGACTTGAATTCACCTTCAGATTATGGAGAAGATCAAGATCAAGATCAAGAAAAAGAGAAGCACCCGAATAACGAACCGGAAAACGATGAGGAAGAGAAACCAAAGCACCGGCATCATGATAAACATCCGGAAAAGGACGAGGAACCAAAGAAGCAGCATCATGAGAAACAACACAAAAACGATGAGAAAGAGAACTCACCAAAGCAACGGCATCATGAGAAACACCCGGAGAACAAACCGACCCGAAAACAGCTACCGGAAAACCAAAATGGGCGGAAAATGCCTGTGCCCACGACGAATAGCATCGGAACGTGGATTGTGCACTCGGTGAACGCCGGAGTTGCGGCCATGCATATACAATTGATGCCCAACAACAAGGCAGTGTGGTACGATTCGACGAGTAATGGCATATCAGAGATCGCGATGGATCCACCTCAGTGTACGCCCAGAGTGGGGGGAAGACCAACTGATCCTGTACAAGATTGCACTGCTCATGGCATTGAGTATGACATCGAGACTGCTGAAGTCAGAACTCTTAAGGTTTGATCCTTGTTTATTTTTGATAAAACCTAGTGTGTTCTACATTAAATTATTTGGTTTCATGCATCCAATATCGGTTTGGTAAAGTCACACTTTGCTATTACATCTGTTGCTAATTGTTAACATGTACTCCATCCGTCCCACCCAAATAACACCATTTTACTATATTAGGCGTCCCATCCAAATTGCATCATTTTCTTTTTTAATAAAAAGGGCCCACCAATTCTCCACCACTACTCATTACATCTTTCTAATATATTTACTCATTTTACATAAAATAATAATATTCCTTAATCTATATGAAAAAATAAATGGCACACTTTGACCTAGACAGGAGTAGGTATTAGTTATTATAGTATGTATCATTCATTAAATAACTGAAGATATAATACTAAAACATAACGCATCACTCAGGAATGCAATATCCACAATCGATAGACATGGATAGGAAATTAAAAAGGGCTGCAGCCAAAATTTATAAAGTAGATAAATTATAAAATAATAGATAAATTATAAAGTAAATTATGTGAGTTATAAAGGAGTGATAATTTATAAAATAAGTATATTGTGGAATTATTGCATTGTGTGGTATTTTCTTATTTGGATGTCATGAACTTATTTTAGGGAATACTCCCTTTGGCCCAATCAAACAGCTCCATTTGCTTATTTGCTTATTATTATTTTAGATAAAGTGGGTAGGTGTATTAGAAAGATGTAATGAGTATTGATGATCATTTTTACTAAAAGAAGAAAATGATACAATTTGGACGAGAAGCCCAATATAGTAAAATGATGCTACTTGTACGGAAAGAAGGGGTACACAAAAATAATAAATGTAAACTTATTTATGATGAGATAAATCAGTTCAAATCTTCTATTACATTTTAACATTACGTATCCTGTACATGTTGGGTTGATGACATATGGGTAGGATGTAGATAAAATCCTTCCAAAATGTTCAGATTTAAAATGGTGTAAGATGATAGCAAAAGAAAAATGTGCATGCTGAACAACGTTGAATAGATTTGATTTGATTTAATTGACAATAAAGTACTTTTCCAGGTGCAATCCAGCCCATGGTGCTCATCCGGAGGCCTCTCACGAAACGGAAACCTAATATCAACCGGCGGCGACAAAGACGGGTTTCGATCCATGAGAATTCTGAAACCATGTCCCGATTGCGACATCCAGGAGAACACTAAAGCTCTCTACACAAACAGATGGTACGCCACTCAGCACCCCCTCGAAGACGGCACTTTCGTCCTCGTCGGCGGCCGGAATGCTTACAACTACGAAATGTTCCCGCCGGATACCCTTCAATTCACCCCTAAACTCATCGGACTTCCCCTCCTCGAAGAAACCAGCGACGACGGCGGAAGGGAGAACAACCTCTACCCCTTCGTCAACCTCCTCCCCGACGGCAATCTCTTCATCTTCGCCAACCACAAATCCATCATCCTCAACCCTTACACCGGCGAAACCGTCCGTCGCCTCCCCGACCTCGCTGGCGGATCCCGGAATTACCCCCCCTCCGGCATGTCCGCCCTCCTCCCGATCGACCTCAACAAGGCCACCGACGAGGGGTGGGTGGAGGTTGAGGTAATTGTCTGCGGCGGTAACACTCCTGAAGCGTACAAGCTGTCAGATCTGCAGCAGCCGAAGAGGACGTTTCTAGATGCTTCTAGAAACTGCGGGAGGCTTCGGGTAAACGTGGAAGGTGCGGAGTGGGAATCTGAGGAGATGCCGTTGCCACGTGTCATGGGAGATATGCTTCTGTTACCTAACGGACAGGTGTTAATGATTAACGGCGCTCAAGCGGGGACGTCAGCGTGGGACGCTGCTAACATCCCGAACCTAACGCCGTTACTCTACACTCCCAACAATAAGAACGGCGAAAGGTTTAAAGAAATGGCGGCAACCATTATTCCCAGAATGTACCACTCAGTCTCCGCCGTACTGCCCGACGGCAAAATCCTCGTCGCCGGAAGCAACACCAACGCTTTCTACAAGTTGCAAAAATACAATGATCACTTCACGTTTCCGACGGAGCTGAGGGTGGAGAAGTTCTCGCCGCCGTATCTGGCGCCGGAGTTGGACGCTTACCGCCTCGTGATCAATGAGGACGAGTCGGATAAGAAGTTGACGTATGGAAGTGAGTTCACCGTGGCAATCGATTTGAAGGAATTTACAGTTGGCAAGGAGGATATTAAGGTCACTATGTACTCACCCCCATTCACCACTCATGGGTACTCTATGAACCAGAGATTGCTGATTCTGAAGGTGAATGAGGTGCAGGGCGGGCGGATCACGGTGGTTGCGCCGCAGACGGGGAAACTTGCTCCGCCTGGGTATTATCTTGTGTTTGTTGTTCATGGTGATGTTCCGAGCCGTGGGATGTGGGTGCATATTGAGTAAGTAAGAATGTGTTGGTGGTATTTGATTTTTGCTTAGCCAATCAGGAAAATCGTGATCCGTTGTGCATTATGGGGAATGACCCCTCTTTTGTCGGGTGATATCCAAATTTCAAATGAATGAAATTTACTAATTATCATCTTATAATTTTATATACTCACGAGTACTTAATTAAATAATCAAATAACTTATTATATTTTATAATAAGTACTGATATTACATTAAATAATAATATAAATAAAAAGTGATACTACCCGTCCCAAATTCATCCACATGCTTACCGTAAGTATGAAATTTAAGAAAAATAATTTTTGCTCTTTCACGTGGGTGGTATATATATATATATATATATAGTATTTTTGGTTAATAAATACTCTCCCCATCGATCCTTAATCTATCTATTTGATTATTTTTAGTCGTTCACTCTTAATTTATCCATAAATATATGAGACTCACACTATCTGCTAATACAAATAAAATATGGAACTCACTCCTCCACTAATACAATTACCCACTACACATAAAATAATAATACACCTTAATCCACGTGCAAAAAGCAAATAGATACTCAAGAGTAGTTTTTGCTTTTTGACACTTGAATTAAAGAGCATTATTATTTAATGTGTAGTGGGTAGTTGTATTAGTGGGAGTGTGGGTCCCATATTTTAGTTGTATTAGAGGGGGTGTGTGGGTCTCATGTGTGTAAAAAAGGAAAAGGGACCCTTTGAGTGGGACAACCAAAATAGCAAAAAGAACCTTTGAGTGGGACGAAGGGAGTACATTGACAATGGACGGAGGGAGTAAATGATAAAGTATGCTAGCTATGTGTGAAAAAATGTGATGACAAATTTGAAATTAAAATATATTAGAGGGATATTAATTAGTTATTTTTTCTTTTATAAAAGTGTGAAGTTGAATTAGAGAGGATCAAAACGAAAAGTGTGAAGTTGAATTTTGGATGAAGAGAGTAACATTTTATAGCAAAAGTGATTATATTTTATAACGAAATTGATAATTATTTTAAAAGGTGTAAAATGGTCTCACTGTGATACCTAACCATTAATCAATGAATTAATTTCTTGTAAATCATGTCTCCCTTTAATTTAAACATCTACCAATACATATGATTAGAATGGAGACATCCGGATTCATATGATGTAAATGAGAGTTTATAAGAGTGTTTTTTATTTTCTTTCTTAATTTTTAAAATGTTTAATTAGAAAATCTTTCAATGTTTTTCACGAAATCTCCGCCAATTACATATTTACATTCATACAATCTACATTTACTCCAAATTAATGTTTAATGAGAAAACCTCATTATGCTCTTCACGGAATCTCCGCCAATTACATTTATATACTATACATATACTCCAACGTTTTGGGAGGTTTCAAAAGTTTTAGATGACACGTGTCGATCGTTTTCTTTTTACTGCTTTTGGCAATTATGAAAAATCCATTTCTTAAAAAGAGTTGTAATCTTTTTACTGCTTTTGGCAATTATGAAAAATCCATTTCTTAAAAAGAGTTGTAATCTACTTTTGTATATCATGCGCAACAATAATGAAAAATCAGTTTCTTAAAAAGAGTTGTACACTACTTTTATCTCTATCATTCGATTTCTTCATGACCACTGATGCCTTTCTTCTCGTTGGTCATATCATAAGGATTTGCGCCGGCAGATTGCCCCCAATCTCACCCCAAAGCACTATATCCAGCAGAGAAATTCGATTCCATTGAGAATTCTCTGCCTCAATATGAATTTTGAGACCTCTGACGGTTTTCGTCGGTCCTTATTTGGATGAAGAAGCGCGTAAGATGTTCAATGTTGATTATAATTTCTTCAATGATGAATTGATGAAGCTGCTGATTGATTTGCCTGGATTTGCACGCGCGATTGGCGGTGGCGCGTCTAGTGGAGACGCTTGCCCGTGAGAGAAAAAAATTAAAATCTGGTGAGGAGCCGAGTTTCCCTAAACTCCAAAATCCTCTGCCGCAACCTCCAAAAATTCTTCTCTGTTCGTTGTTCATTTTCATCTTAGGGTGACTGCGCGACCCTACTCGCACGCCGCCAGGTTGCACACTTCTGCCTCTGCGATCGGAAGTGTTCAATTTACACACCTCCACTCTCCACGGCCCCTTCATCGCCTCTTTCTCTGAAACAAGGTACTTTGAATTCCAACTGTATTCAAGCATATTCTGTTATGAGATGCAATTTCATGTTTTTAGGGTGACAAACGAGATTTTCTGTGAATATCATTTCATTTTATATTCTCATGGTCACATGTATAAAATGATAGGTTGTATACAATGTGTTGGAATATGATATCATTGAGAAATTCGATATGTATTTGAGTTAGTTAATACAAATTGCATTCTAAAATATTGGGAAATTTTCAAGTTAGTTTGTTCTGAATTTTGCAGCCTAAGGTGGAAGAGAGGAGTTATACTGTAGAGCCTATAAAGCTTCTTCCCGGTAACAGTCAAGGAAATTACATTGCTGGAGGAGTTGTTTCAGGGGATATACATCTTTGGGAGGTGAATAGTGTGAAGTATTATTCCCCATTAGTGCATTCATTAATAACTTTATGTATGAAATGTGACATGCAAATATGATCAATACCTCACAAACACTCAAGAACACACACACACAATGATAAAACTTGAATGAAAAAAAAAAGATTGCACAAAGATGTATAGTGGTTCGGTTATGAATAATCTAAATCCACTTTGGGAAAAAGAAACTTTATTATCACTCAATGCTTACAATCAAGAACAGATTGATCTCAATCTGATGCAACAAGAATGAAAATCGCAGCTCAAATCTGTCAATTCTCAAAGTGTAAAACTGATGTGATCAAGCAACTTTGAGCCATTATATCTTGCTACTCCCTCAACCTATTAATCCGATTTAACCTCCACTAGATAGCCCTCACTTATAGATGAGATGCAGCCATTTAGCCAGTTCTAGGTAGCTTGATAAACCGCTCAAAAACCGCCTCAAAGTCAGCTGCTCAACACTGCACCAGAATTGCCAGTTTTGACAGTTTGGGTTGTTGGCTTGTTCCAACTACATTTTCTTGCTTCTAGCAACCATGCAACACTTGGATATGATAGCTAAGCCTCCAATGAATGTATTCCACGTGTGAAACTCCCTCATGCATGCATCTATTGTCATCAATCTCCACCTTAGATGTATGCATGCTCAAACTTGGTCTCTTCTCCCCACTTTGCTGCTTTTAAGGAGCAGCAACCTTGATGTCTTCATACATACCAACTAAAGTATTGCACATCTCAAATTTTGCTACTGGCAATGCTTTAGTAAGTCCATGAGCTAGATTTACAGTTGTATCAATCTTCCTCACATGAACAAGTCCTCTTTCCACCATATCTCTTACAAAGTATATCTTAACATCAATGTCTTTGGTCCTTTCATGATACTCCTGATGTTTAGCTAAGTGTATTGCACTCTGATTGTCACAATACACCACTACAGTATCCTGATTTTCTCCTAATTCCTTTAACAAACTAACAAGCCACACTCCTTCTTTGATTGCTTCTGTCAGAGCAATAAACTCAGCCTCTATAGTTGATAGTGGCACTACAGACTGATAGCTTGCTTTCCAGCTCACTGATGTACCAAACATATTGAACACATACCCTGTCAGAGATTTTCTAGAATCCAAGTTGGCTGCAAAATCAACATCAACATATCCAATAACAATTTCTGATTTTGCTTCACTTTTCTGAAATTTTAATCCAATTTGCTCAGTGCCCTTGACATATCTCATTGCCTATTTGACTGCTTCCCAATGGTGCTTCCCTGGACAACTTAAGAATCTACTGATCAAGCTCATCACATAAGCAAGATCAGGCCTACTGCACACCATAGCATAAATGAGACTGCCTACTGAACTTGCATATGAAATCCTGCTCATTTCAGTTATCTCCCTATCTGATTTAGCTCCATTAAGTAGTGACAGACTTAATCCTTGCTTGACAGGTGTTGTAATAGACTTACATTGATCCATATTGCACCTTTTGAGTACCTTAATAAGATAAGATTGTTGTTTCAACACTAGTATACCAGCTGCTCTATCTCTGCTTATTTCCATCCCCAAAGATCATATTTGCTTCACCAAGGTCCTTCATCTCAAACTCTGATTTGACCACTTCCTTTACTGTATTAATGCATTGAATGCTTTTACAAGCTATTAAAATATCATCCACATAGAGAAGTAAGTATGTGTAACATCTGTTTTATTTCTTGGTGTATACGCAACTGTCATAGAGACTTCTCTGAAATCCATTAGCAACTATGTACTCATCAAATCTCAAGTACCACTGTCTTGGACTTTGTTTTAATCCATACAGTGATTTGAGTAGCAAACAAGCCTTTGTATCAGCTCTCTCAACTGTAACACCCTCAAGTATCTTTATGTAGATATTTTCTTCCAACTTCCCATATAGAATGCAGTGGTTACATCCATCTGATGAAGCTCAAGATCATATTGAGCCACTAGTGCTAGTAACACCCTGATTGAGAAATGTTTGACCACAGGTGAGAAGATCTCATTATAATCTATCCCTTCCTTCTGTGAAAAACCCCTAGTAACTAGTCTAGCTTTATATCTGATTCCACCTTCAGTTGCAAGTGATGGTTTCCTTTTGAATATCCACTTACACCCCACTAACTTCTGAGATTTTGACTTGTCAACAATTTTTCATGTCCCATTCTTGGTCAGAGACAACAACTCTTCTTCCATGGCTCTGAGCCACTTATTACTATCTTGACTAGCCAATGCTTCAGTGTAGTTCCTAGGTTCATAAGCTTCAACTTCAATTGCTGTATATAGTGCAAATGACACTATATCAGCTTATACATACCTTGCTGGTGGCACTATGACTCTTTTTTATCTATCCCTAGCAAGCTGATAAGTATTAGGTTGTGCTTGAACCCTTAATACTTCATCTGTACATCTGTCAGTGGAGTTATATATCTTCATCATCTCCTGTTCTGATCATGTCATAAGGCTCCACCTCAAGCTCAGATTGTTTATTTTGATCATCCTTGATCAGTGGCATCTTATTTTTAGCAAAAACAACATCCCTATTGATCATGAGTCTATTCTCCTCATAACACCATAGTTTGTATCCTTTTACTCCCTTAGGATACCCAAGCATAACACATTTAAGTGCTCTAGGTTTTAATTTATCCTATTTGACATGAGCAAAAACCTGGCAACCAATAACTCTAAGGTATGAGTAGTTAGGGACCTTACCAGACCATACTTCCGATGGAGTTTTGAAATTCAGAGCTATAGCAGGATATAAGTTGATCAAATAAGCTGCAGTTGCAACTAATTCCCCCAAAAACACCTTGCTTAATCATGTACTGCTCAACATGCATCTAATTCATTGCAGAAGTGTCTGATTCATCCTCTCTGCAATGCCATTTTATTGAGGAGTTTCAGGGACAATCTTGTGTCTCTTAATCCCCCTTTCCTTGCAGTATGAATTAAATTCTTTAGACACAAATTACAATCCATTATCTGTCCTTATGTAGTTCAAATTACTTCCTGTACTATTCTCAGTTTTTGTCAACCAAGTTTTGAAGGTAGAGAATGCTTCATCCTTTGTTTTCAGAACATGAACCCACAGCTTTCTTGAGTAATCATCAATGATGGTCATGATGTATCTCCCTCCACCTCTGGTTGTTGTCTTTGAAGGTCCCCAGAGGTTTGAATGAACATAGTCCATTCTTGCCTTGGTTGTATGTTCTGATTCACCAAATTTAAGTCTCTTGGACTTACTAAGAATGCAATGCCCACTATGCTTGATCTTTTCATCTTTACTGAACTTGATCAACTATTGCTTTGCCAATTCTTGCATTCCCCTTTCACTAACATGACCCAACCTACCATGCCATATATTAGCATCATCTTGCTTGTCTGTGTTGTGTATCTGTCCAACAAAAACACTGCCATCTAAGAAATACAAATCAGATTTCCCAGTTCCCTTCATAACTACCTTATCATCTTTAGTTACTGTGAGAACTCCCCCTTTCAGATTTGAATCACATCCTTGAGAATCAAGCATCCCAAGGGAGATTAGGTTTTTTTTTAATCCAGGAACATATCTTACATTCCTAAGAAGCCTCTGAACTCTATCAAATATGAGTAATCTGATGGATCCCACTCCCCTAATCTCACAAGATTGATCATTACCCAATAGGACCGATCCTCTTGCTGACACTTTAACTCTTCAAACCAATGCTTCATAGGTGTCATATGGAATGTATACCCTGAATCCAGTACCCACTCAATAGATACATCTGATGATGTGATGGCCAGAGTTTCAATACCTTCCATACCAGCATTGTTTTACAATTCACCAACCTGATTCACTTGGTTCTTTTGATTTCCTGTAGGTGCATCAGCTTTCTTAGACTTGTTAGCCTTCCACTTTGTACATTTCTTCTTGAAGTGCCCTGGTTCATGGCAGTAGTAACACTTCTTCCCAGTTGACTGTCCTGTTGCATTCTTCTTTTGATCAGAATTTCCTCATTTGTTCCATTTCTTATTTTGATTCCCTTTCTTGGCAAAGAGTCCTTCTGCCCCTGATTTTTCCTTGTTGTCTATTGCTTCATCTAGATCTTTTGATCTTAGTGCCTTTAGCACATCTTCTAGCAATGCAACATCCTTACCCCCGTAGAGTACATAATCTTTGAAATGCCTTTGTGACCTTGGCAATGCAGACAACAACATGATGGCTTTGTCTTCACTGGACAGCTTGAAATCCACACTTTCCAAATCATCTGTGATCTTACAGAACTCATCAGCTTGTTCCATCAGAGGCCTTTCATCAGTCATCTTGAAAGCATGGAGCCTCTGCCTCAGATGCATTTTATTTGCAGATGATTTAACCAAAAACAAGGCTTTCAATTTATCCCATACATCAACATTAGTTGTCTCTTTTGATACATCTCTAAGTATTTTATCACCTAGGCATAGGATTATAGTAGAATAAGCTTTTTGGAGTACCTGCTCCTCCACTGTACCTCTGACATCTCCAGCTTGAGGATCCTTAAGAATTTCAATCTTCAATGGTGGAGGGGGCTTCAATGCATCCATCAAACCTTCCTGCATAAGTACAGCTTTCATCTACAATTTCCATAGATTGAAATCTATTTTCTCTGTGAGCTTTTCAACATCAAATCTTGTGGTGTTTATCTTGAATGCTTGCTATGTGTCTGTTTCCCATAGACGGCGCCAGTTGATATGTAAATATGATCAATACCTCACAAACACTCAAGAACACACACACACAATGATAAAACTTGAATGAAAAAGAAAAGATTGCACAAAGATATATAGTGGTTCGGTTATAAATAACCTACATCCACTTTGGGGAGAAGAAACTTTATTATCACTTAATGCTTACAATTAAGAATAGATTGATCTCAATCTGATGCAACAAGAATGAAAATGGCAGCTCAAATCTGTCAACTCTCAAAGTGTAAAACTGATGTGATTAAGCAATTTTGAGCCCTTTTATCTTGCTACTCCCTCAACCTATTGATCCGATTAAACCTCCACTAGATAGCCCTCACTTAGTAGATGAGACGCATCCTTTTAGCTAGTTCCAGATAGCTTGATGAACTGCTCAAAAATCGCCTCAAAGTCAGCTGCTCAACACTATACCAAAATTGGCAGTTTTGACAGTTTGGGTTGTTGGCTTGTTCCAACTATCTTTTCTTGCTTCCAGCAACCATGCAACACATGGATATCATAGCTAAGCCTCCAATGAATGTATTCCACGTGTGAAACTCCCTCATGCATGCATCTATTGTCATCAAAATGAATTATATTTTGTTGTATGTTGCTACTGAAAAATTGTTAAGAAGTGGCTTGCACATTACAAGGCTGTTAGTTGCTTGACTTTTAATGACGATCAAACCCTTTTGATTTCAGGGGTAGAGGATGGATGTGTTCATGTGTGGTCACTTTTCCTATATGTTCCACTTGTTTCTGTGTAATCATGGTGCAAAATTTGGTTAAACATGTATTTGATGGACGTTCCTGCTCTAATTTAGGATATTTGATGATGCAAGGAGGGAAGAAGTGAAGCATCTGTTTGAGTACAGTTTCCATGAGTGTTCTTTGAGACTGACCGATGTTAACAATGGTTATGATGGATGTAATGCAATTATTGTATATGCTTCCGAGGATCGTACATGCAAGGAACATCATCATGTAATTTGATGATATAACCGTAACATCCCAGGTTTTTATAAAAATATTTTTATTATAAAAGTAGGATGTTAATTAATTTAAAATAGAAAATTAGGGCACACAAACAAATAAGAGGAACTTCATAATTGATAAAAGAGTACTGAGAAATAGTTCAGGATAAAAACATTGTGTTTTGCCTCTAGTTAAATAGAGGAACATGAGTTTATGATGCATACATAAAATCCACAGAAATTGAGGTGTCGTTGCCCAAGCCGATCACACCTCCTACCAAGCCTAGCATCAACCTTCACAATCTGAAAATATTATGTATTTGGGGGTGAGCATTCCAACTTGCTCAGTGGGAAATCATATGTATATTCATATATAAATAATGACATGCATCAATATCATGTATTCATCAACTTGGCATAAAATAGTTTTAACTTTTTTGATCGATCGATAATATCATGAGCACGACGAGTCTACCTCAGGAATCTTTGTACACTCTCGGCCCCTAAGGGACCCTGGCTAATTTCTATGGTACAATTAAATACGAAATTTGCTTACATATATCATGTATGCATTAATAGATTCATGTCATGAACGTTTAGAAAAATTGATATTCATATAGGAAAACACATAGAAATTCCTAAACCTTAGTCTTGATAGATTAACTTGTTTAAAACTTAAAAGTCTTGAGGACTTGCCTAGAAACTCTTGAGACTTGCTTTAGAGTGAAATGTGATGGTGTTGGTGAGCTTGGGGTTTATATAGGGGGTTGTGAGCTAGTGAAAGGTTTTTTAGTACTAAATAATTATAAATGTTATCCTTATAATTACCCAAAATTAATGGTAGATCATGGGTAGTGGAAAACTTGTGAGTTAAGCTCACATGTGAGAAATATGAAAGTTCTCATAAGCTCTTAATTTGTACACATTTTAGTAAAAATTTGAAGGGTTATTAGTGTCCCTACATTATTGTATATAGTAAAGTCTTTTTTCTTTTATTTAATTTTATTTAATTAATTAGTTAAAATTAGTGGGGTGTTACATTCTACTCTCCTAAAATTTTATTTCGTCCTCGAAATACAGTGACATACCCACTTCAGGAAACTTAAGAAAATTACCTCGAATTTCTTTCTCTCGTTCCCACGTAGGCTCGTCCTCGCCAAGACCTTTCCGTAAAATCTTAACGTATAACATATGTCATTTCTTCTACCTCCGAATTTCACAATCTAGTATCGCTTCGGGTTCTTCCTCATAGGTTAAGTCGCGTTTAACTTCCAAGTCTGCATAACTTATAACGTGGCTAGGATCATGGATATATTTTCTAAGCATCGATATATGGAAAATGTTATGCATCGATAAAAGTTCTGAAGGCAATACTAATCTATAAGCTAAGTCGCCTACTCGCTCCAAAATCTCAAAAGGACCAATATACCTTGGTTTTAACTTCCCTATCTTTTAGAACGAGCCACTCCTCTGGTTGGTGATACCATAAAGACAACTTTGTCTCCCACAATGAATTCTAGTTCTCTCTTTTGATTATCCGCATAAGATTTCTGTTTATCTTGGGCTGCCTTAATATTTCTCTTAATTTTTTCCTCTTTGCTCACTGTTCTTTCTATGACATCCGGGCCTAATACCTCTCGCTCTCCTACCTCATCCCAACATAAGGGCAAATGACTTTTCCTTCTATACAAGGCCTCATACGGTGTCATCTTTATAGTGGATTGGTAGCTGTTATTATATACGAATTCTACCAACGAAAGATGTTCCTCCCAATCTCTAATTAAATCTAGAGCACATGAACGTAGCATGTCCTCCAATACCTGAATCATCCTCTCAGACTGCACGTCCATCTGAGGGTGATAAGCAATACTAAACTTCAACTTCGTACCCACCAATCTATGTAAATACTCCCAAAACCTTGAGGTAAACCGTGTATCCCTATCTCACACTATCGAGATTAGGACGCCATGCAACCTCACAATTTTCTTGATGTACAATTGTGCATACTGTTCCATTCTGAGGTTCATCCTCATCGGTAGAAAGTGAGCATACTTTTTCAGTCGATCTACTATAACCCATATGGCGTGATTTCCCTTAACTATTTTCGGAAGCCCTACAATAATCCATTGATATTTGTTCCCATTTTCATTCAGGAATTTCCAGTGGTTTCAGTTTGCCTACCTGTCTTTGGTGTTCTTCTTTGACTAGTTAACAAAACAAGCATCTTTCCACAAACTTTCCAATATCCCGTTTCATAATCCTCCACCAAAACACCTCCTTCAAATCACGGTACATTTTGGTTCCTCCTGGATGAGCGGTGTACGGTGTATTATGTGCTTCCTCCAATATCTCCCTTCTCATATCTTCATTATAGGGAACACAAATTCTATTTTCATAGTACGCAGTATTATCGTCCTTTACACTAAATCCTTGGTATGTCCCCGAGCCTGCTTTCTGTCTCATGTTTCTCAAAAGCAAATGTTCAGCGTGCGCAATATAATCCTCTCTCTTAAAGTGGGCTGTACAACCAATGCTACTAATACTGATTTTGTGTCTTTTGGTGGGGCTATCACCTCAATCTTCATTTTCTTGAATTCTTCCACTAAATAGACATGCCAATTGTTTATTTGTTTTCCGAATTAAGTCATCTGCGAAAATATTATCCTTTCCTGGGTGATAGTTTATGGTACAATCATAGTCCTTCACCAATTCTAGCCATCGTCTTTGCCTCATGTTTAATTCTTTCTTTGTGAATAAATACTTCAGACTCTTATGGTTGGAGTAAATTTCACACTTTCTCCCATACATATAGTGACGCCAATCTTTAAGGCTTGAACTATTGCCGCCAACTCCAAATCGTGTGTTGGGTAATTCACCTTGTGAGATCTCAATTGCCTTGAAGCATAAGCAATTAGCTTTCTTTCTTATATGAAAACACATCCGAGTCCTTGCTTTGAAGCATAACTGTATATTACAAATTCCTTGGTTGGATTCAGAATTGTTAATACAGCTGCTGACGTAAGGCTTTTCTTAAGTTCTTGAAAACTCTCCTCGCACCTCTCATTCCACAAGAATTTCACGCCTTTCTTTGTTAACCCCGTCAATAGTGCAGCGAGTTTCAAAATCATTCTATAAACCGTCGGTAATAACTAGCTAAGCCTAAGAAACTGCACACTTCGTGGGCATTGGTGGGAACACTCTATTGATTCACAGCTTCCACCTTTGCTGGATCTACCTCGATTCCCTGAACTGTGATCACATGTCCAAAGAACACGACTTGGTTCATCCAAAACTCGCATTTCTTAAATTTTGCATATAACTTTTCTCTTCGCAGTGTCACCAACACTTCTTTGAGATGTTCCTCATGTTGTTTCTCATCCTTTGAATAAACTAAAATATCATCTATGAAAATGATTACGAATCGATCCAAGTAATGATGAATCACACGATTCATCAAGTCCATGAATACAGTTGGTGCATTGGTTAACCAAAATGGCATAAATACAAATTTAAAATGTCCATATCGGGTTCGAAATGCTATTTTCGGTACGTTAGTTGGTTTTACCCTCAACTGGTGATATCCTTACCTCAAATCAATCTCAGAAAATATTCCAGCTCCTTTCAATTGATCGAATAGGTCCTTTATCCTTTGTAATGGATATTTATTCTTGATTGTGATTCGATTTATCATTCTATAATCGATACAAATTCTCATCGTCCCATCATTTTTCTTTACAAATAGCACCGGCACACCCCAAGATGAAACACTAGGCCGGATAAAACTCATATTTAGTAACTCTTGTATTTGGGTCTTCAATTCCTCCAACTCTTTTGGTGCCATTCAGTAAGGAGCATTAGATATTTGTGTGGCTCCTGGAATTAGATCAATAGTGAACTCCACTTGGCGTTCAGCAGCAAATCCCTGGCAAGTCTTCCGAAAAAAACATCTAAAAATTCTTGCACCACTAGAACATTGTCTATGCTTGTTCCAGTTTCTGGCATTCCAATCATTTTGACCAAATAACCCTGATTGTGTCTTTTTGTTAATATCATTGCGGCTTTTATAGCCATCACCACCCATGGCATTGCTCTAGCTCTTTCTCCAAAAAATTATACATGTTCCTCAGTGGGTAAACACATGGTGATTTCTTTCTCACGATACCTAATGTCCGCGTGATACTTACTAAGTCAATCCATCCTAGGATTACATCGAAATCTTTCATGGCCAATATGTATAAGTCGGCATCTAAGCTATTTTCGTTCACCTTTATTCGTATGTTCTTAGCAACCGAGTTTGCAAGTATTATCTTCCCTGATGGTATGCTAATTTCTAAGGCTTCTTGTATTCCATCATTTTTACTTCCAGTTAGGGAGTGAAATTTGGAGAAGAAAAATGAGTGCGTGGCATCTGTGTCAAATAGTACTTAAGTAGGAATACCTTGTAATGATAGCATACCTTACATTGTGTTGGGCTCATTCTTAGCCTCTTCCTGAGTTAAAGTATACATTGGGGTAGGTCCACCTGATCCAGAAGTTTGCCTTTCGCCTCTGAGACGTCCCCCTTTCCTTAATAATTCAAAACTGTGTCTCCATGTTGCTTACATCCATAGCACTTATTTTGTCCTATCAAGCACTCCCACGATGATTCTTACCACAAGTGGTGCACATAGGGTTCTCCACTCCTCAAGTTTTTTCTTGTTTGTTAGGATGAGGACCCTGATTTTGAGGTTTTGCCTTAAACAAGTTGGGGTCTTGCCATTCCCCTTCCCAGAGTTATTCTCCATTAGCCGTTGCTTCGGTCGATCTATCTCAATGCTTGCAGCCACCTTCTTTGCTTGACGATGGGATTCGGCATAAGTCAATTCCCCTTGACCTGCGAGTGGTGTTCGTATCTCTGCCCTCAAATTTCTCTTAAATCTTTGAGCTTTCTTGAGATCAGTGTTAACCAAATACGTGGCAAAGCGACACATCTGGTAAAAATTTCTTTCGTAATCCGTCACTGACATCTCACCCTATTTTAGGTTCAAAAATTCTATTTCCATACGCTTGCGGTAAGTGCTCGGATAGTACTTCCCCATCACCATGTTCTTGAATCAATTCCATATCAAGTTATTCCGTTCCTCTTCAGTTCTTGACCTCTAATAACCAACCCATCAATAGTACGCATCCTCTTTCAGTTGAAAAGTAGCACAAGTAACCCGTTGAGCCTCCGCATAGTTTATTAGATTCAAAATTCAATTTAACATGTCGAGCCATTCCTCAACTGCCTCAGACCCTTGACGTCCATTAAAAGTAGGGGGTCGATGTTGATGGAACTGCTCCACAATCTTGGCTTGACAGTTCTCTCCTTGTTGAGCCATGAATGCGTTCATAAACATCTGGAATTGATTGTTCTCCGATGCAACCTCTTGTTGTTGATTTCCAGCATCATTAACATTGTCTTCTTGTTGTAGCCCATTCACGTTGACTCCATGTGGCTCCCTTCTTGGTGGCATTTTTCGAAGAAACATGTATGGTCTCTTTAGTATTTGCTTCATCCATTCAATTTGGTATGATCACTTAATTGCCTAAAGTTCTCTTTGATCTAGCAATGTAATTTTCAATTTAAGTACGGTCACTATTCATCCCTAATCTTCGTCATACTTAATGGAGTTAAAATTATTTATTTATTTATTTGAAATTTTATATTTATTCATACATATTATTATTTACTATTTTAATATTATTATTATTACTATACCATTGTCTTTGTTATTACTTAAGTTACCATAAAATTTAATTAGTGTTCATTAATATTTGAGAAAGAAATTAACATATTTTTTTAAACTCTATAACCTTTGTCTTTAATGGTTTGATTAGTTATTTATTGGTCATAATAACTATCAATGCCTTCATTACACTTGTATTATCCATTTGCCTTACATATGAATAGTTTAAGAAAATTAAATCTTAGAAATTTATTTTATTTTATTTTTATTTTATTTTTATTTGATTCTATTTTATTTAGTTTTTTCTGTTATCATTATTTGTATGATATATATAAATAATTATGTCAAATAAGTGTTATTATTAATTTATGAAAACAATGATATATATATATATATATATATATATATATATATATATATATTATTTATTTTATGTGTTGTGTGTTTATGTATGTGCATGTATATAATTTTTTTTCTCATTATAGATACCAAGTAAATAGGTGAAACTTCGTTTAATAATATATCCAATCTGTAGATAATTTGGAAGACATGTATAAATATATAAAACTTAAGAAAAGAAAACTAGTGATTATTATTAATCTTCTATGTCTATAGGGTCTTCTTCCGGGTTGATTTCTCTACTACTTCTATATCCTCATTGATCTCCCATAGACACTCGGTTTCTAGCCCGGTCATCTATCATTTAGTCAAATCACTCGTAAACGCTGCATAGTCGGTTATGGGTGCATCTATCATAACGCTTTCGATGACTTGCTTGCGATACAACCTCTCCGCTTTGGCACTCCATCACAAGATAGGCTTTGCATTGTCTAACGTGCTGCCTTGTAACTTGTAACCGCCACATATTATGCTTTCCAAAAACTATACAAAGCACGAAGGTGTTGAGCCACATCATGGTCCTCATTCCTTTGATAGTGGCGGAAGGCATGTAGTCTCATTTTTATAAAAACATTTTATAAAAATAGGATGTTAATTAATTTAAAACAGGAAATTAGGGCACATAAACCAATAACCCAAACTTCATAATTGATAAAAGAGTACTAAAATGTAGTTCATGATAATAACATAGTATTTTACCTCTAGTTACATAGAGGAACATGAGTTCATAATACATAAATTTATAAGAGAATTCATAGCAATTGAGGTGTGGTTGTCTAAGCCAATTACACCTCCGACAAAGTCTTGCATCAAACTTCATAATCTGAAAATATTCAGTGTTTGGGGTGAGCATTCCAACTTGCTCAGTGGGGAACCATATGTATTTTCAAATATAAATAATAACATACATCAACATAATGAATTCATCAACTTGGCATAAAAATAGTTTTAAATCTCTTGATCGATCGCTAATAACATGAGCTCGGCAAGTTTACCTCGGGGATCTTCATACAATCCCGGACCCTAAGGGACCGCTAATTACCATGGTACAATTAAGTATAAACTTGCTTTCATATATGCATTCGTAGATTCATGTCATGAACATTAAGACACATGCATATTCATATAAATACACAAATTCCCACACCTTAGTCTTGATAAAATAACTTGCTTAAGAACTTCTTTGAGAAATTGCCTAACTCTTGTGAACTTGTAGGATTCTAGAGTAAAATGTGGTGGTGTGAGTAGTGAGCTTGTGAACTTATAGGGGTTTGTGAGCTAGTGAAAGGTTTTTACACTAAATAAACATAAATTTTATCCTAATAATTATCCTATATTAATTGTAAATCATGGGTTGTGGAGATTAATTATAAATCATTGGTAGCTTGTGTGTTAAGCTCACATGTGATGAAATATGAAAGGTCTCATAAGCTCCTAACATGACATTTTAGTAGGACTTTGAAGGGTTACTAATATTCCTACATTATTTTATATAGTAAAGCCTTTTTTTTAATTTAATTTAATTTAATTAATAAGTTAAAATTAGTGGTGCATTATATCTTACCCTCCTAAAATTTTATTTCGTCCTCAAAATGCAGTGACGTACACATTTCATAGTTTAATACTACTAGCTTGAAGTTTACTTCTCATCTGGTGTATCTCCCTTAAACCTACAATTTCAAAAGGTGTGACTAGGTTGTTTGCATCTATGACACTTGTTCATTCCCAAAAAGCATTCTCCTCGATGATGCTTCCCGCAAGTGGCACATTCTGGCTTTTCAATAGGTCTTATCTCCATTACATCTTTCACGTCTCTTAATTTATTAGGGTTGAAATCTAGATCTCATTCTTCATATGAACTTGAATCATGCCATTTCCTTTTCTTGGAATCTTCATATGAACTTGAATCTTGCCATTTCCTTTTCTTGGAATCTTTCTCCATTGGCCTTTGCTTTGGCCGATCTATCTCAATGCTTATAGCTACCTCCTCCGCTCGATGGTGGGATTCTGCATAAGTTAATTCCCCTTGACCCACGAGCAGTGTTCGTTTCTCAGCCCTCAACACTACCTTGAACCTTTGAGCTTTCTTGAGATTAGTGTCAACCAAATGTGTGTCATTTTCCTAAGAAGCACATATGTTCTCTTTAGTATTCACTATAATCGTTTCATTTCATTGCAAATTAACTATCTAATTTTAGTAAGGTTGGGTCAATACTAGTCTATCTTAATGGTTTAATACTACTACTACTATTACTATTATTATTGTTTTGAACCATTATTTTAGAATTTACATTATTCTCCTTGTATGTTTGTTATCCAATAGTATTGGAACTAAGCTGATTCTTTGTACTTTTAAGTAAGTAAATGAATACCATGTACTAGTATACTTGTATGATAGATAACTTATGAGACAATTGAAACGTATAAAAGGAAACTAGTGGCCAAGTCTTTGAGTTCTTCCTACTCAAGGTGGATCTCTCTACCAACCTCTACATTCTCACGTTAGTCACATGTTCGTGAATTCATATCTATGGATAGAGGGTTACCTTGTGGTTGATGCGATTTAGTGAATGTGTAATTTCTTCGCTTTGTTCGTATAATATCATGTCACACAAATACATACATATATGCTGAAATAGGTAATGTATATGTGGTATTTGTATATGTAGAGATTCTTTTTGCAGAAATGTACATGATGATTTTAAAAAAATATAGGTAGGGAAAAAAATTTTATGCAGAATTTTATTTAAGGAGTAGATTTCTTTTGTTGAATGTTTTATGCAGAACTTTAAATGATGAACTCTTACGTGTATGAAATACATATATGTAGAATTTTTAAACACAACTCATGCAAAATAAATTTATGGGCAGCAAAAAATATTTTATTTTTATTGTCTACAGAACCACAAGGGGTTTTCATAAAAATATTTTTTATAAAAAAATTGGATTTTAATTAATTTAAAAATAGAAAATTATGCACATATAAAATAAGCCGAACTTCATAATTGATAAAAGAGTACTAAAAAGTAGTTTATGATAAAACCATAGTATTTTGCCTCTAGTTAAATAGAGGAATATAAGTTCTTAATGTATAAAACTAAAAATAGAATCCATAGCCATTGAGGTAAAACCCCACTAATTTTAACTAATTAAGTAAATAAAATTAAATAAAAGAAAAGGCTTTACTATATAGAATAATGTAGGGACACTAGTAACCCTTCAAATTTCTACTGAAATGTGTACAAATTAAGAGCTTATGAGACCTTTCATATTTCTGACATGTGAGCTTAACTCACAAGTTTTTCACTACCCATGATCTACAATTAATTTCGGGTAGTTATTAGGATAACATTTATGACTATTTAGTGCTAAAAACCTTTCACTACCTCACAACCCCCCTTTATAAACCCCTAGCCCCAAGTTCACTACTCACACCACCACATTTCACTCTAAAGCAAGTCTCAAGATTTTCTAAGCAAGTCCTCAAGAGTTTCAAGTTTTAAGCAAGTTAATCTATCAAGACTAAGATGTGGGAATTTCTATGTGTTTTCCTATATGAATATGTGTGTTTTTAAACGTTCATGATATGAATCTATGAATGCATACATGATGTTGATGCATGTCATTATTTATATTTGAATATGTATATGATTCCCCAATAAGCAAGTTGGAATGCTCACCCCAAACACTGAATATTTTCATATTATGAAGGTTAATGAAAGACTTGGTAGGAGGTGTAATTGGCTAAGGCAACCACACCTCAATATCTATGGATTCTAATTTTAAGTTTTATGCATCATAAACTCATGTTCCTCTATTTAACTAGAGGCAAAATACTATGTTTCTATCATGAACTACTTCTTACTACTCTTTTATCAATTATAAAGTTCGCCTTATTTGTTTATTTTCTCTAATTTTCTATTTTAAATTTATTAACATTCTATTTTTTAAAAAAATATTTTATAAAAATTTGGGATGTTACAGTTGGTATCAGAGCCCTTGCGGTTTCGTAGACTATTAATATATATATATATATATATATATATATATTCCGCTGCTCATAAATTCATTTTACATATGTTGTTTTAAAATTCTGCATATGGAGTATGTCATATAAATTTCTGCACAATAAAATTCTGAAAAAAAATTTGTCCTATTCTTTTAACAAAATTCAGCATGTACGTTTTTTTGTAAAAAGAATTTCTACATACAAAATATCGAATGTACATTACCTATATCCATATATGTGTATGTATTGGCATGGCATGAAATGACATTACACACTTAGTCCAAGCAATTACACACTCACCATGCCACATCAACCAAAAGTAACACTCTAATCCTTAGACACAAATGTACTAGTGTTTATGACTAATGTGGGACAATTTAGATGGCATCAGTAAAAGTCACCGCAAGAAAATCTATCAATGTCGACCCTCTTCATCAAATGAGACTACACGCCTTCCGCCACTATCAAAGAAATGAGGACCACAATGTGGCTCAACACCTTCATGCTTTGTACAGTTTATGGAAAGCATCATATGGCGCGGTTACAAGTTACGTGACAGTCAAAAGACAGTACAAAGCATACCTCATGAATGGAGTGCCAAAGCGGAGAGGGGGTATCGCAAGCAAGTCATCGAAAACATTATGATAGATGCACCCATAATCGACTATGCAGCGTTTATGGGTGATTTGACTAAATGGTGGATGACCGAGGAAGAACCCGAGTGTCTATGGGAGATCAATGAGGATAAAAAAGTAGGTGGAGAGACCAACCCGGATGAGGACCCATAGACATAAAAGATTAATCATTATCACTAGTTTTAAATTTAATATATGTTTTACTTGTCTTTCAAAATATCTACCAATTGAATATATTATTAAACGAAGTTTCACCTATTTACTTGGTATCTACAATGAGGAAAAATAAATTATATGCATACTCATACACATACATAAACACAACACATAAAAAAATAAATTAATAAAATAAAAATAATACTAACAAAAAAATACACATATATATACACACACATATAATTATAATTACAAAATAAAATAAAATTAATAAATAAATATATATATATAATTATTTTCATGAATTAATAATAACACTTATTTGACATAATTATTTATATATATCATAAAAATAATGATAATAAAAAGTAAATAAAATAGAATCAAATAAAATAAAATAAAAATAAAATAAATTTGTAAGATTTAAACTTCTTAAACTATTCATATATATAAGGCACATGAATAATACAAGTGTAATGAAGGCATTGATAGTCATATGAACAATAAATAAATAATCAAACTATTAAAGACAAACGTTATAGAGTTAAAAAAAAGTGTGAATTTCTTTCTCAAACTTTAATGAACACTAATTAAATTTTACGGTAAACTTAAGTAATAACAACAATAATGGTGTAATAATAATAATGATAACAATAATAATAATAATAATAAAAATAGTAAATAATAATATGTATGAATAAATATAAAATTTCAAATAAATAAATAAATAGTTTTAACTCCATTAAATAGGACGAGGATTGGGGATGGTTATTGACTGTACTTAAATTGGATATTTCGTTGCTAGACCAAAAATAACTTTAGGCAATTAAGTGATCATAGAGAACATAACGTGGAGTCAACGTGAATGGACAGCAATAAGAAGACAATGTTAATGATGCTGGAAATGGTGAGAATCTACAAGAAGAGGTTGCACCTGGAATAATCAATTCCAGATGTTTATGAATGCATTCATGACTCAACAAGGAAGGAACAGTCAAACTAAGATTGTGGAGCAGTTCTATCGACATCGACCCCCTACTTTTAATGGATGTTAAGGGCCTGAGGTAGTTGAGGAATTGCTTGACACGTTAGAACGAATTTTGAATCTAATGAACTATATGGAGGCTCAACGGGTTACTTGTGCATCTTTTCAACTGAAAGAAAATGCGTACTATTGGCAGGTCGGTTATTGGAGGTCAAGAACCGAAGAGGAACGGAACAACTTGATATGGAATGGATTCAAGAACATGGTGATGGGGAAGTACTATCCGAGCACTTATCGTACGCATATGGAAACAGAATTTTTGAACCTGAAATAGGGTTAGATGTCAGTGACAGATTACTAAAGGATGTTTAACCAGATGTGATGTGTTGCTTTGCCATGCATTTGGTAGACACTGATCTCAAGAAAGCTCAAAGGTTTAAGAGAGGTTTGAGAGCTGAGATATGAACACGACTCGCAGATTAAGGGGAATTGACTTATGCCGAATCCCATTGTCGAGCAGAGGAGGTGGCTTCAAGCATTGAGATAGATCGACCGATGTGAGCTAGTGAAAGTTTTTTTGATTAAATAGTCATGAATGTTATCCTAATAATTACCCCAAATTAATTGTAGATAATGGATAGTGGAAAACTTGTAAGTTAAGCTCACATATGAGAAATATGAAAGGTTTCATAAGCTCTTAATTTGTACAATTTTTGTAGAAATTTGAAGGATTACTAGTGTCCCTATATTATTCTATATAGTAAAGCCTTTTCTTTTATTTAATTTTATTTAATTAATTAGTTAAAATTAGTGGGGTGTTACAAACAATTATACTTTTATTGGAAAGTTTAATTTTTTGAATCAAAAGTTAAATTTTCAAGCGAAAACATGGTCTTGAAGTGCATGAGTTTAATTTTGGAAAAGCTATTTGCTAGACAGATTATCCTTATTTTTCTCATTGAGTGTAAGAAAATGGTTCCATGTTCAAGTGATTTTTTTTTGCAATTACTGAGATTAGAGTGTGATTAAAAAACATGATGTTGAGTGTAATACATGTTTATGATATCATTTATGGATCTTGATTCATTATTTATTTACTCTTACCTCAGGTATGGAGCTTGTCTATAGGAAAACTATTATGAAATATTGTCCCCCCTTCAATGATTGATGCTATATCCATGGACCCTGGAGAGTCAGTCTGTTATGTTGGTGGTAGAGATGATAACATATTACAATACCCTACTAAATTTATCTTAAATTAAATATGATTAAAAAAAAGACTGTCATATAAAATAAATATAAGAACACTAGTGACCATTTCAAGTTACTACATAGAAGTTACAATTTTGGAGTTTGAACACATGAGACCCTTTCCATTTTCTTTACATGTGAGTAACACAATAGCTTTTCCATTTCCCATGATTTACAATTAGTATGGGTAATTATTGGTGTAGTTATCGTCTTGGATTTAAATCTATTTAGTGCTAAGACCCTTCGAGAGAACACAATTCCCCTATATAAAACCAAGCCCTAAGCTCAACATATCACACTACCACTTATATTCTAAAAATTTAATTTCTGTAAGTTCTCAAGAGGTTTTACGCTAAAGTAAGTTCCAAGCTAGTTGCATATTCAAGTTTAAGGTGAGAAAATTTTGTGTCTCTTATTATATTAAAATAGATGTGTTCTTGATGTTTATGTCATGAATCTATGAATGCAAAAATGAAAGTAAGTTTGTATTTTATTGTACCATGAAAATTAGCAAGGAGGGATCGAGATTGTATGAATATGCTCGAGATATACTCATCGTGCAACTCGTGCTCATGTTATTATCGATATCGATCAAGAGACGTAAATATATTTACATTAAGTTGATGACTTCATAAATTTGATGCATGTCATTATTTATATTTGATTATGCATACCCACTGAGCAAGTTGGAATGCTTACCCCAAACAATTAATATTTTTAGATCATGAAGGTGGAGATGTGACTTAGTCGAAGGCGTAATTGGCTTGGTAATCACATCTAAATTGTTATGATATTTATTCCAATTATTATGCATTTAATTCATGCTCTTCTAATTAGATTATGAAGGTGGAGGTGTGACATAGTCGAAGGTGTAATTGGCTTGGTAATCTACAACTAAGTTACTATGATATTTATTCCAAGTATTATGCATTTAATTCATGCTCTTCTAATCTAATCTAGAGGCAAAAACCTTATTTAACCATGCACTATATACACAATTTCTGTATTATTAAGATTATGAATAATGGTTATACTATTAAGATTATGAATAATGGCTTGTTGTTAGTGTGCTATTTTAATATTTTTTTTATTAAATTGACTATTATTCTAGAAAATAGTTTTATAAAAATTGGGATGTTATAGTATGGTATAAGTGTCTTTGTAATTTTATAGACTATTAAAATAAAAAAAAATCTATGTAAATTTTTAATGAATAAAAATTTCTACATACACTTGCTAAATGTATAAAATAAAATCTGCTCAAGGAAATTTTGCATAAAAATTTCTGCCTAGTTGTTTTCTAGAATTTGCATCTAGATTTTTTGCAAAATCAATGTTCTTGCATACATATAACGTACATGTACATTTTAAGTTTTAGTATACTCACTCCATTCTTTGATACGTATCCATTTTAGTCACTCCCAATACAAATTATCCATTTTCTTTTCTGGATTGATGTGACCCACAACCATTACACAGGGTCCTATACTCAATACTAATACAACTACCCACTACACATTAAAATACTTATTTTCTTACCTTACTATACATAAAATTATTATACCTCTTAATTCACTTGCAAAAAGTAAACGAATACCTTTCAAGGGGATAGAGGGAGTTTATAAATCTACAAGTAGAAATTTCTACAATTGTGAATATAGTTTGTGAGATAAATAAAAATTGATGTGCATCCATGTAACATTATATAAGTGTTTTTAGAATCGGACCGACCGGTTCAATCGAAAACCAGTTTGGAAACTCCTGAAAATCATTTTGGCTATTGAACCGGGAAAAACCAGTTTGATTGGTTAGAACTGGAAATATCGGCTAAACTGTTCAAATTGTACAGCCCATGATCAAGTTCTAGTTTGTCTAAGTTCAACCGATCATCTCATCAAGAAATAACCGTGCAGGAATGGTTGAGACTCAACTCTCTCAAGTTTTTGTTTGGACCAAAACGAATCCTAATTAACCTTCATACTTCTCAAAATTGAACAAAGTATTTAATTCATGTTACAATGTCAACTTGTAGAAATCATTATCATGCTTGCCATCACCTATCACAAATAATGCATCATAGCTCATATTAAAAAACATTTAACACCTTCCCAAAATGAACCACCAAACCAACCTATACAAGAATAAAAATCACACAAAACAAATGAGAAAAGACTCACCAAACAAGAAACAAGATAACAACCATAACATGCAAAATGAAAATTCCATCTATCACAAGAAAATTAAGCACATATCCTCATCATCCTATAAAATTTATGCTCAAGAATTTTCCACCTTATTCAAAAATAAGAAAAACTAATAAAGTAAGTAAACCTTCTAAATACATAACAAATGAAATAGCATACTGATTAGCCATAACTTGTAGTCGGGTTGACCAATTCAAGAATTTATCAAACCACAGGGAGGTCGATGCTAGAGCTTAAGCGAGATCACGTTTATGGTAATTTTATAGAGACTAAACATCAATGATAGTTTTTTGAAACACAAGTAAATAACAATTACTATAGCAAGTAATGGTAGCAAATAAAATAGTAAAAGATGATTGATTTTCCAAGTTGAGTAGAAGTGAGATTAACAACACTAATGAAGTGGTAATTCAAGGATTCATGCATTAAACTCATATGTATCAAGGGTTAAGATTAAGGGCCAACACATATATCACCTACACTTCCTCTCAAAATGCATAGGATGTAGATCATTTTCACAATCTCCAAAGAGCTTAAAAGTTAGTTCTCAATTAAACTATTCCAACTAGGCACTAAGTTCAATTAAAGAGTCCCTTCACATAATTAATTGACTTCTCAATTTAATTAATCACATGTTCTATCAATGGGTTCTAAATCCTAAAGGATTTCTCAATTTCTTTACAATTTATAATGAACATGAGGTGTTTGATGAAATGATTCACTCAACTATCCTAAGCATATAATTGATCTCTCAATCTAATCATATATTTAGAATAATCAAACACACAAAACATCATAGATCTCAAGATATTTAAGCATCAATGATAGAAAATCAAATATCCCAATCAACATATGAATTTAATTACATACATCCACAAATTATCCAACAACTTTCATGTTGCTAATCTCACAAGGGAGATTAGCCTACAATCTTCATAGGATCCTTAACATAGACATTAGAAACCTTACAAATCATGGTAAACTATAGGATTAACACAAAATTAGAATGAAAACTCCCTTGGATTGGATCCAATTGAATCTCCTTTCTTCCTTTGGTGATCACCCACTCTTCCTTGCTTCTTCACTTGATTTGGATGGAGACTTTATGGTGAGATGATGATGGAGTGATTAGATGGATGAATTTGATGAAAGACATGGTGTAAAATGAAGGAATTGGTATGTGAGGTGTGTGAGCAGCTGAATTTCGGACTCTCTCTCCTTTAAAATATTGAATGAATTCATATATATACCCCTTGGAGACCTTTTAGAAGATGTGTAAAAAAATTCTGTTCTGGCACCGACACGACTTGTGTGCTGCAGCACGAGTCGAGTCGTGTCAGGGTTTATCGGTCAACCTTTACTCAAGACGACACATGAGTCATGTGCTGACTTACGGCCAATGGGTGGCCGTGTTAGATGAATAGATGTCCCCGCACGACTTTCCCTTACAGTTCCGTGTTGTCTACATGGGCCGTGTGCTGCGACACGACTCGTGCATCTGACACGGGCAGCCGCGTTACTGTTACCCTGTTTCTTCTTCTTTGTTTCATCTTCCGTCTACGTTTTTGCTCATTTTTCACCTGTTTTATATATGATTTAGTTCATTTACACTCAATTCCATAAAAACACATAACTCCACCAAAAAGCACATGAATACAGATAAAAATACACGAAAATATACGTAAAAAGACACTAAAATTTAGGTGAAAATATCACTCATCACACCCCCAAACTTAAAGTGTTGTGCGTCCTCGCACAACGAAAATGATAAACTAATAGGAGTGATTTTTACCTAGAAAAAGACTAAATGAACGTAAGCGATAACACATTAATAGCAATAAGAATTACAATTTATGTTAAGTCATCCTACAACATTAAACTCATAACATAAAATATTAACAAGTTCAATCTAAAGAGAATCAAAGTGCAATGTAGTCCCTTCTTAGTCCAAGCCTCACATAGGTTATAAATGTCACTCAACACTCTTTAAAGTAGGGTAAATCATCACTCATTAACCGATTGGCTCGACTCGCTATAAGTTTGCTTGTGGACTACATTCACAAACCACCAAAGTTTTCATTAGTGATCAAAAAGGTCTTTAATTAGGATGTAATGATAGGCTCTTTGGTAGGGTAGGAAGAATATGGATAATAGTGACTAAGCAAGTGTAAGTAATCGAAGAGGTAGCTACTTTCTTCAACATCTTCACTTCTCTTTCTTCCTTTCTTATCTTTGTTAATTACAAGCACTATTCATTAACTTTCCTTGGATTGAGCTTCTTATAATGTTTGCTTCCTTCTTCGAACTTTTAAGTACTTGAGCATATTATAATTGCTTTGCTCATTTTCTTATTTTGAGGTTGCATGTTCACTCTTGTTTGTGCTCTTTCATCCTTTTTCTTACTTGTTACCATTTCCTTTCTTCTTTTTCTTTCTTATCAAACCTTTCTAGACCACATCTCCTCAATCACTTACACAAAATGGTAAATATGTAAGACTTAAGTGGGTAATTAAGGTTTGTAGTTTGTTTTTATCACAATAAGTAGGCTTAAAGGCTCAAAGTGGTTGACTAGGGATGATGTTAATGGTAGGGAAGTATATGGCAATGACAATTAGATAACAAGGATGGTCTTAGATCATTTCACTAATCTCCACAAATCGGGTTCGCTCCTCTAGCCCCTGAGCAAGTTCTAGCTTATCAACACTCAATCGATCTACTCATGAAGAAAGACAATGTATGCATGGTTGAGGCTCAAATTCTCACAAACTTATGCATTGTACCTTAAGAAAATTATTACACCACATTCATCTAAAAATTGAACAAGGTAAATAAAATATGTCATAATTTGAAAGTGTAGAGATTCTTATTCATAACTTGTCATCACTTATCACCATAATATATCATCACTTCACATTAAAAAATATGACTCACAACAACCCAAAACAAACCACAATCATACCAAGACAAAAATAAGAAAACACACAAAACATAAAATAAAGACTCAACAAACAAGAAACAAAATAAAAACACAACACAAAAGAACAAAATTCACACATAAAGAAATGAAACAAAAGATTCACCCATCCATAATCAAGATAAAATACATCTCATCTCATCCTTAATTGAAAAGAAATTCTAAATAGAGAAATTAAAACATCCCAAAATGACAAATGAAGTATCAAATCCATAATACCCTAAATTAACTAAAAATGAGTTAAAAAAGTGTCGAGCACTAAAAGTACTCCCTTTAATTTTCCGGTGGAGGGGGTGGTGTTCTTTGATAAGCCATCCAAGGAGTGTAGGCACGAGGTGACCCCGGGAATTAGAAATTGAACATCATCGTAAGCATCTCTTCCATGTTGTTCGAATGGGCACGGGCTTGCTCGTCATTATAATCTCTCCTCCGCTGTCCCTCGTGGATCTCCCTCATCATCACACTCCATCTATGTTGTTCCTCACGGAACTCTCTCATCTGATTCCTGTGTGATTGCTGAGTCTCCCTAATCTCCCTGACTTCATCTTCTAAAAAGTTCCACCTTGCAGTTCCCACTCCAGGTCCCATAAACTGTTGTTATTACTAAAACTCATCCTCTTGGGCTTCATCTTTTTCTTGCTCAAATACTGGATGCTCTGGTGGATGCTCTGGTGCTGGTGCTTGCTCTTCAAATTCCACATGATGCGGTTGCTCCTATTCATCTCCTATCTCCATGTTCACTGGCTCAGCTCTCAGATCTCGTAGCTCCGGATTCTCTTCTACTCTCATCTGCTGAAGCACTGCTTCTACTCCTTCTCTATTCTGCCTGTAGAAGGCTCTCACAACTGCAGAGTGGTTCTAACTTGTCATTGCTAAATTTTGCTTCTTTCTTTGTCTGCGCACTGTGGTAAGCTCAGGCCGAGAGAGTGAAAATGGAGCTCCTTTATCTTGCCTTAAGCAATACATGTTTCCTACGAGTGATAGGAACTCCATCCTTATGAGCTGTGTGTGTGTGAGTCCCTCACTAACCATCATGTGTGGCATACCTCTAAGGTCGATGCCCAAACTTTGAGCAATCATGGTCACCATTACTCCAATCATAATTCCTCGAATGTTTTCTCTTTTCACCACTCTCTCAACATGCTGAATGAAGTGAGCTGCAATTTTTACTCTAAACTCCTGATATATAATGTACATGATGTACAACTATTTTTCTCTAACAGCTCTACTTTCGAATCTCCCCAGAATTGTATTTGAAACGATCTTCTCAAGATATCTCATGACCAGGTTTCTTATAGCTGTCCCCTTTGAAGAGCTTGGAATGTACTCCTCAGGTTCTGTTCCATCGTCAACCAACTTTCTCCGCCAGTTTTATTGATTAAAACCCCCTCCTGGTAGAAAACTTTGATGACCTCTCATAATCGGACATTCAAATAACTTATTTATCTTATTCAATGGAACCTTTTCCCACATCTGATTATTCAATTGAAACGTGATTGATATAGGAAAATTGTTCCTATCATTTTGAACCTCTAAGATGCTCATAAACTCGACTGTCAGATGGCGGTAAGTGGGAGGTCTCTTGTCGAAGAATTCTTTCATTTTCACCCAATGGAACAAGGTCCTCAGATCACCCTCTATTCCAAGACCTTTCATAGTGGCTTGATCTTGAAATCGAGTTGCTCTAATCTTGGGAATTATATATTCCCACCTCAATGCATACTTCTCCCATTCTGTAAACTCAACTCCAAAATTATCTGGGTGTATTTTCTTCATCATCAACTTTGCATCAAGATTGGATAATTCCATGTATGTCTCAACAATAATGAAATCTTCATTACGTTTCCTCACTCTTCTTTCAGCCATCTACAATATTCAACATATTTCAAATTACCTTTCAACTTCAACTCAAGAAAGAAATGTCTATTGCTTAGAATTCTCACTAGTTATCCAACTAAGTTTTTTATTCTAGCACGTATTCAAGCATAACAAGCAATGTATTTCGAAGATTTTTATATTTTAATCCAAGCAACTACAACAACATCAATCACGTTCATTCTTTCCATTCTTTCATAAATCATCACTATTTCAATGGGTATCACTTATATCAACAATGCTTCATGCACAAGCTTTTAATTCTATTCAAAACTTCACTTGGGCATTTCATCAAATACTTGGCATTCACATTTTTTCATAATCAATTCAACAAGAATTTTTAATTTCTTCATGCTCAAATCCTCAATGCTTAAGCTAGTGTACACAATACAATTATCTCAAAAGCATTATCAAATAGTATGCAACAACATATGCTCTTAATTCTATTCCTTCAAACATCCCCAAATTCAAAATATTCATGAACCCTAATTCTTATACAAATTCAATCAATCCAACAATTAAACTTGCACATTCATGTATCACTATCCTATACATGCTTCAAACATGCTTTCATCCTAAACCCATACGAGAATTTAACCAATTAAACCTTCAATTGAAAACTAGGGTTCAAAGTATCATACCTTGGGTGTTCTTGGAATTAAATGGAAATAATGATGTTTAAGCTTTGAGATTCACACTCTAATCACACAATCTTACCACTCTTTTGATGTTTGGATGATAAATTAGGGAGTTTGGAAGTGATTCGCACGATGGGGGATTGTTTGTGTAAGAGAGAAATGACTTGTCGTGTGCCAACAGCCGTATTTTTAAAGTCTGCTTCAGACACGACACGAGTCGTGTTATGTAATATGGCCATAAGGTGGCCGTGTTGCGTAAGTTGATGGCTTAGCACGGCTCACCCTTACAGGCCCATGTGCGACGCCACACGGCTAAGGGATGGTTGTGTTGGACAAATTGATGTCGCCAAATGGCCACCTGTTACAGGGCCATGTTGGCGACACGACTCGTGCATCTGCACCTCTGTTTTCTCCAATTTTCAACTTCAAATCTTATCTTTCCCTGTATTAATGCTTCCAATACTCCCTATTCATGCTCACCACTCAAAAACATCATTAGCTCAACATTAGTATCAAAAACAAAAGGATTATCAACTTTCACACCACCAAACCGAATTTGTGAGAAAAATTTCAAAATTTGGCTCAAAAACACAAGAATGAATGCAAACATAAAGTGTAACATATCATACCACACCATATCACCCCAAACTTAATTGAAACAAGAGGTTCAAGAGAAGTTTGCAAAAAGTGGTAAGATATATCGTTACACTTCCATGAGCACATCGTGTCTTATCAATACCTTCTCCACACATGAGCATCATCCACCTACCATGCCAAAAATACAAAACAAGAAAAAGAAATATTTAAAACCCTAAACTACTAAAAGGATACGAGCTTTCAAGATGTGAAGGTGTCAACATACACCAACTCCCTTTGAGAGGGAGAATGGTAATGTTTCACCCTATGACCATTAACCACAAAAGCATTTCCATCCGACCCTTCAAGCTTTATCGAGCCATTATCTCTTACTTCAATCACAAGATACGGACTGGTCCATTTTGAATGAAGTTTTCCGGGGAACAACTTAAGTCTTGAATTGAATAATAAAACTTTATCCCCCGGAATAAACTCCCTCGTTTTGATCCGTTCATCATGCCATCTTTTGAGCTTCTCTTTTAAAATCCTTGAGCTTGAATAAGCTTCTTCTCTAAATTATTCTAGTTCAACCAATTGGAAACACCTTTTGTTTACGGATTCTTTCTCTTCAAAATTCAACTCCTAAGGGCCCAAAGTGCTTTATGCTCCAACTTCACGGGTAAATAGCATGCTTTCCCATAAAAAGGCTTATACGGAGAAAATCCAAGAGTGGTCTTGTAAGCCATTTGATATGCCCATAAAGCATCTTCTAGCTTAGAAGACCAATCTTTTCGAATCCCATTGACCGTCTTTTCAAGAACAAGCTTTACTTGTCTATTTGACACCTCCACTAAGCCATTTGTTTGCGGATGGTACGTTGTGGAAACCTTATGCTTTACTCCATAGCCATTCAATAACTTCTCAATAAGTTTATTTATGAAATGCGATCCCCCATCACTTATTATGGCTTTCGGTACTCCAAACCTAGCAAAGATGTTCTTCTTCAAGAAATTCTTGACCACTAAAGCATCATTTATTCTTGTCGGGATTGCTTCCACCCATTTAGACACATAATCTACCGCAAGCAATAAGTAGAGGCAACCATTGGACGGCAGAAATGGGCCCATAAAATCCATCCCCCATATATCAAACACTTTAACTTCAAAAATGTTCTTCATGGGCATCTCATCAAGTTACTCTATACTTCCAATCCTTTGGCATCGGTCACATCCCTTGATGTACTCTTTGCAATCCTTGAACAAGGTAAGCCAAAACAAACACGACTGTATAATCTTTGCTCCCGTCTTTTGAAATCCAAAATGTCCTCCACATGGTGAACTATGGCACATTTCCATCACACTTAACTTCTCCTCTTTCGGGATACATCTCCGTATGATTCCATCTTGATAGAACTTCTTCCTTTGATATTCGGTGAGATGATCCGGCTTGAGGCCACAAGCTAGATAATTCATGAAATCCGCATACCACGGCCTCCCGGTCTCACACAAAGTGTACATCTTTTGGAAATCCACAAGAAGAATTTCTTTATCCGGAAACACATCCCTTATAAACTCCATAGTGCCCTCTTCATCACAATTTTCCAAACATGACAAGTGGTTGGCTATGATATTTTCTACCCCCCTCTTGCACGTATCTCAAAATCGAACTCATGCAACAAAAGAACCCAACGAATTAATCTTGGTTTAGCATCTTTCTTATTCATCAAATACCTAATGGCGGCATGATCCGTATAAACAATCGTTTTTGTGCCAACTACGTATGGATGGAATTTTTCAAAAACATAAACCACGGATAAAAACTCTTTTTCTGTTGTGGTGTAATTCTTTTGATTAGCATTGAATGTCTTCGATACATAGTAGATGGCTCTGAACTTTTTCTCCCTAACTTGACCAAGCACCACTCCCAGTGCATTGTCACTTGCATCACAATGGAGTTCAAAAGGCTTACTCCAGTCGGGAGCGACGAGGATTGGAGACGAAGTTAAAGCTTCCTTGAGCACCCTAAAAGCATCGAGACATTCATCATTAAATTCAAATAGAGCATCTTTTTCAAGCAATTTGCACAAAGGATTGGCTATGTTAGAAAAATCCTTTATAAAATGTCGATAGAACCCGGCGTGGCCAAGGAACAATCTAACCCCTTTTTCATTCTTGGGTGGGGGAAGATGATCAATGGCTACAACCTTCGCCTTATCAACTCTCAAACCTTTCTCCGAGATTTGATGACCAGGTACGATACCCTCTTGAACCATAAAATAATATTTTTCCCAATTCAAGACTAGGTTCGTATCTTGACATCGCTGCAAAACCAAGGAAAGATTAGCTAAGCACTTATCAAATGAAGACCCAAAAACTAAAAAGTCATCCATAAACACTTCCATCATATTTTCAATCAATCCTCCAAAGATATCCATCATGTAACGTTGAAAGATGGCGGGGGCATTGCACAACCCAAAATGCAATTTATGGAAAGCAAACGTGCCATATGGACAAGTAAAAGTTATTTTCTCTTGATCCTCGGGGGCTATCATGATTTGGTTATACCCCGAGTAACCATCTAGAAAATAATAATACTTGTATCCCTCCAACCTATCAAGCATTTGATCAATAAAAGGTAAAGAAAAATGATCTTTATGAGTGTTTTCATTAAGCTTCCTATAATCACAACAAACTCTCCATCCCGTTTTTACCCTTGTAGCAAGTTCTTCATCAAATTCTGTTTTAACAATGGTTAATCCCCCTTTCTTAGCCACAACATGCAAAGGACTTACATGAGGACTATCACTTATAGCATATACAATTCTAGCATCCAACCATTTCAAAACTTCTTTTCTAACAACCTCTTGTATAATAGGGTTTAAATGACGTTGAGGTTGTATGCATGATTTATTCTCATCAATCAACATAATATGATGCATATAAATAGTGGGACTTATACCTTTCAAATCATTAAGACTCCACCCCATAGCACTTTTATGATCTCTAAGCACCCTTAACAATTTATCAAGTTCTAGAGGTGAAAGGAAAGATGATACAATTACTGAAAAGGTCTTTTTGTCTCCCAAATAAGCATACATAAGGTGATCGGGTAGTGGTTTCAATTCTTCTTTCCCTTTTTCCACTTTTGGATCTTCATGCTCGATCTCCAATGGAAGATACTCCTTCTTTCCATAGTACATTAACTTGGCTTCCTCTTCTTACAATTCCCTACAAGCATTCAACTCATGTAAGCAATCATTAATATCATCATCTTCTTGACAATAAAAAGAAGCGTTAGAGTTAAGAGATAAAGTAAGAGAGTGGCTTATGCTTGTTTTAAGAGGATTATTTGATAAGAAAAATGGCAAGTTCTCTTGAACAATCTCATCAATCAAGTCAATCCTTCTACATTCTTCTTTCTCATCCGGATGCCTCATAGCACTTCTTAATGAGAATACTACTTCTTCTTCATTTACTCTCAATATCAATTCCCCCTTGTACACATCAATTAAAGATCTTCCCGTGGCCAAAAATGGAGATCTCAAAGGAACATTTGCATCCTCATCCATGTCAAGCACTACAAAATCCACTGGGAATATGAACTTTCTAACTTTGATTAACACATCCTCAACTACCCCCTTAGGATAAGTTAAAGACCTATCCGCAAGTTGCAATGTTACAGATGTAGGTTTTACTTACCCTATACCAAGTTTCTTGAAGATAGACATAGGCATCAAGTTGATACTTGCTCCAAGATCACAAAGAGCTTTATGCTCATCATTCTTCCCCATTTCACATGGTATGATAAAACTCCCCGGGTCTTTGAGCTTTGGAGGCAACTTCTTTTTAATTATGGCACTACACTCCTCCGTCAAATTGACGGTCTCTTTCTCTTTGCCATTTCTTCTCAACAATTTCCGATTTAACCACATCCGTTTCATCATGTGCTTTTACTTTAACCTTACTTTCTTCCACAAATTCTTCTTCAACCAAAATTTTCTCAATCTCCTTCTCTTCCACCTTCTCATCTTCTATGGGCATAGAAGGTCCCTCATAATTCATTCCATACCTCAATGTAATTGCCTTGCATTGTTCTTTTGGATTCACAATGGTGGTAGAAGAAAATTTTTCTTTCTCATTCGCGCTCAACGTATTGGCAATTTGCCCCACTTGATACTCCAAGGTTTTGAACCTCTTATCATTAGCTTCATCAGCCTTTCTTCTCAATTCATCTTGAGCTTTATTAGATGCAATCAACTTCTCAATGAGTTCTTCGGTGGTTACTTTCCCTTCGTTATTTGGCACTTTAGCTCCCGGATGATATCCCGGGGGATATGCAACCACATTATTCAGGTTCGAATAAGCAAAGTTATCTTGCCTCCTTTGTTGTTGTGGGTATGAGCTTCCACTTCCCTGACTATTGAAACCTCCTTGCCTTGACGGATAGTTACCTTGGTTGTGGTTGAAATTACCTTGGTAATTGTTTTGATAGTTACCTTGGTAATTCCTTCCTTGCATGTATTGCACATCCTCCACACATGGCATTTTCATAGCCCATTGTTCTCCACTAACTATATTCAGAGAAAGAACCCCTTGCTCAATTTGCCCTTCCACCATGTTAACTCCTTGATTCACACCTTGACTCAAGCTCATTTGTCTCATTACCTCAGCCGCTATCAATTCAACACTAGGCATGCTTGGCTCCACACTAACACTCTTCACACTAAACTGTTGTCCTTGATCAAAGCTTTCAAATCTATAGCATCCACTAACTCTCTCTGATGCCATTGGTAGACATTTGTAGCAATCTCATCAAAAATCTTTATAGCCCACTCCGGAGTCACTCCAAGTACGGATCCACCCACCAAAATGTCAACAAGCACTCTTTGACCATTCACCAAACCTTGGTAGAAAAATCCCACTTGTTGATTTACCGAAAAACCATGTTGTGGACACTTGCGAAGCATATCTTTAGACCTTTCCCACGCTTAATAGAAACTTTCTTGAGGCATTTGCTTGAATTGAGTGATCAAGCTCTTCATTTGAAGCATCTTGGAAGGCGGAAAATACTTGTTCAAAAACATTTGTGCAAGTTCATCCCATGTGTTGCACGTACCGAGAGTAATGATGGAGAGCCATGTTCTAGCACGATCTCTCAAAGAAAACGAGAATAACCTCATCTTTAGACAATCATCGCTCACCCCGTTCATCTTCATAGTATTGGAAATCTCAATAAATTGAGCAAGATATGCATTAGGATCCTCATTTGGTAAACCACCAAATTGCTTGTCTCTCACCATGTTGATTAAGCTCACCTTAATCTCAAAATTGTTAGCATTGATTGGAGGACCCATCATTTGGGGCATTGCTCTAGGCATAAAGAAATCCCGAATCACCTTGGATCAATATGAGGCCCTCGATGCACCGGAGGTGGTGGTGGTGGCGCATAAGCATGGTGAGGAGGTGCATAAGCATGTTGAAATCCTTGTTGAAGCATAGCTTGTTGCACCACTTGTTGAAGCAAAGCTTGATTGTTAAGCTCTCCAAATTTTTGTTGAGCTTGTTGAGGATGATTTGCATTGACTTGAGGTACTTGTGCATTGTCTTGCACATTTTGCACTCCGTATCCCTCATGCTCAATGTCAACACGATCATCTTGATTGTTCTCCATTGGATTACTCTTTTTGGTTTTGTTCTCCTTTCTTCTTCTTCTCAACGTATGCTCAATCTTCAAATCAATAGGTTCTATTTGTTTTCATTTGGATCTTGTTTGCATACACCTTCAAAGCAAAAGAAGTTAGAACAAGGTTTTCAAAAGCAAATACAAGTAACAAATAAAATAAAAATGTCTCTAGTAAGATTACTCAAAACAATCCTTCTTCAAGCTACTAGCAACCATTGCCTCCCCGGCAATGGCGCCATTTGATTAGCCATAACTTGTTGTCGTATTGACCAATTCAATAATTTATCGAACCACAGGGAGGTCGATGCTAGAGCTTAAGCGAGATCATGTTTATCGCAATTTTATAGAGACTAAACATCAATGATAGTTTTTCGAAACACAAGTAAATAACAATTACTAAAGCAAGTAATGGTAGCAAATAAAATAGTAAAAGATGAGTGGTTTTCCAAGTTGAGAAGAAGTGAGATTAACAACACTAATGAAGTGGTAATTCAAGGATTCATGCATTAAACTCATATGTATCAAGGGTTAAGATTAAGGGCCAACACATATATCACCTACACTTCCTCTCGAAATGCATAGGATGTAGATCATTTTCACAATCTCCAAAGAGCTTAAAAGTTGGTTCTTAATTAAACTATTCCAACTAGGTACTAAGTTCAATTAAAGAGTCCCTTCACATAATTAATTGACTTCTCAATCTAATTAATCACATGTTCTATCAATGGGTTCTAAATCCTAAAGGATTTCTCAATCTCTTTACAATTTATAATGAATATGAGGTGTTTGATGAAATGATTCACTCAACTATCCTAAGCATATAACTGATATCTCAATCTAATCATATATTTAGAATAATCAAACACACAAAACATCATAGATCTCAAGATATTTAAGCATCAATGATAGAAAATCAAATATCCCAATTAACATATGAATTTAATTACATAGATCCACAAATTATCCAACAACTTTCATGTTGCTAATCTTACAAGGGAGATTAGCCTACAATCTTCATAAGATCCTTAACATAGATATTAGAAACCTTACAAATCATAGTTAACTATAGGATTAACACAAAATTGGAATGAAAACTCCATTGGATTGGATCCAATTGAATCTCCTTTCTTCCTTTGGTGATCACCCATTCTTCCTTGCTTCTTCACTTGATTTGGATGGAGACTTTATGGTGAGATGATGATGGAGTGATTAGATGGATGAATTTGATGAAAGATATGGTGTAAAATGAAGGAATTGGTATGTGAGGTGTGTGAACAGCTGAATTTCGGACTCTCTCTCCTTTAAAATGTTGAATGAATTCATATATATACCCCTTGGAGACCTTCTAGAAGATCTGTAAAAAAATCCTATTCTAGCACCGACACGACTCGTGTACTGCAGCACGAGTCGAGTCGTATCAGGGTTTATCGGTCAACCTTTACTCAAGACAGCACACGAGTCGTGTGCTGACGCACGGCCAATTGGTGGCCATGTTAGATGAATAGATGTCCCTGCATGGCTTCCCCTTATAGGCCCATGTTGTCTACATGGGTCGTGTGCTGCAACACGACTCGTGCGTCTAACACGGGCAGTCGTGTTGCTGCTACCCTATTTCTTCTTCTTTGTTTCATCTTTCGTCTCTGTTTTTGCTCCTTTTTCACCTGTTTTACATATGATTTAGTTCATTCACACTCAATTCCATAAAAACACATAACTCCATCAAAAAGCACATGAATACAGATAAAAAAACATAAAAACATACATAAAAAGACACTAAAATCTAGGTGAAAATATCACTCATCACATACCAATCCAATCTATCCAAATCAAATCAAATAGTCTAAGCTAAGCAAATGGAAATAATGAGTAATAAAGTGAACTCCCTGAAAAGGCATCCGGTAGTGGAAGTAGTTGGCATGGGCCTCCGTGCTCGATTCATGCTTCCAATACACCTCATTTATCCTCAACAACTCATCAAAATCATTAGCATAACAATTACTAAAATATGAACTAGCATGCACCTCAACACAACCAATCATACCAAAATCAAATCAATACTCATGAGAAAAATTTAAAATTTACCCAATTTTACAAGAAAACCTCTCAATCAATATAATAGCACACTCAAGTGGTGAGTCACAGCACGCACTCTTCCCCCAAACATAAATCGAAACAAGATGAGAATTAAGTTTACAAAAAAGTGGTGGGACTTACTCTTGTAGTTTCCAACAATGAGCTTCTTGTATAGAAGTATATGCATCACAAAAATTCAAGGTATGTCCACCACGCACTATCACTCCAAACTTAAAGTGAAACAAAAATTGAACTTTAAGTTTGCAAAAAAATGGTGAGACGTACCTTCACACTTCAAATCAAACACTTCTCGTATTTTCAATACACATTATCCTCCATGAGCACAATCAACCTACATACCAAAATGCAAGAAAACTAAATCAAATCAATTAAGTGAAAGCAATAAAATAAATGATGGGTTGCCTCCCATCCAGCACTAAATTTAACGTCTTCAAGCCGGACGAAACTTGGAGAACTTGTCAGAATGGCCAAGGATTGTTAGGAATTTAGACACACACACGCACACGATGACACGAATAACACGAGATTTGTTTACCCAGTTCATCTTTCGACTACATCTGGGGGCGATACCAAGCCAGGATTTTTCTTACCTTGTTGGACAAGTCAACTATAATGAGAAAACATCTTGATCTAGATAACACAATGGATAACTTCTTGATCAAGATAACACAATGGATAACTTCTTGATCAAGATAACTTGCCATAATCCTAAGCCCATTAGGATCAACTGGGCCAAAAGAAATACGGGCCCAAAGAATTTAGGCTCCATACTCCAACAATCTCCCACTTGGAGACTAAATCCTCCATGTAACATATCTTCTAGTTCTCCTCCCGTATCCGCCTAGCATCGCCTAGCCTTTTCTTCAAGTTCCAAGGCCAATTGAAGCTATGCATAGCTTCAATTTCTCTAAGGTCACCACCTTAGTAAATATGTCCGCTGGATTCTCATTTCCAAAGATCTTCATAAGCTGTAAGACCTTCTTCTCCAAAAGGTGACGGATGTAGTGATACTTCAATTCAACATGCTTTTTTCTTGAGTGAAATGCCGGATTCTTTGCAAGAAATATAGCACTTTGACTATCACTGAAAAGAGTACTATTTTCATGCTCCTTCCCAAGTTCCCCCACGAAATTCTGCAACCACACCATCTCCTTACTTGCCTCTGTCACAACTATATACTCTGCCTCCGTGGTGGACAATGCAACAACCTTCTGCAACTTAGAAGTCCAAGATATAGCAGTACCACCATAAGTAAAGATATACCCGGTTGTACTTCTTCTCCCATCAAGGTCATTAGATGCCAAGTCTGCATCCACATAAGCCATCAGCGCCACACTCTTGCCTTTGAAACACAAAGCATTGTATGTGGTACCTCTCAAGTATTACAGGACCCACTTCACTGCTTCCCAATATTGCTTGCCCGGATCACTCATGAACCGGCTTACTACTCCCACTGCATGAGCAATATCTGGTCTTGTACGCACCATGGCATACATGATGCTACCAATTGCTGAAGATATGGAACACTCATCATTTGTGCACGTTCATCCTTGTTCTTTGGTGATTCCTTCTTTGAAAGTTTGAATTGACTTCCCAGTGGAACACTCACAGGCTTCGACTCTGACATGTTGAATCTTTCCAGGACCTTCTGAATGTAACTCGCCTGTGAAAGATATACATATCCCGTCATCTTATCACGTTCAATCCTCATGCCCAAAATCTGTTTTGCCTCTCCAAGATCCTTCATGGAGAACTGTTCTGACAACTGTTTCTTCAACTTATATACCTCTCTTGCATCGACTCCTATGATCAACATATAGCAAGAGAATAAGGAAGCTTTTGTCAAACCTCTTGTAGCAGCAACAATGATCAGCATGACATCTATGGCAATCAATCTCCATTATGAAGCTGTCAAACTTCTTATACCACTGCTTTGGGGCTTGTTTTAGGCCATACAAACTTTTCTTTAATTTGCATACAAGTGGCTCCTTTTCCTTCTCTACGAAACCCTCAGGCTGTGTCATGTACAACTCTTCCACCAATTCACCATGGAGAAATGCCGTCTTCACATCCATCTGATGCAATATCAAGTTTTCTGCAGCTACCATACTCAACGCCATTCGAATAGTGGTCAGTTTCACAACTGGAGTAAAGACATCAGTATAGTCAATACCATGTCGCTGCTCAAACCCCTTGACAACCAATCGGGCTTTGTAGCATCTGCTACCATCAGCTTCATTCTTGATTCGGTAGACCCACTTGCAGTGCAAAGCCTTTTTACCCTTTGGGAGCTCAACAAGTTCCCAATTGCCATTCAACAGAAGAGATGCTAACTCATCATTCATAGCACCTCTCCATTTTCGTCTATCTTCACTCTGCTCTGCCTCTGCATAACACTCAGGCTCAACACCATCAATAAGTAACAAGTAGTAGTTAGAGGGCGAATACCTATCAGGTGCACGTCGCTCTCTACCTGGTCTCTGCAACGGATCCTCCAATGGTGGTGGTGGTGTCCTTGGTTCTCCAATGAGAACCTTTTCCTCATTCTGACTCTCCTTGCTCCCACTCGAGTTTGAGATGTCTAACTCGAATTCTTGGGTATTAGTCTTGTAAGAATTTGATGCCTCCAATCTGTTCTTGTACATAGCCTGTTCATTGAAAACCACATCTCTACTGTGAATAATATTTCGGTTGTTCTCATCCCAGAGTCTATAACCGAACTCATCACCACTATAACCAATGAACGTACACTTAACAGATTTAACATCTAACTTGCTTCTATCATTAGAACTAATATGAGCATATGCAACACAACCAAAGACACGCAAGTAAGACAGATTTACCCCTTTTTCTGTCCATTCTTCCTCTGGTATTCTGTTTTCCAATGGAACTGATGGACCTCTATTAATTAGGTATGCTGCTGTGTTTACTGCATCTACCCAAAACATCTTAGGCAGTCCACTCTTCAATCTCATGCATCTAGCTCGCTCATTCAAAGTTCTGTTCATTCGTTCTGCCACTCCATTTTGCTGGAGAGTTCCTCTCACGGTCTTCTCCATGCGAATCCCATTCTCAGCACAATATTCCTTGAACTCACGGAGTTCATATTCACCTCCATTGTCAGAACGAAGACACTTTACTTTCAGCCCTGTTTCATTCTCTACAAGGGCTTTCCACTTCCTTAAAGTATCAAATGCATCATATCTTTCGAGTGGAGTCATCGATGAAGGTCATGTAGTATTCCGAACTACCAAGGGACTTCGTGGGCACTGGTCCCCATAGATCGCTATGCACCAACTCTAACTTTTCTGCCTTCAAGGTTCTGCCACCTCTCGAGAAACTTACTCTTCTCTGTTTCCCGAAAACACAGTCCTTGCATAGGCTAACTTCAACAGATTTTAGCCCTGGAAGTCTCCCTTTCGAACACATTACCTTCATCCCTTTCTCGCTCATGTGACCCAGCCGACAGTGCCACAAATCAACATTGGTCGTAACTCCTGCAAGATCAATGCAGTCCTTGGAGTTAGTTGTAGTATACAACGTCCCCTCCTTCTTCCCTCGCGCTACTATCATTACTCCTTTACTGATCTTCCAACTGTTGCTGCCACAAGTCACTGAGTATCCTTCTACATCAAGCTGTCCAATTGAAAGCAAAATTCTTTTCAATCCTGGAATGTGCCTAACACCATTCAGCTTTAATGTCGATCCGTTTGGTGTGGATATCAGAACATCTCCTTTCCCCATGATCTTCAAGGGCTCATCATCAGCAAGGTAGACTTGTCCGAATTCACCAGACACATAGTTCTCCATTATTTCAGCATCACTGCATGAGTGAAATGATGCTCCAGAATCCAACACCCATGATTCCAACGGACTACTGATACTCAATACCAATGCATCTCCAATATCATCTATGGTTGCGTTTGCTGTCTTCTTCTCATTTTGTCCCTTCTTGTTTTTCTTGGGCGCTGTACACTGATTCATGTAGTGACCAAACTCATCACAATTCCAGCACTGGATTGAGTCTTTGTCTTTCCTGGATTGACTCTTTCCTCTAGACTTTGATCTGCCACGATTCTGCCTACCCTTTGATCTGCCCCTATTCTCTGTGTTCAGCACTGACCCTGAAGTAGATCCAGACTCTTTTTTGTGAACCCCCTCGCTAATCATCAGATCTCTCATTTCGTCAAGCTTCAATTTATCTTTCGTGGATGAAGCACTAACTGCAGTTACTGTGGCAGCCCAACTATCTGGCGAAGAAGATAACAAAACTAAAGCAAGTACCTCGTCAGTGAATTCGATTTCGACTGAACAAAACTGCCCAATGATCATGTTGAACTCGTTCAGATGTTGCTGCACAAGTGTGCTCTCTGACATTCTGAGGTTGAACAATCGTCTGATCAAATGAACCTTGTTCCTAGTTGTGGGCTTTTGGTACATCTCCTCCAGGATTTGCAGCATCTCCCTTGCGGACTTGGCTTTAGTTGTTTGGTAGGCTACATTCATGGACAACGATAAACGTATCGCACTCATCGCCTTTCTGTTCAACAGATTCCACTCCTTCAGATCCATCTTTTCGGGTTTCACCTTCTCTTCTAAGGGCACATACATATCTTTGCCGTAGAGATAATCCTCGATCTGCATCTTCCAGAACCCAAAATTTGATCCGTTAAACTGTTGATTGAAATCTTCTCATCGCTCATCGTGACTACTCCCTTCGAACCCGAGGCTCTTGATACCAGTTGTTAGGAATTTAGACACACACGCACACGATGACACGAATAACACGAGATTTGTTTACCCAGTTCATCTTTCGACTACATCTGGGGGTGATACCAAGCCAGGATTTTTCTTACCTTGTTGGACAAGTCAACTACAATGAGAAAATATCTTGATCTAGATAACACAATGGATAACTTCTTGATCAAGATAGCACAATGGATAACTTCTTGATCAAGATAACTTGCCATAATCCTAAGCCCATTAGGATCAACTGGGCCAAAAGAAATACGGGCCCAAAGAATTTAGGCTCCATACTCCAACAAGGATATCCTTCGTTCTTGCCATCAAATTTTAATCTATGCGCTTCTTCCTCTATTAGGCATTTGTGGCAAGTAACGACCATATTAGCATCCTTCAAAATTAACTTTAAAAATTCCACCCGTTTGAGCTTACACTCTATTAATCGCTCCTTTCGAGACCACCACTTATTCATTTTTACCATATATTTCCCCAACATCTCTTCAAGCTCTCTCTTGTACCTAAAGCTTTGAGAAGAATCAATAGGTAAGACAAAATCAATATAAACAATATTTTGAAATTCAATGCAACTTGGAGAGTTAAATGGTGTAAAAATGCTCTTTTCACTCTTGAACTCATCTTCAAGTGCCTTTAGACCTTGTTCCACTTTATTAAATTCATACTCCTCTTTTGATTCTTCATCTTCACTTGAATTTTCCTTTTCAACATGAGACAAAAAATCATGTATAATCTCTTCATCCTCAAAGCTCTGTTCTACCTTATGTTCTGTACTCCTCTCACTTTCCTCCTCTAAGGTTTCTTTTACCTTGTCTTCCATATCCTCAATAAGCTCAACATCTCTTGAGTCTTCTTCATTATCCCCCGAATACTCTTCTACCTCTAACTCTTCTTTAATTTTTTCATCAAAATTCTCCATTTTACGAAGAGTGTTCTTTTCACCTATCATTTGACTCAATTGACTCTCTAAGGCTTCAAATTTCCTCTCATTTTCCTCATATTCTCTCTTTCTTTCTTCTCTCTCTTCCTCCCATCATCATATGGTGGACATTCTTCTTTAAATTCCCTTGTTCATATCCATTTTGCATACATGTTCCATTCCCCATTTGGTAATTGGGCATGTTCCACATTTGTCCCCCATTAAAGTTGGAAGTAGGTATTGAGTAGGCATTTTGAGGTTCATAGCTTGAAAGACTTGGTTGAAAACTTTGCCTTGTATCACTTCTATAAGCATATCTTCTAAGCAACTCCATTACATTTTTGGATAAAGGAGTAAACGTAGGAACATTGTTGTAGGAACTTGGTATGGAATAAGTGTTTCTTTGATACAGTTAGAATGTATTCACGTTGTAAGCTCCTTGCCATTCCTTATAGCTCCCATTGTTATAGCATTGAGAGCTTACTTGACTTATTTGACAACTATACCCATAGTCACTCTCATTCAAATAGCCCATTGATTGTTGTGGTAGAATCAAACCAAGTAGATTTCTATAATTTCCTCTCAAGTATTGGTTCCACCCATCTATGTTCATACTCTTCTTTTCAAGGCTTGCTAAAACTTTCCTTTATTCACTATTTTTGGTTTTGCTCATTCTCCCCTTCTTTCAAGGTTGATGTACCTATCAAGACGAACAAGTAAGAATAAATTTTCCAAAAAAATAAAAAATACAAAAATAAGAAAAAAATATCCTAAATAGAGTTAACAAATTCACACAAGTTAAACCAAGGATTTCACCCCGGCAACGGTCATGAACTTGGTTTCAATTTTGGTTAAATTGATAAGAGCAAGTTTACTCTATCGTGTAGTAGCCCATAGTAACCAAGTGCAAAATTTAAAAATATCGAACCCAAGGGCGAAAGTGGGTAACCTTATTTGAGAAATGCTTTCCTCTAGTAGGACGAATCAATAAAGGATGGGGTTGTTTAATACTACAAACTAACTAATAAAGAAATTAAAGATAAAATGATATGATGAACATGGAAGATGGATGAAGGTAAGCAATCTACGAAGTATGCAAGGCAAGCAACATCATGGAAAGGTATATGTAGACTCACAAACACATATGCATCAACGAACATCATGCTATGATATTAAGAGCAATCACTATTGTGCCTCTAATCCCTATGGCCAAGATGACTAGGTTCTCATCCCTTTTAAAAGATTAAATCCCTTATGATTGGTCTTGTCATCAATTCCCATGAAGGTACTATGATTATAAGTTTGGCTCTCCTTACTAGTTCATCACTAATATCCTATCATGAGGTTCTAAGCACAAGGAGGGAATGGCTTCTCCCCTCCCCCACACTAACCAAGTCATCTCATGCAATCAATGATTCAATTAAACCACTAAGCATAATATTGGAATGACCATCCTAATACTATGAATAGAGAATTTAACCACATACATCATACATAAAATGAGAATAAGCATTCATGATAGAAAATATTCATAATAATCAATTCATCAAACATGTGGTGTGCAAAATTTACGTAATCCTTAACCCATCACATTGCTAGCCTCACATGAGGACTAGCCACTACATATCATGATAAAATCAATACAATCCATAGCTTGCTCCATTTGAGCCAAATAATGAAGAAAATAACAAAATAAAGTTAAGTTGGCTCCCCTTTGATGGTGAACTTCCTCCTCCTTGATCATGCTATAGCCTTCAATCAATGATGAATTCCTTTTCTTAAATTGGTCGATAGATGGATTAATGGATGGATTTGAGAAGATCAAGTGGATTGGATGGATGAAATGAAGGATGGAAGAGATGGAAATGGATGTGTGTGATTTTGGTGTCTAGTGTGTGTGGAAACTGATCCAAAATAATTTCTCCCGTAATTTATAATCAAAACTTGCATTTATACCCCATAGAAGCTTCTAAAACACGTGCAAATCATAATTGGTTTGGGCTATAGCTCGACTCGAGTTGAACAGCTCGATGATTGGTCGTATATAGTCGGGATGGCTAATTAAAAAATTTATCGAACCACAGGGAGGAAGGCGCTAGAATTTAAGCGATTTCAAGTTTATCGTGATTTTAAGAGGACAACGGAATAGGATGGATAGCTTGCAAATAAATGTAATTAAAACTAATGCAAGAAACATGAATAGAATAAATGCAAAGATAAGTGGGTTCCAAATGATGCAAGGATTAGATTAACTACAATCATGCAACGGATAATAAAGAAATTATGCAATTAATTCTAATCTCTCATGGACAAGGTATAGAAACGATCACTAATTCCACATAAACTCTCTCTCGAGATGGATAGGATGTAGACCCTCAACAAGACTCCCAAAAGCACTTAAGATCGATACCATAGTGAACACCGCCCACTAGGTACTAACTAGGTACTAAATCATAGGCAATATTCCATTTTAAGGTACTATGAATTCACTAATGTCTTGGGTCTTCTCACTTAATCAATCAACCTCTCGATTAAGCTAAATGGTGTTCTAAATCTAGAAGGATATATCTATCTCATTCTAAATTAATGCACATGAAGTGTATGATGAGATGATTTAATGAACTATCCTAAACACATAATTGATTTCTCAATCTAATCACATGTCCATGACAATTAATCACACATATCATCATATAAATCAAGTAATAAATAATCAATGACATAAATAACACAATGTCCATTCAAGCTTAAAATCAAATTGCATAAAAACTTAATTATCTAACACCAATCATGGAGCTAATCTCACAAAGGAGATAAGCCTGCCATAGTCACAAGAATATCAACATAGACATTAAAATCTTTCCAAGACATGATAAATAACAAGGATCCAATACAAAGTTTAGATGAAAACTCTCTTGGATGGCTCCAATGGTTATCTTCTTCTCTCCCTTGCAGTTCTTTCTCCCCTTTGCTTCCTTGATAACTTGGATGGTGGATTTGATAGAAGAGATCAAGTGTGAATGGATGGATGAAGAATGTATAAAGAAGATGGTGAAAATGGAAGAAAATGTGTATGATGTTTGTGAAACAGTAAAAACCCTTGAATTCATGTGCAAATGTTGAAATTGGAGGTATTTATACCCCCTAGGAAGACCTAGAAATCGCACTTGCATTTTGACACATTTACAAGAAAATATGGTCGTATTTTCTTGTATTTGCTCTTATTTTTTTATATCTACACTTTTTACACCCTAAAACGCCCTTTTCCCCCTTTGTGCAAGAAAACACGGTCGTGTTTTCTTGTCCTATCCGTGTGTTTATGTAATTTCATCAACTCTCTGGACTTCGACCACTTTGCATAAAAAAACGGTCATGACATAAAAACACGGCCGTGTTTTTATGTCATTTTGCTGATTTTCTGATTTTTTATAATTTTCTGATTTCTTCACCATTTCATCTTGTTCTCCTTCGTTTCAACTCCGAATTGAGATTCTTTTTTTCCAATGTATTCCGTATCGCGTCTAATATCTATTTTTACCTGAAAATCATACGTTTAAATTTATTCTTACATATTTCCATTAAAACACAAAATACAACTAAATAGTACACAAATATGGATAAAATAATACGATAACACATAAAAAGATACTAAAATCTAGGTGAAAATATCACTCATCACTTGACTCGAATAAGGAAGCTAGACTCGAGCTACAAGTCGAGTAGTGACTTGCCAACTCGAGTAGGCTCATCATTGGATGATTTTTGGACATTGCTACGCCTAGCACGATCTGTAACTCGACTTGGTCTGACCCCAGCTCGACTCGAGTTGATAACTCGAGCTCTCACCTATCAAGTCGTGTTGGATGAATCAGAAATCAGAATTTCTCCAACTCGACTCAAGTTGCAAGTCGAGTTGGACCTTGCAACTTGAGTTGAGTCACTGCATGCATTCTGACCTCCTGCGCACCCCAACTCGACTCAAGTTGTAAGTTGAGTTGGACCTTGCAACTCGAGTTGGGTTGTTTTCAGCTAGTTTTCGCTTGTTTCAACTCCGAATTCAGATCTGTTTTTCCCACATCTTCCTTGTCGCTTCTGGAATCCATTTTTACCTAAAAATCACACAAAACTGAGATACCAATTCTCTAATTATTTACAAATATCGTGCAATAAAGGCATTTATTCATGAAAATCACACAGTTATCATTTCAAACCACAAATCTCCATATCATCATATAACACCACCAAATGATATACAAAATGAATAAAAACACATAAAAATACTAAAATTTAGGTGAAAATGACACTGATCAACCGATCATCTATGTCTTTAGTGCGATGTCTTTGGCTTTTGCCAAGATTTGGATTTGAGACGGTTATTTAATATTTTGTGTGTTGTAGACCATGTAAAATGCTTTTAATTCTTTTTGAATTTTACTACCCCGTTGTTTGAATATTTTGTAATACTCACGAGCAAGAATACTCGATCGTTGTAGTAGTATATCCCAAGAAATTAAATTATCAATCCACAAAGGAGTTAGGTTTGGACTAGTAAAATACGTGAGCTCATGTTTATATCACTTTTGTAAGGATAATAGGGGTTTTGAGATTGATTAAGAAATAGATAAGTAAATCAAGTAGCAAGTAAATAAAATAACAAATAAGAGAAATGGCAAGTAAAGATGCGTAAAAATAAAAGAGAATAGGTGCTAAAGTTCAAGTATGAAAAAACATGGGATTAGAAACAACCAAGCACACTCAATTCATATTATCTTGCAAAAGGAATTCAACTCAATTGATGTAGATTAAGGGTGATCACGATTGTATCCTAAGCTCTCTTTCAGGGTACAAAGGTTGTTGATCCACTTGACACTCCCAAAAGTACTTAAGATCAAAGCCCAACATTAACCTCTTCCATCTAGGTAATAATTAACTCCCAATCCTCCCTTAGAAGGTACTAATAAGGATTAACTCTCCCTTTTTGTGTTCTAGAGCTAACGGATGGATTGGTTCCCCTCATCAAATTCAAATATCCTTTCGGTCAAACCCAAACTCAATGTCTATTCATGCTTTTCTAATACTTAAGAGGGTCGTTTACGTCTCACTCCAAGCAATATACACATGAACATCATGATAGCATTTAATTACCATAAATCAATCCATTGATCAACAATCCATTAAACAAATAATCATTCATGAATAACAAACCATGCCATCACAACATCAAAACAATTAAAGCCCATGAATAGAAACCAACATCAATTAAATTAAAAATCAATTTAATCCACACGATAATATAAATCTAATGGATCTTCATGTCCCTAATCCCACTAGAGGGATTAGCCTAACATGATAATGGTAACAAAACACATAAATGATTCCTTACATATACCCAAAGTCTCAAATTCAAAGGAAATACAAAATGAATGGATTCTTTCCTATCAATTTCTTGAAGAGAATCTTCTATATTTGTTGATCTCCACCTCTAGCTCTTAATTTCTTGAGATCTTTAACACCAAAGATGGAAGGGATGAAGTGTAAAATGGAAGATGTGGTGTGTGATGTGTGTGAAATAGTGAAAACCCTTGAAAACTCTCCAAAAAATCTGTGAGAATGTTGAAAATGGGGGTATTTATACACCTTGGAAACATGAAAATTGCGTTTTATCAACTGGATTTTTGTCCAAAATTCAACCGAGTTTTGGAAACTCGGTCGAGTTTCCATGCAAATCACATTTTTTCAAGCTGGAGCACCTTTTCATCCGCCAAATGTCCAAAAAATTCGACCGAGTTTTTGAAAACTCGGTTGAGTTTTCATGCTGCCCTGTTTCCAAATGTTTATGTAAGAGAAACTCGACCAAGTTTTAGAAACTCGACCGAGTTTTCATGCACAATTTCCGTCCCCTATTTTTAAATCTTTCTGTAAGAGAAACTCGACCGAGTTTTTTTAAAAACTCGACCGAGTTTTTATGCTTTTTTTGGATCTTCAATTTCATCTCGCTTTTTGCTCCGTTTTCACCTATTTTTTCATACGTTTAAGCTCATTCTCACATATTTCCATAAAAATACATAACACAACCAAAATACACACAAATACGGACAAAATACTATAAAAATAGACACAAAAATACACTAAAATCTAGGTGAAAATAACGGCGATCACCCGTTTATCAATTAATTAATAATTTGTGTATATTATTTTTTGTCAAGGGTAAAATAACAGGTATATATATATATATATATATATATATATATATATATATATATATATATATATATATATATATATATATATATATATATATATATATATATATATATTCAATAAAACACATAATAAGTAGCCGTTATATGTATTGTTTTAAACTACGACAACCTGAGCTTCGACAATATAGCAATTTTTCAAAAATAAGCTAACAGACTACAAATTATATATGCTGTTTTAATTTATCTTTATTTTTCTTTTAGTGAGTGTTTCAAGAGAGAAGACGAGATAGTTCTAGGGTATCCCATTTAAATTAGTTGAACCAATTCAATAGAAAATCGGATACTGATTCTGAAGTAAATATGCTAAGTCTCTAAGTATAAAAACTTAATATATAAAATCATATTAATGAACTTAATATCACAAAAGGAATAATTCATATTTTCTTTGTAGGTACTAGCGATGTTAAGACGTTCATGTAGAAATGTTAACTCTTTTTTTCCTAAAAAAGTGTTTCAACTTTTAAGTATTATGAGATCTATCGTAGTATCTAGCAAGCGTGACCAGTTAAATTATTGAACCCACGGGATAAAAGTTAAACAAGAAAAACATTATATAATTAGCATCATTCAAGACTGATGCGCGTTTTCTATGCACGGAAAATTAATCCCCAAGTATTAAGGATATAAATTGCAGCTTAAGCAAGCAACCAAGTGAATATCGAACCCAAATAACGGTGTATTATCAATTTAATTATTTACTAAATTAATTAAGACAAGATGGCAATAAGATTGAGGGTTTGAATTATTAATCTACTAACAAAAATAATTAAAATAACAAATTAAATAAAATATCAATCGAAGAATACAAATGTGGATCAAGTAGGAGAATAGGTAGTTCTAAGGTAATCCAGTTTCACTCATTAATTTTCCTTCCCTGTGTTGATGTCTAACTCTGGCTTGTGGACTATGGACGCATCACTAAGCCATGCAAATCTATTCTATAGACACAAGTAAATATGCGTGTAATACGTGTGAATAACCTCTGAGCAACAGATATAACTTTACCCCCCTTTCTAGGTACAATCAGTATCAATTATTCCCCCCCAGGATTGGTGCTCTAACCCGATATGATCTATCCCTTTATAGGTATTATAAAATTATCCTCTTTATCCTACTTAATAACCCGAATAATATTCAATTAATAATTATTCATATATAATCTAACGAAGCTTCGTAGTCCCCTCACTTAAAATCATAATAATTGTCTCAAACTCTCCACCACTACTAGTATGATTTGATAATGGGATCAAAAAAGACTTTTTTTTTGGATGTTATGTTGGCTCTTTGGTTAAGGTAGGAAATATATGGATAAGTGACTCAAAACTTGGATCAATCAATTGCGTATTCCATCATGACCTTTCATTCTTCTTACTCACTTCAATTAAGTACAATATCCTCCTCAACTCTTCAACCTTTTCCTTTCTTTTCTCAAGCACAACACTTTTTTTTGTTTTCTTTTTTCTCTTTTTCTCTTGAGGTACTAGTTTTAGGTACTACCTCGTGCATTCTCCATGGGGTACTAGATTTAAGCACTACCCTAGGGTGTTTGATTCCATGGAGTACTATATTTAAGGACTACTCCATGATTCTCCTTAAATGCATTATTAAGATCCATCACTATTTCAACACCAATTTCATTCCTTCCTAAATTGTTATCAAGCACCATCAACACACTTTGAAAAGGCATTAATGTTGGATTGTATACTAAAAGTCTAGCTTTAGTATGGACAATGTTATAACAATATTTGAAATGAGAATCATTGATCAAATGATTGCATCTTATAATTTATTTTATATGCATGATGCAATAGTCCATTTACTTTATACTGTAGATAATATGTTGTGCGACAACACGCGGAAGATCATATTATCGGTTTCCTTATAAAGTATAAACAGATGCTCACAACTGAGATAGACGGGGACTCTCTATCGGTATGGTTGTAGTGTGTTTTGGTATTAGCTTGTCTTGGCTATAGAATCACATTAGTGCACTTGTGTGTATTGAGTAGGACCGCTTGAGATCGTTCAACTTATACTGACTTATAGAAGAACTTGATCTCTATTATTATGGAAGTTCGTGCTCTTAATCCCTATACAATAACCTCGACACCTAGGGCAGTATGTATTTCTTTGATTCATCAATGGGTGAGATTTATAAGTATTAAATCAACAAACTCGGTGAGTTGGGAAGTAGTGCTGTATCTATGGTGTGCTGTTGATTGTAGAAGGAATCCATGTCCGTCATAGGTTGATGATGTCCCCTTGAGGAGCTCATAAGGTTTATCATGTAAATCTTGCAAGTGGATTAATTTCCGGCATGATAAAAAGGTTGAGTGGTACTACTCTTGGATGAGATATTAATTAATTTGAGTTGTCAGTAACTTAATTAATTAATGGACATTGTATATCTTAAACATGGGGAGACTGTCGGGCTTATAATAAGAAGGAGCCCAGAACATAATTTTGGGATTGGACGGGTAGTGCAGTAATAATATTTTAGTGGACTATATTATTATTATTGGATTTAATTAAAAGCTTTGGGCTAAGCTTGGTTAATTAAAATTCAATTGAGGCCCAGCCCAATTTCTCCTCCTGGTCCCTGCTGTAGCCCAATATATAAGTGAACTCAGCTTCCTGGAACCCTTAGATTATTCCTGCGCCTCTTTTGGTGAGAGAAGGGAAGAGAAGCAGATTGAGAGATCCTGCAGACTGTTGCCCACACAACAGCAGGATCACACTTGGGACATACATCAGAAGATCGAGAGGTGGTTCTCTGCAACGATCAACCTCTACACCAACCCAGAAGTACGGTAAACATTTTTATGCTTCCGCTGCTATTTGTTTGCCTTATATCCTAACGATCACGTTTGAACCACAAGATCCAATTGCCAACAATTGGTATCAGAGCGTTGGTTTCGTGGTGATACGTGAGACGTTAGGTGGGTGTGATTATATGATTATTTAATTGATCTAGATGTAATCACATGTTCTTTTGCTATTCGTGTGTTTATATTCAATGGAAAAGCATGAGATTAGGGATTATATTTGTATAAATTTCTTATGTGCTTTTGTCGCTGTTTCGGGCTGTGATGGTTGATGATTAAACACGGCATATCATACACACACTTGGCTGAGCACTGCTTGAAACTGAGTGGCATGAAAAGAGAAGCGATCAGCGACGCTGAAGGACAGTCAAGTGGTGCGACACCAACAACGATGAAGAAAGTTCAAAGACGGCGGCTGATAGATGGAACGGCGCATTAGACCGAGTTCTGGGAAGATCAGACTAGGTCCTAAGTGGGTTCTGTGGACTGCCACGGATGAATGACGTGAAGGAAGACAGGTTGTTCAAGTGCAGTCTAACCTGATTCCCGACCAGTGCAAGGCTAATTCATGATAAGTCGAAGCATGGATGGGCGGCGTCTGACCTGAACAGGTCTATCCAGTCGAGCCTGCTGTGCTGCGATCAGCGTTTGATGTTGAAGGCGAGGCGATGACACGCGGGCTGGATGATGTGCAAGCAGGCGGGTACTCCGCGAACGTCGTCGACTAATCGATCTGGCCGTGGTCGTTGATCGGCGCAGCATCTTCTCTCCCGGGCAGATGTGCACTGACTGTCGGTGACCGATGCGACAGTGGCATTCGTATAGCTGCTGATGGCGATCGTCTTCGATGGAGGTAGCAGCGGCGGCGGATAGTGCTGATGAGGCGAGGCAGCGACACCACTCTTCTACTAGTGGCTGTCGGCGCGTTTTATCAGGCGACCGACGAGGCTAGCAGCTCCGCGGCGGCGCTGATGGCATCGCGCTACGGCATCGATTGGCGCTGCCAACAGGCGATGCTTTCCGGTGGTCCGTACTGCAGACTGATGCTCCGGGCAGGTGCGCTGGCGGGAGTCTGCCGCTCGTGTTTTATCGCTGTCGGCGCGGCCGCCGGGAGTAGAAGGCTGCCGGTGTCTGAACGGCTGGCAGGAAGCGGGGCGGCTGTTGATTAGGGCAGCGATGATGAGTCTGGGCTTATGATCTTGCTGGGCCTTTCCCCTTTTTAATTTGGTTATGGGCTCTCCTTTGGGCCCATATTTAATTAAATGTAAATGGGCTGTTGGGCCTATTTTTGGATGATGGGCTGGGCAATTTTATTGCTAGACTTATCTGCTGCTTGGGCTTGCACTTAAGGCTGCTCAATTTTTAATTTGGTTTTGGGCTATTGGGCTCAATTTTAATTAAAATGGTTTTGGGCTACTGATTTAATTAATTGTGGGTAATGGGCCAAGCATGATTAATTAATTTTATTAATGGACTTTTTGTGCTAGTGGGCTTGGTGGACTTAATTTAATTTTGGGTTAAGATTATGGGCCATGGATAATGAGCTTGATTAATTATTTAGTCTGCTGCTCATTTTGTGCTTATTTGTTGCTCTTGGGCCCAAATTGATTGATCCACTAATTATGCGATTAATTAATGTTATATAACTGATTAATTGATTTAATTGTCAATTATTGTTGAATATGTGACATGCATGTTCTATGTGATTTATTTATTTAAATTGTTGTTAATAGAAGCATGTCTAAGTTGTATATTTTATTCTGGAATATTATATGCATGTTAAAACCCTCGGTAATTAAATAACTAAGTGGGAGAGGGGATTGGTAATTAATTCCCGCGGCCTCCATTATTGGTTTGTTAGTGATGCGAGTAAACTTGCGCGTCGGCATTAGAGCCTTCCTCCCTAACGGATGAGTTTATTCATGGATCACTGGTACAAACTTCTTTAAATAATTATTGTTTGTAATGTGTTGCATATAGGCTTGCGCGTTGGCTATAGTGCCTTCCTCCCTAACGGATGAGCTTATATGCGGTTCACTAGTACAAACTTATATAATTGATGGTTGTAGAAAGTTATCTGAGCGCGTGTGTACTTCTCTAACAGTAAGGCACATAAGCTTGGGCAGCGGACTTGGGATCAAATAATGGTGTACACTTAGATGTGAATAATTAGTATCCTCCCCAACGGAGTCACTGCTATTATTTGCATGGCTAAAGAGGAACCGACTATTAATTATTTTGTCATAAAGTTAGGTTGACAAATGAAATTAATGGGTAAAACCTTCTCTTGTAAATGTTCGGGTTTGTAAACGTCCACCCTAACGTGGCTTGCAGACTCACGGTGCTTGAGATGTCGGCGAATTTTATTTTTATATTGTTTTGAGGGAAATAATATAAAAGGATAAAATTCGAAGATTTGATCGGTAAATTTATTTGTGATTCTCTGAATTTCGGATGGTTTTATTTCACTAATTGTTAACTAAAAGACATTATATTTACTTGTCCAAATTAGATAATTAGAAAGAATCCTGATTTTGATAATTACTGCTTAAGAAAATACATGTGTATTCTCACAAAGGACGTCTCATGATGCCCATTAAAGTCTCTAGTGAAGAGATGAGAGGTTCATAGAAATATGATGGTCTCATGTAACTCTTCGTATACTTGAGTAAATTAAAAAGGCAGAAGATCATGGTTAAATTGATGAATGAATTGGAAGAGCTTGGAATAGAAATTGAAAGGGAAACCTAAATCAATTTATTCTTCATAATTTGCCTGGATGTTTTGAGCAATTTCTACCTGAAATACAAAAGGTTGTATATGGTGGGAAACTTCTAACAAAACATATGGCAAAAGAAAGCCAATTTTCATCATGATCTGAACAAATTTAATATCTTATTAACTAATGGTTTAAACATGATTAGTGATGGCATCTACTGACACGAAGTATGTAGATACTGGAATCACTAAATGTTTATCACTGAGTAAGGATAAGATTGTTAATAACATGGAAAAACTACAAAGGTGGTGGCTATTGCAGTGGGAGTTGTTTATTTATCTCATGATAAGAATAAACAATTGATTATGAGAAAATGTCTTTACGTACATTTCATAGAAAGAATTTAATTTCAGTTTCTATGCATTAACGGATGGATACTTCATTTCATTTAAATTACATGGTCATAGTAATGAGGAATGAGGCTATAATCCGTTAAAGTACGTTGGTGGATAATAAGTATACTCTTGAATCATGTACATCCCACAGATGCAACAAATTGTAATTAAATAATGCATCTTCTAATATTAGTAAGAGAAAGAACCTTCGGAAATGAACTAAACATACATTTGGCGTCTATGACTAATTCATTTTACTTGAGTAGGATTCAAAAGTTGATAGCCGATAGACCGTAAGGTTTATCTGAAGTGGAAACTATCAGACTTGCGAGTCGTGCTTGGAAGTAAAATTGATTAACTGCCTTTTCAAGGCTGTGGGGTGTAGAGCCAAAGATATATATGTTGGAATTAGTTCATTCTGATTCAAGCGAACCTAACAATATCCAGGCAAGAGGTGGTTATGAATATTCAAAGATTATTCTGGAACCGATATATTTATTTGATGCACTGCATGTCTAAGTTCTTGGATTAATTCAAGAATTGTAAGGCTGGTACAGTGAAGCGTCATGGAAAATATATTAAGTCATTACGATTCAATCATGATGGCGAATACCTCTTGGGATAGTTAGGAGCTATTGATCAGAAGTTGAGATTAAATCTCAAGTTGTCTACACCGGGCATGCCCCAGCTGAATGGTGTGGAGGATAGAAGGAATAAGGCTCTTATGGCTGTGATTAGATAGATGATGAATTATTTGGAATAATTAAATTCATTTTATGGATATGCCCTAGATACAGTAATTCGTAAAACGTTTTGTCTGTTTATGGGACATCCTATAAAAATGAAGAGTGATTTATTTAGTCCAAAAGATCGAAGGGTGATTGCCAACACAAACACTAGATTTTTTGGAAAAGGACTATGTAATAAATCACAAGCCCATGTATAAGTTGTTCTAAAGGAAGTGAGAGGAAAACACTAAGTATAAGTACCAAGTGTACAAGAGGATATACCACAAGGTAAACTGCAACGCGTGTCACGTCTGATACACAATTACATGTAGTGCCTTGTCGTAGTGGGAGGGTTGTGTGACAACTCATAAATATATGTTTGGGAGAGTCGTGAGACTTGATCCCTAGTGAACATGGTATTATCCCACGGATACGACATAGCACTACAAGATTAAAATGCGGAATCTTAGTAAGTTGCAATGTACGTTAAAATAGAATCTATGGATTCTATATTAAGTCTGGGAACTTGTATGACCACTAAATGGTGTAAAAACCATTGCAAGTGATCATAGGAAATAAAAGAGGATCATACGGAAAGGTGAAAATCTTGAAAGCAAAGCTTGTTGCGAAAAGATGTACTCAGAAAGAAATGGTTCGATTATGAGGGAACATATTCGCTGGTAGCTATGCTTAAATTGATCCGGATTGTTTTATTTATTGCTGCTCATATTAAATTATGAGGGACAACAAATAGATGTCAAGACAGCTTTCCTGATTGGAAGTCTTGAGGAAAACATCTATGTGAAGCAACCAGAGTAATTCATTGCAAAGTACTAATAGCATTTTGATAGTAAGCTTAAAATTGTCCAGCGATGGACTTAAAGCAAGCTTTAAGATCGTGAAGCATCTGTTTTGATTAGGTAATCCAGTGGCATGGATTTAAATCAATGAGCGGATGAGTCTTGTGTGTTGTAAAGAGTGACGGAAACGTGGTGGTGTTTCTTGTACTATACGTAGATAGTATCTTGCTCGTTGGAGACAATGAAAGAGTATTATCGGGCGTATGGGTGCGGTTAATAAAGCGGTAAAGATGAAGGACTTAAGAAAGGCAAAATACATCCTTTTGATCACAGTAATACGGATCACAAGAAAGGATATTATGCTTATCTCAAGTTTCATAAAATGATACAGTCCATACTCGTTTAGCATGTAAATTTATCTAAGTAAATGTGTCTTTGAGACACAAGAAGAAGATAAAGAGGATGAAAGCGGTTCCTTATGCTTTGGCGAATAAGGAAGCTTAATCTAAGAAATGCTATGAACAATGTTGGATATCTATTTTGCTGAATGCATGAACAGTGGGTATCAACGTAACCCGGAACAAGAATGATGAACTGTGGTAAGACATTTATAAAGTGCCTGAGAAGGACTGGAAATTATATATGGACTTACTGGACAGATTCACTGCTTCTTGTGGATTACGTAGATTCAGATTTTTTAGTCAGATTGGACGGCAGTAAATTCTCCTCAAAGGTTATGTGTTTAATCTTAGGAAGTAGAGTCATAATGTGGAGGAGTGTTATATAGAAATATATTTCAAACTCCGGACTCCATCATGGGAAGATGATAAATTGGAGCCTATGAGGCAGCCAAAGTATCTATATGACTCTAGAGACTTCATGATGGACTTTGAAGTATTTCTAAGTTTGCCCAAGGTAATCACAATTTACATTGATGATATTGGTGCAGTTGCAAACTTGAAGAAATCACAAGTCCATAAGGCAATTAAACACATGGAGCGCGAGTACCACCTGTTACGAGAAATCGTATGATGAGGGGAAGGTTGGTGTCGCCTAGATTGCATCGGATGATGACCTAGTAAATCCATTTACGAGGACCTTAAGGCGAGAGCTTTTAATGGTCGTATAGTGGGAGTAGGAATCAGATGTATGGCAGAAGACATGACAGCATAGTCTTTTAGTATAAGTGGGAGATTGTTGGATTGTATACTAAAAGTCTAGCTTTAGTATGGACAATGTTATAACAATATTTGAAATGAGAATCATTGATCAAATGATTGCATCTTATAATTTATTTTATATGCATGATGCAATAGTCCATTTACTTTATACTGTAGATAATATGTTGTGCGACAACACACGGAAGATCATATTATCGGTTTCCTTATAAAGTATAAACAGATGCTCACAACTGAGATAGACGGGGACTCTCTATCGGTATGGTTGTAGTGTGTTTTGGTATTAGCTTGTCTTGGCTATAGAATCACATTAGTGCACTTGTGTGTATTGAGTAGGACCGCTTGAGATCGTTCAACTTATACTGACTTATAGAAGAACTTGATCTCTGTTATTATGGAAGTTCGTGCTCTTAATCCCTATACAATAACCTCGACACATAGGGCAGTATGTATTTCTTTGATTCATCAATGGGTGAGATTTATAAGTATTAAATCAACAAACTCGGTGAGTTGGGAAGTAGTGCTGTATCTATGGTGTGCTGTCGATTGTAGAAGGAATCCATGTTCGTCATAGGTTGATGATGTCCCCTTGAGGAGCTCATAAGGTTTATCATGTAAATCTTGCAAGTGGATTAATTTCCGGCATGATAAAAAGGTTTAGTGGTACTACTCTTGGATGAGATATTAATTAATTTGAGTTGTCAGTAACTTAATTAATTAATGGACATTGTATATCTTAAACATGGGGAGACTGTCGGGCTTATAATAAGAAGGAGCCCAGAACATAATTTTGGGATTGGACGGGTAGTGCAGTAATAATATTTTAGTGGACTATATTATTATTATTGGATTTAATTAAAAGCTTTGGGCTAAGCTTGGTTAATTAAAATTCAATTGAGGCCCAGCCCAATTTCTCCTCCTGGTCCCTGCTGTAGCCCAATATATAAGTGAACTCAGCTTCCTGGAACCCTTAGATTATTCCTGCGCCTCTTTTGGTGAGAGAAGGGAAGAGAAGCAGATTGAGAGATCCTGCAGACTGTTGCCCACACAACAGCAGGATCACACTTGGGACATATAGCAGAAGATCGAGAGGTGGTTCTCTGCAACGATCAACCTCTACACCAACCCAGAAGTACGGTAAACGTTTTTATGCTTCCGCTGCTATTTGTTTGCCTTATATCCTAACGATCACGTTTGATCCACAAGATCTAATTGCCAACAATTAATTCTCATGAAGGAAAATCAAGGCTAAAAAAATTCAGATGCTCAAAGTGGTTATTTCTCGTAGGCTGCCAAAGAATGATGTTTTTAGGCTCAACGGGGCTAACTACAGATAAACATCATATGGTAGGAAATTATTTGGCTAAATGACTCATAAATTCAAGGATGGCCTTAAATCATCTCCCATCATCTAACACACATGTAGTTTCAAGTAAGACAAGAGGCAAGTTCTAGAATATACCCACAATAATGATACTCAGAAAAGAAATCATGTGATTATATACATGATCAACAAGGCTCAAAATCTCACATGGATTTAACAAGTAACAGAGTACTTTTCATGGTAAGTAATATCCCACAAGTACACATAGAACTTCATACCACAATATAACTCAAGTACATTTCCTGCATCAATTTCAAGAGCATATGAATTTCAGGCACAATTCCATAAATATGAGCTCGCATGGATCATAAGCATAAAATCAATCCTTCCACTCTCATGAATTAAAAGCATACAAAAAATTTAGAAAAAGGAAATGAGTGCACCTGATTTCTCCTTCAACTTTTGCACGAGCTCCTCTTGTAAAAGCCTCAATGCAGAACTCATCTTGCTACCTAGTTACCTTTTCTATCATCAAAGCTCAAACACACTCATCATCACAAGATTCACCAATAATAAAATAGGAGAACTATAAGAAATAATTAATTAACTATCTAATCGGCTCCACACAATAGAAACACTACTAAACACTAGGTAAATTACAAAAAATCGACACATCAAAACTGATTAAAGTTTCAAGATACCGCAAAAAATTAACTCTCCTAGCAAACATTACAAAGAAAAGATTATACTCTTGCTGCTTCAATGAGGTAATAACATCACACCCCCCAAACTTAGTAAAAACGTAAGTTGAAACTAAGTTTGCAAAGAGATGTAATTGTCGATTAGTAAGCACCTTAAATATAAAAATTTCTTACTCACATGAAAGAAATAAAGCAGTAAAAAGGAAGGGAAAGCCCCCAACAGGCGCTCATGTTTATCGTCGAAGAGTCGCGACGGATGTAACCTTTGTAGGCTACTTGATTGGAGGACGGTCTTGTCACATCCTCACCTTCAAATACATTCTTTCTCTCTTCTTGTCTACACTCAACACCTTACCTTTCTTTTTCATAAAAATATGATCATTGGGATTTTCTTCCTCCCATGGCTGTCTAGACACCTCCTTGTCAATCTTCCACTTAAATTCAGAATCATCTGCATAGAAAAATCAAGATTAGACATCAATGCTCTTCATGATTGAATCTCCATGGGCATCTTCATTGCATGATCAAGAGAGAAAACCACATCTTCATTATTCATCTGCAGTCTAAGCTTCTTAGCTCTCAACTTCTTTGCTCTTTCCCACTTCTTCTCAATTGTAAGCTCAGTATTATGCTCTTTATTCTCCAACATTTGTGTCAATTGATTCACATTCGTGCCCATCTGTCCCATTATCAAAGTAAGGTCCTTCATCTGCTTAGATAAATCTGCATGATAGACATTCATGGTATCCTCAAGACAATCAATTCCTGCATTATTCTCAGCCATGTATCGATTGAAGGTATCTTCAACACTCTTCACTTCTTGCTAATGTATACTAGGCCCCCCTTTGTGTCAACTCTGTAATCTACCTTTGCTGGGATTTTAGTATCTTGTTGATGTTAGCTAGACTAGAGACGATCTCATCATCTCTATTCGGCTTCACCACTTAATATTCAACCTGTGCCACCTTGCCAAATACATATAATCCTCTATTTCTCTCCGTAGGCCAATCACGTGAATTCAGATGGATGTCTTCGAACAACTTTTCTGCTTCTATTGATGTTGTAGATAAGAGCGCTCCACCTAATGATGCATCAATAAAAACACGCGACTCACAATCCAATCCATAGTAGAAGATCTTATGTATTCAGCCTTAGACATTCCATGCTGTGGGCACCTCCTGATTATGTCTTTAAACCTATCCCACGCCTCATAGAATTTATCACCCTGATTCATAACAAATTGGGTGATCTCTTGTTTCATTCTTAAGATCCTTGAGGGTAGCATATATCTCTCCAAGAACTTTTGCTGCAGTTGGTCCCATGTAGTGCAATCTGTGGTATCAAGAGTCTCATACCAAGCTTCTGCCTTATCAATCAAAGAGAACTTGAATAGGGCGACCCGCCTAGCATTATCATTAGCTCCAGTACCCTTTTGAGTGTTTGCATAACCAAGAAATCTTCAGAGATGCTGATATGGATCTTCAAAACAACCTACAGAAAAGGGAATCTTCTCTACCATGTTAATAAGAGCGGGATGTATCTCAAAATCATCATCTTCCCCCCTTTCTCCTATCAACCCCATGTTGTCAATTCAATAGTTCGTGAAAATTTCACGTATGACAATATTATCCGGATTCTGCATTGCTCCGGCCATATTTAGCTTAGTGTGTTACTTCTTCCGTGATAAGAATCCGGATAACAGTTGCGCCTTAAGTGAGCGAACAAGTGAATATCAAACCCAAAGGATGGCGTATTATTAATTTAATTATTTACTAAATTAATTAAGACAAGGCAATTTAATTTGATGTTTAGAATTATGAAACTACTAGTAAATAATTAAAATGACAAATAAAATAAAATATCACTCGAAGAATGAGAAAGTGGATCAAGTAGGAGAATAGGTAGCTCTAGGGTAATCCAGTTTCACTCCTTAATTTCCCTATCGTGTGTTGATGTCCGACTCTACCTTGTGGAATATGGACGCATCAATAAGCCATGTATATTTACTCTATAGACACAAGTAAACGTGCGTGTAACACGTGTGAATAACCTTGGAGTAAGAGATATAATTTCACCTCCCTTTCTAGGTACTATCAGTTTCATTATTTCTCATGTCTGGAACCTAATCTGATATGATCTCCCTTTATATGTACTATGAAGTTATACTCTTTATCCTACTTATTAACCCGAATTCAATTCAATTAATAAGTATTCATATAAGATAGTTCTAATGAAGCTTTGGAGTCCCCTTACTTAAAATCATAACATGGAATCCTGCTCAGCAGTGAACACACTCAATCAATAACCAAGATATGTATTCATACTTTACATAACAGTTAATGATGCACAAAATGGCCGTGAGTATGAATTAAAAAGGCACAATCATATATAAATAAATCCACAAGTAGTGTTGTACGGAGTTTACACATGAAAGTTCAATTAATTCGTAAGAACCTTCACAACCCTAGTTCTACCAAAAAGGCTCTAGCACATGGTGTTACGAAGAACAATCATGGGAGTTGGATAGATCTTACCCGGATGTTTGGAAAATTACAAGATAAATTAGGAAACAAAATAAACCCTAGATGTGAGAGTCGTCGCCTCCTTCTCCATCTTGAATCTTCCTCTTGGTTCTCCTCTTGATTCCACAAACGAATCTCCAAAGTGATGGATGAATGGAGGAAAGGATGTAGATGATGGTTGGGGGGTGACCCCCCTTTATTGGGTGTAGGATGATTGTGTTGCTCTCTAGTCTCTCTCTAATCTTTCTTGGTGTGATCTATATCCCCTTTTATACTTGTAAGCTCTCCTTATGGACCTATGATGGACTTTTTCTTGGAAAGCATGAAAATTCACAAAGAGTGGGTAAAAGTCCTGATTTTTCACTGTTCAGGCTTTCAATTCGACCACGACATCAGGTCGAATCCGAACAGAGGAGGTCGAACTCCAGGTCGAATTGCAGTGCACGGTCTCACCATTTTGCGTATAACTTCCACATCCGGACTCCAATTTGAGTGATTCTTGTGGTCACATGATCCTCTCTTCCTTAGCTGTCTATCCATATAAAGAAATTACAAAATCTCCAGGATTTGAATCTGTAACAAGCTATGGAAAGTAGAACATCCGTTCTATTCGGGATAGCTCCACTATGCCAAAACTGTGGAATAACAACGCTGGAATAACAACGGAGAATTCAAAATCCGTTGTTAAAAGAGAAAAATTTGTAACCCCGTTGTTGTTGCATGAAAAGAGCGCGCATTGACAACGGGAAATTAAGCTCCGTCGTTATATCTCCGTTGTCAATCCAACTTATTAATTTTATTTTTATTTTTGATTTATTTTAAATTCTGAGAAATTATTGATATAAATTGAACCCTTTTTTGACCCCCCTGTCTCAACTCTTTGCCCTAGACTTCCAGCCGTCGACATCCCGTTGTCATCGACTCATCGACATCCCGTTGCCATCTACCCGCCGGCGAACCTCCAACACCGCCACTATTTTCGGTCGACAGGAAGAAGGATAGTGAAAACAGGCTGATTCATTTCGCATTTCGCCGAACCATCTTCGACGGCAATACTAAAATAGGCGTATTAGCGCAACCAAACCCTACCAAGGACTCGTCGCCCAGCGTTCAAGGTGAGGCTTTAACTTAGGACTATGGTTTGAGCCCAGACGAGCGGCGTCTATTCTGTGGGTGCTTCGTACTCGCTGTGTCCGTCACTGTCCCCATCAGAGGCTCCTTCTCAAGGAATAAGCTGGTTTGCCCCTTGTTTGCGACAGAGGGTATTACGCTGGTAATCCTTCTCCTTCTCTATTTACTTAATTTGATCCGGATTTGACTGTTTAATAGTGAGTAGTATTTATTTTTTCCACTAGATCTGTGAACTTTACATGTTCAATTTTGCCTTATGGTTTTTTTTTGTTATACCTGAGATCTCGTGCGACTTTAGGGAGATGATTTGTCTTTGAATCTGGTCTTTGATTTATTTTTGAATGTTTGGCTATAAATCTACTGGTGATTTAGAGCATGTTAGAGGATTCAACTGCGTTAACTCTTGTGAATGAAGTACTGTTAATATCCGTAGTTTAGATCGATTGATGGTTTAAGTTGTTTTTGGTTGTTTACAAAAGCGAAATCAACTTCCGCTAGGTAGTTCCCCATAGCTAATTTGGGTTGTTTTTTGAGGATGGTTTAAATAAATCAAGAAAAAGGAGGGAAAGGTAACATTATTTGGATTTTTGCTTTATTATCATTATATGAATTAAGAATAGTGTTTTGTTGGAAAAGGAGGACATTATGTTTTGTTAGATTAATCTCTTTCAGGTATATCAAATTTTTGCCAAGAATAAATCCTCATGTGAAACAAAAGTAGAGAGTAGTGTTCTGATAGCAACTAGCAGCCCAGCAATAGCACTTTATTTTATTTATTTTGTCCAAAAGTTTATATTGCAGTAGAAACATAATTAGAAAAACATGACACTACTCGATGGCTTTAAAATTACACCAACTTGACACTACTCTCATTGATTAATTTAAACCTAAAACCTGAACAAGAACCAAATCATAAATCACTTGCAATTTAACAACTTAATTCAATTGAATTTTTTTTTCTTATACTAATGATGGGATGTTTTGTGATTTTCAGTTGGGTTTTAATGATATAAGAAACTTTTGGTGGAGTAAAAAGTGATCCTTCTATCATACAAGGCATATTTGATAGAGCATGAGCAAGAGAAATTAGAAGAGACATTTAAAAGGTAACATATTTTCTTAACTATCTTTGGAAGGGTTCAAACCAAATATTGGGTCATTAATGATGTCTCATAATGCTCAAGACATGTTAATATTACTTAAACAACTTCGTTGAATATGCTAAAATGTTTTAATTACAGAATCACAAAATTTAGGCACACCCACAAGAGCAGCAATCATATTAACTGTGTTTCCTTATGATGCTTTAAAAAAATGTTGTTTACTTAACAAGTTCTTTTGGTCTTCAAAGATGAGATTTAAAAGATTTTTGTTTAACCTCAACTGAAATTTTCTGTCATGATCTTAATAATGCTTGACCATATAAATGTCATCACCAACTAATGAATTAAATTCCATATATAAATGTGCTGAAATGCAATAATTCATTCACATGTGGAGCTATTTCAAACAAGATTTCATTTATGCTGGAGTGTATTCATATATTTTTTTCATGGACTAGGTATACTAATGATTCCTCTAAAGATCCTATTCACTTGAGTTTGGCTTTAAATCCTAATGATGATTCGATACCTGGGGTCGGTAATCAATTCTAGTGCACTTTATAGTTGATGCTTACTTGTTAAGTCTATTTTTAATCATACTCTAGATAAAAAAAAAAAAGAACTCTCTTCTTATAGTTTTTTGTCATTCCAAGTATTTAAAGTGTTTTTTATAGCTTCTTGCTTTCTAAATACTCCCTGTGATAACAATTGTAGTGTAATGTGTTTTTCAGCCAAATTTAGTTAAGACCAAAGTCTACTATAATAAAGAATTTAGTTGATATCTTTGTTACCTTATTCTTCTATTTTTTTTCAAAAGTTTTAAAACTGAAATATGTGTTGTATTTATGTAGGTTCCACTTCTAGGATGCAACAGGCTGTTGGTGGGCGATTTGCATCAAACAACCTTCCCATTTCTCTTTCTCAGGTGTGATTTTCAGCACCAATTTGAGGAAATTCATATGAGGAAATAAGTAATAACATTTCAGAGAAAGAGTAAATACAAATTACATGCAGATCTCACTCCAAAGATTAACAAAAATTCTGCAGGTAACTATTTATGTACAGACCATATTATTAATTAGTTAGAGGTGAAATATCAGCAATAAGATATGTTGAGCATTGTTCTTGGTTTTCAGCTGACTTTTGAAAATTCTGGATTACAGACACTTGGATATGTTTGACCTTTAGGAATGTGTTGTGCTTCCAGGTTTTGTTTCCTTTATCTTTTATAAATAAATTAGTCTTTTATCAAGTTTATGCATCAAATCTTTATAACTTGCTCAAGTTTCTGCTCATTTTCTTACATAAGTTCTTTAATTAATCTTGAAATTCATGTTTGCTTTATCATAGAAAATGTCTGTAATGATATGTTGAGTTTGTTATTAATTCTTGGCATGTTTCTAATTTGGTGTTTACTATTTCTGTTTGTATAGATTGGGTTATTATAGGAGCTATCTTTTAATATATATTTTTTTCTCTCTAAAGTTCTTGCAAAAAGCTTGATTAAGTTGCATGTTTTTAATGACAAATTGGCATATAATGTTCAAGTGAGGGAGCTCAAGGACATCACTGCCCAGCTAGAACTATTAAAGCAAAAAAAGAAGCAGGTATAATATAGTGTAGAATCTAGGGAATATTAAATAGTACAACAATGTTCATTTAGTATTCTCTTGTTTTCTGTACTCTTCGAATGTGCTGCATCTTGGCCTTAGGGTGAAATAAAAGCATATGAAATTTAGAATATTTACAACAGTTCACCTCGAGTACCTCAAGTATGCTCTCGTTTTATTGAATTATGAAGTTTATGTAGTATTTCTTGAATTTTGTTCTATAACCAGAATATCTACTCCCACTTCAAATTTTATTTTACTATGACACTCTCCTCCTCACCTAGCCATTACTTATCAAGGAAGAGAATCCTATTTTGAGCTTATATAGCACCATATGACTAAAAGTCAAGGTATAATGAAAATAATTGAAGCTATCAATTATAGTGCCATGTGTTTTTTTAAAGCCAAGTTTTGTTAAGACCAAAGCCTAATAGAATAAAGAATTTAGTTAGTATCTTTGTTACCTTGTTCTTCTATTTCTTTTTCAAGAGTTTAAAAACTGAAATATGTATTGTATTTATGTAGGTTCGAGTTTGACTTCTATGGGCAGCATCTCGGAAGAACTTCGGAATCCACATTGCATCAAGCAGGATGCAACAGGCTGCTAGTGGGCGATTTGCATCAAATAGTCCCTCGTTGCTCTTTCTCAGGTGTGATTTTCCATCTCTAATTGATGCATGTGAGATGCCTACCATATTAACCATCGATTGAAATTTAGTTTTATTTTGTATTATCATAATGCTCTAAGTCTAGCCTTGTAGTGTAGCTAATTTACGCTATCTCCTATTATGTAGCCATGTGTACGTACTGAGAGAGAAAGAGAGAGAGAGAGAGAGAGAGAGGAGAGGAGGGGAGGGAGGGAGAGAATAGGTATACAAACAGCCCTATACTCTTGAGCTTGAGACACAAAAAACATGCTTCAGTGGCCGCAGCTTATTAATTGCAGCTATCACACACACACGCATATTGTTATTGATTCACGCCTATTACATTTGTCATAGGCGCCAAAGCAACCTGACGGGAGACAATGTGGTTTTTATGTGCTTCGCTACCTATTAGATTTAATGCAATTTGATGGAATAGTGAACATTGAAATGATACAATCAATTGTAAGTAGCCTTATTATATTTCTATTATTTATTAGTCTCATGATACTGTGGTATAAATGCTTACTTAATTTTGTGCCCCATAGTTCATTGGAAAAAATTACAGCGAAATGGATATCGATGAAGTGCGAAAAGAGTGGGCTTCATGCATCCAACAGCACATGTCAACGACTCGTCTAGGAAGAGGTAAACATTGTAATATATCTTGTAATGAGAATAATAACTTATACGATTGTGCTAACCTTAGCTTATGTCTTCTTTACCAGCCTTACGAAAAGACTAAAGTGTGTCTAAGGGAAAGGAAAACATGATGAACGCTTTGTTGTTTATGTTTATGGGAAGACGGTATTTGTCGATCATGGATACATTATGAAGTATTTTAATTGTTGTTGGTGAATTGTATTGGTTAGAGAGATGTTGGGATATTATATTCGAACGTATTGATGTTGGTTTTTGTATTTGGAGTTCAATTACTTTCGAATGCATTGATGTAATTGAATTAGTTATGTTGTATTGAAGATCAGGGATTATGACTATTTTAATTATTAAACAGGTTAAAATTTTGATAATAACAACGGGGATATAGCATACGACAACGGGCATAAACCGTTGTCAAAGAGAGCTATGACAACGGGGATTGCCCGTTGTTAAAAAGAACAATATTTTTAAAATTAATCTACAACAACGGGGATAAAACTAACAACAACGGTGATAAACTGTTGTTAAATAGAATTTACGACAACGGGCAAAATTCCGTTGTTAAAAGTAAGACCCTTTAACAACTCCTGGATTAACAACGGAGATTTCGAGCTACAACAATGGTTAATCTGCGTTGTTAAATTAATCTACAACAACGGGGATAAAACTAACAACAACGGTGATTCACCGTTGTTAAAGAGTACTTACAACAACGGGAAAAATGCCGTTATTAAAAGAATGACATTTTTAACAACTCCCGGATTAACAACGGATATTTTGAGGTACAACAACGGGTAATCCCCGTTGTTAAATTCATCTACAACAACGGGGATTCAATTAATGACAACGGGGATTCCCCGTTGTTAAAGTTGACATATGACGACGGGTCAAAAACCGTTGTTAAAGGGTAGGTACCTTTAACAACTCCCGGATTGACAACGGAGATTTTGAGGTACAACAACGGGTAATCCCCGTTGTTAAATTCGTCTACAACAACGGGGATTCAATTAATGACAACGGGAATTCCCCGTTGTTAAAGATGACATACGATGACGGGTCAAAAACTGTTGTTAAAGGGTAGGTACCTTTAACAACTCCCGGATTGACAACGGATTTTATTAGCAACAACAACGGGGATAATTCGTTGTTAAAAATGCCCTACGACAATGGGTATTTCACCGTTGTTAAAAGTCCAGACTTTTAACAACTCCCGGGTTAACAACGGAGCTGCAGGGGCTACGACAACGGGGATTCTCCGTTGTCTTTCCACAGTTTTGGCATAGTGCTCGCGCGACGTCACCATTCTGCTCCTAACTTCCTCGTTTGGAATTCGATGGAGGTGTTCTTTATATCAAAACGATTCTCTTTTCAGTGGTTTTCAAACCATGTATTATACTTCCCATTCAGAGTTTCACAAAAATACAGAAAAATTATACAAGTTGGACGCTCGTTTTTCAGCATTCATTCTCAAATTGCACCTTTTCTCCAACTATGCACTTTTGATCCTTTTTCCACCTAAAACATAATAAAACACCTCAAACGCACCTTTTTCTCACATATATTGAATATAAGTCACTTGTGCTAATATATAACAATAATTCTCATTATAAAGGTGTTAGATTGGACACTAAAACACGCTTATTTTACTCATCAGTAAATAACTTGTTGCGCGTTTTCTTTGCATGCAAAATTAATCCCCAAGTATTAAGGATATCAATTGCAGCTTAAGCAAGCGACCAAGTGAATATCAATCCCAAAGGACGGCGTATTATCAATTTAATTATTTATTAAATTAATTAAGACAAGATGACAATAAGATTAAAGGTTTGAATTATTAATCTACTAACAAAAATAATTAAAATAACAAATAAAATAAAATATCACTCGAAGAACACGATAGTGGATCAAGTAGGAGAATAGGTAGCTCTAGGGTAATCCAGTTTCACTCATTAATTTTTTTTCCATGTGTTGATGTCCGACTCTGCCTTATGGACTATGGACGCATCACTAAGCCATGCAAATCTACTCTATAGACACAAGTAAATATGCGTGTAACATGTGTGAATAACCTCGAAGCAAGAGATATAACTTTACCCCCCTTTCTAGGTACTATCAGTATCAATTATTTCTCCCTAGGATTATACTCTAACCCGATATGATCTTCCTTTATAGGTACTATAAAATTATCCTCTTTATCCTACTTAATAACCTGAATAACATTCAATTAATAAGTATTCATATATGATAGTTCTAACAAAGTTTCGGAGTCTCCTCACTTAGAATCATAACATAAAATCATGTTCAGTGGTGAACGCACTCAATCTAGAACCAATATATATATTCAGACTCTATATACCAATTGAAGATGCACATAACGACCGTAAATATGGATTAAGAAGCACAATCATATATAAAATAAATCCACAAGTAGTGTTGTATGGAGTTTACACATGAAATTTTAATTAATTCATAAAAATCTTCACAACCCTAGTTTTGCCAAAAGGGCTCTAGCCCATGGTATTGCGAAGAACAATCATGGGGGTTGGATAGATCTTACCCGGATGTCTGAAAAATTACAAGATAAATTTGGAAACGAATAAAACCCTAGATTTGGGAGTCATCGTGTCCTTCTCTATCTTAAATCCTCTTGGTTCTCCTCTTAATTTCACGAACGAATCTTGAAAGTGATGGATGAATGGAGGAAAGGATGTGGATGATGGTTGGGGGGTGATCCCCCTTGTGGGGTGTAGTATGATTATTGTGTTGTATCCCTCTCTAGTCTCTCTATGATCTTTTTTGGTGTGATCTACATCCCCTTTTATACTTATAAGCACTCTTTATGGACCTTGGATGGGCTTTTTCTCAGAAAATACGAAAATTCATGAACAGGGGGTAAAAATTCTGATTTTTCACTATTCAGGCTTTCGGTTTCGACCACGACATTAGGTCGAATCCGAACAGAGGAGGTCGAACTCTTGGTTGAACTATAGTGCGCAGTCTTACCGTTTCGCGTATAACTTCCACATCCGAACTCCAATTTGAGTGATTCTTATGCTCACACGATCCTCTCTTCCTTGGATTCTATTCATAAAAAGAAAGCACAAAAAATCTCAGATTTAAATCTGAAACCAGCCATCGAAAGCAGAACATCCGTTCTGTTCGGCATAGCTCGCGCGATGGTACCATTTTGCTCATAACTTCCTCGTTTGGAATCCGATTGAGGTGTTCTTTATGTCAAAACGATCCCCTTTTCAGTGGCTTTCCAACCATCTATCATAATTCCCATTCAGAGATCCATAAAAACACAGAAAAATGATAAAAAATGAATGTGTGTTTTTCAGCATTCATACATATGTTGCACCATTTCTCCAACTTTACACTTTTGATCCTTTTTCCACCTAAAATATAATAAAACACCTCAAGTGCATATTTTTCTCACATATATTGAATATAAGACACTTGTACTAATATATGACAATAATTCCAATCAGGGAGGTGTTAAATTGGACACTATAACACGCTTATTTCACTCTCATCAAACACAACCAAATAAGATTGTTTTTTGAAATGAATACAGTAATAAATGAAAAATTAAAATAATTAAATTAAATAAGTAAAAATTGATTAAAGCTATTTCAAGAAACCAGAATAAGATTGTTTTAAGACAATCCAGTTCAATCATCCTAATTAACTCCCTATCCCATAATTCATATTAATGTAGATACTTAGAATGATCAATCAAGTATACTAAACCACTTTAATCAAGAGAGATTTAATAATTACGAGGAACAAAAAGTCCTAGGAGCAAATTAGAAAATAACTCACATTCCATTTCTAGGTTTTTCACGCAAAATTCCGTTTTGGGCAGGAGCATTAGAGCTCTTTTTAGGTACTAAAGAATTAAATCTGTAAATACCCACTATTCATTATTCTCTCTCTATGCTATTCATGCAAAATTACATAAATGGCTAGTGCAAAATCGATCTTCTATCTCTATAAGTACTAAAAGAAATGATTTTAGGGTTTTCTTATCAAGATATTCTCACAATGATGTTTTGCAAGATATAAGATATCCTAAATTGAATGTCTAATAATTAATGGGGATATGGATCAATCTACTTCAATTACCATAGCAACATATATGATTTTGAACACATTCAAATTCCAATAATATAGCAATCTGAGCTAACTTATTGCATCTATAATCGAAAAATCTACAAGAATAATAGTTCAACCAGATATCTAGGTTTCAAATTAGACAAGATTTTAACCCTCAAAATCCTAAAACTAAGAAGAAACTAGCTCATGTTGTTACAAGCAAGAACCATGACAATAGAATGAAAACTACCCATGTGTCTATAAATCATTAAAAAGAAGTTAAAGAAAGAAGAAAAGCCTTTAGACAAGCATAATCCTTATGTCTTCTATTCCATCTTGATGATCCTCCGCAGTTCTCCTTCTCAAGTAGCAAGCACCGTGATTGAGTGTGTAGGGATGGTTATGGAAGGTGGATAATGGATAGAAGATGAAAGGTGGAGGAGGCGTGTATCACGATGGGCGAGTAATGTGATGGATTATGTGTCTAAGAGTAATGTAATTTGTGTAGGGTATAAATCCTTGTATAGATGTAAGGCAGAGATAAGATAAGTAAAAAAACTATTCATAAAAGGAGATTTAAAAAAAGATGTGAAATTATGGAAAATAAAGAAAATATAAAGAAATCTTGGAAAGTTATGTGATAATGAAATTACTTGCGCTAGAAAAAGAAGAAAGGAAATATATAGTTGTTTTTTAATATTTTCAAAATTTTCATTGGCAATTGCGTGACCTCAAGCTTTTGGCATAATTTCCTCATGCAAACTGTGATATAAACACTAATTCTTATGCCCAATCGGCTTTCTTTTCCCTTGTTGTCCACCCATATAAAGAATTCTCTCAAATCCATTTTTTAGGACCCCTCAACATTGACTGGTACTGCTCAATGTTCATCGAGAAACTTCTTTGCTTGTTCTTCTTTTTCTCCATTCGAGATCGAGCGACTCTGCTTGATCACTATTGAGCATTCTCTTTTGAATGTTGAAACTCTCTAGAAGTGTTGGTGAGGATCGACTTGCTCGATCAACATTGAGCGTTTTGTTGCAACTTGCTTAATTTCGCCTCCAGAATTGATGATCGACATTGAGCAACCTCGCTCGATAGCCACGAAGCATTACTCCAACGAGCCAGCTGGGTCTAATGATGAGTTATATTTTAACCTAAATTTTAGTATTTTTTATATCTATTTTTGTATTATTTTATGCGTATTTATATGTATTTTGTGTTTTTAGGGAAATGTTTGAGAATGTGCTTAAAATATGCAAAACAGGTAAAAACGGAGTAAAAATAGAGTCGAAAGCCAACAGAGAAGGAAAAATAGAACAACAGCTACACAAGCTGTGTCTAGTGCACGACCCTGCAAAAGGTGGTTGTGTACTAGCACCAGAAGCAGCTACTCACACAGGAAGAAGTCATGTTCCGTACACGACCGGTGTTCATGCATACGCCCCGTGTACTGCACACGGTCATGTAAGAGGTGGTCGTGCGCGAGCATCAGATACACCTACACGCCCACCCAGTGACCGTGTTCAGCGCACGAGCCGTGCGCTGTCTTAAGCTGAAAGTTGACCAAAATCTATGGCACGACTCGAGCCGTGTGCATGCACACGAGTCGTGTAGGTGCAAAATCTGAGAAAAAATCATCAAGTCTTCTAGAAGCTCCCAAGGAGTATAAATACCCAATTGTTCAACATTTGATGAGATTTTTCGAAGTGTTTCATCCCTGCACCTACCTTACACACCATTTCTTCCATTTTACACCATTATTTTTATCCATTCACCATCCATTCCGTCTATCTTTATCCAACCATCAAAATCACCATCCATTTGAGGAAAAGAAACAAGGAAAAGAGGAGAATCACAAAGGGAAGAAGAAGATCACCATTGGAGGCATCCAAGAGAGTTTTCATCCAAACTTTGTATTGAAACCTTATTGTTTATCATGTTTTATAAGGATTTTAATATCTATGTTGGTTTCCATTTTAATATGATAGGCCAATCTCCCTTGTGACATTAGCAACATGAGAGTTTTTGGATAATTTTGAAATTTGTACATTAAAATTCATATGTTGGTTGGGTTAATTGATTTTCTATCATTCATACTTTAGATCTTAATGTTTATGATGATTTGTGTGATTTGTTGTATTAAACATGTGATTAGAATCAGAAGTCAATTGCATATTTAGGATAATTAATTGAATCATTTTGTCATATACATCATGTGCATTATTGATCTTAAAGAGATAGAGATGTCCTTTAAGATTTAGAACCTTTGATAGGATATCCTATTGGTTTGATTGAGAGGTTGATTAATCATGTGAAGGGATTCTCATTTCAAGTTTAGTACATAGTTGAAATTGTTTGAGTGAGAACCAATCCATTGAGCTATTTTTGGGATTATTAAATGGATTGACATTCTATCCATCTCGAGAGAGAGTTTAGGTGAACTTAGTGTTGCCCCTTAGTCTTATACCCATGATTCATATTAATTTGATGTATTATCCTAGGATTTTCATTTCTTAATTGTTGTTAATCTCACTTTTACTTACTTTGTAATACTACCCTTCATTTATCTATCTTATGTGCTAATCATTGCTTGCTTGCTTGCTATGGTTATTGTTATTTACTTGTTTGAACAACCACTCTATTGATGATTCATCTCTATAAAATTACAAGAAATGTGAGATCGCTTAAGCACTAGTATCTTCCTCCTTGTAGTTTAATAAATTCTTGAATTGGTCATTCCTACTACAAGTTATGACAAATCATCTAAATTCTATTTTTGACCTTCTTACCCCTTGTTTTATGTACAAAATATGATAAAATACCCCAAATGCACCTTTTTACTAAAAGTGGGAAATGAAGACATTTGGATGGGACGCCCAATATAGTGAAATAGTGATCCTTGAGTGGGATGGAGGGAGTACATATTAATTTCAAATTTACTTTTCTCAACTCATCCACATAATTACATACTTTATAGGTTATTACATAAAAAATTTATATTATCCGCTAAATGTCAACAAAATTAATCAAAATATAATTTTTCTTAATCTACATCTCTATAATAATTGTGTCACTTATTCTTTGATAAAAGTGTAATAAATAAAGTAAAATCTATGCTCATGTATTAAGTGGTGGTAATATTTTTTGAAATTAAGATGATATTGAGGTTATTGAATAGATGTAGTGTTTTTTTAGATTGTGCAAATTTTATAGAAAATAAAAAATATGAAGATAATTGAGAGACGTGAAGTAATAAATTAGTTTTATGATTAAAAATTATACTCTATTTGTCACATTTAAGTCAGTTTTACAAATTTACAATTTGGGTTAATCTTTACATTTTCCATTTTGATAGATGAGTCTCACAAAAAAATAATTAACATACTTTCATGGGAGTCCTTTACACTACATTAATACAACTACACATTTTAAATTAAAATATTATATCTCTCAACCCACTATACATTAAAGTACTATATTCCTTAATTTGTTTTCATAAACATTGAAATAGGACGGTTAAAATACTGCTTTTTCCTTTCAGAAACACACTTCATGTTAATATTGTTATGTTATTTAAAAAAACTACTATTTTTATTATCTGTATTGATTTTTTTTATAAGTAATTTTATGTATTAAATAAATTGAAAATTGTATTTTGTGGTAATGATAAATATAAAATTAAAATTATTATACTATTATTATATTGATTGAACATTTGTTTTTAGAATGAGCGCAAATTTGTGGGTTGAAAACACTATGAAATATTTTTATGTGACAAAAAACTATGAAAAAACTATGAAATGTTAGTGATCAAGAAGTTATGTATCCGTCTCATCATGTAACATGTTAGTGCATACCTTTTTTTAACTTAAATTAAGTAATATAATATCTTATTTACAAGTGATGAGTTTTTTTTTAATTGTTAAACAAACTTTTTATTCTTAACTTTAATTTAATACGATAGTAAACGATGCTATATTGTTCAACTTTAAAGACATTAATTATTATTATTTTTTGTGGGGATCCACCGAAAAATAAAAATAAAATTAAGAATAAGAAAAAAAGGCAAAATCTATATCTTTTTGTAGGACGAAGGTAGTAATGAAAAGAAATTAGAATATCACACGTATTTTTTAAAAGATAAAAAGAGTACTTCATTAATAAAAGTATAATAAATGCTTATTATTTATTTGAATAACAAATAAAAATCATACAATGTATCAGTAAATAATAAGGTCCTATTATTAATATCCACGGATCCTCGATACACACCCTAATTACTCAACACACCCACATTAATTTAATTTTTTCAATTTTTCTGTTGAATATACCCAAAGTAGAAACTCTATGATCCTACGCCTCAACATAAGAGCATTCGGAGGTTAAATGAAAAATATTTTATTCAATCATCAAGTTCGTCCTGACTCAAGAATCCCGTCACTATACTCTTGCCAGATTTGTTGATGAATAGCCTATTATGACGTTTGTGGAGGTCCGGCATAGTCAACTTCTTTTGATACAAAAATTGTGGTGCGCCTTGTCTACTCTGCATTCTTTCAAGTAGCCCTGGATGGATCAGAGAATCAGGCTGTTGCTCTTTATTATCTTCACCATGTTGTAGTTTTGTTCTCTTGACATAGGGCTTTTTCTTCTCGTATAGTTTTCTCTTCTTCTTCTCTTTATGACCACCACCACCGAGAGCAACACCAACGTTGTCGTCATCTTTTCTTTTTCCCTTTCTCTTTATTGAATCTTGAATATCTTGGTCAGTGTCTCTTGGACTCTGATGGGCTAGTGTGGAAGAATTAGGTCCGATGATGTAGGGCAATGGAGGGACACATCACAACAGCTCTACGTCATAAACCACGTAAGGATCATGGTGTGTTGTTAAACTACTAGAAGAAGGGAAAGAAGACGGTCGCGTCATGGTATCATCATTAGATTTAGGCTTTATATCCTTCCTAAACTACCTTAAAATCTTTCTTGAATCTTGATCATGTTGGATTGAACTCTCATGGGGATGGGGTATTTTAGAAGAATCAGGTCTGATAGGAGATGGAGGGAGCGGCACTGCGTTGTAGGTATGATCATGGTGTGTTGTTGAAGTACTACAACAAGGGGAAGGAGAAGACAATCTCAACATCGTATCAACAGATTTAGGCTTTGTAGGTGGGTAATATTCTACGTATTCCTTCCCATAAACCTAATCTTTACAATGGTAATATCCAAGGCTGTATTACTCTATTCAACCTATTATTCTAATTCTTGTATTGTATGGAGTGTGTGTATATAGAAGAGGAGAAGAAAGGGGGAAAAGTTATATATAGATGTATTATGATTACTTACGAACTTAGAGTTTAGTTATTTTATTTCCTAAATTAATTAATTGACCGTTGAAATTTTTTATAACATCCCATTCCAGTGAGAGATATACTATTATTTCCTTAATTACATTCCACAAGACGTTTAATATTAACCTATTTTATTTTCTAACTTAAATTATTGACTGTTGTAATATTTATAACATCCCATTCACGTGAGAGAGATACTATAATTTCCTTAATTACATCCCATGAGATATATTATTATGCATAGATGTGATTAATTACCATAAATAAGCCAGCTCCCATGTATATATTACTTGGGGTCCAATCCATTCCAACATGAAAGAGATCATGAAACTAAAGGGTGGGAGTAGGATTTTCTGACAAACAGATTAGAGAGTGAAATATATAGGTAGGGAAATTTGGTAATGTTGGATTGCAATTAAGTGTTGTGATGTTTACATATAAATTACCTTTTACACTTAACTATTGTTTTTCTTAAACCATATGATCATATTAGCAGGTGATGAGTTTAATTGAAAAAGTAGGTGAGAATGTGCAGAATTGATTTCTTAGAATAATATAAATACAGGGGAGTGGGTGTTGCCTCTCAACCACCTGAACAAGCTCCATATATCTCACAACCTTCATTCACACTCAAGCTCTTGGTTAATTCTTTCCCCTAAGTTGAACATTCTGGCAGGTCTTACGATTGGAAAGAGATATCGATAGATTGGCAGAGGAAGAATCTGTAATGCCCTGTCTTACAGATACATTGACACCATGCTCAAACATGTATACATTGAATATTATATTCAGAGATGCTAAACCAACGTTACAAGGAATATATAAGAGAATAACTTACAGTATCTACAAAACTAACTCTGACTTCAAAATAATCCTATCACCTACACTACACTCTTTACATTAACACTTGGTTTGTATAAAATCTGATGCCTAATTTTATGATTCAACCCGCTAATTATAATGGTTTAATTTCCCATCTCATGAACCACTCTAACTTGCCTATTAACCAAATTCACCACACCAATTACTTCATTCCTTAATTTGCAAAAGCATTTGATGAGTGATATTTTCACCTAGAATTTGGTGTTATTTTTGTGTGTTTTCGTATTATTTTATCCGTATTTATGTTCTATTTAATTGTATTTTGTGTTTTTATGCAAATATGTGAAAATGAGCTTAAATGTATGATTTTCAGGTAAAAGGAGATTCTTGAAGCGATAAGGAAGATGTAGGAAAAAGCGGATCTCAATTCGGAGTTGAAACGAAGGAGAACGGGCCAAAACAAAATTGTGAAAAACAGGAGTTGCACCAACACAAGCAATGTTGCAGCACATGACCCGTGTTGTAGCACACGATTCATGTTGCGCAAACGGGCTTGTAAGACTTGGCCATTTTTCGACATCAGAGATACCTACACGGCCACCCTGTGGCCGTATTGCAGCACACGAGCTGTGTTGCTGGAGGATCAGAAACAGATCAGAACCCTTCTAGAAGCTTCCCAAGGGGTATAAATACCCAATACTTCAATTTTAGAGCAGATTTCCTGGGTTTTGAGCTGCGCACATACCTCACACACTATTTTCTCCATTTTACACCATCATCTTCATCCATTCTTCATCCTTTGGATCTATCATCATCCCACCATCAAAACCTTCATCAAATTGAGGAAAAGAAGCAAAGAAGAGAGGAAAGTCCAAAGAAGGGGAGGAGATCACCATTGAAGCTAGATCAAGGGAGTTTCCATTCAATCTTTATATTAAATCTCATAGTTTTATCATGTTTTGTAAGGATATTGATGTCTATGTTAATTTCCTTGTTAATATGGTAGGCTAATCTCCCTTGTGAGATTAGCAACATGAGAGTTATTGGATAATTTTGGGATTTGTGTAATTAAATTCATATGTTGATTGGGTAAATTGATTTCCTATCATTGATGCTTTAGATCTTGATGTTTATGATGATTTGTGTGGTTTATTGTTTTGAACATGTGATTAGATTGAGAGGTCAATTGCATATTTAGGATAATTAATTGAATCATTTCATCATACACTTCATGTGCATTATAAATTGTAAAGAGATTGAGAAGTCCTTTAGAATTTAGAACCCTTTGATAGAACACGTGATTGGTCTAATCGAGAGGTTGATTAATCGTGTGAAGGGACTCTCATTTCAAGCTTAATACCTAGTTGGAATTGTTTGAGTGAGAACCAACTGATTGAGCTATTTGATATTTACATCCTATTCATTCCGAGAGGGAGCTTAGGTGATCTTAGTGTTGGCCCTTAATCTTCAATCCATGATACATATGAATTTGATACATAATTCCTAGAGTTACCACTTCTTGATTGTTGTTAATCTCACTTTTAATCAATTTGGTAAACCTCATTTCATCCATCCATCTTGTTTGTTTGATTATTACTTGTTTACTTGCATTGATTACTCTTAATTACTTATTTGATCACCAATCTCACTATTGATGAATCGTCTCTATAAAATCGCGATGAACGTGATCTCGCTCAAGCACTAGCGCCGACCTCCCTGTGGTTCGATAAATTATTTTAATTAGTCATCATGACTATACTATGGCTAATCAACATTCCATTCTCAATCACAAATAATAAATTGGGAGTTTCTCTTATAATTGAGTGCATACCACTTGAAGTGGGTACGATTACTCAAGTGTTCGGTGTCAGTGGTGGAGTTGATTAATTTCGACGGTCGGAGCACGATGATGGTGAGGGAGTGGAAGACACCCTAATGAAGTAAATAACTGAATTATTGGCATATGTAACTGTATTTTGGACACGGCAGAATTCCTCCCAATTAGCATCTTTAGCTTCAACTTCCTACTTCATCTTGTGATCATATCTTTCCACTGCTAAGAAATCAGAGAAATTAATATTAATTTTATTAGAATTACCAAATTGTAAAAAAGAGTAAAGTGAAGGACTCAATGTACATCAGCTAAATATATAAAATAATGACTTACTGCTATCACAATCACCATGACAGATTTCTTTAGACCTATTATTTGATCAACATCTCTAACTCCTCTGGTGTCCAATAAGCTATGAAGTCGAAGGACTCTTATCGCTTGGTCCTACAACGTTCCACAAGAGAAATGGCTTGTTGTTCTTGTATTAGCATGTTTCAGACTCAAACTAATACGTGGAGACCAGACCAACTCAACTGAGGGATCAGATGCAACAAATGCTTGGTCCATTCTTGAGTCTGTACTATCAATCTCACTTCTGATGAGAGTGAAAATAAGCGTGTTTTACTGTCCAATTTAATACCTTTATAATGAGAATTGTTGTTATATATTAGCCTAAGTGACTTATATTCAATATATATGAGAAAAAGGTGCATTTGAGGTGTTTTATTATGTTTTAGGTGGAGAAAAGGATCAAAAGTGCAAAGTTGGAGAAAATGTGCCATCTGTGTATGAATGCTAAAAAACGCACGTCCAAATTGTGTAATTTTTCTGTGTTTGTGTGGAGTTTTAAATGGAAAGTGTGATAAATAGTTGGAAAGCCACTGAAAAAATAATCATTTTGATATAAAAAAAACTCCTCAATTGGATTCCAAATGAAGTTCTGAGAAAAATAGTGATGTCATGCGAGCTGTGCCGAACAAAACGGATGTTCTACTTTCCATGGCTTCTTACAGAGTCAAATCTTAGAGTTTTTTTTAGTTCTTTATATGGATTGAAACCCAAGGAAGAGAGAATCGTGTGAGTGCAGGAATCACTCAAATTGGAGCTCATATGTGGAAGTTATACGTGAGATAGTGAGACAGCACAAGTCTAATTCGACCACGATAGTCGAATTCGACCAGACACCTTGTTCGAATTCAAGCAATTTTGGTCGAATCGGAAGCCTGGAGTGCAGAAAATTACTGATTTTGATTCAACCAGGATTCGACCAAGTCCCTAGATCAAATCCTAGGTCGAATTCAATGCCTGGGACGCGTCCGGATCCAATTTTTACACCCCAAGTGCGTGTTTTTGCATATTTTTCAAGAAAAAGTCCATCCAAGGTCCATAAGGAGTGCTTACAAGTATAAAAGAGGATGTAGATCACATCATTATTCATCATAGATAGACAAGAGAGGGATACAACACAACACAATCATCCTACACCCCACAAGGGGGATCACCTCCAACCATTATCCACATCCTTTCCTCCATCAATCACTTTGAAGATTCGTTTGTGGAATTAAGATGAGAACCAAGAGGAGGATTTAAGACGGAGAATGAGGTGATGACACCACATCTAGGGTTTATTCGTTTCCTAATTTATCTTGTAATTTTCCAGACATCCGGGTAACATCTATCCAACACCCATGATTTTTCTTCAAAATATCATGGGCTAGAACTATTTTGGTAGATCTAAGATTTTGAAGGTTTTTATGAAATAATAAAACTTTCATGTGTAAACTCCGTACAAAACTACTTGTGGATTTATTTTATATATGATTGTACTTTCTTAATCCATATTCACAGTCATTTTGTGCATCTTCAATTGGTATATAGAGTCTGAATATATATCTTGGTTGTAGATTGAGTGTGTTCACCGCTGAACAGGATTCCATGTTATGATTCTAAGTGAGGGGACTCCGAAACTTCATTAGAACTGTCATATATGGGGGGATTTGGAAGCTTCATTAGGTTCCAGATGTGAGAAATAATTGATACTGATAGTACCTAGAAATTGGAATGAAGTTATATCTCTTGCTCCAAGGTTATTCACACGTGTTATACGCATGTTTGCTTGTGTCTATAGAGTACATATGCATAGCTTAGTGATGCGTCCATATTCCACAAGGCAGAGTCGGACATCAACACACAAAAGGGAGATTAATGAGTAAAACTGGATTATCCTAGGCTACCTATTCTTCTTCTTGATCCACTTTCGTATTTTTCTAAGTGACTTTATTTTATTTGTTATTTCAATTAAATTTTTAGTAGATTATAATTAAATTCCACAAACTATATTCTACTTCGTCTTAATTAATTTAGTAAATTATTAAATTGATACGCTGTCCTTTGGGTTTGATATTCACTTGGTCGCTCGCTTAAGCTGCAACTAATATCCTTATTACTTGGAGATTAATTTTGCGTGCAAAGAAAACACGCATCATGTTCTTGGCGCCATTACCGGGGATGGCTATTATGAATATTTTATTATTTCTAGCTTGATTAAGACTTTTATTTGTGATTATATATTTCTATCTAACTTTAAATTTTTTGAGGTACTTGTGCACTAGGAAAATGAATGGTAGGAAAGAAGGAATATCACATTGAGCTAAACATGGCCGGAGCAAGGCAGAATCCGGATAATATTCCCATACATGATATTTTCACGAACTATGAAATTGGCAGCATAGGGTTGATAGGAGCAAGGGGGAAAGATGATGATTTTGAGATAAATCCCACTCTTATTAACATGGTAGAGAGAATACTTTTTTTAGAGCTTGTTTTGAAGATCCGTATCAGCACCTCAAAAGATTTCTTATCTATGGAAACACTCAAGAGGGTGCTGGAGCTAATGATCATACTAGGTGGATTGCTTTATTCAAGTTTTCATTGATTCATAAGGTAGAAGCTTGGTATGAGACACTTGATGCAACAGATTGCACTACATGGGACCAACTGCAGCAGAAGCTCTTAGAAAGATAAATGCCACCCTCATGGATCTTTAGAGTGAAGCAAGAGATCACCCAATTTGTTATGAATTAGGGTGAAAAATTTTATGAGGCGTGGGACAGGTTTAAAGACATGCTCAGGCGGTGTCCACATCATGGAATGTCTAAGGCTGATTACATAAGCATCTTCTACTATGGATTGGGTTGTGAGTCACGTGTTCTTATTGATGGATCATCAGGTGGAGCGCTGTTATCTAAGATAGAACTTGAAGCAGAAAAGTTGTTTGAAAATATCTCTATGAACTCACGTGACTGGCATGTAGAGAGATAGAGGATCATATGTACTTGGTAATATGGAACAGGTTGAATATCAAGTAGTGAAGTCGAACAGGGATGATGAGATCGTCTCTAGTCTAGCTAACATCAGCAAGCTATTAGAATCCCAGCAAAGGCAGATCATAGAATTGACACAAAGGGGGCCTAGTATGAAGTAGCACGAAGTAAAGAGTATTGAAGATACCTTCAATCGATACATGGCTGAGAATGATACAAGGATTGATTGTCTTGAGGATACCATGAATATTGATCATGCAGATTTATCTAAGCAGTTGAAGGACCTTACTTTGATTATGGGGCAGATGGTCGTGAACGTGAATCAATTGACACAAAAAATAGAAGACAAAGCCATCACGTTAAGGTCTGGAACACAATATGAGAGACCAATGAGGCCGGAACTGAAATTAGAGACGTCAGGAGCTCGATTCGACCCCAATTCGACCAACATGGCTGGTTGAACTCAACAGGGGAGGTCGAACGAGACACCTTGATGTGATTTGGAAGCATCAGAGCCTCGATTCGATTAGAAAAATTAGGATTAGACCAGATTCTCTAGTCGAATTCAAGTCAAATCCTACCCTTCAGAGCACCCTATTTCATCAGAAGCTCAATTCAACCTGAATAACTCTAATTCGACTAGACCCCTTGGTTGAATTCAGGTTGAATTGGAAGGCAGAATTCTTACAGAAGCTCGATTCGACCCGCAACACTTCAATTTGACCAAGCATCAAGGTTGAATCCAGGTCGAATCCAACAGACAGAGAGAGAATGGACTTCCAGATGTACAGTTCAATCACTATTCATCCAATTCGACCAGCAGCCCTGGTCCAATCCAGGTTGAATCTAACCCTTCTGCACCGTTTTCTGCACCGAACGATCCTAATGAGGTGAACATTACTCCAGTTGTTCCACAAGAGCAGAATACTAAGATAATAGCAGCGAAAAAGTGGGAAAGAGTAAGGAGGTTGAGAGCTTAGAAGCTTAGACTGCAGATGGATAATGAAGATGTGATTTTCACTCTTGATCAAGCAATGAAGATGCCAATGGAGACTCAATCATGCAAGAGCATAGATGTGATTTCGAACTTGTTTAATCTTGATTTTTCTAAGACAGATGATTCTGAATTTAAGTGGAAGATTGATAAGGAGGTGTCTAGACAGCCATGGGAGGAAGGTAATTCCAAGGATCATATTTTTGTGACCAAGAAAGGTAAGGTGTTGAGTGTAGACAAGAAGTGGGAAAGGAAGTACTTGAAGTTGAGGATGCCACAAGACCATCCTGTGATCTAGTAGTACAAAGGTTACATCCATCATGACTCTTTAACGTTAAACAAGATAGCCTGTTTGGGTTTTTCTTTCTGTTTTATTGCTTTATTTATTTTGTGTGGGTAAGAAATTTTTATATTTGAGGTGCTTATTGATCGATAATTACATCTCTTGCAAATTTAGTTTTAACTTACGTTTTTACTAAGTTTGGAGGGTGTGATGTACTTACCTCATTGAAGAACCAATAATATAATATTTTCTTTGTAATGTTTGTAGGGGAGTTGATTTTTTGTGGTATGTTGAAACTTTAATTGGTTTTGATGTGTCGATTTTTTTGCAATTTGCCTAGTGTTCAGTCAATTGAGTATTTTCTTATAGTCAATTGAAGTTGAGGATGCCACAAGACCGTCCTTTAATCGATTTTGATGTGTCGATTTTTTCTAGTGTGTAGAGTCAATTTGATAGTCAATTAGGTCCGACAATGTAGGGCAATGGAGGGACACATCGAACGGCTCTACTTCGTAAACCACTTAAGGATCATGATGTGTTGTTAAACCACTAGAAGAAGGGGAAGAAGACGGTCACGTCATGGTATCATCATCAGATTTAGGCTTTATATCCTTCTCAAACTACCATAAAATCTTTCTTGAATCTTGATCATGTTGGATTGAACACTCATGGGGATGGGTTATTGTAGAAGAATCAAGTCCGACAGGTGATAGAGGGAGCGGCACTGCGTCATAGGGATGATCATGATGTGTTGTTGAAGTACTACAACAAGGGAAAGGGGAAGACAATCTAAACATCGTATCAACAGATTTAGGCTTCGCATGTGGGTAATATTCTACGTATTCCTTCCCAAAAACCTAATCTTTACAATTGTAATATCTAAAGCTGTATTATTCTATTCAACCTATTATTCTAACTCTTGTATTTTATGGAGTTTGTATATATAGAAGAGGAGAAGAAAGGGGGAGAAGGTATATAAAGATGTATTATGATTACTTACGAATTTATGGTTTAGTTATTTTATTTCCTAAATTAATTAATTGACTGTTAAAATTTTTATGACATCTCGTTCCAGTGAGAGATATACTATTGTTTCCTTAATTACATTCCGCAAGACATTTAGTATTAACCTATTTTATTTCCTAAATTAAATAATTGACCAGTGAAGTATTTATAACATCCCATTCTCGTGAGAGAGATACTATAATTTCCTTAATTAGATCTCGTGAGATATATTATTATGTATAGATGTGATTAATTACCATAAATAAGCCAGCTCCCATGTATATATTACTTGGGGTATCCATTCCAACATGAAAGAGATCATGAAACTAAAGGGCGAGAGTAGGATTTAGGGTGAAAAACAGATTAGAGAAAGAAATATATAGCTAGGGAAATTAAGTAATGTTGGATTGCAATTAAGTGTTGTGATGTTTACATATAAAGTACATGAAATTACACTTATCTATTATTTTTTTTAAACCATATGATCATATTAGCAGGTGATGAGTTTAATTGAAAAAGTGGGTGAGAAGGTGCATAATTGATTTTTTAGAATAATATAAATACAGGAGAGGGGGTGTTGCCTCTCAACCAACTAAACAAGCTCCATATATCTCACAATCTTCTTTCACACTCAAGCTCTTGGTTAATTCCTTCCCCGAGTTGAACATTTTGGCAGGTCTTACGATTGGAAGGAGATATCGATCGATCGACAGAGGAAGAATCTGTAATGCCCTGTCTTATAGATGCATTGACACCATGCACAAACATGTATACATTGAATATTATATTCAGAGATGCTAGACCAACATTACAGGGAATATATAAAAGAATAACTTACAGTATCTATAAAACTAACTCCGACTTCAAAATAATCCTAGCACCTACACTACACTCTTTACATTAACACTTGGTTTGTATAAAATCTGATGCCTAATTTTATGATTCAATCCGTTAATTATAATGGTTCAATTTTCCATCTCATGAACCACTCTAACTTGCCCATTAACCAAATTCACCACACCAATTACTTCATTCCTTAATTCGCAAGTGCAGCATTCCATTCTCAATCACAAACAATAAATTAGGAGTTTCTCTTAAAATTGAGTGCATACCAATTGAAGTGGATACAATTGCTCAAGTGTCCGGTGTCGGTGGTGGAGTTGATTAATTTCGACGGTTGGAGCACGATGATAGTGAGGGAGTGGAAGGCACTCTAATGAAGTAAATAACTAAACCATTGGCATATATAACTGTATTTTGGACACGACAGAGTTTCTCCCAATTAGCATCTTTAGCTTCAACTTCCTACTTCATCTTGTGATCATATCTTTTCACTGCTAACAGATCAGAAGAATTAATATTAATTTTATTAGAATCACCAATCTGCAAAAAACAGTAAAGTGAAGCACTCAACGTGCATCAGCTAAATATATAAAATAATGACTTACTTCTATAACAATCACCATGACAGATTTCTTTAGGCCTATTCTTTGATCAACATATTTAACTCCCCTGGTGTCCAATAAGCTATGAAGTCGAAGGACTCTTATTGCTTGATCCTACAACGTTCCACAGGAGAAACAACTTGTTGTTTTTGTATTAGAATGTTTCAGACTCAACCAATATGCAGAGATCAGACCAACTCGACTAAGGGATCAGATACAACAAATGCTTGGTCCATTCTTGAGTCTGTATTTACACCTGCACCCGAACTATCAATCTCACTTCCTCATATGCTGTAAGTAGTGAACCCATTGTATGTCCTAAATCAGCATCTTCTTCATTTAGGTAATTCATTATCTTGTGCATCACCAATCCCAAAAGTTACATAAACATCATGCAAACAGAATATACTCGAAAACTGCAAAACAACAGAATGCAACAATAATTGATGCAAATACGTATAATGAGCGTAGGATAATCGGATAAAGCTTGATTCATGACATAATCATGTTAAGTTGTGTGTATATAATATGCTTTTGATTGGTTGTATCTTTAAAGAGTAGAGCCAAGGATACGTACAGAAAGGTAGGCATACGAAACAAACATATGAGTAGATGGGTAGGTTAATCTATGTTTAATCTATATTATAAACACTACCAGGTCAAGCAAACATTTCTCTGCTATAACAAACAGCTGAATCATCAAGCATAAACACAACTGATTCATCGCAAATACCCATAATATCGCCATTCCTCTGAAATCCATTAAGAAGTCGAATAATGTATGAAATTATTGTAATCATTCTCTTAATAAGGCATCTAGTGAGCAAATTCGCCCACTCCAAAAATTAAAATCATATATACATATCCCCAATTCACAGTACAAGAATGTGTTGCTTAATACCCAAAATTCCGATAAACTAATTAATGAATCCATGAACTTTCAAGCTCCCACACCAAAAATAAGTCATTAAATAATTTAAACTAATTATTGAACATATATAACACGAGCATACAACAATTAAAGATATAACCCCCATTAAAATTCAACAAAATTAAGAAATGCCCGAATCTTCTCACCCCACAATCAACTTCTCCCTCGACGTTGAATATGACTTAATGATTCCGCTTCGTTTGAAAATCAAATCAGAAGAGGGGGTTGTATAATTGATTCAACAAATGGTAATTACTAAAAGGGTGGGTATATTTTTAAATGAAAAATGATTGAATTTCTAAGGGCACGCATATATATATATATATATATATATATATATATATATATATATATATATATATATATATATATATATATATATATATATATATATATGTATGTATGTATGTGTGCGTGTGTTAGAATAACAATTTAAAACAAATTAAAAAGGGTATGCATAAAAGGTGTGTGTCACAGAATAATTATCGTGATCTTAATTTATTTGGTTAATTGATCTTAATTAGTTGTTAGGAATTAATAATAGAATAATTATCTTGATCAATCAAATGATTACACTAACCATCTTGGTAGCTCATATTTATTAATCCACTGCAAGAAAGTATATAATGAAAGATGAATCACAACTTTCAAAATATATTCAGCCAACAATTACATTCTTGAACAACTCTAACGATCAAGAAAGAAATGCATGTCATAAAATAATCAATTGAATTAAAGAAATTTATCAAATTCATGTCATACATATGACGAGTAATTGTTAGCGAATGAATGTACATTAAAAGTAAATATACAAATCTAATTGTTCAATAATCTTCTAGATATATCTTCTCATAACTTCAGCTCCAAATCAAATGAGGTTTTGAAATTGATGGCAAAATATGTTTTATCCATGTCATTCTTCCAACCCCAAATCTGAACTTGATCTCCCTCCTCAGCATGGTTGCTAAAAACCAATTTGTTCCAATCTTTGTTGATCACCAATTAACTCTCCACACGCGGCCATGTTGTCAACCTCAAGTTATACTCTGCACCTTCTCCATCCACGACCTTGAATATCCCCTTCTTCAAAATGCCTCAGTCATGAAGCTCGTCCGGGCTCAAGACCCGCGTTACTGTAATCTTGTCAGCTTTGTCGATGAATAACCTATTCTGATGTTTGTGGAAGTCCGACATGGTCAATTTCTTTTGATACAAAAATTGTAGTCTACTCTGCATTCTTTCAAGTAGCCCTGGAAGGATCAGAGGATCAGGCTGTTGTTCTTTATTATCTTCACCGAGTTGTAGTTTTGTTCACTTAACATAAGGCTTTTTCCTCTTGTACGATTTTCTCTTCTTCTTCTTTTTATGACCACCACCGAGAGCAACACCAACGTTGTCGTCATTATTTCTCTTTCTCTTTCTTGAATCTTGATTATCTTGGTCAGTGCTTTTTAGATTCTCATGGGGTAGTGTAGAATAATTAGATCCGACAGGTAATGGGTTGACATATCGCAGTGGCTCTATGTCATAAACCACGTACGGATCATAGTGTACTGTTAAACTACTAGAAGAAGGGAAAGAAGACGGTGGCCTCATGTTATCATCATCAGATTTAGGCAAAGCATGAGGTTTGTTTATATCCTTCCCAAATAACCTTAAAATCTTTCTTGAATCTTGATCATCTTGGCTTGCACTCTCATGGAGATGGAATACTGCGAGATGATCATGGTGCGTTGTTAAAGCATTACAACAAGGTGAAGGGGAAGGGGAAGAAAACCTCAACATCGTATCAACAGATATAGGCTTCGCATGTGGGTAATCTACATATTCCTTCCCAAACAACCTAATCTTTACAATGGTAATATCCATGGCTGTATTACTCTCTTCAACCTATTATTCTAACTCTTGTATGGTATGGAGTGTGTGTTTACAGAAGAGGGGAAGTAAGGAGGACAAGGTAATATATAGATGTATTAGGATTACTTACGAACTTAGGGTTTAGTTATTTTATTTACTAATTTAATTAATTGACCATTGAAAGAATTTATGACATCTCGTTCCCCATGAGAGATATACTATTATTACCTTAATTACATTTCGCAAGACATTTAGTATTAACCCATTTTCTTTTCTAAATTAAATAATTGACCGTTGAAGTATTTATAACATTGCATTCACGTGAGAGAGATAATATAATTTCCTTAATTACATCCCGTGGGATATTGGATTATTATGTATACATGTGATTTATTACCATAAATAAGGCAGCTCCCATATATATATATATATATATATATATATATATATATATATATATATATATATATATATATATTACTTGGGGTCCAATCCATTCCAATATGAAAAATATCATGAAACTAAAAGGCGAGAGTAGGATTTTCTAACAAACAGATATGAGAGTGAAATATATAGGTATGGAAATTAGGTAATGTTGGATTGCAATTAAGTGTTGTGATGTTTACATATAAATTACCTCAAATTACACTTAACTAGTGTTTTTCTTAAATCGTATGATCATATTAGCAGGTGATGAGTTTAATAGAAAAATTGGGTGAGAAGGTGCAGAATTGAATTCTTAGATTAATATAAATACAGGGGATGGGGTGTTGCCTCTCAACCAACTAAACAAGCTCCATATATCTCACAACCTTCATTCACACTCAAGCTCTTGGCTAATTCCTTCCCCAAGTTGAACATTCTGGCAGGTCTTACGATCGGAAGGAGATATTGATCGATCGACAGAGGAAGAATCTGTAATGCCCTTTCTTATGGATACATTGACATCATGCTAAAACATGTATACATTGAATATTATATAAAAGAATAACTTACAGTAAAAAAATAATCCCTACTTCAAAATAATCCAAGGCCTTCAAGCTTCATATATATATGTTGATCAATTAACCCTTCTTATCGTACTACACTCTTTACATTCCCTTTTGTAATCACAAAATAGTGGAGTAAAAAACTTGGTTTGTACAAAATCTGATGCCTAAGTTTATGATTCAACCCACTAATTATTATGGTTTACTTCACCACACCAATTACTTTATTCCTTAATTTGCAAGTGCATCATTCCATTGTTAGCTAGATAGCTTTCCTTATAGAAAATGCACATTTTTCACCTCCAACGCTTTCCATTTCCTTGCATCATACCTACAACTTCAAATCAAATTATTAATATACACTCACTTTTGTACGCTTTTCACAATTCTCCAAGTACATATATATATTCTTGTAGCCAAGAAGATGGACCAATGTAGCCACTATAACAATTGTATAGCTAGATTTCACTTCACCTGCACTTAAAACTTCATAATAATGTAGTAGAGTCTTAATAGAAACTGCTGTCTCAATAGAGAAACCATGTGGATTATATATTAAGCAGAATGGATGAAAAGTACTCCTAATTATTGAAGTGGAGAACCAAGTGGTTGCAGATCTATTTATATATTACTCATTATAAAAATTAGGATCTATGGTTGGATCTACAACATCTAGACAACTAGCTAGATTACCTGAAGGCCAGCTTCCTAAATAACTATTTCTCTGGGTATTCACAACACATTGCACTCCCTCAAACAGCGACAATACTTCAATATTTTATTTTATTTTTTGCAATTTTTAAAAAATAAGAATTAATTTGCGATATGAGTAAAGTTTGTATTAATTTTTAGTGTTATTATTTGGACTCATCGATTTTTTTTTAATTTGTTCCCAGATTTTCTGATTGCAATGCCACTTAATCGATCTAATTCCAATTCTATATGCATTATAGTATTTCTTTAGTGTCATGAAATATTTTACACTTTCATAATTATGCACTCCCCCTTCCCATAAATAAATTCACACTTTATACTTTTGTCCATCCCATAAACAAGTTCACACTCCAAAATAAGTGTTGGTTGGGTATCAACCAAAGTCCCACATCGGTTAGACATAGGGAAGGCTATGGATTTATAAGTGTGAGATGGACTCTTCCTAGCATGACGCCTTTTGGGCGTAATGCCCAGAGTGGTAAAGCCGTGCGGGCCAATATTCGGTCCAAAGCGGACAATATCATGCTAGTGGATTGAGTGGGCCTAACTATACTATAGGCCCACATCGACATGAATCTGGATAAATTCAACAAGGGATATCAGAGCCAGGCCCCAGACTTAACTAGCCCGACCTAGGGTTGGTTGGGTGTCAACCAAAGTCCCACATCAGTTAGACATGGGAAAGGCTATATGTTTATAATTGAGGGATGGACTCTCCATAGCATGAGGCTTTTTGGGAGTGTGGGCCAATGTTTGGTCTAAAGCGAATAATATCATGCTAGTGGATTGTGTGGGCCTGACTATACTAGGGTCCCACATCGGTCTGAATATATAAGGGCCGGATAAACTCAACATATGGTATCAGAGCCAGGCCCCAGACTTTACCGGCCCGACCCAGGGTTGGTTAAGCATCAACCAAAGTCCCACATCGGTTAGACATGGGGAAGGTTGTGGGTTTATAATTGATGGATGGACAATATCATGCTAGTGAATTGATTAGGCCTAACTATACTAGTGGTCCACATTGGCCTGAATATAATAGGGACCAGATAAACTCGACAGGCAGTATAAGAGCCAGTCCCCAGACTTAACAGGCCCGACCCAGGGATGGTTGGGTATAAACAAAAGTCCAACATCGGTTAGACATGGGGATGACTGTGGGTTTATAATTGAGGGATAGACTTTCCATAGCATGAGGCTTTTTGGGCGTGAGAGCTAGTGGGCGGCTCAAAGCGGACAATATCATGCTAGTGGATTGAGTGGGCCTGACTATACTATGGCCGGATAAACCCAACAATAAGTATCGTGCTAGTGGATTGAGTGGGCCTAACTATACTAGGGCAGGATAAAAATAAGGAAATACACACAAATAATCAATATGAAATGGGTTGTATCACTTTTCTTTATAAAAATTATCTCTTTTTATCCAACATCTATATATAGGATAATTCTGGGGCTAAATTTATAGGTTAAATAGGTAGTGGGGTAATTTTTTATTTTTTTAAAAATAATTATTTAATCTTTTTTAATGATGGAGATTAATTTGTACATAAATTTAATAGTTTAAATTGTCTAGATACACCGGTGCACCTTAATTAAACTCTTATATATATTCTCTAAGTTAAGAAATGAAAATGAAAAACAGTGGCAGTTTTGTTTAATTTAAATTGTTTACTGACCATACTCCGCATATACCCTCCCGCCATTTTTCCTATAGGTGTTTTAATTTGAAAAAAATATTTTATGGTAAAAATTTAGAATTGTATTACGGTGCACCCGTGACACCGATGCATCTAGAAAATTTACACTCTTGGATTAAAATATATTTATCTATAGCCATTGAATTTTTTTTATTTATAATTTTAGAAAGTAAAACCCGCTACCATATCTGTCCATTAGAAAAAAAAAGATTTTAATAAATGCCCCATTATTCTCAACTGAAAAAACCGCCCCCATTATTCTCAAGAGATACTGTTCAGCAAAATTTTTAAAATATTTAGATTTATTTCCCTCCTTCTTATTCCTTTTCAATAGATAAAATATAAATACTGAATACAAATCCTGCCAATAAATCTTACAAGTTTTTTTTCTTCTATAATTGAAATCGAGTATTGCTTGTTCACCTTTTTGCAAGACCCAAGTGTAGGAAATCAGTTGCAGATAAGCGTGTGACCAAGTCTATTATCGAACTCAATGGATAATTCTAGACTTACTATCTAATCTAATTATGACTATTCTAAATTAAGACAAATCTGGGTATTTTAGGAGAATTTAATTAATCTAAAGATGCATAAAATAATTACTAAAAATATAAAATAGCAATAAAAATAAATATGGAAGTGTTCAAGAGAGAAGATAGCACTAGGTAATCCAGTTAAATTGGTCAAATTAAATCACTAGACAATCGGTTAGAATTCCTGCACACTTTATGGAAGCAATCACTTAATTATGTTAAATCCCTATTTTAAAGTAAACTTAACACATAAACCTGGTTTAAACGCTCAGATGCAGAAGAATAATTCCTACTCCCTTTCTAGGTACTTCATGTTAAATTCCTAATAGGCTAGAGCACTAGACTTCCCTTTATAGGTACTTAAGAATTAATTCTCAATTCCCACCTAACAATCTAAGAAACCAAATCCTCTAGAATGGTAATTAATAAATATATTAGGTGTCCAATATTAATTTTTCTAATGAATAAAGATTATATGGTCAGATCCTCTTTACCCATAACAGATTGACAAATATAATTCCTTCTATGACACAAGCAATAATCATGAACATGCATCAGACAATGCCATAATCATGACACCGGTCGTACCACCCGTCAGCAGTCTGCGCGACCTCACGGTTTTTCTCATAACTTCTTCATCCGATCTCTAATTAAGGTGATTTTTGCACTCACACGATCTTCTTTTCCTTAGCTTTCCAACCACATAAAGAAAATATGAAAAATATTTCATTTTTTTATGACACGAGTCGTGAAAAGTGGCACTGGTCGTACTAGTCGGCACAGCTTGCGCGTCTTCACCGTTTTGATCATAACTCCCTCATCTGACCTCCAATTGAGGTGTTTCTTGAGCCAGAATGACATTCTCTTCAGTGGCTTTCCAATCATATGTTACCTGATTAATTTGGATATCTACATCAATACATAAAAATCATGCAAAGAGAATATGTATTTTTCAGCATTCATTCACGATTTCACTCTTCATTCCAACTTTGCACTTTTAATCTGTTTTCCACCTAAAAACACGAAATAAAACCTTAAATGCACTAATATCTTAAATATATAAAAATTAACCATTTAGTGCTAAATATGAATATAAATTCCACAAAACAGTGTTAAATCGGACCCTAAAACATGTAGATTTCCACATTAATTAAACAAGTATATATATTATCTTAGTAATAATTATCAATATTAATATATTTCGATAAATAAAATTAATTAATATTATAGTTATACTTTTTAATTTATTGTATTTAAATTTATTTAAAATTTTATTATTATTCACTTTTTAGATGATAATTTTTTTAAAAATAATTTAAAATATCAGTTGGTCTCCTGTGTCCCGATGCACAAGGTGTGTAAGAGTACAAAATTTTTATTTTATAGGATATACAATTTATTAATATCAATATTTTTTTTAATTAAAAAGATCAGTTGAAATATGAATACTATATATGTTTAATTATAAATAAATAAATTTTTTTCTCAAAAAAATTAAGTATATATTCTTATATTAAAGAGTATAAAATTTAATTTTGGGGTAAAACTTCTGAAAAATGCAAAATTGGGTTACGATTTCCTCGAAGCATACAAACTTTAGACTAAAAAATATTATTCCCCTGAACTGTACATATATGGTTTAAGGGTAAAATAAAAGTTAATTGATAGAAAAAAATCATGAATTTTACACTTATTACAAATTACTTCCCTATTTAAAAAAATTGCAAAAAAAAACTATCATTTTTTAACTATTATTGTAAAACGCACTCAATTTGTAACTAAAAGTAGAGGTTTCTTTGGTGCATTTTATAACAATACTTAAAAGTGGTGATTTTTTTAAATTTTTTAAAGGTGGGGATTAATTTACAATATGAGTAAACTTTGTAAATATTTTTTTGCAATTAACCCAAAAAATTAACTATTGAATTATTATAAATAATACAAGTATTTTTAAAGTACTTCTTTCGTTCCATTATAAATGTCATACTTTTTGTTTTTGTTCATCGTACAATACATGTCACGTCCCAAAATAGAAACATCATAAAATCTCAAAATACTCCCTTCGTCCCACCTAAACGTCACTGGTTGCTTTTTGTGCGTAGATTAATGAGTATTATTATTATATGTATAGTGGATAGTTTAGTAGTGAGTGATGGGCCACACATGGTACCTTTTTACTAAAAGTGGGAAATAAGCACATTTGGATGGATCGCCCAATATTGTAAAATGGTGATCCTTGGGTGGGAAGGAGGGAGTACATATTAATTTCAAATTTACTATTCTCAACTCATACACATAATTACATACTTTATAGGTATTACATAAAAAAATTATATCATCCCCTAAATATCAATAAAGTTAATCAAAATATAATTTTTCTTAAACTACATCTCTATAATAATTGTGTCACTTATTCTGAGATAAAAGGAGTAATAAATAAAGTAAAATCTATGCTCATGTGTTAAGTGGTGGTAATATTTTTTTGAAATTAAGATGATATTGAGGTTATTGAATAGATGTAGTATTTTTTTAGATGGTACAAATTTTACTAAAAATGAAAAATATGAAGAAAATTGGGAGACGTGAAGTAATAAATTAGTTTTATGATTAAATATTATACTCTATCTGTCTCATTTCAGTCAGCTTTACAAATTTACAATTTGGGTTAATCTTTACATTTTCCGTTTTGATAGATGTGTCTCACAAAAAAACAATTAACATATTTTCATGGGAGTCTTTTACACTACATTAATACAACTACACATTTTAAATTAAAATATTATATCTCTCAACCCACTATACATTAGAGTAATATATTCCTTAATTTCTTTCATAAAAATCCAATATAAACATTGAAATAGGACGGATGAAATGCTGTTTTTTCCTTTCAGAAACACACTTCATGTTAATATTGGCATGTTATTTAAAAAAATATATACTATTTTTATTATCTATATCGACTTTTTTTGATAAGTTAGTAATTTTATGTATTAAATAAATTTAAAATTGTATTTTGTGGTAATGGTAAACATAAAATTAAAGTTGTTGTACTATTATTATATTGATTGAACATTTGTTTTTAGAATGAGCGCGAATTTGTGGGTTGAAAATACTATGAAATATTTTTATGTGACAAAAAACTATGAAAAACTATGAAATATTAGTGATCAAGAAGTTATGTATCCGTCTCATCATGTAACATGTTAGTGCATACCTTTTTTTAACTTAAATTAAGTAATATAATATCTTATTTACAAGTGATGAGTTTTTTTAATTGTTAAACAAACTTTTTATTCTTAACTTTAATTTAATACGATATTAAATGATGCTATATTGTTCAACTTTAAAGACATTAATTATTATTATTTTTTGTGGGGATCCACCAAAAAAAATTAAGAATAAGAAGAAAAAAAAGGCAAAATCTATATCTTTGTGTAGGATGAAGGTAGTAATGAAATGGAATCAGAATATCACACGTATTTATTAAAAGATAAAAAGAGTACTGCATTAATAAAAGTATAATAAATGCTTATTATTTATTTGAATAACAAATAAAATTCATACAGTGTATCAGTAAATAAAAAGGTCGTATTATTAATATCCGCGGAGCCTCGATACACACCCTTATTACTCAACACAACCACATTAATTCAATTTTTTAATGGAATTTTATCAATTTTAGGCCTGAATTATGGGTAAACTATAAATTCGGGGCCTGAATTATTTTTTCTATCAATTCAAGGTCTGAAATATGTAAAACTATCAATTTAAGGACTGAATTTGTTAAATATTACCTCATATTTTATCAATTAGGGCCTAAGTTTAGGCCATGAATTGATAGTTTTCCATAATTCAGGCCACTAATGGATAGAAAATTTAATGCAAGCCCGAATTGATAGTTTACTCATATTTCAGACCTTGAATTGATAAAATTCAATTTCACTGTTGAATATACCCAAAGTAGAAACTCTATGATCCTACGCCTCAGCATAAGGGCATTCGGACGAGGTTTAATGAAAAATATTTTGTTCAATCATTGAACACAAAATGCATGATTTTTTTAATACTAGTAATTTACCCATGTGTTGCACGGGGATTGATATTCGAGAAATTATAAAATAAATAAATAAATAAATATATATATATATATATATATATATACTAAAATTAAAAATATATTTTAAATATATATGTTACTTCATGCATGATCAATTTTGAACTGTACTGATTTTTAATCATTAATGATTCAAGCATAAATTTTGATTTTTCTTTTTTTTATATTTTAATATAATATAAGATAAGGATTTTATAGATAATATTCTGTTATGTATAGATGTTTTATTTTAATCATAACTGAACAAATTATATTTATAAATCTTTTTGAACTCACCTTCAATAAGTACCAAATATTACTAATACAAAAGATATGATATATATGGAATATTTTATTACGTTCAATAAATTCATTTTAATTATTTATACTTTATACATTCCTGAATACTTCACGGAAAACAACATTCTTGCAGATATCTTCATTATTGCCTACACTGAACTCAATTAAAATCTTCAATCAGTTCTTGCTAGTGGACCTTGGAACAACTACGTAGAGTTGACCATGACTGAATAATGTCCTCTTCAAATAGAGACCAACATTTGCAAGCGATTGCCCCTGGCTCTTATTTATCGTCATCGCATATGTGATAAGAGGAAACTGACGTCGGTTGAATCTAAATGGCAACCTAATATCAGTAGGGGTTAACGTGAATCTTGGGAAAAGAATGATTTCTCCAGCATTATTTCCAGTCAACAATTCGGCCTTCAGAACATGATTTCGTAATTCTGTGACTATAAATCTTGTACCATTGCATAAACCCCAAGAGTGATCAATATTGCGAAGAAGCATTACAGGCGTTCCAACTTTTATGTCCAGGGCGTGATTGGGTACCCAAAACACTTCAATGTGTTTAGGAATTTCGGTGTGTGAACATCAGCAAGTATGTCAATATTTTTTTAGCTCATCCATTTCAAAGCTCAACGACATGTTCATGAGCCTCATATTCTTTGTAAGCTTGAGAACTTTTATATCTTCCCAAAGGTAGGATGAGTTTAAATATGCTCCAACAATAACTTGCCTCGAACCCTTCGGTATGACAGGATGAATTTGACGTAAATCCCGACTAAAAACAATAGTCTTTCCTCTGAAATGACCTAGTTGAGGATCTGATATCTGCATTATATCCTTTATGGTTCGATCTTCATCATCGATGATGAGTGATATTTTTACCTATATTTTAGTATCTTTTTATATCCATTTTCGTAGGATTTTATCCGTATTTTTGTGCTATTTGGTGGAGTTATATGTTTTTACGGAATTGAGTGTGAATGAATTGAATCATTTGAAAAACAGGTGAAATCGAAGCTAAAATGAGGAAGGGAGACAAAAGAAAGAAGAAGAAAATTGGGGAGCAAGAACACGACTGCCCGTTTCAAGTACACGAGCCGTGTACTGGAAATGGGCCTGTAAGAGATGGCCGTGTTGCAACATCTGAGGCAGCAACACGAGCACCCTGTGGCCGTATTGTGGAGCACGACTCGTGTTGTGTTGTAATTTCGTGTTGACCCAGAAACCCTGACAAGACTCGACTCGTGCTGCTGCACATGAGTTGTGTCGGTGCTGGTTCAGTAAAAAAATAGAATTCTTTTAGAATACCCCCAATGTGTATAAATACCCTTCCATTCAACATTTGAGAAAGATCCACAAAATTCTCAGCTGCACACCTACCTTACACACCAATTTTCTTGATTTACACCATAATCTTCATCCCTTCATCCATACTTTGATCCTACATCATCTCTCCATAAATTTTACCATCCAAATTAAGTAAAGAAGCAAAGAAGAGTGGGTGATCACAAGAGGAAGGAAGGGAGATTCAATTGAAACCATTCCAAGGGAGTTTTCATCCCAATTTTGTGTTAATCCTCTAGTTTATCATGAATTGTAAGGTTTTTGATGTCTATGTTAAGAATCTTATGAAGATTGTAAGCTAATCTCCCTTGTGGGATTAGCAATATGAAAGTTGTTGGATAATTTTGGGATTTATTTATTTAAATTCATATGTTGATTAGGTAAATTGATTTTCTATCATTGATGCTTAGATCTTGATGTTTATGATGATTTGTGTGGTTTATTATTTTGAACATGTGATTAGATTGAGAAGTCAATTGCATATTTAGGATAATTAATTGAATCATTTCATCATAGACTTCATGTGCATTATAGATTGTGAAGAGATTGAGAAATCCTTTGTAATTTAGAACCCTTTGATATGACATTCGATTGGTTTGATCGAGAGATTGATTAATCGCATGAATGGACTCTCATTTCAAGCTTAGTACCTAGTTGGAATTGTTTGAGTGAAAACCAATTGCTAAGCTATTTTTTGGATCACATCCTATTCATTCCGAGAGGGAGCTTAGGTGAATTTAGTGTTGGCCCTTAATCTTCAATCCATAATACATATGAATTTGATACATGAGTCCTAGAATTACCACTTCTTGATTGTTGTTGATCCCACTTTCACTTAATTTGGTAAACACTTTCACTCCATCCATATTGTTTCTTGAGCGTTTGCTTAGTAATTTGTTTTGATTATTTCTATTTACTTGTTTGATCACCAACTTTCTAATTGATGAATCGTCTTTATAAAATCGCAATGAATGTGATCTCGCTTAAGCACTAGCATCGACCTTCCTGTGGTTCAATAAATTATTTTAATTAGTCATCCCAACTATACTATGGCTAATCAAATGGCGCCGTTGTCGGGGAGGCAACGGTTGCTAGTAGCTTCAAGAAGGATCATTTTGAGTGATCTTAATAGAGACATATTTTTTTTTATTTGCTTTTTGTTAATTGGTTTTAAACCTGGTTCTAATTTCTTTTCTTTGAAGGTGTATGCAAACAAGGTCAAAAGGAACACCATTGGAGCCAATTGACGTAGAATTAGAACAAATCTTGCGAAGAAGAAGAAAGGAGAACAAAAAGAGTGATACAATGGAGAACAATCAAAATGGTGAACATGTTGAAGTTGAGAATGATGGAAACGAAGGGCAAAATGTGCATGACAATGCACAAGGGCCTCAATTCAATGCTAATATTCCCCAACAAGCTTATCAAAACTTTGGAGCTATGAACAACCAAGCTTTATTTCAGCAAATGGTGCAACAAGCCATGTATCAACAAGGTTTTCCACAAGCTTATGCTCCTCAACAAAAAGCTTACATGCCACCACCACCTCCGGTTCGAAATGGAATTCACAATGATCAAAGGGTGATTCAGGATTTCTTTATGCCAAGGGCGATGCCAAATAGGATGGGTCCACCAATCCATGCCAACAACTTTGAGATCAAGGCAAGCCTAATCAATATAGTGAGAGACCAACAATTTGGTGGAAATCCGAATAAGGATCCGAATGCACACTTGGCTCAATTCATTGAGATTGCTAATACCATGAAGATGAACGGGGTGAGTGAGGATTGTATAAAAATGAGGTTGTTTCCATTTTCTTTGAGGGATAGAGCTCGAACATGGCTATCTACCATTATCTCGGGTACGTACAACACTTGGGACGAGCTTGCGCAAATATTCTTGAATAAATATTTTTCACCTTCTAAAATGCTTCACATGAAGAGCTTGATTACTCAATTCAAACAAATGCCTCAAAAGAGTTTTTATGAAGCGAGGGAAAGGTTTAAGGAGATGCTCAACAAGTGTCCACAACATGGATTCGGGGAGGATGAACAAGTTGGATATTTCTACCAAGGATTAGTTAATGGGCAAAGAATGTATGTTGATTCTTTGGCAGGTGGATCCATACTTGGTGTAATGCCGGAAAGGGTAATGAGGATATTTGAGGAGATTGATACAAATGTGTATCAATGGCCATCGGAAGTGGATGCTATAGTCTTGAGAATTTGAATCAAGGACAACATTCTAGTGTCAAAAGTGTGAATGTTGAGCCACAAATGCCAAGTGTTGAAATGATAGCTTCGGAAGTATTTAGACAAATGAGCTTGAATCAAAGCGTGAGCCAAGGAGCTAATATGGTTGCAGGGAAAGTTGAGCAAGGTGTGTCTTCTTCAAATATTGTGAGTGGGGAACAATGGGCCATGTCAATGCCACGAGTGGAAAATGTGCAATACATGCAAGGAAGAAATTACCTAGGGAATTATCAAAACAATTACCAAGGTAGTTTCAACCAAAATCAAGGGAATTATCCACCAAGTTAAGGAGGTTTCAATGGTCAAAGTAGTGGAAGCTCATACCCACAATAACAACAAAGGCAAAGTAACTTTTCCTACTCTAATCCGAGCAATACGGTTGCTTATCCTCGAGGATATCAACCGGGGGCCAAGGCACCAAACAACGAGGGAAGAGCATTGATTGATAAGTTAATTGAATAATTGATTTTATCAAACAAAGCTCGAGATGAAGCGTTGAAAAAGTCAGAAGAAGCAAATGAAAAGAGACTCAAAGCGTTGGAGTTCAATGTTGGACAAATTGCAAGTTCTTTGAGTGCTCAACAAAAAGAAAAGTTTCCGGCCATAACCGAGGTGAATCCAAAAGCTCAATGTTTTTTTGTTGAAACAGAAGAGGAAATAAAGGTTGAAGAAGGGCTGGTGGAATGTAAGATTGTTGGAAAAATGGAAGAAGTAAGCAAGAAAGAAGAGAAGGGACCTAAATGGATTCCTAAGTGGAAAATGGTGCAAGAGGAAAAGAAAGTAGAGGAGAAGGCAAAAGAAGAGGAGAACAAACGTGATTATTGGGGTATTCGAGTCACTCCATTCCCTATCCACAAATATTTGTAAAAGAGGAGAAGAAAAAGAAATTTGAAGAGCATATGAAGAATTTTAAGAAAAAGTATGAGGAGAAAAGGAAAGAAGAGTCATCCGAAACAAGTGAGTCGATGCAAAAAGGGATGCCTACGAAAGTTGGTGATCCGGGGAAGTTCATCATTCCTTGTGATTTTGAAGGGAAGAGCACTCTTGATTCATTGTGTGACTTGGGGGCAAGCGTCAACGTGATGTCTCGTGCCACGTTTAAAGACCTTGAAATTGGAGAGCTAAAACCTACTACTATCCATCTTGAAGTGGTAAATGGAGAAGTTGTGAAGCCACTAGGGATTGTTGAAGACGTTGAGGTGAAAGTGAAAGGGCTAGCTTTCCCGGTTGATTTCATGGTATTGGAAGTAAAGGCGGACCCTCGAGTTCCACTTATTTTGGGAATGTCATTTCTAGCTACGAGAAGAGCTAAAATTGATGTTGGAAGAGAAGAGTTGTCTTTGAGCTCAAAAGAAAAAGTGTCACATTTTTGTGCGATAAGGAAAAAGGAACCAAATCTCATTTGAAGCCTCCGAATGTGCCTCCGGATGATTTCATGGATCATGAATCTCTTCTCTTTGACAATTTAAATTCATTTCTTCATGATTATATAAAAATGTCAAATTCTAACTTGTCTTCTTATGATGTTGATAGGAAGAAAGCTCCGGACCTTGATTGGAAAGTTGACAAAGGAGAAAGAGGAAGTCCACTAGAAGCTCTTCTTGATGATGATTTGATGCTCGTGAGCAAGAATGGTGAAGTGGAGCTTGTTGACAAGAAGAGGGCTAAGCAAATTTTTAAAGTAAGGATGTGAAGAGAGAAGGTGGTGGACCATCATTTGGTCCAATGAGCATGAAAATTACATCCGGCTTGAAGACGTTAAACTTAGCGCTAAATGGGATGCAACCCATTCTTTTATGTTTTGATTGTTTTGTTGTTTGTATTTTGGTCTTGTAGGTAGATTGAGCTTGTGAGAAGAACGCATATGGAAGAAAAGAGAAGTGTTTCATGGATTCGAGTAGATATGTCACCACTTGTTGCAAACTTAATTCTCGACTCTTGTCTCGATTAAGTTTGGGAGGCTAGTGCGTGGTGGACACAACTTGATTCGTGTGGATGTGTATGCTTTTCTACAAGAAGATCATTGATAGAAACTACTAGGGTAAGTCCCACCACTTTTTGCAAACTTAATTCTCACCTCTTGGTTCGATTTAAGTTTGGGGAGAGAATGCGTGGTGTGACTCACCATTTGAGTGTGCTTGATATGATGATATATTAATGATGATAGGTCTTCTTGTAAAATTGTGTCAATTTTAAATTTTTTCTCATGAGTTTGGTTGGATTTTGGTATGATTGGTTGTGTTGAAGTACGTGTGAATCCATATTTTTAATGAAATTGTTGAACTAATGGTGTTTGATGAGTCTTTGAGCATAAATGAAGGGTATTGGAAGATGCATGGAGCTTGGAGCTAACGCTTTCATTACTAAATACCTATTGAGGGAGTACTCTATACCTTATCACTTTTAGTTGCTTAACATATTTGATTTGGATTTATGTGATTAGCATGCTACTTTATGTATTATGTTATGGGATGCTTACTTTTGTAATTTAGGATTTCCTTTTCAATCAAAGATAGGGATGATTGTGAGCTTAAATGTCATGGATGATATAAAATGTGTGCTTTATTATTAATGATGGGTATTTTTATTCTTGCATGTTATGTGTTTTTGTGTTATTTCTTGTTTGGTGTGTCTTTATTTTTCTTATGTATTTTGTGTGTATTTTTATTCTTATTTAGGATATGTTTGGTGATTTGTTTTTGGGATGTTGTGAGTTATTTTTGAATGTGAGTGATGACATGTTGTAGTAGTATATGATGGCAAGTTATGATTAAGAATCTCTACACTTTCGAATTGTGGTATGTTTTATTTAACTTATCAACTTTGAGATGAATATGGTGTAATAAGTTCTTTAAGGTCCAATCCATAAGCTTGTGAGAATTTGAGCCTTAACCGTGCATACATAGTTTTCTTCATGAGTGGATCGATTGAGTGTTGATAAGTTAGAACTTGCTTAAGGACTATAGGAACGAACCCAATTTGTGGAGATTAGTAACATGATTTAAGGCCATCCTTGTTATTAATAGTCATTGCCATATATTTCCCTACCATGAACATCATCCCTAGTTAACCACTTTGAGCCTGTAAGCCTTTTTATTGTGAATATAGCACATTACAAGCCTTGATTACCCTCTTAAGCCTTATATATATCCTTAGTGTGAGTGATTGAGGAGATGGTATCCAGGAAGGATTGATTGAAGAACAAAAGAAAGAAAGGAAATGGTAACAAGCAAGAAAAATGATGAAAAGAGCAAAACCAAGAGTGAACGTGCAACCTCAAAACAAGAAAATGAGCAAAGCAACAATAATATGCTCAAGTATATCAAAATCTAAGAAAGGAGGCATGCATTTATAAGAAGCTCAAGAAATCCAAGGAAAGTGATGATTAGTGCTTGTGATTAGAAAAGAAAAGAAAGGAAGAAAAAAAGTGGAGGAATGAAAGAAAGTAGCTACCTCTTTGATTACTTATACTTGTTTAGTCACTATTATCTATACTCTTCCTACCCTACCAAAGAGCCTATCATTACATTCTTAATTAAAGACCTTTTTGGATCACTAATGGAAACTTTGGTGGCTTGTGAATATAGTCCACGAGCAAGCTTATAGCGAGTCGAGCCAATCGGTTAATGAGTGTTGATTTACCTTACTTGAAAGAGTGTTGAGTGAAATAGATAACCTATGTGAGGCTTGGACCAAAAGGGACTATATTACACTATTATTCTCTTGTGATTGAACTTGTTAATTTATTATGTTATGAGTCAAATGTTGTAGGATGACTTAGCATGATTTGTAATTCTTATTGCTATTGATGTGTTATTACTTGTGTTCATTTAGTTTTTTTCTAGGTGAAAATCTCACCCCTTGGTTTATCATTTTCGTTGTTCGGGGACGCACAACACTTTAAGTTTGGGGGTGTGATGAGTGATATTTTTACCTAAATTTTAGTATCTTTTTAGGTCCATTTTCGTAGGATTTTATCCATATTTTTGTGCTATTTGGTGGAGTTATGTATTTTTACGGAATTGAGTGTGAGTGAATTGAATCATTTGAAAAATAGGTGAAATCAGAGCTAAAATGAGAAAGGGAGACAAAAGAAGGAAGAAGAAAACAGGGGAGAAAGAACACAACAGTCTGTTTCAAGTGCACGAGCCATGTTGAGTTACACGAGCCCTGTACTGGAAACGGGCCTGTAAGAGATGGCCGTGTTGCAACATCTGAGGTAGCAACACGAGGACCCTGTGGCCGTGTTGCGGAGCATGACTCGTGCTGTGTCATAAGTTCACGTTGATCTAGAAATCCTGACAAGACTCGACTCGTGCTGCTGCACATGAGTCGTGTCGGTGCCAGTTTAGTAAAAAATAGAATTCTTCTAGAAGGCCCCCAATGAGTATAAATACCCTTCCATTCAACATTTGAGGGAGATCCACGAAATTCTCAGCTGCACACCTACCTCACACACCAATTCTCTTGATTTACACCATAATCTTCATCCCTTTATCCATACTTTGATCCTACATCATCTCTCCATAAATTCTACAATCCAAATCAAGTGAAGAAGGAAGGAAAAGTGGGTTATCACAAGAGGAATGAAGGGACATTCAATTGGAACCATTCCAAGGGAGTTTTCATCCCAATTTTGTATTAATCCTCTAGTTTATCATGAATTGTAAGGTTTTTGATGTCTATGTTAAAAATCTTATGAAGATTATAGGCTAATCTCCCTTGTGGGATTAGCAACATGAAAGTTGTTGGATAATTTTGGGATTTGTGTATTTAAATTCATATATTGATTGGGTAAATTGATTTCCTATCATTGATGCTTAGATCTTGATGTTTATGATAATTTGTGTGGTTTATTGTTTTGAACATGTGATTAGATTGAGAAGTCAATTGCATATTTAGAATAATTAATTGAATCATTTTATCATACACTTTATGTGCATTATAGATTTTGAAGATATTGAGAAATCCTTTATAATTTAGAACCCTTTGATAGGACATTCAATTGGTTTGATTGAGAGATTGATTAATCGCATGAAGGGACACTCATTTCAAGCTTAGTACCTAGTTGAAATTGTTTGAGTGAGAACCAATTGTTGAGCTATGTTTTGGATCACATCCTATTCATTCCGAGAGGGAGCTTAGGTGAATTTAGTATTGGCCCTTAATCTTCAATCCATAATACATATGAATTTGATACATGAGTCCTAGAGTTACCACTTATTGATTGTTGTTGATCCCCCTTTCACTTAATTTGGTAAACACTTTCACTCCATCCATCTTGTTTGCTTGAGCGTTTGCTTAGTAATTTGTTTTAATTATTTCTATTTATGCTTAATTATTTCTATTTATGCTTAGTAATTTATTTTGATTATTTCTATTTACTTGTTTGATCACCAACTTCCCAATTGATGAATCGTCTCTATAAAATCACAATGAACGTGATCTCGCTTAAGCACTAGCATCGACCTCCCTATGGTTCGATAAATTATTTTAATTAGTCATCCCGACTATACTATGGCTAATCACTCGACACAATACCTATTGACCATAGGTATTTCGTCCCAAATAATCAACTTGCACCTTGATATTAATTCTGCAAGGTGGCTGCCTTGTTTAACATTGCAAGTGGAGTGCTCATGAATATTTATTGGTATTGTAAATCTAGAATGAGTCGTTGCGACATTGAGGACTATCTCACATCTCGCCCTAACAGCTGCAGATAATGTTTTCTAAAGGAATATTTTTCCTGTACCTCCATAACCATAAACAAAAAAGATGGATCCGTGAAGGGATAATAGAGATTCTGATATAGTATCGTATACTATTCGTTGTTCATCTGTCAACTTTTCCATTAGATTAAGATGTTCTTTCCTTATTTCAAGCCTGCTGTAGTTCATTTCAGACATCAACATCATATTCATTCTGGAAATGAACCTCCCTATCGAAATTCGGCACTTGCATACCCTCATAGTCAGCCAGGCATTTTCCTATTACTTTCAGGAGCTTATCTATCTCCAACAGAGTGGCTTCCATTAACTCTTCCTCGGTCATTCTCAAATCTATAAAAGAAAACATGAGAATTCAAAATTTTTATAAAATTTGCGTGGATTAAATATTACAAAAATTTAATACATAATAAAAGTGTAATACATATCATGATAATTCCTAAATATATTAGATATAATTTTATTAGTTATGAAGCATGATGTTAATTATTTAGATTCATGCAAATAAATGTTAAATTTTAATCTAGTAAAGAGATCAATCTTATTCTTAAGTTTTAGGATAATCTTTATTAATTTTTTCAATACATAAGCATACGATTAAATTTTATAACATTTAACATAATTAAAGATAAACATGCAGGATAAAATGTGTAACGAATTATATAAGCGCACCTGGAAAGTTTATAATTAATCCCTGATTATGAAGAATGTCGTCCGATAAATGTTTTCAGCAACTCTCAAATAAACTGTCTGGATGATTGACAGATCCAGACATTAGAAGAATGATGAATAGTTGCCTTAGCGAATGTCCAGACGATGTACGACTTGCTTCTTCAAAGCAGTTCACGTATTCTTTATCGTCATCAATCAATCCTTTTGCATAGCAATCCTCCTTGTAGGAGTCAAGTATTTCACCATTGTAGCGCCTGGAATCTTCATAGCACGTTGGACTTTTGACAACATTAACCAATATCCTGAAATAAAAAGATTCTTCAACTCCTGGTGGAACATAGTTAATTCTACCAACAGATGTGCCTCTTTTCCTTTTAACCCACTCTCATTTGTCCATCTTATAAGTAAAGTACATTGGAAATTCTGCATAAGTTAGTTCCCTAGCCTCTGGATATTTTTTGTTTGCTTCAAACCATGCAAGAAACGTGCTCTCCTTCACAGATGCCTTGTTGACAACATCAATCAGTGGATCAGATTCTTCAAATACAACACTCTGCTCACATTCCAAATGAAAGCTCAATCTCTCAACAGAAGGATAACGGTATTATATTTCATATCCATAAATTCTCCACGCTGCCTCGCAAGCAGATATGTATCTGTAATCTAAAAATATCCTGATTTCATCCACTTTGTTAGAAATACCATCAGGGTCAGCACTTTTTCTGAATATTGTGGAAATCTTATCGTTTTCCTTGAGCACATACTTGAATAGATATTTTATCGAACGTGTCTGATTACACCACTCAACATTTATGTGTGTACCGTATTTCAGAAGTAATTCCTTGTTGTGAGGAACAACATACCTATTATCAAGTTCGATTCCATTTTTGTTAATAGTTCTTCCATCATCCCTCCTCCTATACGCAGGATACCCATCCTCATCTATTGTGGTTTCTGACATAAATTTCTTAGAAAAATTCTTGGTACAAATGTTATCCTCGGACATGCATGGCGAGTTCCTTCACAATTCACCGCATGGTCCATGAATCATGTAATCCGAGACCACCGCAAAGTACTCCTTGTCTTATTTTCATTGGGTATTTCGGTAGATATAATCCTGTCGATCTCATCAACCGATGGACTATCTAGAATTTTTCGAAGGAATAATAGGATGTGTGCGTGCGGTAACTCTCATTTCTGGAATTCACTGTGTATACTACTGCATTAAGATTTTGATAATAAAAATTAGTAAGAGGTTGAAACGACAGACTTAATAGCATTGATAGTACTATAACTTATATTAATGAAAAAATTCATTATTGTGAACAATGACTGTTGTACCAAACATGAAAATTTTGATGAATAGCTTTTATAGTAAAACAACTAATTAAAAGTTAGAAGGTGGGATCATTTTATAAAATGTGTTAGATATATGAAAATATATAATTTTATCAGATTAATATATGGATATAAAATAATAATTACATCATTTAAATATATTTTTTTTCTATATCAATACCTGCCTTGACCTTTCCAAATAGATTCTTGTTTAGAAGATCATGTATTAAAGAATCAAGCTTCATTTTAAAAACTCTGGCAACAATGTCTAGTCTGTCCTCAGCTCTCAAACCTCTCGACCTAACACACATCTGTATCTCAGGCCAGTTCATATTGCATGTGAACATGATGAAGAGATTTGGATAACCCGCCCATCTACATATGGCCACTGCATCTTGGTAATTTTGAACCATGTATCGTGGACCACCAGTGAAAGTCGGTAGAAGGATAATTCTTTTTCCCTGTGTTCTTGAATCATTCTCACCTCCAAGAAAAGCATCCTGAAGACCCCTATACATCTCACATCTAAGTTTTTCTGATTCTTTCTAATCCACCTCAACCGTCCAGACTCTATCATAGTGTAAGCATCGACTATAAATTGCTGGAGCAATCTCTTGGAGTGCATTAGTGTGGATGCTTCGCAGCTCATATCTTGTAATCTAAAAGCTATATACTCTCTGAGGCTAACTCTCTTTCTTTCTCTTGTAATACTTTTACCATTTTCCATAAAGGATATATCCTCTCTATATCCATCCTCACCATACACAAACAACAAAGGATACTGTAATCCAAGGTAAGCTGGATTTAATTCATTGATCCTTCTAAGGGACCCTGATTGAGTTTCAACTACAATATCTGTAACTCACATTGCTTGATCTATGTCTCCAACGATCAAAGCGGCTACTTCCAAAGTAGATGGCATGTTGTAATTCATCCATCCTTTGCTCTGGAACCAATAAGCTTTAATTTGACATCTACACAACCATCATTAACCTTTTGTCCGACCATTCTAAACACCTTAGCAGCATATTGTGTCGATCCAACATTGACTTAAGATCCCTAACAATGCTCGAGTGAAGATCATCATTGCCATCAGATAAACTGATACATAAGAAATAATTAATTAATTAAATTCAATAATAATTGAATTGGTTGTTTTCTATTTTATAATGTATGTAAAGTTGCACTATTTTGAATAATACCTCATGACAGATAGCTTGTTTGATACTTCATTTGACGTGTCGTGAATATATAGCTGAGCAAACTTTGGAGTATCACCGATTGGTGGAGCCAGACTTCCAATTACATGATAATTCTGACCACTGATTCTGAATATTGGAGGTGATCGACCATTATTCAATGATCTATCATTCTTTGCACCCATAGATGTGAATGCAATCATGCTGTTGTAGGATCTTATGTTCTCTCTGTATTTGTCAGATCTTGAACCATTTCGATACAATAATTCTTTAAGAAAATATGGTGGTTCAGCGAGTAGAGGAATTTTAATCTTTCCATGAACACAACACAACCAAAACTTTGGATTGATATATTTTTGTCCTGATTTAAGACGCTCATCCATCCAAAACATTGCTCTACAAAACTGACATTCGTTGATTGCATCACCCAAATAATCATATGATTTTGCTGAAAATAGATAAGTAATGTATGAATCATATATAATATCCAAAAATTTTCATAAATATTAAAAGAAAAGAAATCTTATTAATCAAATTATAAACCTTATTTATAGAAAGATACTACGCTCATAAATTTTTTAATGATGAAATTATTATAAACCTTTGATTTTAGAAAGATAATACGCTCATAAATTTTTTCAATGATGAAATTATACTGATATGCTTACAATTTGTCGTTGTTCTGCTTGGTGTTGATTGATCAAATTCAAGTTCAATAATCTCCGGTCTTTGTTTCCCTAAAATATCAGTATCTTCTTCTATTGGATCATTTTCTTCATTAGCTGCGAAGCAAACTTCATCATCACTATCTTGAAAGACTGCATTACAAATTTTGCTAGAATGTGTGATTCTCTCATTTCGTTGATTTTTTTTGGTACACGCAGTGTTGAAATTTGGATCTGAAAATTAAGTTCAGATTGTAAATTAACAGCTAAGTACAACTGAACTAATGAAACAGTTTAATGACTAATAATAGTGTTGTGTTGTAATCTATTTAGATGTTTTCAACTACCATAGATACTTTTATATTAAATATAATAATTGAGTACACCTACTAAATATAAGAATCAAATAATACAGCAGTTAAATTTATTTCATGTGAAGGTTAATATTATTTATATATCATGCCACTCAAATAAAAGCAATAGATAATGTGCACTCACCATTGATAATATTGGATAATAGTCCTTTGTGATGCTCCTCTTCTGCGTACTTCAACGCCATCATCAGTTCTCTTTCTCTCATTATTTATTTCAGTTTCAAGTATCGGTGAACTTGAATGAATTTCAGCTGTTAATGTTGAATTAACATTAACATATATAAATATAAATATTAAGTATATAAGTATAATATATACCTTGAGGAGTATTTTAGTTTGGAATTTTTGTCTACTGCATCCTGGTAAGTCCTGGTTAAAAATATTGTTCATGTGAGTTGACCATAATGATGTCTGCCGAAGAGAATTCATGGTGCATCTGGTCTTATATCCCTCTGAATCAACAATATTATCTTCATTAAATGAAAGAATTAATCGTTAGCAATTATTAAACATAGACTTTAAATTGAATTTATCATTTTATGTATTACATCAGTTGGTTTTTTAAATAGATATGTATTTTGTACTGGCCGTCTTAGAAATTAAATATCTAAAATTTAACGTAGTTTTAATTATATTTTTTTAAATACATTTTAGAATTTTCAGGCTTGAATTGTTAGTGTTACACATTTCATATTTTAACCTACGTGTAATTGAAAACCTAATAAACTTAATAAATAAAAATGAATATTTTTTAGAATAGATTATAAAATCTTTGAAGATTTTGTACGCACATAAATTCATAAAAAAATATATATATAAATTGATTTGAAATACATAAATTTTATTTTAATGTCAGGATTTTGTATTTATTTTTAGTAAAACACTACTAATTTTTGAAATAATGAAATGGGCCATTAAAAAGAGAGAAAGAAGAATCTGGTTATAGAAGGGAAAACTAAAAGTTATATTATCCTATTAATATGCAGATCCAGTAATGTAATACTATATCATTAGAGTATTAGTGTATATGAATTAAAACGTTTATATATTTTCATTAAAAGTGTATATGAATTAATAGCTGTTTTCAATTTTTTTGTACTCTTTTAGACTCTTATTTTTGTTTTATTTTCACTAAAAGTGTATATAAATTGACGTTTATATATTTTTGTTTTATGTTTCAATGATAATATCTTTAATACATTTTTTTCCCAGTATAATTTATAAATATTAAATTGAATTTAAACATAGACTTTAAATTGATGGATCACTAATGAGAATACAGTATTGTTACAGTTTACATGTATTAGACAATATATGGTACGCCGTAAATTGACTAACCTTTTCGATTCTCTTTTGTCTGACGTGTCGTGTGGCTTATTGATGAAGAATTCAATCTTGGAACTAAAATTAGAGGATTAAACATAATACATTTACATTAATTTATTAAAGTAGAAATCATATATTTTGCAACTGATTTTTGTATAAAAATAAAGAAAAAATGACAATATATATACTATTAACAAACCATTGGTGATGTCGGATAAAAAATGATAATTGGGACTGGAACCGTTGTGTATCGGAGAACTCTCATAAATACATACCATATATTAATGTTGAACTTGTCTCTAATTGAATTAATATCAGGATTCTTTCCACGGTCTTTAAATATTTAGGAAAATTTAAGAAATTAGGAAACATACCAAAGATGCATTAGATGAATAATCAAATATAATAATTAAAAATAAAAACTGTTGTAAAAGTAAAACGATAACCGTTATTTGGCTCTCCATGTTGATTTGTTATATTTATTCCATTTCAAGATGTTTAATTGCTGTGGGACCACATTCTCTTGTTCACTTAAATTTGAAGAGGTTGAAACTTGATTTCCTGTCAATTATGCGTACGAAAAATAATGTTATGATGCTTAAGAAATTAAAAAACATATATAATAAAAAATAACACATCGTCTCTGACCTTGTTCTTCATTATTGTTTTTTTTCCTTTTCCTGTTTAAAATGGAGGAACCATGAATCTTTGGCATTCTTGTATGATTTGAAATTGTTCAGACAAATATAAAACCGTGATTGAGTGAATATATAATGCATAATAATCACATTTAATAAAAAATGACAATTATCGTTAAGTTACTATATATATATATTTAAATCAAATAAATGTAATTTGTCAATTTTAATAATGATATATAAATTAAGATTAATTGACATTCATTATTAAAGGAAATAAAGATATAATATCGATATGATTAATTATTTATTACATTAACATTTAAATACATCAAACACATTTAAGTGTCTGTTCGTTTATTTATTTATACAATATAACATATATGATACTATCATATGAGGTTTAAATTTGTACTAAATTGAGTATAATTTAAAAATATTAATCTTATAAATTTTGACCCAAAACCTAGTTTGACATTAACTTGCGTAATGTGTGATTTTGTAGCAAAAAAAATATTTTTTATCGATAAAAAAGCTGACAAAAATTAGAAATAAATTGTTATATAAAATAAATTATATAATTTTATTGTGTAATGCTTAAGATAAATATAATTTGCTTTGAAATTGTTCAGATTCTAATAGAACCGTGATTGAGTGAATATATAATTCATAAAAATCACATTAAAAAAATTGTCAATTATCGTTAAGTTACCATATATATTTACATATTATAAATGTAATTTGCCAATTGTATTTATGTTATATATTTATTTAGATAAATTGGCATTCATTATTAAAGGAAATAAAGATTTGATATTGATAATGATTAATAAGTTAGCATTTAAATACATGAGACATGTATAAGGGTTTGTTCATTCATAGCACGTAATGTGTGATTTTGTAGTAAAAAATAATTTTTTTATCGGTAAAAAAGAAGACAAAAAAAATGTTATTGTTATATATATATAAATAATTTATATTTGTTTTGTATCTAGAAAATCGATAATTATGAAAAAAATAATAAGAAATCTATTCATATCTTTATAATCACATAACATAGTTAAAATAATGAGCATAAATTTTTTAATATAATCTTTTGTGATACTTTATTAAAAAAAATTAATTCATTTGATCTAATATTCAGAATTTATTCCATTTTAAGATTTACTTGGCTTTAAACATGATTCAAATATGCCAACTTATTTTATAATTAACATTGATTTTAATAATCAGAAAAAATCCATTAAAAACTTTACTAATCTTTAATTTTAAGGTCATTTTATGTTCATTTGGGTTGGTGTGCACTTAGTGCAACGATACAATCATGTTAATAGGTTAAAATAGGAGTAGTGGTTTATTATATTAAAATAAAATTATTTATATTATTTTATTTAATAATTAAGTTTAAATTAAAATATTATCTAACAATTAAAATCATCCAACATAGTGTTGGACTCTTAATTTTATTAAAAGGAACCAAATGTTATTAAACTAAAAATTGAACAAAAGTCATTGAAAAAAAATTTAACAAGTAAACTTGGCATGCAGTAAATGCAGTTGCCAATTTTTTTTAAGTAAATATTGCATGCAAGAAATGCACTTACCAATTTTATTTATCAAATAGTAATTAAAAAAAAACTCAATCAATTTTCTCCATATTGATAACAACGGCCTTGGACTTGGTGATTGAAGAATTATTTGAAAAATCTCCAATTAGATTTTTCTTTGAGGTCTTTTCAACACTGTCAACATCTATAATCTCAGAATTCTCTTGTCCAAACTTAATTGGAGATTCGACTTCATCACAAGTTGATTCAACCTAATCAAGAAGTTTATAAATAATTAGAGTAAACATTTTTTATTACTTTTATAATAAATAGTTATAGCATAAAAATAATTATAAATACATCAATGAAAATCTATTTATATACCTTTGATTGTTTGGAACTATCTTGCAGCATATCATTGACAGAAGCGGATTCCTAGAATAATTTTTAAGGAAGATTATAAAATTATTTAAATATCATATATTAACTATGATTATACACTTATTTAAATAGCATATATTAACTTTATATTAATAAATATTTTTAATGACAGAAGCGATTCCTAGAATAATTTTTAAGGAAGATTATACACTTACTGAAATATCATATGTTAACTATGATTATACAGCATATATTAACTTTATATTAATAAAATATTTTTAATGATGTACCTGTCTATCGTTTATAAACCGAGAATATTTCTTTATAACATTCACATCAGTGCAGATTCTCTGAACACTCGGTTTAAACTGGTAGCGACCGGTTGACCTCCTTGATGGAGTGGAAACTCTCATCAACATCTCCTTCCCTACGATGTCCATTATTTCTTTAATAGTCGCATCCTTACCATGCTAAAAATACAAATATCATAGGTTAATCATTTTTTTATCATAGGTTAATCATTAAACCGATATATACTGTCGAGATGTTTTAGGAAAATTTTTAAAATAGTAAACTAAAAGTTGTTCAAAAAATGTTTTATAAATGATAACTGTTATGTTGCACATTATACTTGATTAATTATATTATATTTCAATAATCATAGTAGAGAATTTAATTTATTGATTTACACGTTACTAACTCACGTTAGTTGCTGTCTCATGCGATTGATTTGCACTTTCTCCAATTTAGGGATGTCAACGGACCGGGTACCCTACTACCCGGACCTGTCCCATTTTAAAGGCCCCGCCCTGGACCCGTACGGGTCTTATTTTTTAGGCCCAGACCCAGACCCAAAAGAGGCTGGTCCGCCCCGCCCCGTTCTCTTTTTTTTTTAATTTTTTTATTTATTATTTTTTTTAAATAATTTTATGTGCACTCTTAAATTACTACCTCTCTCACTTCATTATTTTCCATAACTTCAAATAATAATTATGTTAAAAAATAAAAATGAAATTTAAATAATAAAATAATTATAAAATTAGCAGTAATTAAATAGAATTTTAAATAATTATTAAAATAAAAAATATAATAAATATATTTTTACGGGTCAGGCCGGGCCGGGTCGGGTACCCGCGGGTCTGGGGTAGTACGGGACTCGGCCCTTTTCAAAATGGGTCCGGGGCGGGTCCACCCCATTTTCAATTCGGGGCAGGTATGGTCCGGCCCATATGGGCCAGGCCTAAATTGACACCCCTATTCCAATCAATTCCTTGCAAACAGCATCCCATAAGATAAAGAATGCATTGCTTGTAGAATCCATAATCAAGGCAGATAACATGTACCTGTTAATGAAATCAAAATTCAAAATAAAATACTAATTTTAAAATGATAAAAATTAAATAAATTAATTTAAATCAAATATACCTCATGTTACCAGAAACAACATTCTTTTCGCACTCCTCACAAAACAACTTATTATCTACTTCCTTAATTTTGCGTTTGCAAGATTTGCAAGCCATGTACCAAAACTCATCTCCAGTATCAACATCAAGTATCTTGCCAAATATCCAATAACTTCCCTAGAAAAATTTAAATCAAAGAAAATTATATTTGTAAAAACATTGGACACTTATCATAGTGTACATATATATAAATATGAAGATATATTTCTCAAATAAAAAATTAATAATTAGGATAAAAGTTATAATCTTGATTCAAATTAATGAAACTTACCTGTTTCTTAGTTAAGAATTCATCCATAGTGATGAGAGTTACGTCGCCACTCTCATTGGTGTTGGAATAATTACTAAGAGTCATAACAGATTCATCGTCCTTGGTATATTTTCCAGCAGATATAAGCCTACAAAATATTGGCATGTGTATTAACATGTGATATAATCTTTTTAAGTGTTAAATGGCATGAGATAAAAATAATTTTTTACCTTTCTTTGTAATCAATTATCTCCTGACAATCAGGAGACGTTATAATTTTTGACCGATTGTAGTGATGCTAAGGGAGTAGGTTTCTATGTTAAAAAAAAGAATTATTATTATGAGAATAATACGTTAATTTTTTATATATTAAGAAAAAGTAAATATTTAAATAACTAACGTTCATATTTCTTGGGCCTAAACATTTGCAGAATGAGAATATCAGGCACATCAGATATTCGATCTCTCATAGCCTTAATATCTTCCATTAGGTGTTCTTTCTACAAAGAAACACTCAAGGTATTTCTTCTAATTAAGAATAAAACCAATTAAGTCAAAATATATGATAATCATAAATGGATAATTTCACTCTCAATTAAAGAAGAGTCATACTCCACGTCTTCCAAATTAAACTCGAGCATTTTTGTTGGAGTGCCGCTGACTTGAACCATTTGATTTTTGACAATCTCTCCATACTTACCAATGACATCTAGAATGTATAGAAATAATTATATTATTACATTAAATGTTGTAGATGAATAAGGTTGCAATGGAAATATTTAAATATGATAAATTAAAATAAATACCTATAAGAGTAGTCTCATTAGTTATTTTGCCCGAAATAATATCTCCAATATCCACAAAATTGAAGGCTCTCATCAAAAAAGACTCGTCAAATAACTCATATATGGTTGTGTCCGGCATAAAATAAATCATGTTGGTGCATGGAATAATTTTTCATAGATCAGTGTTAACACTCACACAAAACTTACGAATCTCATAGAGACGACCTAAATTCAGTTTAGTTTTGAATTTTGAAGCGTGATTGCTCATAATGGTAATTATAATGCGATCACCCTACATAAAAAAAACATTTATGAAATTAAAATAACTTTAAATCAAGATTAATATTAAAAAATTTAAAATGGTATACCTCTGAGTCATGGAAAATAGTTTTGATATTTTTATCACCTTTGTAACCCTTTTCTTTACCTTCACCAAACGAACACACTTTATCTTCATGCAAAGATTAATTTGATTGACAGTCAAATCCCTGATGAGAGTATACCTTGGAGCCATGCTAAAACAAAATAGATGAACCAATGAAGGAAAATCTTTTCGAACTAGTGAGGAAATCAAACTGTGAGGTAGTTTATATATGCACTATAAAATATGTGTATTTAATTGAAATTGAAAAAGTAATTATGGAAAATTTAATCATATTTAATTGTGATTGTGATTGAATGAATTTTTCCAGTATATTTGATAATTATAACAAATTGGCTAAATATAGTGTGCACCGGGTGCATATACAAATATAAGCAAAAACATATACAATTATGAGTAAAAATGTATACAATTTAATTATTAATTTTTTTAATAAAAATTGAGTGTAGAAAAATGTACAATTATTAAAATACATGTATACACTATTGAATAAAAAGTTATACACATATGAATGCTTGTTTTTTTAATGAAAAATTTAGTGTGAAAAAAATATACAATTATTACAAAACACGTATACAAAAGAGAATAGCATGTATACAAAATAGAATAAAAAATTATACAAATATGGGTGCAAGGGTGCACCCGGGTGCACCTAATGTACACTCTAACAAATTAATTTATTAGCTTATATTTATAAAATTTAATTGATTATTTATTATAAATAATTTAAGAAAGATGAATAATATGCTTTTATATATGTTTGATATTTAATAATTAGTAATTAGTAATAGTATATAATTAATATGCACTTATTATAATTGTCAAAATCAATTTATCCAGAGTATTAATTTTAATTAAATTAATCATCGTGAGCCAGTTTTTAATATTTTGATTAACTGATTTTAAGCCTTAATAACTGATTTTCAGCCTTAAAATAAATATTTTATATATAATTAGTAATTAGTAATAGTGTAATTAATTAGTAAGAGAGTGTAATTAATTAGTAATTATAAGAGCGGGACATTAATAACTGATTTTCAGACTGTTAAAATAAATATTTTTAGTCGGATACTTTATTGTTATTGTTTATTATCATTAAAATAAAAATAAAAAAAGAACGATTAACAATATTGTAAAAGTTCAATTAATAATTATTATTTAAAAAAAATATTTCATAATATTATTAACGAAAAGTGGTACTCAATCGATGAAAAGTTTTAATGATGAAATGAACAATTTTATAAATAATTTATAGTATAAATAAAAAATTATAATATTTTATATAGCAAAAGAGATAATAAAGCATGTTATCACTTTTTATCAGTTTCACGTAAGGACTTACGTAATACGGTCTCATATGAGTATTTACCAAAGATATAATGATTGATGAATTAATAAAAATAAATTATTACTTTAAAAAAATTTATAAAATTTAATTGATTATTTATTATAAATAATTTAAGAAAGATGAATAATATGTATATATAAAGTATGAATAATATGTATTAATAATTTGTAAATTATATATGTATGATTAGTAATTAATATTAGTGTAATTAATTAGTAAATTTAATAGGGGTGTGATTGATGAACCTTCTATTGCTTTTATATGTGTAAAGATTAATTACTTAATCTATAAGGGATGTTTGTTTGCGAGTTTGAAACTCAGAATTGAAATACAAAATCCACATCTACATTTTAAATATATATATATATATATATATATATATATTCTCAATTAATACACTTTTCTCTTTATTTCTCCTTTTATAAAAATTGAGTTTTATCAATTTAAGGTCTTAATTATTTTCTTTATCAATCCAATGCCTGAAATACGTAAAACTATCAATTCAAAACCTGAATTTGTCAAATATTATCTCATATTTTTATTGATTTAGGACCTAATTTCAGGCCCCAAATTGATAGTCATAATTTAGGCCTCTAATAGATAGAAAAAATAATTTAAACCCCGAATTGATAGTTTGCACATTTTTCAGGCCCTAAATTGTTAAAAAAAAATCTACATAAATTAATATATTCTTGCGCATCGATTTGACATAAATTAAAACATACCCTATCAAAAATCCAAAACAAGCATAACATTACTATTCATATTTTTTAAAATTTTCAAACCCCAAAACAAACCTCACCTAATATTTTGGGGTGTATACAAGGATTTGAAGGTATAAATAATGGCTAATTATAGTGCGCACCCTAAGATAGGGTGCACCCATATACAAATGTAAACAAAGATATGTACAATTATGAGTAAAAATATATACAATTTAATTGTTACTCCCTTCGTCCCATAAACAAATTCACACTTTTTATTTTTGTTCGTCCCATAAACATATTCACACCCCCAAATAAGAAAATACACACAAATCAATAACCATACAATATACTTTAATTTTAAAATTGTCACCCCTTTACAACTCACATAACTTACTTTATAATTTATTTATTATCTAAAAATACCAAACTACCCCAAAAAGTAATTTTTTCTTAAATTCCGTATCTACAGTAACCGTGAACTTATTTATGGGATGAAGGGAGTACTTTTTTTAATGAAAAATTGAGTGTAAAAAAATATACAATTATTAATAACACATGTATACACTATTGAATAAAAAGTTATACACATATGGATGTTAGTTTTTTAATGAAAATTTAGTATGAAAAAGTATACAATTATTACAAAAACACGTATACAAAATAGAATAATACTTATACAAAATAGAACAAAAGTCATACACATATAGGGATGGCAAAGGGACGGGTATTTCTGGGTATTCTACCCGAATCCTAATGGGTAGGGTAGGGTAGTTGTAAATGAATTTGGGACGGGTACAGGTAGTTGTGAAAAATACCATTAGAATTTGGGACGGGTACGGGTAATGCTTCAAATATCCGCGGGTAATCCGATTATATACATATATATATATATATATATATATATATATATATATATATATATATATATTTTTTTTTTATAAAAGTTATATATGATAAGATATTTTATATATTTAATTAATAGTTATAAGTTTTATATAATCATACTCCCTCCGTCCAACGACAAGGTAGTTTTTGCTTTTTGGCACGAGGATTAAGGAATATTATTATTTAATGTGTAGTAAGTAGTTATATTAGTGGGAGTATGGGCCCCATATTTTTATTGTATTAGAGGGGATGAGTGGGTCCCATGTGTGTAAAAATAAAAGAAGACATTTTGGATGGGACGACCAAAATGAAAAAAGAGACCCTTCCTGTGAGACGGAGAGAGTATTTAATAAATATTTATTTAACCCGAATCCTAATGGGTACGATACGGATAGTTGTAAATTGGTTTGGGACGGGTACGGATAGTTGTGAAAAATACCATTAGAATTTGGGACGGGTACGGGTAATGCTTCAAATATCCGCGGGTAACCCGATTATATATATATTTTTTATAAAAGTTATATATGATAAGATATTTTATATATTTAATTAATAGTTATAAGTTTTATTTAATCATATTTAATAAATATTTATTTAACATAATACAATTTATATTATATTTATTTTATATTTAATTAATAATGTAATTTTTATTATTATACTCCCTCCTCCCACAGCAATGGTCTCTTTTTTCCATTTTGGTCGTCTCACTCAAAGGGTCATCTTTTCTTTGTTACACACATGGGACCCATTCATCCCCTCTAATACAATAAAATCATGGGGCCCATACTCTTACTAATACAACTACCCACTACACATTAAATAATAATACTCCTTAATCCACGTGCCAAAAAGCAAAAAAATACCCTTGCCACGGGACGGAGGAATTATTTATTTAGACAATAAAAATATAAATATATATAAAATAAATTAATATTAAATGGGTACAGGTACCGGCGAGTAGTGATAAATGATAATGGGATGAGTACGTGTATCATAATAAATTTTTGAGAACCACTAGGTACCACCGGTCCCATAAAAAATTCATGGAACCGGATCATAAATAAACACCATATAAAATCTCGTAGGTACTATACTGGATTTTTAATGATTTTACGTGTCAAAAACAGAAAAGAGCATGGGCTGCAAATATGCCGCATGTCCAACTAATGAAAGCACCCCTCTGCTTGTCTTTGTCCACTCTTTTCCCATTAATAAATGCAAGCACATTACTATATTCTCTCTCTTCTTCTTTTGTACTTTTCCAATGTCACTCTATTCTCTCACCTCTTTTTTATCCTGTACTTTTCCATTAATAAATGAACGTCACTGTATTCTCTTACCTCTTTTTTTTCCCTTTTCTTTTTTCCATATGCATGTCACTCTCTCCTCTTCTTTTGTACTAGAAAAATTTTGTTCAGATGAAATGTTTATTTTAATAAAGAATTATTTTTTTCAAATGAGTTGAATTGATTTATAACATTAAGTTTTTCTTTTATAAGAGTTGTACTATTGTAACATATATTTCCATATATATTGTACTTTTGAATTTTTTCTAATTTGACATTATTTTAATGAGTTTTTCTCTTATTACTGTACCCTTTAATTTTCAAAATAAAAAATTAGAGTAATCTAATTTATTATAAAAAGTAATCTAATTAATAATAAAAAAACCTTAATTTTCAGAAAATCAAAGTTTAAAATTAAAGAATAACCAAATAATTATAAAGAGTAGCCCAATTAATAAAAAAGAGTAACCTAACGTAATTCAAAAACTTATTCATAATAACCTAATTCATTCTAAAGAGTAACCTAATTCATTCAATTGAGTAACCTAATTAATGAAAAAGAGTAACCTAATTCATTAAAGTAATACATTTTAATAAAAACAAGTAATACATTAGTAAAGAGTAACATAATTTATTAAATTAATATGTTTTAAAAAAAACAAGTAATATATTATTAAAAAGATTAATACTCTGAAAATACACACGATATGTACTGTGTAGTGTGAATCAAACTTTTAATTGCTTGTGGTTTGTGAATTTTGTTATATCTATATTTGTTTCTCAAGAACACACAGAGACGGATCTACCTGGGTACAAGGGAATACAGTTGTACCCCAAAAAATTATATATATATATATATATATATATATATATATATATATATATATATATATATATATATATATATATAAGTGATTAGAAAACCATACCAGAGATGGAACCAGTGGACATAACGGTTGGTGGTCCAACCGATTCAACCGAAAGGTCCAACCGGAAAAATTAAATAATTATTAAAAATAAATATTTAATAAATAAATTACTTATTTAATATTACTATATGTGTTTAATTTAATATGGTTTGATTAAAGCCCAACCCACAATATATTAACTAATAAAATATTGGCCCAATACAGTGTTGGCCCATGTTTAAACCATATAAGTAGGCAATCAATTAGGGCTATATAACCCTCATCAAAATCATCCAGAAGGAACAGCGCCGCTTCATCTTCTCGTTCTCTTTCTCTCTCTGTCTTTCTCGTTCTCTTTCACTCTATTTTCTCATCAACATTCAGTCTCTTATTTCTGCTTCTTATTCAAGTTCATGATGTAGCTGCCCTAGTTCTGAGTTACGGAACTCTTCCATTTCTTCATCATCTACTAGGTCCAATGGGATGTCATCATTGTCTGTACCAAGAATTTCTAAGCATTCATCAATTTAATCAATATTAATTTGTATTTTTTTATTTAAGATCTATAGGGTGGCTACGGATATGTAGGAAAGGATGACAATGTTTTTTTTTTCTATTTAAGATCTATGAAATTTCTTGTCTTTTTTGTTAAAAAATTCAATCATTTTAATTAATTGAACAGAATATATAAATGTTTGTGTGCAATGCAGTTTTAAGCATAAAACCGGCAGTTTTTTGGTTCCGTCGGTTTTACCGGTTTGGCAATTTTGTCCGATCCAAACCGGTTATTCCCGATTCAATCAGGAAAATGGTTTTATAGGTTGTTTTGGACTGGTCCCGGCACCGGTTCATGATTTAATCGGTTGAACCGGCCGGTCCGGTTCGGTCCGGTCCAGTTTTCAGAATACTATATATATATATATATATATATATATATATATATATATATATATATATATATATATATATATATATATATATCACTGACAGCCGTCAAAATAAATTCCTTGGGCCAACTAAAGCCCATTTGTCTTAAAAAACCAAAAAAAATTTAAGCCTATTAGCCCATTAACTAAAAAATTGAACAGTACATATTATTTACCAAATTAATTGTATTTAAACAGTACATATTATTTACCAAATTAATTGTATTTAATATATTAAATCCAATTGATGGTTAGTACGCTGCATGCATAATAAGAAATTTGAGATTAAGGCATTTCAAGGGAAGTGGGCAGACGCACAGCGCATACACCTCTCAGCGATTTCAGACGAACAAACAAGTTTAGATTATTTAATATGTAATTATTATTGAGTTTATATATTAGTGAATTTCATTTTATATAGTATTAAATGTATAAGGGTTTATTCTAGATTTTAATTTTTTTAAAATTTATTTGTAATTTAATTTTAATAATGCTTATTTCTTAAATTTTTTTGAATGCTTTTGTTGGAATATGAACTATCTTTTAATTTTAACTTTTTTTAATCTAAATTAATATTACATGTTAAAAAAGAAATTCAAGAAATAAGCATTATTAAAATTAAATGAACTATCTTTTAAATTTAATTTTTTTCAATCTAAATTAATAATATATGTTAAATTGAAATTAGAATTGTTGAGTTGAAATGAAATAGTTGTTGATTTAATAAAAAAATTGAAATTAAAACTCTTTTTTATTTGTAAATTATTAATTTATTGTAGGACAATGACAAAGCATAAATTCATGTCAAAGAAACAAAAGACGATGACAAAGCAACCTAATCTTCGTCAATTTATGCTTAAATAAAAGAATCAAGTAGCCCTTTGCACTTCGTCAAAGGATGTCATTGTTCCTCTTAATTGTGAATCTTCTTCAACCCCTTCATCTAATTCTCCAAAAACTCAAGAAAGCACAACGGAGTTAAATAGTTTAGTTGATAGTAATAGTATCTCTTTGGAGGATGAAGAATTGCTATATGATGTTGAGCTTCTTCCCTATGATCCGGGAAATATAATAGATATAATAGATTATCCACCGAATCAACGAAATGCAGTGAGAAGGGCATATATTCTTAAAGGGCCTTGTCAACCTAAAACTCATAATTTTCCTCAAAGAGATCTAGGAGGTATGCGACGGTTTAGTTTGAAATGGTTTAAAATATATAATTGGCTTGAATATAGTATTGAGAAAGATGTAGCATATTGTTTTAGTTGTTACTTATTCAAGCATGAGATTGATATTAGTGTGGGAGGAGATGCATTTGTTAGTAGTGGAATTAAATCTTGGAATAAACCGAATAGATTTGAGATACATGTTGGTGGAGTTAAAAGTTCTCACAATCTTGCCTATGAGAAATATGTAAATTTAAGAGATTCACAAAGGAAATCTATATTACATGCTTTTAGTTGTGCAAGTGATGTGATACGAAGTGAATATGAAGCTCGTTTGAAGGCTTCACTTTCTTGTTTGAGATTTCTTTTGCGACAAGGATTGGCATGTCGAGGGATGATAAAATTAGTGAATCAATAAATAGGGAAAATTTTCTTGAGCTTTTGAAATGGCTAGGAGAGCATAATGAAGATGTTAAGAAAGTTACATTTGGAAATGCTCCGGGCAATAGCCAAATGACATCTCCCTTAATTCAAAAAGATATCATCAATTGTTGTGCAAAAGAGACATCTAAGCGTATTATAGAAGAGCTCGGAGATGACTATTTTGGTATATTGTCAAATGAGTCTAGTGATATATCTCAAAAAGAACAATTAGCTTTTTGTTTGCGTTATGTTAATGGTAAAAATGGAGTGGTGATGGAGAGGTTTCTTGGATTAGTACATGTTGGTGATACCACATCTTAATCTCTCAAAAGTGCAATTGTATCTTTACTTGTGGAACATTCATTGAGTCCATCTAAAATTCGAGGGCAAGGATACGATGGGGCTAGCAATATGAAGGGTGAGATAAATGGGCTTAAAGCTTTGATTATGAAGGATACTCCATGTGCATACTATGTTCATTGCTTTGCTCATCAACTTCAATTAACTCTTGTTGTTGTTGCTAAGAATAATGATGATTGTGGTTGTCTTTTTGAGGTAATTGCAAACTTACTGAACGTGGTTGGGGTTTCTTATAAGCAAAGAGAATTAATCCGAGAAAGTCAAGCAAAAAAAGTTGTTGAAGCCTTGAAAGATGGAGAAATTGATAGTGGATCAGGTGTGAACCAAGAACTTGGCTTGAGGAGGCCCGGTGATACTCGTCGGGGATCTCACTATAAAACTCTTTTAAATATTATTCACTTGTTTCCTATAATTCTTGAGGTGCTTGAGATGATTGGGAAAAGAGCTATAAGTTCAGAGGATAGGATAAAAGCTCAATCTGTTTTATACTCATTGGAGTCATTTAATTTTATTTTTGTGGCGCACTTGATGTTGACTCTTTTTGGATATATTAATGACTTGTATCTTGCTTTGCAAAGAAGAGATCAAGATATTTTTAATGCAATATCTCTTGTTACCTTAACTAAGGAGATGGTGCAGAAAACAAGAGAAAACGGATGGGAAACTCTCTTGGATAAGGTCACTTCAACATGGCATAGTTGTTCCCAATATGGATGCTTCTTATATTCCACGAGGAAGATTGAAGCGCTTTGTTAGACAGGTGATAAATCTCCAATATTTTTGAGTTGAAATTATAATGGTTGTGATTGATTTACAACTTAGAGAACTCAATGATCGATTTGATGAGGTTAATATGGAATTGCTTATATACATGTCTTTCTTCAGTCCTACAGATAGCTTCTCTTATTTTGACAAGAAAAAGTTACTTAAACTTGCTTTATTTTATCCTTCTGAGTTTACGAGTATTGATTTGATGACTCTAGAATGTCAACTTGATATATTTATTGAAGATATGCGAAGAGATGTCAGATTTCAAGATTTGCATAATTTGGGTGCCCTTTAAATGATGTTTGTAGAGACAAAGAAACATGTGACCTATCCAATGATCTATTTGTTTATCAAGTTGATGTTGATTCTTTCGGTTGCTACTGCAAGTGTGGAAAGAGTGTGTTCTGAATTGACTTATGTAAAAAATAAGATCCGTAATAGCATGGGTGATCAATTGCTTAATGATAGTTTGGTTACTTTTATTGAGAAAGATGTATTTTTACAAGTTTCTGATGATATTGTTATAGATCGTTTCCAGAAAATGAAGACTCGACGGTGTGAATTGTAATGGTAATTATAATTTTCTTTAATATATATATATATTTTATTGTATTTATTTTAATATTTTATAAATTTTATATTGTACACCTAATTTAAAATTTATGTATCCGCCCCTGAGAACACATTGATAATTTCTATAAGAAGTCTTTAAATACACAAATTTCTTCGTACAGCTCTTATTCATCTTTGATAAAACTTGGAATAAACCATTTGAATGAACTTAAACATGTCCACAAATATAAATGTAGAATAGGCATAAGGCATACTATCAATGTTTTATTTTAATATATAAATCTAACTAAAGAGCAAACCCATCAAACTATGATAACAACTCCCACCTAAATAAAATTCTAACTCAATTACACACTCACCTGTCTTTCTATCACTATGGCTTTAGCTGTATAAAATCAAGAAAATAGAGATAGATTTTGGTGTATCCCAGAAGGAGGTGGTAGTAATCGAGGAGATAGGAGAGTGGGCCTCTTGGGGAGTGGTTCGTCCAATTGGGATAGAGAATTATAAGAGTGTCGCTTGGTGGGGGTGAATTTGTTAAATATTATCACAACCATTTAGAGAATTAAAATAGAGTATAACTACAAATGTTTATTCTCGCACTCTTGAAACAAAAATACAATAAGCTTGTATATAATATGACATGTGTAACGAAAATTATGTGTAACCGATCCAATAATATCCGTATTAATAGCCTATTTATTCATGAGCCTCAATTATGCGTGTAACGGTAGATTTGAGTTGGAGTCTTCTATATGCAAGATCATCATCTTTCAACTGTTATATTCAATCAACAGAATTCAGTGGTGGTGGTTTTGGAGGGGAGGAAGGCGGAGGAGTGGTGGTCGGCAACGGTGGAGAGATGGAGCAAGGAGCGGCAGATGTCATCTTCTTTGAGGAATTCTTGAGTTCTCATATTTTCTATTTCATTAGTGGGAAGAGAAAAGAGAGGTTGCAAGATTCAGTGGAGAGAGAAAATAGAGGAGTGGAGAGAGAAAAGAGATGGTTGCAGGATCTAGTGGAGAGATAAATAGAGAGAGGAAATATATGGTTGCAAGGAGAGAGAAAATAGAGGATTGCACATATAAAGAGAGAGCGTCAGTGGAGAGAGAAAGGAGAAAATTGAGGATTCGTTTTAAATCTTTTTGACCCAATACACTAAAAAATCCGGTCTTATGAATTTGAAAAATAAGTCAGGCTCATTCTAGTTATTGTCTAAATTTTTTAAATAGGACGAATACGGATACGGGTAGTTGTTATTTTAATCAGATACAGATACAGGTACCCAAAATAAGCGGGTACCCTACCCGTTAACATCCCTACACATATGAATGCACCCTTACACCCGAGTGCACCCAATATACACTCATAAATAATAATAATAATATTTAAAATTAGTTATGTTTATTTAGAATAAATTTGGTCAAATTATTAATTAGAAAATGAAAATATAAAAATAATTTCAAAATATGAAAATATAATTATAATCTAATTAATAATTACTCGTAGTAAAATCGTATAAATTAAGATTCTGAAATGGAAATATTAAAATTTAAAAAATATATATTATAAGTATAAATTTGAAATAATAGGAAATTATTTATTAAAAAACTTTAAAAAGATTATACTGTAGTATATTAACATATTTTAACTTTATTTAATATTTAAATAATTTTTAGAAATTTTGATCAGATAATTGTGGAGTCATAAAAAGATAAAAAGATTTGTTAAATGTATAGTAAGTTATAAGCGTTGTGTTACTTGTGTAGAACTAGTTAATCTTTGAATGCGGTTATTATTTGAATGAATTAATAATTAAAAATTAGAACAGTAACTTACGACTTAGCCCCTCCATCCATAAACAAATTCACACTTTCTATTTTTGTTCCTCACATAAATAAGTTAACACGCACAAAAAAGGAAGTACACACAAATCAATAACCCCAAAACACACTTTAATTTCAAAATTGTCACCCCTTTACAACTCACATAACTTACTTTATAATTTATTTATTACCCTAAAAATACGAAACCACCCCCAAAAAGCAATTTTTTCTTAAACTTCGTATCTACAGTAACTGTGAACTTCTTTATGGGACAAAGGGAGTATTATACAAGTTAAATTCTACAAGTGCACCGTTACACTGCAGAATTACCCTGAAATAAAATATGAATAACTAAAATCGTGTACAATGAGTCCTAAAAAACATTTGAAGAAGGCTTCCATGTAAAATACAACTTTTCCCCCTATATCATATTTAATGTGATGTATTGATAGTAGTTTAAATTGTAAAGGGGAACAGTGTCCCGGACACAAGAGCCTTTGAAGAATTTATGTCTTAAATTTTAACAAAAACAATACATACAATTTTTCTACCTGCAATGGTTTGTTGTGGGTCACTCTCCGGCTTCTTGCCGATAAGAAGAAACCATCGGTATTAAATTCAAAACTCCCGACAGATGTCCAGTGGCGCAAAGAAGCGAAAGAATCGGTTACATTTTTCATATAAGCTCTTCTTATAGATAGACTAAAAAATCGACGAGAGTTCTTTTTCTATCAATATTCCAATAGAGCACCCACATAGAGCTCCAAGTTCTTTCGACTATGATCCTAAATCCAATGGAAGAGGGTCCGTATAATTTCCTTTCTGGGGGGCATCGTCTAATCCTACTTTTTGCGTGGAAGGTAGCACGACAATTTCTTTTCGTGCAGCTCCAATTATTTTGGAAATAACATAGTAATCGTAAAGTCTGAGACGACCCAAAAATCACTTGATCATATCATGATCCACCCTGTAAGCCAACTTGGGTATTGAGTATTTACTTAGACTTCGAGCCGAATTCTTTGCAATGGGATAGTTGCAATTCCGGGAAAAGCCATTCCTGCCCCCTCACGTCAATCACACGAGCCTCTTATCCATTCTCATTGAATCACTGCGGGGGCAAATCAAAATAGAAAAGCTAACATTGGGTTTAGGGATAATCAGGCTCGAACTGATGACTTCCACCATATCAAGGTGACACTCTACCGCTAATACACAATATATCCACACATATATGATAAACTGTATCATATTTATGCAGTATCGGACTAGAGACTCTCTTCTGAGTTATTCCAATCATTTAATTAATCTAATTCATTTTTTCATCCAAGAAGTTTGACCCCCCTCTAATTTTATTACAAATGTGATGCTCTAACCTCTGAGCTAAGCGAGCCCACATAATAGAAATTTTCTATGCATAGGAATTCAATACTATATAGTATATAGTACTCCAAGGCGGCGTATTTTTTTGAAACGAGGTCCCCCGTAACGCGACATAAAGACTTCTTATTCTTAATTTAGAACTTTTTTATGGTACGAAGGGAGTATTATACAAGTTAAATTCTACAAATGCACTGGTACACTGCAGAATTACCCTGAAATAAAATATGAATAACTAAAATTGTGTACAATGAGTCCTAGAAAACATTTGAAGAAGGCTTCCATGTAAAATACAACTCTCCCCCCTATATCATATTTAATGTGATGTATTGATAGTGGTTTAAATTGTAAAGGGGAACAGTGTCCCGGACACAAGAGCCCTTGAAGAATTTATGTCTTAAATGTTAACAAAAACAACACATACAATTTTTTTACCAAGTTAAATATGAAAATCTAATTAGCATAGATACTCGAAATATTGGTGGGTGTATGATTCGATTTAAGCACGTCTATAAAATCATAAAATATTTGAGAAGCTGGCGATTGATCCCTGACAATTAGTCTTAAGCACGTTCTTCTAACCGTCGCCAGTTCCCACCTCCAACCTTCAACGGTCACATTCTCTGAATAATTACCCTATTTTCTTTTTAAATTATTCCCAAGTTATAGCCTCCACCATATAAATATTTACTTCACTTTAAAATTGAGCTTTGAAGAAATAATGAGGGAAACAACATGATAATCTAATTCAATTCAACACAATTCATTGAATATATGTGTATATATATTTTTCTAGCTAGCTAGAAAATCATCTTATAGAAATACACAGGGAGGAATACAATATTTTAATATATAATAAATTGATCTTAAAATATATAAGTATGTGTTAGATTTGAAAATAAAGTTTTTTTGGAGGATAAGTTGTATGGAGGATGTTTCTACATTAAGAAATATATCAAAGAGGTATGACACGTAGAATAGAGAGAGAAACTATATCCTAAAAAAATAACTTAAACACTAAGAACAATGATTGGATTAATTCTTTCCCCACGTGTCAATCGACAATCATATAACTTGTGATACAGTAGATGATATATGAAAATGACGGACAAGAATATCACGGTAGATAGCTAACACAGAAAAATAGTCCCTCTATCCCCTAAAATATTATCCATATTGTTATTTTAGTTAATCACATTATTACAAAGTATCAATGAGTCCCTTAAAAGTTTTAAAATATTACATAATAGTTTTAACATTAAATTTAACCAGGTATACCAAACTACGTGTACTTCTTAATCTAAGTGTAATAAAAAAATTGATACATTGCAAGGAATGAACGGATGGATTATAAAATAATCTATATCTGTATATTGTATGTTAAATCTTAAACATTAAGGTTAAGATTTTAGATATCTCCGTTCACGTAAGAAATCACTCATCTAATAAGACACAAATAAATACATATCTAAAGCATGTGCCTTTGCACAACATTAATCTTAACCATTGACCATTGACCATTAACCATTAATCATAGTATATATTATAAGGTGTATTCGGTGGGTGACAACGTCATATGTGTATATATAATTGCCCCCATGTCCTAAGCTTGTAGGATCATAACAAATTTATTGTTAATGAAAAGTTGCATGTGAAAGTCTTAATTGAAGATGGCAGATTTAGGTTATCCTTGGCTGCTATTTTTGATCTCTCTGGTGGCATTACCCTCATCATTCGTGGAAGCCAATTTCAGGAGAAGCATGCATTACTATTGGGGAGCATCGACGTTGTCCCGGTATTCTGACTTTCCAGGCGGAGGAGAAGATGCAACGCTAATTCTTGATCAAAACTCGGGTATGCATTTTCCTATTTTGGTTACGATTCATTGAAGGAATTTGGAATTCTTAATTTTCAAATCTATCATTACAATTTATTCAGTGAGATTGTTATTTTCAAAAAATGTGTATTTGGTTCTATATGATGAGATTCATTTCAGAATAAGGTCTCGTATTTTAAGATTGGTTCCAAACTTTTACATTATTAGTCCCTTTTCTTAGAGTTTTGAATGAAAAAAGTTTATTTTTTGTCTCGTACAAAGGGACAAAAAATTCAAAACTTTCCAGACCAATTTAAATTATGGGACATTTAAAAAAAAAAAAATCCATATGCATTTTTCCTTGTTATTTTAAAATTGTTATTATTTCATTCGTTAACCCCACTCTTCAGTTTACTTTACTTAGAATTTACTATTAAGAAAGGGCCATTAATATGCTCTTTTTTCAAAATATTTGACCGTTTCTTTAATTCAAACCTATGTATCCTCTTCACTCAAACTAAGGGTCTAGACTAATGTACAAGAATATACCCACCAAAAATTTGAAATTAATAAATGGGTTAAGGATGTGGAATAAAAGTCTAAGTTTGTAAGAGCTTTTATGTGGTTTTTAAAATATACGAATAAATTGTTCTTTTGTTTAAGGTTTTAGTACGATATATGAAAAAAAAAACTTTTATGGAATTTACTACCGATTATAAACAAAATTATATTTTTCATATTTTTACAACGGAATAATTATTTTACAAAAGAATTACTAATATAATCATTATATAAATTCTTTATAAGAAAATTACCAATATAATCACTATATAAATTGATTATGAAATTATCAACCGAATTGATTTTTGTTGCTAAAGATTTATTCATCACCACTTTAATCATTAGATTTCATTGTTAATTCATTGTTATACTAATTTAGCAATCAAATTAAAGTTTTTATTAAAAGAATATTTTGTTGGTAAATAAATTTTTTTTAGTGATATACTCCGCATTTTAGTTTAATATAAAAAATGAGTATTTATACGTTGTAAGAGACACTAAAAAACTATTTTTTAGCAACGGAATTTACCAACGGAATAGCAACAAAATTGACAGTTTTCCTTTAAGGAAATACCAATAGATTTATTTTCTATTTTACCAGCGGAATTCAATCCATTGGTAATTACCAAAAAATTACTAACTGAAATATTATATAAATTATTAACAGAATTATTAGCAACGGATTACCAACTGAATAATTTACCAAATGAATTGAATTTTCATTGCTGAAAATTTACCAATAAATTATGTTGTTAATTCGTTGATAAATCAATTTAAGAACGGAATTAAGGCATTTATCAATGGAATATTGCATCGATAATTTTTTTTTTCAGTGAGAGTGTTTTATTTAATTAGAGAGATGAGACAGGAGAAAGATTTTGCTTATTGTCCAACGTGTCACATAATAAGTTTATACAAGTTTTTGTGAAGAGACGGATATGTACAATAAATATGAGACCGAAAATGTGCATATACGACGAACACATGTGTATTGCGTACGAAATTATTGAATATAATATAAACCAAAATAAGAGGCAACCAAGCATGCATGTGAGCATGTGTATTGTGTTGTATAGTGGATGAACATATGAGATGATTAATATACAAAATAAACAGAAAAACATACGAAGAATATATGATTTCTACTCTCATAATAAATTTTAATATATTGAATGAGTTCGTCCAAAAACTATTTGTACATTCCAAAAATAAAATAATATATAATATTAATAACCTTAAAATACTAGAATATTATCTTATAAAGATGTCACTTTCTTTTTATACATAATCTTGTCAAAATCAACTATAACATACACTTTTTTATATTCATCAAAAAAAATTAGTTTTGAGATAGAATTTAAAATTTTTAAATAGATAGCTATAGGATTGAACAAAAAATTTTAAGTAACTTGAGGATGAAAATGGAATTTGGAAAACTCGTAAAATGTAAAAAATTGAGGTGAATAAAAAGAGTTAATATTTTTTTAGTTGAATGAATTATATGTATGAGGTTTGAGCAGGTAGTGGAATCCAGACAAAGGAGCAGTTCCTATTTGGAAGCGTTGAGATGCATATAAAGCTGCCACCTGGACATACTGCTGGAATTGTCACTGCCTTTTATGTAAGTACATTACAATTCAACTCAACAAATTTAATTGGTTTGAATTTTCTGTGCTATTTTGATATATCATCTCCTGTGTCAAATCGTTGGATGAACGATACATAAGAGAGAGAAAATTATACCCTAATCTTTAAACTCTAGGGGTAATGGTTGGATTTAATTCCCCTGTTACGTGTACCATCACTTAACGTGTGATACATGATATGATGCACGAAAATGGTCCAGAAGATCCATACTTCACATTTTTACATTTTTATACGTGGGATCTTTTTTAATTAATAATTTCACTTAAAGATGTAATTGCATACTTGTTCTACCTCAAAATTTGTTTGTAAACAACAAATAAATGGTGGAATATTGAACACATTTGGTTTAGTTAATGCAAAGCATAAAAAAAGTAGGATGATTAATAAAGTTTTGGCAGTTGTCATCAGTTGGTGAGAAGCATGATGAGATAGACTTTGAGTTCTTGGGAAACGTGTCAGGGAAACCCTACATAATCCACACGAACATCTTTAATGAAGGTATGGGAGGCAGAGAAGCACAGTTCTATCCCTGGTTCAATCCATCTGCCCATTACCACAACTACACTATTTACTGGGATCCTTACAGAGTCGTGTAAGTCTATATCAATCCCCTCTCTTCAGATTGCAATATTATTTAATGCCGGTAAAAAGTAGGATTTCTCACTCGATGTTTGTGAGACAGGTCGATCTATTGTTAAGGTATAGTAGTTGTTATATAGGTAAAATATATTTATCGATATTATTTGCAGTGAATCGTATTAAAAAACTCTAAAAACATGTTTTAATTTATTATTTATCATACTTTAAAAAATGTACTTTAACTACGAATTAACATATTTTACTAATATAAGTTATAACAAGCATATTTTAATAACGGATCGACCCGTCTCACAATCCGTCTCACAAGAGACATTGTTAAAAAAGTATTCCCTCCATTCTAATTAATCTTCACGTTTCACTATAAAAAAACTATTTTTTACAACAAAATTTATCAATGGAATTCAATCCGTTGATAATTACCTACAGAATAACAACAAAAATAACATTTTTCCTTTAGCAATGGAATGCCAACCGATTTATTTTCTATTTTACCAGCGGAATTCAATCTGTTGGTAATTACCAATAAATTACCAACAGAATCATTATATAAATTACCAATAAAATTATTAACAACGGATTACCAACGTAATTGAATTTTCGTTGCTAAAATTTTTAACAACCACCACTTTACCAACGGATTCCATTGTTAATCCATTGGTAAATCAATTTAACAATAGAATTAAGGTTTTTACCAACAGAATATTCCATTGGTGAAAACAGTTTTTTTAGTGTTTATTATTTGCACGGATATTAATAAAAGTCACTTTTTAATTTATTTTTAGGGATAATTTGATATTTTAAAGTAATCAATAAATGATAAAGTAGTATGTTTTGTGTGTTAAAAAGGTGATGAAAAATTTAAAATTAAAGTGTATTAAAAGAATATTAGTTAGTTCCTTTTTTCTTATATAAAAGTGTGAAGTTGAAGTTGAGAGGGGGAGTATCAACTATATATAATTAGGTATAGGTATCTTTTTCTAGAAAGCTCATACTGTTATATAAAAAATAATACTTGATCCGTTCCAGGTAAATATTCACTGTTACTGTATATATAAAGTTTAGGAAAAGTTAATTTTTCATTAATTATATTAAATTTTAGGGGTTTTATAATATTTTTAAGCATATAAATTCCTATAAGTGGGTGCACATGATAATTTTTATTTTTTCGAGTTTATCCAAATTTAAGTCTTTTATTTCAGAATTTGTACAATTTTAATCTACAGTTTGAATAAATAAAGGGTAAATATTAAAAATTAGTCCTGTAAGTATGACATTTTCTAACTTTGTCATTTTTCTTTTGCAATTCTCAATTGTGGTCCTTTTTTGTTCACTTTTAGTCCTTTTGGTCCAATTTTGGTCATTTTTTCAAAATTTGATCATTTTTTGGTCAATTTTTGTCCTAAATGTATACACTTTCGGATCATTTTTGGATTTTTTTAACATGAAGGATTAAATTTGGACAAAAATGACTAAGTTTGGACTAAAAGGACTAAAAGTAGACCAAAATTGAGAATCGCAAAAGAAAAAGGACTAAAGTGGGAAAACGTCATAGTTACCGGAGTAATTTTGATATTTACTCATAAATAAATATATGAAGGAAAAAATAACTGAAATCAAACAAAATGTGTACCCAGGCCTCTTGTGTTCCAAAGTGTACAAAGTGTGTAAAGATATAACATTTTGTTCTAAAGGATATACTCCCTCCATCCCAGGCTAAAAGGGTCATTTTACCATTTTGGTCGTCCCACCCAAAGAGTCCCATTTTCTTTTTTGGACACATGAGACCCATCTACACCCACTAATACAATTAAAACATGGGTCCCCACACCCACTAATACAACTACTCATTACACATTAAATAATAATACTCTTTAATCCACGTTCCCAAAAACAAATGGGGCTCTTAACTTGGGACAGAAGAAGCATACTTTAAGAGTGAGGCTTGCGTGCGCCTTTAGAATTTAGTATTATCGGTAAGGGTACATTACTTTGTTTTAAAGGGTATACACTTTAATTAATAAAGGTACACCATTTTATTCTAAAGAGTATACACTTTTATTAATATTTTTTATTTTTCTTCAGAAAATAAAGGGTACACATATTTATACTAAAGGGTGTAGAATTTAGTACAAAATTTCAAATGCACACGGAATGTATTCTCGTGCGCCCTGGCACACACACAGTTTTTGCATGGGTACACATCTTTAGGGATGTAATCGAGTCGAGCCGAGCCGAGCCGAACATCTCCGGGCTCGAAGCTCGGCTCGAATTTTTTTAAGGGGCTCAAGCTCGATTCGTATTTTATTTTTAGGCTCGAGCTTGGTTCGTGTGTAAAATATAGAGCTCGCGAACAATTCGCGAGCTCGGCTCAAAATATTTTTACTGAATAAAAAAAAATAAACTCGAACTCGAGCTCGAATTCGGCTCGATAAAAACTAATCATTAGTTCGAGCTCGAACTCGTTCGGGCTCGTTAAGCTGAAAATTATTTATCTTTTAATTATTTTAATGTGTAAAGCCTTGAATGAGACCGTATCATGAATAACAAAATTTTATCAATAGTTTTTTTATAAAAAGTGGTATCTAGAGCTATTATAAATTTTTATAAATTTTAGAAGTATTAATTATTAATTAAAATATATATTAATAATATAACAAAAGATTTTTTTAATTAACATTTATAAGTATATGGAGCATGTATTTAATTTAAATTTTGGGGTAGGTCTAGTTTGAAACTCTTTCACGTAAATCTTTACATGAGACGAATAAAAAGTGATAATATTATTATTAATTAAAAGTGATATTCAATCGATAAAAAATAATAATAGTGTAGTGAATTATTTTATGAAAAGTTTATAATATAAACAAAAACTAACATTTTATATAGAATATAGCGAAAGTGAAAACATTTTATAAATTTTTTATTCGTCTCATGTAAGACCTTACATAAGACGGTGTCACACAAGTAATTGCCTAAAATTTGAATATATCCTTATGTTATCCCATTAACTATTATAATAATAATGATAATAATAATAATAATAAAAGGCAAATACGAAAATACGGGTGTATATAAATTCAAAATTTCTCCTTCAAAAAAAATTATAATATTAAAATATAAATAAATAATTATATTAAATTTATTTATTTTTACATATAATTATATATAAATATATATATATATATATATATATATATATATATATATATATATATATATATATATATATATATATATATATATATATATATATATATATATATATATATTAATGAGGTGTCGACTTTAAAATACTTACAATTTATTAATTACTATTAGTTAAAATTTAATATATATATATAAATACATATATTTATTCAAAATTTAAGTATAAATAAATCAAAATTAAATCATATATAGAAATAAAAAAATAAGTATAGATCTTTAAACCCATTATAAATATGGCTTTCAATTCATTATTTAGAATTAATAACATGCGTTCTTTTTTTAATTTTATTTTTATTAATTACGGTTTAATAATTTCATTACTTTCATTGTCATACTTTAAAATTTTTCTTTAATTTAAGTATACTATATTTTTAAAATTATAAATTTATATCCCTCATAAATTATATTTTTAAAGTTATAAATTTATATCCCTCATATATATATAAAAGTTTATTTATTTATGTAAAAATTTTTAAACTCTTGAATTATCATATTAATATGTTATAATAAATAACAACAACAACAACAACAACAATAATAATAATAATAATAATAATAATAATAATAATAATGGAGTAATAATAGGAAGAATGAGCATATTGACCACTATTCGAGCCTATTATCGAACACGTTCACGAGCCTATAATCGAACACGTTCGCGAGCTTTATAAACGAACATATTCGCGAATCTATAAACGAACATGTTTGTGAACACGTTCGCGAGCCTGTAAACGAGCACGTTCGTGAGCTTTCGAGCCAAACACCCTCGGGTTCGAGTTCGGCTAGAAAAAATAATCGAGCTCGAAAATCAAGCTCAGCTCGACTCATTTTTTTCCACAAACGAACTCGAACGAAATTTTTTTCGAATCGAGTCTCGAATAGTTTACGAGCGGCTTGGTTCGTTTACATCCCTATACATCTTTATACTAAAAAATATACAATTTAACACAAAACTTTAAAGGCACACGGAATTTGTTCCCGTGTGCCCGAGCACACATAAGTTTTTGTCATACTTTAATTATTAAGGGTGGTGCAACATTTTGTTGCAAAGGATATATACACTTTTATTAAATATTTTTTTATTTTTTTGAGATAATGAAAAGCACACGTCTTTATAGTAATGAATATACTATTTAATACTATGGGTGCGCGTGACAAACAAGTTTTAACCTTCCTCTAACTTTAACAAATGCATGTTCATGCAGTTGGTACGTGGACAGCATTCCGATTAGGGTTTATATGAACCATGAGAGGGATGGAATTCCATACCCAAATCAGAAGGCGATGAGAGTGTACTCAAGCATATGGAATGCGGAGAGTTGGGCAACTAGAGGAGGCCTCGACAAGATTGATTGGTCGAAATCTCCGTTCGTCGCCAAACTACGTCGTTTTAGAGTACACAATCCTCATATACATACCCCATTCTCTACTCGTCAAGTCGACCAAATGAAATGGGTCAGAGAAAACTTCATGATATACGACTATTGCAAAGATCCAGAACGATATGATGGATGGCTTCCTGGAGAATGTGTTGGCCCACTATACAAATCATCATGAACATCATCTACTTTGTTGCCTTTTCAATTCTTTGATTAATGTATAATTATTCATACTGTCTTTTGCCTCTCATCAACAATGGAGTCAAGCACAATTAATGTAATTAATTTGATAACAATATATTGGATGGAGTTGATTAATGTACAAATTCATACAATTTATTAGTGATTGACTTTTTTTTCCCCCTTTTAACTACCCTTCTTCCAGCAAAGATCAGTATTGGCCTGCCTAATTCTAATTGAAGTCACCCATTAATTAGCTCCTCTACAAATTACCAGCCTACACTACAATAAAACGTGAATTTGGCAATGAAAAATATTCTCATCCCTAAATTGAGTTAGAGATGAAAATTATTTATAGCAAATTTCGATGCTAGAGGAGCGTCGCCTACATGATTTAGGATTTTTTTTAATAAAATTGTAGCAGCACATAACTTTCGGGTCAGTTATAGCATACCCAGACGAGTGCAGCGAAATTTAAAAAGTTACAATCACAATATCAACACAGTTAAAGTGTCAGATGCCACGGATGATACTTAGGAGATGAGTTTGTTTCAGTTTTCCATGGATGATAAGGTATGAGAGTGGTACGATACACTTGAGTAAGGGAGTTGCGACAACTGGAATGAGCTCCAACTGCTTTTTATTGAGCGCTTCATGCCACCATCAAAAGTCATGATGGCCCTGAAGCAAGAGATAAACCAGTTCAAACAGCAAATAGAAGAGACGTTCAATGAGGAGTGAGAGAGATTCAGAGAAGGTTTTAGAAGATGCACACATCATGGCCTCAAGAAGTCTCAACTTTATCAATGTTTTATATAACAGTCTGGATAATGATTTGAGAGTATTAGTAGATGCATCTGCAGGTGGAACTATCTTTGGAAAGATTTCTAGAGATTGAGAAGATTTTCGATGACATCTCAATGAACTCAATACACTAGCCTTCGGATAGAGTTCGGGGAACTTATGCGCTTGGTAGAGTGACGCAAATAGAGGAGAATGTATAAGAAAATGACAAACTGGTGAAGTTTACTTCTTATCTGGAGGAGATTAGAAAGCATTTGAGTAATCTCTATATAGAGGCAGTAAAGGAAGTGACAGTGATGGAGTAGTGATGAACTTGCAAGAAGTGGAGGATGCTAATTGGGTCATGGGTCAAAGCGCACAAGGAAACAGAGGGCCGCCTAATAACGAAGGTAGAAATTGGAAGGGTAATAGGAACAATCAAGGAAATTCCAATTATAGGAATTTCCAAGGGGGGAACTACCCGAATCAAGGTGGCAATCAAAATAATCAATATGGAGGTGGAAATTGGCATGGACAAAAAAGGCATGAGAATTTCTCATATTTAAATCCGAATAATGCAGTTCAGTTTCCTGCCAACTTTGATCATGGAGCAATAACCGAGGAAGGAAAAACCAGATTTCGAGGATTTGGTTAAGCAATACATGGTGAGTAATGAAGCAACCCATAAGGCTCATGACTCGAGAATCGGCAAGTTGGAAGGAGTGATCATAGGGATGAACTCCTCATTGTCTAAGCAATTTTAAGGGTTGCAGTATTCAATTGGTCACTTAGCTTCTACTATTAGTTCGCAAAAACAAAAGGGAAAATTACTGTCTCCCACCGAGATAAACCCAAAAGAACAGTGCAAGGCCATCACATTAAGGTCTGAAAAGTAGTATGAAGTCCAAAAATTCCAACGGACAAAACAGAGGATACAGTGGGGAACAATGACCCAATTCTCCTTGACAATAACCCAACTCAAGTCAAGTTAGAGGCAAGTAGTTGATAGTGATAGGATCTTATGGTCTACGTAATTCGTTCGGGGTCCATGCACATCTAACACAACGGAATAAATTGAAAGTATTATCTTTTACCGAAAACTGGCTGAGAAGTTTGAATCTACTATAGAAACGACCTCGTGATCTTCTATTGTATTTCTATGCCTTGTCTAGACATTGTGTGAGCAACGATCCTCTAGGCGATCCCAATCCGCAGTCTCCCTCATATTTCTCATGTTTTCTCTTATCCAATGAGAAATCTTATTTCTCACCTTCAATCTGATTTAAGGCATGAATAATTGATTCAGAAACTTATAGGCTACACCAAGGACCAGGAGGAGAAATTAGGGTTGGGCCTCCCATTGGGCTTAGGCATCCAAGGTTTGCCCAAAACTTACATTTAAATCCTATAATAATAATTATGTCCACTAAACAATTATTATTGCATTGCCACCCTGATTCCAAAATACGTTATGAGCTTCTTCTTATTATGAGCCCGTTTAACTCCGTGTGTTTAAAATATACAATGCCCATTAATCAAATGAGTTACTGACAACTTAATTAATTAATATTTTATCCAAGAATAGTACCACTTAATCTTATTATCATGCAGGAATAAATCCACCTGCAGGGTTTACGTGATAATCCTTATGAACTCCTCAAGGGGACATCATCAACCTAATTTATTAGGACATGGAATCCTTCTACAATTAACACACCACAGAGACAGTACCATCTCCCAATTACTCACCTAACATATTAATTTACTATTAAATCTCACTTATTGATGAATCAAAGAAATAAATACTAAATTACGTGTTGAGGTTATTATATAGGGATTAAGAGTACGAACATCCATAATAACTGAGGTGTAGTTCTCTTATATAGTCAGTATAAATCAAACAACCTCATGCGGTCCTGCTCAATACACACAAAGTGCACTAGTATAATTTTATAGTCAAGACAAAATAATATCAAATCACACTACAACCATCCCAATGAATTATCCCCGTTTATATCGATTGTGAACATCTGTTTATACTTTATAAGGAGCTGATAATATGATCTTCAGTGTGATGCCACACACCATATTATTTAAAATATAAAGTAAATAGACTATTAAATCTATATATAAATAAATTATAAGATTCAATCATTTGATCAATGATTCTCATTTCAAATATTGTTAAAATATTGTTCATACTAAAGTTATACTTTTGGTATACAATCCAACAATCTCCCACTTATACTAAAAGACTATGCTGCCATGTCAATGGTGGTTATGCTACTCAGGAGTAGAGTGCGCCAGATTTTCTAATCTTTGTCTTCTTCTTGCCTCCCTTCTATTTTTAATTTTACGGATTAGGGCTTCCGCGAGTGGTTGATTTGGGTTGTTGATTATTCATGCGTGAGTGGCATGTACCATATTGATACTGGTGATTGATGGTTATTTGTAAATTTGATGTGATTTTGATCACCAATTCAATCCAGTGATCGATTTCTTTGCAAACTTAGTTTCGACTATAGTTTCTATGAGGTGTGATGTTATTACCTCATCAAAGCACTAAGAGTATAATCTTTTCATTGTAACGTTTTCTAGGGGAGTTAATTTTTTACTGTATATTGATACTTTAACAAGTTTTGATGTGTCAATTTTTTTACAATTTGCCTAGTGTTCAGTAGTGTTTAATTATTTTTGCAGTGTGACTGGAGTTTCATGCATGATTTATAGAGTCTAAGTTGAGGCTCTCTAGCTATTATTTTGGCTTGATATAATGCTTAATATTGTTTTGAGTCTGAGTTCTGCATGGGATGAAGAAAATCACGAAAAATGGATCGTCATATGTCCGATAACGACCAAATGATCTTAGTCAAGTGGCTCCTCCTCTAGTTGAACGATATCTCAAAACTCGTGTTTTTCAATTCTGAGCACTTTTTCCTATTTTTCTGTATAAATATGCTCAAATATCCTCAATAGCATCTGATTCATGGATTTTCCGTAAACATCCCAATTTATCTTGATAATAGACCAAATCATACTCAATTTCCACACAAATCAAAGCTCAAAATATGTGAATTATCACTCTCATTAGTCAATTGCCATACATCTGATTCCCATTCCTTCTACATGACCATAAAAAACTTTCACCTTAAGGTCCTTGTAAATGATCTATTTGATTATCATCCAATGCAATCTTTGTGACAACAACCTTTCCCTCATTATACGATTTCTCGTAATAGGTGGTACTTGTGCTCAATGTGTTTAATTGCCTTATAGGCTCGTGATTCCTTTAAGTTTGCAACTGCACTATTATTATAATAATAAATTGTGATAACCATTAGCAAACTTAGGAATTACATCCAAGTCTATTATGAATTTTTCGAGATATACAGATATTTTGGCTGCCTCATAGGCTCTAATTTATCATTTTCCATGGTAGAGTTCGAAATGCATTTCTACATAATACTCCTCCATTTTATGGCTCCACTTCCAAAATATACACATAACCTTGAGGTGGATTTATTATCGTCCCTATTTGATTTGAAAAATTGAATCTATGTAACCTACAAGAAGTAAGGAATCTATAAGGTAAGCACACATATAATTTCTAGTCCTTTCAAAGTACTTCAAAATATGTCTTATCATAATTCAACATTCTTGTTTCGGGTTATCTTGATACCCACTGACAATGCCATCGGTAAAACAGATATCCATTCTCGTGCATAACATTTCATAAATTAAGCTTCCTTATTTGACAAAGCATAAGGAACCGTCTTCATCTCCTTTATCTCCTTTTTGTGATTTAAGACACATTTCCTTAGATAAAGTCACTCCATTTATGAAAAGTACAAAACCTTTCTAGGAGTTGCATGCTAAAAATAGCAAGGATTATATCATTATACGAAGCTTGAGATAAACTCAACATCCTTTCTTGAGATCCTTATCACCATGATCGCAAGAATATGTTTTGCTTCTATTAAATCCTTCATTTCAAACTACTTTATCAACCATAACTATACGCTTGACAATACTCTTTCATTGTTTCCAATGACCACGATACCATCTACATACAACACAAGAATACCACCACGTTTCTGTCACTTTACATAGACAAGACACATCTTCGCATATCTATACAGGTGGATTTCTTCTTCAAAATGAATATTTCATGATCTTTGAGCTTGCTTTAGTCCATAAATGGACACTGATGAGAGTGAAAAAGTATTTTCATGTCCAATTTGATACCTATTTGAGTGTAAAATCGATATTATTTGCACAAATTTTAATAATTTGAATTGTTAATGACTAAAAGGTGCATGAGAGGTATTTTTGTGTTTTGATAGGAAAAGGATCACGAACACAAAGTTGGAATGAATGATGAATTCGTACTACTTGCAAGCAAGTAGACGTCCATTTTCCATAATTTTTCAGTATTTTATGGAAGTCCAAATTGGTTATGTCATGATGGTTGGAAATATATGGAAGAGAAGAACATTTTGGTTTAAGAAATACTTCAATCGGAGTTGAAATGAGAAAGTTATTATCAAAACGCTGATGTCGTGCAAGCTGTTCCTACTCAGCACGATTGTGCCACTTTTATAACCCTTTACACCTTCAAATGTTGGAGTTTTTGTGATTTCTTTATATTTATAAAAGACCAAGGAAAATAATATCACATGAGCGCAATAATCATTCAAATTGAAATCCATATGAAGAAGTTATGCTCAAAATCATGGAGTTGCGTAAGGTGCCGATCTCAAAACTGGGCAACCTTGTTCCTAAACGGGCACCGCGACAGGCAATTGAATTTATGTCTCGTTTTTAATAAGGCACACCTGCTAGATACCGTGTGCATTGCCCATTGCCATGTGAAGAGTGCCTGGTTATTACCGATGCGTATATTCTCAACCCATACAATGCGTGGTAGCCCACCACCAGGTGTGATACCGTGTGCCATGCCATGTGCTGAGCCCATTGTCATGTGATTTGTTGGGTGATTCAAATGATGCCGTGTGGCCAATATTTACACGCCATGTTATTTATTTTTGACCCAGACCTATTCCATCCATATAAATACTTTAGTTCTGATTTCCACTCCTGGACAAAACGAGAATTCACGCCTCACACCTTCCTACAGTGCCATATTTCCTCCATCATTCACCACCTTCCATACATCCATTGGAGAGATGATCGGAGTTGTTACTTGGATTGAAGACAGAGATTACAACGGAGATCGTGATTGAAGAATCAAAGTCCTCAAAAAGGATTTATTATTTTTCAATTATTTATCTTTGTTATTTTAGCAAAATGGTTATGGTTAATTACATCTTTGTGATTTTCCCTCGTAAATTCATAGGCTAAGTTTCTTGTTGGTAATGTTAGGGCGTTAAGACAGTTTTGACTATGTGATTTATTTGCCCTAGGTTTGGATTTATTACTTTGCAGAATGTTTATTTCCTTATTGAAAAGGATATTTTGAGACTTCGTATTATTGTGTTTTGAGTTTTGATTCCTTTAATTATTCATGACGGTATCACTGATTGATAGTTGATAGGATTCCTTATTATTGCATGATAACTGTTGTTTCCTGTGGTAGTTTTAGGAGATTGACCTATAATTCTTAAGACGGTTAGACAATCAATTTAAAATACTAATTACTTGGTAAAGCATTATTATTAGGTAATTGGTAAGGGGACAAAAGGAGTTAATAATTTAGTACCTAGAAAGGGAAGAACAGTGCTCTAACCTTTAATGGAACTCAGCATGAAGTACCTATAGAGATAGTGAGAATTAATTCATTATCGATCCTAGAATTTGCAACTCATTTTAAGTGTTAGATCCTATCCGATCAAGCTGATTTAACTAGGCTTAGTGATCCTCTTATAAACATCTGCAGGTAATTAATTTTGGTCTAGATTAATCAGTCACATAGGTAAGCTATTTGCCTAAGCATTATCAATTCTCTATCCTTGAACTCTTAAATCATTTTCTCTTGTGTGATTTACTTTCTTCGGATTAGTTAATTATTTTATTTCAGTTTTTATTAGTTAATTAATTATCCTTACAAAAATCCCCGAACTTGTCTTGCAAATGAATTATCATATATAGAATTATTTATTATATTTATAACTATCACGTGGGAACGATAATTTAACATGGTCACACGCGCTATAATCGATCTCTTACACTTGAGGATGAAAATAAATAGCAATCAGACACCTTTAAGCTTACGCACAAAACACTCTTTTCTCTTTGCGATGAATCCGTCTGGTTGCTTCACATAGATATTTTTCCTCAAGACTTCCATTCAGAAAGCTATCTTGACATCTATTTGCCATACCTCATAATTCATATAGGTACCAATAAATAAAAGAATTCGTATAGACTTAGGGATAGTTACCCGTGAAAAGGTTTTCTCATAATTGAATCATTCTTTCTGAGTATACCTTTTTGCAACAAGCCTTATTTCGACAGTTTTCACCTTACCGTCTGATCCTCTTTTATTTTGTAGACCCACATATATCCAATGGCTTTTACACTATTTGGTGGTTCTACAAGCACCCAGATCTAATTTAAAATCCTTAGATTCTATTTTAGAATTCATTGCTCTTTGATAAGATTACGCATTTCCATCTTATAGTGCTTTGTCGTACCCATAGGTCAATTTTATGTTCACCAGGGACCAAGTCCGACGACTCTCTCAAAAAATGAATCTTTTCGGTTGTCTATCGACACTCCCACAACGATGAGGCGCTACAGGTAGTTATGTATCAGATGTGACTTGCGGTGCAATTACTTGTGGTATATCCTCTTGTACAATTGGTACTATACTTTGTTTTTTTCCCTCTCACAACCATTAGAACAATTTATTCATGGGTTTGTGGTTCATTTCATAATCCTTTTCCAAAAATCTAGTGTTCTAGGTAATAATCACCCTCTGATATTTTGGACTATTAAATAAACCACCATTCATTCTTCTAGGATATCCCTCAAACAGACAAACATGTATAAGACATCTAACTTATCAATATTTCCTTTAACACATGTGCTGAAGAACCCCAAATCTGAATATGTTCAAGATCCACCTTATGCATAATTCTTTGGTAGTAGAAGGTAGTAATTTAGAAAGTACTAGGTTTGTAAGATGTTATTTCTAGGGCATACTCAAAATTGAATTTAGTAATTTCGAATAACTCGTCATTTATCTAGCAATTTTCATAAGAGTCTTATTCCTTATTTTCGCTACACGATTTAGTTGGGATTTTTCCGGTGTATGCAATTGGGATTCAATCACATCCTCTGATAAATAACTCCTAAACTATCCTAAGAGGTACTCGTCACCACAATTAAATCACAGTAACTTGATATATTTTTCATGAGACTTCATCGCATTAGCCATGCATTTTCTTGAATTAATCAAAGTATCAAAACATGCGGTGCATCAAATAAATATATCGGTATCTAGAATAATACTCCCTCCGTCCCCTTGATACGTATCCATTTTGCCATTTTGGTCCATCCTATTACAAAGTATCCATTTCCTTTTTAGATTGATGTGACCACACATGACCCCACACTCAAAACTAATACAACTACCCAATACATTTTAAAATATTATTTTTCTCACCTTAAAATATATTAAATTATTATAGTCCTTAATCTACGTGCAAAAAGTGAATGGACATATTTTAAGGGGACAGAGAGAGTAATCAAATAAGGTGACCAATATTCATAACCACCTCTTAGTTGGATATTCTTAGGCCCGCATAAATCAAAAAGAACAATTTCCAAAATATATTTTCCTCTATACCCCTTTGCTTTAAAAGAATTTTAATTATTTTCACTTCCAAGCAAGATTAGCAAGTCAGATAGTTTCCACTTCCAATAAACCCAACGGTCCATCAGCTATCAACCTTTGAATCCTACTCAAGTAAAATGATCTAATCTTAGATGCCAAAGATATGTTTGGTTCCTTTTCGAAGGTTCATTTCTCTTATTAAGATTAGAAGAGGACGCGTTATTAATTTAATTTGTTGCACTGAGGGAGAAATATGATTTAAGAGTGTACAAATTATCTACCAACGTACCATAACAGATTATAGCTCCATCTTTCATCACAATGACCATGCCATTTAAATGAAATAGAGTATCCATCCGTAATAACATAGAAATTGAAGTCAAATTCTTTCTAAAGGAGGGTACGTAACAACAATTTCTCAAAATCAACAGTTTATTCCTATCATAAGATAAATAAACAACTCCCACTGCAACAGCACACACACACACCAAAATTATATACAATATCTAGATGACTAGCTGTTAAAAATAACAAGCTTCCGATCATGGAACGATATAAAGTCTCATCAACCTTTTCTCCAATCTTATCCTTACTCAACTTCTGTGAAGATCCCATAGGAGTATGAGAAATTTTAGAAATTTCTAACCCAAAATGTTTCACAAGATTTTTAGCATACTTAGACTGAGAAAAGAAAATCCCATCTTGTGATTAACGTATTTTCATGCCAAGGAAAAAAATAAGATCACCAACAAGACTCATCTCAAAGGTATTAGTCATAGCTGACACAAACATCTCATTTAACCTAGAAGATGTAGATCCAAACACAATGTCATCCACATAAATCTGTGCAATAAGAATATCATTTTTTTCATGCTTAATAAAGAAAGTAAGAACTCTGTCAACTGGCCATACCATGCACGAGGTGCTTGTTTCAAACTATAAATAGTCTTTTTTAATCTAAACACATGTAATAGTTTAGATGGATCTTTAAAACCTTTAGGTTGTTCAACATACACTTTCTCATTCAATATGCCATTAAAAAAGCACCCTTGAAATCCATTTGAAACAATTTTATCTTCAGAAATCATACAATAGCAAACACAAATCGAATAGATTCAATTCAAGAAACTGGAGCAAGCGTATCATCAAAATCAATACCTTTAACCTGAGTATATCCCTGAGCAATTAATCTAGCTTTGTTACGAACAATGTTCCCACATTCATCAAATTTGTTTTTAAATAACCATTTAGTGCCTATGACACTCTTTCAGCATGTCCAGGAACCAAATACAAAATGTCATTTCTTACAAACTGATTTAGTTCGCCATGCATGGCCTCAACCCAAAACTCATCTTTCAATGCTTCACAACCATTCTTAGGCTCATGCATAGTTACAAAACAACCAATGTTTACAAAGCTAGTTAGAGAGGACATATTGACAAATTTAGATAGATCATCCAAGTGAATCGTAGATAAACAAGATGGTCTAACCATGTTTTTGTAATCAACTGGTTCCTTTCGATGTGTAGTGATTCCTTCACTAATATTTCCAATGATCAAAGAGGATGGATGATTCTTTTGAATCCTACTGAAGGCTCTTTTCTAGAATCTTTGAATGTATCATCAGGAAATTCTGGTAAATTCGAAACAGAGGATGTTGCTTCATTTGTTCCATCATCCTAAGCAACATTTTGTTCCTGGATGTCTGAGTTTTCCAGTTATCTACAAGATCTGGACCTACTATTTTCTCAGCCATACCTGTAACACTCAACATATCATCAAATACAACATTTATGATTTCTTGAACTATCCGATATTTCAAATTAAAATCTCTATACGTACGACTATTTTGAGAATATCTGAGGAAATTGCATCGTTCGTTTCTGGAATCAAATTTTGTCAACTGCTCATGGTCATTTAAAATGAAGCGAATGCATCCGAAAGCATATAAATATTTAAGATTTGGTTTCCTATTGTGCAACACATCGTAATAAAAAATGTTTTGAAATTTTTTTTAAACTAATATGACACAAGCCATTTCTTGAAGAGTACGATTTTTCTCTCAATAGTTCCATTTTCTGAGGAATTTTAGAAAATGAAAATTCATGAGAAATTCCCTTTTTATCACATAAAGTTCGAAACAAATGATTCTCAAATTCTTTGCCATGTTCACTTCTTATTCTACATATCTTAAGATTGTATCTATTCTCAATTTCATGAGCTTTTCAAACACTTCAAAAGCTTTAGATTTTTCCTTTGAAAAATTCATCTATATAAAACGTGAGAAATCATTGACACATACTAAAATATACATCTTACCCCCAAGACTTGTTACCTCAATTGGTCCCATCAGATCCATATGAATGAGTTCAAGACAACGTATAGTAGTGCAATGTGACAGCATTTTGTGAGACACATGAGTTTGCTTACCACGCATACAAGGACCACACACATGTTTTTCTTGGAAAGATAAAGTAGGAACACCTTCTACGGCATCATACTTAATAAAATTTCTCAAGTTTCTGAAATTCACAAGCCCAAGTTTGAAATGCCAAATCACAGACTCATCAATATGTGAATTAAAACAAGAAACATGTGACTGGACCAAGTAACAATTATCACTAGATCGATTTCTAGTTATAATGCAAACATTCGATTTATCAAAGACATGACAAGAACTTTTATAAAACATCACATGAAGTTTGTCATCACATAATTGACTTATGCTAATTAAATTAGCATAAAGACCTTCAATATATAGTACATTAGACAACTTAGGGAAACCTTCGACATTCAAACAGCCTTTTCTTACAAATTTTCCTTTTGATCCTCCTCCACACATAACTTTTCCTCCATCAAACACTTGGTAGTCCTTCAGATACTCCATTGACCTAGTCATGTGTCGTAAACATTCACTAATAAAGTGCCAACAACCTAGAACTGCAGCTTTCAGTGAAGCACAAATCATGTTACATAAGACTTTTGGAGTAATAGAGTATATTATGTGATGTTCCAAAGAATGTGCTAACTTTTTAGAAAACTTGTGTTCATTCTGAAAATATCTTTAAATTTTAAAACATAAATGCTTAATATGTCCAGGAGAAAAACAATAATGTCATATAAATCTCTTTTTCCAATTTTTCACACTACAAGATTTTTTCTTACTTTTATCAAAAACTGAATTATTGTACCCTAAACAAGTTCTGCCTTGTTGAGCGGTCATGAGTATGTCATCCAGATCAGAAGTACCTTTACTAAAATTTTTTAAACTCACAATAGATGAATCCAACTTGTCTTTAAGATTTGAAATTTCAAGATCCTTTTTAGTAAGAGACACTTCTAATCTAGTTATGACATTACGTTGCTCATCACACTCATGATCAATATCAGACAACCTTTTTGGAGCAAGTCGTATTTCTCATGAAGCTTTAAAAAATCAGTTTTTAAATAAGAATATGACTCATCTTAAGAAATGAATAAGATAGGATTTTATTCAACAAAACCAGAAACATACCTTTCATTTGAGCCATCGGATATTCCAACACAAGAACCAGCATCTGAGATATCCTAATTTCAATTATATACATATGCTATCATAACATACTGATCATTCCTTTCTTCACTCTCTTCTCCTGATTCATCAGACAACTTGGCTTTCATATTCTTTTTCTTCCATCTTCAACTTAGAGCAGTAGGACATTCATTAGCATAGTGTCCCATTCCTTGGCAAGTGCGACACTATACAAATTCAAAGTAATCTTAATCATACTCTACTTCCTCATTCTTAGGATATGATCCTAAATTCTTGAATGATTTTTTAAGTTCATTCCGATTAACATTTGATTTATACTTTGCCTTTGGTTTGAAATCCCTTTTCTGATTCGTTTACCTCTTGACGCTTGAATTAAATTTCTTAGACAAAAGTGCCACATTATCTTCCTCTTAATCATCTTGAACTTTCTCAGACTTACTAGCTTTACCTACAGTGGAATCTACTTTACCTTTTAAAGCTATCATTTTTCCTTTAGCCAATGTCTTCTGTTGTGAAATATTCATTTCATAGGTTTTAAGAATACTCGTGAGTTCGTTCATTGAAAGAGTGTATGTGTTATGAGCTTCTTCAATAGCAGACATTTTCACATTGAACCTTACATGAAGAGTTTTCAAGGCCTTGTTTACAAGCCTTTCATTACTGGTTGGATCTCAAAGAGCATGTGCCTCATTTGCTATATCATACAGCTTTTCAACATAAGATATGATATCCTCATCATCCCCCATATATAAATTTTCAAATTGAGTTCCCAGAAATCTCAATTTTGTGCGACGAACACTATGTCAGCCTTCATAATGCTTCTGGAGAATATTCTATGCACCCGTAGCTATTATAATGTTAGTAATCAATTTGAATATGTTAGCATCAATAAACACAGAAATAACATAAAGTTCTTTGAAATTTGGACTAGCCAATATTTTTTCTTCACGAGTCCACTCATATTCAGGCTTTATAACAGGATCATTATCTCCATCTCCTAGGAGGAGACCATCCTATAAGGATACTAATCAAGTCGATTCATCCATGGATTTTATAAATTGATGCATTTTGATTTTCCAAATGAAATAATTTGTACTATCAAGGACAGAAGGATGAAAAGACGCATCCATCTAGACACACAACAAAAACAAGGATCTATACAAAGTGACGTCTAGTAGTGGCTCTGATACCACTTGTTAGAACTTAGTGTGTGTACTTAGTAGAAATCTGATTGGAGTGTATATTGTTATATATAATGTTACAATAATTACAGTAATAGTCCACATCGGAATAATAAAAGGAGATAACAACAAGAGTATTTTCAAAACTATCTGCTAGGTGTTTCACTAGTAGAACCTTCAGGGCAAAATGCATGTCATTGCTAATATGTTCAAGAACAAATACAAGTTGACCTTTTACAAGAGTATTTTCAAAACTATCTGCTAGGTGTTTCACTAGTAGAACATTCAGGGCAAAATGCATGTCATTGCTAATATGTTCAAGAACAAATACAAGTTGACCTTTTACAAGAAAAAATTGAACACAGACACACTTCAAGGAAGTGACAAACTAAGAGAGAAACTAATTATCTCACACCAACAATTATCCAAATTGTGGTTAACACCCAACCAAAGAGACAAGTGTCCGACTAACTACTCTCAAGTACAAACTGGATAGAAAGTACTCTCAAACGTAAACTCTTAAGTATGAATAGAAAATACTCTCAATCTCTACTGAACAACTCTACCATTGCATCTTATTTATAGGCAAATACGAATGGATAGAGTTCAAGGGAGTTTGCGACAATTATCCTTCAAGAATTTAATTATCCGCCAATATTTGAAATATCCGCCAAGCTACTTCCGCTCTGAAAAACAAACGAACTCAGGCTGATCGCATCTTATCTAACTTTGAAATTTGAAATCCCATGATAATCTAACAGTAATCCTTATCCAATAGGCAATCTGAATTAATTGTCGCGGGATTTGTTGTCACAATCTGAAAAAAATAAATTAGCAAGATCAATGCAATTCATTATTTAGCAAGATCCACAAATTGATATAATTGGGCTCTTGGTTGAGTACATTTTAAAACAAATTTATTCTCCCTAGGTGGATGGATCGATTATCATCTTTTTTTTTAATTTTATTAAAGAGTTAGTGGATCGGATAAAGTTAAATTTTTGATCCAATGCAAAAGTATTATTATTATTATTATTATTATTATTATTATTATTATTATTATTATTATTATTATTATTATTATTATTATTATTATTATTATTATTTAATTAAAGAGTATTTGTAAGGTCTAATTATTAAATAAATAATGTCGACACACAAGTTAAGTTATACCTAAATTTTATTCTGGAAAGTACATTCATTCACTGTTGCAAAAACCGGTGTAAAATCATCTCACGTAAGCTTTTAAGTGAGTTGGATAAAAAGTGATAATATTATTATCACTTTCGCAATAATATGTTATCACATTTTATTTATACTATAATTTTTTTATAAAATAGTTTATTGCATTATCATGACTTTTCATTAATAATATTATTAATTTTTATTCGTCTCACATAAGGATTAAGTGCTGGACCAAAGTGATATACTCCCTCCGTCCCGTTGAAACATTAGCGTTTACTTTTTACACGTTGATTAAGGAGTATAATATTATAATGTGTAGGGAGGTGAGAGAAATAATATATTAATATAAAGTGGATAGGTGTATTAGTATGACATGTGGGTTCATGGAGAGAGAAGTAATTAATATGAGTGGGTCCTCTTTACCAAAAAATGAAATGCACACTTTGTATTGGGACGGACCAAAATGGAAAAACGCGTACGTTTTAATGGGACGGATGGAGTATTAAAATTTATAAATAGATAATGTATTTTCACAATTCATCACATGTAACACTTCTCAACAAACAAAATTAATTCACAAATTTTGAATGTTCAATCCGATCATGATGTGAGGTATAGTTCTCCAAAACAATTCATGTGAATTCTTAAATTGACCTACTTCTAAGAGAGTTAAAAATAAATTTTTATTTGTTGTTTTATGTAATGCAGCAGGTGCTAGATACTGTTACAAGATATAAGTTGTTTTATTTTGGAAGATAATTCCAAAAATGGTAATCAAACCAACAAATTACAATACAAGTGAACTAAAAATGGTAAATTATGTATTACACCCTACTATTATAAGATATAAGTTGTTTTAATTTGCTTCAACAGACTTCATGATTCTTCCTTTGAAAAGGTTAGCATTGCGGGTTGACCAGATATGGTATTAAAAACTATTCAAATAAGATGATGACCATTTCCCTGAGCATATTAGCAAGACCATAAGTGTCTTTGTCAAGATATCTATACATCAAAGTGATGTTAATGAATGACCTTCTCTACCTTATTGAAATATTGAACTTGAGTCGACACTCACTTTATTGAGAAGCTCAGTGACCAAGTGAGCTAGCCCAACCTAATTGGTTGAGTCATGATGCGTTAAACACACCTATGTATGCGTTGATTGGTAGGGTTACTTACCATCCAGCATATACAGTAGATCAGTATATGATGAAGCAACCCAACACACCCATCAAAGCTATAATTAATTAATAATAATGACTCCCTTACTCCAATAAAAAGTTTACAATTATGGAGATTTTGACTTTGAGAACAATTATTTTTTAACCTTTTTTTTTCCTTTAAATAATCAATTGTGAAGGTTTGTTATCATAATATTTCAAATTTCAAATTAAAGTGTATTATAAAGTTTTTTTGGTTTAATATATTCTTTTATAAGTATGAAAATAATTTTCAAAAAATAAATGAGAAAAGTACAAAATTATTATAGAAGTACAAGAAAAATGACAAGACTTGTGTAAGACCGTCTCGTAGTATTTCTTCTATTAGATGGATAAGAAGTGATAATATTTGTAGTGAAAAGTGATACTCAGTAAATAAAAAGTAATAATAGTGCAATGAACTATATATTTCATAAATAATTTATAATATAAATAAAAATTAACAATATTTAAAAAAAATAATAACATCTTTAATAAAAGGTAATAACTAATTAAAAAAAAAAGGTACAAAACAGTCTTATCGTGAGATAATCTAGCCCTATTAACCGAAGATAAAGTAACCCAAATATATAATTTATGAATATTGTGTGATCTCATCTTGTCTATATAAAGCAAAAAAGCAAAGTACACACCAACCATCTCTCTATACCTTTAACCAGCTAGCATTATATTAGAAAGATCTTAAGATGGGATTAAGAGGAAAGTTGATTGCTGCAATAGAATTCAAAGCTGGAGGAGATTTGTTCCATGAAATTGTCAGGTTCAAACGACATCATATTTCCACAGCTAGCCCTGATAAAGTACAAGGTTGTGAATTGCATGAGGGTGATTATGGACATGTTGGCTCAATCATTTGCTGGAGGTACACATGGTACGTGTTTCAGTTTTCCATTTTGATTTATTCCAATTTAATTTTTTTTTGTCAAGTGTGATTTACACATAACAATTATTTACTCAATATAGGACTCACACACATTAATATAACTACCCAATACATATTAAATATTATACTTAGTTCTTAATATATTATCAACTAAAATATTATACTCCCTCTGTACCTTGGTAAGAGTCACATTTATTTTTCGACACATAGATTAAGGAGTATTATTATTTAAAGGGTAGTGTTTAGTTGTATTAGTGTGTGTGTGGGCCCAATATTCTTAATTGTATTAGAGGTGTAGGTGAGTCCATATGTCCAAAAAAGGAAATGGAATCTTTTTGATGGGAAAATCAAAATAGTAAAATGTGACTCTTACCTAATTACGGAAGGAGTATCTCTTAATCTATATGCAAAAAGCAAACGAATTTTAGTAAAGGATAGAGGGAGTATATTATTAGCGATAAATTTACTTTTGCATCGCTAACATTGGCTACTGAAAACACAGTTTTATTTTTTTTCCATTAATTACCATTGCGCTTATTCTCAATAACCATTTTTCATACATATATATTCGCTTAACAAGCCAAATTATTGTTTGTATTAGATTTTTAATTTCACTTTTTAAGATAAATGACACGAGAAAAAAAAAAAACCTTTTATGTTGTAAAATATACTACATAATTAATGGAGTTAAAATCATTTTTCGTCCCATAACAATATGAAATTTTTGATTCTGTCCCAAAAAAGATATCATTTTCAATTTAGTCTCATAACTTTCTATATTGGCCAATTTTTGTTCCAAAATCACCGGAATTCAGCACGTGCACCTCACATGACCCCTCAATTTGGGGCTTTCCGGCGATTTGGGACCAAAATTGGCCAATATAGAAAGTTATGGGACTAAATTGAAAATGATATCTTTTTTGGGACAGAATCAAAAATTTCATATTGTTATGGGACGAAAAATGATTTTAATTTAATAGTTGAACCCTAAAAATATACTACCTTCGATTTTTTTTATAAAATATTAGTAGCTTCTATTTATTCCATTACCTTTGATGTTTTATCATTTTTTAATATATAAAATTAAATTATATAGGATATATACCCTATGAGACCATGTCAAGATTTGAAATTGAGGATTAAAACTTAAATTAATATGAGAGATGAATTTTGTACTATGAGAACATACTTTTTATATTATATTATTATTTAGATTATATTATATGAGATGAATACTTTTTAAATACTAAAAATCTAGATAAAGAATAGTTTATATATATATATATATATATATATATATTTATGAAAATTTTCATGTAAGGATCCAATTTTTAAGTTAGGTCTCAATTTTAGTTTCCATTTAAGAAATGTCTCATTTCAAGACTCAATTTTACCTTTTTTCTCAAATTAAGGTCTGTCGTAATTTTATTTTTTTCCGAATTGAATATATTTTATAAATTAATATAAGATATTAATAAAAATAACATATTTAATTTTATGATTTGATTTGAAGGTGTATAATAATATTTTTAAATTTTTTTTGTATGACTTGAAATGAAAATATAAATTTCATGTAAGTCTTAAAATGATAAAAAAAATAACAAATATAAAAAATCAGGCCTTAATTTGAGAAATGAAACTAAATTTATATCTTAATTTGAAACACTTATAAAATTAGGTCTTATTTTAAGACCTAAACTAAAAATCAAGTCGTCATAATATATATATATATATATATATATATATATATATATATATATATATATATATATATATATATATATATATATATATATATAAATTGTGCTAAGAATTTAAATAAAAAATTAAATTGAGTTAAAATCACTTTTGATCCCATAACAATATATATTTTTGATTTTGTCCCAAAAATGATATCATTTTCAATTTAGTCCCGTAACTCCCAATATTGACCGATTTTTGTCCCAAATCGCCGGAAAGCCCCAAATTGAGGGGTCACGTGAGGTGCACGTGCTGAATTCCGGTGATTTTGGGACCAAAATTGGCCAATATAGAAAGTTATGAGACTAAATTGAAAATGATATCTTTTTTGGGACATAATCAAAAATTTTATATTGTTATGGGACGAAAAATGATTTTAACTCTAATTAATGTGTAGTATGAGACAAATCGACCCTTTACTACAAGGTATTAATTTTCAGTTTAAACCTCCGTTTTATGATATACGAGAGACTAAAGGTAAATGACTTATTCTAGACTAGATCACCTGTTTAGGCTGTTTCAAAAAAAATTACTTCATCCACTGTTTTATATAATACTTGTATTCTCTTCTTATATTAATACCGTCTTACAAATTTTATTATTTTACTTCATCTACTATTTCACTTATTACACTATTTGAAGGGAGAATTGAAATTATCACAAATTTTACATTTCAATATCTTTACCAATAATTAATAATTTTTACATGAATTTTAATCGATTAACACTTTTTAAACTTTAATATTCCTACCTTGCAATCCTAAATACCAAATGTGTCTTGTAGATAAATATGTAGGTGAATATATAAGTTCTAATATCCGTACAGATGTCGGTCGGTTCTAATATCAGAACATATGTCGGAATATATCGGTATCCCTACCTTCATCTACCCATATTTTTAGTATGAGTAAGTATATCAATTCCAATATTAGTACGGATATCGAAGTTAACTGTTATTTCAATTCATCAATTCATCAGCAACTCATAAAATAAATAAATAAATAAAAAATATAATAATATTTTTAATAAAAAATTATTCTAATGAAGACTAAACAAAAGGTCTAGCTCACACATTTATTGTGACATACACCACAAAATAAGAACATAGCTATATTTGAGAAATTCTCTGAGAAGGGTTATGGGTGTGAGACGGGTCAATCCATCTATAAATTATGCTTATTTGTAGTTAAAGTATGTCAATAATAAATTATATTATAATACGCTGAAATCATACTTTAATGTATAATCTAACATATTTTAGAAAACATACTTTAACCACCATTAAACGTATTTTATCTAAATAATATACATAATTTAACACGTCTCACAAATCGACTCTGAATAGCATCTCATAAGAGAATTTTTCATATTATTTTCAATAAAAATGGGTTATCCAATTAAATTATTTCATTATATATAAACTCATAATAAAATAAATAAGAAAGTGATAATAATATTTTTAATAAAAAATATACTTAATTAAAGCAAAATGAACTAATTTAATTCATCAATAACTCATAAAATAAACGAAAAGTGATAATATAATATTTTTAATAAGAAATTATACCTATTCACACAATAATAAAGGTCTTCTAGCTCACACATGATGAGGAATATTTTAACATTATTATAAGTTGAATTACAGATGGGAAAGAGAAGAAAGCAAAGCAAAGAATAGAATCAGTGGATGAAGAGAAGTTGATACAACTTAATACGCTGGAAGGGGATTTGATGGAGGAATACAAGAGGTTCTTGGTCACAATCCATGTTGAGACTCATGAGGGCATTGATTTGGTTACTTTTACCATAGAATATGAGATGCTTACAGAGGATGTGGGCCACCCCATCTCTTTGCTCTCCTACTTCATCAACCTCACCAAAGACATCGAGGATCATCACATTACACAATCGTTCCTGCGTCCATGGGAGAAGAAGATTTTATTGATGAAAATTACATCAATGATGAAAAATAAACTTAAATCTCATATAAACAATAATCTTAAGAATCTTAGAAATATATGGATGATTATGTGAACTGTCATATCTTGTCTGTATATAAGCACTTTAACTTGTAGAACAAGTAGCCACGAGTAACTTACAAAGCCAGTTACTCTCCAATATCCAAGCCAATATTCATAAACAATTACGGAGGTCCATTCTTACATCAACACTCGATCATATCCCTTGATATTATATGTTGATCCACCAATCTTCATCATATATATTTGTATTGTTGACTTAACGTACGCAAGCAAAACCATGCAAGCCTATACTTGTCAACAGTTTCAATATGTCTTGTTTAGTATATTAAATTATTATGAATTAATCATTTAATATCTATTAAACTTAATTAACGTAATTATTGGGATTTGTGTTGTTTTATCTAATATTTCCTCCATCCCACTCAAAGGGTTACTTTTTTCTATTTTGGTCATCCCATCCAAAGGATCATATTTCCTTTTTTAAACACATGGGACCCACACACATACAAATACAATAAAAATAAGGAACGTCACTCCCACTAATACAACTACCCACTACACATTAAATAATAATACTCCTTAATCCACGTGCCAAAAAATAAAAACTCTCTTTGCCTGGAACGGAGGGAGTATATACTACAAACTTTTATAGGAGAGACTGAGCCCGATAATATAACAGGATTTTCACGTATGTTGGGCTTTTCCTTTCTTTAGCCCATGCATGTTTCCATAAATTTTCTCTCATGCATGCACAAGTAAAAAGGATTTGAATTTTTCATTCCATAATTTGTATTTTTATTGGATTTCATAATATAAAATATTATATTTGTATATATTATATTCTACAAAAGATCATTAATTTTTTGGTATATGGCGTTATTTTATAGAAAGCAATTATGAAATGTGTCATTAATTTAAAGGTGGAATATAAGATGAAATAGCAAACTAAAATAGGTGATTTGAGTCCAAGCAAAGGATCAAGAGTGGACAAAAATAACTAAATTTATCGGAGGACCAATATTGAGAATTTACAAAACTTGAGGAGTGAAGTTGAATTTGGCCTATATATTATAGATGACCAAAATTGTATTTTCCCAAAATAGAATCCCGGGCCCTTTCCAACGGATGGAGGAGTATTTTTTTTTTTACAAAGACTTGCGAGACCGTCTTAGTAAGGACTTACGTGAGACGGATAAAAAGTGATAACTTCAATAATAAAAAGTAATACTTTGAAAAGTAATAATGTTATTTCATAAATAATTTAAGAGTTAAATATTTGTTTGGTCCCGTAACTTTTTTTCTTTTTAATTTTAGTCCCAAAAAAGATATTTGTTTATAATTAGTCCCATAACTTTCATTTTTCTTTAATTTTGGTCCAATTTTCGCCGAATTTGCCACCTGTTTCCGAAATTGGCAAGTGATGCTGACATGACGAGTCCAACCAGCCAAATATTGATGAAGCTTAAGAAGAAGAAGAAGGATAACACCAAAAATTGCAAAATGTTTATGTATGGGGTGACTATAAACGTTTTTGCAATCTTTGGTGTTGTCTTCATTCTTCTTCTTAAGTTTCATCAATCTTTGGTTGGTTGAGAAATAATTGGACTAGCCACGTCAGCATTGCTCGTCGGTTTCCGGCAACAAGTGGCAAATCCGATAAAAATTGGACCAAAATTAAAGAAAAATTAAAGTTATGGGACTAATTATAAACACATATCTTTTTTGGGACTAAAATTAAAAAGAAAAAAAGTTACGGGACCAAACAAATATTTAACTCACAATTTAAAGTTTAAATAAGAATTGATAATATTTTAAAGCTAAAATGTTAACTAATATAAAGTGTAAAATAGTCTCACGTAAAACGATCTCATGCAAAACTTACCCTTTTTTAATCCATGGTTTCATACTTTTAAGAAGACTAATATTTTATACTCTTGATATCTCATAAAACACTTTATTTCATAAAATATACATGAAGCTTCTTATACTAAATAAATAAAACAACATATGTATTCAATAATCTAAGTCTAAGACCTGATAGAATCAGCCAATATATATAGAGTGCAGTTAGGGGATTGTCGTCGCTAGAATCTGAATGTATGTATCATGGTGTGGTATAATGGTGGATTGCATTGTAGCATTTGAAACTGGTACAGTTCCATGTTTCAAATCATATCCCAAGCTAACCCCATTTGAAATTAGGTATGTACGTCCTTTACCCACAACTCAACGGTATATATTACGAGTTAAATTTTTATTTTGTCTCATAACTATTTAAAACTTTAGATTTTGTCATAAAAAAGATATTTGTATCGATTTTATCCCATAACTATGAGTTTTCTTTCAATTTTACCCAATTTTTGCCGGAACCCTCAATTTTCAACGGATACTGGTCACGTGCGTTTCATGTGACTGATGAATTTGGGGGTTCCGGCAAAAACCTAGGGTTCCGGCGAAAATTGGACAAAATTGAAATAAAACTCATAGTTATGGGACAAAATCGATACAAATATCTTTTTTGGGACAATAATTAAAGTTTAAAAAATTATGGAACAAAAAAAAAATTTTAACTCTTGGGTTAATTCCTAAAAAATTCACCATCTTATTGTGAATTTTCAAATCTATCATGAACTTTTATTTTTGTCAATTCAATACAAAATCTATTTAATATTTTCAATTTTATTACTACCTTTTATTTTGTCAATTCCATACGCGATATATTTAATATTTTTAATTCTATCACAACTTTTATTTTCGCAATTTCATACCCCACTTATTTTATATTTTCAATTCAATTCAATTCATTATTATTATTATTATTATTATTATTATTATTATAGTGTTATTATTATTAATAATAAAAGTTATTTAAAAATTAATAAAAACACACAAGTCGATCATTTATTTTATAAGATTTTTTATGTATCGTTGTTATAGTAAATTAACATTCAATTAAAAAATTATCTTAGTTGGTCGACCTTTATGTAAAATTATTTTCAACCACAAAAAATAAAATTCGATTATTATTATTATTATTATTATTATTATTATTATTATTATTATTATTATTATTATTATTATTATTATTATTATTATTATTATTATTATTATTATTATTATCTTTATTCGAATTTATCGCTATTGTAAATCCACAACTCTAATAATAATATAATATAAATAAAATTATTTATTTAAATTTAAAATTTTATGGCAAAGAAAATTAATAGCTAATTTAAATTTAAAAATAAAAAATAAAAAAATTGGATAGAGTAATAATTCCATTAATTAATAACTATATAGTTCTACTTTTATAATAATAATAATAATAATAATAATAATAATAATAATAATAATAATAATAAATTTAATTGAATTGAAAAATAAAATAAGTATCAAATAGCAAAAAATTAAAGTTATGATAGAATTAAAAATAATAAATAGATCGCATATTAAATTGACAAAAATAAAAGTTCGTGGTAAAATTTAAAATATTAAATAGTGTATCAAATAGCAAAAAATAAAAGTTGTGATAAAATTGAAAATAATAAATAGATCGTATATTAAATTGACAAAAATAAAAATTCATGAAAGAATTAAAAATATTAAATAGATCATGTATTAAATTGACAAAAATAAAAGGTCGTGATAGATTTGAAAACCCCCAATAAGTTTGTGTATTTTTTGGGAATCAACCCAAGAGTTAAAAGTTTTTTTTGTCCCATAACTTTTTAAACATTAAATTTTATCACAAAAAAGATATTTCTATCGATTTTGTCTCATAACTATGAGTTTTCTTTCAATTTTGTCCAATTTTCGCCGGAACCCTAGATTTCCGTTGTAACCCTCAAATTCATCAGTCACGTGCAATGCACGTGATCAATATCCAGCGAAAATTGAGGGTTCTGATAAAAATTGGGCAAAATAAAGAAAAATCATAGTTATGGGATAATATCGATACGAATATATTTTTTGGGGCAAAATCTAAAGTTTTGAATAGTTATGGGACAAAATAAACTTTTAACTCTTAAGCAAATATAGGTGGCTGCAATGTTTTTTTTTTAATTTTATTTTTTTATTTAAACCTTTGGGATAAGATTGTTGTTAATAGTTAGTTCACCAAGCACTCATATTTCAAGACATCATTCATTTTAGTAAGGAGTCTAGTGGACAGGTGAGCTAATTCATTACAACTAATTTCCATATAAAATAATACTTCCTCGAGCCACTTACAAGGTATTCATTTTACCATTTTGGGCGTCCACTTCAAAGGTATCTATTTCTTTTATTTAGTACAAATAATACATTATATGGCCCACCACTTCCCTCTAATACATCTACCCATTTTGTGACGGAGCTTTTCCCTCACTATAGTGACGGAACTTTTTGTGACAGATTTAATGACGAAAATAGTGACGTATATTTTGTGATGGAACTTTTTCCTCACTATAGTGATGGAAATAGTGACGGTTTTTCTGACGGATTTAGTGACGAAAATAGTGACGAAATTTTTTATGATGGTATTAGTGACGGATATTTTTGTGAAAATTATTTAAATTAATAAGAAAATTTAATATAAATAAATTATCTGATAAGTTATTATCAAGTAACACTATAGGCCACATGGTCACCTGACTAGTCATAAGGCTCTAACATTATAACAAGTTTGGTCTTTGATTCTGGCTCGGTGCGAATAAATAGAAATGAAGGAAAGGTGCCAATCCATCACTAACGAGTGATTTTTTTTCGTGAATTTGTAATTTTATTGGGATTTCATAAAAAAGTTATATGATCATTAAATCCTTGTGATATGTGGCGTGAATCTAGAAAACAATTATAAAACGGTCATTCATTTAAAAAGTGGAATACAAGATGAAATACCAAGCTGAAATAGGAGATCTCAGTCCAAGTAAATGACCAAAGTGGACAAAAATGACTAAATTCGAATATCGGAGGCCAAATATTGAGAATTTACCAAACCTGAGGGCTGGAATTGGATTCGGCCTATATATCGACTATCGTAAAGGACCAAAATTGATATTTTCATAAAATAGAATCCCTTGCCCTTTCCAATGGATGGAGGAGTATTTTTTTTCTTTTCTCTTTTTGGCAAAGAATACTTGCGAGATTGATGAGAGTAAAAATAAGCGTGTTTGATTGTCCAATTTAACAACTTATTGATGAGAATTTTTGTTATATATTAGCAAAAGTTTCTTATATTCATTATATGTGAGAAAACGGTGCATTTGAGGTGTTTTATTGTGTTTTAAGTGGAAAAAGGATCAAAAGTGCAAAGTTGGAGAAAAAGTGCAATTTGTGCAAGGATGCTGAAAAATGCACGTCCAAGTGATTTTTCTGTATTTTTTTGGAGCTCAAAAGTAGATGTGTGATACATGGTTGGAAATCCACAGAAGAGAGGGTCATTTTGGCGTAAAGAACACCACAATCGGATTCTAAACGAGAAAGTTATGAACAAAATGGTGACGTCGCGCTAGCTGCGCCGAACAGAAACAGCTGTGTCACTTTTCATGGCATTTTATACCTTCAATCTTGGTGTTTTTGTAATTTCTTTATGTTGATAGAAAGCCAAGGAAGAGATGATCGCGTGAGCACAAAAATCACTCAAATCGGAGGTCGAATGTGGAAGTTATACGTGAAACAGTGAGATGGCACAAGCTAGTTCTTCCACAACCAGTGGTCAAACCACTGGTTTGATCAAGCCATTTTGGTCGAACCAGAAGCCTGAAGTGCGAAAAATTGATGATTTCGATTCGATCATAGTTCAACCAAGCCTTAGGTCGAATCCTAGGTCGAACCACATGTCTGGAACGTGCCGGATCCTATTTTTACTCCCCTAGTGCGTGTTTCTGCGTGTTTTTGTCATAAAATGCCCATCTAAGGTCCATAAAGAGAGCTTTCAAGTATTAAAGGGGATGTAGATCACACCAAGAATGAGATTAGATTAGAGAAATCATATTGAGGGAGAGAAGACAACACAATCATCCTACACCCCACAAGGGGGGATCACCCCCAACCATCATCCACATCCTTTCCTCCATCCATCCATCACTTTGAAGATTCGTTCGTGGAATTAAGAGAAGAACCAAGAGGAGAATTCAAGACAGAGAAGGACGCGACGACGCCCACATCTAGGGTTTATACGTTTTCTAATTTATCTTGTAATTTTTCAGACATCTGGGTAAGATCTATCCAACCCCTATGATTGTTCTTCGAAACACCATGGGCTAGGCCCTTTTGGTAGAACTAGAGTTGTGAACGTATTTACGAATTAATTGAACTTTTATGTGTAAACTCCATACAACACTACTTGTGAATTTATTATATATATGATTGTGCTTTCTTAATACATATTCACGGTCGTTTTGTGCATCTTCAATTGGTATATAAAGTCTAAATATATATCCTGATCGTAGATTGAGTGCATTCACCATTGAACAGGATTTCATTTTATGATTCTAAGTTTGGGGACTCCAAAACTTCATTAGAACTATCATATATGAATACTTATTAATTGAATTGAATTCGAGTTAGTAAGAAGGATAAAGAGGGTAATTTTATAGTACATATAAAGGGAGATCATATTGGGTTAAATTCTAAATGTGGGAAATAATTGATACTGATAGTACCTAGAAAGGGGGGTGAAATTATATCTCTTGCTCCGAGGTTATTCACACATATTACACGCATATTTACTTGTGTCTATAGAGTAGATATGCATGGTTTAGTGATGCGTCAATATTTCACAAGGCAGAGTTGGACATCAACATGCGAAAGGGAGATTGATGAGTGAAACTGGATTATCCTAGAGCTACCTATTCTCCTACTTGATCCACTTTCGTAATTCTTCTAGTGTTTATTTATTTTAATTATTATTTTATATTTTTGTTAGTAGATTAATAATTCAAACCTCAAACTTAATTGCCAATCCTCTTAATTAATTTAGTAAATAAATAAATTGATAATACATCGTCCTTTGTGTTCGATAATTCACTTGGTCGCTTACTTAAGTTGCGACTGACATCCTTAATACTTGGGGATTAATTTTATGTGCAAAGAAAATACGCATGAAGTTCTTGGCGCCGTTGCCGGGGATGGTTGTTATTATTGATTTTATTATTTCTAGTTGATTAAGAATTTTATGTGTGATTATGTTTTCTATCTAACCTTGATTTTTTCTGAGGTAACTTGTGCACTTGGAAAACAAGAAGAAGGAAAGAAAGGAATAAAATATTGAGCTAAACATGGCCGGAGCAGGGCAAAATCCGAATAATGTTGCTATGTGTGAAATTTTCACGAACTATGGGATTGGCAACATGGGGTTGATAGGAGCATGGGGGGAAGATAATGATTTTGAAATACATCTCGCTCTTATTAACATGGTGGAGAAGAATCCTTTTTTTGGAGGTTGCTTTGAAGATCCATATCAGCATCTCCGAAGATTTCTTGGTTATGCAAACACTCAGAATAGTAATGGAGCTAATGATAATGCTAGGCGGATCGCCCTATTCAAGTTTTCATTGATTGATAAGGCGGAAGCTTGGTATGAGACTCTTGATGCAGCAGACTGCACTACATGGGACCAACTGCAGCAAATGTTCTTAGAGAGATACATGCCACCCTCAAGGATCTTTAGAATGAAGCAAGAGATCAGCCAATTTGTTATAAATCAGGGTGAGAAATTTCATGAGGCGTGGGATAGGTTTAAAGGAATGCTCAGGAGGTGCCCACAACATAGGATGCCCAAGCTGAGCACATAAGTATCTTCTACTATGGATTGAATTGTGAGTCACGTGTTTTTATTGATGCGTCATCAGGAGGATCGCTGTTATCTAAGACAACACTTGAAGTAGAGAAGTTTTTTGAAGACATCTCTATGAATTCACGTGACTGGACTACGGAAAGAGATAGAGGATCATATGTACCTGGCAAAGCGGTGCAGGTTGAACATCAAGTGTTGAAGCCGAATAAGGATGATGAGATCGTCTCTAATCTAGCTAATATCAACAAGCTATTAGAATCCAAACCAAGGCAGATTACAGTGTTGACACTAAGAGGGCCTAGTATGCAGCAGCACGAAGTGTAGTGTGTTCAAGATACCTTCAATCGATACATGGCTAGGAATGATGCAAGGGTTGATCATCTTGTAGCTACTATGAACTCTAATCATGCAGATTTGTCTAAGAAGATGAAGGAGCTTACTTTGATTATGGGGCAGATAGCTGGGAACATGAATCAATTGAGACAAATATTGGAGAAAGAAATGTTCCCATCTCAAGGCATAATGAATCCAAAGCAGTGCCATGTCTTCACGTTAAGGCCTGGAACACAGTATGGGGGACCGATAATGTCAGAATCGAATTTAGAAATGTTAGGAGCCTGATTCAACCTTGATTCGACCAACACATCAGGTTGAATCGAACAGAAAAGGTCAAACCTGGCATTTGGGCGACATCCAAAGGTTCCAGCTGAGCGATTCGACCCTGATCAAGATGGTTCGACCAAATTGGCTGGTCGATCAACGGTTGAACTACCCTATCCCAAGCACCCTATTTTTCTAGAAAGATTATTCGACCATGATCGGCATGATTCGACTAACCCTGTTGGTCTAACCGAGGTCAAACCAGCCTGTCTGTATTACTCTATTTCAACTGAAGCTCAATTCGACTACGATCTTCATGGTTCGACTAACCCTATTGATGGAACCATGGTCGAACCAGTCTGTATGAGGGAGAACACACATTCTGAATCATAGTTCGACTACTCACACCTGGTTTGACCAGCTTCCATGGTCGAACTATGGTCGAACCGCCTCATTCGTTACCATTTTTTGCGTAGAATGCTACACTTGTTGTTCATGCTACTTCAGTGCCATCTCGAGAATAGAATACTTAGCTTATAGTTGAAAATAAGTGGGGAAGAGTGAAGATGCCCACAGAGACTCAATCGTGCAAGAGCATAGATGAGATTTCTAACTTATTTAATCTTGATTTTAATAGGACAGATGACTCTAAATTTGAGTGGAAGATTGACAAGGAGGTGTCTAGACAGCCATGGGAGGAAGGAAATTCCAAGGATCATATACTTGTTACCAAGAACGGTGAGGTGTTGAGTGTAGACAAGAAGAGGGAAATAAAGTATTTGAAGGTGAGGATGCAAGAAGACCGTCCTCTACCGTCGTGACTCTTTAACATTAAATATGAGCATCTGTTGGGGGCTTGCCCTTCCATTTTATTGCTTTAATTCTTTCGTGTAAGTAAAAAAAATTTATATTTGAGGTACTTACTAACCGGCAATTATATCTCTTTGCAAACTTAGTTTCAACTTATGTTTTCACTAAGTTTTTTTGGGGGGTAGTGGTGATGTGATGTTATTACCTCATTGAAGTACCAAAAGTATAATCTTTTCTTTATAATGTTTGCTAGGGGAGTTGATTTTTTGCGGTATGTTGAAATTTTAATCAGTTTTGATGTGCCTATTTTTTATAATTTGCCTAGTGTTCAATGGTGTTTCTAGTGTGTGGAGTCTGTCAGATAGTCAATTGATTATTTCTTATAGTTCTCCTATTTTATTATTGATAAATCTTGTGATGATGAGGTGTGCTTGATCTTTGATGATAGAAAAGGTATTAGAGTGGAGAGATGACCGAGTTGAACAACTCGAGGAGCTCGTGCATATGTTTTGAAGGAGAAAAATCAAGTGCCCTCATTTTCTTATTCTAATTTTTGCATCTGCTTTTAATTCATGGAGTGGAAGGATTGAGTTTATGGTTGTGGTCCATGTGAGCTTATATTGTTTAAATTGTGCTTGGAATTCATATGCTCTTGAAATTGATGAAGGAAGTGTACTTGAGTTATATTTTGATATGAATTTCTATGTGTACTCATGGGATATTACTTACCATGAAAAGTGCTCTGTTACTTGTTAAAAACCCATGTGAGATTTTGAGCCTTATTCATGTACATAAACACATGATATTTCTTTCTGGTGAGTATCGTTCTTGTATATGTATTCTAGAACTTGCCTCTTGTCTTACTTGAGATTGCATGTTATGTTAGATAATGGGAGATGATTTTAGGCCATCTTTGATAATTATGAGCCACTTTGCCAAATAATTTTCTACCGAATAATTTTATATCTGTAGTTAGCCTTTTTGAGCCTAAAAGCCTTATTTCTTTGACAACTTACAAAGATAGTCATTTTGATATCCTATTTGAGCCTTAGATTCCTATATTTAGTGGAGAATTAAATGTTGTCCAAGTGTGTGAATTGATTTTCATGGAGTTTGGAAGAAATAAAATATTTAGAACTGTACAAGTGATTATGAGCTGAAAAATAAATTGCTTAGGTGTAGTGCCCGAAACTGGTACCCTGAGATATTAGAGGTAGTGCCCATAACTGGTTCCTCGAGGAAAAAAGAAAGGAAAGAAAGAGTATGTTGAGCTTGAAGGACATGAGAGAAAAGAAAATTAGAAGAGCATGAAGCTGGATAGCCTTGAAGTGTAAAAATGTGCAGTACAAAGGATCTCTAGTTTTAATTCTCTACTAATTGAGTTACTTTATCCATATGTTTCCTACCTTTATCAATGAGCCAACATTACATCCTATTAAAAGTCCTTTTTGATCTCATTAACGAATCATACTTTTAGTGGTGGAGAGTTTGAGATTTTTGGCAAGCTTATGCTTACGCATGCACTTGAATTAAATTTGAGCGTAGACACCTTAATATATAAATGTACATTGATGGGCATTTTCTCAACATACAAAATAATCCCCAAGTGTGAAAAATATCAATTGTAGTTTCGATAGGTGACCAAGTGAATATCGAACCCAAATGACAGTTTATTATTAAGTAAATTAAGTTCTAATTACTAAGACTATGTTGGAAAATAGGGTTGTAATGTTGAGTAACTAAATAAGCAAATAATAATAATAAAATAAATAAACAGCTGACGTGATATGGCTGTGACCAAGTACTGAATTAGATAGTGCATCGGGTCATCCGGTTTTATTTATTACTTTTCCTTCCTTGTGTTGATGTCCGACTCTGCCTTGTGGTCTATGGACGCAACACTGAACCATGAAAATCTACTCTATAGACACAAGTAAATAAGCGTATGACACGTGTGAATATCCTTGGAGTAAGAGGTATAATTCACCCCCTTTTCTAGGTACTATCAGTATTAATTATTTTCCGTGGACTAAGTACTCTAACCCGATATGATCTTCCTTTATAAGTATTATGAAGTTATACTCTTTATCCCACTTATTAACCTGAATAAGATTCAATTAACAAGTATTTATATAAGACGATTCTAATAAGATTTTGGAATCCATTCTCTTAGAATTATAACATGTAATCCTGCTCAGCAGTGAACGCATTCAATCAATAACCTAGATATGTATTCACACTCTACATAACAGTTAATGATGCACAAAACAACTGTGAGTATGAATTTAAAAAGCGCAATCAGATGCGCCTTTCTTTGCAAGCCAAATTAATCCCCAAGTATTAAGGATATCAGTTACAGCTTAAGCAAGCGACAAAGTGAATATCGAACTCAAAGAACGGTATATTATCAATTTAATAATTTTCTAAATTAATTAAGATGAGACACAATAACGTTTGAGGTTGATTATCTAATAACTATTATGTTGAAAATTAAATAGCAAATAAAATAAATTAAACACTAGAAGAATTACGAAAGTGGATCAAGTAGGAGAATATGTAGCTCTAGGAAAATCCAATTTCACTCATTGGTTTCCCTTCCATGTATTGATGTCTGACTCTGCCTTGTGGGATATGGACGCATCACTAAACCATGCATATCTACTCTATAGACACAAGTAAACATGAGTGTAACACGTGTAATTAACCTTAGAGTAAAAGATATAATTTCACCCCCCCTTTTTAAGTACTATCAATATCAATTATTTTCCTGGCCAATTGGTACCCTAACCCGATATGATAACCCTTTATAGTACCTATAAAATTATCCTCTTTATCTTACTTAATAACCCGAATTCAATTCAATTAATAAGTATTCAGATATGATAGTTCTAATAAAGCTTCGTAGTCCCCTCACTTAGAATCATAACATGAAATCATGTTCAGCGGTGAACGCACTCAATCTACAACTAAAATATATACTCAGACTCTATATACCAATTGAAAATGCACAAAATAACCGTGAATATAGATTAAGAAAGAACAATCATATATAAAATAAATCCACAAGTAGTGTTGTATGGAGTTTACACATGAAAATTTAATTAATTTGTAAAAACCTTCACAACTCTAGTTCTACCAAAAAGGCTCTAGCTCATGATGTTACAAAGAACAATCATGGTGTTGGATAGATCTTACCTGAATGTTTGGAAAATTACAAGATAAATTAGGAAATGAAATAAACCCTAGATTTGGGAGTCGTCGCATCCTTCTCTGTCTTGAATCCTTCTCTTGGTTCTCCTCTTTATTCCACAAACAAATCTTCAAAGTGATGGATGGGTAGAGGGAAGGATGTGGATGATGGTTGGGGGGTGATCCCCCCTTGTAGGATGTAGGATGATTGTGTTATGGTCACTTATGAATAATGATATGATCTACATCCCCTTTTATACTTGTAAGCTCTCCTTATGGACCTTGGATTAACTTTTTCTAGGAAAATATAAAAAAATATGCACTTGGGGTGTAAATCCCTTCAAAAACAGAGCAGCAAAGTTGTTAGACCAACCACCAGAAGTCGAACAAGTCCCCCTTGGTTGAATGGAAGTCGAACAAGCTCTCTGTATGATTTTTCATATTTTGCTCAACCAAGCCTCTTCTGCTCAACAACATCTCACCATTTCGCGTATAACTTACACATTCGGACTCTGAATTGAGTAATTCTTATGCTTACATGATCCTCTCTTCACTGGATTTCTATCCATATAAAGAACTCATAGAAACTTTAATATTTAAATATGTAAAAAGTCACGAAAAGTGAAACTGCCATTCTGTTCAGCATAACTTGCACGATGTCACCATTTTGATCATATCTCTCTCGTTTGGAATCCGATTGACGTGTTCTTTACGCCAAAACGACCCTTTCTTTTGTGGATTTTCATCCATGTATCTCACTTCCAATTCAGATCTCCAAAAAATATAGAAAAATTACACAAGTTGGACGTGCATTTTTTAGCATCATTGCACAAATATTGCACCTTTTCTCCACTTCGCACTTTTGATCATTTTTCCACCTAAAACACGATAAAACACCTCAAATGCAACTTTTTCTTACATATATTGAATATAAGATACTTATGCTAATATATGACAATAATTCTCATAAAAAGGTGTTAGATTGGACACTAAAACGCGCTTATTTTCACTCTTATCACAATCTTATATAAAATAAACCACAAGTTGTGTTGTACAGAGTTTACACATGGAAATTCAATTAACTTATAAAACTTTCATAACCCTAGAACTACCGGAGCGGCTCTAGCCCATGATTGATCTAGGAACAATCATGGTTGTTTGGTATAATCTTACTTGACTCGACAGACGAACCTTCTTCGCGCCTCCTTCAGATGATGGTAGGGTTTTGGTGGTGAATGGATGATCCCCCTTTATCGTTGGTGAAAGGACTTCTTTTATACTCATAGACCCTCCGTATGGGCTTAGGATGGGCTTTTTCTTGAAGCATACGTCAAATTTGGTAAAAGACATTCGGAATTACCATAAATAGCAGTAGCGAGAATCTGCTCGACCATGCCTCCCGAAGTCGAGCAAGGCCTCGAACTCAAGCAACTGGTCGAGCAAGCTTACTGTAAGATTTTCTCCATCTGCTCGACCATCCTTCTCTTGCTTGACCAAATTGATATTTGTCGAGTAATACCTCCAAGTCGAGCAACCTTTCTGGATGATTCTACACACTTTGTTCAACTTCCCTCATCTGCTCGATCAAGACGATTACGGTCGAGCAGCACCTCCAAGTCGAGTAAGCTCTCTGGATGATTCTACACCTTCTGCTCGACTTGCCCACCTTGTTAGACCAAAGTAAAAATGGTCGAGAAAGGCCTTGAAGTCGAATAGCCTTCGAAATTCACCTAAAAATCATATCTTCTAATTCCGAGCCTTCTAGACATGTTTTCCTATACACATATGCTCAAAACAACCTCACCAACCTTCGATTCATGAGTTCTCCATAAAAAACCTGATTTGTCTCAATAATAGACCAAATTACACCCTCCTTCCATATGAATCGGAGTCAAGAATACGTGAAATTTACACTCTGATAAAACCCCCAAACTTACATGTTGCTCATCCCGATGCAATGACAATCAAAACAAAATAGAAAGTGTAATCACAAGGTCTTTCTAGCATGCACACCCTATTCTAACACATGCAATTGTATTAAATCAAATCATGCTTTCTATCATACCTTTCATTCATGCAGAAACATCAATCAATCACAATACTTCTACGAGTGCTAAGTCATCTAGCTCATGGGCAAGTGTTTACTCTCTCTCTCTAGTGTAAAAGATGTACACTTCACGGATTAGTATATACACTAAATTTCAATTCATATACTCGCGTAACCATAAGCTTGACAAAGGTCTCAAAAATCCATCTATAATCGACTCAACACTAGGATCACAAAGTTCTTCCTTCTTCACTTCTTCATCTTCTATAACGATCACTTTCATACGTGATTCCTCCATCTTTACTTGGATCAACAACTCTTCTTCGCAGTAGAATACTAATTCTGGCATTCTTCAAGTATAAGGGTACCAGTTTTGGGCACTACCCTTTCCGATCATAGGGATACCAGTTTCAGGCACTATCCCTTAGCAAGATTTAACCAATGCCTATAACTCACTTCATCATCCAACTTCCCTGGCCCATTCTTCACTATAACTTAGATAGCATTTATTTACCTAACTCTTTACTAGTAAACAGGTTTTAAAGCTCAAATAGGTAAACAATGGTTCTTTATCAAAGGCTTGCCAAAGAAAAGTTTACAAAGCTCAAAACGGGCTTCCAATGATAATTTCATAATAAGGTAAGGAAAATTTGGCTATGTGACTTATTACACAAAAATGGCCTAATATCATATCCTAGTATCTATCAATCATAAACTTCAAACAAGAATCCAAGTTATGTTCTAGAATACGAGTATATAAATGACTCTCAAGAATAATTACCACGCTAATAGCATGATCAATAAGCTCAAATCCTCACATAGGTAATAGACTCCTAAGCACTCTTCAAAGCATGCAATCAACTTCAGTTTCTACATAAACTACAAGCAAGAATAGAACATGCTCATTATCAATACAACCCACATATATCAAAACTAGTGCACATAACAAAAGCAATCCAAGCATTATCAATCACATCAATAATCATCCTCAAATCATCTAACATCCAAGAGCATCAGCAATATCAAATACATGCCCCTCACACAAAAACACTAAACCATAGCAATCAACCGCCACTTGTAAAGTGTAAAAGAGAATGGAGGTGAGAAGAATTTAGAAAAATAAAAGACCTGGCAGCTCTACTCCTCTAGAGCATCACCATCATCATCCTCCTCATCATCATCCCTCTCCGCTCGCCACTGATCGAATGCTCTATGGATTTCACTGATATTTCTATCCATTTCTTGCTCATGATCATCCATTCGCCTCAATCTATCATCCATAGCATCATAACGTGCATTGAGTGCGGCATAGTTGGCATTTGCAAGCGCCAACTATTAGTTTGTTTCTAGCTAGTTTGCATTGAGCGCTGTGAATTGCTCGTGCATCAACCGAAACTGCTCCCGGTAAAACTGATCCTAAGTAACCCAATAATTCTGCCACGGTTGCAATTGCGGTGGCTCAAAAAACTCCTTCTCTTGTTGCTATTGAGGCTGTACCGGAGGTATATCCATCTCCTGATATCAAAAGGTGGAGGTAGTTGTGGTTCTTCATCCATAAAATCATCTGGATCGCCAAAAAACACCATATCTTCATTTAAATCAACCCCTTGCGCACGCATATCCGCAAGAAGTCTCCAATCTCCTCTTCCCAAGCAAGTCTGAGAGATAACCCGGTGATCTGTTGTATTCATCAACAAGTTACGTTTGTCCCTCACCATAGTAAGATCAACCATCACCAATGAAAATCGAAATATATAGGATTTTTCCCACGAATGAACATTCAGGTGTCATCCATTCGCTCAATTAGCCTCATTCTTACACATGCTGTTAAGATCAAATTCGGATTCCCTCGAACTGGATCACACCTGCTCAAGTCAACTATGTAATACTCAGCTATGATGGTGATAAGCCCTTTGATATTCACTCGCTAAAATCCATGTGTCGCGAACTTATAAAGCGAACTCCATTGAGCATGCACCACAAGACATACAGCTCGCCTCTCAGAATACAACTTCCTTCAGACCTTGCAAACAATGTGTTGCTCAAGATTCTATCCATATAAGCAATCATTGGGTTGCGAATGAAAGCAACCTTGGAAGCATTCGAATTATAGTTCTCATTCTTCCTCGTAATAGCTCTCCAGAACTCATCGGGCTTGAACTCATCACTCTCCGTACCAACCACGTTCTCACAGTCAACATGTTCATTAAATTTTTGAGCCCACATAGTCTGCTCTTGTTAAACTATATGCATTCGAATACCATACGTAAGGTATCCGTCTTCACGCTCAACCCTCAACGTACACAGGACCTCTGTCCTGATATGAAAGTATGTCTCTCTTTTCAGCTCTATAAACCTCGTAATACCCACTGGATTGAACATCTAATGAATATTATTGATAATGTTCATATCCACCATGGTACGATCATCTTGATATCTGGTCCTTCTTATCTTTCGAGCAATCACATTTCATAACTCCCGTTTCTCTTCCCAATCGCCAATCTTGATTCCAAAATCCGCTGGACTCCTTTTATCCATCTTGATTTTCTTGACTTAACTCTCCCAATGGAGATGACTTATTTTCTTTCCTCTTCGAAGAAGTGGCACTCTCTTTTCCTACAAAAATTATACTTCAACACACAACAAAAAGAGATAAACAATATGAAGCATAAGTCTAGCATGAATCCTACTCAAGACTTCAAATTCATGTATTCAATTAAACTCAATTTCAAGTGTTTATCAATCACAATCAAACTCTAAACCAACACTTTCAATCAAGAATATTGATGTTCAATTAGTCTTAACACTACTCCACTCAACACACGATCAATTCCACACCAAATTTCACCAAGTCAACACTTAAAACATACTCAAATTCTATCCCTCAATTACACCATATAAACACCCAAATTCAATGAGCCCATATGCATAATTCAAAATTAACCCAAAGCCCATGCTTCATACAACACCAATTTCACAAATGTCTCACATTTCTACGAAGCACAATTCAATAGAATTTCCAATACAATGTCGGATAAAAACTTAAGCAATTCATCAATCAAATAAACCCAAACTAAGTTAAATCCACTCACCAAATCTTGAACAAGTATCAACAACACAATTTGAGAATAAAAAATGAGAGGAAACATACCTTTGCCGAACATGGTGCGCGTGTGGTGAACGAGAGCGAAATTTCCCTAAAGATTCGAGTAAAAATCCTAAATCAGATTTGTAAACCCTCGAATTCGAGTGTGAAGTGTGTGGATAGAAAGATTTTGGTGTAGAAAAGAATTTAGGGGGAAGAACTTATGGTTTGGAAGTGGCGCTCGAGAAAGGGTGATGATTTTGTGTCGAATGGAATGAAATTTTACCTTTTTAAAACTGCTCCGGACCCCATTTGACTTCGCCTCGACTTGTGTTTTAAAGTCGAGCAAGGGTTTGAAATCGAGCAAACTAGATCTAACATTCAAAATAGCCTAGCTCGACCTCAGCTCGACTTGAACTTTCGTGGTCGAGCAACATAAGAAAGTCAGGCAACGTACAAAAATGGGTCTCTATTTTGCCCTGACTTGCTCGACCTCAGGTCGATTTTCAGATATTGGTCGAGCAATCCGTGTTTGGTCTAGCAAACTCTTTGTAAGTTTGCACATTTTGCTCAACATCTGCTCGACTTAGCATCCATGGTCAAACAACACTGTCGAACTCGAGCAACCTTATAAGATAACTTTTATATTTTTCTCGACTGTTGCTCGGCTTCTCTTCCCTGGTCAAGCAGCATGGTCTTGGTCGAACAACTTCCTATTTCCATAAAAATGCATCCTTCACTCGTCTCTCCTTGCAACATTCAAACTCTAGGACAATATTAAGTATCAAGACAACCAGAAATTAAGCTAGAGAGTCCCTTTAAACCATAAAATCATGTGTAACTTCGTATATGACACTAACAAAAACCCAATCACTACTAAACATTAGGCAAGTTGCAAAAAAATCAACACATCAAAACCGGTCAAAGTTTCAACATGCCGCAAAAAATCAACTCCCCTAACAAAAGTTACAAAGAAAAGATTATATTATTAGTACTTCAATGAGGTAAGTACATCACACCCCTCAAACTTAGTATAAATAAAGCTGAAACTAAGTTTGCAAAGAGATGTAACTTCCGAATGTTAAGCAATTCAAATACAAAAATTTCTTACTCAAACGAAATAAATAAATCATAAAAATGGAAAGGAAAGCCCCTAACAAGCGCTCTTATTTAACGTCGGAGACTCGCGACGGTACTAATTTAGTTCAAGGTATCCTCAAAGACTACGCAAGCATCATCTGGCATCTTGTAATGCTTCAATCGATGACCATTTGCCGCTATATTGTCTCCATCTTTGTCTATAAGCTCAAAACTCCCCCCTCCACATGCTCTATGGATAATGAACGGTCCCGTCCACTTCAATTTCAATTTTTCCTGCAAAAAGCTTCAAATAAGATTTAAAGAGTAATACCTCATTACCTTTCTTGAACTCCTTGTACAAGATCTTTGAATCATGTCATTTCTTCACTCTTTCTTTGTAGATCTCGAGTTCTTTTAAGCTCGATTTCTGAACTCATCCAATTGATTAATATGAGTCATCCTCAACTCCTTTTAATCTTTCAAAGACAAGTTCAAACTTCTCACTGCCCAAAAAGCTTTATGTTAAATCTCTACGGGTAAGTGGCTTGGCTTTCCATAGACAATTTGATACGGTTACTATCCAACACCATCTTATAAAAAGTCCAGAACCCCCACAAACATCATCGAGATTCATAGCCTAATCTTTCCTATTGGTTCCGACTATTTTTTCTAAAATTTGCTTTACTTGTCAATTGGAGACTTCGGCTTGCCCATTCACTTGAGGGTGATAAGGTGGAATAACCCTATGTTTGACACCATAATCCTTAAGCACTTTTTCCAGAAGCTTATTAACAAATTGTGAACCTCCATCACTTACTAGCGCACTCGGGATTCCATAGCGGGCAAAGATATGTTTCCTCAAGAAAGATAAAACAGTCCTTGAATCATTCATGCAAGTGGAAATGACTTCCACCCACTTAGAAACATAATCTACTGCTAACAAGATGTAGAAAAATCCATTACATAGAGGAAAAGGCCCCATAAAATCGATCCCCCATACATCGAAGATTACAACAATGATGCTTGGCTACAGTGGCATCTCATCCCTCCGACTTATGTTCTCCATCCTTTGACATCTATCTCATGTCGCCACATAGGTTTCACAATCTTTAAACAAGGAAAGCCAATAAAGAGCTAATTGAAGTACTTTCGCTGCCATCTTTTGAGCTCTGAAGTGCCCTCAGGTTGTGCATGGCAAATGATAAGTCATATATTAATATGATTATTTGGTGGAATTCAAGTCTATTTAATTTAATTATATGTTGTTTATGTGCAAATATTTACTTATTTTATCTTTAACAAATAATTATTTTAATTATATGAATTGATGTGAAAACAGGTTCTTAAGTGGAACAAATAAGGAAATAAATTAGCCAGCATATCTTCCACATATTTTCATAGCCAAATCTCATCTAAATTTGTTGGAAGGCTCGATCAAAGAGGAAGAAAAAACACGGTGAAAAAGAGATATGGAGATCAAACAAATAAGGTAAGAGATCAAGCAGGATTACTTAGGGGACAAGAAGTTAAATAAGAAAGGTTGGTTGAGATCATCACATACATTATTGTTGGGACTTTACACATTAATTTAGAGGGGAAGAAAAGGAAAAGAGATATTTTTGGAAGATAGAAATAAGGAAGAGATATATTTATTCTTGGGGACACACAGGAAAACACACGTGAATTCCAAGAGAAGAAGAGGAGCGGTACTTTCTACTCCAAGGCAGATTTCACCAAAGAACAATTCGACATCCTAATTTTTATGATTTTTAATTCTATTTTTATCATGAACATGCGGGGCTAATCCCCTTTTCTGGTTTAGGATCTCGTGAACCTCCTGTTAAATTGTTAATATAATTATTAAGAGTTTTTCATTGAATCTTATGTGCAAGTTTATTATATTACATGCTTTGATGTTCTTTATAGTAGTTTAATAATTATTTTAGCCTGATAAACTTGATTAATTGTTTAATTTCTTAATGTTATTCCATGATCTACGATCCATAATTGTTGTAATAACTGGATTAAGTAACAAGTAGAGATTATTACCTCTAGGTGTAATAGGATCTAGGTTGTACTATTCCTAGCCGATTTTCATAGCCTAGTAATTCAATGTTTAAAGTTTTAATGCATTTACGAGTTCAAATCCATAGGGTACTCGTAAGTAGTTCAATTTAGTGATCGTACCCTAGTTGATAAACGTAAGAACATTCGGGTTGATTGGTCATACCGTCAATCTAGGAATTTGAGTTTGCACACTAGGCTAGATTTTTAATTTATGTAATTAATTGATTTAGTAAATGGGAGGGGATCGTCATCCTAAACTAGGTTTTTATCGCTTGATTAATTTAATAATTAATTTTTGTCTACTTTGTTGTTTGAATTGAATTAATTTATTATTGTCACTTTATTTTCAATTAGTCACCAAATCAAAACCCCCCATTTTGTTTTATATGTTTGAAACACTTAGATTTAATTAAAAATTTATAATACTCTCTTGGGTTCGACCCGTACTCGTTACTATACTAAGTATAAGTGTGAGTCAGAAATAAATTATATTTTGGTAGACCGGTGACAACTTATCAAATTAGGCACTATTTTTTCGGGGAGTAAAATTGAATTTTGCTAAATTTCTGTGTTTCTAATATTTTTCTGCATTTTTACAGGTTCTGGAATTTTCTGAAATTTTTCTTGAATTTTTAATTTTTCCAGTAACAGTGACACTGAACCCGTCAATGTCCGTTGTCCCCTATTTTCAAAATTTTTTCAGTGAATGATTACTTGATTTTCTGGACAAAAACAGGTTGAATACATACACGAAATGGAGAGAACTACCCGAAGGCTGAGAAAGGAGTCCCAGAAGAAGAACGCCGAAAACTTTACCGAACTTAAAGTTGCAACTGGTCCACTTCATCTTGGAGAGGAGAATTCTAAACTTTCTGTTTTAGAGGAGGAAGATACTGTGGGATCTAAGTCGGAAGAGGAAAACATGGCTAAAAATACTGAAAAAACTTTGAATGAATTAGCAAATCCGGACGTAGTCCATCAGCCACTATGCATTAACTTTCCTGCGATTATTGGAAATACTGTATTTGAATTGAAATCAAGATTGATTCACTTACTTCCTGCCTTTCATGGTGTTTCAGGTGAAAATCCGAACAAATTCTTGAAGGAGTTCTCGATTGTGTGCATGAGCATGAAACCAACTGGAGTGAGTGAGGAACAAGTCCGGCTTAAGGCATTCCCCTTTGCAGTAAAGGACATGGCGAAGGATTGATTATATTATCTCCCTCCCGGATCGATAAATACGTGGGCCAAAATGGAGAAATTTTTTCTCCAAACATACTTTCTGGCCACTAGAGTTGCTGTCCTGCGCAAGGTGATAACTAGAGCTCGGCAGATGCAAGGGGAGAGTTTACACGAGTATTGAGAGAGGTTTAAACGCCTCACTTCAGCATGCCCCAACATCAAATAAGCGACCAGTTGTTATTGCAATACTTCTGTGAAGGGTTGTCGATCATGGATCGAAACATGCTTGATGCGGCTAGTGGAGGAGCTTTTATGATGAAAATACCTACTGCTGCTAGAGACTAGATTGCTAGCATGGCTGCTAACACTCAACAGTTTGGCACTCGTGATCCATCACTTAAAGAAGTAAAGGAGGTCCATGATTCTAAGCTGGAGGAAACTTTGAACAAGTTGATAGATGCTGTGGAGAATCTGGCTAAAGGAAAAGGGGTAAACCCTCCATCTTGTCAATATTAATGTTTATTTGTTTGTTTTCTCTTTTACTTATTTATAAATAACAACATTCAAAAATTTCAAACGAAATTTTATTATCAAATAATGAAAACTACTAAATCTTGGAAAGCACCTAACAATACTCTAATTTTGAATAACGGCGTGCAAGTCGTTATAGCAAAATGGTTCCGCTATGAAAACATATAATGATCAATTGGTTATTCATTAGAGAAATCAGTTAAAAGGTATGCAATAATGGTGAAAAAAAGAGTCTTTAGCTATGAGGACCCTAAAGTCACTCAAATTTTGAATAACGGCGTGTAAGTCGTTATAACAAAATGGTTCCATTATCGGCCAAGCAATGTTAAATCGGCTATCCACTATAGAGACAACTCAAATGGTGTACAATGATGTTCAAAGTGAGAAATTTTGACTGAGACGAACACATGATAACTCGAATTTTGAATAATGTCATGTAAGTCGTTATGACAGAATGATTCTGTAATGTGGCCTAACAATGCTAAATCAACTATCCACTAGAGAAATAACTCAAATGGTGTACAATGAAGTTAAATGTGAGAAATTATAACTGAGATGACCCTGGGATAACTCGAATTTTGAACAACGACGTGCAAGTCGTTATAACGGCAGTGATTCTATTATGGGCATAAATGCATATATTTTCGTACATACCAATGAAGCAGTGATTGCGAACCTCATATTAAACATCTACTTTGATTTCAATATGATATTGCTACAAGCTTATTCAAAAATACAACTGGATACTTATGATTTGTAATGGTTTGAATCCAAACTTATCAAATGCTACTTAGAACATTTATGGGATAATCAATAAGTGAGTCAATATCAACATTCTTTTATTACATTATGATAATATTAGGTTTTACATATACATATGGAGATCCAAGCAAGTCTAAGGCCCTAAAACCACTCGAATTTCGAATAATGTCATGCAGGTCGTTATAATATTATAGTTCCGTTATGTGGCCATATAAGACTTAGAAAGCATATATAAAACCACTAGAGAAACAACTCAAATGGTGTACAATGAAGTTAAAAGTGAGAAATTTTGATTAAGATGACCACGGGATAACTCTAATTTCAAATAACAACGTGCAAGTTATATAACGGAAATGATTTCGTTGTGGGCATGAACGCATATATTTTCATACATACCAATAATATAGTGATTTTGGATCTCATATTAAACACATACATTGATTTCATTATATTTCTACAACCTCATTTGAAAATACAAGTAGATACTAATGATTTGTAATGGTTCGCATCCAAACTTATCACATGCTACTTAGAACATTTATGGGTGATGAGAGTGAAAATAAGCGTGTTATAGTGTCTAATTTAACACCTTCTTGATGATAATTGTTGTTATATATTAGCACGAGTATCTTATATTCAATATATGTGAGAAAAAGTGTATTTGAGGTGTTTTATTGTGTTTTATGTGGAAAAATGATCGAAAGTGCAAAGTTGGAGAAAAGGTGCAACTTGTGCATGAATGCTGAAAAATGCACGTCCAAATTGTGTCATTTTACTGTATTTCTGTAGAGATCTGAATTGAATGTGTGATACATGTTGCAAAGCCACTGAAAAGCAAATCGTTTTGACATAAAGAACACATCAATCGGATTCCAAATGAGGAAGTTATGAACAAAATGGTGATGTCACGCGAGCTGTGCCGAATAGAACGGATATTCTACTTTCCATGGCCTCTTACAGATTCAAATCTTTGAGTTTTTATAATTTCTTTATATGGACAGAAAGCCAAAGAAGAGAGGATCGTGTGAGCGCAAGAATCACTCAAAGTGGAGCTCAGATGCGAAAGTTTTATGCGAAACAGTGGAATGGTGCAAGTGTGATTTGACCATGACAATCGAGTTCGACCAGACCCCTTGGTCGAACTGAAGCAATTTTGGTCGAATCGAATGCCTGAAGTGCAAATTATCGCTGATTTTGATTCAACCAGGATTCGACCAAGCCCTAGGTCGAACCCTAGATCGAACTCTATGCCTGGGGCACGTCCGGATTTGATTTTTATACTCTAATTACGTGTTTTTGCATATTTTTCAAGAAAAAGCCCATCCAAGATCCATAAGAAGAGCTTACAAGTATAAAAGGGGATGTAGATCACACCAAGATTGGAGAATATAGAGAGACTAGAGAGGGATACAACACAACACAATCATACTGCACCCCGCAAGGGGGGATCATCCCTCAACCATCATCCACATCCTTTCCTCCATCCATCCATCATTTTGAAGATTCATTTGTGGAATCAAGAGAAGAACCAAGAGAGGATTCAAGATGGAGAAGGACGCGATGATGCCACATCTAGGGTTTTATTCGTTTCCTAATTTATCTTGTAATTTTCCAGATATCCGGGTAAGATCTATCCAACACCCATGATTGTTCATCGTAACATCATGGGCTAGAGCCTTTTTTGTAGAACTAGAGTTGTGAAGGTTTTTACGAGTTAATTGAACTTACGCGTGTAAACTCTGTACAACACTACTTGTGGATTTATTTTATATAAGACTATGCTTTTTAATTCATACTCACAGTCGTTTTGTGCATCATTAACTGTTTAATAGAGTCTGAATGTTCATCTTGGTTATTGATTTAGTGTGTTCACTGCTGAGCAGGATTCCATGTTATGATTCTAAGTGAGGGGACTCCGAAACTTCATTAGAACTATCTTATATGAATACTTATTAATTGAATTGAATTTGGATTATTAAGTAGGATAAAGAGAATAATTTTACAGTACCTCTAAAGGGAGTTCATATCGGGTTAGAGTACCAATTAGCCAGGAAAATAATTGATACTGATAGTACCTAGAAAGGGAGGGTACTAAAATTATGTTTCTTGCTCCGAGATTATTCACACGTGTTACACGCATGTTTACTTGTGTCTATAGAGTAGATATGCATGGCTTAGTGATGCGTCCATATTCCACAAGGTAGAGTCGGACATCAACACACGGAAGGGAAATTAATGGGTGAAACTGGATTATCCTAGAGCTACCTATTCTCCTACTTGATCTACTTTCGTATTCTTCTAGTGATATTTTATCTTGTTTGTTATTTTATTTATCTGTTAGTAATTTAATAATTCCAAATCTCAAACTTTATTGCCATAATTCGTCTTAATTAATTAGTAAATAATTAAATTGATAATACACAGTCCTTTGGATTCGATATTCACTTGGTTGCTTGCTTAAGCTACAATTGATATCCTTAATACTTGGGGATTAATTTTGCGTACAAAGAAAATACACATCAAGTTCTTGGCACCATTGCCAGGGACGGCTGTCATTATTAGTTTATTATTTCTAGTTTGATTAAGACTTCTATTTGTGATTATTTATTTCAATCTAACCTTGAATTTTTCTGAAGTACTTGTGCACTAGGAAAAAGAGAGAAAAGAAAGGAAGGAGTAACACACTGAGCTAAACATGGTCGGAGCAAGGCAGAATCCAGATAATGTTGCCATACGTGAAATCTTCACAAATTATGGGATTGACAATATGGGATTGATAGGAGCAAGGGGGAAGATGATGATTTTGAGATACATCCCGCTCTTATTAACATGGTAGAGGAGAATTGCTTTTCTGAAGGTTGTTTTGAAGATCCATATCAGCACCTTTAAAGATTTCTTGGTTATGCAAACACTCAAAAGGGTGCTGGAGCTAATGATAATGCTAGGCGGATAGCCTTATTCAAGTTCTCTTTGATTGATAAGGTAGAAGCTTGGTATGAGACTCTTGATGCCACGGAATGCAGTACATGGGACCAACTGCAGCAGAAGTTCTTGGAGAGATACATGCCACCCTCAAGAATCTTAAAAATGAAGCAAGAGATCACCAAATTTGTTATGAATCAGGATGATAAATTTTATGAGGCGTGGGATAGGTTTAAAAACATGCTCAGGGCATGCCCACAACATGAGATGTCTAAGGCTGAATACATAAGTATCTTCTACTATGGATTGGATTGTGAGTCACATATTCTTACTGATGCATCATCAGAAGGAGCGCTGTTATCTAAGACAGCACCTGAAGCAGAAAAGTTATTTGAAGACATCTCTATGAACTCACGTGACTGGCATGTAGAGAGAGATAGGGGATCATATGTACTTGGTACGATGGCACAAGTTGAATATTAAGTGGTGAAGCCAAATAGGGATGATGAGATCGTCTCTAGTTTAACTAACATCAACAAGCTACTAGAGTCCCAGTAGAGGCAGATTACCAAGTTGACACAAAGGGGACTTAGGATGCTGCAGCAAAAAGTGAAGAGTGTTAAAGATATCTTCAATAGATACATGGCTAAGAATGATGCAAGAGTTGATCGTCTTGAGGCTACTATGAATACTAATCATGCAGATTTGTTTAAGCAGATGAAGGACCTTACTTTGATAATGGGACAGATGGCCGCAAATGTGAATCAATTGACACAAACATTGGAGAATAAGGCCATCATGTTGAGGTCTGGGACACGGTATAAGGGACAGATGATGTCGGAATCGAATTCTGAAGCAGCAGGAGCCTGATTCAACCCCAATTCGACCAACTACCCAGGTCGAATTGAGCAGAGGAGGTCGAACAGGGCACCTGGGCGACATCCGTAGGAGACAGAGCACCAGTTTGACCAAAAATAGATCAGTTCGACCAAAAGCTCTGGTCAAACTGAGGTCGAACACCAGTGTTCAGAGCACTCTATTTTCTCTAAAGTTTGATTTGACCACGATCACTTCAATTTGACCAAACTTGTTGGTCGAACCGTGGTTGAACCGGCCTGTAAAGGAGAGAACAAACATACAGGTATTCAGTTCGACCATTATTCACCGAGTTCGACCACCTACCCAGGTTGAACTCAGGTCGAACCCTCCTATTCTGCATCGTTTTTGCGCAGAATGCTATGCTTGATGTTCATGTTACTCCAGTGCCTCCCAAGAGCAGAATACTGAGTTTATAGTTGAAAAGAAGTGGGAAAGAGCAGGAAGGTTGAGAGACGAGAAGCTTAGACTGCTGATGGATAATGAAGATGTGGTTTTCTCTTTTAATCTTACAATGAAGATGTCCGTGGAGACTCAATCATGCAAGAGCGTAGATGTGGTTTCTAACTTATTTAATCTTGATTTTTCTAAGATAGGTGATTCTGAATTTAAATGGAAGATTGACAAGGAGGTGTCTAGACAGCCATGGGAGGAAGGTAATTTTGAGGATTATATACTTATGACCAAGAACGGTGAGGTGTTGAGTGTAGACAAGAAGAGGCAAAGAAAGTATTTGAAGGTGAGGATGTGAGAAGACCATTCTCTACTTTCGTGACTCTCTGATGTTAAACATGAGCGCCTGTTGGGGGCTTGTCCCTTCCGTTTTATTGCTTTATTTATTTTGTGTGAGTAAAAATTTTTTATATTTGAGGTGCTTACTAATCGGCAATTACATCTCTTTCAAATTTAGTTTCTACTTACGTTTTTATTAAATTAGGGGGTGATGTTCTTACCTCATTGCAACACCAAGAGTATAATTTTTTCTTTGTAATGTTTACTAGGGGAGTTGATTTTTTGCGATATGTTAAAACTTTAATCGGTTATGATGTGTCAATTTTTTTGCAATTTGCCTAGTGTTCAGTGGAGTTTCTAGTGTGTGGAGTCGATTAGATAGTCAGTGGATTCTTTCTTATAGTTCTCCTATTTTGTTATTGATAAATCCTGTGATGATGAGTGTTTGAGCTTTGATGATAGAAAAAGGTAGAAGAGTGGCAACATGACCGAGTTGAGCAACTCGAGAAGCTCATGAATAAGTTGAAGAAAAATCAGGTGCCCTTGTTTTCTTATTCTAATTTTTATGTATGCTTTTAATTCGTAGGAGTGGAAGGATTGAGTTTATATTTTTAGTGATCCATGTGAGCTTATATGTTTAAATTGTGCTTGGAATTCATATTCTCTTGAAATTGATGAAGGAAGTGTACTTGAAGTATATTGTGATATGAAGTTCTATGTGTACTTGTGGGATATTACTTACCATGTAAAGTGCTCTGTTACTTGTTAAATACCCATGTGAGATTTTGAGCCTTGTTGATCATGTTACATAATCACATGATATTTCTTTTCTAGTGAGTATCATTCTTGTGCGTGTATTCTAGAACTTGTCTTGAGTCACCTTGAATATTCAAGATTAGTCTAGCGGATTATGGAAATGATATTAGACCATCTTTGCTATTTAACCCATATTTTCCCATATACTTTACCTGAATTCATTAAATCCCTAGTTAGCCCATTTTGAGTTTTTTTTAAATCCATTCTTTTGATAGCCAATAAAGCTTAATTGAAGAGAGTGGTGATTTGAGGGATGATAAGGATAATGAAGGAAGAATCTTAAGGGTCAAAAGGAAAATTCATGGAGTAGTGCTTAAATCTAATACTCTATGGAGGATGTGAGAGATAGTACCCGAAATTGGTACCCCGAGAGAAGAAAGAAAAAATGGTGAAATAAAAAGGAGAATGATAGAGTTGAAAAGCTAGAAAAAGTTGAAAAAGAAAAATATGGTGTGCTTGAAGGAGAAATATGAGAGAGTTTCAAGAGAATGTTGTGCTTGATTGAAGTGATGAAGAAGAATGAAAGATCGAGAGAGACTGTAGCTTGATTGATCCGAGTTTTGAGTCACTTATCCAAAGAGCCTACATTACAACCAAATAAAATACATGTTTGATCCATAATTTGCTAACTACAAGTAAAAGGAGAGTTGAGATAATAGGCAAGTTTATGGTTAAGCATGCACTTGAACTGAATTTGAGCGTAAGCACTTTAACCCATAAGTGTACATCTTTTACACTTGAGTGCTAGTGATATATACTTCCTGTGAGGACATGTGAATGGAGTATTTGAATTGGTGGTGATTGTCTTAACTTGTATGCTATGAATTGATTATTACACGTAATAAGAGAGTTACATGACCTAAGTTGAGGACAATTGTATTTTGAATGGGGTATTGGTCATAATCCTTGTTTTCCCGCTAATTTTATTACTCTCTTTCTCTTTATTTTTATTTTTTTGCCTCGGGACGAGTAACGAGTAAGTTTGGGGGATTGATGAGAGTGAAAATAAGCATGTTATAGTGTCCAATTTAACACCTTCTTGATGAGAGTTGTTGTCATATATTAGCGCGAGTATCTTATATTCAATATATGTGAGAAAAAGGTGTGTTTGAGATGTTTATTGTGTTTTGGGTGGAAAAAGGATCGAAAGTGCAAAGTTGGAGAAAATGTGCAACTTGTGTATGAATGCTGAAAAATGCACGTCCAACTTGTGTCACTTTACTGTGTTTCTGTGGAAATCCGAATTCAAATTTTGATACATGGTTGGAAAGCCACTGAAAAGATGATCGTTTTGACATAAATAACACCTCAATCGTATTCCAAACGAGAAATTTATGAGCAAAATGGTGACATCGCGCGAGTTGTGCTGAATAGAACAGATATTCTACATTCCATGGCCTGTTACAGATACAAATCTTGGGGGATTTATGATTTCTATATATGGATAGAAATCTAAGGAAGAGAGGATCGCGTGAACGCAAGAATCACTCAAATTGGAGCTCGGATGTGGAAGTTATACGCAAAATAGTAGGACGGCGCAAGTGTGATTCGACCACGATAGTCGAGTTTGACCAGACCCCTTGGTCGAACTGAAGTAATTTTGGTCGAATCGAATGTCTGAAGTGTGAATTATCACCGATTTTGATTCGACTAGGGTTCGACCATGCCCTATGTCGAACCCTAGGTCGAACTCCATGCCTGGGACGCGTCCGGATTTGATTTTTACACCCTAAGTGCGTGTTTTTGCATATTTTTCAAGAAAAAGCCCATCCAAGGTCCATAAGGCGAGCTTACATGTATAAAACGGGATGTAGATCATATCAAGATTGGAGAATATAGAGAGACTAGAGAGGGATACAACACAACACAATCATACTACACCCCACAAGGGGGGATCACCCCCCAACCATCATCCACATCCTTTCCTCCATCCATCCATCACTTTGAAGATTCATTTATGGAATCAAGAGGAGAGACAAGAGGAGGATTAAAGATAGAGAAGGACGCGATGACGCTACATCTAGGGTTTTATTCGTTTCTTAATTTTTCTTGTAATTTTTCAGACATCCGGGTAAGATCTATCCAACACCCATGATTGTTCTTTGTAACATCATGGGTTAGAGCCTTTTTGGTAGAACTAGGGTTGTGAAGATTTTTACAAATTAATTGAACTTTCGTGTGTAAACTCCGTACAACACTACTTGTGGATTTATTTTATATAAGACTATGATTTTTAATTCATACTCACAGTAGTTTTTGTTGGATTGTATAATAAAAGCCTAGCTTTTGTATGAACAATATTATAACAATTTATTTGAAATGAGAATCATTGATCAAATGGTTGCGTCTTGTGATGCAATAGTCCACTTACTTTATACTGTAGATAATATGTTATGCGACAACACACGGAAGATCATATTATTAGTTTCCTTATAAAGTATAAACAGAGGCTCACAACCAAGATAGATGAGGACTCTATCGGAATGGTTGTAGTATGATTTTGTATTAGTTTTTCTTGACTATAGAATCACATTAGTGTACCTTGTGTGTATTGAGTAGACCGCTTGAGATCGTTCGACTTATACTTACTATATAGGAGAACTTGATCTCAGTTATTATGGAAGTTCGTGCTCTTAATTCCTATAACAATAATCTCGACACGTAAGGCAGTATGTATTTCTTTGATTCATCAATGGGTGAGATTTACATGTTATTAAATAAATTAACCCGGTGAGTTGGGAAATAGTATTGTCTCTATGGTGTGCTGTTGATTGTAGAAGGAATCCGTGTCTGCTATAGGTTGATAATGTCCCCTTGAGGAGCTCATAAGGATAAACATGTAACCCTACAGGTGAAATTTATTTCGGCATGATAATGAGGTTGAGTAGTACTACTCTCGGATGAGATATTAATTAATGGAGTTGTCAGTAACTTAATTAATTAATGGACATTGTATATCTTAATTAATGGACATTGTATATCTTAATATGGGGAGATTAACAGGCTCATAATAAGAAGGAGCCCAAAATGTAATTTTTGGATTAGAGCGGCAATGCAGTAATAATATTTTAATGGTATATATTATTATTATTGGACTTAAGTATAAGATTTGGGGTAAGCTTGGATACTTAAGCCCAATGGAGTCCCAACTCTAATTTCTCCTCCTGGTCCCTGTTGTAGCCCATATATAAGTCATCTCAGCTGTCTATAAACCCTGATAACACGCCTAACACTGTGAGAGGGTGAGGTAAAAGCAGATTGAGAAGATCTGAAGGATCGTCGCCCACACGACGTCGAGATTGGACTTGAGAATACAGTAGAAGACTGGAAGGTTATTTGCTGCTGCTGTCTGCCAAGTTTTAAGATTTTTATGAAATTATACAGTGCTCGAAATTCAATGTGTTACATACTGACGAAAAGTAACGGAAGAGAAGATCGCTTTGGCACATAGATCATCCCAATCGAAGATTGGATGAGGGAGTTATGGTCAAAACCGTGACACTGCGCAGGCTGACGGCGAGAATCCATCTTCTTCAACATACCCTGGTGAAAGGTAATTCGTTTCTTGTTTGCTTGCTTCCACTGCTTATTAGACACGTACAGAACCCTAACGATTTATGTTAATCAAATGATCGAACGTCAACAATGGTATTAGAGCTTCGGTTTCATGGTGAAGCGTGACACGTTAGGCTAGGTTTTATGTGGCTTATGTGTTTCTTGTTCGGAATAGAATCACATGTATGATTAGGGTTTAGAATATTGTGATTTCTTATTGGATACCCTATATCTGTTATCTTCGATGGTGGTGAGAGATTCGTACTGTACCTATTTGGTGAAAGACACGCCTAGGGAAGACGATAGATGCGCATGGTTTAGTGCTAAGGGAACTCATTGGCACGCCAAACGCTAGGTGAGCATGGAGGCACGCAATATGAGCGTCGGGCGTGACTGGTGGTGCACGGATGAAGCCGTGTGTTGATGTTGGACGATGAGCGTGCTGGCAGGATGCTCCATTCGATAGCTGACGGGCAAAGGACACACGATGGGACGCACGGGTAGTGCCGAGCGAGAAAATTTAGCGTACGGACTCCAGTTTTTGGGGAATGGATGGAAGCAAGAGATAGCGCACGAGTCGTGCATGGTATTGAGTAAAGGCAATCTATTGCGCTCATGCACTGCCGTTTAAATGTGAGCGTCTCCGGCGTACACTGAAGCTAAAGGCCGGATGAGGGCGCACGAGTAGTGCACGATAGGTTGGTACGCGTGCGCGGGCTTGCGCACGAAAGCATGCCGAGTCGTGCACGAATTGCTGCTGCCGCACGAATGACTAGGAAGACCACACGATGTCGTATGATGGACAAAGGGTGCACGATTTCAGAGCTTTGGCGCACGGGGCCTTGTGGAAATGCGCATGATCCGTGCCTGGTGGCGTATGGAGCTGGCCGTGCGTGGGCACTCAGAACGTGCTGGCGGTGCCCGGCTGTGTGTGATGATTCTATGAAGTGTGCAAGCTATTGGATGTGTGCTAGTTAGGCGCATGGTCGGTGACGTGCGAGAACCTTCTGGCGCACATTTTCCTAGTGTTGTGCACACGATGGATGGTCAGCTAGGTGTGAGGATGATGGTTATGGTGCCGGAATGGTGGATCAGGCTGCGGTACAAGAAATCTGGAGGAAAATTCTTGAAAACCGGCTTCTGATTTTCAGATTAGATCGAACCCCGCATAGTCGCAGTTGCTCAATTTTGTGCTTGGTGGCGAACAATTGAATTCGTTGATATATAACTATCCATAATTGATTTAATTATCTGATTATTGTTATATATGCTATGCATGATTTTCTGGATTTACTGCCTTATTTGCCGTAATAGAAGCAAGTTAGGTGGCGTATTTTATTTTAAATATTATATGCATGTAAAAATTCTCATGTTAAATGACTAAGTGGGAGAGGGGATTGATAATTAATTCCTGCGGCCTCTATTATTAGTTTGTAAGTGATGTGAATAAACTTGCTCGTTGGCTATAGTGCATTCCTCCCTATCGGATAAGTTTATTCATGAATCACTGGTATAGACTTCATTAAAATTATGTTTGTAATGTGATGCATATAAACTTCCGCGTTGACTATAGTGCCTTCCTCCCCATCGGATGAGATAATATGCGGTTCACTGGTACAAACTTATAATTGATGATCATAGGAAGTTACCCGAGCAAGTGTGTACTTCTCCATCTGTAAGGCACATAAGCTTGCACAATGGACTTGGGATCAAATAATGGTGTACACTTAGGTGCAAATAATAAGTATCCTCTCCATTAGAGTCACTGCTGCTATTTGCATGGCTAAAGAGGAACCGACTATTAATTATTTTGTCATGAGGTTAGGTTGACAAATAAAATTAATGGGTTAAATTTTCTCTTTTAAATGTTCGAGTTTGTTAATGTCCACACTATCGTATCTTGCAGACTCACGGTGCTTGAGATATCGGTGAATTTTATTTTTATATTGTTTTGAGGGAATTAATAAAAATGGATAATTTCAAAATTTTGTTTGGTGTATATATTTATGATTCTTTGAATTTTCATATGGTTTTATCTCTCTTATTGTTTACTAGAAGAAACATATTTACTTGTCCAAAATTAGATGATTAGAAAAGAATCTTAGTTTTGATTATACTGCTTAGAAATATAAATGCGTTCTCACTGAGGATGTTCTATGACGCCTATTAAAGTCTCTAGTGAAGAGATGAAAAGTTCATAGAAATATGATGGTCTCATGTAACTCTTCGGATACATGAGTAAGGTTGATAGGTAGGAGGTCATGGTTGAGTTGATGAATGAATTGGAAATGCTTGGAGTAGAAATTGAAGGGGAAACCTAGATCAATTTATTCTGCATAATTTGCCTGGATGTTTTGAGCAAGATCTATCTAAAATACGAGAGGTTGTATATGGTGGAGAACTTCTGACAAAACATGTGTCGAAGGAAAACTATTTTCATTAAGATATGAACAATGTTAGTATCTCATTCACTAGTCACTGAAGCATGATTAGTAATGGCATCTGCTGACACATTGTGTGTAGATACCAGAATCACTAAATGTCTGCGACTAGGTGATGATGAGATTATTATAGACATGGGTAAAACTACAAGAGTAGTGGTTGTTGCAGTGGGAGTTATTTATTTATCTTACGATATGAATAAACGTTTGGTTTTGAGTAATTGTCTTTACGTATATTTTTCATAGAAAGAATTTAATTTCAGTTTCTATGTATTTATGGATGGATACTCCATTTCATTTAAATAACATGGTTATAGTGATGTGGGTTGGAGCTGTATCTGTGATGGTACATTAGTCACAATTTGTGAACTCTTAAATCATGTTACTTTCTTGATGCGACAAATAGTAAATAATAACGAGTTTTCTAATTCAATAAGAGAAACAAACCTTCGAGAATAAACTCCCCACCTCAATGGTGTGACGAAAAGAAGGTATAGGACTCTTATAGAAATGGTTAGATAGATGATGAGTTATTTGGAATTACTAAATTCATTTTATGGCTATGCCCTAGAAACAACATGTCGTAAGAATGTTTGTCTATTTGTGGAATATTCTAAAAAATGAAGGGTGATTTATTTAGTCCAAAAGATCGAAGGGTGATTGTGGACACGAACACTAGATTTTTGAAAAATGACTATGTAATAAATCAGAAACCTATGTATAAATTGTACTAAAGGAAGTGAGAGGGAAAACACAAAGTATTAGTACCAAGTGTATAAGAGGATATACCACAAGGTAAACTGCAACGCATGTTATGTCTGATACATAATTGCATGTAACGCCTTGTCGTAGTGGGAGGGTTGTTCTACAACCCGTAAGATATATGTTTTGGGAGAGTCATGAGACTTGGTCCCTAGTAAACATGGAATAGTCCCACGAAATATACGACAAAGCACTACAAGATAAAATTTTGGAATCTTAGCAAAGTGCAATAAATGTTGAAATAGAATCGATGGATTCTATGTTAGATCTGGCTGCTTGTAGAACCACGGATGGTGTGAAAGCTATTGGAAGTGGCTCTACAAGTATAAAAGAGGATCATAGAATAAGGTGAAAACCTTGGAAGCAAGCTTGTTGCGAAAAGGTATACTCAGAAAGAAAGGGTTGGATTATAAGAAAACCTATTCGCCAGTAACTATGCCTATGTTAATCCGTACTCTTTTATCTGTTGCTAATCATATGAAATATGAGGGATAGCAAATAGATGTCAAGACAGGTTTTCTGATTGGAAGTCTTGAGGAAAATATCTATGTGAAGCAACCAGAGGGATTCATTGCAAAGGGGCTAAGAGCATTTTTTAGTATGAGCTTAAAATTGTTCATTAATGGACTAAAGAAAGCTTTAAACTCAAAGTACATCTATTTGAATGAGGTAATCCAGTCATATGGATTTATTCAATGGGAGGATGTGTCTTGTGTATCGAAAAGAGTGACGGATACATGGTGGTATTTCTCGTACTGTACGTAGATGATATATTGCTCATTGGAGACAATGAAAGAGTATTGTCGGGCATATGGGTATGGTTCATAAAGCAGTATGAAATGAAGGACTTAAGAGAAGTGAAATATATCCTTGCGATCATGGTGATCACAAGATAGGATGTTGTGCTTGTCTCAAGCTTTGATAAATGATACAATCCTTACTCGTTTTAGCATGTGGCTTTATCTAAGAAAATTGTGTCTTAAGACACAAAAGAAGATAAAGATGATGAAGGCGGTTCCTTATGCTTCAGCGAATATGGAAGCTTAATTTGAGGAATACTATGCACAAAATTGGATAAATGTATTGCTAAATGCATGGTCAGTGAGTATCAAGGTAACCGAAATAAGAATGTTGAATTGTGGTAATAAATATACTTATGTACCTGAAAATGACTAGAAAACATATGTGAAATTATCGGACAGATTCACTGCTTCATATAGGTTACATAGATTCAGATTTTTCAAATCAGATAGGGACGACAGTAAATTCACCTCAAAGGTTATGTGTTTAATTTTAGGAAGTAGAGTCATAATATGGAGGAGTGTCATATAAAATATATTTCGGACTCCACCATAGGAAAGATGATAAAATGGAGCCTCTGAGGCAGCCATAGTATCTGTATAGCTCTAGAGACTTCATGATGGACTTGGATATGTTTTCTGAGTTTGCCCAAGGTTGTCACAATTTATTGTGATAATAATAGTGCAGTTGCAAATGAAAGGTAAAATATAATACTGATTTATATATAATTACCACCTTTGCTGTTTAATAGTTGCAAGTTTTTTAGATTCTATTTCTCATAATCATTCTAAAATGGTTACTAATTTTACATATCTTTTTATTTGCAGGCATTGACTTCAACCTTTGTGGAAGTTTAATTTTCCCATGGACAAGGTAAAATATGTGAACGCATTTTTATTTGAGACGGGGTTCAGTCTTGCTTTAGTCCAGTACTTAAGGTACGCCTGATGGTTCATTTGATGCTTTGCAAAAAGGTCTTGAACTCTTTCATAATTGTACATGATGGTTGGTTCAAGAAATTTCCTACATTCAAAAACAGAAATTTATTTCTCATATGAGAAACCTATGCATGTAATATCTTAATTATTGTATTTATCCATATCAAGACTTTGTTATTTATTTGTTGTTGTTTTGTTTCTACAGAATTATGTGAATCTCCATTTCTTTTCCTTTTTGATTGATTGCTATAACTAATGTTTAAGAAGTTAGAGATAATAAAGGCAAGGTTGTTGGAAGAATTTAGAGTTGTGTTTCTGAGTTACCACAAACAACTATTCATTCCCTTTATAGTTTCTGTTTATACTCTCAAGTTGTGCATCAATTCATGCCTAAGAATAAGATTTGTTCTACTATACCTCGGTATCTGAATTTGGTCGATGAGTTGTCAATTTATTTAAATTTTTATATTCATAGGGTGAAGAAAATAGTTTTTAATAGAGTACTTCTCATGTAGCACAATTTTGAATATCATTTAACTTTTACGTATCATAGGGTTAATCCTCTCAAATTGTTCTTTTGTTGGAAAATCTTTTATTTTATTTTGATTTTATCCCAACTTTTCAAGTTTTGATGCATAATTATAGCATCAGAAGATAAATAAAGATATATGGCGCCATTAATTCTTTCTTACCTATCATATTAGGAATTTTCTTTTATTTTATTTTTTATTTTTATCCCAGATCTTCAAGTTTGAATGTATAATTGAAGCATCAGAAGATAAATAAAGAGATTTGTCATTATTTCTTACTTATGTATTATATTCTTGAGGAATCTTCTAAATAGGATTCCTATTAGTATTTTTTTAATTTTGAATTCATAATGTGAAGATATTTCTAAAGTTGTAGGAGCATTAAGATGGTGGTCCTTTTTATGAAAAACGTTTGAAGAAATTATAAAAAAAATAGAAGGTAGAAATAAATATTTTTAAATTAAATTATAATGTGAAGATATTTTTAAATTCTAAATTAAATTTCTGAATCTATAAACACCATTCACATTTTTTAAATTGATAAAAACAGATCCTGTTTCTGCGCTGTGATTTAAAAAAACATTACTACCTGTCGGTGACGTATGTTACTACTTTTTTTATAAGTAAAATAAAATAATACGTTGGTGATGTTTGGTGCTCCATTTTTTAAAGATATGTTTCAATGACATATGTAACTTCATTTTTTAAACATAATATAAAATAATACGTTGGTCATGCCTATTGCTTCATTTTTTAAGGATGTGTTTCAGGTAAAGTAAAATTGGGTAAATTTATTTTTAATATTTTATAATCATCTATTTTCTTAAGGATATTGTTATATTTTTTTTTATTGCTTTATTATATAAATTTATGATTCTATTCAATTTAAAGAGATGATCTCTTATTTAAAAGAATTATATTTATTTTATATTTAATTAGTAATAGTATAATCATATTTAAAATATTAATTTAATCAATTCAAAATATAAAAAATAAATTAATATTAAACGAGTAATTTGCAGTTATTGATAAACGTTTATATTCTTTATAATAAATTATTACCCAATGAATATATTTGCATGTATTAATAAACGAAGTTTGAGACGAAATATTATAATGAATTTTTAAACGTAAAAAATATGGGTACAGGTGTTCATGCAGAAAACATTGTAAGTCAATAATATGTATTGATTCAATTTTCACTTGGTTTATAGTAATGTGATATCCCTCTTACTGCAAAATAATATTTTGTTGATAAATTCGAAATATTCATGATATTATTCAAATAACCAGGTTTCTTTAACTAATAATCATATGTACTAATTTGGGCGAATGAATTCTTAAATGAATTAGTAAGCATGATGATTATAATTGATCATAGCTCAGACATAATTAGTTCTTAACATGCTTAGCAGTGTTATAATTCAATACTCATATTATTTTATACTTCCTTCGTCCCACTCAAATAGCATCATTTTACTATATTGGACGTCCCGTCCTAATTACACCATTTTTCTCTTTTAGTAAAAAAAGACATCAATGGTCCACCACTACCATCACATCTCTCTAATACATCTACCCGCTTTATATAAAATAATAATACTCATTAATCTACGTGCAAAAAGAAAATGGTGCACTTTGACCAGGACGGAGGGAGTATATCACTGACCTTTCTCATCATTACATATATATAATCTTTCTCATGAAAAGTTCAATCTAATGTGACAATGAATTTGCAGATTCTTCCAAATATTTAGTTCTATGCTTAAACTCTATTACATACTAATATCAACAATTGGGAAATTCAACCTAGAACGAAAAACGTGTACTCATCATTCTGATCAACATCACTAGGTAAGACTACCACATTTATCATGCTTCTTCCCAAACTAAGCATTTCAGTCCTTATAGTTGTAGATGACATCGGTTTAAGAATTACAATCAAGTCATGCATGAGATCATTGTGGTTTTAGATTAAACTAAATTATTCTTCAACTCCAAGGGAATATTATTAAACTCATAAAAATATTATATATAAAATATTGCAAAAATGTCCGTGTCTGCACAACGCGCGACCGGGTAAATACTAGTTTGCTACTAAAAATAAAGAATTGTCGGCAACTATACTAGGTCCTCTAATTTTGTCTAAGATCAATTAATCGTTAATTTATAAAACCTCTATCTCATGCCCACCATAGTTTTCACATGGCTTTGCTCTAACTCCATGGTTCGGAGGGAGTAACATTTTTAATTAAAAGTAATATATAATCAAGAAAAAACGAATTGCTCTACCCCATGGCTTTTCTCTCATGACATATGTGACAGCAAAATTAGCCGAATAAGAAAAAGGTGCGAATTATTTAACATTAATGAGATTTGAGAACCACTTGCAGATGGGAAAGAGAAGAAAGCAAAGGAAATAATTGAATTAATTGATGAGGAGAAGAAGTTGATAAGATTTTGGATTGTGGAAGGAGACCTAATGGAGGAATACAAAAGTTTTGTGGCCACAGTCCACATTGAGACTCATGAGGGCATTGATTTGGTGACTTGGACCTTAGAATATGAGATGCTTCATGAGGATGTGGGACATCCCATCTCTTTGCTCTCTTTCATCATCAACTTCACCCAAGACATTGAGGCTCATCACCTTCCCAAACCCTAATTAAGTTACAATCATGTTTATAATTGTGTGTCATCTTCTATGATCATGCATTAATCATCCTATATATGTCTTTTTTTTTCTACAAATAAGACTCTAACATATAGATATGAGTCAATTTTCTTGTTTCCACTATACATGTATTTTATTAATATTTATGGTTTCAATGTGTCATATTTGGATTAAATGATTATGAATATGATGTTTATTAAACTTCATTAATTAATGCAATTATTGGGATTTGTATTGTGTATTAAATTAAAATTAACGTAAGAAGAAATCGGGTGTAGGTTTTCTTGGAGTTGTGACAGAAACAACCCTCCATAGTATTAATTAGCCTAAATCCTGTGATAGGAATCAATCTCTTCACTTTTCATAGTACAGACAAAGGGAAGATTAGCTCTATAGAATACCTTTAAAAGGAGATTTAGTGGTTAATTAGTACTCAGAGGACGGTGACTAGTGGTGGACTTCGATCCTAGTACTATTAAATAGTATTACGATTAATGATTGGTCCTCAAAAATTATTCAAATCATAAATATAATCAAATTATAAAGGAAAATAAAAATTTATCCATTTAATTTAATCATTATTTAAATTAGTTCATATATATTTGAGTTTTAGAATTTGTCCATTAACTTTCTAAAATTTAATAATTTAATCACTTACCGGTTTAAGTAGGTTGCCAACGGATAATGACATGTGCTGAACAAGGCCGATCCTATAAATTTCGATACCTGAATCGTGCTTTAAATTTGGGCTCCTAATTTTATTTTTTTAAACGCTATAAATATATATATAATATAACTATCCTATAAATTTCAACGCCTATTCCAATTTTAAATTTGGCCCCTATTTTTATTTTTTTTTAACACTATAATTATATACTCCTTATGTAATATAATGAAAGTATTTATTGATGTCACCGACTTTCACAATTAACTAAATCTTTAATTATTGCTTTATTTTTTTTTTATATCCAAACATATGTTGGAAGGCATAATAAAAATTTTGAATCTCCTTATTTTATTCTTTTTAACACTACTGCCATGTGAAATGAAAAAAAAAAAAAAAAAAAGAAGGCGGCATGAGTAGGAGATTCAAACCTTAAACCAACATAGTTTCTTTGTATCAACTCCACCACTTTACAAGAGGTTAATATTATAAAATTCTCTACTTATATATAAATACTATGATAAAATATATAAAAAGGGGCACCTGCGGGAACATCTCTACTGACGAACCATTTCAATAGTTACGGTACGACCATGGAAGTAATTAAAAAGGAAAAGTCATGCAGTTGGACCATCTGTTCTATCCCTTAGAGTTTTGCTTCTCTAGAGAAGATGAGAGGCTTAAAATGAAGAGAGACTTGTATTTGAGTCAATTACCTTGATTTTTCCAAGAATAAAATGTGGGAGTCGAAGAAAGATCCTTCTCAAGCTCTCTTTCAAACATACACGGAACACGAACTTAATCTAAACGGAGATAGAGGTGAACGAAGCGAAAATTTTCACAACAATTCCTTCTTCAAGCAAATCGAGATAGGAAAGGAATTGATGTCGATTCGATTCGTTGTTCTTTTACGATACTTCGTAGAACCTGTGGTGGCAGAGCGTGGTAAATAGACAGTTACTGAGCAACCCGAGCATCTCACCTGGACGCTACGTACGAGTTTATTGATTCAAGATCTCTTGAGCAAAATTCTTGGGACAACTCTTCCAACTATGACTTTAACTTTTTCTTTATTTTTCCACTAGTGCAGATGGATTTTTCTACGCCAAACTAGATCGATATGAAAAAAAAGGGCCTTCTATATTTTTCCAGTATATCGGACGCAACTTGATTCACCTGGTTCAGCAACTTCTTTAGAAGAGTCCTCCGTCCGATCTAGCAGGATAACTCATTGATACACTCAGACTTAGGCTTGAGGAGTTTGGAGTTCAAGGGAATGCAACTGCTAAATCAGAATCAAGAAGCGAGCTGAGGACAGTGAGCAAGTGATGGTGTAGTACTTCGCTAGGAAAAGATGGAGTCCGAACAAAGTTTGTACAAAATAGAGTTAGCCAGATAGGTATAGTATTACATTTTCTCATTAAGAGAAGAAATGCCTTTCTTTTCACTTTTCAATAGGATATGTCTGTCTCCAAACTTCTTTCGATCCATTCCCTCTTGTGTATCAATTTACCTTTTACCTTGGATTATGTAAGTGTTTAGTCTTTCGTCTTCTTTGACTGATAGACTGGAAAGAGAGAATTAAAAGGAATCTCTGGTATAGAGATTTATATTCCAGAGAAGAGACCGAAAATGGTTCAACTAGCGCTTAGAGTTTGATGCGAGGATCAACTCTGTACCCTTCCTTCAGATAGTTAACGCTTTGCACGAGCTGAGACAGTGTAGATAGATCTGAATAAGGCAAAGAGCACATTTCTACTGCTATAACTAAGACTAGGGATTACCTCAAAGAGGCGGATAAAGCGTATCTGAGCGTCCCACTCTTCCTCTTCCAATTACGTGGTGGACAAATCAACAAGGCTTTCAGTCGTGGTTAGAGAACGAATGGACTTCGGGTTTGATGATCCTTTCTCTCATCCGAAGAGGTGATGTAGCAAGCCAATCGAATAGTTAATCAAAGGTTATATATGTGCTAAGGAAAATGAAATAGCTAATTCTAACGAGTTTTTAATGTAGGAAGCTTAGTACATCGTACTATCTCTATAGTTGTAATTACAGTCTACTTGTCAACTAACACTTTTTGGGTAGTAATGCGAAGGAGATGCCAAACCAGTAGGTGCGAATGCTCAAGTGGGGACTCATCCAACATACGTACACGATACCATAGTAAAGACTACAAGGGGTGATACCGCTGTACAGAAGACTACAAATACTGGTAAAAAAGTATTGACGGAAGATGAACTCCAAGCTATCAAAGCTTGTCAACCTAAGCTATACAACTATAAACCTTCCAAGAGTGGTTAGACTTTCAAACTAAAAACTAGTGAAAAAAAGTATACTTTTTTTTCAAATTAGACTGCATTGTCCAGTTTAAAAAGAAAGTAGGAACAGACTGAAAGTTGTTCTCCCTTGGTCACTTCTTTGAGGAAAGGAGTCCACTACTGAAAGTGCTTTGAAGCCACCTTTGAAATCCCATGTAATTGTTGTACATTAGTCGGCACCTTCGGCTAAACAACTATCTCTCTTTTTCTTATCCCGAGCAATTTACCCTTCTTTCTGAGTAGAGTGTTCATCATTTGAAATCTATTTGTATCAGAACTTTCTGCAGAGAAAGTATTAAAGCAACGAAGCGATCCTCTCTCTCTCTCTCTCTCTCTCTCTATATATATATATATATATATATATATATATATATATATATATATATATATATATATATATATACGAGTCCCTAATTTTCGTTAAAATTTGTGGGTCTGAGTTGATCGACTCAAGTAAGGACCGACCCTGGTACCGACAATTCTAACATTCCAAGAAAAATAATTTGTTTAATCGTTTAAGTTATCTCTTTTTTAGTTAATTCATAATATTCCAAAATATCATATTATATATATATATATATATATATATATATATATATTAATTAAATTGAGTGGATGTAATACTAAAATGGTGTGAATTGTGGATTGCAATTGAGCTAGCAAATATAAGAAATAGGCTGGATTCATAAAATATTGAGAGTCAAGTACCAACTAACTTATTTAAGCGGCAGTCTTGTGCGAGACAAAATTTTACTGTGTTATCACTTTTTATTAATATTATTATTACTTTTTGTTTAAAATGTTATCACTTTTCAATTATACTAAATTTGTTCACAAAATAGTTTATCATTTTTTATCAATCAGTTATCACTTTTCATTATAAAGGTCATCACTTCTTATCAGTCTAACTAAAATCATTACGTGTGAGACGGTCTGACATAAATCTTTGCCTTTAGTTTTTGCTAACATTTGCTACTAAAATGAAAAATTTTCGGCAACTCTACTAGCGCGTTCCTCTAGGGTCGAAATTTTGGTGAAGATCAATTTTAATAGCTAATTAATAAAACTAGCTAGCGACGAAAATTTGGAATTATAGATGACAAAAAATTATCACAGAAGTCCAATTTTCTTATAGTGAATGCCATCTTGATCAAATTGTGGAATTGAGTGCATTGGAGGTTAAAATATTTTTAAATAATTCCTTACTCTTTCAAATTATTGCAATAATTAAAAAGACTTGTACGTTCTTACCCACGGCTGTGCTCTCGATCGTGTCATATATGATAACAAAATGGCAAATACTTTTGTGAATTGGGAACTGTGTAAGTCCCCTTAATTTATAAGTTCATATCCTATTATACCCCCACAGTTTATTTTTTAGTTAGTATTTAAGTTCAGGGAGACAGAGACGTTTACACCGTGAACCCGATTCAACAGAAATAGTAGAATAAGAAAAAGGTGCACGTACATATTTAACGTTATTAATTAAGTTGATAAGTTCATTTGAGTACCACTTGCAGAAGGGAAAGAGAGGAAAGCAAAGGAAATAATTGAAGCAATTGATGAAGAGAAGAAGTTGATAAGATTTAAGGTGGTGGAAGGAGACCTATTGGAGGACTACAAAAGTTTTGCAACCACAGTCCACATTGAGACTCATGAGGGCGTTGATTTGGTGACTTGGACATTAGAATATGAGATGCTTCATGAGGATGTGGGCCATCCCATCTCTTTGCTCTCTTTCATCATCAATTTTACCGAAGAATTGGAGGATCATCACCTTCCCAAACCCTAAGTTACATCTTCTATGATCATATGCATTAATCATGCTACATATCTCTTGTTTTTTTGTTTCTACTAATAAGACTCTCCCATATTGATATGAGTCAATCTTCGTGTTTCCACAGTGAGTGTGATGTATTTTATTTTGTGTTTATAGTTATTCATTATGGTTTGAATATGTCATGTTTGGATTAAATGATTATGAACCAGTTAATATCGTGTTTAAAATTATCAAATGTAATTTATTTAAAGTAATCTCAAAAACTTAGTTTCTCCAATTTATAGTCTCATGCCTTTTAAATTATTATCAAAGTGGTTTTTTTTTAAAATGTCTAATTTTTCTAATTGAATTTATGTTTTTACAAAGTTATGAGACGAAATTGGAAGAAAAAAATATTTTAGGACAAAATTAGAGAAAAACTTAAAAGTTTTGAACCTTTTTAAATAAGTTACTGTAGTATTTTGTAACATTTTCAAATTAAGTAAAAATATATGATCCAGTTTATGTTTAAAATGTTTGGTATCATATGGTGTTTATTAACTTAATTAATGTAATTATTGGCATTTGTGTTGTTTTATATAATCAAATTTGTGTATGAATATGGTAAAGTATTTCTTGTGTGTGAATTCACTTGGACTCTAGCTAGATTTCCATTTTAAAATTTAGGAGTACTTTTTATTATATAAAAATTACTTTTTAGCTAGAGCGATGAATTAATACCCTTTCTAAAATTTAAAAAAAAAATCCTCATCTTTTTTAATATGAAAAATTACAACATATTTGAATTTGAATTTGTCTAGGTGTAGTATAAATTTCATTAATTAAAAAGTAATAATTATAATTTATTACTCTAAAAAAAATTATCTTTTCATGCACTAATGAATAATTTCGCTAAAATCATGATGGATTACGAACTTGGTTCAAGGCTTCAAGCTCGTTAATTTTTTAGTTTGCTCAGTCTTCCATATAACTTCTTTTTAACAAAAAAAAAAAAAAAAAGAATGTTAATTTAAAAGATTCTCCATCACACAACAAAACTCATGAATTCATCTTTTTAAGTTAAAACCAAGTTATTTAAAATTACATTCTATTGTAAGAAATACTGCCCCTGGAGGTATATCAGTCCTCTCCTCATCACGCCTTCAAGTTAAGGGAATAAAAGTTAAGTGTCATTAGCACCACAGGCAGGGCCGGTCCTTCCTTGGGTCGAGTGAGTCGATCAACTCAGGCCCACAATTTTTTGTGAAATTTAGGGCTCATATTTTCAAAAAAAAATCTTTATATATATATATATATATATATATATATATATATATATATATATATATATATATATATATATATATATACTCCCTCTGCCTCGGCGCAAGAGGGTCATTTTCCTTTTTGCACGTAAATTAAAGATTTTATTATTTAATGTATAGTGGGTAGTTGTATTAGTAGGAGTGTGGGTCCATATTTTAATTATATTAGAGGGGGTGTGTGGGTCTCATGCGTATAAAAAAGAAAATGAGACTCTTTGGGTGGGACGACTAAAATGGAAAAATGATCCTCTTAACCTGGGACGGATGGAGTATATAATTAGAGAAATTTATAAACTTGCTTGTACAAGTGGTGAGACTCTTTGGGTGAGACTCTCAAACATGTGTCTAAATATCAAATGAGAAAAAAATCGTTAATTGAAGATTTAGTTCAAAGTCAAGACGGTGATATCAATAAATATTTTAGTTCAAATAAAAAGGTTGTCATAGAGAATAATAATGAAAGAACTTGCAGAACAACTTGATTATACTGATTTTATTAATATTTTTGCCATCAAAACTTTAGGCACGTTGTATTTTAAAAATTATAATATATCTTTAGTTATTAATTTTTTTATTATATATATTACGTTTTAATACGAAGTAAAATAAGGGGCTCAAATTTAAAATACGACTCAGGCCTAAAAATTTATAGGATCGGCCCTGACCACAGGGCTACAAAATCAGATGGTTACTCATCTGATGAGCAGTGAGCTATCATCATGAGTCTACTCACTTGGAATGTGAGTGGGCTGGAAGGCATTTTTAGGAACTTGAATTTTATTGTCTATTAAAGGAAAATAAGTGGCAAATTAATGTTATAATTATTTATTTATTATGGAATTTAAATAAATAAATTCCTAAAATAAATGAGTAAAGAATACTCCATCCATCCCAAAAAATCGTTCACATTTCTTTTGTAATTTACAAAGGAAATGTGAACGGTTTTGTGGGACGGAGGGAGTAGATAATTAGTCAAATCCAGTCAAATTAGTTTGACTTGAAGCCTAAGCAAGTAAAAGGCCCAAGCCCGCAGAATCAGGTCAAATCAGTCTTATACCAATCAGAATGCGAGTTATTTATGGGGCATCCTCATTCTTCATCTATATAAGGAGCCCTCCTCCATTCATTCTAGACACACTAAAATATCTGAAGACGCAGATGCTTTTGAAGAGATTAAGAATACGAGCAGTGCTCTCTTGAGATCTTTAAGTATCTTCAAGTCAAGAACAGCCTCTGCTCCCTTGAGATCTTTAAGTATCTTCAAGTCAAGAACAGCCTCTGATCAGAGATCAAGCTGCCGGATCAGATCTTTAAGTATCTTCAAGTCAAGAACAGCCTCCGATCAGAGATCAAGCTGCCAAGCCTTCTGATCCGGCATTTTTCTAGCCAACCACCTCCAATCAGAGATCAAGCTGTCAAGCCCTCCGATCCGGCATTCTTTCAGCCAACCGCCTCCGATCAAAGATCAAGCTGCTAAGCCCCTCTGATCCGACGTTCTTCTAGACATCCGCCTCCTATCAGAGATCAAGGTGCTTAGCTCCTCCGATCCGGCGTTCTTCCAGCCATCCGCCTCCAATCAGAGTTCAAGGATCTAAGCCCCTCTGATTCAGCGTTCTTCCAGCTATCCACCTCCGATCAGAGATCAAGGTGTCAAGCCCCTCTGATCTGGCATTCTTTCAGTCAATAAATTTCTTCACAGAAAGCTCTCCATCAACGTTCAATCCGAACAAAGGCTCAACGCCTCCAGATCAATGTTATAAGACTACATATCCGAGCTCGGACAAGCTTCATCTGAAAATTCGACTCAACACACACGCTGTCAACACAGTCAGCATACAAAGAAGTCAAAGTCACACACACAAGTCAAGTCAAGTCAAAATTGGTTAGAGAGAATAATTAGAGGATTGATTAGAGATTGTAACCTGCTTAAATACTCTTTAAATTAAATCCATCTGAAATTATCTTTACACTCAAATTTATATTTATTTTATTATAAATACATAAATTAGTTGTTATAGCATTGTTGGGATAAGATCCTCATTCATCTATAATGATAAACAAATATATTAATAAAAAAATCACAGACCGAGAAAATACTTACTATGTGAAACTTTTATAATCACAGAGAATTTTCTCTCTCCCGACTCAAATCACCACACTATTACAAATCAATCTTTAACTAATTCACATCTTTTCTCCCAACTCTCAAATAGAGAATATAAGAAAGGAATTTAGAAGAATCAAACACAAAAATTATAGTGTCTTTGATTAATGCACTAGATATTAAAACCACGGTCTTCTTAAATAGCATTGAGAAATCTCTTTTTCAATGTAGGACAAAAATCATCTTTTTTTAATTTGAAAAAAGATCAACAATCTCCACCTTAACAAAATAAAAGAAGATTCTTTGTCTTTACCGACAATCAATTCTCAATCCCGAGAATCATCCTATTCCACCTTATGAGAAGACCACTTAAAATAAATCATTCTAAGAATTTACTGCGTTGTCACTTTATATTTTGACTACAAAATGTTTATGAAATAATTTACTGCATTTGAGTATCATTTTTTATTAAAATAATATCACTTTTTATTCGTCTCACGAACGCCATTCCGTGAGACGATTGCCTTTGGAAAAATATCACTTATTGCACCATTAAAAATTTGACATAATTAACACTAGTCTACGAATTTCCATCTGTAACTACGTCAGCAACTATATGTGCGACACCTATACATAAATTTCATGTAATACCTCACGCGACTCCATACATAATTTTTTCAATATGGTCGACTATACAAATGATTTATTTACTAATATATGTGCAACTATATATGGTATTATATACCAATCATATAATAAAAGGAGTTAAAAAAGTAAAAAAAAATAATAATAACATTTTTTCAAAAATATTATGGTAGGTGCATTTTTTAAAATTAACTATTATTTGAGAGTATTTTTCAACATGTCTCTTATAAAATAATTAAATAAGACCATTATAATTTTTATCAATTATATATCAATTTTCCTAAAAATATCATTCCTCTATATTAGTCACACCCCCAATCATTATCTTTTACAGTCACACCCAATCACACAAATATTTTATTTGTGTAAATATACTCACGAGAAAATATCAATTTTGGTCCTATATCTTTTACCAAATCCAATTTTAGTCCTGTAACTTTTAGTATTCTCAATTTTGGTCCTTTTGCTATTGCCAAACCTAATTTTCACTATGCTATTTATGAAAATACCACTAAGCTTTTAAACATCAATATACTTATTTCTAAAGGCTGATTTTCATCCGGTTTCCGCTCAAAATGGTATCAGAGCCCTAGGTTTATTTATTTATGAATGGAAACATTTATTATAAACTTATAACACTTAACGAGAGAAGAGTTTCAAAGAGATATGAATCCAAACGAAAGTTTGACATCCGAGAGTGACAGGATTATTAGCTCTGTTCCAAGTTGAAGCAACCACGACTTCTGGCCCGTTGGATATGACGAGACAAGCAGCTCTATACAACAATACTATAATGTGTTGTATAGACAATATACAGAAAAAGAATACGAGGACGCCGATCGATTTTGGGATAACCTCGATCGAAGCTACAAATTGGTGGAAGCCCATGCTAACCACATCAAAGAAGAATCTCTGGAGGAACTCCGCCAGATGGAGATAAGATATTCCAAAAAAGTACCAAGAAACATCGTGGAAATTTAAAGTTCCACCGAGATCTATGGACGTATCCCCAAACAAGAACAATAGAGGAGACGACCAAACCAGGGGCCAAGAGAGATCTGCAAGCCTTACCACTTTTCACACTGGACAGAATGACAGAGTGGAAGGAGATAGAGGAAGATAACTCTAAGATGAACCAAGATCTTAGAGAATTACATAATACGGTGAGATTCTTTGGAGAATATTGCCAAAACATGTCCAAGACAATATTCGAGATCAGCCTTAAGATGGACAAGGTGGAGAAATTGCAGAACAAGCAACTCGACCTCATCATGAAGTTGATGGAACAAGTAAAATCCTTGGAAACCAAGGTGACAGGAAGAAGGCTAGGAGGAAGGTTACCACTAACCTTCAGAACAGAACCCTTTTTACATCAAAAGGGAAAAACGACGGAGGTCATAAGGCCAAAGTAGAAAAGCGAGAAGATAATTGCTATCCTTCGAGGAGAATCCACATCCCCAGATGGAAAGAGCAAATCTTAAAGATTTACAAGATCTATATGAGTCCTTCCGATGACTATCAATTGTAGATCTAAAGATGAACGTTGAAGAGGCATCAAGTTCTCAACAACAGTCCCAGGCTCATCAGACACAACAAGATCGGAGCTAAGATGAAGAAACATCTGGATCACACAGAGTCCATAGGGCAAGATAAGAAGATACATTCCAACAACCAGGAAACTTCAAAAATGAAGGCCATAGAAATGTCAACAGGAGCAAGCCGAGTTCGAGGATCTAATATACACAACACCCCATATGGCCGGTCTCACCTTGAACTGATAAATCTATACGGGTTGATTTTAAACCTCGACACTCTAGACTTCAAGAATAGAGAAGCCTTGATCGATGAATGGACAAATACCATGAAAATCGCAGGTGGCGCATTGGAGCTGGATAAAGAAGGGTTCATAAGATTCCTAACTATGAGCCTAGAAGGATCAGTAAAATGCGCCTGGGAGGAGCTCTCAAACGAAGTCAAGAAGGAAGCCATGGAAGGCGAAGATCTAGGTAACATTGTAGATCGAATGGCCAAGATCTTCAAGATCCACTTCATCGGAGTAGGTTACTTCGAAGGAATGGAAGAAGAAAAGAAAAAGAAAAATAGGAATGCCCTATACAGCCTAGAACTACTTGATATTTGTCACGTAGATGAGTACATCAAACTCTTCACAGAATATAGATGGAAATCTAAGGTCAAAGAGAAAGAAGTATTCCACCTATTCTTTGCCAAGATCCCGAGTCTATGGAGAGAAATGCTGATCAAAGAGTATGAACCATGCGAGATGGATTCGATAGCAAGAAGAATGTACTTCCTCAAAGCCAAGATTGCAGAGTGGTGTCATCAATCGACACTACACAAAAACTACAAGAGATTAAGGGGAATCAATAAGATAGTTCCCTTATGTTGCGAAAGCAATTATCTTCCAACTATCATTGGAAGAAACCCAAAGAAGCAGAAAAGGATGAAGAAGAATCATCCTTACAATCAAATGAACAGAGGATGGAGATCCAAAAGACCAAGATCATTTTGGTTTAAACAGAAGGCCCGAAGCTATAAATCAGGGCAAAGATCTGGACCATCAAGATGGAGTTCAAGAAGCCAAGCCTCGTCCTCAGAGTCAAACCAGAGGAGCACAGGAAGAACTCCCACAAGAAAAATATTCCAAAGAGCAGCCACACGAGTCAATGAAAAATTCAAGGATTGCAACTGCTACACGTGTGGAGCCAGAGGGCATATCTTACCAGATTGCCCAGAAAACCAGAAGCGAGGAGTACGACAGTTCGAGATAATTCCAGAAATGGAGGAGGCTGTTTACTTCCAAGATCTAGTGCAGGTATATCAGTTTGAAGATATACCCTCAGACGAGAGCATCTACGAAGAAGAATTCTTCAGCCAAGATGAGTCATCTGAAGATGAGTCGGATGAAGAAGAAAGCTTCAGATAGGAGATGCAAGAAGATATGTCGGGATTCTTTTCCCAGACATCCATTTATCATAAAGCCCTTATGAGAATCATGAAGGAGGATCCAAAGATCCACCTATACGATGGATTCACCATAGGAAGTTTGGACAAATTCTTTCCAAGCTTCAAGAAAAGAAAGCACAACGTCATATACAAAGTGACCGAAGGGGAAATTGCCATCCCAATAGAACTCATGAGAAATGTGATGGAAATGCAACTGGTTCCTGTTGACGAAATCAAAAGAGAACTCAGTAAATTCAGGGAAGGAATGGCTAAGACCATGTCTTGGATCCATATCGGAGCAATTCGGATCCTAATCAAAGCAACTTTCAAAGAAGGTACGATACACCAATCGATATTGCAATCTTTGATAAGAGGATCAAGAATACAAGAGAGGCCTGCCTGGGAGGAATCTCAAGGAACCTATACGCAGGCAAAGTGGCATCCTACATCTACCCAAGGATTGCCTATAATCTGGCAGATAAGGATTTCAGTAGGGCACTTACCCTTCATCAAGATTTCAAGAACAAAGATCTGATGAAAGAAGGGAATAGTCCTTACTCGATCACATACAGTATCTCTTATGCTCTATCCAACACTCATAATTCAGATCTATTCCAAATGAAGGAATATATTAAGATCCCAGAAGTGTTCGAAAGAGTTGCATGCGCAACCAGGCCAGAAATTATGGAGTTACCGCCGATCTACGACATGGATTTGCGGATCAGGGACAAGCCGATCTGGAGTAGACAAGAAAGTCTTAGATTCGAACAAAGGATGATTTCTTTCCAAGAAGATAGAATGACCAGCGAGAAATGGGGAAAGAAACCAATCGTGGAGGTAATCCAGGAGCTGGAAAAGTTCACAACCAAAGGTGAACTAAAATGCTCAGAAGGATGGAGAGAAGTCGAAGTAATATTCGATATCACTAAAAAGGAAAACTCTATTCCTTGTGATGTCTTGTATTATCTCCAACAACCAACAACTGGGAGATACCAAGGATAGCTCAAACTCGGCGATCTAGAGCTGATAATCGAAGGAGTTGCAGGAAGATTCCCAGAACAACTAGTACTAAGATTAGAGTTTCTCGAGGACCATAAACCTTGGGAAAGGCTACAAGATGGAATGGAGTTTACGGTCAAGGGAAAAAGATACAAAGTCAACTAGTAGAGGCTCAGGGTTTTGAGCTCTGATCCACCCATGGCCACAGTCCATTTTCGATATATATCACCATTGGGATGATATATAAAGAACATCGTGCAGAGTATTTTGCGGCATACATTAATTCAGGAGCCGGGATCTGCACAGCAAAGAAAGGAGTCTTTCCGAAAGACTCAGGTGAATAATTTCCAATAGTACTAGGAAAAGATTTCTCTCAAAGGGTGTTAATCCTTAACAGAGGAATCAAGCAGGCAGAAATTATGATCGGAGGAGCAGATCGTACCCCGTGGTACAAGGTGAAAACTCCACCGATATATTTCTACGACACCGGAATAGATATTCTATTAGAAAACAATTTTCTACAGACATTCAAGCATTTTACCCAAGAAAACGCAACAAGGAAGCTTATTTTCACAACCCTTTGTGAACATAAGATCATCGCACCAAGACTGCGTAATGCATTTCAAAGAAAAATGCCAATCAAATTTCGCAGCAAGCGTGGTGATGAAGGAAAACTTAGCCATCCAAAGATGAATGATCGTAGAAAGTATGGCGAAGTAGTCCTTCAGATGAGAACCGAGACAAGAGGAGGATGGAAAATGGAGAAACTAAAAGAAGATACAATCCACCTTCTCAAAGCAAGCTTGGGAGAAAGTCTACAGAAAGACATCACAATTGAAGAACAAACATCTTTGGAGGACGTCAAAAAGAAGATACAGAAGAACTTCAATGAAGATCCTCTAGCCTAGTGGGACAAGAATGAGCTCAAAGCCTCCTCAAAGTAAAAGAAGGAAAGGAGCATGAGTTCGTAAGATACAAGCCTATCCTGATAAACCAAGAGGATCGAAAGGATATGCAGTTAATACTTAAGGAACACCTGGACCTTAAGTTGATATCACCAGGAGTATCCCCATACAGCAGTCCAGGATTTCTAGTACAAAATCAAGGAGAAGTCAAGCGGGGAAAGCCGAGACTCGTGTTCAACTACAAAGGGATCAACAACATCTTGAAATTCGATGGATACTACATACCAAGTAGAGAACACTTGGTTAACTATATCAAGAATGCCAAGGTATTCTCAAAGTTTGATTGCAAATCTGGGTTCTACCGGATTATGATGGAAGAAGGGAGCAGGAAGTTCACAGCCTTCTCCACACCACAAGGTCATTATATCTGGAATGTCATGTCCATAGGCTTGGCAAACGCGCCCCAGATATACCAAAGGAAAATGGATAATCTTTTCAAAGATTATTTCTCATTCATGTTTGTTTATGTGGATGATATCCTCATAGCCTCAAAAAACATGAAGGAGCATTTGGCGCATCTGGTAATATTTTCAGAGGCATGCCACAAGAAGGACTGGTGCTTTCTGAAAAGAAGGCAATAATAGCAACAAGACAGATTGAGTTTCTTGGAGTTAAGATCGATGAGTACGGAATTATTCTACAACCCCATATTGTAGAAAAGGTCCAAGGATTTCCCAAAGATTTCAAAGACAAAAAATAACTCCAAAGTTTCTTAGGAGTAGTTAACTTTGCTGGAATGTTCATCAACAATCTGGCGCAATACAGGAAGGTGTTCAGTCCTTTGTTAAAAAAGGATGCTGAATTCAAATGGGAAGAATCACACCGAGTAATGGTTAAACAACTAAAGGAGGTTTGCAAAAAACTCCCAAAATTAGCCATTCCTAATGATGAGGATGATCTGGTACTTTACACAGATGCCAGTGACCATTGGTGGGCAGCAGTTCTTACAAAGTCCACAATAGAAGGAGAAGTACCATGCAGATACTGTAGCGGACTCTTTACGGAGAATGAAGCAAATAGATGGCACATCAATGAAAATGAGTTCTTTGCAGTTCGAAAGGCGTTCAAGAAATGGCCGCTATTTCTTCTCGTGAAGAAATTCATCCTTAAAATTGATAACACAAGCGTCAAAGCCTTTTTAAAAAATAAAATTGAATCTAAACCAGAAAAGGCTAGACTTTTAAGATGGAAAGCAGAATGTCAATATTATGATTTTAATATTGTCATTATTAAATCTGTTGATAATATTTTGGCAGATTTCCTGACGAGAGATGGAAGGAGCTGAAATAGACTCCATCTTGACTGTATCAAGACACCTGATGGACAACCTTGAGTTGCTCCAAAGGGAATTCGAGAATCTGGCACTCAATGCAAGGCGTGCCAGAAGAATACAAGATAGTGATCAGACCAAAGTGTCTAATCGCATACGAGACTGCATTCAAAATGACGCAAGTCTATTCGAAACAACACGAGAGCCACTCCTCCGGGTTGTTGATAGCAATTGCAATTGATAAAAAGAGAGTAGTCGAGAACGTGGCTCTAAACCCAGAGCAAGGGATTCAAGTACCCTTAGCACAAGTCCTAGATTAGAACCTCCAAAAGAGAAATTGGTCGAAGGAAAAATTGAAGACCTGGAATCACATCTAGAGTCGACGAGTCAACCCAGCACCTCTGGGGTTAAAGAGGGAGAGATCAACCTTAGGCCTATGACAGGCACTGCTAAGGTTGGTATTAACTTAGCTGATTTCTCTTATTAGCAGGAATACCAGGCCAGCTGGGAGAAATTGAATACTAGACAAGGAATCCGACCAGAGAAATGCCGAGTAGATATATCTGGAGAATATCCCCGAGTTTGGATACGAGAAGGCTCAAATCCAAATGATGTAAAACATGGTATGATTTCGGAGCACTAGCTTCAATCTATACTTTTGTACCAGGTTTCCCAGAACTTGCAAAACTTCCAGACTGGCTGGGAGAAAAGATTTTCAAGGCATGAAAAAATAACTCGACTCAATCTAGAGGCGATGTATTGGAGCTATACTTCACCAGTGCAGCCCCAGAACAAGTTGGGAAAGGCAACCACGAAGCCTTCCATTTCATCAAGCTAAGAAGACCTGATGTCTCAGCATCTAATAAGATCAAAGAGTCTTCTGGAAAGGAACCAGATTTGGTTTCTACATTTTCTGAAGAGCAGATCTCTACGCAAAGAGCAAGAGGTTTGTACGCCTGAATCAAAGCAATGGTGGAGGTGAAGTTCCCATTCAAGTTTGAGCACAAGTCTTCGAATGAGTCTTTCTTGTTAAATACTTTAACAGGAAAGAAGACAGTGTTTGCGGAGAAGGCGTTCCAAGAAAAATAAGAACTTCTCTTGGCCCATTTTGGGCAATGGACGAACAAGATATGCACAAGCTATTCCACCCAAGCAGAACCAGAATTTGGAAAAGGGATAAGATTGGGCACAGGCATGATCAGAACTGCTGATCCACCCCCAACAAAGGAAACACGTGGAAAGAAGAGGGTAAAACCTCTTCGCAATACCCAGGAGCCGGGAGAATCATCAGGCACCAAAGAGGACAAATGACTCCTCAAAAAAGCAAGAGCCAGGTGACCTTTCCAAAAGGGTAAGAGACATGTGATCGACAGGGAAGATGACCCACAATGGGGAATCCAATAAAGAAACCAGCCAGCTGATGTAAAGTAACGCAAGCAGTGACGTCACAAAAAGAAATCCAATAAAGAAGAATGGACCAGCCAGCTGCTAAAGTTGGAATCCGAGGTAGATAACGTAAGTGCTGACGCCAACACAATGACGTAAGCAGTGACGTCACAAAAGATTGAGAGGCTTTTTGAAATCTGTATTTCAAATCCTAAAGCTTCTATAAATAGGTGTTGAGAAAGCGCATCGACCATTCCCCTCTGTTTTCTCTTTCTAAATAAACATTGTATCTTTCTTTCTTTGTATGAGTGTTCTGAGTGCAGCTACAATAGGTAGCTAAAGGAGTTATCTCCTCTTGTTCAGTAAGGATGAGTGTGTAATAAATTCTCCATTCAATAAATAAATAATCTTGGGCTTCTGCCCGCATGTAGCCTTCCAAGTTTTATGCAACTTTAAACCTCCATATTTTCCGGCGAGAAACAGTAGCAGCATCCTGTACACCCGGAGTAGGAAACGAATCAGGGTTGTGCTGAGATCCACTAAAGGGACAGGATTGATCCATTACACTGCGGGGCAAGTGGTTGGCTGTGAGGAGCAGTCGTAAAACCTCCCTGATACCCGGTGAATTAACGGTCAAAAAATGTACTGTTACTGTTTCAAACCAGTTAATTACGAGTTTAAATTATGTACGGAAGCATATTGGGCCTGATATGGTCGTAATGGACTATTTCTATTTTGAAGAAAATGGGTGAAAATCATATTTAAAATAAAGTATAACATAAAATGGGGCATATAATAGTAGAAACTTGATAATAGTAGAAATTAGATTGGAAATAGAAGAAATAACTAAAATTTGACCAAACAGGACCAAAAATAAGAAAATTAAGAAAGAAAGGACCGAAATTGAATTTTACAATAGATACAGTACGTAAATTGAAATTCTCTCGTATACTCACACACCAACACTTGGAAAATTATGTAACCATGTGCTAAATGATGACGGTGGTGCAGGATTATTGCTAAAAAGTTGAGTGCATAATTGCAATGAGCCAAATGACGGTGGGCAAATGACACGTGAATGGATATGATAAAGTGATTCACTTCCTAATCTTGTCTCAAGTTATAAGAACTATATAAAGAAATATTGCTTCACACGAATTTGAAAAAATATAAAATAATATTATTTCACTTTCATAATAATGTCAGTACATCTTTATTTTAATTTCTCGTCATAAAGTTAACATTACATTTTATAGTAAATAATACTCGCACTATAAACTCACATTATATAATATTAATACAGTTCACATTAAAATATTTTATGACTCACTCCATTATATATTAAAATATAGTAAAAGCTTGTGTGTCCAAGTATACGGAAACATATTGTGTGTGCCTTTAAAAATTTATGTTAAATTGTATTACCTTTAGTATAAAGATGTGTACCCATGACAAAAACATGTATGTGCGGGCACACGGGAACACATTACGCGTGCCTTTGAAATTTTGTGTTAAATTGTATACCATTTAATATAAATATGTGTATCCTTTATTTTTTGAAGAAAAATACTCCTTCCGTCACATAATACCCTTCACACTTCCTTTGTAAATTACAAAGGAAGTGTGAAGGGTACTATGGGACGGAGAGAGAAAAAAATTTCTATAAAAATGGATACTCTTTAGAATAAAATAGTGTATTTTTATTAATTTAATTATATACCCTTTAGAATAAAGTAATGTACCCTTACTCATAATATTAAATTCTAAAGACCCACGGTGTCCGCCCGGACACACAAGCCTCACTCTTAAAATATTATATTATTTAATCTCATGCAAAAATCAACCGTTAACATTAGAGTAGTACTGAGAGAGTAGTCGATAACTAATCTGATCCAGTTAATTAGAAAAAAGTTCAAATTTAGTATTAATTAATTAAATAATAATTTAATATATATATATATATATATATATATATATATTTAAATAGAATATATATTTAAAGTTCCAACAAAACTATAAGTTAATAATTATTAAAAAATCTCGCTATATATATATATATATATATATATATATATATATATATATATATATATATATATATATATATATATATATATATATATATATATATATATATACTATTATGGATTTCGTGTGTTATATGGGTTGTAAAGTTATAATTTTAAAAAATATTATTCAAATTTAATATAAATATTTATTCAATTATAATTTAATATAAAATTATATTGAAGAGTAAAATTCAATCTATGTACACTTAAATGTGAATTTGATTCATTTAGTAAAATTTTAATTTTTTTGTTAAATTGATTTATTAAAAATTTAAAAAAAAAATTATTGAATTAGTTTCCAAATTTTGTTATAAATGTTGTTGCAAATTAATTAATACAAAAAATGAACATATATTAATTTAATTATTGAAAAATAATAATAATAAAGTTATATTAATTAAAAAATAAAATAATAAATTCAATATAAATCAATTTGATGAAAAAAAATTAAAAAATTTAATTTAAAAATTATAATATTAATCATGAAAAAAATAAATAACATACAGAAATCAGAAAATAAAAATAATAAAAAATTTTAAAAGAAAAACATAATTAAAAGAATTTATTTTAAAAAAGTTATTAATTTTTTTTAAATTATAAAAGAACGAAATTAATTAATAGAAAATTTAAAAAAATATAATGAAAATACCTATCTTTAAAGCTTGAGTGTATAATGAATTAATAAAGAATTTTATTTATAAGTGGAGAGTAGATTATTTGAATATAATTTTAAGATATTTTTTTTTAATTTGATTTGATAATATCCATATTTGTATCTTACTATGAAATTATGTAATCATTAGTAATTATTAAAATTGAAATTATCATTGAAAATTCAATTTCATTGGTTAAAATATATTTAAATAAATAAAACAAAAAGTTAAAAGAAAACTAATAAAAATAATTATAAGAAATATCAAAATAACATAAAAGAAATCGCAAATACTATAATTAATATATTTTTGGATAAACCCATTATTTATTTGAAATGGGTAGAGTTAACGGTCATGAGCCCGTAAAAATGGTTGAAATAATTTGAAAAACTCAAAAAAAAAAATCTAAAGAAATTATAAAAAAATTAATTTCACAAAATTTGTAAAATTAATCATAAAAAAATGTTAATTACGTAAAAAAATCAAAAATTAAAAAATTATTTAAAAAAAGTTTAAATAAAAACAAAAAAATAATTAAAAGGAAATTTAAAAAATATACTCCCTTCGTCCCATAAAGAAGTTCACAGACAGTTACTGTAGATATGGAGTTTAAGAAAAAATTGCTTTTTGGGGTAGTTTGGTATTTTTAGGTAATAAATAAATTATAAAGTAAGTTATGTGAGTTGTAAAAGGGTGATAATTTTGAAATTAAAGTGTGTTGTGGGGTTATTAATTTGTGTATATTTCTTTATTTGGTGGTGTGAACTTGTTTATGGAACAGACAAAAATAGAAAGTGTGAATTTGTTTATGAAACGGAGGGAGTATAAGAAAAAAATTAATCATTAAAAAAAATAAAAATAAAAAAGAAAAGAAAAGGATAACTTTCTTTAGAGAGTGAAGATTGTTCTTCATGATCAATAATTTATGTGAACGAATGAATAAAGAGTCTTATTATAAGTTGATATAAATCAATTATTTATTTATTTTTTTTATGATTCTAAATAAGATTTGATTTGATTTTTATTTGATCTAATCATAAAAATTTATGTATTTATAACAAATCAAAATATTAAAATTACTAATGTAAAAAATAAAATACCGAGTTAAAACAAAAAAAATTAAATAAATAGAAAAAATAATTTAAAGAGAGATCATAAAACATTATTTAAAAAATAATAAAATTAACCATAAAAAATTATTAACTTAAAAAATAAAACATTAAAATATAAAAACTAATAAAAAATTTTTAAAAATAACATAAGGTAAACAAAAAAAATATTAATAAAATAACAAAAATTATTGAGAAGAAACATAAAAATGTAAAGAAGTTAAATTAAATTAATATAAATCAAATTAGAAAAGAAATCATAACAAAATTTGTTTATAATTTTGTAAATTTGGCCATGAAAAATGTTTAACAAAAAGAAATAAGACAAATTTAATTCACGTACTAATAATATTAAAAAAAAGCTGAATAAAAAAAATAAAAAAATAACCTAAAGAAAATTTTAAAAATGTAAAACAGACAACATGATATTAAAACAAAAAAATTATCAAACGAAAATTTAAAAAATAAAAAAAAGACAATATGATATTATTAACCAATAAAAATCAATTTAAAAAAACAACGAAAATTATTACGAAGAAACATAAAAATTAAAAGAAGAAAAATGAAATTAATATAAATCAATTCATAGAATTCGAAGAAATAAGAAAAGAAAAAGAGAATGAGTAGGGTAGGTCCGATCCTATAACCGGATCCTCCCCTTCTCCATAATTGAATTGTTGGGTCGTTAAATTCGATTGTCTAAAATTAAAACATGGTTTCTCCCCTTCTCTCAACTGCCTCTTTCTCTCCGCCGCCGCTGCCCTCCCTTCCTTTTCACCGCCGCCTCTACAACTACATTACCTACAATCCCCCCATTCTTAACCTTCCATCACGCGATCACGTTGCCTTCACCCTTGGACAGCTCTCCGCCTATGCCGCTCAACTAATCGACCCCCGGAGGCCGTGCATTGGCTTTCAGTTTTGAATTTGGACACAACGCTCTAGCCCTGCCCTGGTGTTTTCAAGGTTCTCTCTCCCTCTCAATTAGAATTTTAGGGTAAGAAGAAAATAAGATTCCTCTCTTGTAAAATTGTAAGCTTATGTTATAAGAAGGGTTCCCAGAACTGGATAACGTCGGGGAGATGTTACAAGAGAGATGGCGGGAGAGATGTAATCCAGCCCCTTCCGACGGGCACCATCGGCGATTTACACGAGTGAAAGGTGGCAGCGGGGTATGAGAAGGAGAGCGCCACCGTGTACACTACTTGCAGAAGGGATCTCAATGTCAAATTATCTTCTTACACTAATTCTTAATCTGCTATAATTGTTATTTACTTATTATTTTATCATTGATTGTTGGGTATTGAAGATGTTTTTTGAGATTACCATCGCAGTGAGATGCTATGTTTTCTAATGTGATGACAATAGATGCATGCATGAAGTGATTCGACCTGCACGGATGGATTCGATATGTTGAGATTGGTCGAATCAAAGTCGAACCAACTAATTTGAAGGAGGATTCGACCATAATCTATGGATTCGACCTGATAGGGAGGTCGAATCATGGTCGAATCAGTTCACTGGGAGGTGGATTCGACCACGACAACATTGATTCGACCTGATCATTTACTCGAATCAAGGTCGAATCGAAGTAGATAGTGTTCAATAGAGTGATTAGCTCTGTCTATCTCTTGGATAAGCTGATACACACGTGGATAATGATCATTGGAGACTGAAGAATGATTATAATGTGTTGCATGGCAGCTGGAAGCTTAAAGAAACGTTTGAAACTAACTCAACAAATATAACTGCTATAACTGACAGTTTTTGGCAGTTATGATCAGCCGACTTTGAGGCGGTTTAAGAGCAGTTTATCAAGCTACATGAAACCGGCTAGGTGGCTACATCTCATCTACTAAGTGAGGGCTATCAAGTGGAGGTTTAACCGGATCAAAAGGTTGAAGGAGTAGCATGATATAAGGGCTCAAAGTCACCTTGTTGAGAGAGAGTTCAACACTTAGAAAGTTTCACAGCAAGTTCATTCTCTTGCTTGTTCTTTTCGATTCAATCTGTTCTTAGGTGTATTGAATCATCAATAATATAGTTTCTTCTCCCCAAAGTGGATGTAGGTTATTCATAACCGAACCACTATACATCTTTGTGCAAATTTTACTTTCTTTTTATTTTCATATCAAAGAGTGTGTGTGTATTTCTTGAGAGATTGTGAGGTATTGTGTGTTGGAATCACGTCAATTGGCACCGTCTGTGGGAAACAAACACACAGGAAGCATTCAAGATGAACACCACAAGATTTGATGTTGAAAAGCTCACAGAGAAATCAGATTTCAATCTATGGAAAATCAAGATGAAGGCAGTTCTTATGCAGCAAGGTCTGATGGATGCACTGAAGCCTCCTCCACCAGTGAAGACTGAAATCATCAAGGATCCCCAGGCTGCAGCAGGTCCTGTAAGAGCTCCAGTGGATGATCAGGTACTTCAAAAGGTCTATTCTACAATAATTTTGTGTCTTAGTGATAAGATACTTAGAGAAGTATCAAAGGAGACAACAGCTATCAAAGTATGGAATAGATTGGAGGCTTTGTTCATGGTAAAAACATCTGCCAATAAGATGTATCTCAGGCAAAGACTTCATGCTTTCAAGATGATTGATGAAAGATCTCTGATGGATCAAGCTGATGAATTCTGCAAGATCACAGATGATCTGGAAAGTGTGGATTTCAAGCTATCCAGTGAAGACAAGGCCATCATGTTGCTGTCAGCATTGCCAAGATCACAAAGGCACTTCAAGGATGTTGTTCTTTATGGAGGTAAGGATATTGTACTGCTTGAAGATGTGCTGAGGGCACTTAGATCAAAAGATCTGGAAGAAGGTACTGATAGAAAAGAAAAGTCAGGGGCAGAAGGACTTTTTGCCAAGAAAGGGAATCAGAACAAGAAGTGGAACAAAGGTGGAAACACTGATCAAAAGAAAGGTGCATCAGGACAGTCTAATGGCAAGAGGTGTTACTTTTGTCATGAACCTGGGCACTTCAAGAAACAGTGTGCAAAGTGGAAGGCTAGCAAGTCCAAGAAAACTGAAACCCCTGCTGAAAATCAAAAGAACCAAGTCAATCAGGTTGGTGAAGTACAAAACAATGCTGGTATGGAAGGTATTGAAGCTCTGTCCATCACTACTTCAGATGTATCTGTTGAGTGGGTATTGGATTCAGGGTGTACATTCCATATGACACATATGAAGCATTGGTTTGAGGAATTCAAGCATCAGGAAGGAGGATCAGTACTTTTAGGTGATGATCACTCTTGTGAGATAAAGGGAGTAGGATCCATCAGATTGCTAATGTTTGATGGAGTTCAGAGGCTTCTTAGGAATGTAAGGTATGTTCCTGGATTAAGAAGGAACCTCATCTCCCTTGGGATGCTTGATAATCAAGATTGTGATTCAAACCTGAGAAAGGGAATCCTCACAGTGACTAAGGATGATAAGATGGTCATGAGAGGAACCAGGAGATCAGATTTGTATTTCTTGGATGGGAGTGTTGTTGTAGGACAGATACACAACACTGGTCAGCAGGATGATGCCAAGCTTTGGCATGGCAGGTTGGGACATGTTAGTGAAAGAGGAATGCAAGAATTGGCAAAACAACAGCTGATCAAATTCAGTGAAGGTGATAAGATCAGACAGTGTGAGCATTGCATTCTTGGTAAGTCCAAGAGACTTAAGTTTGATAATTTAGAATATACAACCAAAGCTAGAATGGACTATGTTCATTCAGATCTCTGGGGACCATCAAGAACTGTAACCAGAGGTGGAAGGAGATACATCATGACCATAATTGATGATTACTCAAGGAAGTTATGGGTATATGTTCTGAAATCAAAGGATGAAGCATTTACAACCTTCAAAGGCTGGTTGACAGAGACTGAGAATATCACAGGGAGTAGTTTGAAGTATTTAAGGACAGACAATGGATTGGAATTTGTATCTGAAGAGTTCAATTCATATTGCAAGGAAAAGGGGATTAAGAGACACAAAACTGTCCCTGGTACTCCTCAACAAAATGGCATTGCAAAGAGGATGAATCAGACACTTTTGCAAAGGGTCAGATGTATGTTGAGCAGTACAGGATTGAGCAAGGTATTTTGGGGGGAGTTAGCTGCAACTGCAGCTTATCTAATCAACTTGTGTCCTTCAACAACTTTAAACTTTAAAACTCCAGAGGAAGTATGGTCTGGTAAGGTCCCTAATTACTCATACCTTAGAGTTATAGGTTGCCAAGCTTATGCACATGTTAAACAAGATAAGTTGGAACCTAGAGCACTCAAATGTGTTATGATAGGTTATCCTAAGGGAGTAAAGGGTTACAAACTGTGGTGTTATGATGAGAACAGGCTCATGGTCAGTAGAGATGTTATCTTTGTTGAAGATAAGATGTCATTGATCAAGAATGATCAAAGAAGAGAGTCTGAGCTTGAGGTGGAGCCCCAAGATATGGACAGATCAAGAGAAAGTGAAGAGAGCTCCACTGACAGAGGTACAGATGAAGTATCAAGGGTTAAAGAACAACCTAATACCTATCAACTTGCAAGAGATAGACAGAAGAGGACTATAGTACCACCTGCAAGGTATGTACAGGCTGATATAGTGTCTTTTGCTCTATATACAGCTGTTGATGTTGAAGCTTATGAACCAAGAAACTATACTGAGGCATTGGCTAGTCAAGACAGTAATAAGTGGCTTATAGCCATTGAAGAAGAATTATTGTCTCTAAACAAGAATGGGACATGGAGAATTGTTGACAAGCCAAAATCTCAGAAGCTAGTTGGATGTAAGTGGATTTTCAAGAGAAAACCAGCACTTGCAGCTGAAGGTGGAGTTAGATACAAGGCTAGACTAGTTGCTAGGGGTTTTTCTCAGAAAGAAGGAGTAGATTACAATGAGATCTTCTCACCTATGGTTAAACATTGTTCAATAAGAATACCTCTAGCACTGGTGACTCAGTATGATCTTGAGCTTCATCAGATGGATGTAACTACTGCATTTCTACATGGGAAGTTGGAGGAGAGCATCTATATGAAGATACCAGAAGGTGTTACAGTTGAGAGAGCTGATTTAAAGGCTTGTTTATTACTCAAGTCTTTATATGGACTTAAACAAAGTCCAAGGCAGTGGTACTTAAGGTTTGATGAGTACATTGTTGCCAATGGATTTCAAAGAAGTCATTATGACAGCTGTGTATACATCAAGGAAGAAAACAGTTGTTACACTTACCTACTTCTCTATGTGGATGATATTTTGATAGCTTGTAAGAGTATTCAAGGGATTGATGCAGTAAATGAAGTTCTCAAGTCTGAATTTGAGATGAAGGACCTTGGTGAAGCTAAGATGATCTTAGGGATGGAAATAAGCAGAGACAGATCAGCTGGAACACTTGTATTGAAACAACAATCCTATCTTGTTAAAGTACTCAAAAGGTACAATATGGATCAGTGTAAAGTTGTTACAACACCTGTCAAGCAAGGATTGAGTATGTCACTGCTTAATGGAGCAAAGTCAGACATTGAGATAGCTGAAATGAGTAGGATACCATATGCAAGTTCAGTGGGCAGTCTTATGTATGATATGGTGTGTAGTAGGCCTAATCTTGCTTATGTAATGAGCTTGATTAGTAGGTTCTTAAGTTGTCCAGGGAAGCAGCATTGGGAAGCAGTCAAATGGGCATTAAGGTATGTAAAGGGGACTGAATCTGTTGGTTTGAAATTTCAGAGAAGGGAAGCAAAGTCAGAAGTTGTCACTGGTTTTGTTGATGCTGATTTTGCAGCAAATCTGGATTCTAGAAAGTCTCTTACATGATATGTGTTCAATATGTTTGGTACTTCAGTAAGTTGGAAAGCAAGCCATCAGTCTATAGTAGCTCTATCAACTACAGAGGCTGAGTTCATTGCATTAACAGAAGCAATCAAGGAAGGAGTATGGCTTGTTGGTTTACTGAAAGAATTGGGAGAATATCAAGATACTGTGGTGGTGTATTGTGATAATCAAAGTGCAATACACTTAGCTAAGCATCAGGGATATCATGAGAGGACCAAACACATTGATGTAAAGTTGTACTTTGTAAGAGACATGGTGGACAGTGGAATTGTGGAAGTGAGGAAGATTGACACAGCTGTGAATCCAGCTGATTCACTTACTAAAGCATTGCCAGCTGCAAAGTTTGAGCTGTGCAAGACTTTGATTGGAATGTGTGGAGACATAGAGGTTGCTGCTCCTTAAAGGCAGCAAAGGTGGGGAGAAGAGATGAAGATGTTCATACATACATCTAAGGTGGAGATTGATGATAATAGATGCATGCATGAAGTGATTCGACATGTACGGATGGATTCGATGTGTTGAGATTGGTCGAATCAAAGTCGAACCAACTCATTTGAAGGAGGATTCGACCATAATCTGTGGATTCGACCAGATAGGGAGGTCGAATCATGGTCGAATCAGTTCACTGGGAGGTGGATTCGACCACGACAACATTGATTCGACCTGATCATTTACTCGAATCAAGGTCGAATCGAAGTAGATAGTGTTCAATAGAGTGATTAGCTCTGTCTATCTCTTGGATAAGCTGATACACACGTGGATAATGATCATTGGAGACTGAAGAATGATTATAACGTGTTGCATGGCAGCTGGAAGCTTAAAGAAATGTTTGAAACTAACTCAACAAATATAACTGCTATAACTGACAGTTTTTGGCAGTTATGATCAGCGGACTTTGAGGCGGTTTAAGAGCAGTTTATCAAGCTACATGAAACCGGCTAGGTGGCTGCATCTCATCTACTAAGTGAGGGCTATCAAGTGGAGGTTTAACCGGATCAAAAGATTAAAGGAGTAGCATTATATAAGGGCTCAAAGTCACCTTGTTGAGAGAGAGTTCAACACTTAGAAAGTTTCACAGTTTCACAGCAAGTTCATTCTCTTGCTTGTTCTTTTCGATTCAATCTATTCTTAGGTGTATTGAATCATCAATAATATAGTTTCTTCTCCCCAAAGTGGATGTAAGTTATTCATAACCGAACCACTATACATCTTTGTGCAAATTTTACTTTCTTTTCATTTTCATATCAAAGAGTGTGTGTGTATTTCTTGAGAGATTGTGAGGTATTGTGTGTTTGAATCACGTCATAATGGTAGGTTGAAAGTATACTTTACTTTGAATTCATTATTCTACTTCATGAACTCTGCATGCTCGTTTAGTTTCTTTAGAGACGTTTTACTAGTATGTTTTGATATAGCAGGGGACACTATTTTCAGGAAGGGGGGAGCATGTTAACATGAGCATGGATGTGATGGAAGCATTTCGACGATCACTTAGCACATTGAAAACGTGGGCGACGCACAATTTGGAGCTTCAGAAGAGTCATGTGTTCTTCCGGAACTACTCACCAATTCATTTCAGGCAAACTCCAACTGCTCTCTCTATATTTGTTAGTACAACCTTGTTGAATTAGTCTTGAGTGTTGAAAAGGATATACGAACCTCTATGCTCGTCTCTGCAGGGGCGGAGAATGGAACAGAGGCGGGTACTGCAACGAAAGAAGGGAGCCAGAGATGGAGCACTCAAAGCTGGAGCAATGTATTCATTAATGAGATAGTGAAACAGATGAGAATAGAAATGAGAAAGATTCAGTTCTTGAACATAACATATTTGACAAAATTCAGAAAAGATGGGCATCCATCTAGCAACCGTGAACCAGGCAATTCAGTTTTTGAACACATTTGTTATCACTAATACGTATATGGGTTGCTCCTGCATTCGTTGTCCGTGGCTTAGCTTTATAGCCTTATAGGGGATGGTAAACATATTTGCTTATCAACCAAGAGAAAATTGACTTGTGGTGCGTGGTTCTGGTTGACAATATGATTAATATTAAATTTGTGTAGATAGAAGCAATTGTGTGTCTTTGTCTTGATCAGTTTAGTTATGTTTAGTGGGCCTTTCATCTATGTCACTTCTTAAAAATGGTTCTCAAGTATTAGTTTTTAAGCAATATCTATAAAGTTTGAATTTGTATATGGAATGGAGTAGTAATTAAACATTTCAACATAAAAATCAAATGCTTGTTCATAGTAATTTAATTCATTATAAAGAATAACTCAATTAATAGAAAAAAGTAACTCAATTAATATGAAAGAGTGCCTCAAAAGATGTAGACCAAATATTCAAATTAAATAGTAACTTAACCAATTAATAGAAAAGACCCCAATTAATAGAAAAGAGCAACCCAATTAATATGAAAGAGTAACCTAAAAGATGCTAACCAAATACTCAAATTAAATAGTAACTTAACCAATTAAAAAAATATATATCATAGAGTAACTCAATTAATAAGAAAGAGTAATCTTATCAATAAGGAAGAGTGACCTAAAAGATGTTGACCAAATACTCAAATAGTAAATGTTTTGGAGATTGGAATTGAGTGTGTTTGAAGTTGCTTGTGAGAGAAATTATTGGTAATTCCTTCTGTGCGTTGGATTGTGAACATATGGTGATGTTTACGTGTTGTTCATGTGGTTGATAATAATATTTTATTTTTTGGAATCCGAATATGAAATTAAAGAGTAACCCAAATTATTAAAAAGAGTAACTCAATTAATAGAAAAGAGTAACTCAAATGATGTTAACCAAATAAAACAATACTCCCCCCATCCCGTCCTAATAGTTACGTTTTCTTTGTAAATTACAAAGGAGTAACCCAAATTAGGGCTGGACGGGACGGAGGGAATGTAGGGCGTGAATATGCTACATGATAACTCCATTTTTTGCGCTTCTGGTTTGAATTTGATTAGAGCTTAAATACTAGCTCGGTTATGCAGAAATTGAGGGGTGAGGGGGACTCAATAGATCCAATTGCAAAAGTGAGGAAGAAAGAGGAGTAAAAGAAAAATGGGAGACCAAATTTGAATTCAATTACAAAAGGTGGAAATTTTAGGCATTTTCATGTTGTATTCACTATGAATTGTTTATTTAAAGAGTAGTCCAATTAATTTAAAGAGTGATCTAATTAATTTCAAAGAGTAGTCTATTTTATTTCAAAGAGTAACCCTATGTATATTAAGAGTTTCATATTAAAGAGTGGTCCAATAAATTTAAGAGTAATCTAATTAATTCTAAAGAGCAATCTATTTAATTTCAAAGAGTAGTCTATGTATATTAAGAGTCTCAAATCAAATAGTGGTTCAATAAATTTAAGAGCGACCTAATTAATTTCAAAGAGTAATCTATGTATATATTAAAAATTTCAAATAAAAGAGTGGTCCAATAAATGAGATCTTATTTTGTCAGCTATATACCACATTTGTTTATTTAAAATTTAGAAAAAGCCAAAAAGATATTGGTTATATTGTCTGACTATTTATTTTCCATTTATTGAAGGATGTGAGTACTTTTTTGAACTATTATACTTTTTTAAAAGTTTCTTTAAAGATTTTGAGAAATTTTTCAGCAGAAGTCCTTTCACTAATGGCATCGCATAGCAGTAAATATGTTACTAAATATGTTACTATCAAGATAACTTAACATGATCTGAACTTTTAAAGTTATATTAAAATACTGTGAATTGTATATTAAGATCTCAAGATGTAATTAATTTCAAAGAGTTATCTCATTATTTCTAAAAAATTATTACATACAATTTTAATTATTTACCGTGGCTTCATTTGCAAATATTAGAATCTCAAATCAAATAGTGATCTTATTAATCTCAAAGAGTAATTTAATTAATTCAAAAGAACAATTTAATTATTTCTATAGAGTGATTTGTGCTTGAAAATTAAATTTAGAATCCTTCTTCTTCATCCACGTCACTGGTATTGCCCGGAACTAGCCTGTCATGATTCATTACCTTGACATTGCACCTACAAATGCCCGGAATTCGAAAATAAACAGCAATATTAAATGATGTTGATCTCAATTTAGTTGTATCTAAAGATGTTTGTAGTTGGTCGAGCTTCACAAGCAGAGTCTTGATATTCTTCTCTCTATCAAGAACTGTAACCGACTCATTTTTTACCTAAACAAAATTAATCCATATTAAGCAAAATTATATAATACCAGAATGAAACTCTATCTAAGAGAAAAAAAAAGTCAATTTTTTTGTTTCTCTTTGAAAGATCTCACTCCAAAATCCTCATGTGAAAGGAAATCAAAACCAGAGCTCTTCCTATCTATTGATATTGGTACTCTTTCACTATGTTTCTCTCATTTGACTGTAAATTTATCCCAAAGTTAACAAATACCGAAACCAAACATAAAATTTGATGAGTAAAAATCCTAGGCCTACATGTCTTTCTTTTACTCAAGCAAAAAGAGAGTAATAACAAGCAAAATTCATATCTGGAAGCTTCCCCGACCTCTTTCCTGCATCACAAACCCAATTCATAAAAACTAAAAGTTTCACTAATCAAAAGCAAAATCAAACACTTCCACATCTCTGAACCAATTAATAACATCATTACAGCAAAACAACATGCAACACAGAAACCACCAATCCTCAGAATATTAAAAACCAGTTGGAAACAAATTGAGCGCAGATTAATGAAAAAAGTAGAAAAAAGCAAGGATAAAGAAATTACTTGTCACCTGCGAGGGGCTCTAGTTTCTTAATTTTGAGGGATTTTATAGTTGATAGGGACATTTATACAGATTTGTATATATCTACAAACGCACGATTATCGCTTGTGGATCTTAAGTTCCTTTCACGGTTCACCCACTTCTCCTCCTCGGCATCACCGCAGCCTCTTCCCCTCCCCGTCCACAAACGCTTAATTTATGCCCAAAATCATCGCTATCCCCTGCACCTTTGTCTGTTAACAATGGCGGTGAATGAGCGTCGAAACTCGTATTTGAAGATACTAAACCCATTTCCAATTAAAAGATCTGGTTCTATTAATTTAGAAAAATAAGAGTGGCTTATACTAGAACCAAAGAAAGCCGACGCAGGAGACAGAAGAAACAAGACGATAATGGTCTGATGAAAGATCTGAAAGGGCGCAGCGAGGAATGAATTGCGCGACAAAGAATCTGGAAATAGAAACCAGATCACGTTGTCCAAATAAAAAAAAAAAACGCTAATTGCTGGAGTGATCTGGAAGTTTGACCCAAATTTCAATTGGGATTCGATTGTACCACTTTTAAAGAAAAAGACGGGCAAGTCTTTGCCAAAGAAAAATAAATCATAACAAAATTCGTTTAAAATAGTAAATTTGGCCATGAAAAAAGTTTAATAAAAACAAATACGACAAATTTAATTCACCTAATAATAATAATAATAATAAATGAATAGAAAAACCCAAAAATATTATAAAGAAATTTTAAAAAGCGTAAAGACAAAAAAAAATAAAAAAACGGACATGTTTTTCGAAAGTGAAGAAAGCTACACCCAATTCAATTTTTGATAGACAATGAATAAATAAAAAATCTTATTTATATAAATAGGTATATATAATTAGTATATTAAAGATATATTTCTTTTATCTCCTAATTAAATAATATAATATATTAATTAAATTAGAAGGATATATGTATTATAAATAGATATCTCCTATTAATTAATATATAAATAAACAATATAAGATTAATTACTTTCTAATAGGAGTATTGCTTTAAAATACATCCGTATGAATATATTATAAGTGTATATTAAGTGCACCCGGGTGCACCCTTGCATCCATATTTGTATAACTTTTTATTCTATTTTGTATACATGTTATTCTCTTTTGTATACGTGTTTTGTAATAATTATATACTTTTTTCACACTAAGTTTTTCATTAAAAAAATCATTAAAAAAATAAGCATTCATATGTGTATAACTTTTTATTCAATAGTGTATACATGTATTTTAATAATTGTACATTTTTTTACACTCAATTTTTTATTAAAAAAATTAACAATTAAATTGTATACATTTTTACTCATAATTGTATATGTTTTTGCTTATATTTGTACGTGTGTGCACACGAAGCTTCGTGTGCACCCGGGTGCACACTATATTTAGCCATATATTATTATTAAATACAAAAAATTATAGCAATATACCTAATTTAAACCCCATCTCATTCAATTATCACTATCTTGTCAACAATATCCCTACTATTTAGGCTGCCATCTTCGAAGCTTAGTAAAAATTAGGAGCCGGAGAAATAGAAAGTAAAGAATCAATCTGTTGAAGTTTCTGGGAAGAGAGTCGAATCAAGAGGAGATAGAAAGCCCCAAATTAGATATCTTTCATTTGCAGATATCAGAAAGTGCTTAAGATCGAGAATCATGAAGACTGATCAATCGCAGAAAGAGAGGATGTCGAGAGATACTGCTAACTTTCCTTATTTCAAATTTCTTTCTTCTATTAATCATTACATAACAAATATGTAAATGATTTTTATTTTTTTTAATCTCTTTGTCAATATATTATGTGCATTGGATAGATGTTCTCTTAATTTGATTGGTCTTTTATTCTTTGTTACGACGCTGCATTTGTTTTGTAAATTCATGATTGAAATTAAGATTTTCGTTGTGGGATTTTTTTTTCAAAAGCAGTTAGAGTTTGCCTCAAAATGTTTGGATCTTATCTAATGTAACTTCATTTCTTTTGCAGATATTAATCGAACGATGTGAATCACCTATTCAATATTGTATTTTTGCTTCATTTCTTTTCCTCTAGAAAAAAATTGGTCATGTCGGGCCTCCTTTAACACGGAAATAAGATAGGTTGTGCAAAAATTTACATTAATTGTGTTGTAATATAATTATTTTGTGTAGATTTACAAGAAAAATTATTCTCTTAACCATGTCGTGCAATATAACGTATTGGTGTTGTGCAATTATATAATCGTGTCGTGCAATAATATAATCGTGTCATGCTGTAACGCCCCGGGTTACGCTATGGGGTTGGGACGCTACTAGATATACATATCCCAATATAATAATAAAGGGAGTCGAGAATACGCAGCGGAAAATAACATAAAAATCCCTAAAGCGATAGTATAATAAAGTAAAAGTTGCAAAGATTATTACATATAAGCGTCTACTTACCGAGTAGAATAAAATATCCAAAATAAGTTCGTTCAGATGATGTATCTGAAATAAAGTTCTAACAGAATAATAAAATATAAGTCATATAAAGTCTTCTAAGGGCTTGGTACACTTGCAGGGGCCTTTCCATCTTCTAAACCTTCTTCTGAAAATTGATAAGGGGTGAGCGTCTAAAATACACTCAGTGGGTTAACTTAAATGATTGCACAGTTAAAAATAAATATGCATACCAAATATACCATAAAATGTAACATATGACATTAAATAAAATAATTTACATATTGTCGTTCGATAACTCAATGAAAATATTTTAGACCGAATCGTCATCCGATAACTTGTGTTAGTTGGTATATGTGCACCAGGCCGTCACCCCAGTACAAATGTTAGCATACTTGAAATACATTTTAGTACTGAACCGACGTAGCCAGTAACTTGTGTTAGTTGGTATATGTGCACTGAGTCGTCACCCCGTACAAGTGTTAGTAGAAAATATTTGTCATCGAACTAAAAATTCACATAGCACATTGATTGTCGTTATTTTCACCTAGATTTTAGTGCCTTTTTGTGTGTATTTTTCGTATTGTTTTACCCGTATTTTCGTGTATTTTGGTGGTGTTATGTGTTTTCATGGGAATGTGTGAGAATGATCTTAAACATATATATAACAGGTGAAAATGGAGTAAAAATAAAGACGGGAGATCAAACAAGGAAGAAGAAACAAAAGTGCAAGAACACGGCCGGCCGTGCTGGCAACACGGCTCGTGTTGCAGCAAAAGGCCCGTGTACCAGACACGGGCCTGTCCAGAATGGTCGTGCAGCGACATCTATTTATCCAACACGATCACCACTTGGTCGTGTTGCGGAACACGACCCGTGTTGCGGAGCACGACCCGTGTACCAGACACGAGCCTGTAAGCGGAGGCCGTGTGGCGACGTCTATACATTCAACACGGCCACCCTTTAGCAGTGCGACTCAGAACGACTCGTGTGCCGTTTGTCCTGACACGACACAACCCGTGCTACGTAGCACGACTCGTGTCGGCACCAGAACAGGATATTTTTTATAATTCTTCTAGAAGGTCTCCATGGGGTATAAATACCAATCCATTCAACATTTTAAAGGGAGATCGGATTTGCTACTGTTCCCACACACCTCACACACCATTCCTTTGATTTTACACCATATTCTTCATCCCATTCATTCATTTCTAGATCTACATCATTTCTCTATAATTTTTTCAATCCAAATCAAGTGAAGAAGTAAGGAAGCTTGGGTGATCACCAAAGGAAGAAGGGAGATTCAATTGGATCCATTTCCAAGGGAGTTTTCATTCCAATTTTGTGTTAATCCTTTAGTTTACCATGATTTGTAAGAATTATAATGTCTATGTTATGGATCTTATGAAGATTGTAGGCTAATCTCCCTTGTGAGATTAGCAACATGAAGGTTGTTGGTTAATTTGTGGATCTATGTAATTAAATTCATATGTTGATGGGGATATTTGATTTTCTATCATTGGTGCTTATATATCTTGAGATCTATGATGTTTTGTGTGTTTGATTGTTCTAATTATATGATTAGATTGAGAGATCAATTATGTGTTTAGGATAGTCAAGTGAATCATTTCATCAAACATCTCATGTGCATTACAAATGGTAAAGTGATTGAGAAGTCCTTTATTATTTAGAACCCTTTGATGGAACATGTGATTAGTTAGATTGAGAAGTCAATTGATTATATGAACTAGTACCTAGTTGGAATAGTTTAATTGAGAACCAACCTTTGAGCTATTTTGAGATTGTGCAAATGATCTACATCCTATTCATTTCGAGAGGAAGTTTAGGTGGTATATGTGTTGGCCCTTAGTCTTAACCCTTGATACATATGAGTTTAATGCATGAATCCATAAGTTACCACTTCAATAGTGTTGTTAATCTCACTTCTACTCAATTTGGAAAACCACTCATTCATCATTTTTATCTTGTCATTTGATTATTGCTTGTCTACTTTCATTTGTTTGCATTTAGTTACTTGTTAACCAAACCATCCATCTATGATTCATTTCTATAAAATCGTGATAAACGTGATATCGCTTAAGTGCTAGCATCGACCTCCCTGTGGTTCGATAAATTCTTGAATTGGTCAACCCGACTACAAGTTATGGCCAAATCAAATGACGCCGTTGCCGGGGAGGTAACGGTTGCTAGTAGCTTAAAGAAGGACTGTTTAGAGCGATCTTACTAGAGACATTTTTTTCTTGTATTTATTATTTGTATTTTGCTTTGAAAATATTGTTCTAACTTCTTTTATTTTGAAGGTGTATGCAAACAAGATCAAAAGGGGAACAAGTTGAACCTATTGACTTAGAAATTGAACACACTTTCCGAAGAAGAAGAAAGGAGAACAATACCAAAAAGAGTAATCAAATGGAAAACAATCAAGATGAACGTGGAAATGTTAGGAATGATGGAGGCGGAATGCAAAACTTGCAAGATCAAGCTAATGCCAATCTTCCTCAACAAGCTTATCAACAATTTGGGGAGTTTAACAATCAAGCTTATATTCAACAAATAGTGCAACAAGCTATGATTCAACAAGGTTTTCAATAAGGTTATGCTCCTCCACAACAAGCATATGTACCTCCACCTCCGGTTCAACATGGAGTTCAAAATGATCAAAGGGTGATCCGAGATTTCTTCATGCCGACGGCAATTCCACAAATGATGGGACCACCAATTCATGCCAACAACTTTGAGTTTAAAATGGGCTTGATTTCATTGGTGAGAGAGCAACAATTTGGTGGAGCTCCGAATGAAGATCCTAATGCTCATCTAGCTCAATTCGTTGAGATTGCTAACACCGTGAAGATGAATGGGGTGAGCGAGGATTGCATAAAAATGAGGTTATTTTCATTCTCTTTGAGGGATAGAGCAAGAACATGGCTCTCCACTCTTACTCCCAGAATGTGCAACACATGGGACGAACTTGCACAAATGTTCTTGAACAAGTATTTCCCACCGTCTAAGACACTTCAAATGAAGAGCTTGATTACTCAATTCAAGCAATTGCCTCAAGAAAGCTTTTATGAAGCGTGGGAAAGGTTCAAGGAAATGCTACGCAAGTGCCCACAACATGGTTTTCCGGAGAATCAACAAGTGGGATTTTTCTATCAAGGACTTGTGAGCGGGCAAAGAGTGCTTGTTGATGCTTCGGCAGTGGATCCGTACTTGGAGTAACTCCGGAAAGGGCTATTCGAATTTTTGATGAAATTGCTACAAATGTCTATCAATGGCCATCGGAGAGAGTTAGTGGAAGCTATGGGTTCGAGAGTTATGATAAAAGGCAAAAATTTAGTGTGAAGAGTGTGACTGTGGAGCCACAAACACCAAGCATGGATATGATAGTTGCGGAGGTGATGAAGCAAATGAGCTTGAACAAAGGAGTGACTAATCAAGAAGTTAATATGGTTGATAGTCGAATGGATCAAAGTGTGCTTCCTCAAAATGGTGTTAGTAGGGAACAATGGGCTACAACAATGCCATGTGTGGAGGACGTTCAATATACGCAAGGAAGAAATTACCAAGGTAATTATCAAAATAATTACCAAGGTAATTTCAACCAAAATCAAGGAAGTTATCCACAAAGGCAAGGAGGATTCAATGCTCAAAGTAGTGGAAGTTCGCACCCACAACAACAACCAAGGCAAGGAGGTTTCACTAGCCAAGGAAGTGGAAGTTCTTATCCACAACAACAAAGGAGGCAAGATAATTTTTCTTATGCAAACCCAAGTAATGCGGTTGCTTATCCTCCGGGGTATCATCCGGGAGCTAAAGCGCCAAATAATGAAGGGAAGGCGACTACCGAAGAACTTCTTGAAAAATTGATTGCTTCCAACAAAACTCAAGAGAAAGTAATTGAAAGAAGATTCAAGGCTTTTGAGGAGGTAAATGAAAGACGATTAAAAGCCATTGAGGAAAATAGTGATAGAAGACTCAAAGCCTTGGAGTATTCATTTGGTCAAATGGCGAGCTCAATGAGTGCTAATGAGAAAGGGAAATTTCCTTCCACCACCATTGTAAATCCAAAGGAACAATGCAAGGCAATTACCTTGAGGAGTGAAACAAATTATGATGGACCATCTATGCCATTGGAAGATGATAAGGTGAAAGAGAAGGAGATGGAGAAAACCTTGGTTGAAGAAGAATTCGACGTTGAAAGTGAAGTTGAGGCTAAAATGAATGAGGAACCGGAATTGATTGATAACAAGGTTGTTGAAAAGAAATGGGAAAGAACCAAGGCAATGAAAAAGAAGGAGGAGGAAATTGAAGTGGAAAGGGATAGTTGGGGAATTCCAAAAACACAAGTACCTATTCCTTTTCCACATCGATTTTTGAAGAAGGGCTTGGATGAAAAGTTTGCAAAGTTTTTGGAAATTTTCAAGAAAATCCACATTAATATACCCTTTGCGGATGCTTTGAAACAAATGCCTCACTATGCGAAATTTTTGAAGGACATCATGTCAAGGAAAAGGAGCTTGATAGAGAATGAGACCGTCAACTTGACGGAGGAGTGTAGTGCAATAATTCAAAGGAAGTTGCCTCCAAAGCTCAAAGATCCGGGGAGTTTTGTTATTACATGTGAAATGGGCAAGAGTGAGGTTCATAAAGCTCTTTGCGATCTTGGGGCAAGTATCAACTTGATGCCTATGTCCATTTTCAAGAAACTTGGTATAGGGGAAGTGAAACCTACATCCGTTACATTGCAACTAGCGGATAGGTCTTTAACCTACCCTAGAGGAATAGTGGAGGATGTGTTAGTCAAAGTTGGAAAGTTTATATTCCCGGTTGATTTTGTAGTGCTTGATATGGATGAGGATGCAAATGTTCCATTGATATTGGGGCGTCCATTTTTAGCAACGGGAAGAGCTTTAATTGATGTACAAAAAGGGGAGTTGAAGTTGAGAGTAAACGAGGAGGAGGTGGTTTTCTCTTTGAAGAGTGCTATGAGATATCCAAATGAGAAAGAAGAATGTAGAAGGATCGACATGATTGATGAAGTTGTTGAAGAAAACCTACCATTCATCTTAGCTAAAGATCCTCTTGAAATGAGCATAAGCCATTCTCTTACTTTATCTTTAAACTCTAATCATTCTTTTCATTGTTTAGAAGATGAAGATATTAATGATTGTTTACATGAATTGAATGCTTGTAGGGAAATGCAAGAGGATGAAGCAAAGTTGGCATACTATGGAAAGAGGGAATATCTTCCATTAGAGATGGAGAATGAAGAGTCAAAGGTTGATAAAGGAAAGAAAGAATTAAAGCCTTTACCCGATCACCTTAGGTATGCATATTTGGGGGACGAGAAGATATTTTCGGTAATTGTATCATCATCCCTTTCTCCTCTAGAACTTGATAAATTGTTGAGAGTACTTAGAGATCATAAGAGTGCTATAGGGTAGAGTTTGGATGATTTGAAGGGAATTAGTCCCACAATTTGCATGCATCACATAAGGTTGATTGATGAGAATAAGTCATGTATACAACCTCAAAGGCGTTTGAATCCTATTATGCAAGAAGTTGTTAGGAAAGAAGTTCTAAAATGGTTGGATGCTAAAATTGTTTATGCCATTAGTGATAGTCCTCATGTAAGTCCTTTGCATGTTGTGGCTGAGAAAGGAGGGTTAACCATTGTTAAAACGGAATTTGATGAAGAACTTGCAACAAGGGTGAAAACGGGGTGGAGAGTTTGTTGTGATTATAGAAAACTTAATGACAATACTCATAAGGATCATTTCCCTTTACCTTTTATTGATCAAATGCTTGATAGGTAGGCGGGATACAAGTATTATTGTTTTCTAGATGGTTACTCGGGGTATAACCAAATCATGATAGCCCCCGAGGATCAAGAGAAAACAACTTTTACTTGTCCGTATGGCACATTCGCTTTCTATAAATTGCCTTTTGGGTTATGCAATGCACCCGCCACCTTTCAACGTTGTATGATGGCTATTTTTGGAGGATTGATTGAAAATGTGATGGAAGTTTTTATGGATGATTTTTCCGTGTTTGGATCTTCATTTGATATATGCTTAACTAATTTGTCCATGGTCTTGCAGCGATGTCAAGATACGAACCTCGTCTTGAATTGGGAAAAATGTCATTTTATGGTTCAAGAGGGTATCGTACTTGGTCATCATATCTCCGAAAAAGGTTTGAGAGTTGATAGAGCGAAGGTTGTAGCCATTGAACATCTTCTCCCTCCTAAAAATAAAAAAGGGGTTAGATTGTTTCTTGGTCACGCCGGATTCTATCGACGTTTTATAAAGAATTTTTCTAATATAGCCAAACCTTTGTGTAAATTGCTTGAGAAAGATACTCTATTTGAATTTAATGATGAATGTCTTGATGCTTTTAGGGTGTTAAAGGAAGCTTTGATTTCTTCTCCAATCCTTGTCTCTCCCGATTGGAGTAAGCCTTTTGAACTCCATTGTGATGCAAGTGATAGTGCCTTGGGAGTAATGCTTGGACAAGTGCGAGAGAACAAATTTCGAGCTATCTATTATGCATCAAAGACGTTCAATGCCAATCAAAAGAATTACACCACAACGGAAAATGAGTTTCTTTCCGTAGTCTATGCTTTTGAAAAATTTCGTCCATACTTAGTTGGCACGAAAACCATTGTCTACACGGATCATGCGGCCATTAGGTATTTGATGAGTAAAAAGGATGCTAAACCAAGACTAATTCGTTGGGTTCTTTTGTTGCAAGAGTTTGATGTGGAGATACGTGATAAGAAGGGAGTAGAAAATGTCATAGCCGACCACGTGTCACGATTGGAGAATGTTGATGAAAAAGAAACCATGGAGCTCATAAATGATATGTTCCCGGATGAAGAGATAGTTCAAGTGGATGTTCATCGGATGTACACTTTGTGTGAGACCGGAAGACCATGGTACGCGGATTTGGTAAACTACTTAGCATGTGGTATCAAGCCGGACCATCTCACCGAGTCAAAAAGGAAAAAGTTCTACCATGATGTTAAAGAATATTTGTGGGATGATCCTTTGTTGTTTAAGAATTGTCCGGATGGTATCATACGGAGGTGTATTCCGGAGGAAGAAAAAGTAAGTGTCATGGAGATGTGCCATAGTTTACCATGTGGAGGACACTTTGGGTTTCAAAAGACGGGAGCTAAGATCTTACAGTCGGGATTGTTTTGGCCAAATTGTTCAAGGATTGCAAAGAATACGTCAAGGGGTGTGATAGATGCCAAAGAATTGGAAGTATTGGACAAAGAGATGAGATGCCTATGAAGAACATCTTTGAAGTTGAAGTGTTTGATGTTTGGGGGATGGACTTCATGGGACCATTTCCGCCTTCCAATGGTTTTCTTTACATTTTGCTTGCGGTAGACTATGTGTCTAAATGGGTAGAAGCAATTCCTACAAGAACGAATGATGCTCTAGTGGTCAAGGCTTTCTTGAAGAAGAACATTTTTGCAAGGTTTGGAGTACCAAAAGCAATCATTAGCGATCAAGGGACTCATTTCATCAACAAGATCATTGAGAAGCTTTTGATAGGCTATGGAGTGAAGCACAAGGTGTCAACACCTTATCATCCGCAAACAAATGGTTTGGCGGAAGTATCAAATAGGCAAGTGAAGCTTGTACTTGAGAAGACAGTCAAGGGGAATAGGAAGGATTGGTCTTCTAAGCTAGATGATGCGCTTTGGGCTTATCGAACGGCGTACAAGACCGCTCTTGGTTTTTCTCCGTATAAACTTGTCTATGGGAAAGCATGTCATCTTCCAGTTGAAATAGAACACAAGGCTTTATGGGCATTGAGGAAGTTGAATCTTGAGGAGAAAGAATCTGGAAAGAAAAGATGTCTTCAATTGATTGAGCTTGAAGAATTTCGTGAGGAAGCATATTCAAACTCACGAATTACCAAGGAGAAGCTTAAAAGATGGCATGATGAAAGAATCAAAGCAAAGGAGTTTATACCGGGGGATAAAGTACTTTTATTCAATTCTAGATTGAAAATATTTCCCGGAAAACTTCGTTCAAAATGGACCGGTCCATATGAGGTGATTGAAGTTAGAGAAAATGGATCTTTAATGCTTGAAGGATCGGATGGGAATTCTTTTATTGTCAATGGTCATAGGGTTAAGCATTACCATTCTCCCTTTCAAAGGGAGTTGGTATATGTTGACACCTTCTCTTCTTGAGATCCGTATCCTTTTAGTAGTTTAGGTTTGTAAATATTTCTTTTCTTGTTTTGCTTTATTTTGGTCTTGTAAGTGGATTGTGCTTATGAGGAGAAGATTTCTTGAACATTCAAAGTGTACGTCATTGATGTGAACGGTATATCGTACCACTTTTTGCAAACTTTCTTTGAAACTCTTGTTTCAATTCAAGTTTGGGGGGATATGATGTGATACGATATGTTATATTCTATGTTGACATGCATTCTTGTGTTTTTGAGCCAAATTTAAAATTTTCTCATAAGTTCGGTTTAGTTTTGGTTCGTGTTGGTGGTGTTGAAGTCGATAATCCTTTTGTTTTTTATATTAAGGTTGAACTAATGATGTTTATGAGTGTGAGCATGAATAGGGAGTTTTGGAAGCATGGAAACAAGGAAAGACAAGAGTTGAAGATGAAAATTGGAAAATTCAGGGGAGCAGTGACACGCCTCATATCGCCGACACGGCCCTGTAAGCTTTGGCCGTGCGGCGACATCAGTTTGCCCAACACGAGCAGATTTTGGTCGTGTTGCGTGACACGGGTCGTGTCCAAGCACGAGACTCGAGTCGTGTAGCCGACACGGCCCTGTACGCTTTGGCCGTGCGGGAGCATCAGATCACGCAACACGGGCACCTTATGGCCGTGTTGCGTGACACGACTCGTGTCGGGTCTGAAGCAGCTTTTAAAAGTCAGATTCTGGACACAACCACTCGTGTTAAAACGCATCCAAATCGTGATAATCCAGTCGAAACTCCACAAATCATCTTCTAAACATCAAAGAGTGGTAAGAGTGTGAGTTTAAAAGGTGAACTTCAAAGCTTAAACAACAATCCCCTTCATTTTGTTAAAGAAAATTCAAGGTATGAATTCTTGTGCCCTAATTTCAATTCGAGGTATAAATGTCGAAATTCATGTATGGGTTTTGAATGATGGAATGTATGAAGCATGTCTAGGATAGTGAAACATGAATTTGCATATTTAATTGTTGGATTGTTTGAATTTTGGAAAGAATTAGGGTTCATGAAGGAAGAATTTGGGGATAATTGTTTTAGGATGATTAATTTAGGGCATGTGATTGTTAAATTGATCAATAATGCTTCTATGATGATTGTATTAATATGAATTAGTTTAGGTATTGAGGATTTGAGCATGAAAGCATAGTTAAGACTTGTTGAATTGAAATGTGAAATATGTGCATGCCAAGTGTTTGATGAAATGCCTAAATGAAATTTCAAATTGGAATTCAAAGTTTTTGCATGAAGCATTATTGAATTGAATTGTGCCCATTGAAAAAGTGAAATGTTATGAAAGAATGAGAGGATTAGGATGTTGAAAGTGAGTGATTGAATGAAATTTTTGGAATAACTTTGTGTTAAGTTGATTGGATCTAAATGTTAGTCTTTGAAACAAATTGTTTATTGTGCATGAATATGTGCTAGAATTAACACTTAGTTGAATAACTAGTGATAATTCTAATCAATATGAGACATTTTGTTTTGAGTTAAATTGAAACTAATTTGAATTCTGTTGGAAATTGTAGATGGCTGAAAGAAGAGTGAGGAAACGCAATGAGGACTTCATTTTTATTGAGTCAGATATGGAACTGTCCAACCTTGATGCCAAACTGCTAATGAAGGACCAACACCCTGAGAATTTCGGAGTAGAGTTCATGGAATGGGAGAAGTACGCATTGAGGTGGGAGTACATAATCCCCAAGATTAGGGCAACTCGATTCCAGGATCAAGCAACCATGGAGGGCCTTGGAATAGAAGGTGATCTGAGGACTCTATTCCGTCGAGTGGAAATGGAGGAGTTTTTCGATAAGAGACCTCCCACTTATCTCCATCTTACAGCCGAGTTCATGAGCACCTTGGAGGTTCACAGAGATAGGAACAAGTTTCCTATTGCTATCACATTTCAGTTGAACAATGAGATGTGGGAGAAGATACCTGTGAATGAGCTGAATAGATTCTTTGGGTGCCCAATCATGAGAGGTCATCAGAACTTCTTACCACAAGGGGGTTTCAATCAACAGACGTGGTGGAGAAAATTGGTTGAGGATGGGACTGAGCCTTCAGAGTACATTCCAAGTTCGTCTAAAGGGACAGCTATAAGGAACCCAGTCATGAGGTACCTTGAGAAGATAGTATCAAATACTATTCTGGGTCGGTTCGAGAGTGGATCTGTTGGAGAGAAGCAGTTGTACATCATGTACAGTATGTTCAAGGAGTTCACAGTGAACATTGCAGCTCACTTCATTCATCATGTTGAGAGAGTGGCAAAGAGAGAGAACACTCAAGGGATTATGATTGGAGGAATGGTGACAATGATTGCTCAAGGGTTAGGCATCGACCTTAGAGGGATGCAACACTCGATGATTAGTGAAGGGCTCACTTATAATCAACTCATAAGGATGGAGTTCCTATCATTCATAGGGAATATGTATTACTTCAAGCAAGATAAGGGAGCTCCATTTCCTCTACCTGCTCCTGAGCTCACCACACTGCAAGGACGAAGAAAGCATCAGAATCTAGCAATGGCGAGTCCTAACCACTCAGCAGTCGTGAGAGCTTTCTACAGAGAGAATAGAGATGGAGTGGAAGCAGTGCTCCAGCAGATGAGAGTAGATGAGAATCCTGAGCTAAGGAATCTGAGAGCTGAGCCAGTGGACATGGATGTAGGGGAGGAAGAGCAACATCATCAGGTGGAATTTGAAGAGCATGCACCAGAGCCTCCAGCATTTGAGCAAGAAAAAGAAGAACAAGAGGAAGGAGATGGACCAAGAGAAGGGAATGCAAGATGGAATCTTCTAGAGAACGAACTCAGGGAGATCAGGCAGACGCAGTAGGTGCTTGGAGATGAGATGAGAGAGTTCCGGGAGGAGCAGCAGAGACAGGGTGCGATGATAAGGGAGATCCATAAGGGGCAGCGTCGTAGGGAGTACTATGAAGAGAATACGCGATCACGCTCGAACAACATGGAGGAGATGATCACAAGGATGTTCAATTTCCAATTCCCTACCACACCTCGTGCTTATACTCCTTGGGGATCATGGCATAATCAACCCCCTCCGCCTCCGGATAACTAAGGGAGTACTTTTGGTGCTCGACACTTCATTAGTTCATCTATTTTAGTGATTTAATTTGTGTTGGATTTGAGACTTTTTATTATTTTGTTTTGGGATGTTTAATTTCGTACTTTTCTTTCAATTAAGGATTGAGATGATTTTTGATGTGTATTGATCATGGATGGGGTGATTTTTATTTATGTCTTTTCTTTTAATTTTGTCTTTGTGTTGTCTTTGGTTTATTTGTGTTTGTGTGTTGTTGTTTTTATTTTTTTTGTATTTAGGTTTGATTTGGTGGTTTGTTTGGGACGTTGTGAGTCGTTTTGAATATTAGTGATGATGCATTATGGTGATATGGGAGGTCGAATCATGATTAAGGAACTCTACACTTTCGAATTGTGATATGTTTTATTTAACTAATTCAATTAAAAGATGAATATGTTGTAATAAGTCCTTTTAAGTCGAGCATAAACTTGTGAGAATTTGAGCCTCGACCATGTATACATGGTATATCTTTTCATGAGTGGATCGATTGAGTTTTGATAAACTAAATACTTGCTCAAAGACTTTAGGAATGAATCCAATTAATGGAGATCGATGAAATGATTTAAGGCCATCCTTGTCATGTATAGCCATTGCCAAATATTTCCTTACCTTTAAAATCATCCCTAGTCAACCACTTTGAGCCTATAAGCCTATTTATTGTGAAGATAGCACATTACAAGCTTTAATTACCCACATGAGCCTAAGATATATACCTTTTGTATGAGTAATAAAGAAGATGGTGGCTAGAAAGGTGTGATGAGATAACAAAAGATGAAAGAGGAAATGGTAAATAAGTAAGAAAAAGGATGAAAAGAGCATAAGAAAGAATGGACATGCAACTTCAAAACAAGAAAATGAGCAAAGCAACAATAATATGCTCAAGTACTTAAGAATCAAAGAAAAGAGGCATGAATCTATAAGAAGCTCAAGAAATCCAAGGAAGTGATGATTAGTGCTTATGATCAATAAAGAAAAGAAAGGAAGAAAAAGAATGTGAAGGGATGGAAGAAAATAGCTACCTCTTCGATTACTTACACTCGTTTAGTCACTCTTATCTAAATTATTCATACCCTACCAAAGAGCCTATCATTACATCCTTAATTAAAGACCTTTTTGATCATTGATTAAAATTTTGGTGGTTTGTGAATAGAGTCTACGAGCAAGTGTATGGTGATTCGAACCAATTGATTGAGGAGTGTTGATTTACCTTATTTAAAGAGTGTCGAGTGACATTGATAAACTTATGTGAGGCTTAGACTAAAAGGACTATATTGCTTTTTATTCTCTTTTGATTGAACTTGTTAATTTCTCTTATCATAAATCTAATGTTGTAGGTTAGCTTAGCATAATTTGAAATTCTTGTTGCTAATGATGTGTTATCACTTGTGTTCGTTTAGTCTTTTTACTAGGTGAAAACTTCTCCCTCGGTCTATCATTTTCATTGTTCGGGGACGAACAATACTTTAAGTTTGGGGGTGTGATTGTCGTTATTTTCACCTAGATTTTAGTGCCTTTTTGTGTGTATTTTTCGTATTGTTTTATCCGTATTTTCGTGTATTTTGGTGGTGTTATGTGTTTTCATGGGAATGTGTGAGAATGATCTTAAACATATATATAACAGGTGAAAATGGAGTAAAAATGAAGATGGGAGATCAAACAAGGAAGAAGAAACAAAAGTGCAAGAACACGGCCGACCGTGCTGGCAACACGGCTCGTGTTGCAGCAAACGGCCCGTGTACCAGACACGGGCCTGTCCAAAATGGTCGTGCGGCGACATCTATTTATCCAACACGACCACCACTTGGTCGTGTTGCGGAGCACGACCCGTGTACCAGACACGGGCCTGTAAGCGGAGGCCGTGCGGCGACATCTATACATTCAACACGGCCACCCTTTGGCCGTGCGACTCAGAATGACTCGTGTGCCGTTTGCCTTGACACGACTGATTAGCCATAATATAGTGGGCATGACCAATTAAAGAAATTATCGAACCACAGGGAGGAAGGTACTAGAGTTTAAGCGATCTCAAGTTTATCGTGATTTTATAAGGATGACGGAAAGGAGCGGATAGGAGCAAATGAATGCAGTTATGCTAAAGCAAGAAATAAGGATAAAATGAATGCAAAGATAAGATGGTTCCAAATGATGCAAGGATGAGATTAACAACAATCATGGCATAGATAATTAAGTAATCATGCAATTAATTCTAATCTCTCATGGACAAGGTATAGAAGCGATCACTAATTCCACCTAAACTCTCTCTCGACATGGATAGGATGTAGGCCCTCAACAAGGCTCCCAAACGCACATATGATCGAGACAATAGCAAACACCTCCCACTAGGTACTAATTACTCTATGAGTTCCCTAATTAGGTACTAAATCATAAGCAATATTCCCTTTTAAGGTACTATGAATTCACTAATTGTTTGGGTCTCCTCATTTAATCAACCAACCTCTCGATTAAGCTAATCAAATGTTCTATCAAAGGGTTCTAAATCTAGAAGGATATCTCTATCTCATTCTAAATTAATGCACATGAAGTGTATGATGAAATGATTCAATGAACTATCCTAAACACATAATTGATTTCTCAATCTAATCACATGCCCATGACAATTAATCACACAAATCATCATATACATCAAGCAATCAACAATCAATGATAGAAATAACACAAAGCCCATTCAAGATTAAAATCAATTTGCATAAAAAAACTAAATTATCCAACACCAATCATGGAGCTAATCTCACAAAGGAGATTAGCCTCTCATATCCATAAGAAAATTAACATAGACATTAAGATCCTTACAAAACATGATCAATCTATAAAGAAATGCACAAAAATTAGAATTAGATTCCCCCTTTGAAGTGCTTCAATGGAGATCTCCTTCTTCTTCTTGTGATCTCACTCTCCCTTGCTTCCTTGATCACTTGGATGGTGAATTTGATGGAGGGGATCAAGTATAGATGGGTGGATGAAGAATGGATGAAGATGATGGTGGAAAATGGAAGAAATGGTGTGTGAGGTGTGTGGGAACAGTAGAATTTCGGATCTTTTTATAAAATCTGAATGGAGGGGTATTTATACTCCTTGACAAGCTTCTAGAAGGATTCTGAATTTTTCTGATCCCTGACACGACACGAGTCGTGTGGCGCAACACGGCCATAAGGTGCCCGTGTTGCGTGAACTGATGCTCCCGCACGGCCATCGCTTACAGGCCCGTGTTGGCTACACGGGTCGTGTGCTGCAACACGAGTCGAGCTCCGCAACACGGCCAAGTGGTGGTCATGTTGGATGAATAGATGTTGCTACACGACCATTCTGGACAGGCCCGTGTTAGCTACACGAGTCGTGCACTGCGACACGGCTCGTGCCACCGACACGGCCAGTCGTGTTGCTGCTGCCCTGATTCCTTCACTGTTTTGGCTCGTTCTCCCTCGTTTCAACTCCAAATTGAGATCCGCTTTTTCCTACATCTTCCTTATCATGTTTAGCATCAAATAAAAAGTGAAAATAGTAGGTTTAAGCTCATTCACACACATTTCCATGAAAACACAAAACACAACCAAATAACACATAAAATACGGGTAAAATAATACGAAAACACATATAAAAAGACACTAAAATCTAGGTGAAAATATCACTCATCACACCCCCGAACTTAAAGTGTTGTGCGTCCCCGCACAACGAAAATGATAAACCAAGGAGAGTGATTTTCACCTAGGAAAAGACTAAACGAACATAAGTAACAACACATCATTAGCAACAAGAATTACAAATTATGCTAAGGCATCCTACAACATTAAACTCATAACATGAAAAATTAACAAGTTCAATCTAAAGAGAATAAAGGTGTAATATAGTCCCTTTTAGTCCAAGCCTCACATAGGTTATAAATTTCACTCAACACTCTTTAAAGTAGGTAAATCAACACTCATCAATCGATTGGCTCGACTCGCTATAAGCTTGCTCGTGGACTACATTCACAAACCGCCAAAGTTTCCATTAATGATCAAAAAGGTCTTTCATTAAGGATGTAATGATAGGCTCTTTGGTAGGGTATGGAAGATATGGATAATAGTGACTAAGCAAGTGTAAGTAATCGAAGAGATGGCCAATTTCTCCAACTTCTCCACTTTTCTTTCTTCCTTTCTCAACTTTGGTACTCACAAGCACTACTCATCAACATTCCTTTGGATTGAGCTTCTTATGATGCATGCTTCCTTTCTTTGAATTTTTATTTCCTTGAGCATCTTGTTGTTGCTTTACTCATTTTTCTTGTTTTGAGGTTGCATGTTCATTCTTTTTTATGCTCTTTTTCATCCTTTTTCTTGCTTGTTTACCATTTCCTTTTTCTTTTTCTTCCTTATCAAACCTTTCTAGTTACCATCTCCTCAATCACCCACACAAATGATATATATGTAAGGCTTAAGTAGGTAATCATGGCTTGTAATGTGCTATATTCACAATAAAAAGGCTTAAAGGCTCAAAATGGTTAACTAGGGATGATGTACATGGTAGGAAAATATATGGCAATGACTATGAATAACAAGGATGGCCTAAGATCATTTCACTAATCTCCACAAATCGGGCTCGTTCCTATAGTCCTTGAGCAAATTCTAGCTTATCAAACACAACCAATCCACTCATGAAGAAAAATACCATGTATGCACGGTTGAGGTTCAAATACTCACAAGCTTATGCATTGGACCTTAAGAAACTTATTACACCACATTCATCTCAAAATTGAACAAGTTAAATAAAACATGTCACAATTCGAAAGTGTAGAGATTCTTAATCATAACTTGTCATCACTTATTACCACAACATATCACCACTCATGTTCAAAAATGACTCACAACATCCCAAAAATAATCCACCAAACACTCCCTAAACAAAAATAAAAATGCACACGAAACATAAAATAAAGACTCAACAAACAAGAAGTAACCAAAAACACATAACATGCAAGAATAAAAATCACCATCATAAAACAATGAAGTACACATTCAAATCATCCATAACAATGTAAGCTCACAATCATCCCAACCTTGATTGAAAAGAAAATCCTAATTTACGAAAATAAACATCCCAAAAACATAACACATAAAGTAGCATGCTAATCACATCAATACACATCAAAATATGTCAAGCAACTAGAAGTGATAAGGTGTAGAATACTCCCTCAATTGGCATTTGGTAAAGAAAACGTTAGCTCCAAGCTCCATTCGTGCTTCCAATACCTTTCACTCATGCTCAAACACTTAACAAACACCGTTAGCTCAACAATTGCATTTAACAAATATGGACTATCATGCACTTCAACACCACCAATCATACCAAAATCAAACCAAACTCATGAGAAAAATTTTAAAATTAGCTCAAAAATACGAAAAGTATATGCTTTCAAGACAAAGTATGTCACACCACGCCATATCCCCCCAAACTTAAATTGAAACAAGAGTTTCAAGGTAAGTTTGCAAAAAGTGGTGTGACTTACTTTCACACTTCAAATCAAGCACTTATCGTTTGTCCAATACACATTCTCCTCATGAACACAATCAATCTACATGCCAAAAATGCAAACAAACAAATCCATCAACCTTATTGAAAGCATTAAATAAAGCAATAAAAGGTAATGATGGGTTGCCTCCCATCTAACGCTAAGTTTAACGTCTTCAAGCCGGACGATAGTCTTTAGCTCATGGTGGTCTTGAATAGTCCTTAGGCACTATCATAGGTTTCTTCTTGAAGTAGTGCCTTGTGCTCTCCCGTTCAACCACTAGAACGGTTCCCTTCTTATTAAATAGCTCAAGTAATTGGTCTCCGAAGGCGTTCTTCACAAGGAATGGCCCTTTCCACTTGTTCCACTTTTTCCATGGGGCTTTATATGCATTTTGAACTTCAACCACATCCCCCGGTAAGAATTCGGGCATTGACAAGTGTTGTTGTCCTCTTGCAACCTTTTTCCTACAATCACCAAACAAATTTTTATCAATAAAATCATGAAAGTTCTTAAGAGAATTTGAAATTTCAATAGAATGAGAAGGTTTAGGCTTGTGGGGAGTGAAATCCATGATCTTAGTTTCCGGAGACTTCTTTTCTTCCATAAGGGCATGAATCTCTTCTCGATTTTGATGTTTTACTTTCTCAACCATCTCTTCAAGAGACTCGACAAATTTATCGAATTCCTCCGTCAACTCTTCTTTCAACTTTGTAGCTTTCACCCACTTAGGCACCCTTTCTCTCTTTTCCTTCATAACCTCATCAATCCCCAAACTATCCTCTTTTCGATCTTTAATAGAGGAAGAAGGCTTGTTGTTCTCAACGGTGGATACAACTTGACTAACTTGGTGCTCAATGGAATCCAATCTAGCACCGAATGCTACTATTGCACTTGTCACCATGTCACACCAATTTCCGATTCGATCCATCCACATTTCATTAAACTTACTCTCCTTCTCTATGCGATCCATAACCATTTCAAACATCTTTTCTCCAAACATTGCTATGTGGTCACTTTGGGTGGAATAAGAGGTGTTGGAGTCTTGAAAATTTCCCCATTGATGTGGTTGATTTCCTTCTTGATGACTAGAAAAATTTCCTTGAAAAACATCTTCCACACCTTGAGGGTATACTTGATGACTCATTTGATGAGGAACTCCAAAATCTCCATAACCTTGTTGTAGGAATTGCATATCTTGTACTCCATAATCCGGTTGCAAATTAGGTTCACCATTTGGCATTTGAAATCTTTGAAAATTTCCTTGTGTGTTCATAACGGAATGAACACTTCTATTCACCATATCTCGAAGAGTATCCATGTAGCTCATATTTTTGGGGTTGCTCTCCTTCTTCTTCCTTCTCAAGGTATGCACCTATAAAAGAAAGAAAAATTAGAACAAAATTTTCCAAAGCAAATATAAGATGCAAAAAAAAAAAAAAAAAATCCTTATTAAGACCACTCTAAACAATCCTTCGTCAAACTACTAGCGACCGTTACCTCCCCGGCAACGGCGCCATTTGATTAGCCATAATATAGTGGGCATGACCAATTAAAGAAATTATCGAACCACAGGGAGGAAGGTACTAGAGTTTAAGCGATCTCAAGTTTATCGTGATTTTATAAGGACGACGGAAAGGAGCGGATAGGAGCAAATGAATGCAGTTATGCTAAAGCAAGAAATAAGGATAAAATGAATGCAAAGATAAGATGGTTCCAAATGATGCAAGGATGAGATTAACAACAATCATGGCATAGATAATTAAGTAATCATGCAATTAATTCTAATCTCTCATGGACAAGGTATAGAAGCGATCACTAATTCCACCTAAACTCTCTCTCGAGATGGATAGGATGTAGGCCCTCAACAAGGCTCCCAAACGCACATATGATCGAGACAATAGCAAACACCTCCCACTAGGTACTAATTACTCTATGAGTTCCCTAATTAGGTACTAAATCATAAGCAATATTCCCTTTTAAGGTACTATGAATTCACTAATTGTTTGGGTCTCCTCATTTAATCAACCAACCTCTCGATTAAGCTAATCAAATGTTCTATCAAAGGGTTCTAAATCTAGAAGGATATCTCTATCTCATTCTAAATTAATGCACATGAAGTGTATGATGAAATGATTCAATGAACTATCCTAAACACATAATTGATTTCTCAATCTAATCACATGCCCATGACAATTAATCACACAAATCATCATATACATCAAGCAATCAACAATCAATGATAGAAATAACACAAAGCCCATTCAAGATTAAAATCAATTTGCATAAAAAAACTAAATTATCCAACACCAATCATGGAGCTAATCTCACAAAGGAGATTAGCCTCTCATATCCATAAGAAAATTAACATAGACATTAAGATCCTTACAAAACATGATCAATCTATAAAGAAATGCACAAAAATTAGAATTAGATTCCCCCTTTGAAGTGCTTCAATGGAGATCTCCTTCTTCTTCTTGTGATCTCACTCTCCCTTGCTCCCTTGATCACTTGGATGGTGAATTTGATGGAGGGGATCAAGTATAGATGGGTGGATGAAGAATGGATGAAGATGATGGTGGAAAATGGAAGAAATGGTGTGTGAGGTGTGTGGGAACAGTAGAATTTCGGATCTTTTTATAAAATCTGAATGGAGGGGTATTTATACTCCTTGACAAGCTTCTAGAAGGATTCTGAATTTTTCTGATCCCTGACACGACACGAGTCGTGTGGCGCAACACGGCCATAAGGTGCCCGTGTTGCGTGAACTGATGCTCCCGCACGGCCATCGCTTACAGGCCCGTGTTGGCTACACGGGTCGTGTGCTGCAACACGAGTCGAGCTCCGCAACACGGCCAAGTGGTGGTCATGTTGGATGAATAGATGTTGCTACACGACCATTCTGGACAGGCCCGTGTTTGCTACACGAGTCGTGCACTGCGACACGGCTCGTGCCACCGACACGGCCAGTCGTGTTGCTGCTGCCCTGATTCCTTCACTGTTTTGGCTCGTTCTCCCTCGTTTCAACTCCAAATTGAGATCCGCTTTTTCCTACATCTTCCTTATCATGTTTAGCATCAAATAAAAAGTGAAAATAGTAGGTTTAAGCTCATTCACACACATTTCCATGAAAACACAAAACACAACCAAATAACACATAAAATACGGGTAAAATAATACGAAAACACATATAAAAAGACACTAAAATCTAGGTGAAAATATCACTCATCACACCCCCGAACTTAAAGTGTTGTGCGTCCCCGCACAACGAAAATGATAAACCAAGGAGAGTGATTTTCACCTAGGAAAAGACTAAACGAACATAAGTAACAACACATCATTAGCAACAAGAATTACAAATTATGCTAAGGCATCCTACAACATTAAACTCATAACATGAAAAATTAACAAGTTCAATCTAAAGAGAATAAAGGTGTAATATAGTCCCTTTTAGTCCAAGCCTCACATAGGTTATAAATTTCACTCAACACTCTTTAAAGTAGGTAAATCAACACTCATCAATCGATTGGCTCGACTCGCTATAAGCTTGCTCGTGGACTACATTCACAAACCGCCAAAGTTTCCATTAATGATCAAAAAGGTCTTTCATTAAGGATGTAATGATAGGCTCTTTGGTAGGGTATGGAAGATATGGATAATAGTGACTAAGCAAGTGTAAGTAATCGAAGAGATGGCCAATTTCTCCAACTTCTCCACTTTTCTTTCTTCCTTTCTCAACTTTGGTACTCACAAGCACTACTCATCAACATTCCTTTGGATTGAGCTTCTTATGATGCATGCTTCCTTTCTTTGAATTTTTATTTCCTTGAGCATCTTGTTGTTGCTTTACTCATTTTTCTTGTTTTGAGGTTGCATGTTCATTCTTTTTTATGCTCTTTTTCATCCTTTTTCTTGCTTGTTTACCATTTCCTTTTTCTTTTTCTTCCTTATCAAACCTTTCTAGTTACCATCTCCTCAATCACCCACACAAATGATATATATGTAAGGCTTAAGTAGGTAATCATGGCTTGTAATGTGCTATATTCACAATAAAAAGGCTTAAAGGCTCAAAATGGTTAACTAGGGATGATGTACATGGTAGGAAAATATATGGCAATGACTATGAATAACAAGGATGGCCTAAGATCATTTCACTAATCTCCACAAATCGGGCTCGTTCCTATAGTCCTTGAGCAAATTCTAGCTTATCAAACACAACCAATCCACTCATGAAGAAAAATACCATGTATGCACGGTTGAGGTTCAAATACTCACAAGCTTATGCATTGGACCTTAAGAAACTTATTACACCACATTCATCTCAAAATTGAACAAGTTAAATAAAACATGTCACAATTCGAAAGTGTAGAGATTCTTAATCATAACTTGTCATCACTTATTACCACAACATATCACCACTCATGTTCAAAAATGACTCACAACATCCCAAAAATAATCCACCAAACACTCCCTAAACAAAAATAAAAATGCACACGAAACATAAAATAAAGACTCAACAAACAAGAAGTAACCAAAAACACATAACATGCAAGAATAAAAATCACCATCATAAAACAATGAAGTACACATTCAAATCATCCATAACAATGTAAGCTCACAATCATCCCAACCTTGATTGAAAAGAAAATCCTAATTTACGAAAATAAACATCCCAAAAACATAACACATAAAGTAGCATGCTAATCACATCAATACACATCAAAATATGTCAAGCAACTAGAAGTGATAAGGTGTAGAATACTCCCTCAATTGGCATTTGGTAAAGAAAACGTTAGCTCCAAGCTCCATTCGTGCTTCCAATACCTTTCACTCATGCTCAAACACTTAACAAACACCGTTAGCTCAACAATTGCATTTAACAAATATGGACTATCATGCACTTCAACACCACCAATCATACCAAAATCAAACCAAACTCATGAGAAAAATTTTAAAATTAGCTCAAAAATACGAAAAGTATATGCTTTCAAGACAAAGTATGTCACACCACGCCATATCCCCCCAAACTTAAATTGAAACAAGAGTTTCAAGGTAAGTTTGCAAAAAGTGGTGTGACTTACTTTCACACTTCAAATCAAGCACTTATCGTTTGTCCAATACACATTCTCCTCATGAACACAATCAATCTACATGCCAAAAATGCAAACAAACAAATCCATCAACCTTATTGAAAGCATTAAATAAAGCAATAAAAGGTAATGATGGGTTGCCTCCCATCTAACGCTAAGTTTAACGTCTTCAAGCCGGACGATAGTCTTTAGCTCATGGTGGTCTTGAATAGTCCTTAGGCACTATCATAGGTTTCTTCTTGAAGTAGTGCCTTGTGCTCTCCCGTTCAACCACTAGAACGGTTCCCTTCTTATTAAATAGCTCAAGTAATTGGTCTCCGAAGGCGTTCTTCACAAGGAATGGCCCTTTCCACTTGTTCCACTTTTTCCATGGGGCTTTATATGCATTTTGAACTTCAACCACATCCCCCGGTAAGAATTCGGGCATTGACAAGTGTTGTTGTCCTCTTGCAACCTTTTTCCTACAATCACCAAACAAATTTTTATCAATAAAATCATGAAAGTTCTTAAGAGAATTTGAAATTTCAATAGAATGAGAAGGTTTAGGCTTGTGGGGAGTGAAATCCATGATCTTAGTTTCCGGAGACTTCTTTTCTTCCATAAGGGCATGAATCTCTTCTCGATTTTGATGTTTTACTTTCTCAACCATCTCTTCAAGAGACTCGACAAATTTATCGAATTCCTCCGTCAACTCTTCTTTCAACTTTGTAGCTTTCACCCACTTAGGCACCCTTTCTCTCTTTTCCTTCATAACCTCATCAATCCCCAAACTATCCTCTTTTCGATCTTTAATAGAGGAAGAAGGCTTGTTGTTCTCAACGGTGGATACAACTTGACTAACTTGGTGCTCAATGGAATCCAATCTAGCACCGAATGCTACTATTGCACTTGTCACCATGTCACACCAATTTCCGATTCGATCCATCCACATTTCATTAAACTTACTCTCCTTCTCTATGCGATCCATAACCATTTCAAACATCTTTTCTCCAAACATTGCTATGTGGTCACTTTGGGTGGAATAAGAGGTGTTGGAGTCTTGAAAATTTCCCCATTGATGTGGTTGATTTCCTTCTTGATGACTAGAAAAATTTCCTTGAAAAACATCTTCCACACCTTGAGGGTATACTTGATGACTCATTTGATGAGGAACTCCAAAATCTCCATAACCTTGTTGTAGGAATTGCATATCTTGTACTCCATAATCCGGTTGCAAATTAGGTTCACCATTTGGCATTTGAAATCTTTGAAAATTTCCTTGTGTGTTCATAACGGAATGAACACTTCTATTCACCATATCTCGAAGAGTATCCATGTAGCTCATATTTTTGGGGTTGCTCTCCTTCTTCTTCCTTCTCAAGGTATGCACCTATAAAAGAAAGAAAAATTAGAACAAAATTTTCCAAAGCAAATATAAGATGCAAAAAAAAAAAAAAAAAATCCTTATTAAGACCACTCTAAACAATCCTTCGTCAAACTACTAGCGACCGTTACCTCCCCGGCAACGGCGCCATTTGATTAGCCATAATATAGTGGGCATGACCAATTAAAGAAATTATCGAACCACAGGGAGGAAGGTACTAGAGTTTAAGCGATCTCAAGTTTATCGTGATTTTATAAGGACGACGGAAAGGAGCGGATAGGAGCAAATGAATGCAGTTATGCTAAAGCAAGAAATAAGGATAAAATGAATGCAAAGATAAGATGGTTCCAAATGATGCAAGGATGAGATTAACAACAATCATGGCATAGATAATTAAGTAATCATGCAATTAATTCTAATCTCTCATGGACAAGGTATAGAAGCGATCACTAATTCCACCTAAACTCTCTCTCGAGATGGATAGGATGTAGGCCCTCAACAAGGCTCCCAAACGCACATATGATCGAGACAATAGCAAACACCTCCCACTAGGTACTAATTACTCTATGAGTTCCCTAATTAGGTACTAAATCATAAGCAATATTCCCTTTTAAGGTACTATGAATTCACTAATTGTTTGGGTCTCCTCATTTAATCAACCAACCTCTCGATTAAGCTAATCAAATGTTCTATCAAAGGGTTCTAAATCTAGAAGGATATCTCTATCTCATTCTAAATTAATGCACATGAAGTGTATGATGAAATGATTCAATGAACTATCCTAAACACATAATTGATTTCTCAATCTAATCACATGCCCATGACAATTAATCACACAAATCATCATATACATCAAGCAATCAACAATCAATGATAGAAATAACACAAAGCCCATTCAAGATTAAAATCAATTTGCATAAAAAAACTAAATTATCCAACACCAATCATGGAGCTAATCTCACAAAGGAGATTAGCCTCTCATATCCATAAGAAAATTAACATAGACATTAAGATCCTTACAAAACATGATCAATCTATAAAGAAATGCACAAAAATTAGAATTAGATTCCCCCTTTGAAGTGCTTCAATGGAGATCTCCTTCTTCTTCTTGTGATCTCACTCTCCCTTGCTTCCTTGATCACTTGGATGGTGAATTTGATGGAGGGGATCAAGTATAGATGGGTGGATGAAGAATGGATGAAGATGATGGTGGAAAATGGAAGAAATGGTGTGTGAGGTGTGTGGGAACAGTAGAATTTCGGATCTTTTTATAAAATCTGAATGGAGGGGTATTTATACTCCTTGACAAGCTTCTAGAAGGATTCTGAATTTTTCTGATCCCTGACACGACACGAGTCGTGTGGCGCAACACGGCCATAAGGTGCCCGTGTTGCGTGAACTGATGCTCCCGCACGGCCATCGCTTACAGGCCCGTGTTGGCTACACGGGTCGTGTGCTGCAACACGAGTCGAGCTCCGCAACACGGCCAAGTGGTGGTCATGTTGGATGAATAGATGTTGCTACACGACCATTCTGGACAGGCCCGTGTTAGCTACACGAGTCGTGCACTGCGACACGGCTCGTGCCACCGACACGGCCAGTCGTGTTGCTGCTGCCCTGATTCCTTCACTGTTTTGGCTCGTTCTCCCTCGTTTCAACTCCAAATTGAGATCCGCTTTTTCCTACATCTTCCTTATCATGTTTAGCATCAAATAAAAAGTGAAAATAGTAGGTTTAAGCTCATTCACACACATTTCCATGAAAACACAAAACACAACCAAATAACACATAAAATACGGGTAAAATAATACGAAAACACATATAAAAAGACACTAAAATCTAGGTGAAAATATCACTCATCAACGACACGACACGTGCTACGTAGCACGACTCGTATCGGCACCAGAACAGGATATTTTTTATAATTCTTCTAGAAGGTCTCCATGGGGTATAAATACCAATCCATTCAACATTTTGAAGGGAGATCGGATTTGCTACTGTTCCCACACACCTCACACACCATTCCTTTGATTTTACACCATATTCTTCATCCCATTCATTCATTTCTAGATCTACATCATTTCTCCATAATTTCTTCAATCCAAATCAAGTGAAGAAGCAAGGAAGCTTGGGTGATCACCAAAGGAAGAAGGGAGATTCAATTGGATCCATTTCCAAGGGAGTTTTCATTCCAATTTTGTGTTAATCCTTTAGTTTACCATGATTTGTAAGAATTATAATGTCTATGTTATGGATCTTATGAAGATTGTAGGCTAATCTCCCTTGTGAGATTAGCAACATTAAGGTTGTTGGTTAATTTGTGGATCTATGTAATTAAATTCATATGTTGATGGGGATATTTGATTTTCTATCATTGGTGCTTATATATCTTGAGATCTATGATGTTTTGTGTGTTTGATTGTTCTAATTATATGATTAGATTGAGAAATCAATTATGTGTTTAGGATAGTCAAGTGAATCATTTCATCAAACACCTCATGTGCATTACAAATGGTAAAGTGATTGAGAAGTCCTTTATTATTTAGAACCCTTTGATGGAACATGTGATTAGTTAGATTGAGAAGTCAATTGATTATATGAAGGGATTCTTTAATTGAACTTAGTACCTAGTTGGAATAGTTTAATTGAGAACCAACCTTTGAGCTATTTTGAGATTGTGCAAATGATCTACATCCTATTCATTTCGAGAGGAAGTTTAGGTGGTATATGTGTTGGCCCTTAGTCTTAACCCTTGATACATATGAGTTTAATGCATGAATCCATAAGTTACCACTTCAATAGTGTTGTTAATCTCACTTCTACTCAATTTGGAAAACCACTTATTCATCATTTTTATCTTGTCATTTGATTATTGCTTGTCTACTTTCATTTGTTTGCATTTAATTACTTGTTAACCAAACCATCCATCTATGATTCGTTTCTATAAAATCGTGATAAACGTGATATCGCTTAAGTGCTAGCATCGACCTCCCTGTGGTTCGATAAATTCTTGAATTGGTCAACCCGACTACAAGTTATGGCTAATCACACATAACATGTCATATAAGTAACACATATCACATCTTAACATAGCAATCATGAAATAAAATGTAGCACTCGGTAAAGAGTGAAAGTTACCCCCATCTTAAACTTCTTAGAAAATAATATGTTTGACTAGACTTGCTCTTCGGTCTCAGATATGCCTGCAAGGGTATATTAAACTGAGTTCTACTTATAATAATAATTTCTATTACTAAAACTAATTTCTAATAGTATAAATAAAATAAACTAATTATTAACTAACTTAAGATAATATAATTAATTAATCACTAAATAAAATGAGTTAAAATAAGATAATAAATATAAATAAAATTAATATTTAAAAAGAATTAAATTAAATATAATATAATATAAATATAAATATATATATAATGCTTGAATGTTGTGTGCAATTGATTTTTAAAGATTTTGAAACTTCGAAACTACCAAATCTCTTTCGAAATTACTATTTATTGAGAAAAATCAGAAAAGGAGGAAAGATGAAAAAAAATGGCAAAGACAACATGTTTTCAGCATTTAAACAACATTTCAGAAATACAACAAAGCAAAGACAATATTTTTCCAAAAATATGTTGTCTATTCAGAAGTGTTTCTAGCATTTGACAATATTTTCCAAAAGGATGTTGTCTATTCAGAAGTGTTTCTAGCATTTGTCAATATTTCGAAAAAATAACAAAATGAACACAATAAAAAAATAGTGTGTGAGAATTGATATATATATATATATATATATATATATATATATATATATATATATATATATATATATATGTATGTATGTGTGGCTTGAATGGAGTTGGGTATTTATAGATGTGTGAGATGGAATCAAGAAGACATTGGAACATGGCAAGGTGGTGATACATGTGTATTTTCATGTGATCTAACATGTTTGTATGGCCCCATAGTCACAACATGGCTTAGCAATTCTTTCACATGGCTTCACATGTGGGATAAGTGTACATGATTTCATATGTGGGATGATAATTCATAGGCTAATTTGATCAAATAATAGTGATCATAAAAACTTTGTGAATTTCGCACATCTCATTGGCAACTGCGCGGCTTCACCATTTTGATCATAACTTCTTTGTTTGACCTCGTATTTGAGTGATTTTTACGTTCACACGATCCTCTCTTCATGAGCTTTCTATACATATAAAGAACTCTACAAACAATCAACATTTGAGTATATAACAAGTCATGCAAAGTGGCACAACTGTTCTGTTCGTCAAATCTTGCGCGACGTCACCACTTTGATCATAACTTTCTCGTTTGGAATCCAATTTAAGTGTTCTTTACGCCTACGCGACCCTCTCTTCAGTAGATTTCTAACCTTATCTCACATGACCAATTTCAATTTCCACACAAACACAAAAAAACTATGGAAAATGTACGTCTAGTTGTTTGCAAGTTGCACAAGTTCACCCTTCATTTCAACTTTGCTAAATTTTATCCCTTTTTTTTTAATAATAATAATAATTATTATTATTATTATTATTATTATTATAATTGATTGACTTGATTGATTCCTATCAATCATATCACTAATTATTATTATTGCCTTGGTTGATTGCCAACTCTCCACCTTCCATAAATAATTTCCTTGATTGATTGCCAACTTGATTCCACCTTCCTTCAATAATTTTCTTGATTGATTGCCAACTTTACTCCACATTCCTTCAATAATTTCCTTGATTGATTGCCAACTTGACTCCACCTTCCTTCAATAATTTCTTGATTGATTCCCATCAATCATATCACTTCTAATAATAATAATAATAATAAATAATAATAATTAATTATTCTTATCAAACACTTCAAGATAGCTTACATGTGTGCTTGCATATGTGTGTCTACTTACTTGTAAAAATATCAAGCATATTTATTTATCTAATAGTAATAATAATAAAGATATAATAATAATAAAAAAATTTGTATATATATACATATGTATAAGGTGGGTATTACATCCTCCCCCTACTAAATTAAAATTTTCGTCCTCAAAATTTCACTTACCCGATATAGGTAGATGCGGATATTTATTTCGTATGTCGTCTTCACGTTCCCATGTCGCTTCTTCTGTATTGTGTTGACTCCATTGGACTTTGATTAAAGCAACTTCACGATTCCTTAGCTTATGAACTTTCCTGTCAAGAATGGCGATAGGAAATTCCTCGTATGCTAAGTTATCATCAATTGCTATAACATCATGGTTAACAACGTGGCTTGGATCAAATACATACTTCCGTAGCATGGACACATGAAATACATCATGCACTCTAGCTAGCTCAGGTGGTAAAGCTAATCTGTATGCCAACTCGCCGATTCGTTCCAAAACCTCATAAGGCCCAATGTATCTTGGCTTAAGTTTTCCTTTCTTCCCAAAGCGAGAAATTCCTTTCATTGGTGATATTTTGAGAAAAACTTTATCTCCTTCCTGGAACTATAAATCTTTGCGTCGCTTATCAGCGTAAGACTTCTGTCGGTCTTGCGCAGTCAAAATTCTTCTTTTGATCTTTTCAATCGCTTCAACTGTCTTTTCTACTATTTCTGGTCCTAGAACTTTCTTCTCACCAACTTCATCCCAATAAAGGGGAGATCTACACTTCCTTCCGTAGAGTGCTTCATAAGGGGCCATGCCTATTGTGGCTTGAAAACTGTTGTTGTAAGCAAACTCTATAAGTGGTATGTATCTTTCCCAACTTTCCCCAAAATCTAGGACGCATGCCCTCAACATGTCTTCCAATGTTTGAATAATCCTTTCAGACTGGCCATCGATTTGTGGATGAAATGTCGTGCTAAACTTTAGCCTCGTGCCCATCGCGTTTTGTAAGTTGTGCCAGAATTTTGATGTAAATCTTGGATCTCGATCTGAAACTATAGAAACTGGTACACCATGTAATCTGACAACTTCTTCTAGATAGATTTGTGCAATCTTATCCATTCTGTGAGTCATTTTGACTGGAAGAAAATGCGCAGACTTAGTCAAAGGATCCACTATCACCCATATAGCATGATTTCCTCGTACTGATCTTAGTAAACCAGTAACAAAATCCATTGTGATATGCTCCCATTTCCACTCGGAAATCTCTAATGGCTTCAAGAGCCCTGAGGGTCGTTGATGTTCTGCTTTCACTTGCTGACAAGTTATACACTTTTGGACAAACAAGCCTATATCCTTCTTCATATTTCTCCACCAAAATGCATTTTTCAAGTCTTGATACATTTTGGTTCCTCCTGGATGTACCGTGTATGGAGTACAATGAGCTTCTGACAAAATTTCTCTAATAAGATTCTCATTTTTAGGAACACATAATCTTTTTCCAAAGATGAGTGTCTCATCTTCAGCGAGATCAAATCCATTTCCTTCCCTAATCTTCATGCGTTCCTTAATCTTCTTGAGAAAATCATCTCCATCTTGAAGTTCCTTGACTCTATCTCTTAAGGAAGGTTTAATCATTAACACAGTTAATACTGCTTCAATGCTTCTTGGAGGTCTCACGACTTCCAAATTCATTCGAGAGAACCAGCCACCAAAAATTCTTGGTTTGTTATAGAACATGCTAATTCCCCTTTTCCTTTTCTGCTTAGAGCATCTGCTACCACATTTGCCTTCCCTGGATGGTACAATATTGTACAATCGTAATCCTTGACTAATTCCAAACATCTCCTTTGCCTCATGTTTAATTCCTTCTGTTCAAAGAAGTATTTTAAGCTCTTGTGATCTGTATAAATCTGACATTTTGCTCCATACAGATAATGTCTCCAAATCTTCAAGGCATGTACCACCGCTGTCAATTCTAAATCATGAGTTGGATAGTTCTGTTCATGGACCTTGAGTTGTCTAGACGCATAGGCAACTATTTTATCACGTTGCATCAGAACACATCCCAATCCTTGCTTTGAAGCATCACTATAAATGACAAATCCTTCTGTTCCATCTGGAATTGTCAGTACAGGTGCAATGATCAATTTCTGTTTGAGAATGTTGAAACTCTTTTCACACTCTTCTGTCCAACAGAACTTGACTTCCTTGCGAGTTAATTTCGTCAAGGGCCCTGTAATCTTCGAAAATCCCTCAATAAATCTTCTGTAATATCCAGTCAATCAAATAAAACTTTGTATTTCTCCTACATTTGTAGGTGTCTTCCATTTCTCTACTGCTTCTACCTTGGTCGGATCTACCTCGATTCCTCGAGCTGACACTATGTGCCCAAGAAAGACAACTTTATCTAACCAAAACTCACATTTCTTGAATTTAGCATACAAATTTTCTTTTCTTAGTGTCTCTAGAACGATTCTGAGGTGTTCTTCATGTTGTTCCCGATCTCTAGAATACACTATGATGTCATCAATGAACACTATCACAAATTTGTCCAAATATGAGTGGAAAACACGATTCATCAAATCCATGAAAATTGCTGGTGCATTACTAAGTCCAAAAGGTATCACCATAAACTCATAATGCCCGTAACATGTTCTAAAAGTAGTCTTCGAAGTGTCGCTTTTCTTAATTCGCACTTGATGATATCCAGACCTCAGATCTATCTTGGAAAATACACTAGCACCTCCCAGTTGATCAAATAGATCCTCAATCCTTGGCAATGGATACTTATTCTTGATGGTAAGTTTATTCAGTTCTCAATAATCGATACACATCCTAAACGAACCATCTTTCTTCTTTACGAACAAAATAGGTGCTCCACAGGGTGAAACACTAGGGTGTACGAAACCCAAATCCAAAAGTTCTTGTAATTGGATCTTCAATTCTTGCAACTCCTTTGGTGCCATTCGATAAGGTGCTTTTGAGACTGGTGCTGATCCTGGTACTAGATCGATTGTAAATTCTACTTGCCTTTCGGGTGGCAATCCTGGTAAATCTTCTGGAAATACATCTTCGTATTCCCGCACAACATGAACATCTTTTACGCTCATCCTTTCACCTTCACTTTCCACGATGTTTACTAAGAATGCTTGGCATCCATCCTTCTTTATCATTTTGACCGCTTTCATTGCCGTTTTAACTCGCGGTACTACTCCAGCTTTCGCTCTGTGAAATGTAAACTTCTTATCTCCTGGGAGTTGGAAACGTACTTCTTTTTCACGATATCTTATTACAGCATATTAGCTCTAAGCCAATCCATCCCTAAAATTACATCAAAGTCTTTCATCTCAATTATGTGAAGGTCTGCAAGTAGGATTCTGTCATTTATCCCTATCTTCACATTCTTGCATAATTTCATGGTTCGGATAGAGTTACCCGAAGGTATACTAACCTCAAGAGTTGACTTGTCAAACTCTTCACAATTATTTTCTACTTTCTTATACATCTCAGCAGATATGAATGAATGAGTGGCTCCCGTATCAAAAAGTATAAGAGCAGGAGTGTCAAATACTGATAGCATACCTGCCATTGTTTCTGGTTCTTCCTTAGCTTCTTGCTGTGTCATAGCATATGCACGTGCTGGTCTAGCACTCGATCCTCCTCCTGCTTTAGTCTTTGGGCATTCTAGTATGGTGTGTCCCGGTTGATGGCATCGATAACATATTCCGGTTTCATATAGGCATGCTCCAAAGTGATTCTTACCACTTGCGCTCTGCAGGTATTTCCATCGCCTTTTTATTTTGGTTGGTGTTGTTCTTCTGTCTAGACTCAATTTCTTGAGCCCTGAAAAATGCTTCTGCAAAAACCATCATTCCTTGTCCAGCCAAAATAGTGTTGATCTCAGATCGCAACCCCTTTTCAAATCATCGAGCTTTCTTCTCCTCCGAATTGACAAGGTGTGTGCCAAATCTAGAGAGTCGATTGAATTCTCTTTCATATTCAAGAACGCTCATTGTTCCTTGTTTCAAGTGAAGAAATTCACTTTCCTTGTCATCTCGATACGATTGTGGCATGTAGTTTTGAATGATCACCTCCTTGAAATCTTCCCATGTCATCCTAGCCTTCTGCTCAGGTGTCTTGGTACGTCCGTAAGCCTCCCTCCAAAATCAGCTTCACCCATGAACTGGAAAACAGCGCATGCGATTTTCTATGCATCAGTGCACTCGAGATAGGTGAAAATCTTGTCTAATGACCTTAGCCATTTCTCAGCTTCCGTAGGGTCTTCCGTTCCGATGAAGGTTGGTAGATTGAAACGTCGAAACTGTTCAATTACCGAGGCTAGCTCATTTCTAAGAATAGGTTCTGGTGGTGGTGGTCGTGCAGGATTCCTTGTAATGTGTTAAGCTAAACCTCTGAGTACAGTTAGTAGATCATCACCAGGGTTAACTTGTGAGTTTTATGCCTTCTCTTGGGATTGATTGTTTCGTGAGGTTCCACGTGTCATGATCTAGCCAAAGTATTACTAATATTATATACTAGTATATAAATTAGAAACATATACAAATCCTAAAATATAGTCACGTCATAGTCATAGAATAGTCAATCCTAGGGTGTGGTATAAAATTCTAAGTCAGGTACTTGAGCAAGTCTTAGATAGACCGCTCTGATACCATGCTGTAACGCCCCGGGTTACGCTATGGGGTTGGGATGCTACTAGATATACATATCCCAATATAATAATAAAGGGAGTCGAGAATACGCAGCGGAAAATAACATAAAAATTCCCAAAGCGATAGTATAATAAAGTAAAAGTTGCATAAAGATTATTACATATAAGCGTCTACACACCGAGTAGAATAAAATATCCAAAATAAGTTCGTTCAGATGATGTATCTGAAATAAAGTTCTAACAGAATAATAAAATATAAGTCATATAAAGTCTTCTAAGGGCTTGGTACACTTGCAAGGGCCTTTCCATCTTCTAAACCTTCTTCTGAAAATTGATAAGGGGTGAGCGTCTAAAATACACTCAGTGGGTTAACTTAAATGATTGCACAGTTAAAAATAAATATGCATGCCAAATATACCATAAAATGTAACATATGCCATTAAATAAAATAATTCTCACACACGATTCAGTCTAAAATAATATATGCATATTATTTTATTTGTAACATATGCCATTAAAATGTAACATATGCCATTAAATAAAATAATTCTCACACACGACAATATGCAAATTAATTTATTTAATGGCATATGTTACATTTTATGGTATATTTGGCATGCATATTTATTTTTAACTGTGCAATCATTTAAGTTAACCCACTGAGTGTATTTTAGACGCTCACCCCTTATCAATTTTCAGAAGAAGGTTTAGAAGATGGAAAGGCCTCTACAAGTGTACCAAGCCCTTAGAAGACTTTATATGACTTATATTTTATTATTCTATTAGAACTTTATTTCAGATACATCATCTGAACGAACTTATTTTGGATATTTTATTCTACTCGGTGAGTGGACGCTTATATGTAATAATCTTTATGCAACTTTTACTTTATTATACTATCGCTTTGGGGATTTTTATGTTATTTTCCGCTGCGTATTCTCGACTCCCTTTATTATTATATTGGGATATGTATATCTAGTAGCGTCCCAACCCCATAGCGTAACCCGGGGCGTTACAGCAAACCTCTATTATTATATTGGGATATGTATATCTAGTAGCGTCCCAACCCCATAGCGTAACCCGGGGCATTACAGCATCCATACTGTAACGCCCCGGGTTACGCTATGGGGTTGGGACGCTACTAGATATACATATCCCAATATAATAATAGAGGGAGTTGAGAATACGCAGCGGAAATGAAATTATAATCCCCAAAGCGATAATATAATAACGTAAGAGTTGCATAAAGATTATTACATATAAGCGTCTACTCACCGAGTAGAGTAAAATATCCAAAATAAGTTCGTTCAGATGATGTATCTGAAATAAAGTTCTAACAGAATAATAAAATATAAATCATATAAAGTCTTCTAAGGGCTTGGTACACTTGCAGGGGCCTTTCCATCTTCTAAACCTTCTTCTGAAAATTGATAAGGGGTGAGCGTCTAAAATACACCCAGTGGGTTAACTTAAATGATTGCACAGTTAAAAATAAATATGCATGCCAAATATACCATAAAATGTAACATATGTCATTTAATAAAATAATTTGCATATTGTCGTTCGATAACACAATAAAAATATTTTAGATCGAATCGTCATCTGAGAACTTGTGTTAGTTGGTATATGTGCACCAGGCCGTCACCCCAGTACAAATGTTAGCATACTTGAAATACATTTTAGTACTGAACCGACGTAGCCAGTAACTTGTGTTAGTTGGTATATGTGCACTGAGTCGTCACCCCGTACAAGTGTTAGTAGAAAATATTTGTCATCGAACTAAAAAATCACATAGCACATAACATGTCATATAAGTAACACATATCACATCTTAACATAGCAATCATGACATAAAATGTAGCACTCGGTAAAGAGTGAAAGTTACCCCCACCTTAAACTTCGTAGAGAATATTATGTTTGTCTAGACTTGTTCTTCGGTCTCAGGTATGCCTGCAAGTGTATACTAAACTGAATTCTACTTATAATAATAATTTCTATTACTAAAACTAATTTCTAATAGTATAAATAAAATAAACTAATTATTAACTAACTTAAGATAATATAATTAATTAATCACTAAATAAAATGAGTTAAAATAAGATAATAAATATAAATAAAATTAATATTTAAAAAGAATTAAATTAAATATAATATAATATAATATAAATATGTATATATATATAATGCTTGAATGTTGTGTGCAATTGATTTTTTAAAGATTTTGAAACTTCGAAACTACCAAATCTCTTTCGAAATTACTATTTATTGAGAAAAAAAATCAGAAAAGGAGGAAAGATGAAAAAAATGGCAAATACAACATGTTTTCAGCATTTAAACAACATTTCATAAATACAACAAAGTAAAGACAATATTTTACCAAAAATATGTTGTCTATTCAGAAGTGTTTCTAGCATTTGACAACATTTTCAAAAAGGCTGTTGTCTATTCAGAAGTGTTTCTAGCATTTGTCAACATTTCGGAAAAATAACAAAATGAAAACAATAAAAAAAATAGTGTGTGAGAATTGATATATATATATATATATATATATATATATATATATATATATATATATATATATATATATATATATATATATATATATATATATATATATATTTATGTATATATGTGTGAGTTATATATGTGTGTGTGTGTGAAAATATGTAAAGAAAAGAGTGGAGAATTACCTCTAAATTGATAACTCCTCACACTACTACTAAGTGTAAGAGCTAATGGAAAGAATATGAGTGAAGGGTGAAGGAATTTGGGCAGAAAAATTTATGTGTGTGTGGCTTGAATGGAGTTGGGTATTTATAGATGTGTGAGATGGAATCAAAAAGACATTGGAACATGGCAAGGTGGTGATACATGTGTATTATCATGTGATCTAACATGTTTGTATGGCCCCATAGTCACAACATGGCTTAGCAATTCTTCCACATGGCTTCACATGTGGGATAAGTGTACATGATTTCACATGTGGGATGATAATTCATAGGCTAATTTGATCAAATAATAGTGATCATAAAAACTTTGTGAATTTCGCACATCTCGTTGGCAACTGCGCGGCTTCACCATTTATATCATAACTTCTTTGTTTGACCTCGTATTTGAGTGATTTTTACGTAAACACGATCCTCTCTTGATGGGATTTCTATCCATATAAAGAACTCTCCAAAAAATCAATATTTCAGTATATAACAAGTCATGCAAAGTGGCACAACTGTTCTGTTCGTCGAATCTTGCGCGACGTCACCACTTTGATCATAACTTTCTCATTTGGAATCCAATTTAAGTGTTCTTTACACCTACACGATCCTCTCTTCAGTAGATTTCTAACCATATCTCACATGACCAATTTCAATTTCCACATAAATACAGAAAAACTATAGAAATTGTACGTCTAGTTATTTGCAAGTTGCACAAGTTCACCCTTCATTTCAACTTTGCTAAATTTTATTCCATTTATTTTTTAATAATAATAATAATAATAATAATTGATTGACTTGATTGATTTCTATCAATCATATCACTAACTATTATTATTGCCTTGATTGATTGCCAACTTGACTCCACCTTCCTTCAATAATTTCCTTGATTGATTGCCAACTTAAATCCACCTTCCTTCAATAATTTCCTTGATTGATTGCCAACTTGACTCCACCTTCCTTCAATAATTTCCTTGATTGATTGCCAACTTGACTCCACCTTCCTTCAATAATTTTCTTGATTGATTCCCATCAATCATATCACTTCTAATAATAATAAATAATAATAATTGTTCTTATCAAACACTTCAAGATAACTTACATGTGTGCTTGCATATGTGTGTCTACTTACTTGTAAAAATATCAAGCATATTTATTTATCTATTAGTAATAATAATAAAGAAATAATAATAAAAAAAATTTGTATATATATACATATATATAAGGTGGGTATTACATCCTCCCCTACAAAATTAAAATTTTCGTCCTCGAAATTTCACTTACCCGATATAGGTAGATGCGGATATTTATTTCGTATGTCGTCTTCACGTTCCCATGTCGCTTCTTCTGTATTGTGTTGACTCCATTGGACTTTGATTAAAGCAACTTCACGATTCCTTAGCTTATGAACTTTCCTGTCAAGAATGGCGATAGGAAATTCCTCGTATGCTAATTTATCATCAATTGCTATAACTTCATGGTTAACAACGTGGCTTGGATCAAATACATACTTCCGTAGCATGGACACATGAAATACATCATGCCTCCAGCTAGCTCAGGTGGTAAAGCTAATATGTATGTCAACTCGCCGATTCGTTCCAAAACATCATAAGGCCCAATGTATCTTGGCTTAAGTTTTCCTTTCTTTCCAAAGCGAGAAATTCCTTTCATTGGTGATATTTTGAGAAAAACTTTATCTACTTCCTGGAACTGTAAATCTTTGCGTCGCTTATCAGCGTAAGACTTCTATCGGTCTTGCGCAGTCAAAATTTTTCTTTTGATCTTTTCAATCGTTTCAACTGTCTTTTCTACTATTTCTGGTCCTAGAACTTTCTTCTCACCAACTTCATCCCAATAAAGGGGAGATCTACACTTCCTTCCGCAGAGTGCTTCGTAAGGGGCCATGCCTATTGTGGTTTGAAAACTGTTGTTGTAAGCAAACTCTATAAGTGGTATGTATCTTTCCCAACTTTCCCCAAAATCTAGGACGCATGCCCTCAACATGTCTTCCAATGTTTGAATAGTCCTTTCACACTGGCCATCTGTTTGCGGATGAAATGCCGTGCTAAACTTTAGATTCGTGCCCATTGCGTTTTGTAAACTGTGCCAAAATTTTGATGTAAATCTTGGATCTCGATCAGAAACTATAGAAACTGGTACACCGTGTAATCTGACAACTTCTTCTAGATAAATTTGTGCAGGCTTATCCATTCCATGAGTCATTTTCACTGGAAGAAAATGCGCAGACTTGGTCAAATGATCCACTATCACCCATATAAATTTGACATTTTGCTGCATACAGATAGTGTCTCCAAATTTTCAAAGCATGCACCACAGCTGCTAATTCTAAATCATGAGTTGGATAGTTCTATTCATGGATCTTGAGTTGTCTAGACGCATAAGCAACTACTTTATTACGTTGCATCAGAACACATCCCAATCCTTGCTTTGAAGCATCACTATAGATGACAAATTCTTCTGCCCCATCAGGAATTGTCAGTACAGGTGCTGTGACTAATTTCTGTTTAAGAAGGTTGAAACTATTTTCACATTCTTCCGTCCAACAGAACTTAACTTCTTTGCGAGTTAATTTCTTCAAGGGCCCTGCAATCTTTGAAAATCCCTCAATAAATCTTCTATAATATCCAGCCAATCCAATGAAACTTCGTACTTCTCCCACATTTGTAGGTGTCTTCCATTTCTCTACTGCTTCCACCTTGGCCGGATCCACCTCAATTCCTCGAGCTAACACGATGTGTCCAAGAAAGACAACTTTGTCTAACCAAAACTCACATTTCTTGAATTTGGCATACAACTTTTCCTTTCTTAGTGTCTCTAGAACGATTCTCAGATGCTTTTCGTGTTGTTCCCGATTTCTAGAATACACTAAGATATCATCAATGAACACGATCACGAATTTGTCCAAGTACGAGTGGAAAACACGATTCATCAAATCCATAAAAATTGCTAGTGCATTGCTGAGACCAAAAGGCATTACTACGAGCTCATAATGTCCATAACATGTTCTAAAAGCAGTCTTTGAAGTGTCGCTCTGCTTGATTCGCACCTGATGATATCCAGAACTCAGATCTATCTTGGAAAACACACTAGCACCGCCCAGCTGATCAAATAAGTCCTCAATCCTTGGCAAGGGATATTTATTCTTGATGGTAAGTTTATTCAGTTCTCGATAATCGATACACATTCTAAACGAACCATCTTTCTTCTTTACGAACAAAACAGGTGCTCCCCAGGGTGAAACACTAGGGCGTATGAAACCTAATTCCAAGAGTTCTTGTAATTGGATCTTCAATTCTTGTAACTCTTTTGGTGCCATTCGATAAGGTGCTTTTGAAACTGGTGCTGCTCCCGGTACTAGATCAATAGAAAATTCTACTTGCCTTTCAGGTGGCAATCCTGGTAAGTCTTCTAGAAATACATCTTCGTATTCCCACACAATAGGAACATCCTTTAGGCTTATCCTTTCTCCTTCACTTGCCACGATGTTCACTAAGAGTGCTTGACATCCATCATTCTTCATCATTTTGATCACTTTCATTGCAGTTATAATTCGCGGTACTACTCCAACTTTTGCTCCGTGAAATGTAAACTTCTTATCTCCTGGGAGTTGGAAACGTACTTCCTTTTCACGACATCTTATTACAGCATGGTATCAGAGCAGTCTATCTAAGACTAGCTCAAGTACCTGACTTAGAATTTTATATTATACCATAGGATTGACTATTCTATTACTATGACGTGACTACACTTTAGGATTTATAGGTATTTCTAATTTATATACTAGTATATAATATTAGTAATACTTTGAACAGATCATGAGTCGAAGGAGACCTCAAAACCTACCTACAAATGAAAATCTTGAAAACGTTTATGGCGATCCAGGAGATGATTTAGTGACAATCCTTCGGGGTTTTGCTCAACAATTTCAAGCAAACTCTACACGACCACCACCAACAGAACCTGTTTCTAGAAATGAACCAGCCTTGGTAATTGAACAATTCCGACGTTTCAATCCACCAACATTCAATGGAACGGAGGACCCTGCGGAAGCTGAAAAATGATTGAGGTCGTTGGATAAAATTTTCACTTATATCGATTGCACTGATGCACAGAAGATTTCGTGTGCTGTTTTTCAGTTTGTGGGTGAAGCTAATTTCTGGTGGGAGGCTTACGGACGTACCAAACGGCCCGAACAGGAGGCAAGAATGACATGGGAAGACTTCAAGGAGGTGATCATTCAAAACTACATGCCACAATCGTATCGAGATGACAAGGAAAGTGAGTTTCTTCACTTGAAACAAGGAACAATGAGCGTTCTTGAATATGAAAGAGAATTCAATCGACTCTCTAGATTTGCTACACACCTTGTCAATTCGGAAGAGAAGAAAGCACGACGATTTGAAAAGGGGTTGCGATTCGAGATCAGTACTATCTTAGCTGGTCAAGGAACGATGACTTTTGCAGAAGCATTTTCCAGGGCTCAAGAAATTGAGCCTAGACAGAAGAACAACACCAACCGAAACAAAAAGGTGATGGAAACACATGTAAAGCGCAAGTGGGACGGACCGGGAATTGGAAAAGAAAACCCTAAAGTTCAGCATAAGCAAATAAAAATCGGAGGAAGATCAGGACCAAAGCCACTCGGAATGAATTCTCCCTGCCCAAAATGTGGAAAGAATCATCTCGGAGCATGCTTATATGGAACTGGAATATGCTATCGATGCCGGCAACCGGGACACACCATATTAGAATGCCCAAAAACTAAAGTAGGAGGAGGATTTAGTACTAGACCAGCACGTGCATATGCTATGACACAGCAAGAAACTGAGGAAGAACCAGAAACAATGGCAGGTATGCTATCAGTATTTGGCACTCCTGCACTTATACTTTTTGATACGGGTGCCACTCATTCATTCATATCTGCTAAGATGTATAAGAAAGTAGAAAATAATTGTGAAGAGTTTGACAACATGTTTTCAGCATTTAAACAACATTTCAGAAATACAACAAAGTAAAGACAATATTTTACCAAAAATATGTTGTCTATTCAGAAGTGTTTCTAGCATTTGACAATATTTTCAAAAAGGTTGTTGTCTATTCAGAAGTGTTTCTAGCATTTGTCAATATTTCGGAAAAATAACAAAATGAACACAATAAAAAAAATAGTGTGTGAGAATTGATATATATATATATATATATTTATGTATATATGTGTGAGTTATATATATGTGTGTGTGTGTGAAAATATGTAAAGAAAAGAGTGGAGAATTACCTCTAAATTGATAACTCCTCACACTACTACTAAGTGTAAGAGCTAATGGAAAGAATATGAGTGAAGGGTGAAGGAATTTGGGCAGAAAAATTATGTGTGTGTGGCTTGAATGGAGTTGGTTATTTATAGATGTGTGAGATGGAATCAAAAAGACATTGGAACATGGCAAGGTGGTGATACATGTGTATTTTCATGTGATCTAACATGTTTGTATGGCCCCATAGTCGCAACATGGCTTAGCAATTCTTTCACATGGCTTCACATGTGGGATAAGTGTACATGATTTCACATGTGGGATGATATTTCATAGGCTAATTTGATCAAATAATAGTGATCATAAAAACTTTGTGAATTTCGCACATCTCGTTGGCAACTGCGCGGCTTCACCATTTTGATCATAACTTCTTTGTTTGACCTCGTATATGAGTGATTTTTGCGTACACACGATCCTCTCTTCATGGGCGAACTCTCCAAAAAATCAACATTTGTGTATATAACAAGTCATGCAAAGTGGCACAACTGTTCTGTTCGTCAAATCTTGCGTGACGTCACCACTTTGATCATAACTTTCTCGTTTGGAATCCAATTTAAGTGTTCTTTACGCCTACGCGATCCTCTCTTCAGTAGATTTCTAACCTTATCTCACATGACCAATTTCAATTTCCACATAAACACAGAAAAACTATAGAAAGTGTATGTCTAGTTGTTTGCAAGTTGCACAAGTTTACCCTTCATTTCAACTTTGCTAAATTTTATTCCATTTATTATTATTATTTTTTAATAATAATAATAATAATAATAATTGATTGACTTGATTGATTCCTATCAATCATATCACTAATTATTATTATAGTCTTGATTGATTGCTAACTTGACTTCACCTTCCTTCAATAATTTCCTTGATTGATTGCCAACTTGACTCCACCTTCCTTCAATAATTTCCTTGATTGATTGTCAACTTGACTCCACATTCCTTCAATAATTTCCTTGATTGATTGCCAACTTGACTCCACCTTCCTTCAATAATTTCCTTAATTGATTACCAACTTGACTCCACCTTCCTTCAATAATTTCCTTGATTGATTGTCAATTTGACTCCACCTTCCTTCAATAATTTTCTTGATTGATTCCCATCAATCATATCACTTCTAATAATAATAATAATAATAAATAATAATAGTTGTTCTTATCAAACACTTCAAGATAACTTACATGTGTGCTTGCATATGTGTGTCTACTTACTTGTAAAAATATCAAGCATATTTATTTATCTATTAGTAATAATAATAAAGAAATAATAATAATAAAAAAAAATTGGTATATATATATACATATATATAAGGTGGGTATTACATCCTCCCCTACTAAATTAAAATTTTCGTCCTTGAAATTTCACTTACCCGATATAGGTAGATGCGGATATTATTTCGTATGTCGTCTTCACGTTCCCATGTCGCTTCTTCTGTATTGTGTTGACTCCATTGGACTTTGATTAAAGCAACTTCACGATTCCTTAGCTTAGAACTTTCCTGTCAAGAATGGCGATAGGAAATTCCTCGTATGCTAAGTTATCATCAATTGCTATAACTTCATGGTTAACAATGTGGCTTGGATCAAATACATACTTTCGTAGCATGGACACATGAAATACATCATGCACTCTAGCTAGCTCAGGTGGTAAAGCTAATCTGTATGCCAACTCGCCGATTCGTTCCAAAACCTCATAAGGCCCAATGTATCTTGGCTTAAGTTTTCCTTTCTTCCCAAAGCGAGAAATTCCTTTCATTGGTGATATTTTGAGAAAAACTTTATCTACTTCCTGGAACTGTAAATCTTTGCGTCGCTTATCAGCGTAAGACTTTTGTTGGTCTTGCGTAGTCAAAATTCTTCTTTTGATCTTTTCAATTGCTTCAACTGTCTTTTCTACTATTTCTGGTCCTAGAACTTTCTTCTCACCAACTTCATCCCAATAAAAGGGAGATCTACACTTCCTTCCGTAGAGTGCTTCGTAAGGGGCCATGCCTATTGTGGTTTGAAAATTGTTGTTGTAAGCAAACTCTATAAGTGGTATGTATCTTCCCAACTTTCCCCAAAATCTAGGACGCATGCCCTCAACATGTCTTCCAATGTTTGAATAGTCCTTTCAGACTGGCCATCTGTTTGTGGATGAAATGCCGTGCTAAACTTTAGCTTCGTGCCCATTGCGTTTTGTAAACTGTGCCAAAATTTTGATGTAAATCTTGGATCTCGATCAGAAACTATAGAAACTGGTACACCGTGCAATCTGACAACTTCTTCTAGATAAAGTTGTGCAAGCTTATCCATTCCATGAGTCATTTTCACTGGAAGAAAATGCGCAGACTTGTCAAATGATCCACTATCAGCCATATAGCTTGATTTCCTCGCACTGATCTTGGTAAACCAGTAACGAAATCCATTGTGATATGCTCCCATTTCCACTCAGGAATCTCTAATGGCTTCAAGAGCCCTGAAGGTCGTTGATGCTCAGCCTTCACTTGCTGGCAAGTCATACACTTTTGGATAAACAAGCCTATATCCTTCTTCATATTTCTCCACCAAAATGAATTCTTCAAGTCTTGATACATTTTGGTTCCTCCTGGATGTACCGTGTATGGAGTACCATGAGCTTCTGTTAAAATTTCTCTAATAAGATCCTCATTTTTAGGAACACATAATCTTTTTCCAAATACGAGTGGTCCATCGTCTGTGAGAGCAAATTCCTTTCCTTCCCCAATCTTCACGCGTTCCTTAATTTTTCTGAGAATTCTGTCTTCGTCTTGAAGTTTCTTGACTCTATCTCTTAAGGAGGGTTTAATCAGTAACGCCTTCAACACTGCTTCAATGCTACTTGGAGGTATTACTACTTCCAAACTCAATCGAGAGAACTAATGTTGTAATGCCCCGGGTTACGCTATGGGGTTGGGACGCTACTAGATATACATATCCCAATATAATAATAAAGAGAATCGAGAATACGCAGCGGAAAATAACATAAAAATCCTCAAAGCGATAGTATAATAAAGTAAAAGTTGCTTAAAGATTATTACATATAAGCGTCTACTCACCGAGTAGAATAAAATATCCAAAATAAGTTCGTTCAGATGATGTATCTGAAATAAAGTACTAACAGAATAATAAAATATAAGTCATATAAAGTCTTCTAAGGGCTTGGTACACTTGCAGGGGCCTTTCCATCTTCTAAACCTTCTTCTGAAAATTGATAAGGGGTGAGCGTCTAAAATACACTCAGTGGGTTAACTTAAATGATTGCACAGTTAAAAATAAATATGCATGCCAAATATACCATAAAATGTAACATATGCCATTAAATAAAATAATTTGCATATTGTCGTTCGATAACTCAATGAAAATATTTTAGACCGAATCGTCAGCCGATAACTTGTGTTAGTTGGTATATGTGCACCAGGCCGTCACCCCAGTACAAATGTTAGCATACTTGAAATACATTTTAGTACTGAACCGACGTAGCCAGTAACTTGTGTTAGTTGGTATATGTGCACTGAGTCGTCACCCCGTACAAATGTTAGTAGAAAATATTTGTCATCGAACTAAGAATTCACATAGCACATAACATGTCATATAAGTAACACATATCACATCTTAAAATAGCAATCATGACATAAAATGTAGCACTCGGTAAAGTGTGAAAGTTACCCCCACCTTAAACTTCTTAGAAAATAATATGTTTGACTAGACTTGCTCTTCGGTCTCAGATATGCCTGCAAGGGTATACTAAACTGAGTTCTACTTATAATAATAATTTCTATTACTAAAACTAATTTCTAATAGTATAAATAAAATAAACTAATTATTAACTAACTTAAGATAATATAATTAATTAATCACTAAATAAAATGAGTTAAAATAAGAAAATAAATATAAAAAAAATTAATATTTAAAAAGAATTAAATTAAATATAATATAATATAAATATAAATATATATATATATATATATATATATATATATATATATATATATATAATGCTTGAATGTTGTGTGCAATTGATTTTTAAAGATTTTGAAACTTCGAAACTACCAAATCTCTTTCGAAATTACTATTTATTGAGAAAAAATCAGAAAAGGAGGAAAGATGAAAAAAAAATGGCAAAGACAACATGTTTTCAGCATTTAAACAACATTTCAGAAAGACAACAAAGCAAAGACAATATTTTTTCAAAAATATGTTGTCTATTCAGAAGTGTTTCTAGCATTTGACAACATTTTCCAAAAGGATGTTGTCTATTCAGAAGTGTTTCTAGCATTTGTCAACATTTTGGAAAAATAACAAAATGAACACAATAAAAAAATAGTGTGTGAGAATTGATATATATATATATATATATATATATATATATATATATATATATATATATATATATATATATATATATATATATATATATGTGTGTGTGTGTGTGTGTGTGTGTGTGTGTGAAAATATGTAAAGAAAAGAGTGGAAAATTACCTCTAAATTGATAACTCCTCACACTACTACTAAGTGTAAGAGCTAATGGAAAGAATATGAGTGAAGGTTTAGGAATTTGGGCAGCAAAATATATGTGTATGTGTGGATTGAATGGAGTTGGGTATTTATAGATGTGTGAGATGGAATCAAGAAGACATTGGAACATGGCAAGGTGGTGATACATGTGTATTTTCATGTGATCTAACATGTTTGTATGGCCCCATAGTCACAACATGGCTTAGCAATTCTTTCACATGGCTTCACATGTGGGATAAGTGTACATGATTTCACATGTGGGATGATAATTCATAGGCTAATTTGATCAAATAATAGTGATCATAAAAACTTTGTGAATTTCGAACATCTCGTTGGCAACTGCGCGGCTTCACCATTTTGATCATAACTTCTTTGTTTGACCTTGTATTTGAGTTATTTTTGCGTCCACACGATTCTCTCTTCATGGGCTTTCTATCCATATAAAGAACTCTACAAAAAATCAACATTAGAGTATATAACAAGTCATGCAAAGTGGCACAACTGTTCTGTTCGTCAAATCTTGCGAGACGTCACCACTTTGATCATAACTTTCTCGTTTGGAATCCAATTTAAGTGTTCTTTACTCCTACGCGACCCTCTCTTCAGTAGATTTCTAACCATATCTCACATGACCAATTTCAATTTCCACACAAATACAGAAAAACTATGAAATGTGTACGTCTAGTTGTTTGCAAGTTGCACAAGTTCACCCTTCATTTCAACTTTACTAAATTTTATCCCATTTTTTTTAGTAATAATAATAATAATAATAATAATAATAATAATAATAATAATAATAATAATAATAATAATAATAATAATAATAATAATAATAATAATAATAATAATAATTGATTGACTTGATTGATTCCTATCAATCATATCACTAATTATTATTATTGCCTTGATTGATTGCCAACTCTCCACCTTCCATCAATAATTTCCTTGATTGATTGCCAACTTGACTCCACCTTCCTTCAATAATTTCCTTGATTGATTGCCAACTTGACTCCATATTCCGTCAATAATTTTCTTGATTGATTGCCAACTTGACTCCACATTCCTTCAATAATTTCCTTGATTGATTGCCAACTTGACTCCACATTCCTTCAATAATTTCTTGATTGATTCCCATCAATCATATCACTTCTAATAATAATAATAATAAATAATAATAATAATTAATTGTTCTTATCAAACACTTCAAGATAGCTTACATGTGTGCTTGCATATGTCTGTCTACTAACTTGTAAAAATATCAAGCATATTTATTTATCTAATAGTAAAAATAATAAAGAAATAATAATAATAATAAAATTTGTATATATATACACATATATAAGGTGGGTATTACATCCTCCCCTACTAAATTAAAATTTTCGTCCTCGAAATTTCACTTACCCGATATAGGTAGATGCGGATATTTATTTCGTATGTCGTCTTCACGTTCCCATGTCGCTTCTTCTGTATTGTGTTGACTCTATTGGACTTTGATTAAAGCAACTTCACGATTCCTTAGCTTATGAACTTTCCTGTCAAGAATGGCGATAGGAAATTCTTCGTATGCTAAGTTATCATCAATTGCTATAACTTCATGGTTAACAACGTGGCTTGGATCAAATACATACTTCCGTAGCATGGACACATGAAATACATCATGCACTCCAGCTAGCTCAGGTGGTAAAGCTAATCTGTATGCCAACTCGCCGATTCGTTCCAAAACCTCATAAGGCCCAATGTATCTTGGCTTAAGTTTTCCTTTCTTCCCAAAGCGAGAAATTCCTTTCATTGGTGATATTTTGAGAAAAACTTTATCTCCTTCCTGGAACTGTAAATCTTTGCGTCGCTTATCAGCGTAAGACTTCTGTCTGTCTTGCGCAGTCAAAATTCTTCTTTTGATCTTTTCAATCGCTTCAACTGTCTTTTCTACTATTTCTGGTCCTAGAACTTTCTTCTCACCAACTTCATCCCAATAAAGGGGAGATCTACACTTCCTTCCGTAGAGTGCTTCGTAAGGGACCATGCTTATTGTGGCTTGAAAACTGTTGTTGTAAGCAAACTCTATAAGTGGTATGTATCTTTCCCAACTTTCCCCAAAATCTAGGATGCATGCCCTCAACATGTCTTCCAATGTTTGAATAGTCCTTTCAGACTGGCCATCTGTTTGCGGATGAAATGCCGTGCTAAACTTTAGCTTCGTGCCCATTGCGTTTTGTAAACTGTCCCAAAATTTTGATGTAAATCTTGGATCTCGATCAGAAACTATAAAAACTGGTACACCGTGCAATCTGACAACTTCTTCTAGATAAATTTGTGCAAGCTTATCCATTCCATGAGTCATTTTCACTGGAAGAAAATACGCAGACTTGGTCAAAAGATCCACTATCACCCATATAGCTTTATTTTCTCGCACTGATCTTGGTAAACCAGTAACGAAATCCATTGTTATATGCTCCCATTTCCACTCAGGAATCTCTAATGGCTTCAAGAGCCCTGAAGGTCGTTGATGCTCAGCCTTCACTTGCTGGCAAGTCATACACTTTTGGATAAACAAGCCTATATCCTTCTTCATATTTCTCCACCAAAATGAATTCTTCAAGTCTTGATACATCTTGGTTCCTCCTGGATGTACCGTGTATGGAGTACCATGAGCTTCTGTTAAAATTTCTCTAATAAGATCCTCATTTTTAGGAACACGTAATCTTTTTCCAAATACGAGTGTTCCATCGTCTGTGAGAGCAAATTTCTTTCCTTCCCCAATCTTCACGTGTTCCTTAATTTTTCTGAGAATTCTGTCTTCGTCTTGAAGTTTCTTGACTATATCTCTTAAGGAGGGTTTAATCAGTAACGCTGTTAACACTGCTTCAATGCTACTTGGAGGTATTACTACTTCCAAACTCATTCGAGAGAACTCCGCCACCAATAATTCTTTGTTTGTTATAGAGCAGGCTAACTCCCCTTTTCCTTTTCTACTTAGAGCATCTGCCACCACATTTGCCTTTCCTGGATGGTACAGTATTGTACAATCATAATCCTTGACTAATTCCAACCATCTCCTTTGCCTCATGTTTAATTCCTTCTATTCGAAAAAGTACTTCAAGCTCTTGTGATCCGTATAAATTTGACAGTTTGCTCCATTCAGATAGTGTCTCTAAATTTTCAAAGCATGCACCACAGCTGCCAATTCTAAATCATGAGTTGGATAGTTCTATTCATGGATCTTGAGTTGTCTAGACGCATAAGCAACTACTTTCTTACGTTGCATCAGAACACATCCCAATCCTTGCTTTGAAGCATCACTATAGATGACAAATTCTTCTGTCCCATCAGGAATTGTCAGTACAGGTGCAGTGACTAATTTCTGTTTAAGAAGGTTGAAACTATTTTCACATTCTTCCGTCCAACAGAACTTAACTTCCTTGCGAGTTAATTTCGTCAAGGGCCCTGCAATCTTCGAAAATCCCTCAATAAATCTTCTATAATATCCAGCCAATCCAATGAAACTTCGTACTTCTCCCACATTTGTAGGTGTCTTCCATTTCTCTACTGCTTCCACCTTGGCCGGATCCACCTCAATTCCTCGAGCTGACACGATGTGTCCAAGAAAGACAACTTTGTCTAACCAAAACTCATATTTCTTGAATTTGGCATACAACTTTTCCTTTCTTAGTGTCTCTAGAACGATTCTTAGATGCTTTTCATGTTGTTCCTGATTTCTAGAATACACTAAGATATCATCAATGAACATGATCACGAATTTGTCCAAGTACGAGTGGAAAACACGATTCATCAAATCCATAAAAATTGCTGGTGCATTGCTGAGACCAAAAGGCATTACTACGAACTCATAATGTCCATAACGTGTTCTAAAAGCAGTCTTTGAAGTGTCGCTCTGCTTGATTCGCACCTGATGATATCCAGACCTAAGATCTATCTTGGAAAACATACTAGCACCGCCCAGCTGATCAAATAAGTCCTCAATCCTTGGCAAGGGATATTTATTCTTGATGGTAAGTTTATTCAGTTCTCGATAATCGATACACATTCTAAACGGACCATATTTCTTCTTTACGAACAAAACAGGTGCTCCCCAGGGTGAAACACTAGGGCGTGTGAAACCCAATTTCAAGAGTTCTTGTAATTGGATCTTCAATTCTTGTAACTCCTTTGGTGCCATTCGATAAGGTGCTTTTGAAACTGGTGCTGCTCCCGGTACTAGATCAATAGAAAATTCTACTTGCCTTTCAGGTGGCAATCCTGGTAAGTTTTCTAGAAATACATCTTCGTATTCCCGCACAATAGGAACATCCTATAGGATTATCCTTTCTCCTTCACTTGCCACGATGTTCACTAAGAGTGCTTGACATCCATCATTCTTCATCATTTTGATCGCTTTCATTGCAGTTATAATTCGCGGTACTACTCCAGCTTTCACTCCGTGAAATGTAAACTTCTTATCTCCTGGGAGTTGGAAACGCACTTCCTTTTCACGACATCTTATTACAGCATGATTAGCTCTAAGCCAATCCATCCCTAAAATTACATCAAAGTCTTTCATTTCAATTATGTGAAGGTCTGCAAGTAGGACTCTATCATTTATCCCTATCTTCATATTCTTGCATAACTTCATGGTTCGGATAGAGTTACCCGAAGGTATACTAACCTCAAGAGTTGACTTGTCAAACTCTTCATAATTATTTTCTACTTTCTTATACATCTTAGCAGATATGAATGAAGGAGTGGCACCCGTATCAAAAAGTATAAGTGCAGGAGTGCCAAATACTGATAGCATACCTGCCATTGTTTCTGGTTCTTCCTCAGTTTCTTGCTGTGTCATAGCATATGCACGTGCTGGTCTAGTACTCGATCCTCCTCCTACTTTAGTCTTTGGGCATTCTAATATGGTGTGTCCCGGTTGCCGTCATCGATAGCATATTCTAGTTCCATATAAGCATGCTCCGAGATGATTCTTTCCACATTTCGGGCAGGGAGAATTCATTCCGAGTGGCTTTGGTCCTGATCCTCCTCCGATTTTTATTTGCTTATGCTGAACTTTAGGGTTTCCTTTTCCAATTCCCGATCCGTCCCACTTGCGCTTTACAGGTGTTTCCATCACCTTTTTCTTTTGGTTGGTGTTGTTCTTCTGTCTAGACTCAATTTCTTGAGCCCTGAAAAATGCTTCTGCAAAAGTCATCATTCCTTGACCAGCCAAGATAGTACTGATCTCGGATCGCAACCCCTTTTCAAATCGTCGTGCTTTCTTATCTTCCGAATTGACAAGGTGTGTAGCAAATCTAGAGAGTCGATTGAATTCTCTTTCATATTCAAGAACGCTCATTGTTCCTTGTTTCAAGTGAAGAAACTCACTTTCCTTGTCATTTCGATACGGTTGTGGCATGTAGTTTTGAATGATCACCTCCTTAAAGTCTTCCCATGTCATTCTTGCCTTCTGTTCGGGCGTTTTGGTACGTCCGTAAGCCTCCCACCAGAAATCAGCTTCACCCACATACTGGAAAACAGCACATGAAATCTTCTGTGCATCAGTGCAATCGATATAAGTGAAAATTTTATCCAACGACCTCAACCATTTTTCAGCTTCCGCAGGGTCCTCCGTTCCATTGAATGTTGGTGGATTGAAACGTTGGAATTGTTCAATTACCAAGGCTGGTTCATTTCTAGGAACAGGTTCTGTTAGTGGTGGTCGTGTAGAGTTTGCTTGAAATTGTTGAGTCAAACCCTGAAGGATTGTCACTAAATCATCTCCTGGATCGCCATAAACGTTTTCAAGATTTTCATTTGTAGGTAGGTTTTGTGGTCTCCTTCGACTCATGATCTGTTCAAAGTATTACTAATATTATATACTAGTATATAAATTAGAAATAACTATAAATCCTAAAGTGTAGTCACGTCATAGTCATAGAATAGTCAATCCTATGGTATAGTATAAAAATTCTAAGTCAGGTACTTGAGCTAGTCTTAGATAGACTGCTTTGATACCATGCTGTAACGCCCCGGGTTACGCTATGGGGTTGGGACGGTACTAGATATACATATCCCAATATAATAATAAAGGAAGTCGAGAATACGCAGCAGAAAATGACATAAAAATCCCCAAAGTGATAGTATAATAAAGTAAAAGTTGCATAAAGATTATTACATATAAGCGTCTACTCACCGAGTAGAATAAAATATCCAAAATAAGTTCGTTCAGATGATGTATCTGAAATAAAATTCTAACAGAATAACAAAATATAAGTCATATAAAGTCTTCTAAGGGCTTGGTACACTTCCAGGGGCCTTTCCATCTTCTAAACCTTCTTCTGAAAATTGATTAGTGGTGAGCGTCTAAAATACACTCAGTGGGTTAACTTAAATGATTGCACAGTTAAAAATAAATATGCATGCCAAATATACCATAAAATGTAACATATGCCATTAAATAAAATAATTTTCATATTGTCGTTCGATAACTCAATGAAAATATTTTAGACCGAATCGTCATCCGATAACTTGTGTTAGTTGGTATATGTGCACCAGGCCGTCACCCTAGTACAAATGTTAGCATACTTGAAATACATTTTAGTACTGAACCGACGTAGCCAGTAACTTGTGTTAGTTGGTATATGTGCACTGAGTCGTCACCCCGTACAAGTGTTAGTAGAAAATATTTGTCATCGAACTAAAAATTCACATAGCACATAACATGTCATAAAAGTAACACATATCACATCTTAACATAGCAATCATGACATAAAATGTAGCACTCGGTAAAGAGTGAAAGTTACCCCCACCTTAAACTTCTTAGAAAATAATATGTTTGACTAGACTTGCTCTTCGGTCTCAGATATGCCTGCAAGTGTATACTAAATTGAGTTCTACTTATAATAATAATTTCTATTACTAAAATTAATTTCTAATAGTATAAATAAAATAAACTAATTATTAACTAACTTAAGATAATATAATTAATTAATCACTAAATAAAATGAGTTAAAATAAGATAATAAATATAAATAAAATTAATATTTAAAAAGAATTAAATTAAATATAATATAATATAAATATAAATATATATATACATATATATATAATGCTTGAATATTGTGTGCAATTGATTTTTAAAGATTTTGAAACTTCGAAACTACCAAATCTCTTTCGAAATTACTATTTATTGAGAAAAAATCAGAAAAGGAGGAAAGATGAAAAAAAAATGGCAAAGACAACATGTTTTCAGCATTTAAACAACATTTCAGAAAGACAACAAAGCAAAGACAACATTTTTCAAAAAATATGTTGTCTATTCAGAAGTGTTTCTAGCATTTGACAACATTTTCCAAAAGGATGTTGTCTATTCAGAAGTGTTTCTAGCATTTGTAAACATTTCGAAAAAATAACAAAATGAACACAATAAAAAAATAGTGTGTGAGAATTGATATATATATATATATATATTTATGTACATATGTGTGAGTCATATATATATATATATATATATATATATATATATATATATATATATATATATATATATATATGTGTGTGTGTGTGTGTGTGTGTGTGTGAAAATATGTAAAGAAAAGAGTGGAGAATTACCTCTAAATTGATAACTCCTCACACTACTACTAAGTGTAAGAGCTAATGGAAAGAATATGAGTGAAGGTTAAGGAATTTGGGCAGCAAAATATATGTGTATGTGTGGCTTGAATGGAGTTGGGTATTTATAGATGTGTGAGATGGAATCAAGAAGACATTGGAACATGGCAAGGTGGTGATACATGTGTATTTTCATGTGATCTAACATGTTTGTATGGCCCCATAGTCACAACATGGCTTAGCAATTCTTTCACATGGCTTCACATGTGGGATAAGTGTACATGATTTCATATGTGGGATGATAATTCATAGGCTAATTTGATCAAATAATAGTGATCATAAAAACTTTGTGAATTTCGCACATCTCGTTGGCAACTGCGCGGCTTCACCATTTTGATCATAACTTCTTTTTTTGACCTCGTATTTGAGTTATTTTTATGTCCACACGATTCTCTCTTCATGGGCTTTCTATCCATATCAAGAACTCTACAAACAATCCACATTTGTGTATATAACAAGTCATGCAAAGTGGCACAACTGTTCTGTTCGTCAAATCTTGCGCGACGTCACCACTTTGATCATAACTTTCTCGTTTGGAATCCAATTTAAGTGTTCTTTACGCCTACGCGACCCTCTCTTCAGTATATTTCTAACCATATCTCACATGACCAATTTCAATTTCCACACAAATACAGAAAAATTATGGAAAGTGTACGTCTAGTTGTTTGCAAGTTGCACAAGTTCACCCTTCATTTCAACTTTGCTAAATTTTATCCCATTTTTTTTTTAATAATAATAATAATAATAATAATAATTGATTGACTTGATTGATTCCTATCAATCATACCACTAATTATTATTATTATTGCCTTGATTGATTGCCAACTCTCCACCTTCCATCAATAATTTCCTTGATTGATTGCCAACTTGACTCCACCTTCCTTCAATAATTTCCTTGATTGATTGCCAACTTGACTCCACATTCCTTCAATAATTTTCTTGATTGATTGACAACTTGACTCCACCTTCCTTTAATAATTTCTTGATTGATTCCAATCAATCATATCACTTCTAATAATAATAATAATAATAAATAATAATAATTAATTGTTCTTATCAAACACTTCAAGATAGCTTACATGTGTGCTTGCATATGTGTGTCTACTTACTTGTAAAAATATCAAGCATATTTATTTATCTAATAGTAATAATAATAAAGAAATAATAATAATAAAAAAATTTGTATATATATACATATATATAAGGTGGGTATTACATCTGCTGTAACGCCCCGGGTTACGCTATGGGGTTGGGATGCTACTAGATATACATATCCCAATATAATAATAAAGGAAGTCGAGAATACGCAGTGGAAATAACATAAAAATCCCCAAAGCGATAGTATAATAAAGTAAAAGTTGCATAAAGATGATTACATATAAACGTCTACTCACCGAGTAGAATAAAATATCCAAAATAAGTTCGTTCAGATAATGTATCTGAAATAAAGTTCTAACAGAATAACAAAATATAAGTCATATAAAGTCTTCTAAGGGCTTGGTACACTTGCAGGGGCCTTTCCATCTTCTAAACCTTCTACTGAAAATTGATAAGGGGTGAGCGTCTAAAATACACTCAGTGGGTAAACTTAAATGATTACACAGTTAAAAATAAATATGCATGCCAAATATACCATAAAATGTAACATATGCCATTAAATAAAATAATTTGCATATTGTCGTTCGATAACTCAATGAAAATATTTTAGACCGAATCGTCATCCGATAACTTGTGTTAGTTGGTATATGTGCACCAGGCCGTCACCCCAGTACAAATGTTAGCATATTTGAAATACATTTTAGTACTGAACCGACATAGCCAGTAACTTGTGTTAGTTGGTATATGTGCACTGAGTCGTCACCCCGTACAAGTGTTAGTAGAAAATATTTGTCATCGAACTAAAAATTCACATAGCACATAACATGTCATATAAGTAACACATATCACATCTTAACGTAGCAATCATGACATAAAATGTAGCACTCGGTAAAGAGTGAAAGTTACCCCCACCTTAAACTTCTTAGAAAATAATATGTTTGACTAGACTTGCTCTTCGGTCTCAGATATGCCTGCAATGGTATACTAAACTGAGTTCTACTTATAATAATAATTTCTATTACTAAAACTAATTTCTAATAGTATAAATAAAATAAACTAATTATTAACTAACATAAGATAATATAATTAATTAATCACTAAATAAAATGAGTTAAAATAAGATAATAAATATAAATAAAATTAATATTTAAAAAGAATTAAATTAAATATAATATAATATAAATATAAATATATATATATATATATAATGCTTGAATGTTGTGTGCAATTAATTTTTAAAGATTTTGATACTTCGAAACTACCAAATCTCTTTCGAAATTACTATTTATTGAGAAAAAATCAGAAAAGGAGGAAAGATGAAAAAAAAATGGCAAAGACAACATGTTTTCAGCATTTAAACAACATTTCAGAAAGACAACAAATCAAAGACAACATTTTTCCAAAAATATGTTGTCTATTCATAAGTGTTTCTAGCATTTGACATCATTTTCCAAAAGGCTGTTGTCTATTCAGAAGTGTTTCTAGCATTTGTCAACATTTCGAAAAAATAACAAAATGAACACAATAAAAAAATAGTGTGTGAGAATTGATATATATATATATATATATATGTATGTATGTATGTGTGTGTGAAAATATGTAAAGAAAAGAGTGGAGAATTACCTCTAAATTGATAACTCCTCACACTACTACTAAGTGTAAGAGCTAATGGAAAGAATATGAGTGAAGGTTATGGAATTTGGGCAGCAAAATATATGTGTATGTGTGGCTTGAATGGAGTTGGGTATTTATAGATGTGTGAGATGGAATCAAGAAGACATTGGAACATGGCAAGGTGGTGATACATGTGTATTTTCATGTGATCTAACATGTTTGTATGGCCCCATAGTCACAACATGGCTTAGCAATTCTTTCACATGGCTTCACATGTGGGATAAGTGTACATGATTTCACATGTGGGATGATAATTCATAGGCTAATTTGATCAAATAATAGTGATCATAAAAACTTTGTGAATTTCGCACATCTCGTTGGCAACTGCGCGGCTTCACCATTTGGATCATAACTTCTTTGTTTGACCTCGTATTTGAGTGATTTTTGCGTCCACACGATCCTCTCTTCATGAGCTTTCTATCCATATAAAGAAATCTACAAACAATCAACATTTTGGTATATAACAAGTCATGCAAAGTGGCACAACTGTTCTGTTCGTCAAATCTTGCGCGACGTCATCACTTTGATCATAACTTTTTCGTTTCGAATCCAATTTAAGTGTTCTTTACGCCTACGCGACCCTCTCTTCAGTAGATTTCTAACCATATCTCACATGACCAATTTCAATTTCCACACAAACACAGAAAAACTATGGAAAATGTACATCTAGTTGTTTGCAAGTTGCACAAGTTCACCCTTTATTTCAACTTTGCTAAATTTTATCCCATTTTTTTTTAATAATAATAATAATAATAATTGATTGACTTTATTGATTCCTATCAATCATATCACTAATTATTATTATTGCCTTGATTGATTGCCAACTCTCCACCTTCCATCAATAATTTCCTTGATTGATTGCCAACTTGACTCCACCTTCCTTCAATAATTTCCTTGATTGATAAGCAACTTGACTCCACATTCCTTAAATAATTTTCTTGATTGATTGCCAACTTGACTCCACATTCCTTCAATAATTTCCTTGATTGATTGCCAACTTGACTCCACCTTCCTTCAATAATTTCTTGATTGATTCCCATCAATCATATCACTTCTAATAATAATACTAATAATAAATAATAATAATTAATTGTTCTTATCAAACACTTCAAGATAGCTTACATGTGTGCTTGCATATGTGTGTCTACTTACTTGTAAAAATATCAAGCATATTTATTTATCTAATAGTAATAATAATAATAAAAAAATTTGTATATATATACATATATATAAGGTGGGTATTACATCCTCCCCTACTAAATTAAAATTTTTGTCCTCGAAATTTTACTTACCCGATATAGGTAGATGCGGATATTTATTTCGTATGTCGTCTTCACGTTCCCATGTCGCTTCTTCTGTATTGTGTTGACTCCATTGGACATTGATTAAAGCAACTTCACGATTCCTTAGCTTATGAACTTTCCTGTCAAGAATGGCGATAGGAAATTCCTCGTATGCTAAGTTATCATCAATTGCTATAACTTCATGGTTAACAACGTGGCATGGATCAAATACATACTTCTGTAGCATGGACACATGAAATACATCATGCACTCCAGCTAGCTCAGGTGGTAAAGCTAATCTGTATGCCAACTCGCCGATTCGTTCCAAAACCTCATAAGGCCCAATGTATCTTGGCTTAAGTTTTCCTTTCTTCCCATAGCGAGAAATTCCTTTCATTGGTGATATTTTGAGAAAAACTTTATCTCCTTCCAGGAACTATAAATTTTTGCGTCGCTTATCAGCGTAAGACTTCTGTCGGCCTTGCGCAGTCAAAATTCTTCTTTTGATCATTTCAATCGCTTCAACTGTCTTTTCTACTATTTCTGGTCCTAGAACTTTCTTCTCACCAACTTCATCCCAATAAAGGGGAGACCTACACTTCCTTCCGTAGAGTGCTTCGTAAGGGGCCATGCCTATTGTGGCTTGAAAACTGTTGTTGTAAGCAAACTCTATAAGTGGTATGTATCTTTCTCAACTTTCCCCAAAATCAAGGACGCATGCCCTCAACATGTCTTCCAATGTTTGAATAGTCCTTTCAGACTGTCCATCTGTTTGCGGATGAAATGCCGTGCTAAACTTTAGCTTCGTGCCCATTGTGTTTTGTAAACTGTGCCAAAATTTTGATGTAAATCTTGGATCTCGATCAGAAACTATAGAAACTGGTACACCGTGCAATCTGACAACTTCTTATAGATAAATTTGTGCAAGCTTATCCATTCCATGAGTCATTTTCACTGGAAGAAAATGCGCAGACTTGGTCAAACGATCCACTATCACCCATATAGCTTGATTTTCTCGCACTGATCTTGGTAAACCAGTAACGAAATCCATTGTGATATGCTCCCATTTCCACTCAGGAATCTCAAATGGCTTCATGAGCCCTGAAGGTCGTTGATGCTCAGCCTTCACTTGCTGGCAAGTCATACACTTTTGGATAAACAAGCCTATATCCTTCTTCATATTTCTCCACCAAAATGAATTCTTGAAGTCTTGATACATCTTGGTTCCTCCTGGATGTACCGTGAATGGAGTACCATGAGCTTCTGTTAAAATTTCTCTAATAAGATCCTCATTTTTAGGAACACATAATCTTTTTTCAAATACGAGTGTTCCATCGTCTGTGAGAGCAAATTCCTTTACTTCCCTAATCTTCACGTGTTCCTTAATTTTTCTGAGAATTCTGTCTTCGTCTTGAAGTTTCTTGACTCTATCTCTTAAGGAGGGTTTAATCAGTAACGCTGTTAACACTGCTTCAATGCTACTTGGAGGTATTACTACTTCCAAACTCATTCGAGAGAACTCCGCCACTAATAATTCCTGGTTTGTTATAGAGCAGGCTAACTCCCCTTTTCCTTTTCTGCTTAGAGCATCTGCCACCACATTTGCCTTCCCTGGATGGTACAGTATTGTAGAATCATAATCCTCGACTAATTCCAACCATCTCCTTTACCTCATGTTTAATTACTTCTATTCGAAAAAGTACTTCAAGCTCTTGTGATCCGTATAAATTTGACATTTTGCTCCATACAGATAGTGTCTCCAAATTTTCAAAGCATGCACCACAGCTGCTAATTCTAAATCATGAGTTGGATAGTTCTGTTCATGGATCTTGAGTTGTCTAGACGCATAAGCAACTACTGTATTACGTTGCATCAGAACACATCCCAATCCTTGCTTCGAAGCATCACTATAGATGACAAATTCTTCTGTCCCATCAGGAATTGTCAGTACAGGTGCAGTGACTAATTTCTGTTTAAGAAGGTTGAAACTATTTTCACATTCTTTCGTCCAACAGAACTTAACTTCCTTGTGAGTTAATTTCGTCAAGGGCCCTGCAATCTTCGAAAATCCCTCAATAAATCTTCTATAATATCCAGCCAATCCAATGAAACTTCGTACTTCTCCCACATTTGTAGGTGTCTTCCATTTCTCTACTGCTTCCACCTTGGCTGGATCCACCTCAATTCCTCGAGCTGACACGATGTGTCCAAGAAAGACAACTTTGTCTAACCAAAACTAACATTTCTTGAATTTGGCATACAACTTTTCATTTCTTAGTGTCTCTAGAACGATTCTCAGATGCTTTTCATGTTGTTCCCGATTTCTAGAATACACTAAGATATCATCAATGAACACGATCACGAATTTATCCAAGTAAGAGTGAAAAACACGATTCATCAAATCCATAAAAATTGCTGGTGCATTGCTAAGACCAAAAGGCATTACTACGAACTCATAATGTCCATAACGTGTTCTAAAAGCAGTCTTTGAAGTGTCGCTCTGCTTGATTCGCACCTAATGATATCCAGACCTCAGATCTATCTTGGAAAACACACTAGCACTGCCCAGCTGATCAAATAAGTCCTCAATCCTTGGCAAGGGATATTTATTCTTGATGGTAAGTTTATTCAGTTCTCGATAATCGATACACATTCTAAACGAACTATCTTTCTTCTTTACGAAAAAAACAGGTGCTCCCCAGGGTGAAACACTAGGACGTATGAAACCCAATTCCAAGAGTTCTTGTAATTGGAACTTCAATTCTTGTAACTCCTTTGGTGCCATTCGATAAGGTGCTTTTGAAACTGGTGCTGCTCCCGGTACTAGATCAATAGAAAATTCTACTTGCCTTTCAGGTGGCAATCCTGGTAAGTCTTCTAGAAATACATCTTCGTATTCTCGCACAATAGGAACATCCTTTAGGCTTATCCTTTATCCTTCACTTGCCACGATGTTCACTAAGAGTGCTTGACATCCATCATTCTTCATCATTTTGATCGCTTTCATTGCAGTTATAATTCGCGATACTACTCGAACTTTCGCTCCGTGAAATGTAAACTTCTTATCTCCTGGGAGTTGGAAACGTACTTTCTTTTCACGACATCTTATTACAGCATGATTAGCTCTAAGCCAATCCATCCCTAAAATTACATCAAAGTCTTTCATTTCAATTATGTGAAGGTCTGCATGTAGGACTCTGTCATTTATCCCTATCTTCACATTCTTGCATAACTTCATGGTTCGGATAGAGTTGCCCGAAGGTATACTAACCTCAAGAGTTGACTTGTCAAACTCTTCACAATTATTTTCTACTTTCTTATACATCTTAGCGGATATGAATGAATGAGTGGCACCCGTATCAAAAAGCATAAGTGCAGGAGTGCCAAATACTGATAGCATACCTGCCATTGTTTCTGGTTCTTCTTCAGTTTCTTGCTGTGTCATAGCATATGCACGTGTTGGTCTAGTACTCGATCCTCCTCCTACTTTAGTCTTTGGGCATTCTAATATGGTGTGTCCCGGTTGCCGGCATCGATAGAATATTCCAGTTCCATATAAGCATGCTCCGAGATGATTCTTTCCACATTTCAGGCAGGAAGAATTCGTTCCGAGTGGCTTTGGTCCTGATCCTCCTCTGATTTTTATTTGCTTATGCTGAACTTTAGGGTTTCCTTTTCCAATTCCCGATCCGTCCCACTTGCGCTTTACAGGTGTTTCCATCACCTTTTTGTTTTGGTTGGTGTTGTTCTTCTGTCTAGACTCAATTTCTTGAGCCCTGGAAATTGCTTCTGCAAAAGTCATCGTTCCTTGACCAGCCAAGATAGTACTGATCTCGGATCGCAATCCCTTTTCAAATCGTCGTGCTTTCTTCTCTTTCGAATTGACAAGGTGTGTAGCAAATCTAGAGAGTCAATTGAATTCTCTTTCATATTCAAGAAAGCTCATTGTTCCTTGTTTCAAGTGAAGAAACTCACTTTCCTTGTCATCTCGATACGATTGTGGCATGTAGTTTTGAATGATCACCTCCTTGAAGTCTTCCCATGTCATTCTTGCCTTCTGTTCGGGCGTTTTGGTACATCCGTAAGCCTCCCACCAGAAATCAGCATCACCCACAAACTAGAAAACAGCACACGAAATCTTATGTGCATCAGTGCAATCGATATAAGTGAAAATTTTATCCAACGACCTCAACCATTTTTCAGCTTCTGTAGGATCCTCCGTTCCATTGAATGTTGGTGGATTGAAACGTCGGAATTGTTCAATTACCAAGGCTGGTTCATTTCTAGGAACAGGTTCTGTTGGTGGTGGTCGTGTAGAGTTTGCTTGAAATTGTTAAGCCAAACCCCGAAGGATTATCACTAAATCATCTCCTGAATCGCCATAAACGTTTTCAAGATTTTCATTTGTAGGTAGGTTTTGTGATCTCCTTCGACTCATGATCTGTTCGAAGTATTACTAATAATATATACTAGTATATAAATTATAAATACCTATAAATCCTAAAGTGTAGTCACGTCATAGTCATAGAATATTCAATCCTATGGTATAGTATAAAATTCTAAGTCAGGTACTTGTGCTAGTCTTAGATAGACTGCTCTGATACCATGCTGTAACACCCCGGGTTACGCTATGGGTTGGGACGCTACTAGATATACATATCCCAATATAATATTAAAGGGAGTCGAGAATACGCAGCGGAAAATAATATAAAAATCCCCAAAGCGATAGTTTAATAAAGTAAAGTTCCATAAAGATTATTACATATAAGCGTCTACTCACCGAGTAGAATAAAATATCCAAAATAAGTTCGTTCAGATGATGTATCTGAAATAAAGTTCTAACAGAATAATAAAATATAAGTCATATAAAGTCTTCTAAGGGCTTGGTACACTTGCAGGGGCCTTTCCATCTTCTAAACCTTCTTCTGAAAATTGATAAGGGGTGAGCGTCTAAAATACACTCAGTGAGTTAACTTAAATGATTGCACAGTTAAAAATAAATATGCATGCCAAATATACCATAAAATGTAACATATGTCATTAAATAAAATAATTTGCATATTGTCGTTCGATAACTCAATGAAAATATTTTAGACCGAATCGTCATCCGATAACATGTGTTAGTTGGTATATGTGCACCAGGCCGTCACCCCAGTACAAATGTTAGCATACTTGAAATATATTTTAGTACTGAACCGACGTAGCCAGTAACTTGTGTTAGTTGGTATATGTGCACTGAGTCGTAACCCCGTACAAGTGTTAGTAGAAAATATTTGTCATCGAACTAAAAATTCACATAGCACATAACATGTCATATAAGTAACACATATCACATCTTAACATAGCAATCATGACATAAAATATAGCACTCGCTAAAGAGTGAAAGTTACCCCCACCTTAAACTTCTTAGAAAATAATATGTTTGGCTAGACTTGCACTTCGGTCTCAGATGTGCCTGCAAGGGTATACTAAACTGAGTTCTACTTATAATAATAATTTCTATTATAAAAACTAATTTCTAATCGTATAAATAAAATAAACTAATTATTAACTAACTTAAGATAATATAATTAATTAATCACTAAATAAAATGAGTTAAAATAAGATAATAAATATAAATAAAATTAATATTTAAAAAGAATTAAATTAAATATAAAATAATATAAATATATATATATATATATATATATATATATATATATATATATATATATAATGCTTGAATGTTGTGTGCAATTGATTTTTAAAGATTTTGAAACTTCGAAACTACCAAATCTCTTTCGAAATTACTATTTATTGAGAAAAAATTAGAAAAGGAGGAAAGATGAAAAAAAATGGCAAAGACAACATATTTTCAGCATTTAAACAACATTTCAGAAAGACAACAAAGCAAAGACAATATTTTTCTAAAAATATGTTGTCTATTCTGAAGTGTTTCTAGCATTTGACAACATTTTCCAAAAGGCTGTTGTCTATTCAGAAGTGTTTCTAGCATTTGTCAACATTTCGGAAAAATAACAAAATGAATACAATAAAAAAATAGTGTGTGAGAATTGATATATATATATATATATATATATATATATATATATATATTTATTTATTTATGTATATATGTGTGAGTTATATATATATATATATATATGTGTATGTGTGAAAATATGTAAAGAAAAGAGTGGAGAATTACCTCTAAATTGATAACTCCTCACACTACTACTAAGTGTAAGAGCTAATGGAAAGAATATGAGTGAAGGTTAAGGAATTTGGGCAGCAAAATATATGTGTATGTGTGGCTTGAATGGAGTTGGGTATTTATAGATGTGTGAGATGGAATCAAGAAGACATTGGAACATGGCAAGGTGGTGATACATGTGTATTTTCATGTGATCTAACATGTTTGTATGGCCCCATAGTCACAACATGACTTAGCAATTCTTTCACATGGCTTCACATGTGGGATAAGTGTACATGATTTCACATGTGGAATGCTAATTCATAGGCTAATTTGATCAAATAATAGTGATCATAAAAACTTTGTGAATTTCGCACATCTCATTGGCAACTGCGCGGCTTCACCATTTTGATCATAACTTCTTTGTTTGACCTCGTAGTTGAGTGATTTTTACGTTCACACGATCCTCTCTTCATGAGCTTTCTATCCATATAAAGAACTCTACAAACAATCAATATTTTGGTATATAACAAGTCATGCAAAGTGGCACAACTGTTCTGTTCGTCAAATCTTGCGCGACGTCACCACTTTGATCACAACTTTCTCGTTTGGAATCCAATTTAAGTGTTCTTTACGCCTACGTGACCCTCTTTTCAGTAGATTTCTAACTATATCGCACATGACCAATTTCAATTTCCACACAAACACAGAAAAACTATGGAAAGTGTACATCTAATTGTTTGCAAGTTGCACAAGTTCACCCTTTATTTCAACTTTGCTAAATTTTATCCCATTTTTTTTAATAATAATAATAATAATAATAATAATAATAATAATAATAATAATAATAATAATAATAATAATAATAATAATAATAATAATAATAATAATAATAATAATTGATTGACTTGATTGATTCCTATCAATCATATCACTAATTATTATTATTGCCTTGATTGATTGCCAACTCTCCACCTTCCATCAATAATTTCCTTGATTGATTGCCAACTTGACTCCACATTCCTTCAATAATTTCCTTGATTGATTGCCAACTTGACTCCAATTCCTTCAATAATTTCCTTGATTGATTGCCAACTTGACTCCACCTTCCTTCAATAATTTCTTGATTGATTCCCATCAATCATATCACTTCTAATAATAATAATTAATTGTTCTTATCAAACAATTCAAGATAGCTTACATGTGTGCTTGCATATGTGTGTCTACTTACTTGTAAAAATATCAAGCATATTTATTTATCAAATAGTAATAATAATAAAGAAATAATAATAAAAAAAAAATTTGTATATATATACATATATATAAGGTGGGTATTACATCCTCCCCTACTAAATTAAAATTTTCGTCCTCGAAATTTCACTTACCCGATATAGGTAGATGCGGATATTTATTTCGTATGTCGTCTTCACGTTCCCATGTCGCTTCTTCTGTATTGTGTTGACTCCATTAGACTTTGATTAAAGCAACTTCACGATTCCTTAGCTTATGAACTTTCCTGTCAAGAATGGCGATAGGAAATTCCTCGTATGCTAAGTTATCATCAATTGCTATAACTTCATGGTTAACAACGTGGCTTGGATCAAATACATACTTCCGTAGCATGGACACATGAAATACATCATGCACTCCAGCTAGCTCAGGTGGTAAAGCTAATCTGTATGCCAACTCGCCGATTCGTTCCAAAACCTCATAAGGCCCAATGTATCTTGGCTTAAGTTTTCCTTTCTTCCCAAAGTGAGAAATTTCTTTCATTGGTGATATTTTGAGAAAAACTTTATCTCCTTCCTGGAACTGTAAATCTTTGCGTCGCTTATCAGCGTAAGACTTCTGTCGGTCTTGCGCAGTCAAAATTTCTTCTTTTGATCTTTTCAATCGCTTCAACTGTCTTTTCTACTATTTCTGGTCCTAGAACTTTCTTCTCACCAACTTCATCCCAATAAAGGTGAGATCTACACTTCCTTCCGTAGAGTGCTTCGTAAAGGGCCATGCCTATTGTGGCTTGAAAACTGTTGTTGTAAGCAAACTCTATAAGTGGTATGTATCTTTCCCAACTTTCCCCAAAATCTAGGAACATAAATATATATATATATATATCAATTCTCACACACTATTTTTTTATTGTGTTCATTTTGTTATTTTTCCAAAATGTTGACAAATGCCAGAAACAATTCTGAATAGACAACAGCCTTTTGGAAAATGTTGTCAAATGCTAGAAAAACTTCTGAATAGACAACATATTTTTGGAAAATGTTGTCTTTGCTTTGTTGTCTTTCTGAAATGTTGTTTAAATGCTGAAAACATGTTGTCTTTGCCATTTTTTTCATCTTTCCTCCTTTTCTGATTTTTTCTCAATAAATAGTAATTTCGAAAGAGATTTGGTAGTTTCGAAGTTTCAAAATCTTTAAAATCAATTGCACACAACATTCAAGCATTATATATATATATATATATATATATATATATATATATATATATATATATATATATATATATATATATATATATATATATATATTTATATTATACTATATTTAATTTAATTCTTTTTAAATATTAATTTTATTTATATTTATTATCTTATTTTAACTCATTTTATTTAGTGATTAATTAATTATATTATCTTAAGTTAGTTAATAATTAGTTTATTTTATTTATACTATTAGAAATTAATTTTAGTAATAGAAATTATTATTATAAGTAGAACTCAGTTTAGTATACCCTTGCAGGCATATCTGAGACCGAAGAGCAAGTTTAGTCAAACATATTATTTTCTAAGAAGTTTAAGGTGGGGGTAACTTTCACTCTTTACCGAGTGCTACATTTTATGTCATGATTGCTATGTTAAGATGTGATATGTGTTACTTATATGACATGTTATGTGCTATGTGAATTTTTAGTTCGATGACAAATATTTTCTACTAACACTTGTACGGGATGACGACTCAGTGCACATATACCAACTAACACAAGTTACTGGCTACGTCGGTTCAGTACTAAAATGTATTTCAAGTATGCTAACATTTGTACTGGGGTGACAGCCTGGTGCACATATACTAACTAACACAAGTTATCGGATGATGATTCGGTCTAAAATATTTTCATTGAGTTATCGAACGACAATATGCAAATTATTTTATTTAATGGCATATGTTACATTTTATGGTATATTTGACATGCATATTTATTTTTAACTGTGCAATCATTTAAGTTAACCCACTGAGTGTATTTTAGACGCTCACCCCTTATCAATTTTCAGAAGAAGGTTTAGAAGATGGAAAGGCCCCTGCAAGTGTACCAAGCCCTTAGAAGACTTTATATGACTTATATTTTATTATTCTGTTAGAACTTTATTTCAGATACATCATCTGAACGAACTTATTTTGGATATTTTATTCTACTCGGTGAGTAGACGCTTATATGTAATAATCTTTATGCAACTTTTACTTTATTATACTATCGCTTTGGGGATTTTTATGTTATTTTTCGCTGCGTATTCTCGACTCCCTTTATTATTATATTGGGATATGTATATCTAGTAGCGTCCCAACCCCATAGCGTAACCCGGGGCGTTACAGCATGGTATCAGAGCAGTCTATCTAAGACTAGCTCAAGTACCTGACTTAGAATTTTATACTATACCATAGGATTGACTATTCTATGACTATGACGTGACTACACTTTAGGATTTATAGGTATTTCTAATTTATATACTAGTATATAATATTAGTAATACTTTGAACAGATCATGAGTCGAAGGAGACCACAAAACCTACCTACAAATGAAAATCTTGAAAACATTTATGGCGATCCAGGAGATGATTTAGTGACAATCCTTCGGGGTTTGGCTCAACAATTTCAAGCAAACTCTACACTACCACCACCAACAGAACCTGTTCCTAGAAATGAACCAGCCTTGGTAATTGAACAATTCCGACGTTTCAATCCACCAACATTCAATGGAACGGAGGACCCTGTGGAAGCTGAAAAATGGTTGAGGTCGTTGGATAAAATTTTCACTTATATCTATTGCACTGACGCACAGAAGATTTCGTGTGCTGTTTTCCAGTTTGTGGGTGAAGCTGATTTCTGGTGGGAGGCTTACGGACGTACCAAAATGCCCGAACAGAAGGCAAGAATAACATGGGAAGACTTCAAGGAGGTGATCATTCAAAACTACATGCCACAATCGTATCGAGATGACAAGGAAAGTGAGTTTCTTCACTTGAAACAAGGAACAATGAGCGTTCTTGAATATGAAAGAGAATACAATCGACTCTCTAGATTTGCTACACACTTTGTCAATTCGGAAGAGAAGAAAGCACGACAATTTGAAAAGGGGTTGCGATCCGAGATTAGTACTATCTTGGCTGGTCAAGGAACGATGACTTTTGCAGAAGCATCTTCCAGGGCTCAAGAAATTGAGTCTAGACAGAAGAACAACACCAACCAAAATAAAAAGGTAATGGAAACACCTGTATAGCGCAAGTGGGATGGATCGGGAATTGGAAAAGGAAACCCTAAAGTTCAGCATAAGCAAATAAAAATCGGAGGAGGATCAGGACCAAAGCCACTCGGAACGAATTCTCCCTGCCCGAAATGTGGAAAGAATCATCTCGGAGCATGCTTATATGGAACTGGAATATGCTATCGATGCCGGCAACTGGGACATACCATATTAGAATGCCCAAAGACTAAAGTAGGAGGAGGATCGAGTACTAGACCAGCACGTGCATATGCTATGACACAGCAAAAACTGAGGAAGAACCAGAAATAATGGCAGGTATGCTATCAGTATTTGGCACTCCTGCACTTATACTTTTTGATACGGGTGCCACTCATTCATTCATATCTGCTAAGATGTATAAGAAAGTAGAAAATAATTGTGAAGAGTTTGACAAGTCAACTCTTGAGGTTAGTATACCTTCGGGTAACTCTATCCGAACCATGAAGTTATGCAGGAATGTGAAGATAGGGATAAATGACAGAGTCCTACTTGCAGACCTTCACATAATTGAAATGAAAGACTTTGATGTAATTTTAGGGATGGATTGGCTTAGAGCTAATCATGCTGTAATAAGATGTCGTGAAAAGGAAGTACGTTTCTAACTCCCAGGAGATAAGTAGTTTACATTTCACGGAGCGAAAGCTGGACTAGTACCGCAAATTATAATTGCAATGAAAGCGATCAAAATGATGAAGAATGATGGATGTCAAGCACTCTTAGTGAACATCGTGGCAAGTGAAGGAGAAAGGATAAGCCTAAAGGATATTCCTATTGTGCGGGAATACGAAGATGTATTTCTAGAAGACTTACCAGGATTGCCACAGAAAGGCAAGTAGAATTTTCTATTGATCTAGTACCGGGAGCAGCACCAGTTTCAAAAGCACCTTACCGAATGGCACCAAAGGAGTTACAAGAATTGAAGATCCAATTACAAGAACTCTTGGAATTGGGTTTCATACGCCCTAGTGTTTCACCCTGGGGAGCACCTGTTTTGTTCGTAAAGAAGAAAGATGGTTCGTTTAGAATGTGTATCGATTATCGAGAAATGAATAAACTTACCATCAAGAATAAATATCCCTTGCCAAGGATTGAGGACTTATTTGATTAGCTGGGCGGTGCTAGTGTGTTTTCCAAGATAGATCTGAGGTCTGGATATCATCAGGTGCGAATCAAGCAGAGCGACACTTCAAAGACTGCTTTTAGAACACGTTATGGACATTATGAGTTCGTAGTAATGCCTTTTGGTCTCAGCAATGCACCAGCAATTTTTATGGATTTGACGAATCGTCTTTTCCACTCGTACTTGGACAAATTCATGATCGTGTTCATTGATGATATCTTAGTGTATTCTAGAAATCGGGAACAACATGAAAAGCATCTGAGAATCATTCTAGAGACACTAAGAAAGGAAAAGTTGTATGCCAAATTCAAGAAATGTGAGTTTTGGTTAGACAAAGTTGTCTTTCTTGGACACATCGTGTCAGCTCGAGGAATTGAGGTGGATCCGGCCAAGGTGGAAGCAGTAGAGAAATGGAAGACACCTACAAATGTGGGAGAAGTACGAAGTTTTATTGTATTGGCTGAATATTATAGAAGATTTATTGAGGGATTTTCGAAGATTGCAGGGCCCTTGACGAAATTAACTCGCAAGGAAGTTAAGTTCTGTTGGACGGAAGAATGTGAAAATAGTTTCAACCTTCTTAAACAGAAATTAGTCACTGCACCTGTACTGACAATTCCTGATGGGACAAAAGAATTTGTCATCTATAGTGATGCTTCAAAGCAAGGATTGGGATGTGTTCTGATGCAACGTAATAAAGTAGTTGCTTATGCGTCTAGACAACTCAAGATCCATGAACAAAACTTTTATAGAGTTTGCTTACAACAACAGTTTTCAAGCCACAATAGGTATGGCCCCTTACAAAGCACTCAACGAAAGGAAGTGTAGATCTCCCCTTTATTGGGATGAAGTTGGTGAGAAGAAAGTTCTAGGACCAGAAATAGTAGAAAAGACAGTTGAAGCGATTGAAAAGATCAGAAGAAGAATTTTGACTGCGCAAGACCGACAGAAGTCTTACGCTGATAAGCGATGCAAAGATTTACAGTTCCAGGAAGGAGATAAAGTTTTTCTCAAAATATCACCAATGAAAGGAATTTCTCGCTTTGGGAAGAAAGGAAAACTTAAGCCAAGATACATTGGGCCTTATGAGGTTTTGGAACGAATCGGCGAGTTGGCATACAGATTAGCTTTACCATCTGAGCTAGCTGGAGTGCATGATGTATTTCATGTGTCCATGCTACGGAAGTATGTATTTGATCCAAGCCACGTTGTTAACCATGAAGTTATAGCAATTGATGATAACTTAGCATACGAGGAATTTCCTATCGCCATTCTTGACAGGAAAGTTCATAAGCTAAGGAATCGTGAAGTTGCTTTAATCAAAGTCCAATGGAGTCAACACAATACAGAAGAAGTGACATGGGAACGTGAAGACGACATACGAAATAAATATTCGCATCTACCTATATCGGGTAAGTGAAATTTCGAGGACGAAAATTTTAATTTAGTAGGGGAGGATGTAATACCCACCTTATATATATGTATATATATACAAATTTTTTTATTATTATTATTTCTTTATTATTATTACTATTAGATAAATAAATATGCTTGATATTTTTACAAGTAAGTAGACACACATATGCAAGCACACATGTAAGCTATCTTGAAGTGTTTGATAAGAACAATTAATTATTATTATTTATTATTATTATTATTATTAGAAGTGATATGATTGATGGGAATCAATCAAGAAATTATTGAAGGAATGTGGAGTCAAGTTGGCAGTCAATCAAGGAAATTATTGAAGGAATGTGGAGTCAAGTTGGCAATCAATCAAGAAATTTATTGAAGGAATGTGGTGTCAAGTTGGCAATCAATCAAGGAAATTATTGAAGGAAGGTGGAGTCAAGTTGGCAATCAATCAAGGAAATTATTGATGGAAGGTGGAGAGTTGGCAATCAATCAAGGCAATAATAATAATTAGTGATATGATTGATAGGAATCAATCAAGTCAATCAATCAATCAATTATTATTATTATTATTATTATTATTATTATTATTATTATTATTATTATTATTATTATTAAAAAAATGGGATAAAATTTAGCAAAGTTGAAATGAAGGGTGAACTTGTGCAACTTGCAAACAACTAGACGTACACTTTCCATTGTTTTTCTGTATTTGTGTGGAAATTAAAATTGGTCATGTGAGATATGGTTAGAAATCTACTGAAGAGATGGACGCGTAGGCGTAAAGAACACTTAAATTGGATTCTAAACGAGAAAGTTATGATCAAAGTGGTGACGTCGCGCAAGATTTGACGAACAGAACAGTTGTGCCAATTTGCATGACTTGTTATATACTCAAATGTCGATTGTTTGTAGATTTCTTTATATGGATAGAAAGCCCATGAAGAGAGGATCATGTGGACACAAAAATCACTCAAATACGAGGTCATACAAAGAAGTTATGATCAAAATGGTGAAGCCGCGCAGTTGCCAACGAGATGTGCGAAATTCACAAAGTTTTTATGATCACTATTATTTGATCAAATTAGCCTATGAATTATCATCCCACATATGAAATCATGTACACTTATCCCACATGTGAAGCCATGAGAAAGAATTGCTAAGCCATGTTGTGACTATGGGACCATACAAACATGTTAGATCACATGAAAATACACATGTATCACCACCTTGCCATGTTCCAATGTCTTTTTGATTCCATCTCACACATCTATAAATACCCAACTCCATTCAAGCCATACACACATAAATTTTTCTGCCCAAATTCCTTCACCCTCCACTCATATTCTTTCCATTAGCTCTTACACTTAGTAGTAGTATGAGGAGTTATCAATTTAGAGGTAATTCTCCACTCTTTTCTTTACATATTTTCACACACACACACACATATATAACTCACACATATGTACATAAATATATATATATATATATATATATATATATATATATATATATATATATATATATATATATATATATATCAATTCTCACACACTATTTTTTTTATTGTGTTCATTTTGTTATTTTTTCGAAATGTTGACAAATGCTAGAAACACTTCTAAATAGACAACAGCCTTTTTGAAAATATTGTCAAATGCTAGAAACACTTCTGAATAGATAATATATTTTTGGTAAAATATTGTCTTTACTTTGTTGTATTTCTGAAATGTTGTTTAAATGCTGAAAACATGTTGTCTTTGCCATTTTTTTCATCTTTCCTCCTTTTCTGATTTTTTTCTCAATAAATAGTAATTTCGAAAGAGATTTGGTAGTTTCGAAGTTTCAAAATCTTTAAAAAATCAATTGCACACAACATTCAAGCATTTTATATATATATATACATATTTATATTATATTATATTTAATTTAATTCTTTTTAAATATTAATTTTATTTATATTTATTATCTTATTTTAACTCATTTTATTTAGTGATTAATTAATTATATTATCTTAAGTTAGTTAATAATTATTTTATTTTATTTATACTATTAGAAATTAGTTTTAGTAATAGAAATTATTATTATAAGTAGAACTCAGTTTAGTATACCCTTGCAGGCATACCTGAGACCGAAGAACAAGTCTAGACAAACATATTATTCTCTACGAAGTTTAAGGTGGGGATAACTTTCACTCTTTACCAAGTGCTACATTTTATGTCATGATTGCTATGTTAAGATGTGATATGTGTTACTTATATGACATGTTATGTGCTATGTGAATTTTTAGTTCGATGACAAATATTTTCTACTAACACTTGTACGGGGTGACGACTCAGTGCACATATACCAACTAACACAAGTTACTGGCTACGTCGGTTCAGTACTAAAATGTATTTCAAGTATGCTAACATTTGTACTAGGGTGACGGCCTGGTGCACATATACCAACTAACACAAGTTATCGGATGACGATTCGGTCTAAAATATTTTCATTGAGTTATCGAACGACAATATGCAAATTATTTTATTGAATGGCATATGTTACATTTTATGGTATATTTGGCATGCATATTTATTTTTAACTGTGCAATCATTTAAGTTAACCCACTGAGTGTATTTTAAACGCTCACTGATGAGTGATATTTTCACCTAGATTTTAGTATCTTTTTATGTGAGTTTTCGTATATTTTTATCCGTATTTATGTGTTATTTGGTTGTGTTTTGTGTTTTTATGGAGATGTATGTGAATGAGCTTAAATGTATGATTTTCAGGTAAAAAAGAGATTCTAGGCGCAACAAGGAAGACGTAGAAAAAAGCGAATCTCAATTCGGAGTTGAAACGAGGGAGAATGAGTCAAAGCAAAATGCTGAAAAACGCACGTCCAACTTGTGAACTTTTTCTGTACTCTTTTGGAGCTCAAAACTAGAAGTGTGATACATGGTTGATAAGCCACAGAAAATAGGATCGTTTTGGTATAAGAAACACTTCAATTGGAGCTCAAACGAGAAAGTTATGATTAACATGGTGACGTCGCGCAAGCGGTCCTATTCAGCACGGTTGTGCTACTTTGCATGACTTGTTACACCTTCAAATGTTAGAAGTTTTGTCAAATCTTAATATGGATAGAAAGCCAATGAAAAGAGGATCGCTTGAGCGTAAGAATTACTCAAATTGGAGATTGGATGTGGAAGTTATGCGCGAAACGGTGAGACTGCACAGTCAGCAGCTACACGGGGCGTGTACCGAACTCGGCCCTGTAACAGTTGGGCGAGTTCGGACACCTTAAACGCCTACACGGCCACCCCTGTGGCCATGTACCGTACACGGGCCGTGTAGGTGCTTTTTCTGCAAAAAAAATCAGAATTCTTCTAGAAGCTTCCCAAGGGGTATAAATACCCAATACTTCAATATTTGAGCAGATCTTCGAAGGGTTTCACACATACACACCATTTTTCACACACTTTTCCTCTCCATTCCATCTACCCTTCATCCCATTCACCATTCCTTGATTCCATCCATCTACACTTGATCCCCTCCATCAAATCCACCATCCAAGTGATCAAGGAAGCAATGGAGAGTGAAGATCACAAGAGGAAGAAGGAGATCTCCATTGAAGACCTTCAAAGGGGGAATCTAATTCTAAGTCTTGTGAAATTCTTTATAGATTTGTCATGGAATTTGTGGATCCAATTGTCTATGATTGTTTTCTCTAAAACTATGATAGGCTAATATCCTTTGTGAGATTAGCTCCATGATTGGTGTTAGATAATTTAGTTTTTATGCAAATTGATTTTAAAATTGAATGGGCTTTGTGTTATTTCTATCATTGATTGTTGATTGCTTGATGTATATGATGATTTGTGTGATTAATTGTCATGGGCATGTAATTAGATTGAGAAATCAATTATGTGTTTAGGATAGTTCATTGAATCATTTCATCATACACTTCATGTGCATTAATTTAGAATGAGATAGAGATATCCTTCTAGATTTAGAATCCTTTGATAGAACATTTGATTAGCTTAATCGAGAGGTTGGTTGATTAAATGAGGAGACCCAAACAATTAGTGAATTCATAGTACCTTAAAAGGGAATATTGCTTATGATTTAGTACCTAATTAGGGAACTCATAGAGTAATTAGTACCTAGTGGGAGGTGTTTGCTATTGTCTCGATCCTATGTGCGTTTGGGAGCCTTGTTGAGGGCCTACATCCTATCCATCTCGAGAGAGAGTTTAGGTGAAATTAGTGATCGCTTCTATACCTTGTCTATGAGAGATTAGAATTAATTGCATAATTACTTAATCATCTATGCCATGATTGTTGTTAATCTCATCCTTGCATCATTTGGAACCCTTTTATCTTTGCATTCATTTTATCTTTATTTCTTGCTTTAGCATAATTGCATTCATTTTCTCCTATCCTCTTTTCCGTCGTCCTTATAAAATCACGATAAACTTGAGATCGCTTAAACTCTAGTACCTTCCTCCCTGTGGTTCGATAATTTCTTTAATTGGTCATGCCCACTAAACTATGGATAATCAAATGGCGTCGTTGCCGGTGAGGTAACGGTTGCTAGTAGCTTAAAGAAGGAACGTTTAGAGCGATCTTACTAGAGACATTTTTTTTTTCTTGTATTTATTATTTGTATTTTGCTTTGAAAATCTTGTTCTAACTTCTTTTATCTTGAAGGTGTATGCAAACAAGATCAAAAGGGGAACAAGTTGAACCTATTGACTTAGAAATTGAACACACTTTTCGAAGAAGAAGAAAGGAGAACAATACCAAAAAGAGTGATCAAATGGAAAATAATCAAGATGAACGTGGCAATGTTAAGAATGATGGAGGCGGAATGCAAAATTTACAAGATTAAGCCAATGTCAATCTTCCTCAACAAGCTTATCAACAATTTGGGGAGTTTAATAATCAAGCTTTAATTCAACAAATGGTGCAACAAGCCATGATTCAACAAGGGTTTCAACAAGCTTTTGCTCCTCCACAACAAGCATATGTACCACCACCTCCGGTGCAACATGGAGTTCACAATGATCAAAGAGTAATCCGGGATTTCTTCATGCCAAGGGCAATTCCACAAATGATGGGACCACCAATTCATGCCAACAACTTTGAATTTAAAATGGGCTTGATTTCATTGGTGAGAGAGCAACAATTTAGTGGAGCTCCGAATGAAGATCCTAATGCTCATCTAGCTCAATTCGTTGAGATTGCCAACACCGTCAAGATGAATGGGGTGAGTGAAGATTGTATCAAGATGAGGTTGTTTCCGTTTTCTTTAAAGGATAGAGCAAGAACATGGCTCTCCACTCTTACTCCCGGTACGTGCAACACATGGGACGAACTAGCACAAATATTTTTGAACAAATACTTCCCACCTTCCAAGACGCTTCAAATGAAGAGCTTGATCACTCAATTCAAGCAAATGCCTCAAGAGAGTTTTTATGAAGCGTGGGAAAGGTTTAAGGATATGCTACGCAAGTGTCCACAACATGGTTTCCTGGAGAATCAACAAGTTGAATTTTTCTTTCAAGGACTTGTGAATAGGCAAAGAGTGCTTGTTGATGCTTCGGCGGGTAGATCCGTACTTGGAGTAACTCCGGAAAGGGCCATAAAATTTTTTGAAGAGATTGCTACAAATGTGTACCAATGGCCATCGGAGAGGGTAAGTGGATGCTATGGATTTGAAAGTTTTGATCAAGAGCAACACTCGAGTGTGAAGAGTGTGAATGTTGAAGCACAAGTGCCAAGCATGGAAAAGATAGTGGCGGAGGTCATGAAGCAAATAAGCTTGAATCAAATTGTGAACAATCAAGGAGCAAATATGGTTGAGGGGCTACAAAGTGAGCAAGGTGTGCTTCCTCCGAATATAGTGAATGGAGAACAATGGGCCAACTCTATGCCACGTGTGGAAGATGTGTCGTACATGCAAGGAAGAAATTACCAAGGGAATTTCCAAAATAATTACCAAGGTAATTTCAACCAAAGTCAAGGAAACTATTCACCAAGGCAAGGGGGCTTTAATGGTCAAAGTAGTGGAAGCTCATACCCACAACAAAAACAAAGGCAAAGCAACTTCTCTTACTCTAATCCGAGCAATACGGTTGCGTATCCTCCGGGATATCAACCGGGAGCTAAGGCACCGAACAATGAGGGAAGAGCATCAACCGATGAGCTACTTGAACAATTGATTGCATCAAACAAAGCTAGAGATGAAGCTAATGAAAGAAGATTCAAAGCTCTTGAGGAAAATAATGAAAGAAGATTAAAAGCTATTGAGGAAAATAGTGATAGAAGATGCAAAGCTTTGGAGTACAATGTTGGACAAATGGCAAGTTCATTGAGTGCTCAACAAAAAAAAAGTTTCCGGCCACAACCGAAGTGAATCCCAAAGCTCAATGTTTATTGGTTGATATAAAGGAGGAACAAAAGGTAGAAGAAGGGTTGGTGGAAAGCAAGGTTGTTGAAGAAATGGAAGAGATAAGTAAGAAAGAAGAGAAGGGGCTTAAATGGATACCTAAGTGGAAAAAGGTGCAAGAGGAAAAGAAAGTGGAAGAAAAGAGTAAAGAAGAGGAGTACAAACGTGATTATTGGGGTATTCCGATCACTCCATTCCCTATTCCCTATCCACAAATGTTTGTAAAAGATGAGAAGAAAAAGGAGTTTGAGGAGTATGTGAAAGAGCTCAAGAAAAAGTATGAGAAAAAAAGGAAAGAAGAGCAACCCGAAGCAAGTGGATCAATGCAAAAAGGGGGGCCTACAAAAGTTGGTGATCCGGGGAAGTTCATAATCCCTTGTGATTTTGAAAAGAAAGGTACCCTTGATGCATTATGTGACTTGGGGGCAAGCGTTAACGTGATGTCTCATGCCACGTTCAAAGACCTTGCAATTGGAAAGCTAAAGCCTACTACTATCCGTCTTGAAGTTGTCAATGGTGAGGTTGTGAAGCCACTAGGAATTGTTGAAGACGTGGAGGTAAAGGTGAAGGGGCTAGCTTTCCCGGTCGACTTCATGATTTTGGAAGTGAAGGCGGACCCCAAAGTTCCACTCATTTTGGGAAGGCCATTTCTAGCTACGGGAAGAGCAAGAATTGATGTTGGTAGAGAAGAGTTATCCTTGAGCTCAAAAGGAAAGAGTGTCACGTTCATGTGTAAAAAGGAAAAAGGAGCCAAGTCTCACTTAAAGCCTCCGGATGATTTCGATGATCATGATTCTCTTCTCTTTGACAATTTAAATTCATTTCTTCATGATTATATGAAATTGTCAAATACTAACTTGTCTTCTTGTGATGTTAATAGGATGAAAGCATCGGAGCTCGATTGGAAACTCGACAAAGGAGAAAGAGGAAGTCCACTAGAATCACTTCTCAATGACGATTTGATGCTTGTAAGCAAGAATGGTGAGGTTGAGCTAGTGGACAAGAAGAAGGCCAAGCTACTGTTTAAAGTGAGGATGCGAGGAGAAAGTGAGATGGACCATCATTTGGTCCAATGATCATAAAATTTTGTCCGGCTTGAAGACGTTAAACTTAGTGCTAAATGGGAGGCAACCCATTCTTTTGTTATTTTGATGCTTTTTTTGTTGATTTTGGTCTTGTAGGTGGATTGTGCTCGTGAGAAAAAGAATGTTGAAGAAAGGAGAAGAGCTTCATGGATTTGAGTAAAAATGTCACCATTTGTTGCAAACTTAATTCTCGACTCTTGTATCGAGTCAAGTTTGGGGGGAAAGTGCATGGTGAACATAGCTTGAGTCATGTGGATGCGTTTACTTCTTCACAAGAAGATCATCAATGGAAACTACAAGGGTAAGTCCCACCACTTTTTGCAAACTTAATTCTCACCTCTTAGTTCGATTTAAGTTTGGGGGGAGAGTGTGTGGTGTGACTCACCACTTAAGTGTGTTTGATATGATGATATATTGATGATGAAAGGTCTTCTTGTAAAATTCACCCAAATTTTAAAATTTTCTCATGAGTTTGGTTGGATTTTGGTATGATTGGTTGTGTTGAAGTGCATGTGAATCCATATTTTTAAGGCAATTGTTGAGCTAATGGTGTTGTATGCGTTTTGAGTATGAATGAAGGGTATTGGAAGCACGAATGGAGCTTGGAGCAAACGCTTTCCTTACCAAATGCCTATTGAGGGAGTACTCTACACCTTATCACTTCTAATTGATTTTGATTTGGATTGAATGGATTAGCATGTTACTTCATGTGTTATGTTTTTGGGATGTTTATTTTCGTAAATTAGGATTTCCTTTTTAATCAAGGTTGGGATGATTGTGAGCTTACATTGTTATGGATGATTAGAATGTGTGCTTTATTGTTAATGATGGTGATTTTTGTTTTTCATGTTTTGTGTTTTTGGTTGTTTATTGTTTGTTGAGTCATTATTTTATGTTTTGTGTGTTTTCTTATTTTTGTCTTGGTATATTTGGTGGTTTGTTTAGGGAGGTTGTGTGTCATTTTTGAATATGAGTGATGATATGTTGTGGTAGTAAGTGATGACAAGTTATGATTAAGAATCTCTACACTTTCGAATTGTGACATGTTTTACTTAACTTGTTCAATTTTGAGATGAATGTGGTGTAATAAGTTTCTTAAGGTCCAATGCATAAGCTTGTGAGAATTAGAGCCTCAACCGTGCATACATGATTTTTTCCTTCATGAGTGGATCGATTGAGTTTTGATAAGCTAGAACTTGCTCAAGGACTATAGGAATGAGCCCGATTTGTGGAGATTAGTGAAATAATCTAAGGTCATCCTTGTCATTTATAGTCATTACCATATATTTTCCCACCTTGAACATCATCCCTAGTCAACCACTTTGAGCCTTAAAGCCATTTTATTGTGAATTTAGCACACTACAAGCCTTAATTACCCACTTGAGCCTTACATACATACCTTTTGTGTGAGTGATTGAGGAGATGTGGTTTAGAAAGGTTTGATGAGAATTGTGCAAGAAAAGAAAGGAAATGGTAAACAAGCAAGAAAAATGATGAAAAAGAGCACAAACAAGAATGAACATGCAACCTCAAAATAAGAAAATGAGCAAAGCAATAACAATATGCTCAAATACTTAAAAGTTCAAAGAAGGAAGCATGCATTAAAAGAAGCTCAAAATCTATGGAAAGTTGATGATTAGTCCTTGTGATTACCAAAGTTGAGAAAGGAAGAAAGAAAAGTGGAGAAGTTGAGGAAGTTGATCATCTCTTCGATTACTTACAATTGTTAGTCACTATTATCCATACTCTTCCTACCTTACCAAAGAGTCTATCATTACATCCCAATTAAAGACCTTTTTGATCATTAATTTAAACTTTGGTGGTTTGTGAATGTAGTCCACGAGCAAGCTTATAGTGAGTCGAGCCAATCGATTGATGAGTATTGTTTTACCCTACTTTAAAGAGTGTTGAGTGAAATTGATATCTATGTGAGGCTTGGACTAAAAAGGAACTGTATTACACTATCATTCTCTTTAGATTAAACTTGTTAATTCTTCATGTCATTAATCTAATATTGTAGGATGACTTAGCATAAATTGTGATTCTTATTATTATTGATGTGTTGTTACTTATGTAAGTTTATTCTTTTTCTAGGTGAAAATCACTCTCATTGGTTTATCATTTTCGTTGTGCGGGGACGCACAACACTTTAAGTTTGGGGGTGTGATGAGTGATATTTTCACCTAGATTTTAGTATCTTTTTATGTGAGTTTTCGTATATTTTTATCCGTATTTATGTGTTATTTGGTTGTGTTTTGTGTTTTTATGGAGATGTATGTGAATGAGCTTAAATGTATAATTTCCAGGTATAAAAGAGATTCTAGGCGCAACAAGGAAGACGTAGAAAAAAGCGGATCTCAATTCGGAGTTGAAACGAGGGAGAATGAGTCAAAGCAAAATGCTGAAAAATGCACGTCCAACTTGTGAACTTTTTCTGTACTCTTTTGGAGCTCAAAACTATAAGTGTGATACATGGTTGAAAAGCCACAGAAAATAGAATCGTTTTGGTATAAGAAACACTTCAATTGGAGCTCAAACGAGAAAGTTATGATTAACATGGTGACGTCGCGCAAGCGGTCCTATTCAGCATGGTTGTGCTACTTTGCATGACTTGTTACACCTTCAAATGTTAGAAGTTTTGTCAAATCTTAATATGGATAGAAAGCCAATGAAAAGAGGATCACGTGAGCGTAAGAATTACTCAAATTGGAGATCGGATGTGTTATGCGCGAAACGGTGAGACTGCACAGTCAGCAGCTACACGGGGCGTGTACCGAACTCGGCCCTGTAACAGTTGGGCGAGTTCGGACACCTTAAATGCCTACACGGCCACCCCTGTGGCCGTGTACCGTACACGGGCCGTGTAGGTGCTTTTTCTGCAAAAAAAATCAGAATTCTTCTAGAAGCTTCCCAAGGGGTATAAATACCCAATACTTCAATATTTGAGCAGATCTTCGAAGGGTTTCACACATACACTCCATTTTTCACACACTTTTCCTCTCCATTCCATCTACCATTCATCCCATTCACCATTCCTTGATTCCATCCATCTACACTTGATCCCCTCCATCAAATCCACCATCCAAGTGATCAAGGAAGCAAGGGAGAGTGAAGATCACAAGAGGAAGAAGGAGATCTCCATTGAAGACCTTCAAAGGGGGAATCTAATTCTAAGTCTTGTGAAATTCTTTATAGATTTGTCATGGAATTTGTGGATCCAATTGTCTATGATTGTTTTCTCTAAAACTATGATAGGCTAATATCCTTTGTGAGATTAGCTCCATGATTGGTGTTAGATAATTTAGTTTTTATGCAAATTGATTTTAATCTTGAATGGGCTTTGTGTTATTTCTATCATTGATTGTTGATTGCTTGATGTATATGATGATTTGTGTGATTAAGTGTCATGGGCATGTGATTAGATTGAGAAATCAATTATGTGTTTAGGATAGTTCATTGAATCATTTCATCATACACTTCATGTGCATTAATTTAGAATGAGATAGAGATATCCTTCTAGATTTAGAACCCTTTGATAGAACATTTGATTAGCTTAATCGAGAGGTTGGTTGATTAAATGAGGAGACCCAAACAATTAGTGAATTCATAGTACCTTAAAAGGGAATATTGCTTATGATTTAGTACCTAATTAGGGAACTCATAGAGTAATTAGTACCTAGTGGGAGGTGTTTGCTATTGTCTCGATCCTATGTGCGTTTGGGAGCCTTGTTGAGGGCCTACATCCTATCCATCTCGAGAGAGAGTTTAGGTGGAATTAGTGATCGCTTCTATACCTTGTCTATGAGAGATTAGAATTAATTGCATAATTACTTAATCATCTATGCCATGATTGTTGTTAATCTCATCCTTGCATCATTTGGAACCCTTTTATCTTTGCATTCATTTTATCTTTATTTCTTGCTTTAGCATAATTGCATTCATTTTCTCCTATCCTCTCTTCCGTCGTCCTTATAAAATCACGATAAACTTGAGATCGCTTAAACTCTAGTACCTTCCTCCCTGTGGTTCGATAATTTCTTTAATTGGTCATGCCCACTAAACTATGGCTAATCACTCACCCCTTATCAATTTTCAGAAGAAGGTTTAGAAGATGGAAAGGCCCCTGCAAGTGTACCAAGCCCTTAGAAGAATTCATATGACTTATATTTTATTATTCTTTTAGAACTTTATTTCAGATACATCATCTGAACGAACTTATTTTGGATATTTTATTCTACTAGGTGAGTAGACGCTTACATGTAATAATCTTTATGCAACTTTTACTTTATTATACTATCGCTTTGGGGATTTTTATGTTATTTTCCGCTGCGTATTCTCGACTCCCTTTATTATTATATTGGGATATGTATATCTATTAGCGTCCCAACCCCATAGCGTAACCCGGGGCGTTACAGCATGTAATACCCACCTTATATATATGTATATATATACAAATTTTTTTATTATTATTATTTCTTTATTATTATTACTATTAGATAAATAAATTTGCTTGATATTTTTACAAGTAAGTAGACACACATATGCAAGCACACATGTAAGCTATCTTGAAGTGTTTGATAAGAACAATTAATTATTATTATTTATTATTATTATTATTATTAGAAGTGATATGATTGATGGGAATCAATCAGGAAATTATTGAAGGAATGTGGAGTCAAGTTGGCAATCAATCAAGAAAATTATCGAAGGAATGTGGAGTCAAGTTGGCAATCAATCAAGGAAATTATTGAAGGAATGTGGAGTCAAGTTGGCAATCAATCAAGGAAATTATTGATGGAAGGTGGAGAGTTGGCAATCAATCAAGGCAATAATAATAATTAGTGATATGATTGATAGGAATCAATCAAGTCAATCAATCAATTATTATTATTATTATTATTATTATTATTATTAAAATGGGATAAAATTTATCAAAGTTGAAATGAAGGGTGAACTTGTGCAACTTGCAAACAACTAGACGTACACTTTCCATAGTTTTTCTGTGTTCGTGTGGAAATTGAAATTGGTCATAAGAGATATGGTTAGAAATCTACTGAAGAGAGGATCGCGTAGGCGTAAAGAACACTTAAATTGGATTCCAAACGAGAAAGTTATGATCAAAGTGGTGACGTCGCGCAAGATTTGACGAACAGAACAATTGTGCCACTTTGCATGACTTGTTATATACTCAAATGTTGATTGTTTGTAGAGTTCTTTATATGGATAGAAAGCCCATGAAGAGAGGATTGTGTGGACGTAAATATCACTCAAATACGAGGTCAAACAAAGAAGTTATGATCAAAATGGTGAAGCCGCGCAGTTGCCAACGAGATGTGCGAAATTCACAAAGTTTTTATGATCACTATTATTTGATCAAATTAGCCTATAAATTATCATCCCACATGTGAAATCATGTACACTTATCCCACATGTGAAGCCATGTGAAAGAATTGTTAAGCCATGTTGTCACTATGGGGCCATACAAACATGTTAGATCACATGAAAATACACATGTATCACCACCTTGTCATGTTTCAATGTCTTTTTGATTCCATCTCACACATCTATAAATACCCAACTCCATTCAAGCCACACACACATAAATTTTTCTGCCCAAATTCCTTCACCTTCACTCATATTCTTTCCATTAGCTCTTACACTTAGTAGTAGTGTGAGGAGTTATCAATTTAGAGGTAATTCTCTACTCTTTTCTTTACATATTTTCACACACACACACATATATATAACTCACACATATATACATAAATATATATATATATATATATATATATATATATATATATATATATATATATATATATATATATATATATATATATATATATATATATATATATATATATATATATATATATATATATATATCAATTCTCACACACTATTTTTTTTATTGTGTTCATTTTGTTATTTTTCCGAAATGTTGACAAATGCTAGAAACACTTCTGAATAGACAACAGCCTTTTTGAAAATGTTGTCAAATGCAATAAACACTTCTGAATAGACAACATATTTTTGGTAAAATATTATCTTTACTTTGTTGTATTTCTGAAATGTTGTTTAAATGCTAAAAACATGTTGTCTTTGCCATTTTTTTTCATCTTTCCTCCTTTTCTGATTTTTTTCTCAATAAATAGTAATTTCGAAAGAGATTTGGTAGTTTCGAAGTTTCAAAATCTTTAAAAAAATCAATTGCACACAACATTCAAGCATTATATATATATATATATATATATACATATTTATATTATATTATATTTAATTTAATTCTTTTTAAATATTAATTTTATTTATATTTACTATCTTATTTTAACTCATTTTATTTAGTGATTAATTAATTATATTATCTTAAGTTAGTTAATAATTAGTTTATTTTATTTATACTATTAGAAATTAGTTTTAGTAATAGAAATTATTATTATAAGTAGAACTCAGTTTAGTATACCCTTGCAGGCATACCTGAGACCGAAGAACAAGTCTAGACAAACATATTATTCTCTACGAAGTTTAAGGTGGGGTAACTTTCACTCTTTACCGAGTGCTACATTTTATGTCATGATTGCTATGTTAAGATGTGATATGTGTTACTTATATGACATGTTATGTGCTATGTGAATTTTTAGTTCGATGACAAATATTTTCTACTAACATTTGTACGGGGTGACGACTCAGTGCACATATACCAACTAACACAAGTTACTGGCTATGTCGGTTCAGTACTAAAATGTATTTTAAGTATGCTAACATTTGTACTGGAGTGACGGCCTGGTGCACATATACCAACTAACACAAGTTATCGGATGACGATTCAGTCTAAAATATTTTCATTGAGTTATCGAACGACAATATGCAAATTATTTTATTTAATGGAATATGTTACATTTTATGGTATATTTGGCATGCATATTTATTTTTAACTGTGTAATCATTTAAGTTAACCCACTGAGTGTATTTTAGACGTTCACCCCTTATCAATTTTCAGAAGAAGGTTTAGAAGATGGAAAGGCCCCTGCAAGTGTACCAAGCCCTTAGAAGACTTTATATGACTTATATTTTATTATTCTGTTAGAACTTTATTTCAGATACATCATCTGAACGAACTTATTTTGGATATTTTATTCTACTCGGTGAGTAGACGCTTATATGTAATAATCTTTATGCAACTTTTACTTTATTATACTATCGCTTTGGGAATTTTTATGTTATTTTCCACTGCGTATTCTCGACTCCCTTTATTATTATATTGGGATATGTATATCTAGTAGCGTCCCAACCCCATAGCGTAACCCAGGGCGTTACAGCATGGTATCAGAGCAGTCTATCTAAGACTAGCTCAAGTACCTGACTTAGAATTTTGTACTATACCATAGGATTGACTATTCTATGACTATGACGTGACTACACTTTAGGATTTATAGGTATTTCTAATTTATATACTAGTATATAATATTAGTAATACTTTGAACAGATCATGAGTCGAAGGAGACCACAAAACCTACCTACAAATGAAAATCTTGAAAACGTTTATGGCGATCCAAGAGATGATTTAGTGACAATCCTTCGGGGTTTGGCTCAACAATTTCAAGCAAATTCTACACGACCACCACCAACAGAACCTGTTCCTAGAAATGAACCAGCCTTGGTAATTGAACAATTCCGACGTTTCAATCCACCAACATTCAATAGAACGGAGGACCCTGCGGAAACTGAAAAATGATTGAGGTCGTTGGATAAAATTTTCACTTATATCGATTGTACTGATGCACGGAAGATTTCGTGTGCTGTTTTCCAGTTTGTGGGTGAAGCTCATTTCTGGTGGGAGGCTTATGGACGTACCAAAATGCCCGAACAGAAGGCAAGAATGACATGGGAAGACTTCAAGGAGGTGATCATTCAAAACTACATGCCACAATCGTATCGAGATGACAAGGAAAGTGAGTTTCTTCACTTGAAACAAGGAATAATGAGCGTTCTTGAATATGAAAGAGAATTCAATCGACTCTCTAGATTTGCTACACACCTTGTCAATTCGGAGGAAAAAAAAGCACGACGATTTGAAAAGGGGTTGCGATCTGATATCAGCACTATCTTGGCTGGACAATGAATAATGACCTTTGCAGAAGTATTTTCCAGGGCTCAAGAAATTGAGTCTAGACAGAAGAAAAACACCAACCAAAATAAAAAGGTGATGGAAACACCTGTAAAGCGCAAGTGGGATGGATCGGGAATTGGAAAAGGAAACCCTAAAGTTCAGCATAAGAAAATAAAAATCGAAGGAGGATCAGGACCAAAGCCACTCGGAACTAATTCTCCCTGCCCGAAATGTGAAAAGAATCATCTCGGAGCATGCTTATATGGAACTGGAATATGCTATCGATGCCGGCAACCGGGACACACCATATTAGAATGCCCAAAGACTAAAGTAGGAGGAGGATCGAGTACTAGACCAGCACGTGCATATGCTATGACACAGCAAGAAACTAAGGAAGAACCAGAAACAATGGCAGGTATGCTATCAGTATTTGGCACTCCTGCACTTATACTTTTTGATACGGGTGCCACTCATTCATTCATATCTGCTAAGATGTATAAAAAAGTAGAAAATAATTGTGAAGAGTTTGACAAGTCAACTCTTGAGGTTAGTATACCTTCGGGTAACTCTATCCGAACCATGAAGTTATGCAAGAATGTGAAGATAGGGATAAATGACAGAGTCCTACTTGCAGACCTTCACATAATTGAAATGAAAGACTTTGATGTAATTTTAAGGATGGATTGGCTTAGAGCTAATCATGCTATAATAAGATGTCGTGAAAAGGAAGTACGTTTCCAACTCCCAGGAGATAAGAAGTTTACATTTCACGGAGCGAAAGCTGGAGTAGTACCGCGAATTATAACTGCAATGAAAGCGATCAAAATGATGAAGAATGATGGATGTCAAGCACTCTTAGTGAACATCTTGGCGAGTGAAGGAGAAAGGATAAGCCTAAAGGATGTTCCTATTGTGCGGGAATACGAAGATGTATTTCTAGAAGACTTACCACGATTGGCACCTGAAAGGCAAGTAGAATTTTCTATTGATCTAGTACTGGGAGCAGCACCAGTTTCAAAAGCACCTTATCGAATGGTACCAAAGGAGTTACACGAATTGAAGATCCAATTACAAGAACTCTTAGAATTGGGTTTCATACGCCCTAGTGTTTCACCCTGGGGAGCACCTGTTTTGTTCGTAAAGAAGAAAGATGGTTCGTTTAGAATGTGTATCGATTATCGAGAACTGAATAAACTTACCATCAAGAATAAATATCCCTTGCCAAGGATTGAGGACTTATTTGATCAGCTGGGCGGTGCTAGTGTGTTTTCCAAGATAGATCTGAGGTCTGGATATCATCAGGTGCGAATCAAGCAGAGCGACACTTCAAAGACTACTTTTAGAACACGTTATGGACATTATGAGTTCGTAGTAATGCCTTTTGGTCTCAGTAATGCACTAGTAATTTTTATGGATTTGATGAATCGTATTTTCCACTCGTACTTGGACAAATTCGTGATCGTGTTCATTGATGATATCTTAGTGTATTCTAGAAATCGGGAACAACATGAAAAGCATCTGAGAATCATTCTAGAGACACTAAGAAAGGAAAAGTTGTATGCCAAATTCAAGAAATGTGAGTTTTGGTTAGACAAAGTTGTCTTTCTTGGACACATCGTGTCAGCTCGAGGAATTGAGGTGGATCCAACCAAGGTGGAAGCAGTAGAGAAATGGAAGACACCTACAAATGTGGGAGAAGTACGAAGTTTCAATGGATTGGCTGGATATTATAGAAGATTTATTGAGGGATTTTCGAAGATTGCAGGGCCCTTGACGAAATTAACTCGCAAGGAAGTTAAGTTCTGTTGGATGGAAGAATGTGAAAATAGTTTCAACCTTCTTAAACAGAAATTAGTCACTGCACCTGTACTGAAACTATTTTCTGTTTAAGAAGGTTGAAACTATTTTCACATTCTTCCGTCCAACAGAACTTAACTTCCTTGCGAGTTAATTTCGTCAAGGGCCCTGCAATCTTCGAAAATCCCTCAATAAATCTTCTATAATATCCAGCCAATCCAATGAAACTTCGTACTTCTCCCACATTTGTAGGTGTCTTCCATTTCTCTACTGCTTCCACCTTGGCTGGATCCACCTCAATTCCTCGAGCTGACACGATGTGTCCAAGAAAGACAACTTTGTCTAACCAAAACTCACATTTCTTGAATTTGTCATACAACTTTTCCTTTCTTAGTGTCTCTAGAACGATTCTCAGATGCTTTTCATGTTGTTCCCGATTTCTAGAATACACTAAGATATCATCAATGAACACGATCACGAATTTGTCCAAGTACGAGTGGAAAACACGATTCATCAAATCCATAAAAATTGCTGGTGCATTGCTGAGACCAAAAGGCATTACTACGAACTCATAATGTCCATAACGTGTTCTAAAAGCAGTCTTTGAAGTGTCGTTCTGCTTGATTCGCACCTGATGATATCTAGACCTCAGATCTATCTTGGAAAATACACTAGCACCGCCCAGCTAATCAAATAAGTCCTCAATCCTTGGCAAGGGATATTTATTCTTGATGGTAAGTTTATTCAGTTCTCGATAATCGATACACATTCTAAACGAACCATCTTTCTTCTTTACGAACAAAACAGGTGCTCCCCAGGGTGAAATACTAGGGCGTATGAAACCCAATTCCAAGAGTTTTTGTAATTGGATCTTCAATTCTTGTAACTCCTTTGGTGCCATTCGATAAGGTGCTTTTGAAACTGGTGCTGCTCCCGGTACTAGATCAATAGAAAATTATACTTGCCTTTCAGGTGCCAATCCTGGTAAGTCTTCTAGAAATACATCTTCGTATTCCCGCACAATAGGAACATCCTTTAGGCTTATCCTTTCTCCTTCACTTGCCACAATGTTCACTAAGAGTGCTTGACATCCATCATTCTTCATCATTTTGATCGCTTTCATTGCAGTTATAATTCGCGGTACTACTCCAGCTTTCGCTCCGTGAAATGTAAATTTCTTATCTCCTGGGAGTTGGAAACGTACTTCCATTTCACGACATCTTATTACAGCATGATTAGCTCTAAGCCAATCCATCCCTAAAATTACATCAAAGTCTTTTATTTCAATTATGTGAAGGTCTGCAAGTAGGACTCTGTCATTTATCCCTATCTTCACATTCTTGCATAACTTCATGGTTCGAATAGAGTTACCCGAAGGTATACTAACCTCAAGAGTTGACTTGTCAAACTCTTCACAATTATTTTCTACTTTCTTATATATCTTAGCAGATATGAATGAATGAGTGGCACCCGTATCAAAAAGTATAAGTGCAGGAGTGCCAAATACTGATAGCATACCTGTCATTGTTTCTGGTTCTTCCTCAGTTTCTTGCTGTGTCATAGCATATGCACGTGCTGGTCTAGTACTCGATCCTCCTCCTACTTTAGTCTTTGGGCATTCTAATATGGTGTGTCCCGATTGCCGGCATCGATAGCATATTCCAGTTTCATATAAGCATGCTCCGAGATGATTCTTTCCACATTTCGGGCAGGGAGAATTCGTTCCGAGTGGCTTTGGTACTGATCCTCCTCCGATTTTTATTTGCTTATGATGAATTTTAAAGTTTCCTTTTCCAATTCCCGATCCGTCCCACTTGCGCTTTACAGGTGTTTCCATCACCTTTTTATTTTGGTTGGTGTTGTTCTTCTGTCTAGACTCAATTTCTTGTGCCCTGGAAAATGCTTCTGCAAAAGTCATCGTTCCTTGACCAGCCAAGATAGTACTGATCTCGGATCGCAACCCCTTCTCAAATTATCGTGCTTTCTTCTCTTCCGAATTGACAAGGTGTGTAGCAAATCTAGAGAGTCGATTGAATTCTCTTTCATATTCAAGAATGCTCATTGTTCCTTGTTTCAAGTGAAGAAACTCACTTTTCTTGTCATCTCGATACGATTGTGGCATGTAGTTTTGAATGATCACCTCCTTGAAGTCTTCCCATGTCATTCTTGCCTTCTGTTCAGGCGTTTTGGTACGTCTGTAAGCCTCCCACCAGAAATCAGCTTCACCCACAAACTGAAAAACAGCACACGAAATCTTCTGTGCATCAGTGCAATTGATATAAGTCAAAATTTTATCCAATGACTTCAACCATTTTTCAGCTTCCGCAGGGTCCTCCGTTCCATTGAATGTTGGTGGATTGAAACGTCGGAATTGTTCAATTACCAAGGCTGGTTCATTTCTAGGAACAGGTTCTGTTTGTGGTGGTCGTGTAGAGTTTGCTTAAAATTGTTGAGCCAAACCCCGAAGGATTGTCACTAAATCATCTCCTGAATCGCCATAAACGTTTTCAAGATTTTCATTTGTAGGTAGGTTTTGTGGTCTCCTTCGACTCATGATCTGTTCAAAGTATTACTAATATTATATACTACCATGATGTAACACCCCGGGTTACGCTATGGGGTTGGGACGCTACTAGATATACATATCCCAATATAATAATAAAGGGAGTCGAGAATACGCAGCGGAAAATAACATAAAAATCTCCAAAGCGATAGTATAATAAAGTAAAAGTTGCATAAAGATTATTACATATAAGCGTCTACTCACTGAGTAGAATAAAATATCCAAAATAAGTTCGTTCAGATGATGTATCTGAAATAAAGTTCTAATAGAATAATAAAATATAAGTCATATAAAGTCTTCTAAGGGCTTGGTACACTTGCAGGGGCCTTTCCATCTTCTAAACCTTCTTCTGAAAATTGATAAAGGGTGAGCGTCTAAAATACACTCAGTGGGTTAACTTAAATGATTGCACAGTTAAAAATAAATATGCATGCCAAATATACCATAAAATGTAACATATGCCATTAAATAAAATAATTTGCATATTGTCGTTCGATAACTCTATGAAAATATTTTAGACCGAATCGTCATCCGATAACTTGTGTTAGTTGGTATATGTGCACCAGGCCGTCACCCCAGTACAAATGTTAGCATACTTGAAATACATTTTAGTACTGAACCGACGTAGCCAGTAACTTGTGTTAGTTGGTATATGTGCACTGGGTCGTCACCCCGTACAAGTGTTAGTAGAAAATATTTGTCATCGAACTAAAAATTCACATAGCACATAATATGTCATATAAGTAACACATATCACATCTTAACATAGCAATCATGACATAAAATGTAGCACTCGGTAAAGAGTGAAAGTTACCCCCACCTTAAACTTCTTAGAAAATAATATGTTTGACTAGACTTGCTCTTCGGACTCAGATATGCCTGTAAGTGTATACTAAACTGAGTTCTACTTATAATAATAATTTCTATTACTAAAACTAATTTCTAATAGTATAAATAAAATAAACTAATTATTAACTAACTTAAGATAATATAATTAATTAATCACTAAATAAAATGAGTTAAAATAAGATAATAAATATAAATAAAATTAATATTTAAAAAGAATTAAATTAAATATAATATAATATAAATATATATATATATATATATATATATATATATATATATATAATCCTTGAATGTTGTGTGCAATTGATTTTTAAAGATTTTGAAACTTCGAAACTACCAAATCTCTTTCGATATTACTATTTATTGAGAAAAAATCAGAAAACGAGGAAAGATGAAAAAAAATGGCAAAGACAACATGTTTTCAGCATTTAAACAACATTTCAGAAAGACAACAAAGCAAAGACAACATTTTTCCAAAAATATGTTGTCTATTCAGAAGTGTTTCTAGCATTTGACAACATTTTCCAAAAGGTTGTTGTCTATTCAGAAGTGTTTCTAGCATTTGTCAACATTTAGGAAAAATAACAAAATGAACACAATAAAAAAATAGTGTGTGAGAATTGATATATATATATATATATATATATATATATATATATATATATATATATATATATATATATATATATATATATATATATATATATATATATATATATATATATATATATATGTATATATGTATGTGTGAAAATATATAAAGAAAAGAGTGGAGAATTACCTCTAAATTGATAACTCCTCACACTACTACTAAGTGTAAGAGCTAATGGAAAGAATATGAGTGAAGGTTAAGGAATTTGGGCAGCAAAATATATGTGTATGTGTGGCTTGAATGGAGTTGGGTATTTATAGATGTGTGAGATGGAATCAAGAAGACATTGGAACATGGCAAGGTGGTGATACATGTGTATTTTCATATGATCTAACATGTTTGTATGGCCCCATAGTCACAACATGGCTTAGCAATTCTTTCACATGGCTTCACATGTGGGATAAGTGTACATGATTTCACATGAGGGATGATAATTCATAGGCTAATTTGATCAAATAATAGTGATCATAAAAACTTTGTGAATTTCGCACATCTCGTTGGCAACTGCGCGGCTTCACCATTTTGATCATAACTTCTTTGTTTGACCTCGTATTTGAGTGATTTTTGCGTCCACACGATCTTCTCTTCATGGGCTTTCTATCCATATAAAGTTTACAAACAATCAACATTTTGGTATATAACAAGTCATGCAAAGTGGCACAACTGTTCTGTTCGTCAAATCTTGCGCGACGTCACCACTTTGATCATAACTTTCTCGTTTGGAATCCAATTTAAGTGTTCTTTACGCCTACGCGACCCTCTACTGTAACGCCCCGGGTTACGCTATGGGGTTGGGATGCTACTAGATATACATATCCCAATATAATAATAGAGGAAGTCGAGAATACGCAGCGGAAATGAAATTATAATCCCCAAAGCGATAATATAATAACGTAAGAGTTGCATAAAGATTATTACATATAAGCGTCTACTCACCGAGTAGAGTAAAATATCCAAAATAAGTTCGTTCAGATGATGTATCTGAAATAAAGTTCTAACAGAATAATAAAATATAAATCATATAAAGTCTTCTAAGGGCTTGGTACACTTGCAGGGGTCTTTCCATCTTCTAAACCTTCTTCTGAAAATTGATAAGGGGTGAGCGTCTAAAATACACTCAGTGGGTTAACTTAAATGATTGCACAGTTAAAAATAAATATGCATGCCAAATATACCATAAAATGTAACATATGTCATTTAATAAAATAATTTGCGTATTGTCGTTCGATAACACAATAAAAATATTTTAGACCAAATTGTCATCCGATAACTTGTGTTAGTTGGTATATGTGCACCTGGCCGTCACCCCAGTACAAATTTTAGCATACTTGAAATACATTTTAGTACTGAACCGACGTAGCCAGTAACTTGTGTTAGTTGGTATATGTGCACTGAATCGTCACCCCGTACAAGTGTTCGTAGAAAATATTTGTCATCGAACTAAAAATTCACATAGAACATAACATGTCATATAAGTAACACATATCACATCTTAACATAGCAATCATGACATAAAATGTAGCACTCGGTAAAGAGTGAAAGTTACCCCCACCTTAAACTTCGTAGAGAATAATATGTTTGTTTAGACTTGTTCTTCGGTCTCAGGTATGCCTGCAAGGGTATACTAAACTGAGTTCTACTTATAATAATAATTTCTATTACTAAAACTAATTTCTAATAGTATAAATAAAATAAACTAATTATTAACTAACTTAAGATAATATAATTAATTAATCACTAAATAAAATGAGTTAAAATAAGATAATAAATATAAATAAAATTAATATTTAAAAAGAATTAAATTAAATATAATATAATATAAATATGTATATATATATAATGCTTGAATGCTGTGTGCAATTGATTTTTTAAAGATTTTGAAATTTCGAAACAACCAAATCTCTTTCGAAATTACTATTTATTGAGAAAAAAATCAGAAAAGGACAAAAGATGAAAAAAATGGCAAAGACAACATGTTTTCAGCATTTAAACAACATTTCAGAAATACAACAAAGTAAAGACAATATTTTACCAAAAATATGTTGTCTATTCAGAAGTGTTTCTAGCATTTGACAATATTTTCAAAAAGGCTGTTGTGTATTCAGAAGTGTTTCTGGCATTTGTCAACATTTTGGAAAAATAACAAAATGAACACAATAAAAAAAATAGTGTGTGAGAATTGATATATATATATATATATATATATATATATATATATATATATATATATATATTTATATTTATGTATATATGTGTGAGTTATATATATGTGTGTGTGTGTGTGTGAAAATATTTAAAGAAAAGAGTGGAGAATTACCTCTAAATTGATAACTCCTCACACTACTACTAAGTGTAAGAGCTAATGGAAAGAATATGAGTGAAGGTTAAGGAATTTGGGCAGCAAAATATATGTGTATGTGTGGCTTGAATGGAGTTGGGTATTTATAGATGTGTGAGATGGAATCAAGAAGACATTGGAACATGGCAAGGTGGTGATACATGTGTATTTTCATGTGATCTAACATGTTTGTATGGCCCCATAGTCACAACATGGCTTAGCAATTCTTTCACATGGCTTCACATGTGGGATAAGTGTACATGATTTCACATGTGGAATGATAATTCATAGGCTAATTTGATCAAATAATAGTGATCATAAAAACTTTGTGAATTTCGCACATCTCGTTGGCAACTGCGCGGCTTCACCATTTTGATCATAACTTCTTTGTTTGACCTCGTATTTGAGTGATTTGTGCGTCCACACGATCCTCTCTTCATAAGCTTTCTATCCATATAAAGAACTCTCCAAAAAATCAATATTTGAGTATATAACAAGTCATGCAAAGTGGCACACCTGTTATATCTCATATGACCAATTTCAATTTCCACATAAACACAGAAAAACTATAGAAAGTGTACGTCTAGTTGTTTGCAAGTTGCACAAGTTCACCCTTCATTTCAACTTTGCTAAATTTTATTCCATTTATTTTTTTTTTTAATAATAATAATAATAATAATAATTGATTGACTGGATTGATTCCTATCAATCATATCACTAATTATTATTATTACCTTGATTGATTGCCAACTTGACTCCACCTTCCTTCAATAATTTCCTTGATTGATTGCCAACTTGACTCCACCTTCCTTCAATAATTTTCTTGATTGATTCCCATCAATCATATCACTTCTAATAATAATAATAATAATAAATAATAATAATTGTTCTTATCAAACACTTCAAGATAACTTACATGTGTGCTTGCATATGTGTGTCTACTTACTTGTAAAAATATCAAGCATATTTATTTATCTATTAGTAATAATAATAAAGAAATAATAATAATAAAAAAAATTGTATATATATATACATATATATAAGGTGGGTATTACACATGCGTTGAACTAATTATACTCTTAAATATGTTGTTCAACAATATAAGATGTACTATACAACAACCTAATTAAACTCGTAATAATTATGATGCAATTTATAAGAAATGAATTCTCAACAAATTAAGTATACTCTTAAATATGTTGTGCAATGGTATAATAAACTAATTAAACTCGTAATAATTATGATGCAATTTATAAGAAATGAATTCTCAGCAAATTAAGTATACTCTTAAATACGTTGAGCAATGGTATAACAAACTAATTATATTCTTAAATGTATTGAACAACATATAAGGCATACTGAGACTTATTTGTTCAACAATATAACTATGTTATTCGATAATTTAATTATATATTTAATAACTTAATTATAAAATTATGCAACACTATCGTGCAATAACTTGTAATAATTATGATATACATTTATAAGAAATTAATTCTTATGACTGATTTTTTCAACAATATATCTATGTTGTTCAACAATCTATTTATATATTTAATAACTTTATTATAAAATTATGCAATACTATTGTACAATAATATAATGTGTTGTGCAATAATTTAACTGTATTGTGTAGATTTATACAATTGTTGTGCAGATTTAATTATAATATATTTAAATACTATAATTTTATAATTATTTAATAATTTAATTCTATTAATTAATTGGGTCGATACGTTTATTTATTCTGCAGCAAAATATTGAATTTTTATAAATATAACTCAATTCCTAAAATATAGGTGGATAAAGATACAAATTCCACAAATTAAGTGATTAATATATTTAATTTTGAAAAATCACGTATGTAAAAGGGGGTAAAAAGGGCATTTCATTTTGTAATTTTGTATCCCATCATAATTAAATTTTGGGATTGTATCTAGTAGTAAATATTTACTATATTTTGTAGTTAATAGTTTTTATCCCATAAATATATTAATTAAGATATACTCATAAAATATTTATTAAAAATTAAAAATATATAATTGAGAATAATTCTAACGACGATACGTCATCAAAATTAAACTCTCCTGTATATTAAAGAATATATATATATAACAAATCCAGTGTAATATGTTGAAAAAATTATAATTTAACAAATATTTTTTTAAAATTTAATATTTTTATCTTTATAATTTAATATGATTTTTTCCTTTTAAGCATAAAATTTGGATTTATGCATATCATGATGCAAGTGATTACCTTTGATAATAATACTATTTCTCTTCCAATTTAATGTATTTAATTTACTATTTTGATTCGTGTCATCACAAAATATTAATTTTTTTTAATAGATGAGACCACAAAAATAGTTACTAATATATTCATATTAGTATAGAACCCGTGCGATGTACGGGATAACTTTTTTTTTCTTAATGATATTATTTATTAATACAATAATTATTAAAATATAAAATTAATTATACATATTTATATAACTCATGTGAGTATCTTAAAAATAAAAATATACGTTTATAATGATTTCTTATTTAAATATAATAAAAATTACTTATGTACCAATTACGATTATAAATTTTCTATATAACGTTGATCTCTAATTTATATTTTTGAAAAATATTATTGAAACACTGATATTTAACTTGCACTAATGATTAAAAGTTCAAAGCCTCGGATTATATTATAATAAAACTAACATAAATGAGTTGATAATTTGTGTTGGACCTAAATATACAAATACTATAAGAATTCAAATATTCTCTTTATTTACATGAGACTAATAACAAAATATAGTCGCACTTTGCCTCCTTTGTGTGTGGTCAAATAATGTACCACTTCCTCTTTAAAATATTCCATTACTCTACAATCAAATTTGATACTCAAATGAAAATTTCTAACAATAATTCTAATTTTATCACCCGTTTATGCAATCTCTCAACTTTAAATCTAAGGTTAAAACTTGTGTGACTCTAGGGATACTGTGCCCCAAATCTCGCATTTTTTGGAAGGTATACCCTTCATTATAAATGGTATACTTTTTAATATAAAATTGTGTACCATTTGCTTCCTGAAAAAACTTAATTTTTTAATTAGATATTTATACTATTTATATTTCAGCCGATCCTATTATTGAAAAAATTGTACCCTTATTAATTAAAGCATACACTCTTTAGAATAAAATGTTATACTATTACACTCTTTTTTTCACCATGGACACAGAAGACTAACTCTAAATCTAATTAGAGAAGTACATGAATTCTAACTAAATCAGTGTCAATTGACAGTCTTCCAATAAACTCATAATGTTCATGAGTTTTAAGATATTACAATCTTTCATAAATTAATGATCCAAATATATTATCCTCCCAATAAATAAATTGATCAAAGTAGTAATAATTAAATATTTTCTCAAACTTTAAGCAAGTGTCTACAAAAAGAATATGTCAATCATTTCCCCACTTTACACTGTATAAGTAGAGATGTTAATACGGTCTGGGACCGTAGATCCGGCCCGTTTAACCCAAAAAAATGTAGGTTTAGGTTTGTATAAGTAGTGACCCATTTAAATCAGGTCCTTTTTGGACCGGACCGATTAGCCCGCGGCCCTATAGGGCTAGCCCGTAGGTTAATAAGGTTGGCCCGGTTAGCCCGATTAAATTTTTATAATAAAAAATTAATTAATAATATACTTAAATTATTAAAATTAATAATAATTTTTTATGTTAACAAATAATTTTTATTGATAATTATATCTAATAGTAATTTAATACCCTCTAACTTACTACATTTTTGTTGGTTTGTCATTTTAAAATAAAATAGTTTAAGAATAAAGTATGTGGGATATTTTAAAAAGTAATATTGAAAATAAACTATGTTAATTCATAAATAATATTAACGTATTTGGAATCCCAAAATTCTTTTTTATTTTTTACGTATAAACTTATAAATTTATAGTTCATTATTAATGTTAGAACAATTTTGATGTATTTTTAATGTTTAATTATGTTTCAAATTTAATTAATATTTTTTTTATTTTTTTTATTCACCGACTCGTTAGTGGCCCGTTTAGCCCGAGGCCCGCTAGGGTTAGAGTTAGATTCGCATAAATGACGGCCCGTTTAATATGGACCGCTTAACCCGTGGCCCGTTTAACCCGTAACCCTATAAGTCTGGCCCTGTAGGTTTAGGTCCAGCCCGTTTAACTTCCCTATGTATAAGTCTCATTAATAGTATAAGAGGTTCCAAAGTATAAGCGCACAATGCATCCTCCATGATTCATGAAGCAATAAAGAAGCATTAATAATAAATGTTGAGATCACGTCAATTTTTTAAATAAAGGAAGAACTCTTTATTCATGTTTACCATCTAATTTAAAAAATAAGTACATTACAATTTCTTTAATAATTATTAATTATACATAACACGATAATATCTCTCTAAATCAACATTAATTACTAAATAACTCTCATACTAAATTACTAAGTAATAATAACTATTTTAAACATATAAAATAAAGAATCATACGTAAAATTTAATTTTTAAAATTACATACTTATTATCATAAAAAAAAAAACACTCATATAATTGATAGACATTGTTTATTTTTTTTTACTGAAGTTATTTTATCTGGATTAAAGTTAAAACTCATTTATTAACACTAAACTTCATCTTTAAAGATTTGGTTAATTAAAAATTTTAGTTGCTTAAATATTTGCTTTGGATGCTCAATCTTTATCTTCATCTAAGTGAACTTGATTCTCTCACAATAGATAAAAATGTACTTTCTACAGCCAGTTTAAAAGTATATATTCTACCAATTTTAATTTGGACAATCAATTCAAATGTATCTATTTTCTATTTTTAGTAAAAGAGTCCCACGCACACAATCTCCCTATTAAATTGATTGATTAATTTATAATTAAATTCATTCATGCAATATATCACCAATAAAATAATAAATTTATACCATAAGGAATAAAAATAGAAACTTATTTATTTAGATCTAAATTCGAAAATTTGTATATTTAGAGGCATATCTTTAGATTTAAATTTATAACAATAGAAATTTTGATGGAGTAATAAAATAATAAATTCATATCTATTTATTAGTTAAAAAAATACAATAAATTTCAAAAGAGTTAGAAATCAATCTAATCTAAATTCAATTTTGCATATTTAGACTTAATAATTGATAAAAATAAATTAAATATTGCCTTGAAATTAATCACATAAAATCTATTTGAATTTCATATATTTTTTAATTGATAAATTGTAATAATGAATTTAATTAATACATAAAATATGCACCAAATATAGAGATATATTAATATATTAAATTACATAATTTATTGGGTCAATAAATATTAGGTACAAAGTGTATCTAGATATTACCAATTCATATATTCGGTAAAGAAAATTACGCACGGATAAAAATTTTAATTTTATTTTTCCCATATTACATATACTTATTGAACATCGGTGTACATCGTATAAAGCAAATTAAAAAAGAGATAAAACAATTTAATAAACTATTTAAATGTACATCACTGTACACTCATTTAAGATAAATATTTTTTGGGGAGAAAACAATTCAATTAACTATTTAAATGTACATCAGTGTACAATTAACATAATTTTGTACATTAACGTACATTTAGAGATAAATAAGTAGAAAGTAAGCAGGGAGAATCAGTAAAACGATTTTTTTCTAAATTCTTTAGAAGTCATTAGCGTGATTTTTTCTAAATTTTGTAGATACTATATGTACATTAATTAACGTGCATTTAGAATAAATAAAAGTGATCCTAAGATTTTTTCCTAAACTCCCTTCTTTAAAATCTTTCTCTCTAAATCTGTACATGGCGAGCAAATCTTCAAACGATTGTTGGTTTTTTTTTCGAAATTCCCTCTCCCAAAATCTTTCTTAGAAAATCGGTACATTGGCGTGCAAATCTTCAAACGATTGTTGGTTTTTTTCGAAATTCCCTCTCCCAAAATCTTTCTTAGAAAATCGATACATTGGCGTGCAAATCTTCAAATGATTTCTTCCTAAATTCACTCTCTTCTCGAGTGATTAGTATAACTGTTATGTACATTGGTGTACATTGACTAAAAAGAGAGGTGTTGGTTATTGTTATTAGAGAAATACGAGTTCGCTGTTTTAATTTGATTTAGTGTACATTAGTGTTCAATTAAACTATTGTTCTGTATAAACATTGCGTATTAAACGTTGTGAACAAGGGTATTGTTGGGAGAAAAAAATCGTTATGTATCGCACAGTAATTATATCAAATTAATGTATTTATTAATAATTAAGCTGTAAATACGCGTACCTATAATTAATTACCCCTAATTTATTTATTGGATTGGTAATTGACTGATTATGTCATTTACATTAATATTATTTTCTAAGAGTGTATATTAGGTGCATCCGGGTGCACCCTTGCACCTATATTTGTATAACTTTTTATTCTATTTTGTATACATGTTATTCTCTTTTGTATACGTGTTTTGTAATAATTGTATACTTTTTTCACACTAAGTTTTTCATTAAAAAAACAAGCATTCATATGTGTATAACTTTTTATTCAATAGTGTATACATGTATTTTAATAATTGTATATTTTTTTACACTCAATTTTTTATTAAAAAAATTAACAATTAAATTGTATACATTTTTACTCATAATTGTATATGTTTTTGCTTATATTTGTACATGGGTGCACACGAAGATTCGTGTGCACCCGGGTGCACACTATATTTAGCCTTTTTCTAAATATAAAAAATTAACTGGAGCAAGTAAATATTAGAAAAAATAAATTAAAAAACCTAAGAAACATGTAAGTATTGATTCAAAAGGTGGATCCGGCCACCCCACCCAAGGAAGAAAACAAAACATAAAAAATTCACAACGTTAAAAAATGCTCAAAGATATATAAAGACAGTTTAAATTATTACAGTTAGAAATGATTTTACGAAATTCTCTCCATTTTTTATTGGTTTGTTATTTGTGTAATGCAATAATGTATTATTTATTTTATTTGAAGATATATAAAGACAGTTTAAATTATTACAATTAGCAATGATTTTATGAAATTCTCTTTATTTTTTATTGGTTTGTTATTTGTATGATGCAATATTGTATTTTTTTTTTCTTTTTACCGTTATTGTTATGATGTATACTTAGATATAGCAAAAGATGTTAAAAGTTCATTAGAAATAAAAAATAAATTACATTATTAAAAATATGATAAATATACTCTGTTGTTATTAAAATGATATCCCATAACTAACCAATCGAGTTGGTAACTAACATTTTGAAAAAAAAATTCTTTGGTTTATACTCTTTTCTTCCTCTCTTTCTTGTTTCCTCGAGTTTTTGCCTTTTTATTCGGAGAATCTTCCACAACTGCAACACATATTTTACAATGTTTAGCATGAAAAATAAATAAAATATTTGGAGATAACCATAGCAAAATAATTCTTTAATTTAAAAAATTATTAAAAATATAATAAGTAAAAACAATATTTAAAAACAAAATAAAAATATACTCCCCTCTCTCTCTTAATTGGCTTAATAAGGATGCGATATATACACAAAAATTAGAGTCAAATATATATACACAAAAAATTAAATGCTATTAAATTAAAATAAAATCAACATTAATTTTAAATGACAATCATTATTTTCAAATCAATAATTTATTATTAATTGATTAGGCAAAAGCTCTTGTGCACCTGGGACACGGAAAATGCTCTGTGTCCCCATGTGAACACAACTCTCCCCCTCCAATCCTATTTAAACATGTGCATTGCTAGCGGTTTAAATTGTAAAGGGGCATGAAAATTACAAAGGCGCACGTAATATGCTCCATGTGTGTGTCCAGGTGCACAGAGCCTCACTCAATTGATTATCATTAAAATAAAGAGTGGATATTTAATTAAGGAAATATAAAAAAATAATCTAAAAAAACTGTAAAATTACATACTCTCATGCCAAATATTAATATAAAAGTGAGGCTATTCGCACCCCTGAATTTGTTAAATATACCCCATAATCTTTAAAATTAAAATATTTTAATATGATAAAGACTTAAATATCCTTATATTAATAAATACATTTTTAAATCATAAAAAAAGTCAAATTACATCCATTCTTTATCGTTTCATCTTCTTCAATTTTTTGTAAGGGTAATTTCATCCCAAAAAATAACTTACTTCTGATTTTGGTTCCAGAATTATTTAAATCTTACCATTTCAATAACTTAACCATTCTCTGATCAACCATTATCAATACAGAACCAATTCAAAACACATAGGCTTATTTGGGGGGATTACTTAGGTGACCCATGTCACCTATTACCCAAATTATTACCGGTTATCATCGATTTTATATGTTTTTTTTATCATTGCCAAATCACCTATTTATTTATTTTTTATCCATTATTTTATCACGTATCCTAATTTTATGCGAATGAACAATATTGTTATTTACCGTGATTATTAATACTTTTCTTATTATTCTTATTTAGTATTACTTTATTTTTTAATCGGTCAAATAATAATACTCCCTCCGTCCCAAGTATTTTTACCCACTTTTCATTTTGGGGTGTCCCACATATTTTTACCCATTTTATTTTTGGCAAAAATACATAATATTTTATTACCTACTTTTTACAATCCCAACAACTTTAATTACTTTTTTACACTTTATTCATCATTCCCAATAACTTTATTCACTTTTTTTTTAAATTACTAATTTATCCCTACTTTCTCTTACATTATATATTAAAAAAATAAAACGTTTTAATCTCCGTGCCCGTACAAATGGATAAAAATATCCGGGACGGAGGGAGTAATATTTTTAATATTAAATTTATTTTGTAATAATTGATTAGTATTTTAAATTATACTATTATTATATGGAATTTTTGTCCGTAGAATTTGCATACGTACTTTTAATATTTGAATTCTTAATTTTAATTTTTTTATTATTCTTAAATATAAAAAATGCTTGTCAAAATAGATATAAACGTATGATAATAAATTATAAAATAAACAAGAGAGTTTCTCTAAAGTAAAAATTCTATTAACAAATACAATCTTTTTTAATTGGGCCACGAATGCTCAAGTTAACCACCTCCTCCTATACGTAGCAGCGTATGTAATGAAGGGATATGAATTATTACCGGCTACTTGGATAGAAAATCAATTTTAAAAAAGTATTTTTTCATCTAACGTAATACTTATATCTGACGACTCTTATATGTTTGGGTTATATATTACCCAGGTCATGTAAGAATTGGCCCTTATTTGGAGTAGAAGTTTCGTGTTCTCCCAATCTATACAAATCAAAAACTCTAACAAACAAAAATCCATAACCTCCAAAGCCGTAGAGAGTGCGGGCTTTCCTCTTCAGTGCGTAAACGGCATCCATCGCCGTCACCGTCTTCCGACGAGCGCGGATGATGTTCTCCAGAAAGATCTTAAGAACACCGTGAGTCTTCTCGTAGATGGGCTGCTGATGCACTTGACGCCGCCACGGCGAGCAAGACGGGGAATCGCCGGCTTGGTGATACCCTGGATATTATCCCTCAGCAGTCAGCACTTTCCTGTGCCTCTTGGCTCCGTCTTTCCCCAAACCCTTGCCTCCCTTTCCTCGGCCTGACATTATTGGTTGCTCGATCTATTTTGTGAAGAGATTATTTCTTTTGAATTGAGCTTGATTGTTTTTGGATGCGTGTATTAAAGAGATTGCTAAATTAGTTTAGAAATAAAATTTGAGTTAACCTTAAAAAAATAATAAACAAACTAAATTACAGAAGCATGTAATTTTTTTATGTTATAAATATCTATTCATTAATATAAGAATATTTTAGTTTTATTATATTAAAATATATTAATTTTAAAAATGGGTACGTGAATAAAAATGGGGTATTACCGTATTAATAGCTCACACTTATAATTAAGGTTAAAAGGAATTTTTTTAATAAAAGGGTAAAATGGTCCAAAATGGGGTGTAATTAGTAATTAATGTATATATATTTTAATTTTATTGAGGTACATTTAGTAACTGGGGTGCATCTAGTAAAATTGAGGATGCGAATAGCCGCCCCCTAATATACCCTTAATAAAAATATAAAGATGTATTTGTAGGCACCTGAATTTTATTGCCTATTAAATAAAATATGTGGCAAATTAATGTAATAATTATCAATTAATTATTTATTTATTAAGGAATTTAAATAAATTAATTCCTAAAATAAATGAGTAAATAATTGATAATTAAGCCTTATCCAGTCCAGCAGACTTAATTAAAGGAAAAAAGCCCAACATATCTTTTAAAGGAGAAAATATCTCTCAAGTGGTTATTTTCTCTAAATATAAATAAGGGTCTTCAGTCCTCATTCCAGACACACCAAAAACATCTGAAGACGCGCTTCTGAAGAGATCAAGAATACGAGCAGTGCTCCCTTGTGATCTTCAAGCATCTTCAAGTCAAGACTTAAGATCTTCAAGCATCTTCAAGTCAAGACTTAAGATCTTCAAGCATCTTTAAGTCAAGAACGGTCTGCGATCAGAGATCAAGGTTCTAAGCCCCTCCGATCCGGCGTTCTTCCATCCAACCACCTCCGATCAGAGATCAAGGTTCTAAGCCCCTCCGATCCGGCGTTCTTCCATCCAACCGCCTCCGATCAGAGATCAAGGTTCTAAGCCCCTCCGATCCGGCGTTCTTCATATCAAATTTGTCCAGCAGTCTCCGTGAAGTCAACGTTCTACCAAATTGAACAGCATTCTTCACAACAAATCTTCAAGTCAACGTTTTATCCGAACAAAGGCTCGACGCCTCCGGATAAATTTTTTAAAGCTTCAAGTCAACCCCGAGCACGGACAAGCTTCATCCGAAGATCCGGCTCAGAAAGTTGATAAAGTCAAAAAAGTCAACTCAAGAGAGGAATCAGAGGATAGCTAGAAACTGTTTACTTAAATTCTCAAGTTCAATCCACCTTGGATTTTCGTTGTAATTTCTTTTGTGTTTATTATTTTAATAAATACAAATTTTGTTGTTACAAATTTTGGCACGCCCGGTGGGACAGTTTCGACCTCTCATCTCTTCTCTTTAAAAGTTCAAAGATACAAAGTATGGCTCCTCTCAGAATTGCAATAAGAAGGTTTCCTGTCTTAAAGCCTTCAGAGCTGCAGACTGTGAAGATTCAAAGGACAACTCCAATCAAGATTGCAATAAGAAGATCTACTGCCTCAAAGCTTTCAGAGTTGCAAGCTAAAGATGTCGAAGTCGTTACAAGAAGTATATCTGAAGGCTCCTCTATGACAAACCTTGTGGGGGAGATCTTTCTCGATAAGCCAATGCACAACGACAAAGATAGTGAAGGTGACTCTAACATCCAAACTCTTCAATCCATAGAAAATTCAGCGTATGACTCACCCATGGCCTCTGCCATGGCAACAAATGCTTCGTCTGTCGAAGAACAACTGGCAAGTTTGACTCAGTCCGTTGCTGCACTCACTAAACAAAGCCAAGAACAAGGTCTGTTGATATCCAAACTGATGGAAAAGATGGAGATAGCACAGACAAGCCATGAAGATGATAAGCAAGTTGAAGGTAAAGACGAGGAGGAAGACTCTTCGAAACATCATCTTTCTGAAAAGAAGCCAGTTGAAGAACATATACAAATTTCTACTGACGGAATGCTCCCTATGAACCAATTGAAGAGCATCGTACTAGAGACAATAAAAGACAAATTTAAAGAGAGCTCAAATTCTTCTGTTGCCTATAAAAAGCCATATACAAAGAGAGTTGACAGTTTGAAGATGCCAATTGACTACCAACCTCCTAACTTTCAACAATTCGATGGCAGAGGCAATCCAAGGCAACATATAGCGCATTTCGTCGAGACATGCAACGATGCTGGAATCTTTGATGATCATATGCTCAACAATTTGTCCGCTCGCTGAAAGGAAATGCCTTTGATTGATCGAATTGGAAGCTAGCTCCATCGACAGTTGGGGGCAAATGGAAAAAGAGTTTCTCAATAGCTTCTACAGCATTCGAAGGACTGTTAGTATGATCGAATTGACTAACACTTGCCAGTGGAAAGAAGAGCCAGTAATCGATTATATTAATCGATGGAGAAATCTAAGCTTGAATTGTAAAGATCAATTGTCCGAAGTATCTGCCATCAACATGTGCATTCAAGGAATGCAATGGAGTCTGCGATACATCCTCCAAGGGATTCAACCAAAGACTTTTGAAGAACTAGCTACAAGAGCTCATGATATGGAGTTAAGTATTCCATCAAGTGACTTTGAATTTCCAAGCAACAACTCTTATGAATTTGAAGACATTTCACTTGATGAACCTCTCGAGGAGGAATCACAGTCAAAGAAGCCAGTGTCAATAAAGATTCAAAGAAATGAAGTTAAAGCAAGAGAAAGTAATGCACCCAATGATTGGGGGCAATGAACTATTAACAAAGTCAATGCTCCTTGACACGAGCTAAAACTGTCTGCATTACGCTTCTTGATATGAGCTTAAACTATCTAAAAACTCTTCAAATGTTATGCTCCTTAACACGAGCTAAAACTCTGCATTACGCTCCTTGATACGAGCTTAAACTATCTAAAAACTCTCCAAATGTTATGCTCCTTTGATACGAGCCTAAACTATCAAACTCAAATCAAATCTCCTTGAGAAGAGACAAAACTCTCTACATGTTATGCTCCTAGATACGAGCTTAAACTATCTAACTCAAATCAAATCTCCTTGAGAAGAGACGAAACTCTCAATATTTTACACTCCTTGATATGAGTATAAACTGTTTAACTCAAATCAAATCTCCTTGAGAAGAGACGAAACTCTCTATACTCCTTGATATGAGACTCCTCGGGAAGAGTATAAACTGTCTACAAATTCAAATTGAAGACTCCCTGACATGAGTATAAATTGTCAGCAAGTTCAAGTTCAAAGCTCTTTAACGCACGAGCATAAACTGCATGTCACTCCTGGCCCATATGAGTATAAACTGTGTACGGTACCCCCATTCAAACCAAATCATATCCCTTTGAACTACGTTATGACTTGATTATCTGTGAAGAGGTACGTAGGCAACTTAGCACTCTGTTAAGTTCAGTCATAATTCAGGCTATTCGTATCAAGGTGCTGAGGCAAGCAATAAAATTCAGTCATGTTGATCAATAATGGAGTGTCGCAATTTGTTCACTTCAACACAAAGGCGTCCGTGAACAAAGTGCGAGGGGGCATTTGTAGGCACCTGAATTTTATTGCCTATTAAATAAAATATGTGGCAAATTAATGTAATAATTATCAATTAATTATTTATTTATTAAGGAATTTAAATAAATTAATTCCTAAAATAAATGAGTAAATAATTGATAATTAAGTCTTATCCAGTCCAGCAGACTTAATTAAAGGAAAAAAGCCCAACATATCTTTTAAAGGAGAAAATATCTCTCAAGTGGTTATTTTCTCTACATATAAATAAGGGCCTTCAGTCCTCATTCCAGACACACCAAAAACATCTGAAGACGCGCTTCTGAAGAGATCAAGAATACGAGCAGTGCTCCCTTGAGATCTTCAAGCATCTTCAAGTCAAGACTTAAGATCTTCAAGCATCTTTAAGTCAAGACTTAAGATCTTCAAGCATCTTCAAGTCAAGAACGGTCTGCGATCAGAGATCAAGGTTCTAAGCCCCTCCGATCCGGCGTTCTTCCATCCAACCGCCTCCGATCAGAGATCAAGGTTCTAAGCCCCTCCGATCCGGCGTTCTTCCATCCAACCGCCTCCGATCAGAGATCAAGGTTCTAAGCCCCTCCGATCCGGCGTTCTTCATATCAAATTCGTCCAGCAGTCTCCGTGAAGTCAACGTTCTACCAAATTGAACAGCATTCTTCACAACAAATCTTCAAGTCAACGTTTTATCCGAACAAAGGCTCGACGCCTCCGGATAAATATTTTAAAGCTTCAAGTCAACCCCGAGCAAGGACAAGCTTCATCCGAAGATCCGGCTCAGAAAGTTGATAAAGTCAAAAAAGTCAACTCAAGAGAGGAATCAGAGGATAGCTAGAAACTGTTTACTTAAATTCTCAAGTTCAATCCACCTTGGATTTTCGTTGTAATTTCTTTTGTGTTTATTATTTTAATAAATACAAATTTTGTTGTTACAGTATTAAATGCGAAATGATCTGTTACATAGTATGAGATTAATATATCTCTATTTACATACCAAAATTTGAAAATTTTAATTATGATCATAATTTTACTTATATAGTGATAGTCTTCCACATATATCTTTTTAATATATTATTATCATATTTTTATATCTAATTTATTATGCACTCAAAATTTAAGAGAAATTTATTATTTTGAAGGGAAAAAAATATAATAAAATATAAAATGATCACAATATCTAAAATTATAAGTAGAAGATTAAAGGTGATAAATTATACAATAATATAAATTTTTAGTATAAAAATTATACCAACTTTAAATATTTATATCTTATTTCATCAAAAATTTAATTATACTATGATTAGATTTTCACCTTTTCATTTTTATACTAAAATTTATATTAAATTTTGGAATTCGTGTTGGAGGATGTAAATTCGTTGGACCCACTAAGATTGGGTGAGTTCTTTAAATAAGAATTTGCATATTTGAAAATATAAATATTATACCAAGTACCAATTTTAAATATTTATATCTTATTTCATCAAAAATTTAATTATACTATGATTAGATTTTCACCATGGGGACCGATATTTACATCTCAATCTTACTGATTGCACCCAATTATCTAAATATATCCCAAAATAATATAATGGAGTATATATTTATTACTAAACGTACTCCATTTATGACATTTTTACCCTTTAATTTAAATAACTATCCACAATTCATACGGAAATAACATAAAACACTCACAACTATTTCTCACCGCGTCAAGATGAAGAAGAACATGGAGGAAGAAAGAAAGAGCTTCTGAATTTACATAGGCTTTGTATAAATGTTGAATGAATTAGAGTAATTTAGTTGAATTAGAATCATTTGGATATAATTATTGAATTCTAGAAAATTCGCAGCATCTGAATAGAGATCAGTATGTTTTGTAAAACGTATATCAAGCTTATTACATATTAGTGAAATGAAAGATATGGGGCATAGGTCCATTCAATGTTACGAAACACCACGCTAGAAGTGATCACAGATGCTTAGATTGGGTGGATGAGCGAGCAGATAACTCAGTGATCTTGGTTTCATTCGAAACAACGTGTTCGTTTTCCAACGAACAATTCGAGAAATATGTATGTCCCTTACACACTTATTTTTAAATTACTGCAATTGTAAACTTAAATTCACAGCATCGTGAGAATAGAGAGTATGTGATATTTGGTTGTGTTCGAGAGTTGCAACCGAACGATCCTGCTATCACAGATTATACTGCAGATGAGTACGATGGGATCTTTGTGTTCGAGTGTTGCAATCAAACGGATCCTGCTATCAGATTGGTCTTCTGCCCAAATCCCAAAGGGTCAATGGCACCTTAATGTTAGCCACAACTGGTTGGATAGCTGATGCAGGTGATGATGGGTAGGACACGATGGCTGCACCACCATCGGCCGCACAACGAGCTGATGTAGTGTATGTGCTGCTCCTATTGGGTGGGACTAAATGTCCTATTTTTTACATCATTTACCTTGCTGAATTTTTCAAAGAGCTTATATATATCACTGTTCTTATCTCTTTGAATTTTTTTTTTTTTTTATAGCGATGAGTCTTAGAGACATCAGGTTTATGAAGATTAAGTTTTTAACTTCTTTTAATGGTTTAGGAAAAAATGTAAATTTGTTGTCTTTCTTGTCAGCAGACATTTAATTTGTTTTTAACTTCTGCAAATGATAAATGAGTGCGTTCGAGTATAGCAATCGATCGAAATGAGTTTGTTTGGTTACAATAAGTAAACATGTTATATTCAGTAGTAATAATTTTTATAAGGGTATATACGTCTTATTATATAAGGATAACTTAATCTTGTCATTTATGGAGTAAAATTGGGGTGCAAATAGCCGCCCCTAAATTAAAAGCATCTAGCGGAAGAAAGGGAAAATAAAAAAAAAAAAAAACATAAGAAAAAAGACAAGAAATATAACGTAAAAAAAAAAAAGGAAGTGCTTAAAATAATCTTAGGCAGCCATGTCACAAAGCGGTTCGGATCTCCTGTTATATTTGGTGTTGCATTTGGTGTTATATCTCCTGTTACAAACCGTTGGATGATTAACACATAGAATAGACTATTCTATACACTAACAATCAACCATAAGGGGAAAGGTTGAGATTTTCCTCCCAGCACATGCGTCACTCATCTACTGTGTGTAACAAACCGTTGGATGATTAACACATAGGATAGCCTATTCTATACACTAACAATCAACCATAAGGGGAAATGTTGAGATTTTCCTCCCATCACATGTGTCACTCATCTACTGTGTGTAACAGTAGATGTAACACCAAAATGTAACAGGACATCCTACGCCGTCACCAAGGGAGAAAGACAGCCTATGTGCAAAAGCAAAGTGCATGATAGATGTCGTTAGATTATTCTATATATTAATAGAATGATTTGGGGATCTATTCAAATTTTAGAAAAATATACACTTCATGTATTTAAATAAGTTAAATTTTACGTTAAAAATATCCCTGACGTGTAATTTTCTCATTTTTTTTAATTTTTAAATATTTTTTAATATTTTCCTTATTTATTTATAATTAATTTCCTTATTTTGTGGATTTAAAATTTACATATTAAATACTACCTCCTATTCCCGACCACCCTTCTCATTTACTGTACTACTTTATTTAAGAAACATTGAATATTTTGATTAATAATTGCAAATTGTCATTTTTATCCCTCGAGTTGGGAAACTACTATCTATATACTTGGAGTATATAATGATAATATTTTGGATAGAAATCCCTCCATTTATTGTTTTTAAAACACATATTTTCTCATAATTTGTATCATACCTGATATGCTTTTATGATGAACTTGCTAGCGAGATTTTATGACTCACTGACAAAGGAAAATTACATGAAATTAGATATATCCTCAAGTATCTCGTAAATGCAAAATATATTAGTTTATTTATAAAAAACCAACGTGGCATTAGTAAAGACTTGAATTCTAATTAAATGATCCCATACTATTGAAGTTTCAAATTGGTGTAAGAATAATATTGTTGATATAATAATTTATAATCTATGGGGCATGATGAAAGACGCATTTTCTCAGTCAGCTTTTATAAGACAATAAATTATACTTCCCCATCCCATAAATAAATTCATACTTTCTATTTTTGTCCGTCTCATAAATAAATTCACACCCCCAAATAAGAAAATTCACACAAATCAATAACCCCACAACACACTTTAATTTCAAAATTGCCACCCCTTAATAACTCACATAACTTACTTTATAATTTATTTATTACCTAAAAATACCAAACTAGCCCTAAAAATAATTTTTTCTTAAACTTCGTATCTATAGTAACTGTGAACTTCTTCTTGGGAGGGAGGTAGTACGTTGCATAGATAAGCAATCAAAATATTATGAGAGAAATAATAAATTTATTTATAAGCTCTAGAAGAGCAGTGATATAGTACTTATAGTATTTACTCATTTAAAAATCTAAATTATTTATCATTGTTTTATTACACGTTCAAATTATATTTTAATATGTACTTATAGTATTGTATTATGTAGACCCAAAAATTGTCATCTTTACGGGGAGCGGTCATTTTTATACAATACAGAAAATTAGTTCCTGAAGATCAATATTTGTACTTTTTTTTTCCTTTACTAAGTTTTTTCCACTAAATTTTCTTAGTCTAAGGGTTTTAACAACTAATACAACACATCAAAATCATAAGACATGTACTCTTATTTTCTAAACTAAGTTTCTTCCTACAAAGGTTTTTTTAGTTGAAAGTCTTTTATAAGGCAGGCACGATTATTAATTTCAAAGGAAGCAACAATTCTAAGCAATCATGAAGAACAGGTCCTAAAGACAAACTTTTACTCTTTTCGTAAACTAAGTTTTTTTTTTCTCACAAGATTTCTTAGTTAAAGGATCTTAATGAGACATCTATTATGGCACATTAAAATTATAAGACATGTACTCTTTTCCTCATCTAGTTTTTTTCACAAGATTTTCCAACGAGGTTTTTAACGAGGCATGCATATATCATCATAACGTTGTAATATCCAAGAAGTGTTATAAAATATTATATGAATATTACTCCTTATATCATTAAAATAAAATAAGGGTTTATTTATCATTGTACTATTTCTCCTCTTTATATAAAAAGTTGAAATACTAGAGTTTTATATACATTTACATTATCGCAATTAATAATAATCTCTCTTTCTTTCTACTTATGTATTCTTCTGTTTTTCTTTATGTTTCTCTTATTGTTCTTATCAAGTACTTTACATTACTAATAACTTGATGGACTAAAAAATTAATTATCCTTCAAAAATATAGTCCCTTCATTCCAATGTAAGGTTTACATTTTCTTATTCTGGTTTGTCGTCGAGATAAAGTTTATATTTTAATTTTTTTTGTTTTACAAGTGACACTAATACAAAACAATTAATACACCTACATCAACATGGAGCTCACACACTATGCATTTAAATATTACATCTTTTGATCCACAGCACATTAAAATATTACTCTCTCCATCCAGAAAATAATGAAGACATTTTTGTGCGCGGAGATTAAGAAAAAAAAATTCTAAGTACAAAGATATGTAAAGTCATTGATATATGGGTAAAAAGCAAGTATTTTAGATAATTTAATGAAAAAAGTATTCAAAATTATTAAGATGCGAGTAAAAATGAATATTATTGAAATGTATTTTTTTTTCATTTTAAAACATGCATAATTTTTAGAACGAATCAAAAAGGAAAGCGTGAAGTAATTAGGGAAACGAATAAAGCACATCTCTTAATTTACGTGAAAAAAAAAACAAACATAAACATTTACACAAGATGTGGAAAAGGAGTAATATTAAATGTCAAAGTATGATTTCGTGTTAATCAAAGTAGAACATGAATGAATAATCAAAAATAAGTATGCATTATGAATCCAATAATGTAAAACAATATTAAAATAGCGAGTACGGGCGTCATTTCAGATAGATACCATCTCTCAAGAGTTCGTCTTCTATAAACATAATCATACAGAAAATTAAATGAAATAAATTAAAAGAAATAACACATCAGCTTTTTCATGTAGGGATGAACGAAAAACACTATTTTAGTATAATACAAACTCAATAGTGGCTCCCTATATACATTTATACTCCAGTCAGAAAACAACATAGAAAAGGGCAGGGTTCAGTTTCCTTCTCAAATTGACGGATGGTCCGGATGGATTATCATGTTAAGAGCCCAAAACAACAAATCAATAAAAAAATAATTGACTTTAAAAAACAGTAAATCCATCTCCAAACATCTCAGCTTCCCACTCGAAAAACCTAGTCGAAAGAATCACATCACCACGTAGAAAGCATGTCATGTTAGCTTCCACTCAAAGATAGCCAAGGATGTCACTGAACTCAGTTTATCATCACCAGAATCACCATTTTCAGATTGCAGAGTGAGAACTAATGTTATGGATCTTGTAGCTCTATACTTAAAAATCATATCCCTTGCCTAGCCAGTTAATCTTTACGTGTATTATTCTTACGAACTAGAAGCAGCATTCAGCTAAGTGCCTCAACGAAATGCCTTGTTCAATAACCCCATAGAGACTGCATCTTCTTTTGATGTGTATGTATCAGCTTGCTCCTGCAAATTGCACATAGAACATTCTCACTGACATGTCATGAGAGTATATTTCTTATCTCAACCATGGTTGAAACTAAAGTGAAACGCCTGAGGATAAAAAGGATAAAAAGTTTGCACAACTATCAGGGTGTATATATCGACCAAATCAAAGAGGCATGCTACCAAAGAACAGCCACTGCATCAAACAATTTAGTCTTATTCTTGACCCTATTTTTTAAATTTTCTCCAATGATATTGTATGAGAGAGAATTCTTTGCAACATCAAGAGTATAAACAGAAGCATATTCATGTTCCCATATGCTCCCATACAAATGTAGACTATTATTTCTTCATATTCATTGATCCATTAATTGAGAAAGTAGCCAGATATGAATACCTGAAGGCGATGCAAGAGATACATCAAGAAGAGATGCACAAAAACCTGCATCATTAACACATAGTATCGTTAAAGAAGCAACTATAAGTGCAAGTCATACGTTGAAGTGTCTTTGCTTAGCCTATATTCTATTCTTCAACACAACATATACTGATGCCACAATCATTATGCGACATCTGTCATTGGTCTATCATCAGTGACCTGCCAAAGTCACTCACTTGAACAATTTACTTATACAGCATATTATATGTACACACATAGTGCATTTAATATCATTTTTTTCCTGTAACTACAACAACAAAATATCATATGTATTCATGTTATATTATCGAAATCAACATTTTCTCATTTTTTGTAAAATAAATAAAAATACAAAACTATTTAATTGCTGGCATGAGCTTTTTTATCAACTGATGAAACAGATTAACGATAAAGGAGAAAGATTTGCTGTCACTGGTGCCATTTTAAAAGACGTCGAAGAATCCTAAAGGGCTAGACAGTAAACAAAATAAATTTTCTTGAGTTTATACTTCCTAATCTACTTTACATGTAATGTCAAATGAAAAAGGCTTATGCCCCATGAGTACTGTGTTGCCTGTGACATAATCTTGTTACGATATCCCACATCGATTCCATAACTTGTGTGCCTAAAAATTTGGTCTGGCCTGCGGCCTGCCAAATCTGGACAGGCCGTTGGAAGGGGCTAAATGATGGTGGGCCCACGGGTTGCCACCCCGGATGTGGGCCCAAGCAGTGGTGGATCCGGAATTTTTTTTGGGGGTACGACATGTAATTATAAAAATATTACTCCATCCCACGATAAATTTCACACTTTACGTTTTCATCCATGCCACAATAACATTCACCAATAAAAATGGGAATCATATTAATCCCCAAACCAAAGTGTGCCATCCATGGATGTTTGGTCCGAAGGGGGACGGATTGTTATGATATCCCATATCGATTGCACACGCAAGTGTGGAAGCCTAAAGGGCATATAAGTGGGTGTCAATCCTTCACCCTTCAATCATGGCTAAAGGTGAGAGGTTGACCCCCCACTTATATGCCCTTCCATACTTTTGAGTGGAACTGATGTGGGATATCATAACATTATCTTTCACAGTTTTGGATACAGAACGGATATGTCAATAGAAATTTATACTTATGTAATGATTTAGGACCATTGAGACCATTGAAGTACCTAAGGGGTACCTAAGGGGGTTTTGCAATGAACTGTATAAACAGGTACAAGATTAAATAGCAAACAAGGTGTAAATTTTTTATATATAGCATTCACATCTCGAAGTAACCCTTTCTTACAAGACATTTTCATAACAAGAGTTCTATGTCATCCCCTGAGAGCTGTCACAAACTGCCATGATGATATTTGAACAATCTTTAATGGGAAAACAAAGATGGAAAATGAACATAATGTATAATAACATGAAGGAAACTTTTTTCCTTTGTTGTCTTTATTTATTTCCCATGAACTCAGAATCTATGCTCTCCTTTCACTAATAACTCACAGGAAAATCAAGTTGTATACAATTTAATGCATCTCTTTTTCAATATAATGAAAGCAGTGAAACATGGCAGACAATTTTCATAGATTATGAAATAATGAATCTAAGTCAAATAATTGACCAAATGTTCTCACCAGATAGAAAAGCAGGATAACCCGTGCTGTTGGATACCGCCACAAGAATCTAGTGGCCCTCACAGCCCCACTATCTAATAGTTTTGCTGCCTTCTGCAACTGCAATTGGTAGTAAATATTGTGTTATAATATAATCTGGATTAAGATGAATGGCATTGTAGGAAAAGAGGAAGAGGAAGAAGAGTTTACCTGTAGGCTTGCCCCAGCCATGTGGCGATGATGCAAGGGAAGAGGCCTGAAAGTTTAGAATAAAAGACCAAAAGATTTACAAAAATTTAGTGAGAAATCACAAATCCAGTTTCTAAATAACATTATGTGATTGCTTCTTTAACAGTCCAGTCATCAAACTTATAAATGAATATCAATCACAAAACCTTTTAACAACTATCCTTAGTTTCAAAACTCATCCTACTGCAGTTCACGGGAGTTACAAATGATTATAAGAAGATTTGATACATGCTACAGAGTATCATCAAATACCATTTTCATTTTTCTAACTGTACGAAGATTTTATTGATTGGATTTGAGAATCTCCACATGCATTGCTTACTTGATTCCATGAATTGATGGAAGGATCATACTAGTTTGTTCAGCTAAGATTCTAAAAAAAAAAAAATTAATAAAAAAAAATTGTAACAGATATGGAGATATAATTCAGATGCTTTTAATTTTCTGGGGATGTTCGGTCCAAGGAGGAGGGGGGCCCAAAATTATCATGAGGTCAAAGTCAATCCAAAAATCACAAGGGAACAGGAAAACGCAATGATTACCTAGAAGTGAGAGAGAAGAAGGGAAACCCAAAATATACAAAATGAAATAGCATGGCTATGAAACTGAATTCCGAAATGGCAGAAGAAATTGTGAATAACTACAGGCTACAGCCTAGAGGGAGATTTTTCCATATCTTTTGAGATCCACCCAACAATATAGGGTCTACGGTTAAAAATTATCCCCAACAACTTAAATCAACTGAAAAATTTACCTATGTAACTTTTTAAACAAGAAAACTGTAATTAGTATGTACAACAAGAATGCACTAAGCACATTGAGGAGAATAAACATTTTACGTAGAAAAACTCAATAATTGTCTCATTTGAACAATATATGTTTCAGCCAGTTCACAGCTAACAAACGTCCTAATCAAAGGGCATTGCAATTTGTGTACCAAATACTTATTTTATCTTGGTGTGTGGAACTTGATGGACTGTAAATTCAGGCCTATTTTGATGATCGAACTGAACTAATCAAATGTTCTAATTTTTTGCCCGTTTTGTGCTTTGGAGTCTACCCACTTTCAGCAAGTTTAATAGGGGGAAGACAAATGAAGTTAATAATTGGTGTGGACCAGAAGCATATGATCACTTGCAATAAGATTTTACAAAATATTAATCACAAGAAATTAGATAAGGGCACACATACTCAAGAGATTTAATGTCAGTTTCCTCTTCCCATGTGGACGATGCACGACGAGATACTTTATTCCTTTCAGCTTCTATCTGTTTGTGAAACATTATATCTCAAAGTGAGACAAATTGCATACAAAGAGCAGATATATGCGAAATTGAAAGGGGGTGGAATGAATGTAGTATATAGCAAGTTCAGACACTTGCCTCTAGAAGACGCTTGACTTCCTTTTCCAACTGAAACTCAGCCGCGGCCTTTTCACTGGCCATAGTTTCCAGTTGTGTCTGCTTGTAATACTGGAGACAAATGCAATAGTTGGAAACTGAAGAAGGTGTGGTCACTTATTAATAGCAACTGATACAACTATGAAATTAATGACAAAATTACCAATAAATCAGTTAGCTCGCGATACCGCTTCTCCAGTTCCATATGTTCCTGCTCATGAACAGAGGCAACCTTAACTACCATAGTTGTTAAAGGCGAGAGGCGCAAAGGCCTTGCTGGAGCCTGAGGCGCAAGGCGCGCCTGAGGTACAAGATACTCTAGAACATATATACATTAATATATACAACTCAACACATAATTTTCCAACTAAATAAAGGTAAAAATAAAAAATATCAAATAATAATGCATAATAAATATAAATAACATAATCACAAATTAAGAACCCGTGCACAATGTCATAATGAACTTCACAATTCAAGTACTCAACACAAATAGACAATCACAGAAAGCAAATAAGCAGAATCCTTCAATTTTAAGAAAATATCAAATGTCAGATACTCAAATTGATCATTGTATTCATTAAGTTCTTACTCTTCATGAAAAATATAGAAAAAAAAAACCAAAATTTGGAAATGTACCCGAGGCACGCCTGAGGCGCGCCTTTTTCATCAAAAAAGGTGCACAAAGGCGAGGGTTTTTTTTAACATCAACCGAAACCCCAAAAAACCATGAAACCCAGGCGATTAGGGCTTAGCCTCGCCTAAGGCGCACCTGAGGCGCGCCTTTAACAATTATGTTAACTACTTAATGAAAAGTATAAAATTTAAGAAATATACTAAATTAAAACGAGACAACATAAGGATAGCGTTCAGATTAATTGAACGAGACAACATTGCAAGCGACTCATTCATTTTATCTGCAGCCATAAACACGCATTAAGCATTTAGAAATAACTTTTCTATGTAATTCATAGCAACTAGTGAATAAGGATTAAGGAGTTATTGGTAGTACTGGATCTTCTATTAAACATACAGTTGTGTTATTCCTTCAGTTATGCATCTTCGAGAAGTTTATTTCATGGCTTACCCACAGGGTTTTGCATAAGCAGAATTTAACAAGACAATCACGGGTTTTGGTTGTTTTGGTTTTCACCCTCTTTGTATCTTTGTACTATTTTGCTTTCTTCTCTTTCCCGATAATAATGATTATGTTAATTCAAGGCTCTTGAAATCACAAAAGTTATATGCAGATGTGTATGTCAATTGCTCAGTACTTGGTAACTCATTAGACATGAAGTATATAACAACAATTACAAAGCATAGCACCAATTCTAACCGAATCAAAATGTGAAGACTTTTGATATTCCATGAAATGAAAACATTTTTGCGAAAATCATAGATGGGTAACTTCTCCGATACAATAACCATAAAAACAAAAACCTGAACGTTCTTAGGAATTGGAACCTTCCAAATTTCTTCGAGCCAAAGTAGGAGAATCGTTATCCATAAAGAAAGATTTTCAATTAAAAGATCCTAAAGAATCTAAGGTCCACAAATCATCTAGGAATCACATAACTTAACAATCTCTAACATTTCCAGCAGCCCACAAACATCCGATCAACTCACGATCTGTAAATATTAGTACATTATAATTTATTTGAAATCAGATTTTCTTTAAACGAGATCAATCTTATCCCTGTACTCTAATCTCCTATTCATTATAGGCTTTAAGAACCCAAATCACCTACTAACCATATAACAAATTTTTATATCCATCATACAAGATATACATAAATTATTTCAACTGCCAAACCCAATCAAACTCAAACTCAGTTAGGTTCTCTCTCAAGCATCATCTTTAGCAAATAATTGATTGAAATAAATGGTTAACAAATACAAGAAACACAAAGATACATAAATCTTTATAGGTGATACACATCTCTTCTATTTGATGGTCAAGACATTAACAACAATTCATTGAATAACCTTGTAAATATGATGGAGAAAACAAAATTGGGATTACCTGACGTGAATAATGTTCAGCATCCCTCTTCATCGCAGCCATCTCAACCCTCATCTTTTGAACTTCAGCCTGCATGATAAGTTGTCAGATTCTTGTGCAGACCTCAATAAATCAGCAATGTTTTCTGCCAAGAAATATTGTCTTAAACCCTTGTGTAGTTCTATATTAAAAGAGATTATCTACAAGCAAGAAATATATAAATCGACTCACCTCCATGGAAGAAAACTTGCTCTCAGCCTCTCTCTGACCTTGACGTGCACGCTCCACTTCTTCTTGCCATGCCTGGACCTTCATATTCAAAATATCAAATGACATAAGGTAAAAAATCAAAGACAGAGACATAACCCGACATATGGCCTCATAGTTATTCCTTCCTTTCATTTACAGTTTATGATTTACTTAAAAAAGTCATAACTAGTTATAAGAAAGAGTGCCTGTTTTAGTTTTGTATCCAGCGACCCACAAGAATAAAAAAAACCGAAAACAAAACCACAAATTGTTTACAACAAATAATTATCATTTAAGTTTTATATTTTTTGTTTATTTTGTGTGCTATGTAAACAACTCCTTGATTCATCCCTGGAAAAAATTATTTTTGCCAAGTGAAAACTAATGATCACACTTCTTCACCATCCCTACAAAAAAAATATTCCAAACAACTGCATGGTGCTGTGAGGGCAAGTTCGCTAACATTAAAATTCTAGAAACAGGAAAAAAGTTGGACAGCTGGTAACCGATTTAAAGAAAACAGAATAGCATATCAATTTGTCAAGGTTGTTGGAAGTTAGATTCTATTCTCAGAATCTGTGGCTTGGGCACCCTCTCCATTGAGCTAGCTCCTGGGATGAGTTCTACCCAAAATAATATATTATGGTGGTATATTTGGCACAAGGGCAGGTGTTGCAACCTAAAAATGGAATTTGTCTACAGGACTAAGAGAGAAATATGTCCTGATAAAAATTATATATAACTTTTCGGCACAAGTTCAACACAAGATATACGATTTGACTTAATTTTGGAATGAATTCTATATAAGGCAAATTTATAAAAATGAAATGAAAAAATAAATTAACTTCTTAGGGAAGCCTGATATGCTCATGCTACTTTAAAATAATTCCAATCAGAAAGTTATACCCATAAGATCTAGAGGGAAACAACTGATGTATGGCAACCATGCATATATATCACAATCATCAATAAGTGAGAGATCCGTAAAAGTTAAAAGCAGCGAAAACCCATTATCCAAAGATATAGATTAGCATTTCTATCAGTAGCCAAGAAAGTAGAATAATGAACTAATAGACACTACCACATCTACAATCCCTTATAAGAGTAGCTGAAGATGAGTTATTAGTTAAGGAGATGAGTTATTAGTTAAGGAGACGAGCCATCGTTAATAATGAAGGAAAACGCAGACACCAGGCCAACACCGGCCCTTATAATGACACTTCCATCCTCATCTATATATCATGGTCTCATGCCATGTGAAGCAGGCTTCATACACAAATTTAAGAACAGGGACATACTTAACATTGACCCCTTAATTATAATACCAAGTCACAAAAGCACTCTACATGATTGAAAATATAATTTATGTCTCCACTAGTTTCTAATTTGTAATGGATGAAAGAAGAAATTTTATATGAACTTTTGTACCTGAACGGCTTGATTTGCATCTTCAGGAGATTTCTTTTGTCCACGGCGAACACGAGATTCCATATCCTGTAGCTCTTGATTTAGGGATGCACATTCAACCTAGTATCCATGAGTTTAGAATATATATAATGTTTTTACAGTCAATTAATGAAACTTCCACTTTCATTATGAAGAAGGGATTGAATCAGGGTTGGGATAGAAACTACAGTCCGTTCAAATGAAGGAGAACTATTACCTCAAGAAGTGCTACCTTCTGCTCAAGTTCTGCAGCCTTTGAAGCCCGCTCATCTGCTAACCTCTGCAGGAAGCATACACTCATATGCTAAAAATGGTACTTTTGAACATTAAGATGCAGTAAATTACAAATTAATGTCTGATTTATCATGAAACACAGAAACACAAGTACTATGTTTTTTTTGTGAAATCTTAGTTTATTACTCATACTAAAGCTAATGGGAGTGCTTTTGAATGAATTCCCATCAGGAATCTAAAAAGTTCATCTTTCCATTCAACTTTTGAACATTAAGATGCAGTAAATTACAAATTAATGTCTGATTTATCATGAAACACAGAAACACAAGTACTATGTTTTTTTTTGTGAAATCTTAGTTTATTACTCATACTAAAGCTAATGGGAGTGCTTTTGAATGAATTCCTATCAGGAATCTAAAGAGTTCATCTTTCCATTCAACGATTAGGTAGGATGGAAAAACCACCAGAAGTAAGTTATCTTGAAAAGAGAAGTGGAATAAGGAACCCCATAATTTGCAAACAATGTTTCAGAAACTCTACAGTCCATTACCTCTCCAGAAGATTTCTTTGGCAACAGAAGAAAAAAATAGTAAGAAAATAAGACCATTGAGACTGGAGAGAGAATCAGTAATAAAGAACTGTAAGGAAAAATTTTAGCTTCAAAAACACAAATTATTATGTTATCTAAATTATAACTATTACTGCATCCCTTAACAAAGCCATATGGAAGTGTCGGAAATACTTCAACTCTTACTTGAAAGTTTTGGGGAAATTTATACATCCCCTTTTGTACATCATTGAAATGAAAGTGCAGGTCCAAAGTATATGGAGATTTAAACGTGCAGGTGCATAAATAAATATTTAAAAGCAGGGCAAAGTTTCTAGGAGAAAAAATGTGTAGTCCCTCAAAATTGCAAGTATGAGATTGGAAATAGAATTTGGGATGCAACCAGCATCTCAGGATGATAAACCCTCTTCTTCTTCCACAAAAACACAAACCGAAAAATTCAAACTGGGATAGTTCTATCCCAAAAATCCAATATAGACTATCTGGAATCGTGACAAAAGTCTCTTATTCCTATCACACATCATTAAAGACCACAGGGCTAGGGTATTTCACAAGGAAAAACCCAATAGTTCTGGCTTGAAGGCTGTAAAATTTACATAAGATTCTGTTTGAGTAGATCATATTACTAGTATTGACTAATTTTGTGACACGAGATCCAAACCGGATTATACATATTAAGAGCCTAGCTAGGAAAACTCAGCTCTTGCTCCCGGTAGCAATCATATCAAACTTACAAGCATTCCCCCCCCCCCCCCCCCCCAAAAAAAAAAAAAAAGAAGAAGAAGCTATAAATCTTAATTCTTAATAGACAATTAGTTGCAATAAATAAATTAGCATGTATCCTTGCATTACCTGAATTCTGGCTAATGCTGTGGATGCCTCAATCGCCCTCTGTTCTAATTCTCCTTCCCTTTCTCTAGCTGCCTATTAGATTAGAAAGTTCATTATGCTGCCCAAAAAAACTCGACATGCAAAGAAACCCAATAGAGAGCACAAACAGGTTACACAATGAGGACAAGAGAGGAGAGAGAGAAGTAGCATAGGCGAACCATCTTCATAGATGTATGTGCAGAACGCTCTTCTTCAGCTCTTCGCTCAGCGGCAGCCAGCTCCTCTCTCAGGGCCTGGCAAAATAAATATTAAATGAGTTAATTATACAGTGCGACTGCGTACCATAAGTTTCAGAGAGAGAGAGAGATGACTTACTTGCATCATCCTAGTTTCTGTTAGTTCTCTATTTCTCATTATTGACTCCATGTTTGCCTGACAAAGAAATGATATGTTGGATGGGAATGAGAATAGATGCTAAAGATGATGCTCAAACATCATTCCAATGTAAAGTAGCATTTCCCAGTGATGGCCCCAACAGATGAAGAATCAGGTAAATAAAAAAAATCAGATAAGTTACTGGAACAGAATTTTTTAAACATCTACAAAAAGACAATAGAGGAATCTGAATTATTTTCCATAACTCATTCCATTTGTCGAGTTCCATAGCTCATTCCATTTGTCGAGCAATATGTAAAACACATCCTTGATGGAAGAAAATGCCAAAAAAAAAAAAAAAGGAGAGAACAAATGGTGTTATCCATTGGACATTAAAAATACACAAGATACAGATCTATGTTAAATACTGAGACGATGATGCAATTCTGCTGAATTGCTTCCTATCATCTTTCCAGATGGTAGACCAAGATAGATAGATTCCTTTTGCAGATTGAGTGATGTATAAGGCTATAAGCATCTTTTTGAAGATATTAATTAACCTGCAAGGACGCTAAATTTCCTTCAGCCAAAGCAGCTTGCTTCTTTAGTCCATCAACTGAACTGACGAGCACCTCAATTTCAGCATTCTTTGCAGATAATGCCTCTACCATATTGGCCTCCACTCTGCTCACCTCTCCCTTGGATGCCGTTATATCTTTCTGGAGTTGATTTATGCGAGCCTCATAAGATTTTGTCAATTCCCTCTGTAATAGGATGTAACAACATTAACATTATGTACACGCTATGACGTACTTTAGAAAAACTTAGATTAAACTTTTAGTTATTTTCAAGTAGAAGCTTGTTCACCTCCGCCACAAGAAGCTCTTCTAATTGAGCATTCTCAGATTTATACTCTTGCAGGCGTGATGAAAGTCCAGCACAAACCTAGCAATGTCATTTTAAGTTAAATCACTGCATGTTATATGTAGCAAAAAGAGTTCTTTTGCGACACCATATTTTGCTGAACAGGTTAATCACATTAAGGGATATAATTTATTTTAGAATGCTTTTAAACTAAAGAGTCAAATCCATAATAGCACATAGTGTTCTTTCCTGTTAAAATGACACCATATTATGCTTAACAGAACAGTAACCAAAAGATATATATCTATCTTAGATTGCTTTTGAATAGTAGGTACAATGAACATTCAAATTCATACTCCTAAAAAATTTACTGATGTTTGGATAGGTTCATTTTATCATGGACTTGGAAATCCATATGCGCAATAAAATGTTCAGTCATCAAAGAATATAAATCAGTTCACTTCAGTAAATTTAAAAATAATTAAAATTAAGGGAGAATCACCTGAAAACCAAATCCATTCATACTAATAGTATATCATAACAATCAATTAGATCTTTATTTTCTTAATTTTGACTGCAACAAAGATGATGGCATGTATTTTGGAACAAAGACATGTGATTCTTCCCTGTCTTACTGGATGCTTCAAGTTATGGTCCAGAATTCAAATTTCAAAGTCTTGATATTTGTAAGCTAAAAACTAGAAAACTTTAGAGACTAAGCTCAGAAAGACAATTTCCCTTGCCTATTCGTTGAAAGATGAGAGGTTCAAAAAGCAAATACTGGTCCAGTTAATTATGGAAACCCCTGTTTGGCTCATAACTTCCAACATCTAATTCACAAACCTAGTAGTGACCATTGTTTTGCAACAAATTACTAGAGGCCTTTCCAGTTGGTGAGTGAAAACATTGACACCTGGTTCAACTGGTGTTAGTATAATCATCAATAAATGCCAAGTACTCTGTCTACATAAAGAATATCTTTTCCAGCAGGGAGATCAGACTGTCTTGGTAAAAGGAATTCTAAAGTAGTGAACTCCTAACATATATATATTTGAGAATGCTAGATACCTTTTATTTTCTCTTTATACAGGTATCTCCTCTAACATGCATAATGTTCATGCTTTTACACTCCTTAAGCTCTCAACAAAAAGAATCGAATTCTTCATGATCCCAATCCTTAACCCTTTCTCCTATAAAATTTTATAAGTGGAGTTCATGATTTGAATATCTTCCTTCGTTAAAAGGCTTATCATCAACTAGTAAAAATCTGATAGACAAGACCTACCAATTCCTCGCGCCCTTATAGAATAAATTAGATGACAATGTCACGGACACATCTGAAATTCGTCCACTATGCCAGGCTAAATGATAATCTTTCTGAAATTATCTCAATCTGTAATGGTACATCATATAGCTTTCAGCATTTTTTAAGTTCCCCTGAAAAAACCTGAGAGTCCATGCTTAGTGATTCTAAATATAAGAGTTGCAAGTATATAATTTTAACATTTACAAAAAGCATAGGACCAGATATGTTTTGAATCGCAAGTCCTCCAGCATTTAGAAAGACTATATGAGTGTTTTCAGTTTATGCAAAACCTATTTTCTATAGAATTCTTGTAAGACTATATGAGTGTTTTCTATTTAGAAGTTTTAATCGAAAGAACATTGTGATCGAATACGATGGGCTCTATTCTACTACATCACCAGCTCCTAACGCTTCTTTATACGGAATTTGGCGTTTGACACGGTTATTATTCATAATTATAAGGAGAGAGTAGTTTGCTGTAAAATTTGATGGACTCTTTTGCTTTTCACGGTATGGTCCACATATTCCTTCTCCCTAAATTTTTTTATTTGTGATAAGAAACAAAGGTTAACTACAATTTGAACATGAAGTACAAAAAAACTTGCAAAGCATAGCACCAATTTCTAATTAAATAAATCAAAAATGTGAAGACTGCTGAAAATTTCGCGACCTGATATGAAAGAGCTACTCTATATTAAATCCTACCCCAACCACTCCAAGAATTAACATGTATTCTCAAAACTCACTAATTTCTTTTCAGCCAAATAGACCAAAATACTAGAGATTTGAATTTTTTTTTTTTTAATGGAACTTCAATTAAGTAGAGATTTGATGTTTTTTCACTGGACAGAAATCCATCTTGAACAAGGTCTGCACACATTAGTGTTCTAGGTGCATGTTACAAGTTCATTTATTGACAAGAAAAGTTAGCAGCCTCATACAATGAAATTCTATTCCAGCTATATCGAAAAAAATCTCCAAATGAAATAAATGCTCTCAGCCATGAAAGATTGCATATCTTACCCGGGCTAGCCTAGCTTCCTTTGACTGCCCTGTTGAAATTGTACTTTTAAGTAGCCCTTGAGCCTGTTGAACAAAAACTATAGTCTATACAAATTCTATCATAACCATGTGGGAGTTAAATAAAGAAACTGACCAAAGAAGGAAAACCATTCATACTTTTACCAGTTTACCTCATCTTGTTGTTCTTGTACTTTCACTGTTGAGGTCGCAGTATCTTGTTCTTGGTTAAGCTTGTTATGGATATGGTCTTCAGTTATTAATTCCACATCCTTTATTACAGTAACCTCTTTTGTTGATGCATCTTCATTTAGAGTTTGGGATTCTGAAAGTGCATTACTATTAAAAGAACCTGCATCCACTGACATCGTATTTTGATTGGAGTCAACTGGAGAATCACTATTCACCACATCAAAATCTTTGGTGGTTTTTGATGGGTTTGCAGAAGGGATATCTCCAGTTTCTTCCATCCTTAGATCACCATTCAAATTAGAAGTCGTTTCTAAATTAGAAGACGTTTCTGCATCCCGATGTTCACTAACTGGCTTGGCATCATTATTAACTGTTGTTCCAGCTTGAGAAGTCTCTGTTACGGACCCATCTCTATCAGCCTTGTATAGCTCATCCCTATCAACTTTTCCACTAGATATACCATGAGTACTTTCAATATCATCAGTCAAGGACGCAGGCATATCTCCATCTGGTTCTGCTTGTGATTGTGATGTTTCATGGATAGCTTTCTCCCTTTCAATATCTACAGCAGAAAGAGCTTCACTGGATTGGAGTTTCCTCTGCGGCTGAAAGAAAATTTGTGATTATAACAATCTAAGAACATCAGATTTTAATACGATTATATAGGTTCAGCACCAAATAAGATTTGAGGACATAAAAAATTTCACCTTTGCTCTTGCTCTAGCTCTCTCTGATTGAGATCCTCTGGCATTAGAACCTTTATGAAAGAGTAGAAACAACAGAAATCTTAATTAAATGGAAACGTGACAAATTCTATCTCTAAAGTCACATCCAATTATGGGCTTGACTAAAAGAAATCATTTTTACTTCTTAAGTCTATACAATGCTTTGCTTTGGGGAAATTTTACCCAGGAATTAGTTCATTTCTAAAGAAATTGAAAGAGCACCTTGTTAAGGCTCAGACCTGAGAAAATCTATAGAGAATGGATCAAATTCCCCAAAAAAAATAAAAAAAAAAGGTCAAATCTTAACACATATGTTACTCTCACTCACATGCAGAATATCCAGGAATCCATGCGCTTCTCCAGGTCATTTACCCTAATTTAATTAAATATTCATGTAATAATTTTTCCTGGACACCAATCATGGTTCTTTACCACAAATTTTAATAGCCTGATATCTTTTACGTATTTTAATGGATTGAAGCAGTTTATCATTATCAAAGGCTCATAACCTCCCAATTCTCAGTCTTTGGTTGCTATGTCACTGATCTACATCTCCATCTTTGACCTAGTGAACTATGATTATGTTTGACTTTGTAATTTTTCGATCTCTTTGTTTACCAAGTAAACCTGTTATAAGGTAGTTACATACCACCAAGTGCACATTCATTTGTACCTCTCATCACATATTAAGTTATTCAAGATTAAATGACCAGTTAAAAGGGGCGCCTATGCTTGAGTTCTTATGCCTCAAAATTCACCCAGCTGATAGCTTCTCGGGTCACTAGATAAAAATTACTTCATTCATTCTTTTTAATTGATTTTTTCTTTCTGGTCAGCAGTTAAATAGTCAGTCTGCCTCAAACACCATCTCTTTTCTTTGTTCTTTCATTATATAACAGAGAAATAAACTGTATATGACAACTGGTAGGCCGACTGCCTTTCAAGTTCCAATCCGAGCACCTCAATAACCTTTAGATCATTTCACAATAATGTTCAGCTCAGGGTATAGCCCCAACCGTAGCACCATAATAGCCTTTGAATAATTTCCAGAATAACAGCCAACTCGGATTAGAGCCCAAGTCTATTAAAGATTCACCAAGGCTTTACATTACAGCATATGAAAAAACCAGAATACAGAATGCATTAAATGAGAGACTAACAATGTAACGAGTAAAAGCCATCTTTTTCTTAACAATGTCAATGTCTTTTGATCCAACAGTGCTCCATTCGATATGCACAATGTTGATACTATACAGATAATAATTTGAGGATTCCTTAAGTGTGACGAGTAAAAGCCATCTTTTTCTTAACAATGTATATGTCTTTTGATCCAATAGTGTTCCATTTGATAGGCACAACGCTATTACTTCACGGATAACACGTGGATTTCTAAAATTTGGGGAGTTCAAAATTAAAGAGACATAAATTAGCATTACTGGGTGGACAGTGAAAGCAATGTCAGTTGGCTGGGTGGGAAGTTGGAAATGATTTAAGCTGCCACAACTAAACAAAAATGAATCAAGAGTCCATAATATGGGAGGGTGTTTAACAATGGATCCATAAACTAGGTGACCATTTTCAAGAAATTATTTCAACATAAAGAGTAACAAATTTCTGACATGCATACCTGGATTGGGAACAGGAAGCTCATCTGGTTTGTCACCAACCACTAGTTTTGCTCTTCGATCCACTACTTCAAATAAATCTGGAAAAAATCAAGCATACACTACATCAAATGTGTACAACTTCTAGTTTCATTTTTCTTGGAAGGTTAAAAACCAAAAATAAATGCATTTTGTTCCATCAGAAAAATAAATAAATAATCCTCTAATATAAATGCTTCATATCAAAATAAAATTATTTAACAATAGTATCTCAGGTAGCCAAGTCCACTTTATCTAAAGATTGAAACCAAGTTAATTAAAAACAAAAACAAAAACAAAACATCATTTGACAATAATCAGCTCATAGTTTACAAAAAAATACATGATTCGGATCAGAGTACGATTCCAGCAATTGGGCAGATTAACAATGCATGAGATATCAAACATCAAACGCCGATTCAGAAACAGGACGGAAAAGAATGGATAACCACCGTACCTTCTGCCGCTTTCAGCCACGACGCCATCTAATGACCAGCTACTGTAACAAAAAACGCCCTATATTTTTAGAATCATCAAACGGGACTAATTCAGAAGAGGAAATATTCGTGCTAGGAATGATTGAACAAGGAAATATCGAAGATCAATAACCTAAAACAGTGAAAATTTTCGAATAAAGTAGAAAAAATAAAGAAGGCTGGAAAAATGGAAGGTAGATCGGGTAGATTTTGATCAGTTGTGTTTGTTGGGTCTGTTTCTCATAATATCCCCATCAACAACCCACACAACCCAACCATTCAATAAAATATTTATTTCTCTCACATCCACATATACAATTCACAACCCAACCCAATCTCAAAATTTTAATTTTAATACTCCATCAACAACCCAACCCAACTCAACTTTTTAATAAAATATTCATTTCTCTCTCTTTTACATATATATATACACTATAATTATTAATATAAAATTATACACTATTTTGATAATTTTTAAATTATATATTTAAAACTATAATAATTTCATATTTAAAATTTATTTTAGTTCTACATTTTACAATTATAGCAAGAAAATTATTATGAAAACACACTAAAAATAATATTTGAACTCTAACATGAAATTAAATTCAAAATTTTTTAAATAATTTAAAATGTGTCAATATTATACTCTTTTTGTAGAAAAGAAAAAAATAAAAATTTAGATCAATTTTTTATAAAATAAAAAAAAATTATATATCATATATAAAGATTTTAAGTTATGTTCATAAATTATAATTAAAATTTATTATAATGTGACAAATGTCACAAGTTGATTGGTTGGGTAGATGGGTTGATGCTTTGTGGTGTGGGTTGTTCTGACACTCAAAACCCCAACCGGTTGCTATTTAATTGGCATTTTTTATTTTCTTTTTTTCTTACAATAATTTCCACCTCAGCAACCGGTCACGGATGGGGTAGTCTCAAGCCTATGGCCTCTTCCATTGTTTAGCAAATTTTGTTGTCAGTCTTTTCTTCTCTCTAACTACGCAACACTTAATTACGTTTTTCATTAACCTCGAATTTGTTAAGAAAAATTCACATTACTAGTTTCTGAACCAGTGTATTGCATATTTAACAAATATTTTCCACATTAAATTTCATTTTTATATGTTCCATATTAAATTTTACTATTAAAAAAAATATATCACATCAATTCATTACCTTAAAAGTAATATATGTTAATTATAAATTTATCACTCTCACTTAACACACATACGTATATACTCCCTCCGTCCGCTTTTAAGGGTATCATTTTTTCATTTTGGGTGTCCGCCCCCAAGTGTCTCATTTCTTTTTTTATCCACACACACCCACTAATACAACTAAAAAATAGGACTCACCCTCCACTAATACAACTACCCACTACACATTAAATAACAATACTCATTAATCTCCGTGCTCAAAAGCAAATGGCACCCTTGAATCCGGACGGAGGGAGTATACAACATATTTTATTTATACTCCCTTCATCTCACACTTATGTTCACACTTTCCGTTTTCGTCCGTCCCACACTTATTTTCACCACCAAAAAATGAAACTTCACATTAACCAACAACCTCAAAAGTTATCTTAATTTCAAAAATATCACTCTCACCTAACACACATAACATACTTTATAATTTATTTATTATCTAAAAATAATTCAATAAAGTTGATCAAAAAATATTTTTTCTTAAACTCCGTATTTACAGTGTCGGCAAACATAAGTCCGAGACGGGAGAGTATTTTATTTATTACCTACAAATACTAAAATATCCTCCAAAAATCAATAAAGTTGGTCCAAAAAAACTTTAATTAAACTCCATATAAATGTGGGACGGATGGAGTAGTTTATTTATATAGAAATTATCTATATACATATACATATATATATATATAATAAAACACAATTTAAAAGTCAAAATTAGATTAAATTTTTCTCTCTCATTTTAACCTACCTAATTTAGCTTAGTAATATTAAATCTTAGCCCTTCATTAGTTATTGTAACATCTTATCTCTTGATTGTGATTACCATTTTTAACAACATCTCATCAATTTATTTTATTTTTAATTTTATCTCATTCATTCATTTTATTGGCCTACCTAATTTAACTTAGTAATATTAAATATTGATCCTTCATTAGTTATTGTAACATTTCATCTCTTAATTGTGATTGCCAATATTTAACAACATCTCATCCATTTATTTTATTTTTTATTTTATTTCATCCATTCATTTTCTTGGCTTCCCATAATATATATATATATATATATATATATATATATATATATATATATATATATATATATATATATATATATATATATATGTATTACGTGAATTCATAATATCATTTGGACAATCTTTATCTATATTGTTGTAATATTTTATTTATTTTATATATTTTTTATTTTATTGTCTTTTTATATATCTAAATTATTTTCTAAATTTCATTTTAAAGGTAAATTATTTTTTATTATATGAACTCATATATCTAAATTATTAATTGAAATTTATTGTCAAAAGTAATATATTTTGTTTTGTTTTTAACGTTAATACATTTATACCATCTTTATCTTTATTGTTTTAATATTTTATTTATTTTGTATATTATTAATTTCACTGTCCAAAATATTTTCTAATGTTAAAAACTTATTAAATAATAGATTTTATATTATATTTAATTATAATAGTATACTAATTTTTAATAAAATATTAATTTAAAATGAGACGGGTACGAATACGGGTAATTTATATTTAAACGGATATGAGTATGAGTATCCCTGTCACGACCCACCTTACATAACTTATAATTTAAATACTAATTAACATAAATATCAATATTATAAAAATCTGCATATTTTTTTATATAATATATTTATTAACCAAACCGTCATACTAGTTCAACATACGTAACTGGTTTCTGACACTACTTCAAACCACCCAACATGTGACAACACTTATTATATTATATAACAAAACATCATGTAATACCCACTTAATATATATATATATATGTATATATTTTTTTTTTGTTATTTTTATTATAAGTTGACTAAATAGGTGCTTGAGAGGTATTTTGTTGTTTTTGATAAAAAAAAAAGGATAAAATTTGCAAAGTTGGAATGAAGGGTGAACTTGTGCTACTTGCAAGCAAACAGACGTGCACTTTCCATAATTTTTCTGTATTTGTGTCGAAGTCAAAACTGATCATGTGAGATATGATTGGAAAGCTACGGAAGAGAGGGTCGCGTGGGCGTAAAAAACAATTCAATTGGATTCCAAACGAAAAAGTTATAATCAAAGTGGTGACGTCGCGCAAGCTATGCCGAATAGAACGGCTGTGCCACTTTACGTGACTTGTTATACACTCAAATGTTGGGTTTTCGGAGAGTTCTTTATATGGATAAAAAGCCCAGGAAGAGAAAATCGCATGGACATAAAAATCACTCAAATAGAAGGTCGAACGAAGAAGTTATGATCAAAATGGTGATGACGCGCAGCTGCCAATGGGATGTACGAAATTCACCAAGTTTTGACCCATTATGAATGTTATAATTTGATCAAATTGGCCCATGAATTATCATCCCACAAGTGAATTCATATACACTTATCTCACATGTGAAGCCATGTGAAAGAATTGCTAAGCCATGTTATGACTATGGGGCCATACAAACATGTTAGCCCACATGAAAATACACATGTATCACCACCTTGCCATGTGCCAATATATTCTTAATTCCATCACATACATCTATAAATACCCAACTCCATTCAAGCCACATACATTTGCTGCCCAAATTCCTTCACCCTTCACTCATATTCTTTCCATTAACTCTTACAATTAGTAGTAGTGTGAGGAGTGATCAATTGAGAGGTAATTCTCCACTCTTCTCTTTACATGTTTTCACACACACACACACATGCACGCACACACATATATGTATATATATATACATATATATATATATCAATTTTCACACACTACTCCTTTTTATTTTGTTTATTTTGTTGTCAAACCTTATCATGTTATATACAAAAATGATCGTCTCGATTCGTAGATTCCAAATATATAACTCTTTTGTGAAATGGATTTCGTATGAGTAAGAAAAACTCATTCAAGGTTTCAACCACTTTAATGGCATATTTTGTTCCGATCTCGGCACTTTACACTTCCAAGTGATGAGGGAACAATTGTTTATGAAGTCAAGAGTGGTTTTGTACCACGAGTAATTTCTGCACTGAAGGCAGTAAAGATGTTGAGGAAAGGAACTTGTAAAGGGTATTTAGTGAATATAATGGGTACTCCTTCTGGGACGGTTACGATATCTGAAGTACCTATTGTATGTGAATACCCATACGTGTTTCCTGATGATTTTCCCGGAATCACAGTGGATCGACAAGTTGAATTCACTATAGATATGATCATGGGGCAGCACCGGTGTCAAAAGCACCGTATAGAATGGCACCCATGGAGCTACAGGAATTGAAACTTCAGATTCAAGAATTACTTGACTTGGATCTTATACGGCCAAGTGTCTCACCGTGGAGAGCACCAGTCCTCTTTGTGAAGAAGAAGGATGGAATCTTAAGAATGTGCATCGACTATCGAGAGTTGAACCGTCTAACTGTGAAGAGCAAATATCCACTACCCAAAATTGAAGATTTGTTCGATCAGCTAGCCGGAGCAAGTACATTTTCTAAGATTGATCTGAGATCAGGCTATCATCAGCTAAAGATCAAAGAAGGAGATATAGCCAAGACGGCTTTTAGGACTTGCTACGGGCACTACGAATTTGTAGTGATGTCTTTTGGATTGACAAATGCACCTGCAGTGTTCATGGATTTAATGAACAGAGTTTTCCACCCGTATTTGGGCTAATTTGTCATTGTCTTCATAGATGACATATTGGTATATTCGAAAGATAAGCTGCAACATGAAAAACATCTAAGAATTGTACTTGAGACACTTCGCAGAGAGAAGTTGTATGCCAAGTTCAAAAAATGTGAATTTTGGCTAAATCGGATTGCATTTTTGGGACACGCGATTTCTGCTCAAGGGATTGAAGTTGACCCATCGAAAGTGGAGACCGTAAATGAGTGGAGATATCCTTCCAGTGTGAATGAAGTTCGGATTTTCTTAGGGTTGGCCGGTTACTATCGAAGATTTATTGAAGGATTCTCCAAGATAGCAACCCTTTTAACTCGGTTGACTAGGAAAAGAGTGAAGTTTCAGTGGACGGATGTGTGTGAGCAAGTTTTCAGAAACTAAAAGAAAGTTTGACTTCAGCACCAGTTTTGGTCATTCCTAATCCTATGGAAGAGTTTACAGTTTACAGTGATGCATCAAAACAAGGAATTGGTTGCGTTCTGATGCATCATGGGAAAGTTGTGGCTTATGCCTCAAGGCAATTGAAGACACACGAGATGAACTACCCCACACATGACTTGGAGCTTGAGGCAGTGGTCCACGCTTTAAAGATTTGGAGACATTACTTGTATGGAGGGAGATGTGTGATCTACATGGACCACAAAGTTTGAAGTATATCTTTACACAAAAGGAGTTGAATACGAGACAAAGGAGATGGCTAGAGCTTGTCAAAGATTATGATTGTACCATTGATTACCACCTGGGTAAGACAAATGTGGTGGCAGATGCATTGAGTCGCAAGACGAAGAGAGAGATGAGTTGTTTGCTCACCGAGCAAGAAAAATTGGTGAATGAGTTTGCTAGAATGAGAATTGAGATCTTAATACCACCTAAGAGTACAAATGCAATTTTGTCGGCTTTAATGATACAGCCTACATTGAGAGAGAAGATCAGAAATGCTCAAAGTCGAGACTCTTTTCTACAAAGGATGAAAGGAGGAGTGAGTGAAGGTGTAGGCAAAGATTTTGCAATCACAGATGATGGCACTTTGACTTATGAAGGAAGGTTGTGTGTTCCATGTGATGAAATTTTGAAGAGAGAAATTTTGAAAGAGGCACATGATACGCCTTATACAGTGCGCCCGGGAGGAATAAAAATGTATCATGATCTCAAGGAAAGGTTCTGGTGGAGAGGTATGAAGCAAAATATTGGAAGTTTTGTGGAGAGATGTTTAACTTGTCAACAAGTTAAAGCTGAACACCAACGACCAGCAGAAAAGTTACAACCCCTTGAGATACCTGAATGGAAGTGGGATCAGATAGCCATGGATTTTGTGGTGGGATTACCGAGGTCAGTCAAAGGTAATCATACTATATGGGTTATAATTGTTCGGTTGACCAAGTGTCTTCACTTTCTATCGGTGAAGATGACATTTGGAATAGAACAGCTTGCTCAGCTCTACATTCAAGAGATAGTGAGGTTGCATGGGGTACCTAAATCAATTATTTCTGATAGAGATACCTGATTTACTTCAATTTTTGGAAAAGTTTACACAGTGCTTTGGGGACAAGGTTGAATTTCAGTACATCTTTTCATCCGCAGTCAGACGGGCAATCTGAAAGGACGATCCAAACTTTGGAAGATATGTTGAGAGCATGTGTTCTTGATTTGGGTAGAGGTTGGGAAAAGTATCTGCCTTTAGTGGAATTTGCATATAACAACAACTTCCAAGTGACTATTGGAATGGCACCGTATGAGGCTTTATACGGGAGAAAGTGCAGATCACCCTTGTATTGGGATGAAATTGGAGAAAGAAGAGTGTTGGGACCGAAAATAGTTGAGGAGATAGTTGATAAAGTTGAAATGATCTGAGAGAAGATTAAAATAGCACAGGATAGACAGAAGTCGTATACAGATAATCGTAGGAGGGACTTGCAGTTTGATGTAGGAGAACACATATTCTTGAAGGTTTCACCTATGAGAGGGGTGGTTCATTTTGGGATGAAAGAAAAGTTGAGACCGAGATTTATAGGGCCATTTGAGATATTAGAACGAGTTGAAGACTTGGCTTATCATTTAGCTCTACCACCTGAACTATCAGCAGTTCACAACATTTTCCATGTCTCCATGTTAAGGAAGTACGTACATGACCAACTCATGTGATCAACCACACGGTCCTTAACCTTAATGATGATCTAACTTATGTGGAAGAACCGATCGAGATTTTGGAGAGGAAGGTCTTAAAGACTAGAAGTAGAAATATTCCACTGTTGAGAGTACAATGGAGTAGTCACTCTAACGATGAGGTCACGTGGGAGCGAGAAGATGATTTACGTACTAGATTTCCAACTCTTTTTGGCAACGGTATGTTACTAAATTTCGAGGACGAAATTTTATTTTTAGTAGGGGAGAATGTAATACCCACCTTATATATATATATATATATATATATATATATATATATATATATATATATATATATATATATATATATATATATATATTTTTTATTATTATAAGTTGACTAAATAGGTGCTTTAGAGGTATTTTGTTGTTTTTGATAAAAAAAAGGGATAAAATTTGCAAAGTTGGAATGAAGGGTGAACTTATACTACTTACAAGCAAACAGACGTGCACTTTCTATAATTTTTCTGTATTTGTGTCGAAGTCAAAACTGATCGTGTGAGATATGGTTGGAAAACTATGGAAGAGAGAGTCGCATGGACATAAAGAACACTTCAATTAGATTCCAAACGAGAAAGTTATAATAAAAAAGGTGACGTTGCGCTAGCTGTGCTGAATAGAACGGCTGTGCCATTTTGCGTGACTTGTTATATACTCAAATATTAGGTTTTCGAAGAGTTCAATATATGGATAGAAAGCGCAGGAAGAGAGGATCGAGTGGACATAAAAATCACTCAAATAGGAGGTCGAACGAAGAAGTTATGATCAAAATAGTGAAGATGCATAGCTGCCAACGGGATATACGAAATTCGCCATGTTTTGACCCATTATGATTGTTATTATTTGGTCAAATTGGCCCATGAATTATCATCCCACAAGTGAAGCCATGTGCACTTATCTCACATGTGAAGTCATGTGAAAGAATTGCTAAGTCATGTTATGACTATGGGGCCATACAAACATGTTAGCCCACATGGAAATACACATGTATCACCACCTTGCCATGTGCCAATATATTCTTGATTCCATCACATACATCTATAAATACCCAACTCTATTCAAAGCACATACATTTGCTGCCCAAATTCCTTCACCCTTCACTCATATTCTTTCCATTAACTCTTACAATTAGTAGTAGTATGAGGAGTGATCAATTGAGAGGTAATTCTCCACTCTTCTCTTTACATGTTTTCACACACACACACATATGTGTGTGTGTGTGAGTTATATATATATATATATATATATATATATATATATATATATATATATATATATATATATATATATCAATTCTCACACACTACCTTTTTTAATTTTATTCATTTTGTTGTCAAACCTTATCATGTTATATACGGAAATGATCATCTCGATTCGTAGATTTCAAATATATAACTCTTTTGTGAAATTGATTTCGTATGAGTAAGAAAAACTCATTCAAAGTTTCAACCCCTTTAATGGCATATTTTATTTCGGTGTGAGTTAGCTTTGATATTATTGACCATTTTGAAGCTCTCCTCACGAGGATCACAAAGGTATAATTAATTTTGAATTTTGACGTAAAATGAGAAAGTTGGGAAGAAATCCACTTCTTGGTATATTTTTGTATTTTCAAAACTTCAATATTTTGATACAAAATTGATATTGATGTGATCCTCACCTCACGAGGATTCCAACGGTATTTTAAGATTTTCAAACGGAGTTGTATAACTCAAGTTGTGTCATTTTGTAATAATGTTAAAGTTTAGGATAAGTTTAAATGAGAATTTAATTAATTATAAGGACTTGATTGTAATTTATAAAAATATATAATAATATTAGAAATTTAGTTTTAGTAATAGGAATTACTATTGTAAGTAGAACTCAATTTAGTGTACCCTTGTAAGCACACCTGAGACCGAAGGACAAGCCTAGTCACTTTACACATTTTCAATAAGTTCAAGGTGGGGAAATTCTTACTTGACTCTATTAACTGCTATTATGTGATATCTTTGAGTGCATGCATGTACATATAGGTCTCTTGACCTTTATAAATGAGGCATTTACTATTTGAATAATTGAGAAATCTTATTCAATACATTTACATTTACAGCTACATTTCATGTTACTTATTTGGTATTTACATGTGGTATTTAATTTTGGCAAGTATGTTTCTCCACTGAGCTTGTGGTTTTGCTCACCCCAAATATTTAAACATTTTAGATGGAGGAGCTGACGTGGTGGAACATAAGAAAGATGCTTAGCACAATTTTCTTTTTCATTAAGACTTTATAATTATTACTAAATTTCTTTGTTAGACTTGTTAACTTATAAAATTTATTTCAAGCATTACATTTGAATTTTTTTTTACTTGTCAAGTTGGGATTTTGGTTTACTAAATTTTATTTACTTTAAGCTTCCGCTAAAAATGACATATTTATTTTAATATGATATTTTTAAATAGTTAGAAATTTAGGATGTGACACATCAGCGGAAATAAAATAAGCCCACGGCCTAGTCCAACAGGTCGTCATCTATGTACATCTGCTCAAGACCTTGAAGAAGCTCTACAGCTTGCACAACACACCACATACTCAATCCTCACGTTGGTCTCTAATCTTTCAGGTTGGTCTCTTTTATCTTGAAAATTGTTCACGTTGTGGGATCCCCACGACACACTTATGATATGCACCCCAAAAGAGCTCAAAGGGGACAATTTTTCCGAACCCCAAAAATAGTGCAGAGAACGATTTTCCGAACACTGACAGAGTGGTGGGGACGATTTTTCCGAACCCCGAATAAAATACTGAGAACGATTTTTCCGAACCCAGAATAAAGTGTCGGGAATAATTTTTCCAAACCCTGACAGAGATGCATATATAGTGGCCGCACACACCATTAGTATCTTATTAATTTTGGGAAAAATACTTTTCATGATTATGAATGGTATGCAACCATGGCAATTAATTATGCATCATAAACCATTTACGACATCATTATCACATTTAATCACAATAAAATAACAACTTAACTTCAATTCACACAGATACACTTCTGGAATAACAACTCCACCCCAGTCACATAGATTCATTTATAAAATAACCACTTCACCTTGGATCATACGGATCCCTTTTTAGGATAACAACTTCATCTCGGATCACATAGATCCCTTTTAACCAATATTTTCTCAAATCATACTGATATATTTTCAACAGTTTCCAATTACACGTATATAGAACAATGATATTATTTCAAATCACATAAATTTACAACGTGTATCACTAATTAACCCCAAATAATTCATAACGTAATTAAACTAATCATAAATAATTCATGACATAATTATCACATATTAATTACAAATAAATTACACACAACATGTTTATGCATTGTAGTTGGACTTATACTTACCTGGACTCCGACAATAGTAACACTATAGACCCGTGAAGATTCGTAACTAATTCCTTCCTTCCCGTTCCGTCACACCTTTTTCCCTTTCTCTTCCTTCTTTTCCCCTTTTTTTTGGCTCGATTGAATCTGGGTGTGAGGTAATCACCTCCTCAACATCCATACACATATATATAGGTAGATGGTGGGGGTTGAGTGGCCGACAACCCAATCAACTAAATAATTTTTTTATTATTATTAAAAAAATTCAAATTTGGCTGCCAATCCACTTAATTAGTCTAATCATTAATAATATTATATATATATACATATATATTTTAATAAAAAAAATCACGGCTGCAATAGCCATGCATACAAATTTCAAATTTGGCTGCCAATCCAACATGTAACCTCAATGTTGACAGCACTTTTGACTTTTTTTATAATATTATTATTATATTATTATTATTATTAATAATAAGTATACCATTTGCTACGTGTGCCTCTTTCAACCATGTAATTTATGTGTTGCCACTCACCTCCACATATTTATTGTCATCATTTTATCACGGATGTCTCAAATAAAATATAAAAATAAATAAAATGCAGAAATAATTGTCACATAATTGGCACATTATTGTCACGTAATTGCCACATAATTATCACAAAATTATAAAATACACATAACACAAATTAAATTATATTGGCACACGAGTAGTGAGAAGCTCGATTATTACATCCTCCCCACCTTATAAAAATTTCGTCCTCGAAATTTACTTACCTGAAGAGTTCTGGATACTTAGCCATCATCTCATCCCCTCTTTCCCAAGTAGCCTCCTCAACTAATTGATTCCTTCATAACACCTTCACTAATGGTATTTCTTTATTTCTGAGCTTCTTCACTTCTTGCTGCAAGATCTCAACTGGTATTTCCTCATAACTCAATTCTTCTTTCAATTCAGCTGATTCCTGCCTGAGAATATGAGATAGATTCGGAACATACTTCCTCAACATAGACACATGAAACACATCATGTACCCTAGACATCGATGCTGGTAACTCCAACTTATAGGCAACACTTCAAACTCTCCCAATAATAGTGAACGGACCAACATATCTTGGACTAAGTTTCTCTTTCTTTCTAAATCGCATTATTCACTTCATTGGAGATGCTTTCAAAAATACCTGATCACCCACTTCAAATTCCAACTCTCTTCTTCTTTTGTCTGCATAACTCTTCTGTCGATCCTGAGCAATTTTCATCTTTTCTCGAATACGGGTAACAGCTTCTGACATTTCACGAATCAAGTCTGGACCCAAAAGTTTCCTCTCTCCAATTTCATCCCAATGTACTGGAGATCTACACTTTCTCCCGTAGAGTGCTTCATATGGTGCCATTCCGATAGTGAACTGGTAACTGTTGTTGCATGAGAACTCTATCAGAGGCACAAATTTACTCCACTGACCCTGAAAATCTAACGCACATGCTCTAAGCATATCCTCCAAAATATGTATCGTATGCTCTGATTGACCATCTGTCTGTGGATGGAATGCAGTGCTGAAAGATAATTGTGTCCCCAACGCCTTATGCAAACTCTTCCAGAAAGCAGAAAAGAATTTTATATCTCTGTCTGATACAATGGTAAGTGGTACTCCATGGAGTCTGAAAATCTCTTGAATATACAACTGTGCATAACGATCCATAGAATACGTAGAGCAAATAGGAAGAAAATGAGCTGACTTAGTCAATCGATCCACGATAACCCAAATAGAATCGTGACCTTTCACTGACTTCGGTAGCCCGATGACAAAATTCATAGTAATATTCTCCCACTTCCACTCTGGAATTAATAGAGGCTGCAAAGTTCCTGCTGGTCTTTGATGCTCGACTTTGACTTGCTGACAAGTCAAATATTGCTTCACATATTGTGCAACATCTCTCTTCATCCCTGGCCACCAATAATATGACTTCAAATCTCTATACATCTTTGTAGTTTCTGGATGTACAGAGTATGGTGTTGAATGAGCTTCCGCCATCACTTCTTTCCAAATGTCATTCACTTCAGGTAAACATAATCGACCTCTATAACGAATCACGCTATCAGCTCCTAATTGGAAGTCAGAAGACTTTCCAGAGCTGATATTATTTCTTATCTTGTTAAATAATTTATCTGCCTCTTGTCCTTATCGAATCTTATCCATCAAAGTTGGTCGAAGTGACAAAGCTGCCATCTTTGCTTCCAACGATCCTTTCTGAATAATCTCCACACCTATCATTTGTAAATCAAGCAACTCTGGTTTCTGTTTTAGGGTCATAGCAGCTACACTCTGTATTGCCTTTTAGCTCAATGCATCAGCAACTACATTGGCTTTGCCCGGATGATAATTGATAACACAATCGTAATCCTTCACCAATTCCAACCATCTTCTCTGCCTCATGTTTAACTCTTTCTGAGTGAAGAAGTACTTCAAACTTTTATGATCAGTATAGATTTCACAACGTTCCCCATACAGATAATGCCTCCAAATCTTGAGTGCAAATACAACCGCGGCTAACTCCAAATCATGTGTTGGGTAGTTCTTCTCGTATTCACTTAACTGTCTGGATGCATATGCTATCACTTTTTCATTTTGTATCAGTACACATCCAAGACCATTCTTTGAAGCATCACTATAAACCTTGAAGTTTCCTGTCTCCGTAGGAATAGTTAAGATAGGTGATGATGTCAACCGTCTCTTCAATTCTTGAAAACTTTATTCACATGCCTCCGTCCATGTGAACTTCACATTCTTCCTGATCAACTTGTTAATGGTGAAGCGATCTTAGAAAATCCTTCAACAAATCTTTGATAATATCCAGCCAATCCAAGAAAGCTATGAACCTTAGTGGGATTTGAGGGTTTTGGCCAATCATGGTTTGCTTTAACTTTACTTGGATCCACCGAAATTCCTTCTCCCGATACCATAAGACCCAAGAAAATAACTCGGTCCAACCAAAACTCACACTTCTTGAACTTCGCATATAACTACTTCTCTTTCAGAATCTTCAACACCTTTCTCAAGTGTAGAGCATGATCCTCCTTATCAAAATATCGTCGAAAAACACAATCACAAACTTATTGAGGAGTTCCTGAAATACTCTATTCATCAAATCCATAAATGCTGCAGGAGCATTCGTCAAACCGAACGGCATCACCAAAAACTCATAATGTCCATACCTCGTACTGAATGCAGTCTTCGAAATATCATCATCCTTAATCTTCAACTGATGATATCCCGACCGCAAATCAATTTTTGAAAAGATAGCTGCACCCTGTAGTTGATCGAATAGATCATCAATGCGAGGTAATGGATACTTATTCTTGACTGTAACTTTGTTGAGCTCTCGGTAATCGATGCACATCCTCAATGTGCCATCCTTCTTACAAACGAAAAGAATTGGTGCTCCCCAAGGTGAGAAACTAGGTCAGATAAATCCTTTGTCTAGCAACTCTTGTAATTGTATCTTCAATTCCTTCAGTTTAGCTGGTGTCGTTCTGTATGGCACTTTAGATATAGGAGCAGTTCCCGGTTGCAGCTCAATAACAAACTCTATTTCCCAGTCTGGTGGTAAACCTGGAAGATCATCTGGAAACACCTCTGGGTATTCCCGAACTACTGGTACATCACCGAGAACTGGACATTGCTGTCCCTCAACACTCATCACACTCACTAAATAACCCTCACAACCACTTTCCAAAAACCGCTGTGTTTTTGCTGCTGATATCACAGGAAATCTGAAGTTCTTTTTAATCCCAACAAAAGTGAATGGTTCTCCCTTCAATGGCTGAAAAGTAATACTCTTCTTCTGACAATCTATTGTAGCACCGTACTTTAACAGTCAATCCATACCCAATATAATATCATAATCATTCATATTTAACACAATTAAGTCAGCGAGGAGTTGTCTTTCTTCAATAGAAATAACACAACCTCGAAAAAGTTGATTAGTTTGTTTTGATTCACCAGAAGGTATCATCACCTCATAATTAGCTTCTATCAAGTTAGATGTTCCACCCAACTTCCTCACATACTCAGTGGATACAAATGAATGTGTTGCTCCAGAATCAAATAGCACATAGGTAGAAGTGCCAAAAATAGAAAAATTACCCGCGACAACTGAGGGGTTCGCATCTGTCTTCTCCCACGTCAAAGTGTATACTCTTGCTGGAACTCTCACCTGTTGTCCTTGCTTCCCTTTCTTAGGACAAGTAATAGTCATATGTCCTTTCTCCCCGCATGTGTAACACATTCTCGGAGGAATGTGACACTCTCCACCATGTGGTCTAAAACAATTAGGACATATTGGTAGTGGTGGCGCTGGTGGCACTTTACCCTGATCGAATTTGGGACGCTTGTTTGGTTCTCCTTGTCCTTGTCCTTGCTCCACCTGAATATTTGATTTCGGTCTCTAAAATGGCATCGACCTCCTATCATTTCTCCCAAACTGCTGCACTGGTTTCTGTTGAAATTAACGTCTGATAGCCTGCGCTTGTCTGATCCTTATCTCCGCTTGTTCAGCAATCTGGGCCCTTTCTGTAACTTGTAAGTATGTTGCTCCATGCAGTCCCGCCATACTCACATCTTTGAAAAGCTCTGGCCTTAAGCCTTCCACGAACCTCTCCACTTTCAATGCTACCGTACTCACCATATGTTCTGCAAACCTTGACAACAACTCAAACTTACGAAGATAATATGTGACTGACATACCACCATGCTTCAACTGTATGAATTCATTCATATTCATCATCCTCACTGGTGCCGTAAAGTACTTATTTCTGAAAAGTTCTTTAAACTTTTCCCATGTCATAGTTGTGACATCCTCGATACTTTTAATGGTATCCCACCAGTGGCCTGCACTTTCTCGTAGCATAAAAGAAGCACACAGCACTCTGTCCCCATCTAGAATTCTACTGTATTAAAACATGTTTTCCACCGTACGTAACCAGTCCTCTGTATCTGTGGGGTCTGCTGCATCCTCTAATATCGGAGGGTTCAGCTTTCGAAACCTCTCACAAACCATTTCCACACATTCTACTTGACATCTATTTTGATTAGCATTAACCTCTGGTTGTCCACCCATGTCTCTTTGTTGAATTAGTTGTTGTATCTGCTGGGACTGGCATTTTATTAATTCCATCAGTCGAGTAATCACCGCATCACGATTATTTTCTTCAGTAAGTGCTGCTTGCTCAGCAGTTCTATCACTTTCAGAACTTTCACCCGTAGTCCTTACCATTTTGTTTACTAACTACGAGTCCTACATCACATGGCCAATATAATTTATAAAACACATAACAACACAAAAGGAAAATAACACTTACATGCAAAACTGCTCTCCCAAGGAATGAGTTCATGTATATAGACTGTCTGCAGGACCTAAACTGTGCTCTGATACCACTCTGTCACGACCCACCTACATAACTTATAATTTAAATACTAATTAACATAAATATCAATATTATAAAAATCTGCATATTTTTTTTATATAATATATTTATTAACCAAACTGCCACACCAGTTCAACATACGTAACTGGTTTCTGACACTACTTCAAACCACCCAACATGTGACAATACTTATTATATTATATAACAAAACATCAGCGAAAACAAAATAAGCCCACGGCCTAGTCCAACAGGTCGTCATCTATGTACATTTGCTCAAGACCTTGAAGAAGCTCCACAGCTTGCACAACACACCACATACTCAATCATCAACATGCTCACCTATAATGCATAAACTAGTGAGATAAAAATCTCAGTAAATAGAAATCATGCATGTTAGTGTATGAAAATGCATTTATTTTCTAATCTTTCTGGTTGGTCTCTTTTATCTTGAAAACTGTTCATGTTGCGGGATCCCCACGACACACTTATGATATGCACCCCAAAAGAGTTCAATGGGGATGATTTTTCAGAACCTCGAAAATAGTGCAGAGAATGATTTTTTCGAACCCTGGCAGAGTGGTGAGGATGATTTTTCTGAACCCCGAATAAAGTACTGAGAATGATTTTTCCGAACCCAGAATAAAGTGTCGGGAATAATTTTTTCGAACCCTGACAGAGATGCATATATAGTGGCCACATACTATTAGTATCTTATTAATTTTGGGGAAAACACTTTTCATGAGTATGCATGGTATGCAACCATGACAATTAATTATGCATCATAAACCATTTACGACATCATTATCACATTTAATCACAATAAAACAACAACTTAACTTCAATTCACATAGATCCACTTCTGGAATAACAACCCCACCTCAGTCACATAGATTCATTTATAAAATAACCACTTCACCTTGGATCACACGGATCCCTTTTTAGGATAACAACTTCATCTCGGATCACATAGATCCTTTTTAACCAATATCTTCTCAAATCATACTGATATATTTTCAACAGTTTCCAATTATACAGGTCTATATAGAGCAATGATATTATTTCAAATCACATAAATTTACAACTTGTATCACTAATTAACCCCAAATAATTCATAACGTAATTAAACTAATCACAAATAATTCATGATATAATTATCACATATTAATTATAAATAAATTATACACAACATGCTTATGCATTGTAGTTGGACTTCTACTTACCTGGACTCCGATAATAGTAACACTATAGACCCGTGAAGATTCGTAACTAATTCCTTTCTTCCCGTTCTGGCACACCTTTTCCCCTTTCTCTTCCTTCTTTTCCCTTTTTTTGGCTCGATTGAATCTGGGTGTGAGGTAATCACCTCCTCAATATCCATACACATTTATATAGGTAGATGGTGGGGGTTGAGTGGCCGACAACCCAATCAACTAAATAATTTTTTTTATTATTATTAAAAAAATTCACGGCTGCCATGCATGCCAATTTCAAATTTGGCTGCCAATCCACTTAATTAGTTTAATCATTAATAATATTATATATATATATATATAATATATTTTAATAAAAATTACGGCTGCAATAGCCATGCATACAAATTTCAAATTTGGCTGTCAATCCAACATGTAACCTCAATGTTGACAGCACTTTTGACTTTTTTTTTATAATATTATTATTATATTATTATTAATAATAATAAGTATACCATTAGCTACGTGTGCCTCTTTCAACCATGTAATTTATGTGTTGCCACTCACCTCCACATATTTATTGTTATCATTTTATCATGAATGTCTCAAATAAAATATAAAAATAAATAAAATGTAGAAATAATTATCACATAATTGCCACATTATTATCACGTAATTGCCACATAATTATCACATAATTCTAAAATGCACATAACACAAATTAAATTATATTGGCACACGAGTAGTGAGAAGCTCGATTATTACAATCCTAAATTTAGCTTAGTAATATTAAATCTTAGCCTTTCATTAGTTATTGTAACATCTCATCTCTTGATTGTGATTACCAATTTTTAACAATATCTCATCCATTTTTTTTTATTTTATCTCATCCATTCATTTTCTTGGCCTCCCATAATATATATATATATATATATATATATATATATATATATATGTCAATTGATTATTTATATATTTAAGTAATTTTATTTTTTTACGTGAATTCATAATATCATTTGAACAATCTTTATTTATATTGTTATAATATTTTATTTATTTTATATATTTTTTATTTTATTGTCTTTTTATATATCTAAATTATTTTCTAAATTTTTTTTAAAGGTAAATTATTTTTTATTATATGAATTCATATATCTAAATTATTAATTGAAATTTATTGTCAAAAGTAATATATTTTGTTTTGTTTTTAACGTGAATACATTTACACAATCTTTATCTTTATTATTTTAATATTTTATTTATTTTGTATACTATTAATTTCATTATCCAAAATATTTTCTAATGTTAAAAACTTATTAAATAATAGATTTTATATTATATTTAATTAATAATAGTATACTAATTTTTAATAAAATATTAATTTAAAATGAGATGGGTACGAATACGGGTAATTAATATTTAAACGGATATGAGTATGAGTATCCCAAAATAAGCGGGTACCTTACTCATTGCCATCTTTATTTCTACATTTTTCTATAAAATTTATGCAATGTGCTATAAATAATTACTCCACATTTTTAGGTAAAAATTATTATTGGACCGGAGGTAGTATATATATATATATATGTATATACATACATAATACATTTAAAATAATATTTTAATCATTTTTTTTCAAATTATTTAAATAAATTACAAACCCTTTAAATAATTTAACCAATTTTCAAATATCTTATCTTATCTCAAAAAATTACAATGTGATAATCCTTCCGTCTACTTTAAGGCAATGTTTGTTTACGGGTTTCAAATCTAGGTTTTGATTTTCAAAACCCATATCCAGATTTTAAAAACCACCTCTATATAACTACTATATTCTCTCTACTCAATTAATTCACTTTCTTTCTTTATCTCTCCTCTCTCATTTAACTTTTTAAATAAAGGGTTCATTACTAATAGGTACAATTTATGTACATACACAAGGTAAATTATATTACTGATGAATATAAATTGAATGCATAAAGTGGAGATCGAGTCAAGTTAGTTATCTCCCATGTGATAATTAATCAATTTGCGCACCCAATTTGTTTGTATACCCAATTTGAATACCCATACTGCATACCCGCTCTCCATATCCCTTTCGATTCCAGAGAGAGAAGGAAGAGAAATAAGGTCTGCATACCCTTTCTGTATCCCATTACAACAAACAACAAACATTGAATCCAATCTGCATACTCCTTTTTGAATACTCATCGACAAAAGAACTGTGTTCCATTCTAACGTCGATGAAAGAATTATATCCCATTTTGCATACCCGTTCTGCATATTCATTCTGCATACCCATTTTTCAATTGGTGTGCACATAACAGGAGTTTTATATTTTGTTCGTATATCGTAAATTTCTACACTTTGACTTTGATGTATATTCACTTTAGAGGGAGAAATCGTGAAATAGATTGATTCTTGTGGAGAGAGTACTAGAATATAGGGAATTAAATAATCACGTATACATGATTTTTTGCCTAACTAATTATGAATTATGTATTCAACTAGTTATATATGAAGGGTTAATCGGGACATTACATTATATATTTTTGTATCTGATACTAATGTAATATACACTTTGTATCTAGTTGTAATATTAGTCTATATTTTGTACCTATAAGTAATAATTCCTTAAATAAAGTAATACATTGATATGACATAAAATTAAAACCTATCATGCTCAAAACCCAAAACAAACATAGAACACACTATTCATGGTTTTAAAACCCCACAAATAATTTTTTTCATGAGAATTAATGAGTTTTTTTATATGTAGTGGGTACTTGTATTTGTAGTGAATAGTGAGTTATATGTGGGACAATTTTACTTAAAGAAGAAAATTGATATATTTGGAGTGAACGCCCAAACTAATAAAATAAGAACCTTTAGGATCGACGGAGGGGGGATATGTAAAAAAAATAAAAAAATTAATTAATTAAACATCAACCATGTCCGTGCAACACACGGGTTATGATTGCTAATAATATTTAAAGGGGTAGTTAAGGAGAAATAAATAATATTTTAATATATAGTGGGTAGGTGTATTAGTATAGTGTGTGAGTCCATAGAGATATATTAATTATTTTGTGTGAGTCCCATATACTAAAAAGGGAAATGCACCTCTTCTGTTGGGACGGGCGAAATGATAAAATGCACTCCTTGTTGTGGGATGGAAAAAGTACTAATTTTAATCCTCTAACATTTTAATCTTTTTTTTTAATTTGCTTCAATTTTGGTTTCATAACTATTTTGAAGATTAATTTTATCATTTTTAAAAAAAATTCAAATTTGATATGATCTTCAAGTCCTAAAACGTTGACAAAATATGTTGCAAAAGAAAAAAAAATAAAAAAACTAAATTTACAATATTATAATGGATTCAAATTGAATATAAATATATGTAATTATTAAACTAATGTTTGTATTATTTAAAGTTACAAGATCAAAATTTTAAAATAAATTAATATTGAACGTGATGAACAAATTAATTCTCAGATTAGGACTATAAATTCCAATCTTTTAATTTGGATTGAGTTTTTTTTTCTCATATGACCTTTTAGTTTATAGATAAATTTAGTGCCATTAGTTTTTAAGATTATATTTTATTATCATTTTTAGCATCATAACTTCTAAGATTTTCAGTCAACTCAAATTGTAAAAACTATGCAATTCTTTTCTATTTTTCAAATTTTATATATGTAGCAAAATTATATGCAAAGAGAATTAAATAGAAAAACCGTAAAAGAAGACTTTGGTTGTGTAATATTATAGTAAAAGAAATTATAAAGAAATGCCAAAAACTCACCTTGAGCCATTTATCATGATCATTTCATTAGTATTTTGGTTTTCTTTTTTCTTTTTTCTTTTTTTCTTTTTTTTTCTTTCTTCTTTTTTTTTATGCAAGGGACATATACATCAATGTGTGATTCTTCTAAATATGGACATTAATTGTGTGATTATCTTCTCAATATTGACTCAACAATGTCCTTCAATGAAATCTATTAGGCACAAATTCTTGTTGTCTACTTTCACATGTTGTTATCAATCTTAGAATTTGAAAAAAAAATATTAAATAACACATGCAAAGCTGCACCAATATAACATATGGTAGCGCGGGCTCAATAGAAACAACAAGTCATCATGACTTTCATACCTCCAAAGTAGGACCAATATAGTAACTGAACATGTATACTGTATAGGAAGCGTTTTTTCACAATATAAGTTGTGTGCTTGGCCCTTAACAATTAATCACACATTTCTAAATAGTTCTATATATATATATATATATATATATATATATTACTAAAAACTTTATATTTCACATAATAATTTTTAAAATTTAAAATTTAACTATAACAATTTTAATTTTACTAAATGGGTGCCAAAAAAAATACTCTCTTCATCCCGTTAAAACGTTTATGTTTGTTTTTTGCACGGGGACTAAGAAATATAATATTTTAAAATGTATTGAGGTGAGAGATATAATATTTTAAGACAAAGACTACCTTGGAACCATTTTTTTTCAAATTCATGAGGCCGGATCTTAAATGGGTTGGGAGTAAGATTATATACGAATCAAATAATTTGTATTCGATTCAGTATTTGAATTCGAATATTGATATTCGAATTCGAATAATTATTTTGATTCGATTAATATTCGAATCGAATATGATATATAAAATATTCGAATCGAATATTCGCGAATATATTTGAATAATTATATATTATTAATATATTAATTATGTATTATTATTAAATTAATTTATAAATAAATATATATATATATATATATATTAAATATAATATTTTATTTTATAAATATAAATACATATATATTACCTAATTTATTATACTCTCTTAAAAATGAGGAATAAAAAATATATTTTTTTAGTTTCTTTGTATATATGATGGGAATTATTTAATTATAATTTTCATGGTAGAATTGTAATTAGTGATTTTTTTAATTAAAATTAATTAATAGTACAAGAAATTAAAAAAATGTTATAAAGTAAATTTTTTTATTTATAATAAAAAATAAATACTATTTTTTTAAAGTAAAATATAAATTTATAATTTCGAATCGAATTCGAATATTAATTTCGAATGATCAAATTCAAATACTCGAATATGTTCGAATAGTTCATTTATTACTTTCAAATCGAATACGAATCTGATTTCGAATTCGATTAATAATCGAATACGAATACGAATATTCGAATATTTAATCAAACACCTTTCAAATGCCTTAGTATTCGATTCGTTTACAACCCTAGCTGGGAGAATATGGGTTAGCCTATACTTTTATTTTTTATAAAAAAAATTGGGTCAAAATACAGAACCCGTTAATTGAGGGTTTCTTTCATCTTCTTTTTACTCTAATCTGCAATTCTACTTACGTCACTCTTCAACTACGATTCTCACATCACTCTTCAATCACGATTCATGCAAATATTAACATTGGGGCGGATGTTGCGACGACTTTTAGAACACAAATTTCGCGCCCAACTCCACCGGGAGTTCACCGGAAAGCTGATTCTCCATTAGCTGTAAGCTTTTCATCCTATTTAGGGAATATCTAATTTCGATAAATTTCGAGTGAGTTTATTGGTCGAAGCACAAAAAAACTCAAGATTTGTTAAATTAGAAAATCCTAAAGGTATTCTCCCTTTAATTCATTTTGATAAAGCTCAAGTTGCCATAGTTTACGAAGCTTGGTAATCCTGAAATCCGACCAGTGAGATAATATTGAGATAATTCCAAATCGTGGTTATGGATTGTGCATTGAGAATTAAAGTCGAATGGATATGGGTTGTGCATTGTATTGACTGGGATACAAGATTTACAAATCATATACCTGAATTATAAATTAATTTTTAGTTTAAGTTTTGATATTTTCATGCTTTATTGACTGCCGTCTCATTGAAGTGTTTCTATTGTGTAATTGTTTAAGAGTTATTGTTTTCTTCTTTGTTGTAATGAGATTGGTTGTGAGAGTCATATGTGCAAGTTGGCTTTACTCATGTTTTACTTTTAGTTTTGATCTTAGATATATGATTGAAACTTTGTTATAGGTATACGAAGTTGCAGTTAATATTTCTTCATTAAGGACTTTAAATCTTGGGGAGGGTTTTGAATGGGGAATAGTGAAGATGCATGGTTTATTGTTATTGTTTTTTCTCAAAATCCCATCGTAAATTAAGCCTTTGCATGTCTATCAGAAATTGTTTCTGATTCTTGTTTGATTAATTCATTAGGGAACTGAATGATCTAATGGAGACAAGAGATGAGAAGAAGAAGTATATCAGTAATATATCCAAATTCTATGAAGCCCCCCTTGTATACAATATTGAAGACGTTTGACCACACGGAGGAATCAAGAAATTAAGATTTACTGAGCATGCCAACTTCCTCTCAAGCAATGCACTCAAATCCATTGTTTTGAAATCATAGCCAACACTTTTGAAACTTGCATAGATGAATCCATCTTCTGGGGTCACATGAATTGTTGACACTGCACCCCTTTTGATTACATTCATTGACCCACAGGGGTGAGTTTTTGAATTTGGTGTGTTATAATTATTCTTATAATCGTGGTTACTCATACAACAATGAACACGGATTTGAATGTAAATATTATGGAGTGTTTTGAAATGGGGAATAGTGGAGATACATAGTGGAGTTGTAGGCGGAGGTGGATTTTTTTTAAGGAAAATTGTATATTGTTCTTTTTCAATATCTTATAGGTTTTTAATTAATTGGATTATTCTTTATAACTTTTATGTTGATTTTTTTAAATTATGACCCTTATGTTGATTTGTTTAAGTTTTGTTTTGTTTGAGACTCTAGAATATGTATTATGTTACTCTTTGGAATTAATTAGGTTATTTTTTGGAATTAATTAGATCACTCTTTCACACTTTGAAATTTATTGGACCACTTTTTTTATTTGAGACTCTTGAATATGTATAGGTTACTCTTTGAAATTAATTAGGTCACTCTTTGGAATTAATTAGATCACTCTTAAATTTATTGGACCACTCTTTGATTTGAGACTATTACGGCTCGTTTGATAGACAAGATAAGATAAGAAGGTATATATTAGAATTGAGATTTAAATTGAAATAAGGATTCATATTATGAAAAATAAAAATTATTTGATATGTTGTATTAAAATTGATATAATAAAAAGACGCCCGCTATCCACACACAATATTTTACCATATACACTCATACTCAATATACTTACTTAAATTATATATACACCTTCCCTATATTTACAATTATACCCTTCAGTCTCTCATTTAAAACTAAAAATTAATTTATAAACCCACCGCATCCACCCACCTCTAAAAAAGAAAGAAAAGAACGAAAAAGAAAGAAGGAAGTGCAGATCTCATCATTCCGAAGCGAAAAAGAAAGGAAAAAAGAAGAGGAGAATATTTCCGGGGCGTGGTTGCTGGAGTAAAATAGTACTTACTAGTGATCGGAGCGGCGATTCGTACCCAACCCCATTAATTTTATTAACTATAGTCATTATTGAAGAACCCAAATTAGTACTCCTCTTGGCCATAGACATTAAAATAATTTGGATTCGTTTTCAATTTAGGTTTCTCAGATTTTGGAATCTGCAATTTGAGAATCGTAGTTTGAAAATCGACCCTGGTCTGCCGATGTTTCCGGCACTATTCTACCACTAGTGGTCGATTTCTTTTGGTACGATCGACCATTCATGGTCGATTTTTTTTAATCATTTGGTGGCGGTCGATGATAATAATGATGGTCGACAACTCTGTAAAAAATCGACGGGTGATGGTTGACGTTCTCTCAAAGATGTTGACCATTGATGGACGATGGCTATTGCAGGTACGTACAGTCCAATGATCACACTGGAGAGTCAAAAAATGCGTGAAAATTTGAGCAAAGTGGTCTTTGTTCTAGGCGAAGTCTTTTTCTCTTGTTGGATCAACCCATCAACAATCAGTTCAACAATGGCTAAGGGTTAGGGCAGCATTCCACTATCGGTTCAACAATGGCTTGATACACATCTTTATCTTAGATATATAATAGCCGATATCCCCATTTTTATTCCCAATCCTGCCACCAACAACGCTTATGCCCTTTGGTATCAAACTCGCCCTTGCCTCTACGGGATCAACTACTACAACTATAAAGCACCAAAGGTAAGCAGTTCCCAGTCGAAAGGAAACAGTAGCTACATCCGCTTAGCAACAGTTGGAACGGAAGCAATAACGTTCAGGCTTCCCAACTAGCCACGAGGCTTGTTCCAAGATTGTTTAAATTGCTTCCAACTCATTGAATTTGAAAAAGAAAAAGCGAATCAATCAGAATTGAGATAGGGAGTCAAGGCGAAAGAGACAGATCTATTGATATCTGAAACCCCTTTGGTTCTGGTTATGAGGGTCCAGCCTGGTCTAGACCTTCTAGTTCGACTAGATCCACTTTTCTTCCTCCTAAAAAATGGGGGTAGGCCTCTTGTGTAGTCTATAGTTGTAGTCGAAACCTGTTGTTGTTGTGTCCAGGAGAGCCAGAAGGGTTTTGCAGTAGGTATTTGGCTATAATAATTATGTCAATGGCATGTCTTTATTGCTTTGTTTCCACCAGTGCTCAGCCTTGGTGCTTTGTTTGCAGCGGCCCGTTTCCCATTTCTTCTGAGCAAACTGCAAAGCTTTTGGGGTGCATTAGATATTCTTATTTTATTAAGGGTATTTTTTTACTTTTGTTCTTGAAAATTAATGGTGGTGTATGTGGTAAAATAATAGGTGTGGATAGCCAAGGCCTAATAAAAATGTGAAGTGTTTGGTAAGAGATAAAAGAATTAAGATAAATAATGAAATTACTTTTAGAACCCTTATTACTATTTTTAATTATAATGGTTACATGATGGAGTATTTAATAGTAGTTAATAGTTTTGTTAGGTATCAAATACTATAATACTACTTTTATATCCTTATCCTATCTAATTTGTTGTATATTTTTTATTATATCTTCTTTTAAATATTTTTATATTATATAAATTTAATTTTATCATCACATACTGTATATAATTAGTATTTGACCCGTGCATTGCACGGGAATAAGTTATCACAATGTTATTGAATTTTATTTAATAATTAGAATTCTATTTGAATTGAAATATATTATGTGTATGTAAATATTATTTTTTTTTATATTATTTAAATTCTACGTTATTATATTTGGAATTTTTAATATCTCAAACTTATAAGTTGTGATATGGTGATTGGAATACTTCATTCTTCCTACGAATGTTGTTACATTTACTGTGTTGTGTGTGGCTCCATGGAGATACATTGATTGTTTTGTGTATGCCTCATTTATCAAAAATAAAAAATATAACAATATTTACGAGACACCTTATTTAGTAAAATGTAACAACACTCATTGGACAATATATTCCCTTCGTACCACCCAATTTATATTAAAAATATATATTTTCTTCGTCCCACGAGTGTTGTCACATTTTATTAAATAATGCATCCTAAAAATATTGTTATATTTTTCTTTTGATAAATAATACCCACACAAAATAATTAATATACCTTTATGGAACAACGCACAACACTGATACAATTACCCACTATATTATACATTAAAATATTATATTATATTTTTCAGTCCACTACACATTAAACACATAGATATATAAAATGTATCCGAAAATACGTTTTCTATAGTATATAAAGTTCACAAAAAATATATACTTCCCCCATCCCGCAAATATTGTTATATCTCATATTTATTATGTATGACCAAGATTGATAAATAAAAAATATGACATTAATTTATAATTTAAAAATTAAACAAATGGCATAAATTGATAAAAGACAAAAATTAATTTATAATTTTCTATTAAAAATGGCATTAATTATAATTTAATAATTAAATAAATATATTCCCTTCATCCCACCCAATTTGTTTTTATCACAAAGAAGTTGAGAAAGATGAGAAATTGAGAAGAGATTTTGACTAAAATATTTGAGCAGGAAAAAGAAGTTGACCACATGTGCTTTTATATATATATATATATATATATATATATAGATATATAGATATATAGATATAGATTTTTTATAATAATAAATATATATATATATATATATATTTATTTATTGTGGACACATAAACACATATAAGTACGTACCCATCGTAATATATTTTTAAATTGGGTGTTTCATTTTAACAGTTACTACTTTTTTTTTTATGAGACCCACACAATTAAGTAATTAAAATATCTTAATGGGACGCCTCAGCCACATTAATACAACTATCCACTATACATTAAAATATTACTTATCTCACTTCAATATTCATTAAAATACTAAATCTCTTAATCCCCGTACAAAAAGCAACCCGTGTAAAAAATAAATATTACTATTAGAATGGGACGAATGAGATACATATGTATGAGGTTTTATATTGTGATGGTATGTATATTTAGTTTAGGTTTTTTATGTGTAATGAATTAAATAGTTTTTAGTTGAATCGACGTTATACGTATCCTTATTCTTTTTTCATGTATAGTAAATTAATGTAAATATAAAAAACCAACAATTTTAAAATTTTGTTTAGATTTATATTTCATTACGTAAATATATGTTATAATAATTTCAAATAATGTCTTAATTACTTAACTCTATCTTCAAATACAACCCAAATTTTTCAATAATTAATTCAAATTGAAATAAATTTCAACATATTAATTGAAAAAAAATATGCATACAAAAATATTGTCTTTAATTTTAATTATTTTGTTGGACATAAAATTATTAGGATTAAAATGATAGTAAAACAATTAAATTTATTTATTTAAGGAAATAAGAATAAAATGAGTGGTGAGAAATTGAAGAGAAATTGAGAAGAAGTGAGAAATTGAAGATATTTTGACCAAATTTTGAGCGAATAAAATATGTTGACTTTAGGTGTTATTATATATAATAATAATAATAATATAGATATAGATATAGATATAGATATAGATATTATAAACTATAAATATTTTTAAAATTTAAATGTTAAACATGATTTTTTTAAAAAATCAAATATATATATATATATATATATTTAATGTTATATTTTTTAAATTAATGTTTTAAATTTTGTTTAATTTATATAATTATTTTATTATTTACTGAAAATATTACGCTTGTTATATTACTTATTAAAAATTTTAATACTCTAAAATATAATTAAATATATATGTAATATTTTAATTTAAATACTTATTTTATTTTATGTGCAAGATAAGTACTTCCTCCATCCTCTTGAAACGTAATCGTTTGCTTTTTGCACGTGAATTAAGGAGTATAATAATTTAATATATTTTGAGGTGAGAGAAATAATTTTTTAAAGTGTAGTGAGTTGTTGTATTAGTGTTGTGTGTGGGGTCATAAGAGGTCACATCAATCTAAAAAAGGAAATGGATACTTTGTAATGGAATGAACAAAAATGGAAAAAATAGATACGTATCAAGGGGACGGAGGGAGTAAGTATTATGTGGATAAGTATTATGTATGTTAATATTAGGAGATATTATGAATAATTGAGTTTATTCGATAAAATGTATAAAAAGTAGTAATAATATATGATATAGTGTTTGATAAGTAATACTACTAATATTATGTGTAAGGCCAAAACTATTATACCCAATTATTAAAGTACAATTGGGTCAGTTTTGACCCGTTGACCCGGATACTTATACCATTTCTATCCAATGGGTTATTAGAATTTTGGAACCCTAATTTCATTCTTTCTTCATTTTCTCCCACCCCTATCTTCCACCTCTGCCGTCTTCATCTCCCAATTCTATTCTCATGTCAGCTCTCTCCTTCTCCTCTCCGTTCTCTTCTCACGGCGGCACGGCGGCGCATCTTTTCTCTCTGCTCTATTCTCACGGCTCTCCTTTCTATTCTCACGTCACCTCTCTCCCCCTCCTTCTTCTCTCCATTCTCTTCTCACGACGGTGCATCCTTCCTCGCCGCTCTATTCTCACGGCGCCTCTATCCCCAGCTCATTCTCTTCATTTTACGATGGCACATCCCTTCCTCTCCGATCTGCCTCGCTTCTCGCAGCAACTGTCCAAACGGTCTCCTCGTTGCAATGCCTCTACCTTTCCAAATGTCTTCTTTCTTCTGATTTTTCTATTAATTTTTTCATTGACATAAGAAATTTGGATTTTAATTTATTATTGTTATTGTTGGTGATTTGATTTTTAAAATTTGTATGTGTCTTTTTTTTATAGGCATACATGTAAATTTTTACTTAGGAAATCAAATGTGAAGAGTTCGAGTTTGAGAAATGGATTGATTTGATGGTGGAGCACGAGTTCTAATGGTGAAATTGAAGATTTTTCTTTGAAATAAAGATTATCAAACACTGTATATGATATTGAAAATATATGTATATCATTTTTTTCTTTAATGTATTTTTTAATTTTTGATATAAATGTATAAAGCATACATGTAGATGCGGAGATGCAGGAGCTTGGAGCACGAGTTATAATGTGGAATTGAAAATTTTTCTTAGAAATAAAGATTATCAAACACTGTATATGATATTGAAAATATATGTATATAATTTTTTTCTTTAATGATATAAATGTATAAAGCATACATGTAGATGCGTAGATGCAGGAGGTGTAGTGGTTCTGAGGGTGGAATTGAAGAGTTTTCTTTGGAATAAAGATATATCAAACACTATATATGATAATAAATGTATATCATTTTATTCTTTAAGGTATTTTTTAATTTTTGATATAAATGTATAGAGCATTTTCGTGCTATTTTAACGAGTGTATATTTTATTTAAAATAAATGTATATCTTATTATTATTTCATGTATTTATTAATTTTGAATATAGAGTATGAAACAACTTTTAATTCTTTATTAGTGACTGTATAAATTTTGATTAATTAGTGTATACATTATATAAGATAAATGTATTATTTTTATTTCTAAATGTATTTCTTAATTAATACGAATGATACATTTTATATTGTATTAGTTGCAATTCAATAATGTATATGTTATTCTTAATAAATGTATCATTTTTTAAAAAAACTATTAATATTGTATTTTTATAACATCAATTCATTTTTAGTTTGGCATTTTATTTTTATCACAAATCTTAGTCATAAATTTTAGTACAGAAAACAATATACATTTATGAAGACAAAGATATACACTAATGAACAAAAAATTATATAGTATGCAAATTTTACTAAACATTATTCACAAGCATAATCAAAATAAATTCAATTTCTATATTTCAGTTTCCATCTTGGTTTCAGTTTCCATCTTCGAGTGCTGATCTTCTTGAAGCGTGCCTCCTCTACTTCTTCCAGAATGGTATTGAGAATTGGTATAGGTGGAGAAAGGATTGTGTTATTGAACCTCTCACCTGCCCCACACAGCCACACATCTAACCTAAGTAAAATACTCCCTCTGTCCGCTTCTAAGGTATCAATTTCACTATTTCTGGTGTCTGCTTCAAATGTATCAATTTTCTCTATTTAGTAAAAAAAAGTACACAATATGACCCATCATTTCCCTCTAATACAACTACTCACTTTACATATAATAATAATACTCCTTAATCCACGTGCAAAAAGCAAATAAAGAGCTTAGAACTGTCCACGTGCAAAAAGCAAATGGATACCTTAGAACCAGACAGAGGGAGTACCTTTTTTTCAAAAGGAACACAGGGAGGAGAGAAAACACAAATTGAAATTACAAACAAAAACATAAAGTGAATGAGGAGAGAAATTACGAATATAAGAAAATAAAATTAAATGGAAGAAATACAAAACCCTAGAAATTACACAGATCTAGAAAAGCAAATATTTAAAATAGGGAGAATACCTTGGTGGACAATAGATGACTTGAAGAGGGCAGGTGGTGCGGAGGTTGAGATCTAAGAGGTCGGAGTTGGCGTGGAGGCGGCGCGGAGGAGACGGAGGTGGTGCGCGTTGAGATCGAGATCAGAGGCGGAGGAGTCGTAGTTGGTACAAAGGTTGAGATCGGAGGAACGGAGGCCAACGGTGGCAGTGGGAGGGAAAGGGTGAAGAAGAAGGAGTGGGAGAGAGAAAAGTGTAGGAGAATGACGTCATGAAGCGGGTTAATAGGAATTATATATTGATCCATTTCTTAAATTCTGACTCGTTGTGTACGCTAACAGTTGTGTACAATATGCCTACTCTATGTGTAATATGTAAATTTTTGTACATTAAATTTTTTTATTTAAAAATTAATTTTATTATTAAATTTATTTTGAATTTTTTTAGATGTGTCAATTACAGTTACGTGCTCACTAATTTTTTTATTTAATTTAATGTAATTTATTATTATTATTATTTTAATTTTAAGTTACTATTTTTTAAGAATGTTAACCATCGTAACTACCACGTACGTTTATAAAATATTAACACTGTGAATAATCACACCCAAATAATAAAATATACAATATATCTACTTTTGGTATTTGTTTAGTTTAGAGGGTAGATGTGTAATTTTATTCTATAATCTAGTTTTACTATACAATTTGAATTACTAATACTATGTCGGCTGCTATATAAGAAATGTGGGTGGAACAGAAATTTATAACGGGCCCAATCATTATTACCGGCCCCCTCATTAATATATTCTTTGGTACCAAACACCATATAAGGTAGTATAATAAATGTGAAATTGCCGTAATAATGGGTATCAAACTAGCCCTTAATATACATAGGTTACTCTTTGAATTAATTAGGTCACTCTTAAATTTTTTTTGATCACTCTTTGATTTGAGACTCTTAATATACATAGGTTACTCTTTGGAATTAAATTGATTACTCTTTGGAATTAATTAGATCACTCTTAAATTTATTGGGCAACTCTTTAATTTGAGACTCTTAATATACATAGGTTACTCTTTGAAATTAAATAGGTTACTCTTTGGAATTAATTAGGACACTCTTAAGTTTATTAGATCACTATTTGATTTGAGACTCTTAATATACGTATGTTACTCTTTTGGAATTAAATAGATCACTCTTTGGATTAATTAGGTCACTCTTAAGAGAGGATTTAACCGAGGATTTTAGAAAAAAACAATAGGGATATAGTGGCAAAATATACAAAAGGAAAGCACAATTACATTAATTGATTAAGCAAATGCAAGTTGAACTTCTTCTTCAGATGCATCTAATTTCTTCCTCTGTTGATGCTCTGCAATTTTATAATCAACCACTTTACGAAACAGAGTGGTATCCAATCCAACAAACGATTCACGCTTCCATAAACGACTGCTTGGACGCTTGCCATAAGTTTCACAATCTCTTTTCCATAAAATCCCTTTAATTTTCAATGCAGCTTCCTTAATGATATCATCATTCTGTTGTTTCTTGAACAAAGAAGAAAACATGCATGTTTTCTCATTGCAAATTGGGCTACGCACTTGTCCAAATACAGTGCAATCGACTTGAAATGATGCAAGAGCCAGGACTATGTCCTTCGATTGGTCAACTGTGCGGAATAGGAGGGCATTGAGTGCATTGATTAATTAATAATAATTCCAAAGATAGAAAGAGTGACACGAGGAAGTGAAAAATTAATAAACTTACAGTTGCCTTGAAGATATGCATATTTTCTTGAATAAGCACTGATTTATTTGATGATTGGTCGAGATAAGATTCAATGAGGAAAAGCAGGGAAACCCATTGATTCCTATTTAATGAATCTCCAACAAACACAATCCTTTTACCTCTTTTCTCCAACAATGCAGTGCCATTGAACATGCATCAATTAACTAGGCACTACCTAGTGACATTACAATTACCAAAGAATCTCTCATGAAAAACTAACCTAGGAAGATCGCACTTATGAGGCTGCCATCTCCCAACGGTTCACATCCTCTGCCAGCTTGAATGGAAGAACTTTATTATCAATCTCCACATCACAAGCCACTTATTTTTCCACTTGGGCATCCCTCAAATCGAACCCAAATATCTTATATTTATCTGTTTGGAACTAATCCCTTCATAATTGCCTCCTTCAAATCCTATCACCACCATCAACGGATAATTAAATTTCTACCTCAATAGACAAATCCAAGATAATACAAATTTACCGTGTATGGGAGAAATTAAACAAATATGTTGAATGGAATTTAATATATAATTTCATAGAATTTGAGAAAAAATATTGAATTGAATTTCTCTTCAATCTCTTCAATCAGAGGATGATTCCAAACTGCCTCTGATTAACAGTAGGATGTAGATGAACACATTCGATTCTGCAGAAAACTTTGAATAATAGCTAATTGCATTTTGGAGCAACATTAAGAATTTCACCATTACATCATTTATAGTTGAAGAGACTAAACCAGAATCAAATAGAGTAATATTGCAATATTAATGTTGAACATGACAAAAGAACATAAGCTTACAGTCCACAAGAGAAGAGTCTTATTTTCTTCTTACCCTAAAACCCTAATTGAGAGGGAGAGATAGAACCTTGAAAACCCTTTCATTGAAGACATCGGGATAGAGCTGAAGAGCGTTGGGTCCGGGTCCATCACTGAAAGCCCACGTCTTACAAACGGTCAATTGGCAATGAAAAGGGAGAGGAGGGTAGTGGCGGTGGAGAGAAAGAGAAAAGCCATTGTTTGATTTTTAGAGAAGGCATCGAAGAGGAAGAGAAGGGCGATGGCAGTGGAAAGAGGGAGAGAAATCATATTTTTATTTTCAGAGAAGGTAATCGAATTTAACCCATTTGAACCAAGTAATTCAATAATGTGGGAGAGGAAGATCCGATTCCACCAAATTTTGGTAGAACCAGCCCTACCCTAATGTCTCTCATATTTTAATGTATAGTGGGTGATTATATTAGTATAGTGTTGTGGGCCCATGAAGATACACATAAAAAGAAAATGTAAAGGGAAATGTAAACCTTTTTATGAGACATCCAAAATGGAAAGGTTATTGTGCGACGAAGTGAGTATAATTGGTATTCTTTTTTTTGTCGAAATTTCAAAGGTTGAAACTAAATCGCAATTTAAGTAAATGTCATGTTTTTTGTGCAATAAACTCAAAGATGACATAAAAACTAATGTGATAAAGGCCAACACCAAGTTAGCGATCGGGCACCGTTGACTGCCCGATGAGTATAATTGGCAACATACTTCAAAGGTAGTATTTTTTATTTTGCTAATCGTCAAAAGTTTTGACTAATTCTCAAATAAAGTAAAGGTTGAGACATTTTCAGCAATCAACCATTTTTGAAATAAAGACATAGTAGAATTATGTTGTATGTGTGAGACAAAACTAGTTAAAGCATAATTATAAATTATTATAAAACCATTCACTACAAACATATTTTAACTACTAACTCACCTGACTATTGGGGCTCCCCACTAAAGTGAATGAGGTTCGATTCCCTCTAGGAACGTTACAGATAAAAAAAATATATTTTAACTACCAATAAATATTTTTTACTCATCTTACAACTTTTAATAAACATTTTTTACTCATCTTACAACTTTTCTTATTTGAGTAAGTCTTGTGACAAGACTCTTGTGTGAGACCGTTTCACGTAAGGGCTTATGTGAGACGGATAAAAAATAATAATATCATTGACGAAAAGTGATACTCAATTGATGAAAAGTGATAACCGTGAGACGGATAAAAAGTAATAACATCATTGACGAAAAGTAATACTCAATCGATGAAAAGTGATAATTGTGAGATTGATAAAAAGTACTAGCTCCGTCCCATCGAAAGATTTTATTTTTCCCTTTTAGTAATTGAGCTCCACATATGACCCACCACTCACTACTAATACAATTACCCACTACACATAAAATAATAATACTCCTTAATTCACGTGCAAAAAGCAAACGTGGACTTTTTTCCGGGACGGAGGGAGTAATAACATCATTGACGAAAAGTGATACTTAAACGATGAAAAGTGATAATTGTGCAATGAATTATTTTATGAACAATTTATAGTATAAATAAAAAGTTATAACATTTTATAGCGAATATCTGTCTTACGTAAAGATTTACGTGAGGCGGTCTCACACAAGTCTTTGCCTTCTTATTTATCACAAGGGTAGGTCTTGCGTGAGACCGTCTCACGTGAGACCATTTTTTATTTTTTAAAATAGTTATCACTTTCGCTATAAATTATTGTCACTTTCGCTATAAAGTGTTATTATTTTTTATTTATACTATAAATTGTTCATGAAATAATATTATCACTTTTTATTATTTTATTATCACTTTCTTATATAAAAGTTATCACTTTCTGGCCGTCTCACGTAAGCCCTTGCGTGAGACGATCTCATACAAGTCTTTGCCTTATCACAAACATTTGTGTAAACCGATTTATATACGTTTATATGTAAACCCTGTTACTCTTTAGACACATAAATTGTTACCCTTTAAAATTAAAAAAAATTCTCTTCAAATTCTTGTAAACCCTGATTTTTCGATTACTTTTTAATACATGAAAAATTACTCTTTAAGTACATGAATTATTATTTTTATGTATAAAAATTACTATTCTTAATTTTTTTTATATAATAAGAGTAAATTTTAAAAATAGGATTTACCACTCCTTATTTAGGGTAGGTCTTGCGTGAGACCGTCTCACGTGAAACAATATTTCACTTTTTAAAATAGTTATCACTTTCGCTATAAAATGTTATCACTTTTTATTTATACTATAATTTGTTAATGAGAGCATTATCATTTTTCATAAATTTATTATCATTTTCCTTTATAAAAGTTATCACTTTCTAGCCATCTCACGTATGCCCTTACGTTAGACGGTCTCACATAAATTTTTACCCCTTATTTATATACCTATCACAGGGCGTACGTGAGACAGTCCCGACCCTTATTTATATCCCTATCACAAAATTAGTTTAAAACCATCATAGTACCCGTATAAACCACTAGTAAATCAATCCGAGGAACAGATGGAAATCATCGCTTATGTCACTAAACGGTCGTCATAACATTATTTTTCCCACCCCTCCCGACGAACCCTCCAAATTTCCCCAAAATGCCACTATTGTAGACTATATATACTGTCAGTTTCCCTTAGCCATTTTCCATTACTCTTGTGATATCTATAAGCTTAAGCCTAAATTTCTCAAGGATTGTTCTGAGGTAAGCGTTGGCTTATTATTAAGCTTTAGATGTGTAACGATATCTCTTTTCGAATTTGATTCTCCTCCACTCCTTGTTTCATCTCACTGTAGATTGGCATATGTTTGGGCAAATTTCCCCTGTAATGTGATTCTATGCTTTCGATTGGTCTCTTTTCACTTTGTTTAATTTAATTCAACATTTTTTGCTATTTCATTTGTAGAAATTTAGTCGTGGAATTAATTGAGTGGTTAGAATTTGGCCGAGATGGTACTCATCTTCAGCTTTAGAATCTGCATTTTTCTCTCTCTGTTTACATCGACTTCACTTCGTTGTTAACTTTCAATCTAGCCGCGGAGCAGTAGATAGTCTGCAATGGATGATGAGTCCACAACTCCATTAGGCATTAGTTCTGCTAGCTTATGGCCTCAAAGAGCTCGATATATATGTGTTATTATGTGTTTATGTGTGTGCTTTTTTATGGTTGATTTCTTATGTCAGTTGTTTATTGAGTACAGTTCTACCATAGTTCTTGCTTCATGGTCTTGAGTTTGTGGTTGAAACTTCATAGTATTGCTTTGATTTATGGTGTATGCTTTTTTGGATGTAATTAGTTTCGCTATAAATTTTTTTGAGCGGCAATTGTTGAAGTGTTTTGATTATAATTGTTTTAGTATCTTAAAACTTGACTTTGTTATGGAGTTCCAAATCTGATTATGAATTTAAGCGTAATACTGAGATGAAGATTTGATGTGTATCAATGTAACGTGACTGGATGTGTAGATTATAATCATTGGTTTATTTCTTATGTTTTCTTGCTGCAAATAACATGAGGTGCCCGTAAACTTTTACTGTTAATTGTTAAAGCTGGTTTTAAGTTGAAAAAAACCTGACTTCAGTTCTTTTCACCGAAATTCTGAGTGAAATCTTTGGTTTGGTTGTTCTTTGGCTTTTTACTGGTTTGGCTGGTTTTCAGTTTCATAAAAAATGTTGGTTATTCATTTGGTTTTCACAAAATGTTCCCCTCTACCTATTTCAATCTTCCTCACAGAAACAACATACTCCTCCTATGGGAGCCATGTTGCTGGAATTCTTAATTATTAAGCAGCTCAGTCCTTGCGGAGTTCGGATACAACATGGTTTTTGATATGAGATCCATCCAAAATGTTACATCTTGAAAGGGGATCTCACCCTAAGTGGACAACTTTTACTCATTTAGTTTGAAATATTTATCTTAAACTAGAGCGACACAGTGCACCTAAGATATTTTTTTAAGAAATTTTTAAATGTTATAACTAATCTTATAACCACAGTTATTATTTCTGAAATTTCTTACTTTATGATGTTTATCTTATAACCACAGTTATTATTTCTGAAATTGCTTACTTTATGATGTTTATATATTGTCATATGTCTGCATCTGTATCTAGATTATGGATCTTTTTAGAAGCATCCACGTATCCTAAATTAAGAAGTCAGATTTCTGGATCTAAGTACAAGCAACATAGGTTTCTAATCTTTTGGTTTATATCTTAAAAATGCTCTATTTATGGAACTTTCAATTCTTAATAACTGTCTGTCTCAGATAAAATGAGATAGTACTAAGTAGCTGTCATACAAAGTCCTTGCATACCTTTTCAAATGACCTTTTTATTTAGGTTTGGTTTCAGCTTCACTAGTCTCAGTGTCTCACTAAAACGGTGTGTCACTCAGAAAATAAGTATTGCGCAATGTCCCTTATGATGCAAGAACCCCAAAATACCCTTTCTACCTACAAAACCCTACGGACACGGCTCGCTAATTCTTTTTCACATTTCAGTTTCCACACTAGAGCAATGGAGAATCTAGACCAAGAAGATGATCAAATCGTAACCCCATGGGAGGTAGCAGCTGAAAAGGGCGGCAAAATTGACTATGACAAGCTAATCGTCAAATTTGGTTGCCAGCGTCTTGATCAATCCCTTCTCGATCGGATTACCCGCCTCACCGGACGGCCACCGCACGTCTTCCTCCGCCGCGGCGTCTTCTTTGCCCACAGAGATCTCACTGACGTCCTAGATGCCTACGAGAGGGGCGAAAAGTTTTATCTCTATACGGGCCGAGGTCCGTCTTCTGAGGCCTTGCATTTGGGTCATCTTGTGCCGTTCATGTTCACCAAGTAGTGCGATTTAACTGTGTTACTTTTTGATGACTACCAAATAATTTGAATATTGTGCATTTTGTATATGTAATTGCGATGCTATGCCGTTTGTTTTGTAGGTATCTTCAAGATGTATTCAAGGTTCCGCTAGTGATTCAACTGACTGATGATGAGAAGTGTATGTGGAAGAATTTGACTGTGGAGGAGTGTCAGAGACTTGCACGTGAAAATGCTAAAGATATAATTGCTTGTGGATTTGACATTTCTAGGACGTTCATTTTTTCTGACTTTGATTTTGTTGGAGGGTGAGTGGTTTGCATTGTTTAGTACCACAGATCTGTTTCTTCGTTCGCAATCTTGTCTCTGAATCTTGTCTGTCTGTAATGTGGACTTGTGCCAATGGTATCTGCTTGTTAACTCATGGGACATGTGCCAATGTATCTGCTTGTTAACTCATATATTAATGACTGATTAACTTGGGTAAGGGCTGCCTTTGGGAACGTGTGGCATGGTTGCTGTATGCGTTCATTTTAACCTATTTCAATGATTTCATTTCACCAGAGTAGGTTATATATACAAACATGACATCTTTAATGGTGTTTCTGTCATCTTTTTGGAAATACTTAAGATTCACTCTTTGTGGAATTTGATATGGATTTTAGGACTAATAGGCTTAGAATTCTCATGTCACTTGTCACTTGACTATTTCTTGTCCTTGTTTGCAGTTCCTTTTACAAAAACATGGTCAGGATTGCCAAGTGTGTCACATACAATAAGGTGATTAGTATACTAATGAATAGCTTAACAAGTTTATTGTATCTTGAGTCTGGAATAAATGACTTAGAGGTATGGCAGGTAGTTGGAATTTTTGGATTCAGTGGTGAGGATCACATTGGAAAAGTCAGCTTTCCGCCTGTTCAGGTATTAATCTTTACCTTTGATGAAATTTTACTATTTGAAGATCTGAAGTCTAATGCTCTAATAATGCCTGACAGAAGAATCTTTAGCATGATCATAATCATGATGTTATTATGATAGTTGTATTCATATATGTTATGACGCGCGTGTTTCAATAATTAATTGTTGTGGGTCTGATAGCGAGTCTTGTACAATTCAAATTTGATTTCTTTATGTACAATAGTCCTCTAAGATACTCTGACGGTCAACACAAGAAAGAATGACAGCTCTTTAAAACTACTAATTATTTATTTATTGTTATTGAGGTTTTTATGCTATTCCTTCCGTTGATCTGGGAAAATGCAATAGGTCTGTATATTAGCCTTTGGCAGCATTCTAGTATCTGCTGTGCAACCTCATGCGTGTATTTAAAAAAATACAACATAGTTATCTTGTCGTCCTGGTTAGATTCTTGTTTTTTCTTGTGCACTTTTCTGGATCATCTATGGTCAAAACTATTTGCCCGTGGGAATAGAAGTTGACTAATTGAAGGTTGCTATCCCTTCTGCTATTTGTATCATTATTAATTATTAATTGCTGCAGTACCTGCTTTTTTTCATAATTTCATTATCTCATTTTCATTTCAATTTAATGCTTTAATCTGTCTAATCTCCTATTTACTTTTTTGATAGTTATTTTATCGCTTATTCATTTTACTTACCATCTAGTAATTTCTACATTGTTAGGCAGCTCCATCCTTCCCGAGTTCTTTTCCTCATCTTTTCTCTGGTAAAGATAATCTCCGTTGCTTGATTCCTTGCGCTATTGATCAGGTTTTTCCTCTTTTCTCGTTCAAATTAAAATTACTAGTTATATCGATGTTGCCAGGCCAATTATATATTTTTAGTCAAAGTAGACAGCATAAAAACATGAACAGATGAAGTATTTCCAGAAAATTTTATTTCAGGGCCATTATGGTAATAAAATTTTGTCTGATTTATTGGCATAAAATTATGCATTACTTTCCTCTTAAATTCTTAACGACATTCTCACTATATTCTAATAGAAAGGTGTTTGCCTACTGAGAACGAGGCGCAGACTCATTAATTATTGAACTGGTACATATGAGCATCATTCTGTATTAATTTGTTATTTTAGTTTGATTTCTGAGATTAACATGATATTTTCTCATTTTTTTTCCCTTTTTTATAAAGGAGTCATGCCTTTGGCCTTAATCATTTGGTTTTTCAATTTATTATTATTTTTCCTAGTATGTTTGTGCTGCCTTGCTAAATGTTAAAGATACAGTTACTAAAATCTTTAGACAATCTGAAAGAAAAATTCTTATTCTCATAATCTGATATTTCTTGGTGTTAATATTCTCTTACATCTTTTTTGTTTGATCTTAATCTCTGATAAGTTTGTTTCAGGATCCTTATTTCCGGATGACGCGAGATGTTGCTCCCCGGTTAGGTTATCATAAACCTGCTCTGATAGAATCATCATTCTTTCCTGCTCTTCAGGTGTCCTATATATTTCAAATCTTATTACCTAGGAATTGGTTGGATTTTTCTGATTGACTGTAGGTGATGTAGCATCTGAATGTATCTCTTTTATCAAACAGTTATTTTCTGAACTAAAAGTATGAAACTGAGAGTCCGAGATTAGTGGGTCAGTATCTTTAATTTGATAGAGGGGGATGGAGTTGACAAAACAAGACACATTTCTCATTGAATAATTATTGGAATCCCCTGGAGAGTGAAAACTTGTATTTGTACTAATTGTTTCTGTGGATAAAAGCATCTATATCCATTATAATTTTCATCTTGATGCCACATTCTTTTTAACTTGCCTTTTGCAACTTTTATCTCTTCAGGGAGAGACGGGAAAAATGTCTGCCAGTGATCCAAATTCCGCTATATATGTGACTGATTCTGCCAAGGACATAAAGAACAAGGTTGTACTTCAAAATTTCCCCGAACTACTTATTTTTTCTACATTCAAAAAATTTCAACTTAAATGGTGGTGTAGATGGACACCTTTGCATGATGCTTTCTTCATAGTCTGTATTTTGCGTCTTATTTTAATTTAATTTAATTTATTTTTTGCTACAGGTGAATAGATATGCATTCTCTGGGGGTCAAGATTCAATAGAGAATCACAGGAAGTATGGAGCTAACCTTGAGGTACTGCACATTGATGTTTTATCTATTGGCAGTATTCTTGGCTAATAAGTGTTGCCTAATGTTGAATTTCTCTGCCCCTTGAATCTTGCATCAAGAGAACTTGCCAAATATAACTTATTGTTAATGTACTAATTTTAACTGGACACTCTTAACAAGCAGGAACTGCTGAAATATTTTCTTTTACAAGTTCTATTCCACCACAGCGTTAAATATATACTTTTATTGATGTGCAGTTGTTGTTCCAGAAATGTTTAATCTTAAACATATAATATTATGGATTTTAATCCTACTGTAAACATTGTACATAAAATTATGCAATCATCTAAACCTGAATTTAACTTGTTGGTTCAATGTTGTATTTTAAGCAATTAGAGATGACAGTTAATGTTATTGTTGAGCTATGTGGATTAGATCCAGCCATCCATTATTTTTGTGAATTCTTTCATATACTTGCATTGATGTCATGAATTCTCCTCTCTCCTACTCTGTTCAGGTAGATATACCCTTTAAATATCTTGGGTTTTTCTTGGATGACGATGCAGAACTTGAACACATCAGAACGGTAAGCAATATTATACACTATGTGTTCTTTTCAAGGAGTGTACACCGCATTTTTAAATCTAAACAAAGCTATTTTCTTACACAATCAACAACATGCTAATTTTATGATTGAACAGGAGTATGGAACTGGACGTATGCTAACTGGAGAAGTTAAGAAACGGCTTATTGAAGTCTTAACTGATCTTGTTGAAAGACATCGCAGGGCCAGAGCTGCTGTGACTGATGAGGTACTATACTTAATGCGTTTGCTATTATTATTGCTGTTGTTGTTGATAGTGAAAGATCTATGACTATCTCAAACTTATTTTTACATATAATTTAATCATATCTTTTGTTCATACCCTGAAAATTCTTCATTATATGTACTGTATTACATGTAATATACCTGTCAAGTCATGGCCAAGATTTTGAGAAAGAACCTTAAATAAATATAACTTACAAGGAATGAGGCTATGCTGTTTCATTTCTTGCGGCTGAATATATGATCCTACCCACTTTCTGAAGTGTAATTGAGTCTTGCAAATTAGTTTTTTCGTCAATCCTAATCTAATCTGTAATTTAAGTTTCAATAATCTCAGATGTTTTGTGTCTTTAACCATTGTTAGATTTATTTATTATCAACTTGTCGCTTATGTTCAATATAACGGTAAAGCAACCTTCTATGTGCATTTTAATTTTTCTTCAGTGTGGTCCCGAAGATTATCCGTATCTTGCTAATAGATTATATTGTTTTTAGAAATGAGGGAACCACTATTTTGTATATGTTACTTGTAACAAAATCTTGCTCATCAATATTGTGCTTAGCATGTATATGTTCTAATTATTTATGTATCAGAAACTCACATAATCCAAAACATCTAATTATAAATTCCATCAAGTAATCTGCTTGTACTAATGTTATTTATAATGTCGGAGTGGAGTGAAGGTGGTATTTCTTGGAGGATACGCATACATACAAGGGAGAAATTTCTTGGAATAAATACTCTGATTAGTGATTCTTGAGTGGTTAGATTTGGTGGACAAATGCAATATTATCTGCCATTGTTGCCTAGTTTTTTAATGTGACGAGCTAATTGCATTTAGCCTAAGATGTAGTCATTATCTGGCGATGACTTAGTTTATGATTCCATTGCACTGCATTGCTGCAGATGGTTGATGCGTTCATGGCAGTACGCCCACTCCCGAATATGTTCAGCTAAACTGACGAGCTTCTTAATATCTGGTGGGATATGGAAGCTCATTGAAAAGAGTTGCGCATCAACAAGCCCATTTTATCAAGTTTTTAAACTGGGCCGAATAGAGGCTTAATGAATAGTGTGAGTTTTTCTGCAATTTTTGTCTTCCATTCAAATGATGTACCTGGAATATGAATGAAAAGTGTCATATGTGAACAATGAGTTAGCCTTCACTTGGAGATGATTCTGTCTGATTCTCCAGTTCACCACAACTGCAGTATGAGCAAGTTTTTGACATGTGCTTGCAAGTTTCTTTGCAACTGATTTTCTGAAAACTTAAAAAAAAAAAAGTCTTTTTTGGGGAAACCGGGAGAAGATTAATCATAATTCATCCAAGGGCCAGTTTCGCAACTCTGACGAGAATTATATTTCCCCTTGCACCTACTTATTGCAAGTATTATTTTTATAAGGTTATTTTGGGATGTAGAGTACATTAAGGGTCGAGTATGAATATTATTAGAGATGTCTTGAGACTTAAACGCAACACATAATTTGTACTCCCAAATTCATCTCAGGGTAAATACGGATTTTAAGGAAAGTTATTTTTTCATTTACTTTTGGGGGTAATATAGTATTTTTGTATAATAGAAATAAATAATGAAGTATGTTAGGTGTGTTAAAAATGTGATAGAAAATTTGAAATTAGAGCATGTTTGAGGGATATTAGTTTTTTTTTTATATAGAAGTGTGAAGTTGAATTTGAGACGGATCAAAATGGAAAGTATGAAGTTGAAGTTGAGATGAAATATAAAATTTAATATATTGGGACACTTTTTGCTGATCATTTGCAGTGTTCAGACGAGTAAATATCAATTTTGGTCCTATATTTTTTACCAAATTCAATTTTAGTCCTGTAACTCTTAGTATTTTCAATTTTAGTCATTTTAATTTCAATTTTGGTCCTGTATCTTTTAAAATTCTAATTTTAATTCTATTAGTTTCAAAATTAGTCCTATATCTTTTTTAATTATCAAAATTAGTCCTATTGTAAATTATATCATATTTCAAAATATACATGACTAATTTTGATAATTCAAAAAGATGTAGGACTAAATTTGAAATTTATAGGACTAAAATTGAAAATTTAAAAGTTACATGATCAAAATTGAAACTAAAAGGACTAAAATTGAAAATACTAAAAGTTAAAGGACTAAAATTGAATTTGATAAAAGATATAAGACCAAAATTAATATTTTCTCGTGTTCAGACACTTATTCAACGAGATGTGCATCGCTCCTCTCATTGATTGAATATCATTTTCTATTAATAACAAGTCATTTTTATTTGTCTTACTATTTGTTTACGGTATAGTTTTTGAAAAGGGTATCACATTTTCATGATACGGCATCCAAATACTTATTCATTTCATTAAACTCATTTTGTAAAACTGTCTCATGGAGTAGCAGCTCTTTCTCATTACGGTTGGAAAAAAAATAATCATCATTCGATGATTTTCAGCGAAATCAAGTTATGAGTTGACCGAAATTAAAATGAATTACCATGTCGAGTTTGAATATCATATAAATTCACAGAATATTACATAATTATACAGGGCATACACAACCTCAAGATTCACACACATATAGTACCAGATTAATTAATCTACATTTTAATCCTAAAAACTATACTCTTTTGTTAGAACTAAGGAAGAAAATGGGATGAACTATAGGCTCCATCTCTTGTTTCCCCTTTCTACATGGAAATACCAAATCCATACACTGAAAACTCATTCCAATGAAGAGCCAAAACATCCTCATAGTATATATCAGTACGTATGGCAACAAATTTAATCATCTGTATTTCCAAATATGATTGATAAGCCTTGTCTGAATCCCGCGTTGCATGTCTCGAAATCAATCATTAATGCACAAATTAATCTTGACAATGATCGATAATTACAGTCTCAAACTTGTACCTCTTCTATACACCTTATGGCATCCCTCATTTCCATCCGTTTCTCAACCTCACTTTCCGTGCACAAAGCTCCGATTTCCAGCAACCTTTCCATCTGTTGAACTGAAGTCGTCGTGTTGGCGATCTCAGGATCAATGAGCTCCCCTATTCTACCCTCGGGAATGGCTTCTCTCACCCACTGAACCAAATCAGTTCCACCCTTCTGGTTGTTGAGGTACTGTGATGGGAATTTTCCGGTCATTATTTCAAGAATGACTATGCCTAGACAGTAGACGTCACTCTTCTGATACAGCTGCTGATACACCACGGCTTCCGGAGATTTGTAGGCGAACAATGCTTGCAAAGACTGCGGACTGCTGATGAGAGGGTGCAAAGCGTAGTCTGTGAGAAGTGGCTCGAAGTTGTCGGAGAGAAGAATGTTGCTGGATTTGAGATTGCCGTGGGGAAGCTCGTACTGTCCGAATTCTGTGTGGAGGAATCCCATCCCTCGAGCCACCCCTTTTATTATTTTCAGTCGAGTGGCCCAATCTAGAGCTGAATGTTCATTCCCACGATCACCTGCATTGTATGTTGCATGTAAATTAATTGTCACTATTGTCATACTTGTCCAATTTAATTATTTCGGATAAGCAAACACGAGCTAATTTTTTTTCCTAAAGTAGAATATTAAAAGGGTACCAGATGTTCGGTTTATATTGTGGTGTTACATTTCTTGTCACACACGTTAAATGGGTGATACATAACGTGATAGTTTGAATTCCCTGTACTATTTTGGCGGCTTGGATTCTCTGTGTCATTTTGGTACATCATCTCCTTTGCCAAACCGTTAAATGGATGACCCATAGAAGAGAGGAAACTATACCCTAAACCTTAAACCCTAGGAGCTATGGTTGAATTTATTTCCCCTCTTACGTGTCAATCACGTAAAGCGTAGCACAAAAAATGATGCACGAAATTGACGCAGAAGATCCGGTGTGCTATTTTGGTATAACATTTCATATGCCACACCGTTGGATGGATGACACGTAGGAGAGTGAGATAAACTATATTATAAAAGTAAAGCATTAACCCTAAAACAATGATTTGATTTCCTTCGTCCTTAAGTGTCAATCATATAATGAGTGACACAATAATTGTAAATGGCTCAAAAGATTCGAAAAACATACGTGGGATCTGAACTTTTTTCCTTAAGATTGATAATTTTCTTTTAGATTATAAATTTTATCTTTATCCTACTACTCATTCAAGATGTAACATCAAAATTTAATAAGATAATGAAATCAAAATTTAATAAGAGTACGAGAGTGAGGCGAGAGAAGTATACTAGTACTAACTAGCGAAAAGGAGTTAATTTTTTTTTTGTCTCAAAAAGATATCTTTTTCAATATAATTAATTTTCGATCTAATACTTTTTCCAGCTAAAATGTAACTAAAATCTGACATTTTTAGTAGTTATGAGATTAAATTTAAAAAAAAATATTTGTTTGGGACATAAAGCAAATTAAACACTCGAGAAAATGAAATTAGATGTGTAAAGGAAGGAAATATAGTAAGTGTAACGTACCGTGTAGAAGAAACAAGAGGCTTCCTTTAGGAACAAACTCATTGACAAGTAACTTCTCTTCTTTCCGGTAATGGTAAGCCAACGGCGGCAAGATATTCCGGTGTCGTATCCTTCCCAACTTCCTAATCTCACTCTCAAACGCATCTCTATTCAGCTTATTCATATCTCTCATTCTCTTCACAACCACAGAAACCCCATTCGACATCACTGCCTTATACGCCGATCCCATCCCACCACTCCCAAGCACCTCCGCCGCCGCCTTCATCAAATCCTGCAACCCAAACACCCCTTTCTCCTCATTTATCACCACCAGATCATTGCTCGGCCGCCCATTGTTCGACCCCTCTCTTCGCTTCGACGACCGGCTACCGGCCTCACTGTAACCAGCTCCCCCTCTCCTGCTCGAGCTGTTGGTCCTCCTGCTTGAGCTAGGCACGTGCACTGCCACCACCTGATCATCCAGATTATCCTTCGCCAATACCGTGAACCTCTCCTCATGCTTTTTAGGCTTAAACAGTATCGTCATCAACAGTACCGCCACCACTATGGCCAAAATAACCCATTTTGTCCTCATCGAACTTGCCACCTCCTCCTCGGTAGGTGTTTCCTCCGGAGGCGCCATTGGCGCCTCCGGAGGAGGCTTACATGTCTTGGAAATAACCGGACCGCAGAGGTCCGGATTTCCCTCGAACGCCTTGGCGGTAAACCTCGCCATGGCGGGAGGGATTTCTCCTTCCAGCTTGTTGTATGATAGGTCAATTGTCTGCAGGGATTTCTGCTCGAACGGAGGGATAGGTCCGGAGAACTCGTTTCTTTGTAGTAATATTTCTATAACACTGTCCAAATTTTTCAACGACTCCGGTATTTTACCGGAGAAGTTGTTGTCTCCGAGCTGGAGCTTTTTTAGAGACCCCATTTTGTCGAAAAAGTCCGGGGGAATTGTGCCAGAGAAGTGGTTGGACGAGAGGAATAGTGACTTGATGGATGTGAGACGATTGAATTGTGGAATGGGACCAGAAAAGGAGTTGTTTTCCAAGCTTAGAAATCTCAGGGATTGCAAGTTCCCCAAGGCCTGAATATCCATGTCAGGACCATCGCCATGCAGGCCGAGGTTCATGAGGAGTATGGCGGAGACGGCCTTTCCGCCGGTGTCGCTGCAGTCGACACCGCGCCAAGGCTTCCGCCGGTCGCATGGATCGGTGTCTTTAATCCAGGTGGAATCAAGGGAGGAGGAGTCTTTCAATGAATCCTTGAATTTGAGGAGGTGGACATCCTCTCCTATGGAGGAGAGACAGGGTGTGATGAGGAGAGAAAGGAGGAGGAGGAGGCGAACAGCGGCGGTGGCGGCGGTCGTTATCGGTGTCATTGAATGGTGGGGCTGAGCTGATGATACGGCTGCCGCTGTTCGGAGAGGTTGGAATTCTTTTTTGAGCAATGAGTTTGTGTAGTTTTCCTTGTTTTGGGGCTGGAATGATGTGTCATCATTCTATGGTGTAATTTTGATACTAGTATAGCTAAATTGTCTGGAATTGGACTAAGATTGGTGATGGAATTTCTAGTATCTTAATTATTTCTAACTTATGAGTTTTGTTGTGATGGAAAGAGAGGTTGAGCTTTCATTGACTTTGTCAAATGCAGAACCAGAGATTTGCGGTGTGAATCATTGCTATACCTATCTTATGCTTGTTATAAATTTACTCAAAATAGCAATTTTGTTGTGCAATATAAGAAACAAGAGTGTTTCTTGAGACACTTTAATGGCTGACACTGTTTTAATTTTTTCATGTTTTGTTATTATTTCTTTTTATTGGAAATGCTGTAGATTTTCATATATCCAAATAATGGTTAATGAAATAGCTTAATTTAATATAGTAATCAATCTTCATTGATCAAACATAACTTTTTATTAAAAAAAAATTTGGTGAGAAACCGTCTCACATCGAGACCGTTTTAAATTTTTTTATTAGTTATGACTTTTCGTCAAAGATGTTATCACATTTCTTATATTTTGTGAATTGTTACTGAAATAGTTCAATTTGTTGATTATCATTTTTCAACGATAAGATATTACTCTATTTGTTAAGAATGTTATCATTTTATCTCACAAAAGTCATTCGTGAGATGGTATGATAAAAATTAATTTTATGTGTTTATATAGGTTATTCCATTTTGATTATTGCATGATTTCAACTGTGTTTGTGCAGTTTTATGCTTAAAAGTTTATATTCTAGAACTTCATGAGTATTGTTGAGATTATACAAATTTTAGGCATATTTGAAGTTAAATTATAGTGCAATATGTGAAGAGGAGTTGATGGACACGAGGAACCCTTGAATTGGACTCGGAGTATCAAATTGGGCCAACACAAAGATGAAAGTGAATAATCGATCCAACTTGGACTAAGTAAAAGGCTACTAAATTAAGTAGAGAGAGAGAGAGACGAGTTTCATGTTGTAAGCCAAATGAAGAGCTAACAATCGACATTTACAATTCCTACCTATTATTTGACGAGCTTGAGTGCAAAAACACGCCTAATAGTCGTTATCTCTTAGCTACCGATCATTAGTGATCAAGGAGGAAAAGTCGTGAGCAAGGTATGTAGCTAACTATCATTAATTATTGAGAGTGTAAATTCACACATTTCAAAGTCAAATTTATACCTTTTTGTTGGAATTATTGATTGGCTTTAAATTCACTCAAAAATTAAATCAATTTTATGGTTTTATTTGAATAATTAAGTATGATTTTACTTGTTAAATCTATAAATTGCTGACTATTTGGAAAAAGAGTATTTTTGTAATTTTTGAAGAAAATGGATGATTTTGAGGTAAATATGGATTTTAGAAATGAAGAGAAAGAAGTGGGAGAAAACTACGCTCAATTTAGAGTTAAAACTAGCGAGAACGGACCAAAATAAGAATTACTTGAGAATTTAGCAGTTTTAGTCCCATAGGACATGTTTAATTTGCAATATGGTCCCATTGTTTGCTCTTTTAGTCCAAAAAGATTTTTTTTTGCAAATTTGGTTCCAAAAGTTTAAAACCTACATATTTGGTCTCATTCAATTGCACTTGTAATCCCATAAGAATTTCAAATTATATATTCATCTCGAATTATCCTGTATTATATTAAAATAAATGATGAAATGATTGAACGGGAGTTAATCTACCTAATTCGCAAGACATTTTTTTTATATTTTCTTTACAATTTCACAATGTACATTTATTTTCTCATGTAATATATACTAAATTGATTTCATCCTCATGAATTGGTCTAGTCATGTTCGGTTAATCATTAATCAAAAATCACGTAAGAGTGCTTTCAAATGTAGAATATTATTTAAAAATGTAATAATGAGAAAAGTAATATTTACCTTTATTATAAAAAAAACATTTTGTAGTAAAGAAAAATATATAAAAAGATATAAAAATAATACGATAATTTTCGTGGGATAACAGATCTTTGTATAATTCATACTACAAGCAATTAAAGAAAATATTAAAATTATTATAAATTGGGTCAGTTATAATTGATGGAGAATGTAGGTACGTATTTATTCATGAACTTTGCATACAGTATCGGTCATCGATCTTAAGAATTGCATAAATCATACTACAATTATTTCATTATCCTATATTCATTAAGTTAATATCGTATGATATAAATAGTTTGGAATGAATTAATATATAATTTGAAAATTTTATGGGATCACAAATCACAAGTGCAAATGAATGAGACCAAATTTGACATGCATGCTGGTTCGAAAATGCCGGTTTAGATTTCGAATCACCATTTCCGATTCCAAAAAATGTGAAACCGGAACTGAACCTGCCATACTGCGGTTTTGGTTTGGTTTTTGAACCGTCGATTCTTTTTTTTAATTTTTTTACAGAATTAAATTCGTTTTTTTTAAAGTTTTTTTTAGATAATGGGAATTGGAATTTTGTATTATTCAAAAATTTTAATAATTCAATTTTATTAAAAATTAAATTGGAAGTTTGAGACTTTGAGTTGATTAAATTGAACTTGTTGTTGAAGACTTGAAGCGTTGAAATTTGAACTTTAATTTGAATTTGTAATTTTTGCTATTATTATTTAAAAAATATCATTTGAACTTTGAAATAGATAAATGATAATTATCTTATAAAACATAATAAACATTTATAATTGCTAGAATAAGATGATAACATATTAACATTGGCTTGTCCATTGTCATTATAATAAAATCTTACTATTTCAATTTACAACAACAATAAAAAAATTTCATTATACAAATTACAATCCACAAAATAAAAGAGGAGAAAAAAAAGGACTAGAGTTTAAATTTAAGTTTCAACTTGAATATCAATCAACTTAAAACTTAAATTTAAATTATCTACGTATCCCCAAAAAGAATCAAAGTCACGTAGTTCTCGTAACTTACCTCTACTTACCTTGGCGGACGGTGGTCGGGTGGTAGCTTCTTTTTTGTCAATCTCACTCTCCTTCAGTATTGATGTCTTCATCCATCACTTATTCATCATTTTTGTTTTGACTTCGATCTTGCTTTTGACCAATCATCAAACAAATATAGATTTTCTAAAATTTTAACACTTAAATTGGATCGTTGTGGATCCAAAGTGAGTCCACCAAAGCTAAATACTTATTCGACGGCGACGATAGATGCGGAAGCCGCAAAGACCTCTTTTACAACTATGATAAAATGAAAAAGGATTGTGCTCTCATTGGCCACCACCACAAAATATCAAAGTTGTCTTCAAACTCAAATGTGTTAGTAAAATAAGAATCAACTTCTTGAAAAAGATTAGATTGAACCCTTGTACATTTTTAAATCTAGTATCATAAAAGTTATAATTTTTTTTAAAAACTTTGATATTTTCTAGAACTATCACCACTTCTACTACTATCATCACCACTTGATTGATCATCACTAGAAGAATTATATTATTGTTTGTACTCACTAAAAAGTTCCCGTAACAGTTGGCAAGTATTATTTACTATGTCTTAAGTCTTAGGAGCTTATTGTCTTACATATAAATCATAATTAGCATACAAAGATTCATAGTAAAGTGTTAATAATTATTCCAAACCATCTATTCTAATACGTGAGTTTAACAATTTAGCAAGTAAGCAAAAGTCCGGAATATTAAAAAAATATTTTAACCATTTTTTTCATTGAAAGAATAGCATCTTGTAAAATTGGATTTGTTTCATTAGCACAAAAAGTCATGATAATTTTAACACAATTATCAACAACAATATTAGTAGTTGGATAATAAACATCGAATAATTCTTCGGAAGCTTCATAAAAATTTGCAAGACTTCACATAAAGTAGTGCATGTATCCCATTGATTAGCAAATAAAGCATGGCCGGTGATTTCTAGTGCATAAAAATTACATACATGATCTTTATATTGAAAAGATGCATTTAACATTTTATAAGTTGAATTCAACGAATAGAAATATCTAAAGGAAATTTTTTAGGATGAATGTTAATAGATTGACAATATCTTTTCTATCTTTTAGTCACAAAGGGATTTCTTATTATATACCATATAGCATCTTTAATAGGACTAATATAGTCTCTCAGCAATTGTAAAACATCTTGAACACATAAATTCGATATATGGAAAATACATTTAACATGAAAAAATCTACCATCAATTGATGGTTTGCAAATTTCAATAAAGAGTTTCTAAACTAGCCGTATTAGCATTATCATTATCAAATGAAATTGTAAAAAAATTTGTTGTCAAATTATAATCTTGCAAAATATTCTTAAATTTATGAGCAATATTTACAGCAGTATATGGAATATTAAAATCTCTATAAGAAATTAATCGTTTTTGCATAGTCTATGACTATCAATCTAATGACAAGTAATACCCATATAATCCAAACGTTGCTAAGTATTATTCCAAATATCCAAACATATAGAAACTATATGAGGTAGATTTATTAATATTTGCTTTAAAAACAATTTATACTCCAAAACAATTATAAAACCATTTGTACATTTATTACGATGCAATGATAGAGCTTGAGGATTTAAAGTGAGATTGACCCAATTTTGAAAAAAATATTTTCGCCAAAGTTGAAAGGCAAATGTTTGGTGCACATAAGTTTAAGATAATATCTCAAATAATTAGGCTCATTAAATTTAAAAAGAGCATTACCTCCCAAAGAACCTCCTTCTCCTCCCAAAGATGACCTCTTGAATCCTCTTCCTAATTGTGTTTGATTTGTTGAGATGCCAATCTTATCCGAATATTTTTTTGCATATGCTTGATGAGAAAGTTCCATATCCTCCGCCATGATTGAATTTATAAATGATACCACAATAGTTGTAACTTACTTTATAATCTTTTGAATTTTTCATCAATTCTTTCTTGAAGTGAATGATAAATATATTCGAACGTAGAGTTTGTTGAGAAATTTGACTTAATCTTCTGGGTGATGCTTTGCCTCTGCCTCCGCCTTCGCCTTCGGTTCTACTTCCACCTTCTCCACCCGAACTTAGTTGGCTACCACCCTCTTTTTGTTGCTCTAATTGAATTTGAACATTATCTTCGTCGCCGTTGGACTCGATATCATCTCCAAGTATGTCCCTTTAATTTAAATCATAGAAATGAGGGGAGATATTTTTCTCCAAAGAAAAATTATTAGGATATTGTGATGGTGATGGAAGTGGTTGATTTGGTGATGGAGCCGGTGGTGGACAATTGGCTACGTTGTCAACGATTCTTCTTTTGCCTCTATAAGATCGTGAGGAAGAATTGGAACTAGAAGAATAACCTCTTCTTGGGATTTTCTTTTAGTAATAGAAGAAGTGAAGAAGTAACAAGTAAATAAGAACAAAGAAGTAAGAATGAAAATTATTAAACTAACACTAAGAGTAAGATAGTTGAAACTTGGAAGTAATGAAACTAAGAGAATGATATGAAACTTGAACTTGAAAAAAAACTTAAGAGCAAAAATTGAGAGAGTAATGTAGTGAAATGATGGAAATTGGATCAAGAATATAGAAGAAGTAGTAGAGAATAAGTAGAGAGGAGTTGTTGTTGTGTGCTCAAATGAACCCCAACAAGGGGTATTTATAGAGGATGCAAAATGATCACAACCATCCATTTCAAATTAAATTAATTCTAGCTATTGAAAAAATAAATAAAAAATTTTAATCGGCGAACTGCTAAATTCGAACCGGCATGGGGAGGCTCAAAAAATCTGGGTCGTTCATCTCCAACGGCCAACGAATCTCATCAGTTCATTTGAAATTTTAAATTTTAGTTTCGGAGGCAAAATCGCAGTTCAGCAGCTGAACCGGAACCGCCGATTTATGCGGTTAAACCGTCGATTCAGCTCCTCAACGACTAGTTTTCATCCAGCCGTTTATCTCAAACAGTCACTTCATCTCGTTTGTTGATTTGAAATTTAAAAAAAATTAAAAACCGACCGACGGTGAAATCATCGGTTTTGATTTTTTACTTGCTAGAACCAGAACTGAACACTGGAAATACCAATTTCGGTTTAAAAAATCCAATTCTTGAAAAATTGCTTGTTTCGGTTCCATTTATACCGGCAGTTATGGTTAAAACATGCATGTTTAACAAAATCTGCAAGTTTTTTTAAATTTTTGGGACCAAATTTGCAAGGGAAAAAATCTTTTGGGATTAAAAGAGCAAACAGTGAGAAAATATCATAAAGCATATGTGTCCTGTGGGACTAAAACCTAAATTCTTGAATTAATTCCTTAAATTTCATTTTTGTCTCATGAGCCAAATTATCTCACATTGAAAAATTTATTCTAAAATTCCTCACCTACTACAATAAATACCATATTTTATGAAAGCTCCCACACCATTCTTTTTTTCTTCTTTTTCTTTTTTTTATAAAAAATGATAGGTTTTAATTATTTAGTCAAACGACTATATGGGTCTCTATGATTAATCAAACCAAGAGAACAGAGCACCACATAAGGGAATACAACAATTCCATAAAGAAGACTTTAACACCTCAATAGATAAGGACAGCAACACGTCCATAAGAAGACAACTAAAACAAAATTAAACAGGCTCAAACAATTGAGCAAATAAGTAAAATATCCATAATCTAACAGAGACAAATTGTTGAACGAAGCAACCTATGTGATTTAGATCGATAGATGAATTCACCTAAAATACAAGAATGTTCTAAATGCAACGATACAATAAAAAAGGAAAAGAAAATGCTAGATAGACGAAGAAGAAACAAGAAGCAAGCCTCCTCTTCCCTATACGCATTGCATCATTAGCCGAATCCTAGCCCCACCTCAAAATTGGACAAGACCCTCCAAAACCCCTTAGATCTGGTTCCTCTTCGCACGAAAGTATGGAGTCCCCCTTTGAAGCCTTCCAACATGCTACAATCAGTACCATAGAAGCACAAATCTACAACCTTGATGCAACAGGGGCAAAAATTGCACCCTCCAAAACAAGGAAGAGAGGAGTATAAAGAGATAAAGAGAATGATGAGAAAACAATATAAGAAATGAAGACGTAGGAGTCTCTCGCCGGCAGCCACAAGGCCACCGACGGGAGACAGAGACAGCTGGATCAGGTAGGGGATTTAGGAAAGACGAGAGGTGGGGAGATCTAGGGTTTACTCAAGAGAGAAATATTAATTGACTGATTTTGGGCAATATTGGAGTGAGATAATTTTTTTTAAGCCCCCACACCATTCATCATTCAAGTTTTCTCATAATTATATTTTATATTTTAGATTAGTATTTGGAGAGCTTTTTAAAGAGAGATCTCCATTAGTAGATATTCCTCCCCCCTTTGGAGTGAATCCAAATTTAAAAATTCTTTCATGTAATTTCTTTTCTTAGTCCAAGAAGGTGGTGACACCAAGGAAGGGATGAGCTACATGGGTGTAAAAACTTCATTTGTGAAATCTAATCCTACTTATTATTTTTCTATTTTTTCTATGTTTTGGATATTTGATTGATGCTTGGATGTTGGTTCAACTTGTGATATTATTAAACTGTATTCCCGACTTTAATTAGTTTCATTTATGGATGCTTAATTACTTGATCTATATGTTTGATTTGTATGGTTAAATATTATCTATTACATATGGTTAGAATGAGAGTTCAATTATGTGTCTAAGAAATTAATTGAATCATTTTATCATGTGACTTATGTGGATTAATGTGGAAAAGTTGAAGACGACCTCTCATATTTAAAACTACATAGATTGACACTAAAGATGTTAGATTGAGAGGTCAATTAATCTAGTAAGGGGAACCTAACCTTAGTGAATTATTAAACCTAGAAAGAGAATATTACCTATGATTTAATACCTAATTAGGGAACTCATACATATAATTAGTACTTAATGGGTGGTGTTCACTAGACCCTCTTAATCTTATGTGTTATTTGGGGGCATTTGTAAAGGCCTACATCCTCTTCATATTGAGAGAAAGTTTTGGTGGAAATCGTGATCGCTCTTACTATAATAGCTTAAATTGGGAGATAATTAGATATTTTGCATGATTGATCCATTTGAAGTACATCATGAAAATTTTCTTTGCATTGAAATTCAAAAGGTTGTAATTAGTTTAATTTTATGCTTTTATTCATTCTTTTCGGTCGTCCTTAACTAATACAAGATTATAACTTGAAGGTCACTATAACAACAAATTTTGTATTTATTAAATATAAACATAAAAGAAATTTAAAAAATAATCCGAGATGGATAGAACTTGAAAATTTGGATAAACATCTTCTATCTATCTTCTGATTCCTCTCTTGAGTTGACTTTTGACTTCTTTCAACCTTTTGAGCTGGATCTTCTGATGAAACTTATCCGAACTCGGGATTAAAGCTTTAAAACATTGATTCAGATACGTCGAACCTTTGTTGAATCAAACGTTGACTTAAAAATTTCTGATGAAGAATGCCGTTTAATTTGGTAGAGCATCGTTGACTTCACGAAGACTATTGGATGAACTTGATTTGAAGAAACTTTAAATCTGAGAGGCTCCGCACCTTAATCCCAGATTGAATATTGTTTCTGGATTGACCATTTTTGAATAACTTGATCTTTATAGAGATTCTAAGGTTCTTCAGATTTATACGGGTTTTCAGAATTTTTAAGATAATTGGAATGAGGACTGAAGAACCTTATAATTTATAGGTGGAGAGAAAATAACTACTTTGAGATATTTTCTCTTAGAAAAGATATGTTCACACTTGAATTGGGCTTTTCTCACTTAATTAAGCCTGCTGGACTGGATTTGGACATATTTAATTTAATTAGGCATGCTGGACTTGGATTTGGACATATTTAATTTAATTAATCCTGCTGGATTTGATTTAGACTTAGTTGATTTAGATCAGACTCACTTGATATATTTTGGACTTATTTGACTTGGGTCAGACTCATTTGACTTGCCTTGAGCCAAATTGACTTGGATTTGAGCTAAAATAATAATATTAATTATCAATTATTTATTTATTTACTTTAGGAATTAATTTATTTAAATTCCTTAATAAATAAATATTTAATCAATATTTAATATTTTTCCTTGACATTTATATTTATTAGGTAATAAAATTTAATTTCATACAGTCACGATTCCTAAATTCCCATGGTTCGATAATTTTATTTGGGCTGGCATACCGTACCGTACCGAAAAATGTGCCTATATCATATACCGTACCGAAATAATCAGTATTATAAAAGTCATACAGATACCATACCAGCAATGTCGGTATACCAAAATTTTGGTATATTTATAAAATACCAATTTTTTATCAAAATATCGAAATACAAATACTGTTACATTACCGAATCATACCGAAAAAATAAAAAAAATATCTAAAATTCAATGTCCCAATCCAAATTTATAACGGAAAAAGCAGTGATAATTCAAACAACAAAATACATCTAAACAGTACACTTTATTTTAATACAATTAATAAGTGTCATTTAATAATATTAAAGAAATAAGGGTTGAGCTCTTCCATCCCATCCAGCCTTCCAAGTTATATCTTGTCCTCCAAATTCTTCAAGCATTACTTCATATTTTAGAATACAACAAGTATTAGAAGAAAATTAATTATTAAATACATAAAATAAATAAAAAATTCTGCAATTACCATTCAATGTTCATGTGATATTTGCAGCTATAACTTCACTTTGAGTTGAAGTTGTGGTGAAAGTTGAGGAAATATATTAATTGATAATTCCAACTATAAAATGATTATACAAATATTATGATTTATACATATGCTTCATACGAGATTAACATAAATAAAACAAAGTTACCTCTTTCAATTTCTTCAATTTTTTTTTGTATAAATCAAGGTCATCATCAGTTGGATCCTTATAAAAGCTTATTCCCTCAGCTCTTATCCAATCATTAGTGCAAACCAATGCTTCTACCATCTTAGGACTCAAACTACTCCTAAAAGGATCAATAACCCTTTTACCCAAGCTAAAAGTAGACACTAGCAACTGTTAAACTTGAAATTGCAAAGATATCTTTGGCAATGGTTGTAAGAATTGAATATCTATATTTACTCCCCTTCCACCACTCCAAAAGATTAATAGAGGAATTAGATTTTTTTTTAATTAGTATTTCTCCACCTCATTAGATATTTGTTGAAGCTGTTCAGTTTCAAGTTGTGTCTCTACATCTTCAAACAACTCATCACAAAGACCACCATGTTCATTTCTACTAAAATTTCCACCATCACACTCCATTAGCGCACTTTGTCTATCAACATTCAATGTATCACCAATTCCCTTGTACTCCATCCATAAATCTATCACTTTTTTATTTAACGTTTTCAAGATACTCATTGACTTCTGCAGAAGTACTTTCCAATTTATTGACGGTGCCTTTGATTAATTTAAGTTTATTTTTAGGGTTCAAAATATTGCAATGAAAATGATATGATTCATATCATCCCAACAACCCCAATACTTGTCAAATTTCAACTTCATTACTCTTGCAACCTTTTAAAGAAATTTATCTGATTCATCACTACTTTTTTCTCAATTTAAGAATTTATCGAACCACAGGGAGGTCGATGCTAGAACTTAAGCGAGATCATGTTTATCACAATTTTATAGAGATGAATCATCAATTGATAGGTTGTTCAAACAAATAAATAACAACAACCAAAACAAGCAAGCAATGATAAAAATAAGATAATAAAAGATGATCGGTTATTCAAATTGAGTAAAAGTGAGATTAACAACACTAATGAAGTGGTAATTCAAGAATTCATGCATTAAACTCATATGTATCAAGGGTTAAGACTAAGGGCTAACACATATACTACCTAAACTTCCTCTCGAAATGAATATGATGTAGATCATTTTCACAATCTCAAAAGAGCTCAAAGGTTGGTTCTCAATTAAACTATTCCAACTAGGTACTAAGTTCAATTAGAGAATCCCTTCATATGATCAATTGACTTCTCAATCTAACTAATTACATGTTCTATCAATGGTTTCTAAATCCTAAAGGATTTCTCAATCTCTTTACAATTTATAATGTGTATGAGATGTTTGATGAAATGATTCACTCAATATCCTAAGCACATAATTGATCTCTCAATCTAATCATATAATTAGAATAACCAAACACACAAAACATCATAGATCTCAAGATATTAAGCATCAAAGATAGAAAATCAAATATCCCAATCAACATATAAATTTAATTACATAGATCCACAAATTATCCAACAACTATCATGTTGCTAATCTCATAAGGGAGATTAGCCTACAATCTTCATAAGATCCTTAACATAGACATTAAAAACCATACAAGTCATAGTAAACTAGATGATTAACATAAAATTGGAATGAAAACTCCCTTGGATTAGATCCAATTGAATCTCCTTTCTTCCTTTGGTGATCACCCACTCTTCCTTGCTTCTTCACTTGATTTGGATGGGAGAATTTATGGAGAGATGATGTAGGATCAAAGTATGGATGAACGGGATGAAGAATATGGTGTAAAATCAAAGGAATGGTGTGTGAGGTGTGTGAGCAGCTAAAAATTCGGTTCTGGATTCTTTCAAATGTTGAATGGAAGGGTATTTATATCCTTGGAGCTCTTCTACAAGGTTTCTGAAATTTTCTAAAGTTTTGCACCTACACGGCACGAGCTCAGTACACGGCTCAAGTCGTGTCTAGGGCTTCTAGTCAACGACGAGCTTCAGATGGCGCATGGCTCGTGCACAGTATACTGCCATAGGGATGGCTGTGTAGTGATTTCGAACGACTGGGCATGGCCAACTCTTATAGGCCCGTGCGCGGTACACATCCCGTGCGCAATACACGCCCTGTGTACCAAACATGGCTGGCCGTGTTTTTACAGTTTTGCTTCCTTCTTTCTCCCAACTCTATTTTTACTCTGTTTTTCACCTGTTTAACATTTAAAAGTTCATTCACACACAAATCTATAAAAATACATAACACCACCAAAATACACATAAATACGGATAAAACAATACGAAAAATACACATAAAAAGGCACTAAAATCTAGGTGAAAATAACGACAATCACACTCCCAAACTTAAAGTGTTGTGCATCCCTGAACAACGAAAATGACAAACCAAGAGAGATATTTTTCACCTAGGAAAAGACTAAATAAATACAAGTAACAACACATCAATAGCAACAAGAGCTACAAATCATGCTAAGTTATCTTACAATCATTAGAGACATGATATGAGAAATTAATAACTTCAATCAAAAGAGACCAATGTGCAATTTAGTTCCTTTTAATCTAAGCCTCACTTAAGTTTATCAATTTCACTCATCACTCTTTAAATAAGGTAAATCAATACTCATCAATCAATTGGTTCAACTCACCATACACTTGCTCATAGACTCTATTCACAAACCACCAAAGTTTCAATCAATGATCAAAAAGGTCTTTGATTACGGATGTAATGATAGGCTCTTTGGTAGGGTAGGAAGAGTTTTAGATAAAAGTGACTAAATGCGTGTAAGTAATCGAAGAGGTAGCTACTTTCTTCTATTCCAACACTTTCTTTCTTTCCTACTTATTCTTTGCCGTATTCAAGCACTAATCATCACTTCTCTTTTGATTTTTAACTATTTTTGCTTGTATCCTTCCTTCTTTTGATTTTTAATTTCTTGAGCGTCTTTGTTTCTTTGCTCATTTTCTTATTTGAGGGATACTTATACTCTCTTGCTTTTATTCTTTTCATTATTTTTTCTTTCTTGTTTACCATTTCCCTTGTTTTCTTGCAAAAAAATCTCATCACTTTTTAAAACTACCATCTCCTTGATTACTCACACAAAGGGTCAATATATAAGATTTAAGTGGAAAATCAAGGATTGTAATGTGCTAAATTCACAAGAAATAGGCTTATAGGCTCAAAAGTGGTTACTAAGGATGATGTTAAAGCTAAGGAAATGTTTGGCAATGACTATTCATGACAAGGATGGCCTTATATCTCGAATCTCCCCTTCAAAGAAATTTTAGTTTGCATCTTCTATTCCTTGTCCCATGAACTGCTGCTGTTGTTGCTCTTGTTCCTGTTCTTCTTCAAACTGTGGAGGTTCAGGAGCATGTTCTTCAAATTCCACTTGCTGATGCTGAGGGTCTTCTTCATCCCCCTCATCCATAGCCACGGGCTCGGCTCTCAAATTTGCCTACTCACAATTTTCTTCAACACGCATTTGCCTTAGCACTGCTTCCATTCCTTCTCAATTCCTCCAATAAAATTCCCTCATGACAATGGAGTGCTGCACACTTGCCATTGCAAAATTAGCATTTTTCCTTCGAGCAAAGACTGATGTAAGCTCTGGAGCAGGTAAAGGGAATGGGGCTCCTTTGTCTTACCTCAGGCAGTATCTATCTCCTACCACAGCTAAGAACTCTATCCTCATCAACTGGTTGTAGTTGAGCCCCTCACTATTCATCCTATTTTCCATTCCTCTGAGATCAATCCCTAATCCTTGAGCTATCATTGTAACTATCCCTCCAAACATCACTCCTTGAGAAGTTTGCCTCTTCGCTACCCGTTCCGCATGGTGGATAAAGTGGGCTGCCATATTCAACTCAAGCTCGTGGTACAAACAATACATGATGTAAAGTTATTTCTCTCCTACTGATCCACCTTCGTAACGAGCCACAACTGTGTTTGAGACAATTTTCTCCAAATATCTCATTACGAGATTTCTAATAGCCGTCCCCTTTGATGCACTAGGGATGTAATCCGCTAGTTCTGTTCCATCATTTACTAACAACTTCCACCAACTTTGCTGATTGAAACCCCCGCCTTCGTAAAAATGACCATGATCCTCACATGGGGGGCATCCCATAAACCTATTCAACACATCTCTCAATTCATTATTCAGCTGGAAGGTTACTGATGTAGGGAAGCCGTTCCCGTTCTTCTTCACTTGAAGGGTGCTAAAAAATTCAGTTGTAAGGGGATGATATGTAGGAGGTCTCTTGTCAAAGAACTCTTTCATGCCTCTTCTACTGAACATTCTTCTCAAATCAGCTTCTATCCCCTGCCCGGTCATAGTTTTCTGATGTTGAAATTGGGTTGGCTTGATCTTAGGGAATATGGCATGCCACCTCAAGATGTATTTCTCCCAGCCTTCCTCAAATTCTACTCCAAAGTACTCAGTAGGGGTGTGCATCGGTCTGTTCGATTAACCGAACCGACCGAATTTCTAAAATCGAAAATCGAACCGAAATATTTTAGAAAACCAAAACCAAACCAAAATGTTTCAAAACCGATGCAAACCGAACCGATTATTTTGGTCGGTTATTTCGATTAACCGAAATCGAATTTTTATTTTTTTATTTTTTTATAATTAATTTTCTATATCATTTTATTACATTTTCATTACTTAAAAGAAATATCTTTAATATATGTACACTATAATAATAATATTATATATATATATATATATATATATATATATATATATATATATATAGGAAATGTATATTTAATTTTATTTTTTTATAATAAAATCTAAAGAAAACATGTAGAACAAAAGAAATTATTTAAGTTTGAAGTAAATTTTGATATTAAAAATTAAATAATACTTTATTTAAGATAAAAAAAGAAAATTAATTGTTGGTAATTAATATATATATATATATATATATATATATATATATATATATATATAATAAAAAGTTCGGTTAGATTTTTGGTTAACCAAACTTTCAAATTTCAAAACCAAAAATCGAACCGAACACCAAAGTTTTTTATTTTAAAAACCATAAACCGAACCGTAAACCAAAAACTGAACCAAATTATTTAATTCGGTTCGGTTTGGCCGATTTATTTGGTTTTGTCCAAAGTTTGCGCAACCCTAGTACTCAGGATGTATCCCATCCTCCATCAATTTGGCATCCAAGTTGGCCAATTCTGCCTCAGTTCCCACAATGATAAAGTCTTTATTGCGTTTTTGAACTCTTCTTTCAGCCATCTGCAATTTTCAAAATTTTCAAATTACACTCAACTTCATCATAATGTTGGTAACTAAGCATAGAATCATCACTCGTTATTCAACTAAGTGCTAATCCTAATCATTCTTTGATGTTTCATCATAACACCCCCTTTTCAAACTACAATCCACATGCTTAATCAGTGAAGAGTTGGGAAAAAACAACAACACAACATTCTTAATAAATCAAACAAGAGCATCTTTTCATTTTCATGAATTTCATCATATATACACTTCATGTTTGCATTAATCATCCAACAATATCAATAATGCTTCTTTGTTCATATAAAGTTCTCAAATTACTTCAAAAAGTCACTTAGGCATTTCATCGAACACTTGGTATGCAACAATTTTTCAAAGCAATTTTCGAAAGAATATCAAACACCCTTATGCTCCAATCCTCAACACCTAAGCTATTTCATATCAATGCACTCATCAATGAAACCTTATCAATCACTTTATCTATTCATATGCATCTAAGTACATCAAAATCCAAAAATCCCCAAATTCAAACCACATGTACCCTAACTTTGCAACATTCAAATTAATTCATCAATTAAACATACAAGATTAATGTACTTCACAATTTAAACATGCTTCAAACACATCTCATGTAAAACCAATACAAAAAATTTCAAAATTCAAACCTTCAATTGAAAACTAGGGTAAGAAATTCATACCTTGGATTTCTTGGAATGAATGAGCGAATTTGATAGAAGGACTTTGAGAAATATACTCTAAACCACTCAATCTTACCACTTGTATGTTGTTCTCAATCGAATTTGTGGTTTCGGAGAGGGATTAGATGGGGAGGCTGCATTTTAGGGCAATGGAAGTGAAGGGGGTGTGTTCGGGGTTCGACTTTATAAATCTGACTTTAGACACAACACGCCCCGTGTCTGGTACACGGCCACAGGGGTGGCCGTGTTTGATATTCGGATGATGGCGCATGGCTTTTCTGGATAGGACCGTGCATGGTACACGGCCCGTGTTCCTGCTCTGAACACGGCTCGAGTTCTAAACTCGGCCTCTATCTGGGCATGTCCAGTTTTCTGATGACAGTACACGGCCAACCCTTACAGGACCGTGTACTGTACACGACCCGTGTACCTGCACCCTGTTTTCTTTCAAACTTTGCATTCCCCTGTTTAAATGCTTCAAATGCTCCCTATATATGCTCAACACTCATTCACATCATTAGCTCAACAATTTTGTATCAAAATTAATAGGATTATCAACTTCAACACCACCAAAACGGACTAAAACTACATCGAACTCATGAGAAAATTTTCAAATTTGATCAAAACACCAGAATATATGCATTCTTAAAGTATAACATATCATACCACACCATATCCCCCCAAACTTAAAGTGAAACAAGAGTTTCAAGGTAAGTTTGCAAAAACTGGTACGATATACCATTACACTTCAATGAGGCATTTCGTGTACATTCAAGACATCATCTTCTCACAAGTAAAATCCACATACAAAACCAAAAATGCAAAATAAGAAAAATAAATATTTACAATCCTAAACTACGAAAAGGATACGAGCTTTCAAGAGGTGAAAGTGTCAACATAAACCAACTCCCGTTGAGAGGGAGAATGGTAATGTTTCACTCTATGACCATTAACTACAAAAGCATTTCCATTCGATCCTTCAAGTTTTATTGAACCATCATCTCTCACTTCGATCACCAAGTACGGAACAGTCCATTTCGAATGAAGTTTTTCGGGGAATAATTTAAGTCTTGTATTAAACAATAGAACCTTATCCCCCAGAATAAACTCCTTCATTTTGATTCTTTCATCATACCATCTCTTGAGTTTTTCCTTTAAAATCCTTCAGCTTGACTAAGCTTCCTTCCTAAACTCTCCAAATTCAACCAATTGGAGACACCTTTTCTTTTCGGATTCATTCTCATCAAAATTCAACTTCCACAGAGCCCAAAGTGCTTTATGCTCCAACTCCATTGGTAGATGGCATGCCTTTCCATAAATGAGCTTGTATGGGGAAAATTCAAGAGCGGTCTTGTAAGCCGTTCGATAGGCCCATAAAGCATCGTCTAGCTTAGAAGACTAATTTTTTCGATTCCCATTGACCGTCTTCTCAAGAACAAGATTTACTTGCTTATTTGACACCTCCGCCAAGCCATTTGTTTGAGGATGGTATGGTGTGGACACTTTATGCTTCACTCCATAGCTGCTTAAAAGCTTCTCAAAAAGCTTATTTATGAAGTGTGATCCCCCGTCACTAATTATGGCTCTTGGCACCCCAAATCTAGCAAAGATGTTCTTCTTTAAGAAATCCTTTACCACTAGAGCATCATTTGTCATTGTCGGGATTGCTTCCACCTATTTAGACACATAATCTACAGCAAGCAATATGTAAAGGTAACCATTGGAAGGCGGAAATGGTCCCATGAAATCCATCCCCCATACATCAAACACTTTAACTTCAAAAATGTTCTTCATAGGTGATGAGTGATATTTTCACCTAAATTTTAGTGTCTTTTTATATGTGTTTTCGTATTATTTTATCCGTATTTGTGTTCTATTTGGTTGTGTTTTATGTTTTTATGAAAATATGTGAGAATAAGCTTAAATGTATGATTTCCAGGTAAAAATGGATTCTAGACGCGAGAAAGAAAATTTGGGAAAAAATGAAGCTTAATTCGGAGTTGAAACGAGGGAAAATGAGTCAAATTAAGCAAAATGCTGAAAAACGCACGTCCAACTTGTGTAACTTTTTTGTACTCTTGTGGAGCTCAAAACAAGAAGTGTGATATATGGTTGGAAAGCCACATAAAAGAGGATCGTTTTGGTATAAGAAACACTTCAATCCGAGCCCAAACGAGAAAATTATGATTAAAATGGTGACGTCGCGCAGGCTGTTTCTACTCAGCACGGTTGTGCTACTTTGTATGACTTGTTACACCTTCAAATGTTAGATTTTTTGTCAGATCTTTATATGGATAGAAAGCCAATGAAAAGAGGATCGCGTGAGTGTAAGAATTACTTAAATTGGAGATCGGATGTGGAAGTTATGCGTGAAACAGTGAGACTGCGCTTCACCGACCCGAACTTGACCCGAATTCGACCCATGCTCGGCCCAAAGTCATTTTTATGATTAGAATGTGTTCTAGAAGGTTCTAAGGGGTAAAAACACCCATTTTGGAGTGTAAATATCAGTGGGGATCAGATCTACACCTAATACACACCATTTTTCACACACTTTTCCTCTCCATTCCATCTACCCTTCATCCCATTCACCATTCCTTGATTCCATCTATCTACACTTGATCCCCTCCATCAAATCCACCATCCAAGTGATCAAGGAAGCAAGGGAGAGTGAAGATCACAAGAGGAAGAAGGAGATCTCCATTGAAGACCTTCAAAGGGGGAATCTAATTCTAAGTCTTGTGAAATTCTTTATAGATTTATCATGGAATTTGTGGATCCAATTGTCTATGATTGTTTTCTCTAAAACTATGATAGGCTAATCTCCTTTGTGAGATTAACTCCATGATTGGTATTGGATAATTTAGTTTTTATGCAAATTGATTTTAATCTTGAATGGGCTTTGTGTTATTTCTATCATTGATTGTTGATTGCTTGATGTATATGATGATTTGTGTGATTAATTGTCATAGGCATGTGATTAGATTGAGAAATCAATTATGTGTTTAGGATAGTTCATTGAATCATTTCATCATACACTTCATGTGCATTAATTTAGAATAAGATAGAGATATCCTTCTAGATTTAGAACCCTTTGATAGAACATTTGATTAGCTTAATCGAGAGATTGGTTGATTAGGTGAGGTGAACCAAGCCATTAGTAAATTCATAGTACCTTAAAAGGGAATATTGCCTATGATTTAGTACCTAATTAGGGAACTCATAGAGTAATTAGTACCTAGTGGGAGGTGTTTGCTATGGTCTCGATCCTATGTGCGTTTGGGAGTCTTGTTGAGGGCCTACACCCTATCCATCTCGAGAGAGACTTTAGGTGGAATTAGTGATCGCTTCTATACCTTGTCCATGAGAGATTAGAATTAATTGCATGATTACTTAATTATCTATGCCATGATTGTTGTTAATCTCATCCTTGCATCATTTGGAACCTTTTTATCTTTGCATTCATTTTATCTTTATTTCTTTTATTAGTGTAATTGCGTTTATTTGCATCATATCATCACTTCCGTCGTCCTTATAAAATCACGATAAACTTGAGATCGCTTAAACTCTAGTACCTTCCTCCCTGTGGTTCGATAATTTCTTTAATTGGTCATGCCCACTAAACTATGGTTAATCAAATGGCGCCGTTGCCGGGGAGGTAACAGTCGCTAGTAGTTTGACGAAGGATTGTTTAGAGTGGTCTTAATAAGGGTATTTTTTTTATTTTTGCATCTTATATTTGCTTTGAAAAATTTTGTTCTAATTTTTCTTTCTTTTATAGGTGCATACCTTGAGAAGGAAGAAGAAGGAGAGCAACCCAAAAAATATGAGCTACATGGATAATCTTCGAGATATGGTGAATAGAAGTGTTCATTCCGCTATGAACACACAAGAAAATTTTCAAGGATTTCAAATGCTAAATTGGGAGCCTAATTTGCAACCGGATTACGGAGTACAAGATATGCAATTCCAACAACAAGATTATGAGAATTTTGGAGTTCCTCATCAAATGCATCATCAAGTATACCCTCAAGGTGTGGAAGATGGTTTTCAAGGAAATTTTTCTAGAAATCAAGAAGGAAATCAACCACAACTATGGGGAAATTTTCAAGACTCCAACACCTCATATTTCGCCCAACTTGACTATAGAGAGAAGCTTAGAGATGAGTCGATCGAAAAGATTATGGAGCGCATGGAGAAGGAGAGTAAGTATAATGAAGCGTGGATGGATCGAATGGAAAATTGGTGTGAAATGGTGACAAGTGCAATAGTAGCATTCGGTGCTAGATTGGATTCCATTGAGCACCAAGTTAGTCAAGTTGTATCCACCGTTGAGAACAATAAGCCTTCTACCTCCGGAACGAATCTATGCATGGCCATTAAAGATCGAAAAGAGGATAGTTTGGGGGTTGATGAGGTTATGAAGGAAAAGAGAGAAAGGGTGCCCAAGTGGGTGAAAGCTAAAGAGTTGAAAGAACAGTTGACGGAGGAATTCGATAGATTTGTCGAAGCTCTTGAAGAAATGGTAGAGAAAGTCAAGATTCAAAACCATGATGAGATTTATGCCCTTATGGAAGAAAAGAAGCCTCCGGAAACTAAGATCATGGATTCTACTCCCCACAAGCCAAAACCTTCTCATTCTATTGAAATTTCAAATTCTCTTAAGAACTTCCATGATTTTATTGATAAAAATTTGTTTGGTGATTGTAGGAAAAAGGTTGCAAGAGGGCACCAACACTTGTCAATGCCCGAATTCTTACCGGGGGGATGTGGTTGAAGTTCAAAATGCATATAAAGCCCCATGGAAAAAGTGGAACAAGTGGAAAGGGCCATTCCTTGTGAAGAACGCCTTCGGAGACCAATTGCTTGAACTATTTAACAAGAAGGGAAACGTTCTTGTGGTTGAACGGGAGAGCACAAGGCACTACTTCAAGAAGAAACCTATGATAGTGCCTAAGGACTATTCAAGACCACCGTGAGCTAAAGACTATCGTCCAGCTTGAAGACGTTAAACTTAGCGCTAGATGGGAGGCAACCCATCATTATCTTTATTGCTTTATTTAATGCCTTCAATAAGGATTGTGGATTTGTTTTTTCTTGCATTTTTTGCATGTAGGTTGATTGTGCTTGTGAGGAATACGCGTATTGAAGACACGAAGAGTGCTTGATTTGAAGTGTGATAGTAAGTCACACCACTTTTTGCAAACTTACCTCGAAACTCTTGTTTCAATTTAAGTTTGGGGGGATATGGTGTGGTGTGACGTACTTTGTTTTGAAAGCATATACTTTTCTTATTTTTGGGCTAATTTTAAAATTTTTCTCATGAGTTTGGGATTGATTTTGGTATGATTGGTGGTGATTGAAGTGCATGTGAGTCCATATTTTTAATGAAATTGTTAAGCTAATGGTGTTTATTGAGTTTTTGAGTATAAATGAAGGGTATTGGAAGCACGAATGGAGCTTGGAGCTAACGCTTTCCTTACCAAATAGCTATTAAGGGAGTACTCTACACCTTAGCACTTCTAATTGATGTTGATTTGGATTGATGGATTAGCATGCTGCTTTATGTGTTATGTTTTTGGGATTTCCTTTTCAATTAAGGTTGGGATTATTGTGAGCTAAATTGTCATGGATGATATAGAATGTGTGTTTTATTGTTAATGATGGTGATTTTTAGTCTTGCATGTTATGTGTTTTTGTTTTATTTCTTGTTTGTTGAGTTTTTATTTTATGTTTTGTGTGTTTTCTTATTTTTGTCTTGGTATGTTTGGTGGTTTGTTTAGGGAGGTTTTGTGTCATTTTTGAATATGAGTGATGATATGTTGTGGTAATAAGTGATGACAAGTTATGATTAAGAATCTCTACACTTTCGAATTGTGACATGTTTTATTTAACTTGTTCAATTTTGAGATGAATGTGGTGTAATAAGTTTCTTAAGGTCCAATGCATAAGCTTGTGAGCATTTGAGCCTCAACCGTGCATACATGATTTTTCCTTCATGAGTGGATTGGTTGTGTTTGATAAGCTAGAACTTGCTCAAGGACTATAGGAACGAGCCCGATTTGTGGAGATTAGTGAAATGATCTAAGGCCATCCTTGTTATTTATAGTCATTGCCATATATTTCCCTACCTTGAACATCATCCCTAGTCAATCACTTTGAGCCTTAAAGCCATTTTATTGTGAATTTAGCACACTACAAGCCTTAATTACCCACTTGAGCCTTACATACATACCTTTTGTGTGAGTGATTGAGGAGATGTGGTTTAGAAAGGTTTGATGAGAATTGTGCAAGAAAAGAAAGAAAATGGTAACAAACAAGAAAAAGGATGAAAAGAGCACAAACAAGAATGAACATGCAATCTCATGACAAGAAAATGAGCAAAGAAGCAACAATAATATGCTCAAGTACATAAAAATCCAAGAAAGGAAGCATGAATCATAAGAAGCTCAAGAAATCCAAGGAAAGTTGATGAGTAGTGCTTGTGAGTACCAAAGACAAGAAAGGAAGAAAGAAAATTGGAGAAGTTGGAGAAATTGGCCACCTCTTCGATTACTTACACTTGTTTAGTCACTTTTATCTAAATTATTCATACCCTACCAAAGAGCCTATCATTACATCCTTAATAAAAAACCTTTTTGATCACTAATGAAAACTTTAGTGGTTTGTGAATGTAGTCCACGAGCAAGCTTATGGCGAGTCGAGCCAATCGGTTAATGAGTGATGATTTACCCTACTTTAAAGAGTGTTGAGTGACATTTATAACCTATGTGAGACTTGGACTAAAAAGGGACTATATTACACTTTTATTCTCTTTAGATTGAACTTGTTAATTTTTCATGTCATGAGTTTAATGATGTAGGATGACTTAGCATAAATTGTAATTCTTATTGCTATCGATGTGTTATTACTTATGTTCGTTTAGTCTTTTCCTAGGTGAAAATCTCTCTCCTTGGTTTATCATTTTCGTTGTTTGGGGACGCACAACACTTTAAGTTTGGGGGTGTGATGAGTGATATTTTCACCTAAATTTTAGTGTCTTTTTATATGTGTTTTCGTATTATTTTATCCGTATTTGTGTTCTATTTGGTTGTGTTTTATGTTTTATGAAAATATATGAGAATAAGCTTAAATGTATGATTTCTAGGTAAAAATGAATTCTAGACGCGAGAAGGAAAATTTGGGAAAAAACGAAGCTTAATTCGGAGTTGAAACGAGGGAAAATGAGTCAAATTAAACAAAATACTGAAAAACGCATGTCCAACTTGTGTAATTTTTCTGTACTCTTGTAGAGCTCAAAAAAAGAAGTGTGATATATGGTTGGAAAGCCACATAAAAGAGGATCGTTTTGGTATAAGAAATACTTCAATCCGAGCCCAAACGAGAAAGTTATGATTAAAATGGTGACGTCGCGCAGGCTGTTTCTACTCAGCACGATTGTGCTATTTTGTATGACTTGTTACACCTTCAAATGTTGGATTTTTTGTCAGATCTTTATATGAATAGAAAGCCAATGAAAAGAGGATCGCGTGAGCGCAAGAATTACTTAAATTGGAGATAGGATGTGGAAGTTATGCGCGAAACGGTGAGACTGCACTGCACCGACCCGAACTTGACCCGAATTCGACCCATGCTCGGCCCAAAGTCATTTTTATGATTAGAATGTGTTCTAGAAGGTTCTAAGGGGTAAAAACACCCATTTTGGAGTGTAAATATCAGTGGGGATCAGATCTACACCTAATACACACCATTTTTCACACACTTTTCCTCTCCATTCCATCTACCCTTCATCCCATTCACCATTCCTTGATTCCATCCATCTACACTTGATCCCCTCCATCAAATCCACCATCCAAGTGATCAAGGAAGCAAGGGAGAGTGAAGATCACAAGAGGAAGAAGGAGATCTCCATTGAAGACCTTCAAAGGGGGAATCTAATTCTAAGTCTTGTGAAATTCTTTATAGATTTGTCATGGAATTTGTGGATCCAATTGTCTATGATTGTTTTCTCTAAAACTATGATAGGCTAATCTCCTTTGTGAGATTAGCTCCATGATTGGTATTGGATAATTTAGTTTTTATGCAAATTGATTTTAATCTTGAATGGGCTTTGTGTTATTTCTATCATTGATTGTTGATTGCTTGATGTATATGATGATTTGTGTGATTAATTGTCATAGGCATGTGATTAGATTGAGAAATCAATTATGTGTTTAGGATAGTTCATTGAATCATTTCATCATACACTTCATGTGCATTAATTTAGAATGAGATAGAGATATCCTTCTAGATTTAGAACCCTTTGATAGAACATTTGATTAGCTTAATCGAGAGATTGGTTGATTAGGTGAGGCAAACCAAGCCATTAGTAAATTCATAGTACCTTAAAAGGGAATATTGCCTATGATTTAGTACCTAATTAGGGAACTCATAGAGTAATTAGTACCTAGTGGGAGGTGTTTGCTATGGTCTCGATCCTATGTGCGTTTGGGAGTCTTGTTGAGGGCCTACACCCTATCCATCTCGAGAGAGAGTTTAGGTGGAATTAGTGATCGTTTCTATACCTTGTCCATGAGAGATTAGAATTAATTGCATGATTACTTAATTATCTATGCCATGATTGTTGTTAATCTCATCCTTGCATCATTTGGAACCCTTTTATCTTTGCATTTATTTTATCTTTATTTCTTTCATTAGTTTAATTGCGTTTATTTGCATCATATCCTCTCTTCCGTCGTCCTTATAAAATCACGATAAACTTGAGATCGCTTAAACTCTAGTACCTTCCTCCCTGTGGTTCGATAATTTCTTTAATTGGTCATGCCCACTAAACTATGGTTAATCAATAGGCATCTCATCACGTTGCCCTATACTTCCAATCCTTTGGCACCAGTCACATCCCTTGATGTACTCCTTGCAATCCTTGAACAAAGTTGGCCAAAATAAACCCGACTGTAGAATCTTTGCCCCGTCTTTTGAAATTCAAAGTGTCCTCCACATGGTGAACTATGGCAGATCTCCATGACACTTAACTTTTCTTCTTCCGGGATACATCTCCTTATGATTCCATCCGGACAATATTTAAACAAAAGAGGATCATCCCATAAGTATTCCCTGACAACATGATAGAACTTCTTCCTTTGAGATTCGGTGAGATGATCCGGCTTGAGGCCACAAGCTAGATAATTCACGTAATCCGCATACCACGGCCTTCCGGTCTCACACAAGGTGTACATCCTTTGAAAATCAACTAGAAGAATCTCTTCATTCGGAAATACATCCTTAATAAACTCCATAGTGCCCTCTTCACCAACATTTTCCAAACCTGACAAGTGGTCGGTAATGACATTTTCGACCCCCTTCTTATCACGTATCTCTACATCGAACTCCTGTAACAAAAGAACCCAATGAATTAGTCTTGATTTAGTATCTTTCTTGTTCATCAAATACCTAATGGCGGCATGGTCAGTATAAACAATTGTTTTTATGCCAATTAGATATGGACAAAATTTTTCAAAAGCATAAACCACGGATAAAAACTCTTTTTTGGTTGTAGTATAATTCTTTTGGTTTGCATTGAACGTCTTGGATGCATAGTAGATGGCTCGAAACTTCTTCTCTTTCACTTGTCCTAGCACTACTCCCAAATCATTGTCGCTTGTATCACAATGGAGCTTAAAAGGTTTGCTCCAATCGGGAGAAACAAGTATTGGTGAAGAAATTAAAGCCTCCTTAAGCACCCTAAAAGTAACAAGACATTCATTATTAAATTCAAACGGAGCATCCTTTTCAAGAAATTTACATAAAGGTTTGGCTATGTTAGAAAAATCTTCTATAAAACGTCGATAGAACCCGGCGTGACCAAGAAACGATCTAACCCCTTTTCTTTTTTGGTAGGGAAAGATGTTCAATGGCTACAACCTTTGCCTTATCAACTCTCAAGCCTTTCTCCGATATATGATGTCCCAGTACAATACCCTCTTGAACCATAAAATGACATTTTTCTCAATTCAAGACTAGGTTCGTATCTTGACATCGCTGCAAAACCATAGAGAGATTACCCAAGCATTTATCAAATGAAGATCCAAATACGGAAAAGTCATCCATAAAAACCTCCATTATGTTTTCAATCAATCCCCCCAAAAATGGCCATCATGCAACGTTGAAAAGTGGCGGGGGCTGATGAGTGTGTAAATTCACAAGTTTGGCACTATGTTTTGTGCTAGTTTTGGAGAGTTTTGATGTGGAAATAGGTGGAAAACCTATATATATTGTGAATTATCATGAATCAGGTGTTAGTGGAGCTATTTGAGTGTTTTCTTAGCAAAAACGGAGTGAAAGTGCCAAGAATCGAAGAGACGGAGTCGAAGCCATGCGAACCGCCCAAGAATTAGGAGGGTTCAACCTGGTTGGAAGAGGGTTCGACCTCTCCAGCAGGTCGAACAAGCATTGCTGAGCTTACAGAAGAGGATTCGACCACGACTCAAGTGGTTCGACCTGTCCATCAGGTTGAACCCTGGTCGAACCAGTTCGCAGAAAAGAGGATTCGACCACGACGTTTGAGTTTGACTTGCCAGTTGGTCGAATTGGGAGCGGGAATTGTCAAGTGATGAGGTTCGACCTGGGGTTCGACCAAGGCCTAAGTTGTTCGGCCCATTCAAGAGGTCGAACCAGTGCAGAATTCTTTCAGTAGCGGGGTTCGACCTGTTGTTCGACCTGTTTGACGAGGTCGAACCTACGTGCGAGAACTTACCTTATCCGAATTTTCGAGGCCGAAACGCATGAGATTACTTAGAAAGCCCATTCCAAGCCCTAGAGACGTGATTACAAGTATAAAAGGAGGCTCATACAGAGAATAAGGGAGCTTTTGATCATCAATCATAAGAGAGACACGAGTAGAGGTGGTGATCCATCCGGAGGGCTGTGACAGAAGTCCGCTGAAGGTTCAAGTAAGAATGATCAATCTAACCATGATTGTTCCTAGATCAATCATGGGCTAGAAGCGCCTTGGTAGTTCTAGGGTTATGAAAGTTTCATGATGTAATTCATATTTCGTGTGTAAAACTCCGTACAACACTACCTGTGATTTATTTTATATAAGATTGCATATTTAATCCATACTCATAGTCGTTTTGTGCATCAATGATCGTTGTGTAGAGTCTGAATACATAACATGGTTATTGGTTGAGTGCGTTCACTACTAAGCAGGGTTTATTGTTATAATTCTAAGTGAAAGGATTTCGAAGTCTTATTAGAACCGTCCTATATGAATATTCATTAATTGAATTAAATTCGGGTTGATGAATAGGATGAAGAGTATAACTTTATAGTACCTAAAAAGGGAGATCAAATCGGGTTAGATTCTAGACGTAGAAGATAATTGATTATGATAGTACCTAGAAAGGGGGGTGAAGTATATCTCTTGCTCCGAGGTTATTCACACGTGTCAAGCGCATATTTACTTGTGTCTATAGAGTAAACTTGCATGGTCTAGTGATGTGTCCACAAACCACAGGGCAGAGTCGGACACCATCACATGAAAATATGAATTACTAGTGAAACTGGATGACCCGACGAACTACCTACTATTCTTATTGATCACAACTCACTTTTCTCTACTCTTACTATTTCTTTTTGCTATTTCGATTAGAAGTTATTATTCCTAAAACCATTACAAATACCAAACATAGTCTAAAGTATACTAGAATATAACGAAATTGATATTTAACCGTCCCGTGGGTTCGATATTGTAACTTGGTCATCTTCGCGACTACAATTGATATCCTTATACTTGAGGATTAATTTGTGTGTTGAGAAAACCCCTATCAAGTTCTTGGCGCCATTGCTGGGGACATCGTAAAATATCTTTTTTGTATTATTTCTAGTTTATTAGGACTATTTACCTTGTTTTGTTGTTTTCTTTCTTATTCGTTTTAGGTGTATGCTCACAAGATCAAAGAAAGGTAATCTTGAACCGTATAATCCTGAGATTGGAGCATCATCAAGAAAGAAGAAGAAGAATAAGAGCAAGGCAAAGACAATTGATCCAACTGAAGCTCTGAATTTTGGAGCCAAGGTTGACGAGCAGATTTCGCAGACGATTGAGGCTACAACTGAAGTTAATTTGAAAGTAGAAACAGTCAACATGGCAGCGAATCCAGATAATCTAGCCATCCGAGAGGTTTTCAGAAATAATGGGGCTGGAAATTATGAGCTTTTAGGAGCAAGGGGAACTAACACAGCTTTCGATCTTCATCCCGCTCTTATTAGCATGATTGAAAGAAACTCCTTTTCAGGAGGGTCTTTCGAGGATCCGCAGTAGCATCTGAACAAGTTCTTGGGTTATGCAAGTACTAAAAAAGATGTAGGAGAACATGAAGATGCTAGGGAGATCCTTTTGTTCAAATTCTCGGTTACTGAAAAGGCGAGGGATTGGTACGATACTATTAACGCAGCTGAGTACACCACGTGGGAGCAATTGAAGTTAAGGTTCTTGGAAAGGTATATGCCACCTTCGAAGGTGTTTAAGATGAAGCAAGATATTAACCAATTTGCTATCAGTGGAGGTGAGAAATTTCATGAAGCGTGGGATAGATTCAAGGACATGCTCAGGAAGTGTCCTCAACATGGGTTATCTAAAGCCCAATATATCAGTATATTCTATAATGGATTGGACTGTGAATCAAGAGTGCTACTTGATGCTTCTTCTAATGGAGCATTGCTTACAAAGTCATCCGTTGAGGCCGAGAGATTATTTGAAAAAATATTGATGAATTCGAGGGATTGGCCTACTGATAGAGTTAGAGGTACGTATGTTCTTGGAAAGGTAGCTCAGGTTGAACAAGCAATAGTGAAAACAAAGAGAGAGGATGAAATCATTTCGAGCTTGTCCAATATCAACAAGCTACTTGAGTCTCAACAGAAGCAGATCAGCGAGATATCTCAACGAGTGCCAATCATGCAGCAAGAGATGATGAATAATGGAGCCATCCAAGAAGAATTGGAGGAAGCAAATTATGCCATGGGTCAAAGTATTCAAGGAACGAGGTAACCAAATCAAGGAAACCGGAATTACCAAGGGAACTATCGAGAAAAATTTAACAATCGTGGTTCCTCTGATAGTTATCAGCAGCAACCAAGGAGGCCCGAATTTTCATGGAGCAATACAAACAATGCAGTGCAACTTCCGATGGGTGTTGATCCGGGAGAAAAGGTGGAAGAAAGAAAGCCTGGTTTTGAGGATACTGTGAACCGGTACATGGTAAAGAATGATGAAAGAGTGAACCGCCTTGAGGCCAAACTTGAGAAAAAGATTGATGATCATCACAGAGATTTGTCCACTCAAGTGAAAGATCTCACGTTGTTGATGGGTACAATTACAGAGAATGTGAACACATTGACTCAATCTGTAGGCAAAGGGAAGTTTTCATCTCAGAGTATAGAGAATCTGAAGTCGTGTAATGCCATCACACTGAGGTCAGGAACGCAGTACGAGGGACCAATGAGGCCGGAATCAAAGTTGGAATTTTCTAAGCCTCGGTTCGACCAACACTCAGAGGGTTCGACCTGGCATATAGGTCGAACCATGGTCGAACCTCATCAGCAAGAGCACTCTGTTTTGTCGCAGAAATAGTTCGACCACGATCGTAATTGTTCGACCAATACATCAGGTCGAACCCAGGTCGAATCGGAGGATAGAAACTATACAGTGGAACAGTTCGACCACGATCATAATTGTTCGACCAACCCAATAGGTCGAACCATGGTCGAACCTCATTAGCAAGAGCACTCTATTTTGTCGCAGGAACGGTTCGACCACGATCGTAATTGTTCGACCAACACCTCAGGTCGAACCCAGGTCGAACTGGAAGATAGAAACTATACAGTGAAGTGGTTCGACCTCGGGGGCAATTGTTCGACCTCCAATGTTGGTTGAACCCAAGTCGAACCTCGAGAGCAGAATGAGATCAGTGTTCCAGGAGAGAGGTTCAACCAATACAAACCTGGTTCGACCTCACAAATTGGTCAAACCCTAGTCAAACCTCGCCAAGATGTTTTTATTGATGCACCTGATATTCCTTTTGATGTCGATGCAACTCCAGTGGTACGGAATGAGCAAAGTACAGATATAATAGCTGAGAAAAAATGGGAAAGAGCTAAGCGATTAAGAGCCAAAAAGGAGAAAGCGGAGAAGGTTGATCGTGATGAATTGGGGATTCCCAAAACAAAGATACCTCCACCGTTTCCCTACAAGCTAGTGAAGAAGGGATTGGAAGAGAAGTTCAAGAAGTTTTCAGAGATAATGAACAAGATAGCCTTGAACATCCCTTTTTCAGAGGCAATCATGGAGATGCCATATTATTCTCGATTCCTTAAAGACATATTGATGAAGAAGCGAAGCTTAACCGGAGTTGAAACGGTAAACTTATCTGAGAATTGTAGCTCAATTATTCAAAAGAAGTTGCCACCAAAGATGAAAGATCCGAGGAGCTTTACGATTCTATGTGAGATCAGGAAAGGGCCAGCACGGCGAGCTTTGTGCGATCTAGGGGCAAGCATCAATTTGATGCCGTTGTCCATCTTTCAGAAGCTTGGTTTGGGGGAGTTGACCCCGACGACTGTGGCTCTCCAATTGGCAGATAGATCAATGACGATTCCGAAAGGTATTGTTGAAGATGTTCTTGTAAAGGTGGAGAAGCTAGTCTTTCCTGTGGATTTCCTTGTACTAGAAATGGATGATGACAAGGATAATGTTCCTTTAATCTTGGGAAGGCCATTCCTTGCTACGGCTAGAGCTATGATAGATGTTCGGAAGGGAGAACTTAAGCTGCGAATGGACAAAGAAGAAGTACTTTTCAACTTGGACAAAGCAATGAAGATGCCAATGGAGTCCCAGTGTTATAGTATTGATGTGGTGGAGGAGATTGTGAAGGAGGATATGTCTCTGATCTTGTCAAAGGATCCTCTTGAGACATGCTTGATGGAGTCTCTTACTTATCCCACTACGGAGCTTGACAAACTTTCTAACGAGGTATGTATTGAATTTCTTGAAAACTTACTTGCTTTGGGTGATGACAGGTTTGAATTGGAAAGAACTAAGGTGGAAGAAGTCAAATGGACCAGGAGGTGCTTGCCTTTGGATAACGAAAGCGCTCCAGTGGAAGAAAGGAAAGAGGAGTTGAAACCATTGCTGGAACACTTGAAGTATGCTTTTCTTGGTGATAATGAAAAATATCCGATAATTGTATCTTCTTCCCTTAATGATGATCAACTTGAGGAGTTATTAGATGTCTTAAGGAAGTAAAAGTCTGCAATAGGGTGGTCACTAGATGATTTGAAAGGTATTAGCCCTTCGTATTGTATGCATCGGATTAGGTTGTTGGATGAAGCTAAGGCGAGTGTTCAAAATCAGCGTAGGGTGAATCCCGCAATTCAAGAGGTGATAAGAAAACAAATCCTTACGTGGTTGGATGCTGGAATTATATATCCTATTAGTGATAGTCCACATGTGAGTCCATTGCATGTAGTTGCTAAAAAGGGGGGCATGACTGTTGTGAAAGCTGAGGATGGAGAAGCTATAGCCATGAGGATTCCTACGGGATGACGTACATGTGTGGATTACAGGAAATTAAATGAGAACTCGTGTAAGGACCATTTTCCTCTTCCTTTTATGGATCAAATGTTAGATCGTCTTGCAGGGTATGAGTTTTATTGTTTCTTGGATGGATACTCGGGGTACAACCAAATCATGATTGCTCCCGAGGATCAAGAAAAGACCACTTTTACTTGCCCCTATGGGACCTTTGCTTTTAGGAAGATGCCGTTTGGATTGTGTAATGCGCCTGCTACTTTTCAGAGATGCATGATGACGATTTTTGATGGTTTGATAGAAAAGATCATGGAAGTATTCATGGACGATTTTTCAGTTTTTGGATCTTCTTTTGATATTTGTTTGTCTAACCTTGCTATTGTTTTGAAGAGGTGTCAAGAAACTAATCTTATCTTGAATTGGGAAAAGTGCCACTTCATGGTGAAGGATGGGATTGTTCTTGGGCATCATGTTTCCACCAAGGGATTGCAGGTAGATCGTGCTAAAGTGGTGGCAATTGAGAAGCTTCCACCACCGACCAATGAAAGAGGAGTGCGGTCCTTCCTTGGACATGCCGATTTTTACAGGAGATTCATAAAAGACTTCTCAAAATACTCTAAGCCCTTATCTCATTTACTTGAAAAGGATATTCCTTTTGTGTTTAATGATGAGTGTCTAACAACTTTTCAAGTTTTGAAGGAGGCGCTAATTACTGCCCCTATCTTGATCACACCGGACTGGACGCAACCGTTCGTACTTATGTATGATGCGAGTGATGTAGCACTGGATGTGGTGCTTGATAGGCTTTTTCTGCGCACTATAATTTTATCCCCAAGTATGAAGGATATCAATTGTAGCGGTAAGCACCCAAGTTAAATTATCGATCCCGCTAAGACAGTTAATTATTTATTTATTCTAAATCACTGTTTAATAAGAATTATGTAACTAAATTTCAATGTTTTGAAGTAAATTATCTAAATCTAAATAACGAAATAATAAATAACTAAATTAATTAAAAGCAATAAAAATAAAAGCAAGTTCTAATCAAGAGATAACGAACAGTTCTAAGGTATCAGGTAGAGACCAATTAATTTGGGTTATTAAACTTACGATTGTTCATTCATGCAGTTTCACTGAAAATACACCACATATCCCTGTTATCCCACCGAATATGATTCGATTCTAAGCTAACAGTATAATTTGGTTTAAATCCTAAGGTGCGCAAATATTACCAAGCCTTATTCCTAGATACTAATCAAAGCAAGCAACAATACCTCCGGATGGTAAGCCCGACTAACAAGATATTTTCTGGAATTACTACAAGGTTCTATTCACTTCCTACTTGATTGTCTAATTGCATTGTTCCACTAAACTAATCAAGTATTTGATTAACCAGTTCATGAAATTAAAGTGCTTATAGCGGAGCTACTCTAATCTCTAACAGATAGACAATACCAATCATGAACGCACACAAGCTAACACAATAATCCAAGCATTATAGCGGATGTCATGAATATATTATGAAGACGTTACGAATCAGAAAAGCATGTCTTAATAAAATAAATAAAATCAAAAGATCAACTGCATAAAATCCCAATCTTTGGTCTAGGTTCCCAAATCAATCAAATCAAACCATCAAACCCTAAAACTGTATAAGAAATTAGCCTATGAGGTTACAAGCAACACTCATGGCTATGCAATTCATACCACAAATCAAGACAAAAGAAAATTAAAGAAAGGAATAGAAAAACCCTAGTATTGGAGTTGTCTCAGATTCCTTCTCCGTCTCTCCGATTGACTGATCTTCCTCTTGAATAGCCCTTGAATCCCCTTTGATGTGGATGGATGATGGGATGGATATGGGTGATGGTAGATGATGGATGGTAGGGGGTAATCCCCTTGTGGAGGGTGGTGTCTCTTATGAATAATGATGTGAGATATATATAGGTGTGAGAAGGGAATGAGATAAGGAAAGAATTGTGCTCCAAGAAAGGGAATGAGATAAGGAAAGAATTGTGCTTCAAGAAATAGCTAAAATTGGCTAATTTTCGGAAATTCCCGTTGGCAGCTGCGCAATCTCACCATTTCGAACATAACTTCTTCATACGGACTCTAATTTGAGTGATTTTTATGCCAAAACGATCCTCTCTTCCGTGGCTTTCCAACCATATATCACATGATCAATTTGGACTTCTACACGAACACAGAAAAATTATTCAAGTGGACGTGTGTTTTTCACCATTCCTTCACACTTTCACTCTTCATTCCAACTTTTAACTTTTGATCCTGTTTTACTCTTCAAAACTCAACAAAACACCTTAGTAGCATCTTAATTATGCATGATATGAAAACCACTCAATTCTACACAAAATCATGGCCACATTCTATCAAAAATGGTGTAATGTGAGACCTAAATCACGTGAAATTTCACTCTCAACAAACCCCCAAACTTACCTGTTGCTCGTCCCGAGGCAACATCATAGAAAACCAATAGAGTAATTGAGAGGAAATTTCACGGCTTCACATCCAAGAAAATTTAACAATTCAAAAATCATACTTCAAATACTAAGATAACCATCCATCTAAGAACATACAATTCAAATCAACTACTTCACTTATTCGGAATGCTCATCTACTCATTCTCACGGGTAGTATTTACGCTCAACACTCAAGTGCGAGATATACACTTTAGGGTATGGTGTTTACACTCATAATCAATTCAAACACACGCGTAACCATAAGCTTGGCAATCATCTCAACTCTCGACTAAAGGAATAATTTCAACAATAGGATCACAAAGGTCTTGCATTAGGTTGTAATGTTGGCTCTTTGGTAAAGGTAAGAAATATATGGATATCGTGACTCAATCACTAGTAGAGAATCAAAGAAGACTTACAGCTTTTCAACAAACAGCTTTACTTTCTTCTTTCTTCTTCAACGCTCTTCAATGCTTCTTGCAATTTGATTCCTCCTTCACTTTTGAACACCACATCCTTATTTGAATTTTTTTTCTTTTCCTCTTTTTTCTTCTTCTTTTTTTTCCCTCAAATAAGGGTACCAGTTCCGGGCACTACCCTTTTCATGGGGTACCAGTTTCGGGCACTACCCCTTTATGCAACAATTTAATCACTCTTTTCAACAATTTTCATCACTTCCAACTTATTCTCCTTTTATGTTTCTTCACAAGACACCAAATTGACTCCTTCAACTCTCTACTAGGTAGGGATTTTTAAAGGCTAACAAAGGGATCAATTGGCTTATCACATAGGCTTCCAACAAATATAGCTTTTAGGCTCAAAAGGATTGACTACGGATATTTCATTAGGTTGGAAAATAATATAGATAGTGACTAATAAACAACAAAGATGACCTAAGATCATTTCCTATTGTCTAGTCAAACACGCAGCTTCAAGCAAGATACAAAGCCATGTTCTAGAATACGTGTGTATGAACGACACTCACAAGAATAAATTAAATCATGCAACTTGTCATGATTTCAAAAGGATCAAAATCTCACATGGCTATAGGAATGAACAAACACTCCTAATAAAGCTACATAGCTAATCTTCCTTGCACATAATCAAATTTCAAGCATCCCAATATCAAAGCACAATATCAAATTGCTTCTCAAACACAATCACACATATAATCAAGTGCTAAGAAAAATCAGAAAATCATCATAGAGAACCAAAAATCAACTATACCGACACTAGGATTAACACAAAACAAATAAACACAAACAAAACAACACGAAACCTGGAAAATCGCAAAAAATCGAACCCTCAACATCATCAAATAAATTAAAAATATTAAAAATCCGCAAAAAATCGACCCTCCAAGTAACAACACAATGCAAAAATTTTACTTCGGTACTACAAGACAAGGTATGTACGTAACCTCCCCCCAAACTTAGATCAAACAAAGTGAGAAAGTAAGTTTGCACAGAAATATATACCGTAGTCGAGCAATACCTAATAAAATTATTACACCAACACAGACATAGAAAAGCAATTAAACCGGGAGGGACAGCCCCCAACAGGCGCTCATGTTTAACGTCTGAGAGTCACGACGTAATACCTCAAGCTCATCGGAATGGCCATGGATATCTTTCATCCTTTCCATCGTATTCTAATCGCTGTGCTTCTTCATCAATCCAATACTTATGGCAAGGGATGGCCTCGTTGGCAATTTTAAAATTGTTAAGATCAAATTTCATCAACCTCTTCATTCTACTCCACCACTTATTCCTTCTTCCGACGAAAATTCCCAACCTCTCTTCTAACTTCTTTTTATCCCTAAAAATATGTGAGGAATCATTAGGTAAAACAAAGTCAATAGAAACAATATCATCAAATTCAGTGCAACTTAAAGAGTTTAAAGGTTTAGAAATGCTCATTTCATTCTTCAAGTTCTTTTCGGTTGCTTCATGGCTTTGCACTTCTTCATTCTTTTCTTTTTCAACATCATCAAATTCTTTATCAATCACTTCCTTTGCCTCAAAAATTGTCTCCAGTTGATAGCTCAATTCGAGTGGAGCCGCTTGACTTAATCGAGTGGACTCCTCTTCGACTTCTTCTTCCTTAAACAACAACATAGGACCTTCAAACTGCATTCCAGGGCACAATGGAAAAACAATATCTTCTTCAAACTCTTCTTCATCCATTCTTTCCTCTTGTTGAAGTTGAGTATTTAAACTTGAAGAGATGTTCGTAAGAAGATTATTTATCTCTCTCGTTCTTTCATGAAACTCCTGTGATGCAACTTCCCTTTCCTACGATTGAACTTTCATCTTTCTTTCTAGAGCTTCCAACCTTCCCATGTTTTCTTCATGCTTCTTGATGGAAGTATCAAACGCGTCTTGTAATCCTTGGGAAACTCCAACCGATCCAGAATAAGTGTTCTCTTGATAAGGTTGATATGAATTTGCATTGTAAGCACAAGACCATTCATCTTCATATCTGACTTGATTGTAATACTGAGAAGGACTTTGATTCACTAGAGAATCATAACCATAATTCCTCTCATCCATGTAATATGGAGTAGGAACCATATTATTCTGATTTTCATAGCGTTTCAATATTTCGTCTATGCATGGAGAAGGATTCATAACATTTTGATTTCCATATCTTTTTAATATTTCGTCCATCTCAGTACCTCAAAGATAATTTATAGTCAGAATATATTCAAATAAGAAAAATAAAAAAAGCAATAAAAAGTCCTAATTAAACTAGTAATAAAAGAAAAATAAATAATTAAGCCGTCCCCGGCAACGGCGCCATAAACTTGATAGGCTTTTTCTGCGCACTATAATTTTATCCCCAAGTATGAAGGATATCAATTGTAGCGGTAAGCACCCAAGTTAAATTATCGATCCCGCTAAGACAGTTAATTATTTATTTATTCTAAATCACTATTTAATAAGAATTATGTAACTAAATTTCAATGTTTTGAAGTAAATTATCTAAATCTAAATAACGAAATAATAAATAACTAAATTAATTAAAAGCAATAAAAATAAAAGCAAGTTCTAATCAAGAGATAACGAACAGTTCTAAGGTATCAGGTAGAGACCAATTAATTTGGGTTATTAAACTTACGATTGTTCATTCATGCAGTTTCACTGAAAATACACCACATATCCCTGTTATCCCACCGAATATGATTCGATTCTAAGCTAACAGTATAATCTGGTTTAAATCCTAAGGTGCGCAAATATTACCAAGCCTTATTCCTAGATACTAATCAAAGCAAGCAACAATACCTCCGGATGGTAAGCCCGACTAACAAGATATTTTCTGGAATTACTACAAGGTTCTATTCACTTCCTACTTGATTGTCTAATTGCATTGTTCCACTAAACTAATCAAGTATTTGATTAACCAGTTCATGAAATTAAAGTGCTTATAGCGGAGCTACTCTAATCTCTAACAGATAGACAATACCAATCATGAACGCACACAAGCTAACACAATAATCCAAGCATTATAGCGGATGTCATGAATATATTATGAAGACGTTACGAATCAGAAAAGCATGTCTTAATAAAATAAGTAAAATCAAAAGATCAACTGCATAAAATCCCAATCTTTGGTCTAGGTTCCCAAATCAATCAAATCAAACCATCAAACCCTAAAACTGTATAAGAAATTAGCCTATGAGGTTACAAGCAACACTCATGGCTATGCAATTCATACCACAAATCAAGACAAAAGAAAATTAAAGAAAGGAATAGAAAAACCCTAGTATTGGAGTTGTCTCAGATTCCTTCTCCGTCTCTCCGATTGACTGATCTTCCTCTTGAATAGCCCTTGAATCCCCTTTGATGTGGATGGATGATGGGATGGATATGGGTGATGGTAGATGATGGATGGTAGGGGGTAATCCCCTTGTGGAGGGTGGTGTCTCTTATGAATAATGATGTGAGATATATATAGGTGTGAGAAGGGAATGAGATAAGGAAAGAATTGTGCTCCAAGAAAGGGAATGAGATAAGGAAAGAATTGTGCTTCAAGAAATAGCTAAAATTGGCTAATTTTCGGAAATTTTCGGAAATTCCCGTTGGCAGCTGCGCAGTCTCACCGTTTCGAACATAACTTCTTCATACGGACTCCAATTTGAGTGATTTTTATGCCAAAACGATCCTCTCTTCCGTGGCTTTCCAACCATATATCACATGATCAATTTGGACTTCTACAAGAATACAGAAAAATTATTCAAGTGGACGTGTGTTTTTCACCATTCCTTCACACTTTCACTCTTCATTCCAACTTTTAACTTTTGATCCTGTTTTACTCTTCAAAACTCAACAAAACACCTTAGTAGCATCTTAATTATGCATGATATGAAAACCACTCAATTCTACACAAAATCATGGCCACATTCTATCAAAAATGGTGTAATGTGAGTCCTAAATCACGTGAAATTTCACTCTCAACAGTGCTCGGGCAGCTAAGGGGGAAGAAGTTCTGCGCCATTTACTACGCGAGTAAGACTTTCGATGCGGCACAGAAGAATTACACGGTGACTGAAAAGGAGTTTTTGGCTGTTGTGTATGCATTCGATAAGTTTCGTCAGTATTTGGTTGGCATGAAGACGATTGTGTATACAGATCATTCAGCGATTCGGTATTTGATGGAGAAGAAGGAGACGAAGCCTAGAATTATAAGGTGGATTCTACTACTTCAGGAGTTTGACATGGAGATTCGGGATAAGAAAGGAACAGAAAATGTGTTGGCAGATCACTTGTCAAGGTTGGAGACTAGGGAGCATTGTGATAATTCTTTTGAGTATATTGAAGAGATGTTCCCTGATGAGAAGATCATGGCTGTGGCTGTTGAAGGGACTGAGCGAGCATGTGTGGTCGCAGCACAAGGTATGGATCCATGGTACACGGATTATGTTAATTACATTGTCATTGGAGAAATTCCAAGGGATCTCAAGCGATATCAACTTGCGAAATTTAGGAGGGAAGTTGAGACATTTATATGGTATGATCCGTTTGTTTACAAGATATGTACAGATTCTATTTTCCGAAGATGTGTACCCGAGATGGAAATGGAGAGTGTGCTTGAGTTCTGCCATGCACAACCAAATGGGGGGCATTTCGGAGCGCAAAAGACTGCAGCTAAGGTACTTCAATCCGCTCTTTATTGGCCTACATTATTTAGAGATAGTGAGAGCTATGTGGCGTCTTGCGATAGATGTCAGCGCATGGGAAATATAGGTAGGAGAGATGAGATGCCACTGCAGCCTAGCATAGTTGTGGAGATATTTGATGTATGGGGGATCAATTTTATGGGGCCTTTTCCCCATCGAATGGGATTCTCTACATTCTTCTTGCTGTGGATTATGTTTCAAAGTGGGTGGAAGCGATTCCTACTCGTGTAAATGACTCGAAAATTGTTTTATCTTTCTTGAAGAAGCATATTTTTGCCCGTTATGGAGTTCCTAGAGCACTAGTTAGTGATGGAGGTTCCCACTTCGTCAATAAATTTCTTGAGAAGGTGCTTAAGGATTATGGTGTTAAGCATAGGGTTACTACACCCTATCATCCGCAAGCAAATGGGCAAGCAGAGGTCTCCAACCGTCAAGTCAAACAGATTCTGAAAAAAGTGGTAGGAACTAATAGAAAGGATTGGGCTATGAAGCTCGATGATGTGTTATGGGGGTTCTGAACTGCTTACAAGACGGTGTTAGATATGTCACCGTATCAAATTGTCTATGGGAAGCCGTGCCACTTACCCGTAGAGATTCAACACAAAGCGTTTTGGGCTTTGTGACGCTTGAACTTGACCCTCAATGATGTGAAGGAGTTGAGGATAACTCACATGAATCAATTGGATGAATTTAGGAGTCGTGCTTACAAGAATTCAGAGATTTATAAGGAAAGAATGAAGAGGTGGCATGATTCTAAGACTCATACAAGGAGTTCAAGCAAGGAGATGAGGTACTACTTTTTAACTCTCGATTGAAGCTTTTTGCAGGCAAGTTGAAGTCTAAGTGGACGGGTCCGTTCATGATTCATCGAGCCCTGGGAGGGGGAGTTTTGAGCTTATTGACAAATATGGAGATGTTATCGCGGCGAATGGGCATCGGTTGAAGCATTATAAGTCACCGGATGATGCGTGTGTCATTTTTGATGATACCTTGATCTGATTTGGTACCGTCGTGACTCTCCGATGTTAAATATGAGCGCTTGTTGAGAGCTTACTCTTCCGTTTTATTGCTTTATTTCTTTTGTGTGAGTAAAAAAATTTTATATTTAAGGTGCTTACTAATCGGCAATTACATCTCTTTTCAAACTTAGTTTCGACTTATGTTTTTACTAAGTTTGGGGGGGTGTGATGTTATTACCTCATTGAAGCACCAAGAGTATAATCTTTTCTTTGTATTGTTTGTTAGGGGAGTTAGTTTTTGCGGCCATATTAAAATTTTAATCGATTTTGATGTGACGATTTTTTACAACTTGCCTAATGTTCAGTGGTTTTTGGTTGTGTTTTCTTTTACGGAGTTACTCATGAATGATGTTTTGTGGAATAATTTTTGAAGTTATGCTCTAGATTGTACCTAATGAGTTGTGTTGAAGCTTGAAGTGTGTAGTGAATGAAGAACACTCAGTTTTGAAAGTTAGAAGGATGGTTCGCCAACACCAGGAGTGGTTCGACCAGTGCCGGAGGTCGAACAAAAGCAGAGGAAGTCGAACCAGACTCGAAAGTTATCCAGAGAGGTGGTTCGACCTAAGCCATATTTGTTCGACCTGTTCAAGAGGTCGAACCTGAGGTCGAACCAGTCAGTTCAAAGCACTCTGTTTTCCAGAAAATGGGTTCGACCAATTCAAGGATTGTTCAACCTGATCAGCAAGTCGAACCCCAGGTCGAACCGAGAAGAGCATTTGTCCAGAAGGTAGGTTCGACCTCGTCATCCATTGTTCGACCTGTTTAGGAGGTCGAACCTGAGGTCGAACCAAGCCAGGTACGCAATTTAAGTTCAATTTTTCGGAGGGTTCGATCACTTTTTCGAAACACCAAACCTCGAACCCTCTTCGAACCTCTACACCATTACACAAATTCTTCGATTACACTTAATTGCACACCGATTACACAACATTACACCTTGAATTTACGAGTTGAGCGCGGATTTGGGCGATTTTCATCGCAAATTAGGGCTTGGTCGCGATTTTTGGTTGTTGTGTGTTGTTGATCGGTTGTTCACCATGGGCAAGTCAAAAGGTATGTTTTTCCAACTCAATTACTCTAGGATTGAAGGTTTAGGTATGAAATTCGATGTGAATAAGAGGATTGATGTTGAGTGTGGTTGAATTTCATGGTGAATGTTGATATTGTGACTTGTTTCATATGAATTCTTGTTTCTTGGTTTTAGGTTGTTTGATTATTGATAGAACTTGAATTTTTATGAGGGTTGATCAAGGATATAGAACATCTAATAGAATGCGCATGTTGATTTGGTTTGAAATTGAAGTAGTTCATTAAGGGAAACATGTTGATTTTTTTTGATTGAATTGCTTGAATTGTTAATGCATGCTTGTTGGTTATTTAAAGAAGTGTGATTGAAAATATTTTGAGCATTTTGAATAAGCAAGTGGTGTTGAGACGATAGTAGGAGTGATTATGCATTGATGCTTGAAGTCTTGAGTAGAGTATGCGATGTGCTAGTAAAATACTTGCTTTCTTGTCTTGTTGGTTGGATTGAAGTATTTGTTTACAGGAAAGGGACAAGGATCAAGTAAAGGTAAGGGAAAGGCAGAGGAGGAAAGATCGAAGAAGAGGCATGACAGGCCTTCGAATTTGGACAAAGTGACAAGGAAACTGAGGCTGCAAGATTGTTTACCCGAAAATTTCAAGATTCATATGCAAGATTGGGATGAGATTAAAGAGAAGTGGGAAGAAGTTTCAGACAAGATAGCTCGCACTCGATACCAAGATGATGAAGCGATGAGGATAATGAGAATAGGGGATGACATATTCTGGATGTTCGATCAAGTAGGGATCCGAAGATTCATGGAGTTGAAGAGGCTGACGTACTTCCATGTTACAGCGGAAGTAGTTTGCTCGTTTGAGATGGAGAAGGACCTGCTTGGGTACCCATATCAGTGTACGTTTCAGCTTGGCGGAGTGAGTAGGAAATGGACATCTGAGGATTTCAATGAGTTGTTTGAGACGCCTTTGGAGATCCCTCGATTAGAAAATGCTGTATTCGGTGCAAATCAGTTTTGGAGGGAGATCACCGGGGAGATTCGAGATTATAAAATCAGACAGGCTTGTGCTTCCGCAATAAAGAACCCAGTCTTGAGGTACATGGACCGCGTCCTGAGCAACACGTTATTCGCCCGCTCGGAGGGGAGTGTTGTACCTAGAGGAGAGCTTTACGCCCTGTGGTGTATGCTAAACGGGGTAAAGTTCAATGTTGGAGCTTATTTCATTGCGCAGCTGCATCGATTCAAGACCATTAGATTTTAAAAGGTGAATATTGGAGGGTTACTGACGATCGTGGCTGAGCATTACAACTTGGATCTCACCAGCTTTACACCAGTAGAAGGAGAACCCGATTTGATGATGAGCACGTGCATGAAGGGAGGATTTGCCTATTTTAGAGATGGAGATTGGTTTTTCACGAGGGGTCTCAAGCCTTTCGAATTTATGTTCCCCTTCGACGTGAGCAACTTGACAACTATTCGGGAAGCAAGGAATAAGTTGATGAATTCTCTCGGACATACCGCCTTATTTGTGGCAGTGAAGTCGGGTGGTGATTGGAGAGCGGTAGCGCAGATGTGTGCTGAGGGGAGGATGGCTGAGTTACAGCAGATCATTGATCAAGGAAAGTTCTGTCCACCTCAGCCACAGCAGCCTGAAGAGGAGGATCAGGTAGATGAGCAGCCGGAGATGGAAATTCCGGAAGAAGAGCAGCATGATGCGCCTCAGCATGCTCCGGTACCGCAGCAGCGGCGAGCAGTTCCAGGTACCCGGGAGCAGCTTCGCTTGATTCATGAGCAGCTGGTCGCGATAGTAGCTGCATAGCAGGAGACGAACAAGCAGCTCGCGCTCGCTAACGCCAACTACGCCACGCTGAATGAGAGGTACTCTGCCTTGGATGAGCGTGTTGGTAGAGTGAGTGGTCGAGTGGATATGATGGATAGGCACATTACCAGTCTGTGCCGAGCTGTGGAGAATAGGATGGATGAGAATGACAAAGATGATGATGAGGATGATGATGCTCCTAGGGAGTAGTTTCAGGTTTTCTTTTGGCTTCTCCGATTCATCTTATCTCCCATTTTTCTTTTTATTCTTACAGATTGGGGTGTGATTCATGTGTGAGTGGCATGTACTTGATATAGTTGATCTTGTATCATTGATTTGTATATGGGTTGTTGATTCTGTGCATTCATGTGTTTACGTGTTTATTTTCATTGGAAAGAGCATGAATAATTTGTTAAGTATATGGAATTCATGAGGAATTGATCTTGATTATGTGCTATGAGGAGTATTAGGAATTGATTACCTATGTGAGGATTTGAGCCTTTATCATGATTGATCATGATAGTTTATTTTTGAGAGAATCATTCGTATGAACGTATTCTAGAACTTGGCTTGGAGTCTTGTGTGAAACTTACAATTGATGAAATACTAGGACATGATCTTAGGCCATTTTTGATTAATTAAGTCACTTAGCCAAATTTTACCTTTCCTAATTTTTATAAACCTTTGGTAGCCCTGTTTGAGCCTTTTTAAAAAAGCTTTTTCTTTGGCAAGCTAGATAAAAGAGCCTTAATTACCTTATTTGAGCTTTGAAAATACCCTATTCATTGGTAGAGAGAGTAAGGTGAATAAGTGTGCAAGAAGAAAAGGAAGATGGAATGAGGTTTAGTAAGAAAAGTACATGGTTAAATCTTGTTGAGGGTAGTGCCTGAAACTGGTACCCCGAATTGTTTATACATGGGGCTTGAAGTTTTAAGAAGCAGCCGAACAATGTTCGAGAAGGGTAGTGCCTACAACTGGTACCCGAGCGATCAAAAGAAGAATGATGTTGATGCAAGGAAGAGAAGGAAAATCGAAAATTGCAAGTGCAAGCGAAGAATTGGAGGAGAATATGAAGGCGAATGAGAAATCAAGAACCTCCAAGGTAACTCTCTGCTAGTGTCTTAAGTCACTATGTCCAAATTTTCCTACCCTTTCCAAAGAGCCAACATTACAACCTAGAAACAAGTCCTTTGTGGTCCTAGTACTAATTTGATGTGAGTTGATTTTTGAGACCTTTGCCAAGCTTATGGTTACGCGTGAATATGAATTGATATGAGTGTTTATACTAGCCTATAGTGCCTCACGCACGTGAGCGAAAGAGAGTAAAGACTTATCTTGTCAGCGAGATTACTTAGTACTCCGAATGGTGTGTGATTGGATTGATTTTACATGAGTGAAATATATGATGCAAGTAATTCTTGTTTGATTCAATGAAGTGGCATGTGTAATATGTGTTGTACTTGATCTTGTTGAATTACACACGACTCCTGTGGTTTAAATTGGTTGCCTCGGGACGAGCAACATGCAAGTTTGGGGGTTTGATGAGTGTGTAAATTCACAAGTTTGGCACTATGTTTTGTGCTAGTTTTGGAGAGTTTTGATGTGGAAATAGGTGGAAAACCTATATATATTGTGAATTAGCATGAATCAGGTGTTAGTGGAGCTATTTGAGTGTTTTCTTAGCAAAAACGGAGTGAAAGTGCCAAGAATCGAAGAGACGGAGTCGAAGCCATGCGAATCGCCCAAGAATTAGGAGCGTTCGACCTGGTTGGAGGAGGGTTCGACCTCTCCAGCAGGTCGAACAAGCATTGCTGAGCTTACAGAAGAGGATTCGACCACGACTCAAGTGGTTCGACCTGTCCATCAGGTCGAACCCTGGTCGAACCAGTTCGCAGAAAAGAGGATTCGACCACGATGTTTGAGTTCGACTTGCCAGTTGGTCGAATCGGGAGCGGAAATTGTCCAGTGATGAGGTTCGACCTGGGGTTCGACCAAGGCCTAAATTGTTCGACCTGTTCAAGAGGTCGAACCAGTGCAGAATTCTTCCAGTAGTGGGGTTCGACCTGTTGTTCGACCTGTGGCCAGTTGTTCGACCTATTTGACGAGGTCGAACCTACGTGCGAGAACTTACCTTATCCGAATTTTCGAGGCCGAAACGCGTGAGATTACTTAGAAAGCCCATTCCAAGCCCTAGAGACGTGATTACAAGTATAAAAGGAGGCTCATACAGAGAATAAGGGAGCTTTTGATCATCAATCATAAGAGAGACACGAGTAGAGGTGGTGATCCATCCGGAGGGCTATGACAGAAGTCCGCTGAAGGTTCAAGTAAGAATGATCAATCAAACCATGATTGTTCCTAGATAAATCATGGGCTAGAAGCGCCTTGGTAGTTCTAGGGTTATGAAAGTTTCATGATGTAATTCATATTTCGTGTGTAAAACTCCGTACAACACTACCTGTGATTTATTTTATATAAGATTGCATATTTAATCCATACTCATAGTCGTTTTGTGCATCAATGATCGTTGTGTAGAGTCTGAATACATAACATGGTTATTGGTTGAGTGCGTTCACTACTGAGCAGGGTTTATTGTTATAATTCTAAGTGAAGGGATTTCGAAGTCTTATTAGAACCGTCTTATATGAATATTCATTAATTGAATTAAATTCGGGTTGATGAATAGGATGAAGAGTATAACTTTATAGTACCTAAAAAGGGAGATCAAATCGGGTTATATTCTAGACGTAGAAGATAATTGATTATGATAGTACCTAGAAAGGGGGGTGAAGTATATCTCTTGCTCCGAGGTTATTCACACGTGTCAAGCGCATATTTACTTGTGTCTATAGAGTAAACTTGCATGGTCTAGTGATGCGTCCACAAACCACAGGGCAGAGTCGGACACCATCACATGAAAATATGAATTACTAGTGAAACTGGATGACCCGACGAACTACCTACTATTCTTATTGATCACAACTCACTTTTCTCTACTCTTACTATTTCTTTTTGCTATTTCGATTAGAAGTTATTATTCCTAAAACCATTACAAATACCAAACATAGTCTAAAGTATACTAGAATATAACGAAATTGATATTTAACCGTCCCGTGGGTTCGATATTGTAACTTGGTCATCTTCGCGACTACAATTGATATCCTTATACTTGAGGATTAATTTGTGTGTTGAGAAAACCCCTATCAGGGGCATTGCACAACCCAAAAGGCAATTTATAGAAAGCAAATGTGCTATACGGACAAGTAAAAGTTGTTTTCTCTTGATCCTCGGGGGCTATCATGATTTGGTTGTATCCCGAGTAACTATCTAGAAAATAATAATACTTGTATCCCGCCAACCTATCAAGCATTTGATCAATAAAAGGCAAAGGAAAATGATCTCTATGAGTGTTTTCACTAAGCTTCCTATAATCACAACAAACTCTCCACCCTGTTTTCACCCTTGTAGCAAGTTCTTCATCAAATTCCGTCTTAACAATGGTTATCCCCCTTTCTTAGCCATAACATGCAAAGGACTTACATGAGGACTATCACTTATGACGTAAATAATTCGAGCATCCAACCATTTCAAAACTTCTTTCCTAACAACCTCTTACAAAATAGGGTTCAAAAGACGTTGAGGTTGTATACATAATTTATTCTCATCAATAAACCTAATATGATGCATACACATAGTAGGACTTGTACCTTTCAAATCATCAAGACTCCACCCTATAGCACTTTTATGATCTCTAAGTACTCTCAACAATTTATCAAGCTCTAGAGGTGAAAGGGATGATGATACAATTACCAGAAAGGTCTTTTCATCCCCCAAATACGCATACATAAGGTGATCGGGTAAAGGCTTCAATTCTTCTTTCCCTTTTTCCACTTTGGACTCTTCATTCTCGATCTCCAATGGAAGACACTCCCTCTTTCCATAGTACATCAACTTGGCTTCATCTTCATGCATTTCCCTACAAGCATTCAAATCATGTAAGCAATCATTTCTATCATCATCTTCTAAACAATAGAAAGAAGAAGTAGAATTTAAGGATAAAGTAAGAGAATGGCTTATGCTTGTCTCAAGAGGATCCTTGGATAAGAAAAATGGCAAGCTCTCTTGAACAATCTCATTAATCAATTCAATCCTTCTACATTCTTCTTTCTCATCCGGATGCCTCATCGCATTTCTCAAAGAAAATACAACATCTTCTTCATTTACTCTCAAAGTCAACTCCCCCTTGTGCACATCAACTAAAGTTCTTCCCGTGGCCAAGAATGGACGCCCCAAAATCAATAGAACATTTGTATCTTCATCCATGTCAAGCACTACAAAATCCACTGGGAATATGAACTTTCCAACTTTAACTAACACATCCTCAACTACTCCCTTAGGATAAATCAAAGACCTATCCACAAGTTGCAATGTAACGGATGTAGGCTTTACTTCCCCTATACCAAGTGATCGTTGTTATTTTCACCTAGATTTTAGTGTTGTTATTTGTGTATTTTCGTATGTTTTTATCCATATTTATGTCATTTTTGGTGGAGTTATTGTTATTTTGAGGAATATGGTATGAATTTATAGAATTGGGTAAATGGGATTTAATATGTGTAAAACAGGTCAAGAAATGGACAAAAATGGAATCGCGAGCGAAAAGGAGTCGGAAGAACAGGGAATGTTGGCACACGGGCCATGTGCGAAACACGGCCCTGTAACCAATGGCCGTGTAGTGTCATCAGAACTCGCTGCTCGCCCAGAAGGATGGCCGTGCGCTAGTGCACGGGCCGTGCATTGCTGCATACCCCGTGTGCGGAGCACGGCCCTGTAAGAAAAAGTCGTGCATTGTCGTCAGAAAATGCTACACGGCCATGACCATGGCCATGCAACGCAACTCAAGCCATGTCCGGAGCACGCACAACACGCCGAAGTAGGTATGCCCTACATGGGCCATGCGCTGCTGCACGGGCCGTGTAGGTGCAAAATCCTGTGTAATTTTTAAAATGTTCCGGAAGCTTCTAAAAGGTCCATAAGTGATATAAAACCATGACTTGTGCGAAATTTGAAGGGAGAAATCAGATTAGGAGCAGTTACACACACTAAAACACCATATTTCCTCACATAGTAGATCCATCATCCATTTCTACCATCTAGATCCATCAAATTACCATTTTGATCTCCACAATCAATCCATAAAACCATGATTCCATCCATCCTTCCATCACTTGAGAAGATTGAAGCATCAAGGAGTGAAGAATTTGTTGATACATTGAAGAAGATGAGAGGTCTTTCCATGCAAGGGAAGCCAATTTACTTTCAAAGTGTTGAATTTCTTCTTATTATGGCTCAAATTGAGCAAAGTATGTTTTGTATTGATGTAATCACCATGTTTAGTGGCTCGTTCTATAGTAGGGCTAGTCATATGAATGGTTGAGGTGAAGAGTTAGATATGTAGAACTTGATAATGGTTTGAATTGATTTGTGGATTTTCTTTTATGATATATCAATCATATTTCATTTCAATGTTTGTGTGATTAAATTCTCTATTCATTGTATTAGGATGACTATTCATTAAATTCTCTATTCATTGTATTCAATGATATTTAACTTGGTCGCTTATCTAAACTACAATTGATATCCTTCATACTTGGGAATTAATTTTGTGTGCAAAGAAAACGGACATCAAATTCTTGGCGCCGTTGCCGGGGACGGCTGTTATTATTGATTTTATTAATTTTAGTTTGATTAAGATTTTTTTCTTTTATTTGTGATTATTTATTTCTATCTAACCTTGAAATTTTCTGAGGTACTTGTGCACTAGGAAAAGGAAATGAAAGAAAAGAAGGAATAACACACTGAGCTAAACATGGCCGAAGCAAGGCAAAATTCGGATAATGTTGCTATTCATGAAATTTTCACAAACTATGGAATTGGTAACATAGGGTTGATAGGAGCAAGGGGGGAAGATGATGATTTTGAAATACATCCCGCTCTTATTAGCATGGTAGAGAAGAATCCCTTTTCTGGAGGTTGTTTTGAAGATCCATATCAGCATCTCCGAAGATTTCTTAGTTATGCAAACACTCAAAGGGGTGCTGGAGCTAATGATAATGCTTGACGAATTGCCCTATTCAAGTTCTCTTTGATTGATGGGCGGAAGCTTGGTATGAGACTCTTGATGCAGCAGATTGCACTACATGGCACCAACTGCAGCAGAAGTTCTTGGAAAGATACATGCCACCCTCAAGGATCTTAAGAATGAAGCAAGAGATCACCCAATTTGTTATGAATCAGGGTGAGAAATTTTATGAAGCGTGGGATATGTTTAAAGACATGCTCAGGAGGTGTCCACAACATGGAATGTCTAAGGCTGAATACATAAGTATCTTCTACTATGGATTGGATTGTGAGTCGCATGTTCTTATTGATACATCATCAGGAGGAGCGCTGTTATCTAAGACAGCACTTGAAGCAAAAAAGTTGTTTGAAGACATCTTTATGAATTCACGTGACTGGCATGTAGAGAGAGATATAGGATCATATATGTTTGGCAAGGTAGCGCAGGTTGAACATCAAGTGGTAAAGCCGAATAGGGAGGATGAGATCATCTCTAGTCTAGCGAACATCAACAAGCTATTAGAGTACCAGCAAAAGCAGATTAAAGAGTTGACACTAAGGGGGCCTAGTATGCAGCAGCATGAATTGAAGAGTGTTGAAGATACCTTCAGTCGATACATGGCTGAAAATGATGCAAGGATTGATCGTCTTGAGGATACATTGAATGTTGATCATGCAAATTTATCTAAGCAGTTGAAGGACCTTACTTTGATTATGGGGTAGATGACCACAAACGTGAATCAATTGACATAAAAATTAGAAGATAAAGCCATCACGTTAAGGTCTAGAACACAGTATGAGGGATCGATGATGCCGGAAATGAATTTTGAAGCATCGGGAGCTTAATTCGACCCCAATTCGACCAGCCATGCTAGCCAAACTCAACAGGAGAGGTCGAACGAGACACCTGGACGTGATTTGGAAGCATCAGAGCCTCGATTCGACCAGAAAAATTAGGATTCGACCAGACCCTCTGGTTGAATCCAGGTCGAATCCTACCTTCCGGAGCACTCTGTTTCATCAGAAGTTTGATTCGACCTGAAGCCATCCAATTCGACCAGACCTCATGATCGAATCTAGGTCGAATCTGATGGCATTCAATCATTTGGTTAACATAACCCATTAGGATTCCATACGTTTGTAATTCAGCGGAAGCAAGAAAAACCAAGAAACGTATTACCTTTCACCAGAGTATGTTGGAGAAGATGAATTCTCGCCGACAGCCTGTGTAGCCTCACGAGAATGGCCATAACTTCCTCATCCGATCTCCGATTGAGATGATCTATACGCTTAGACGATCTTCTTTTCAGTGGCTTTCTATCAGCATATTAAACATTAAATTCGGAGTACTGTAAAATTTTATATGAATTTCTCAAGGTGGTGGACATCAGCAGCAAATAACCTTCCGGTCTTCTGTTGTATTCCCAAGTCCAATCTCGACGTTGTGTGGGCGACGATCCTCGAGATCTTCTCAATCTGCTGTTCCCTCACTTTCTCACAGTGTTAGGCGTGTAATTAGGATTTATGGACAGTTGAGATGACTTATATATATGGGCTACAGCAGGGACCAGGAGGAAAATTGGGTTGGGCCTCCATTGGGCTTAAGTATCCAAGCTTAGCCCAAAACTTATACTTAAGTCCAATAATAATAATATAGTCCATTAAAAGATTATTACTGCACTACCTTTCTAATCCCAAAATTACGTTTTGGGCTCCTTCTTATTATGAGCCCGTTAGTCTCCCCATATTTAAGATATACAATGTCTGTTAATTAATTAAGTTACTGACAACTCCATTAATTAATATCTCTTCTAAGAGTAGTACCACTCAACCTTATTATCATGCCGGAATAAATCCACCTGCAGGGTTTACATGATAATCCTTATAAGCTCCTCAAGGGGACATCATCAACCTATGACGAACACGGATTCCTTCTACAATCAACAACACACCATAGAGACAGCACTACTTCCCAACTCACCGAGTTTGTTGATTTAATTACATGTAAATCTCACCCATTGATGAATCAAAGAAATACATACTGCCCTACGTGTCGAGGTTATTGTATAGGGATTAAGAGCACAAACATCCATAATAACAGAGATCAAGTTCTTCTATAAGCTAGTATAAGTCGAACGATCTCAAGTGGTCCTGCTCAACATACACAAGTGCACTAATGTGATTCTATAGCCAAGACAAACTAATACCAAACCACACTACAACCATCCCGATAGAGAATCCCCATCTACCTCGGTTGTGAGCATCTGTTTATACTTTATAAGAAAACCGGTAATATGATCTTTCGCGTGTTGTCGCACAATATATTATCTACAGTATAAAGTAATTGAACTATTGCATCTTTCATATAATTAAATTATAAGACGCAATCATTTGATCATATGATTCTCATTTCAAATAAATTGTTATAACATTGTTCATACGAAAAGCTAAACTTTTAGTATACAATCCAACAATCTCCCACTTATACTAAAAGACTATGCTGTCATGTCTTTCACCATACATCTGATTCTCACTCTCACTACACGACCATCAAAAGCTTTCGCTTTAAGGTCCTTGTAAAAGAATTTTACTAGGTTATCATTTAATGCAATCTAGAAGACAACAACCTTCCCCTCATCATATGATTTCTCGTAACAGGTGGTACTCACACTCCATGCGTTTAATTGCCTTATGGGCTCGTGATTCCTTCAAGTTTGCAACTGCACTATTATCATCAAAATAAATTGTGATATTCTTGGGCAAACTTAGAATCACTTCGAAGTCCATCATGAAGTTTCTAGAGTCATATAGATACCTTGGCTGCCTCATAGGCTCCAATTTATCATCTTTCCATGATGGAATCCGGAGTCTGAAATATATTTCTATATAACACTCCTCCACATTATGACTCTACTTCCTAAAATTAAACACATAACCTTTGAGGTGGATTTACTGCCGTCCCTATCTGATTTGAAAAATTTGAATCTACGTAACTCATAAGAAGCAGCGAATCTGTCCGGTAAGCCCATATATAATTTCTAATCTTTTTCAGGTACATAAATATATGTCTTACCATAGTTCAACATTCTTATTTCGAGTTACTTTGATACCCACTGTCTATGCCAACACGCAATACAGTTATCCATTCTCGTATATAGCATTCCTTAGATTAAGCTTCCTTATTCGCCAAAGCATAATGAACCGCTTTCATCACCTTTATCTCCTTTTGTGTCTCAAGACACATTCACTTAGATAAGTTCACATGCTAAACGAGTAAGGATTGTATCATTTTGCTAAACTTGAGATAAGCATAACATTCTTTCTTGTGATTCGTATTACTGTGATCAAAAGGATATATTTTGCTTTTCTTAAGTCCTTCATTTCATACCGCTTTATTAACCATACCCATATGCCTGACAAAACTTTTTCATTGTCTCCAATGAGCAATATATCATCTACGTACAATACAAGAAATATCACCACGTTTCCATTACTTTTTACAATACACAAGACATATCCGCGCATTGAATGAATCCATATCTTTGGATTTCCTCATCAAAACAGGTGTTACATGATCTTGAAGTTTGCTTTAGTCCATCAATGGACACTTTTAAGCTTACTATCAAAATGCTATTAGCTTTTTGCAACGAATCACTCTGGTTGCTTCACATAGATGTTTTCCTCAAGACTTCCAATCAGGAAAGCTGTCTTGACATCTATTTGCTATCCCTCATATTTCATATGAGTAGCAACAGATAAAAGAATCCGGATCAACTTAGGCATAGCTACTGGCGAACAGGTTTTTTCATAATCAAACCCTTTCTTTCTAAGTATACCTTTTCACAACAAGCTTTTCTTCCAAGGTTTTCACCTTACCATATGATCCTCTTTTATTTCGTATGACCACTTCCAATGGCTTTTACACCATATAGTGGTTCTACAAGCTACCAGATCTAATTTAGAATTCATCGATTCTATTTCAACATCATTGCACTTGCTAAGATATCGCATGTCGATCTTTTAGTGCTTTGTCATATCCATGGGTCCATTCCATATTTACTAGGGATCAAGTCTTACGACTCTTCCAAGACATATATCTTATAGGTTGTCGAGCAACCCTTCCACTATAACAAGACACTATACGTAATTGTGTATCAAACGTGACACGCGTTGTAGTTTACCTCGTGGTATATCCTCTTGTACACTTGGTACTAATACTTTGTGCTTTTCCTCTCACTTTCTTTAGAACAATTTATACATGGGTTTATGATTTAATACATAGTTCTTTTCCAAAAATCTAGTGTTTGTGTTAACAATCACCCTTCGATCTTTTGGACTAAATAAAACACCTTTCATTTTTCTAGGACATCCCACAAACAGACAAACATTCATGCGAATTACTATTTCTAGGGCATATCCATAAAATGAATTTAATAATTCCAAATAACTCATCATCTATCTAACCATTTCCTCAAGAGTCTTTCTCTTATTAGGACTAGAAGATGTGTTATTAATTACTATTTGTTACATCCGTAGGATAAACAAGATTCAAGAGTTTACAAATTGTCACTAACGTACCTCAACAGATTATAGCTCCATCCTTCATTACTATGACTATGTCATTTAAATGAAACGGAGTATCCATCCGTAAATACATAGAAAGTAAAATGAAATTCTTTCTATGAAAATATACATAAAGACTATTTCTCAAAATTAAACGTTTACTCATATCGTAAGATAAATAAATAACTCCCACTACAACAGCTACTACTCGTAGTATTACCTATGTGCAGAATAACAATCTCATCATTACTTAGTTACACGGTTTTAGTGATTCTGGTATCTATACACAACGTGTCAGTAGATGCCATTAGTAATCACGCTTCTACAACTAGTGAATGAGATACTAACTTTGTTCACATCTTGATGAAATTGGATTTCCTTTGCCACATGTTTTGTCAGAAGTTCCCCACCACATACAACCTCTTGTAATTCAGGTGGAACTTGCTCAAAAACATTTAGGCAAATAATGAGGCATAAATTGACCTAGGTTTTTCCTTCAATTTCTATTCCAAGTATTTCCAATTCATTCATCAAGTTAACCATGACCTCTTGCCTTTTAATCTCACTCAAATATCTGAAAAGTTATATGAGACCATCATATTTCTATGAACCTCTCACCTCTTCACTAGATACTTTAAAAGTCACTAGATACTTTAAAGGCATCATGGGACATCCTTAGTGAGAACACACTTATATTTTCCAAAGCAGTAAAATTCAAAACCAAGATTCTTTTATAATTAACTAATTTTGGACCAGTAAATATAATTTCTTTCAGTAAATAATAAGTGAGATAAAACTATTTGAAAAACAGAGAATCACAAATAAATACACCGATCAAATCTTCGAATTTTATCCTTTTATATTGATTCCCTCAAAACAATATAAAAATAAAATTCACCGACATCTCAAGTACCGTGAGTCTGCAAGCCACGATAGTGTGGACGTTTACAAACCCGAATATTTACAAGAGAAGGCTTTACCCATTAATTTTATTTGTCAACCTAACCTCATGACAAAATAATTAATAGTCGGTTCCTCTTTAGCCATGCAAATAAAAGCAGTGACTCCGATGGGGAGGATACTTATTATTTACATCTAAGTGTACACCATTATATGACCCCAAGTCCACGGCCCAAGCTTATGTGCCTTACAGATGGAGAAGTACACATATGCTCGGATAACTTCCTACAATCATCAATTATAAGTTTGTACAGTAATACGCAAATAAACTCATCCGATAGAGAGGAAGGTCTATGCCAACACACAAGTTCATGTGCATCACATTACAAACAATAATTATTTAATGAAGTCTGTACCAGTGATCCACAAATATACTCATTCGATAGGGAGGAAGGTCTATGCTAACACGCAAGTATACATGCATCACTTACAAACCAATAATGGAGGCTGTGGGAATTAATTACCAATCCCCTCTCCCACTTAGTTATTTAACACCGAGGGTTTTTACATGCATATAATATACATAATAAAATACGCAACCCGGCATGCTCCTATTAGGCAAATAAGGCAGTAAATCACAGAGAACATGCATCCAATCCAAATATATAACAATAATTGACAAATAAAAACAATTATATCAATTATATATAAGGAAATAAAATTGCCAAATAAGAGGGGTTGACTTAGTCAACAAGCCAATTTAGGGAATTAAATATGTGACTTGGGCAAGAAGGAAACTTGGGCCCAAATCCAAACAGCCCACAACACCGGCCCAAAAGATCCCTGCCTAGTCATCACCCACACCCGCGTTCCTCACGCTGAAAATGCTCAAGAATCGAGCGCTTCCTCTACCTTGTTCTAACCCGTTGGAAACTGGACGACCACCGGTCAGTTACGAACAACAACCACCAAAAACGGTGATGCATCAGCCACCAGATTGCCTGCCGGAAATCACCATGGCTGCCGAAAAGACTGGTGCCAGTTTCTCCCAGCCGATGCCTATCGGAAAACATGCTGCTAAAACCCTAACAAAGAAACAGCTTGTACCCGTGCATGCTATCGGTGCCGGAAGATCACAGTCAGTCAGAGCAAGCTTCTACCGTGCAACTTCCCTTCTGCCGATGGCCAGTCCATATCTCGTGACCACACTCCATGCCGAAAAGACACGATAGCTGGTTGAACTGATCTACAGTCCGCTGCCCAGCCATCCCAGGACGCCGCCAGGCATATCCATGCCGCTACAGCAACGATAATTGCCACCAGCCTCATCGTGCCTTTGACCCTCATGCTCACTACTCCGTTGAGTTGGTCTGTCCCGATGCGCCAGTGCTCACATCTTGCCGCCGTTGAAGACTGCCACCGATGATGCGCAACACTAGCACCATGCTTCCCATCGATCATGCTGATGAGCAGCAATGATCATTCTTCAGATCGCATGCTGTGTCCCTGCATCTACATCGACCAGCCATCGTCTCAGCCCAGCATGTGATGAGGACCCACTCGGAACACGCTCAGTCACGAGCATCAGACCCATCCGGAACTCAAGGCAAACTCGCCCCAGTCTACTGCAGACTCCATCAAAAAAGATTCCAAGCCTGATCGAAACTACTCGGAATGCCCAGAACACATCGAAAACCACAAGACTCGATCGAGAATACGACTAAGTCGCTTAGAACACAATGAAGACTCACCCGAAACCTGGTTCAAAGGCGATCAGAACCTAGTTTTCCAAGGTGTTTCATGCACTGACAGTCACGCCATCCATAGCTATTTGCCCTATCACGACACCGTCCTGAGCATGCCGTTCAGCAGTGCATGACAGCCATGGCAAGCCAGCAGTGAAATCACTAATAAGTACCGCCATAAACCTTGGCTTGCATCACACGCCATCGCAAAGCCCACGACTGAACATCCATGGTGCCGAGCCCTTCATCGTCGCTTCTCCATGTGGGTTTCGCAAAACCCCAGCCACGTTCAACTAGCATCCATCGCTAGCCAAATCACATCATCTTTCACCAGCGCTTAACCGTCGAGCAACCGGTGTGCAACACCCCTGATGTACATCGTAAGCATAGTATTTCCATCATTGGGAAGGCCATGACACCGCCGTGATCCGTGCGGGAATATGTGTGCCGTGTTGGCCGTGAGCAATTAGGGTTTCTTTCACCAACAAACGTGAAGAACACATACATGCTTTCATTGTGAAACAGTAACTAACTCCGATAATACATCAAGGCTTTCACATTGGAATTTCTTTGAATCAATTCATTAAAACCAAAAACCTAATTATCTCATGTGATTTTATTCCAAATAAAAAACACACAAACAATCAAACCCTAGCCCAACGTGTTACGTTTCACCACGAAACCGAAGCTCTGATACCAATTAATGGCATTCGATTATTTGGTTAACATGACCCATTAGGGTTCCATATGTTTATTTAGCGGAAGCAAGAAAAACCAAGAAACATATTACCTTTCACCAGGGTATGTTGGAGAAGATGAATTCTCACCGGCAGTCTGCGCAGCCTCACGAGAATGGCCATAACTTCCTCATCCGATCTCCGATTGAGATGATATATGCGCTCAGACGATCCTCTTTTCAGTGGCTTTCCTCAGTATATTAAACATGAAATTCGGAGTACTGTACGATTTTATATTAATTTTGGAAGGTGACAGACAACAGCAGCAAACAACCTTCCGATCTTCTGTTGTATTCCCAAGTCCAATCTCGACGTCGTGTGGGTGACGATCCTCGAGATCTTCTCAATCTGCTGTTCTCTCACCCCCCTCACAGTGTTAGGCATGTAATTAGGGTTTATGGACAACTGAGATGACTTATATATATGGGCTACAGCAGGGACCAGGAGGAGAAATTGGGTTGGGCCTCCATTGGGCTTAAGTATCCAAGCTTAGCCCAAAGCTTATACTTAAGTCCAATAATAATAATATAGTTAACTAAAATATTATTACTGCACTACCTTTCCAATCCAAAAATTACATTTTGGGCTCCTTCTTATTATGAGCCCGTTAGTCTCCCCATGTTTAGGATATACAATATTCATTAATTAATTAAGTTACTGACAACTCCATTAATTAATATCTCATCCAAGAGTAGTACCACTCAACCTCATTATCATGCCGGAATAAATCCACCTACAGGGTATACATGATAATCCTTATGAGCTCCTCAAGGGGACATCATCAACCTATGACAGACACGGATTCCTTCTACAATCAACAACACACCATAGAGACAACACTACTTCCCAACTCACCGAGTTTGTTAATTTAATTACATGTAAATCTCACCCATTGATGAATCAAAGAAATACATACTGCTCTACGTGTCGAGGTTATTGTATAGGGATTAAGAGCACAAACATTCATAATAACAGAGATAAAGTTCTTCTATAAGTCAGTATAAGTCAAACGATCTCAAGTGGTCCTGCTCAATATACATAAGTGCACTAATGTGATTCTATAGCCAAGACAAGCTAATATCAAACCACACTACAATCATCCCAATAGAGAGTCCCCGTCTATCTCGGTTGTGAGCATCTGTTTATTCTTTATAAGGAAACCGATAATATGATCTTCCGCGTGTTATCACAAACATATTATCTACAGTATAAAATAATTGGACTATTGCATCTTTCATATAATTAAATTATAAGACGCAATTATTTGATCATGTGATTCTCATTTCAAATAAATTATTATAACATTGTTCATACAAAAAGCTAGACTTTTAGTATACAATCCAACAGAATCGAATGACATAATTCACACAGAAGCTCAATTCGACCAGGAGCACTTCATTTCGACCAGACCTACAGGTCGAATCCTGGTTGAATCGAGCATACAGTGTGAGAATGGACTTCAAGGTGCACAATTCGACCACTGCATACCCAATTTGACCAGCAGCCCTGGTCGAATCCAGGTCGAACCTTACTGTTCTACACTATTTTCCATGCTGAATGCTCCACATGATGTTGATGTTACTCCAGTACCATTGTATGAGCAGAATACTGAGCTTACAATGGAGAAGAAGTGGGAAAGAGTAAAGAAGTTGAGAGCCGAGAAGTTTAGACTATAGATGGATAATGAAGATGTGGTTTTCTCTCTTGATCATGCAATGAAGATGCCCATGGAGACTCAATCATGCAAGAGCATTGATGTGGTTTCTAACTTATTTAATCTTAATTTTTCTAAAACAGATGTCTCTGAATTTAAGTGGAAGATTGACAAGGAGGTGTCTAGACAGCCATGGGAGGTAGGAAATTCCAAAGATCATATTTTTGTGACCAATAAAGGTGAGGTGTTGAGTGTAGACAAGAAGAGAGAAAGAAAGTACTTGAAGGTGAGGATGCGAGAATACCGTCCTCCAATCAAGTAGTTTAAAAGGTTACATCCATTGTGACTCTCCGACGTTAAACATGAGCGCCTATTGGGGGCTTGTCCCTTCTGTTTTATTGCTTTATTTTTTTCGTGTGAGTAAGAAATTTTTATATTTAAGGTGCTTACTAATCAATAATTACATCTCTTTGCAAACTTAGTTTCAACTTACGTTTTTACTAAGTTTGGGGTGTGTGATGTTATTACCTCATTGAAGCACCAAGAGTATAATCTTTTCTTTGTAATGTTTGTTAGGGAGTTGATTTTTTGCGGCATATTAATATTTTAACCGGTGTTGGTATGTCAATTTTTTGCAACTTACCTAATGTTTAGTGTGTTGTAGTGGTGTTTCTAGTATGTGGAGTCAATTACATAGTCAATTAATTCTTTCTTAGAGTTCTCTTATTTTATAAATAATGAATCTTTTGATGATGAGCGTGCTTGAGTTTTGATGATAGAAAGATAAAAGAGTGGCATTCTACATTGAGGCTTTGACTCTAGGAGCTTGTACATACTTCGAAGGAGGAAATAAGGTGCCCTCGTTTCTTTTTTCTAATTTTTATATGTGCTTTTAATTCATGGAGTGAAGGGTTGAGTTTATGGTGATGATCTATGTGAGCTTATATTTTTGAACTGTTCTAATATTCATATACTCTTGAAATTGTTGAAGGAAGTGTACTTGAATTATATTATGATATGAAGTTCTATGTGTACTTGTGGGATATTGCTTACCATGGAAAGTGCTCTGTTACTTGTTAAAAATTCATGTGAGATTTTGAGCCTTATTCATGTACATAATAATATGATATTTCTTTTTTGGTGAGTATCATTCTTGTGCGTGTATTCTAGAACTTGCCTTGAGTCTCCTTGAATATTCAAGACTGGTCTAGTGATTATGGAAATGATATTAGGCCATCTTTGATTTATAACCAATCTTTTCCAATATTCTTTACCTGAATTCATTAAATCCCTAGTCAGCCCATTTTAGCGTTTTGAAATCCGTTCTTTTGATAGCTAATAAAGCTTAATTGAAGAGAGTGGTGATTTGAAGGATGATAAGGATGATGAAAGAAGAGTCTTAAGGATGAAAAAGAAATTCATGGAGTAGTGCTTAAATCTAGTACTTCATGGAATCAAACACCCTAGGGTAGTGCTTAAATCTAGTACCATATGGAGGATGTGAGAGGTAGTACCCGAAACTGGTACCTCGAAAGAGAAAAGAGAAAAAAGGGTGAAGAAAAGGAGAATGATGGAGTTGAAGAGCTAGGAAAAGTTGAAAAAGAAAATATGTTGTGCTTAAAGGAGAAAGATGGGAGAATTTGAAGAGTGTTGTGTTTGATTGAAGTGATGAGGAAGAATGGAAGATCGAGAGAGACTGCAGCTTGATTGATCCGAGTTTTGAGTCACTTATCCATATATTTCCCACCTTTTCCAAAGAGCCTACATTACAACCAAATAAAAGACCTTTTTGATCCATGATTTACTTGCTACAAGTAAAAGGAGAGTTGAGACAATTGGCAAGCTTATGGTTATGTATGCACTTGAATTGAATATGAGTGTAAACACCTTGACCTATAAGTGTACATCTTTTACACTTGAGTGCGAGTGATATATACTTACCGTGAGAACATGTGAATGGAGCATTTGATTGGTGGTGATTGTCTTATCTTGTATGCTATGAATTGATTATTACATGTAATGAAAGTTGCATGACCTAAGTTGAGGACAAGTGTATTTTGAATGGAGTTTTTGTCATAGTCCTTGTTTCCCTGCTAATTTCTTACTCACTCTCTCTTTATTTTTATTTTGTTGCCTCGGGATGAGCAATGGGTAAGTTTGGGAGATTGATGAGAGTGAAAATAAGCGTGTTTTATTGTCCAATTTAACACCTTCTTGATTGGAATTATTGTCATATATTAGCAAAATGGTCTTATATTCATTATATGTGAGAATAAGGTGTATTTGAGGTGTTTTGTTGTGTTTTAGGTGGAAAAACAATCAAAAGTGCAAGGTTGGAGAAAAGGTGCAATTTGTGCAAGGATGCTGAAAAATGCACGTCCAATTTTCGTAATTTTTCTGTGTTGTTTGGAGATCAAAACTGTTGATGTAATATATGGATGGAAATCCACTGAAGAGAGGGTCTTTTTGGTATGAAGAACACCCCAATCGGATTCCAAATGAGAGAGTTATGATCAAAGTGGTGACGTCGCGCAAGCTGTTCCTGTTCAGAACGACTATCCATTTTGCATGACTTGTTACATATTCACATATTATATTTTCTATAAGTTATTTATATGGATAGAAAGCCAAGGAAGAGAGGATCGCATGAGCGCAAGAATCACTCAAATCGAAGCTCGGATGTAGAAGTTATACGCGAAACGGTGAGACTGTGCAAGTCAATTCGACCAGGAGAGGTCAATTTGACCTGATGTGATGATCGAATTGAGGTCGAATCGGATGGCAAAAGAGTCAATTCAACCATGACACCTCAATTCAACCTGCTGTGCTGGTCAAATTGAGCACCTGAAGCTTCCAGTAGGTCAATTCGACCTCCAATTCGACCTGGAGGGGAGAATTCGACCTGGCTCCTTGGTCGAATTGACTTGCGGAAACTTATCATATTCATATTTTTACATCTTTAATGAGTGTGTTCACCCAAAAAGCCCATTCCAAGGCCTATAAGGAGAGCTTACAAGTATAAAAAGAGGTGTAGATCACACCATTAAAAACGACACAGGAGAATACAATAGATTAGAGGAAGAGAGGCCACAACCATACTACACCCCACAAGGGGGGATCACCCCCCAACCATCATCCACATCCTTTCCTCCATCCATCCATCACTTTGAAGATTCGTCCGTGGAATCAAGAGGAGAACTAAGAGAAATTGAAGAGACGGAAGAGAGAAGGAAGGAGGCTTCTACACCAAGGGTTTTCCTAATTCTTTTCTTCTACTTTCTAATTTTCTGGACATATGGGTAAGATCTATCCAATACCCATGATTGTTCTTTGTAACATCATGGGCTAGAGCCTTTTTGGTAAAACTAGGGTTGTGAAGATTTTATCTAGTTAATTGAACTTCCTTGTGTATACTCCGTACAACACTACTTGTGGATTTATTTTATATATGATTTTGCTTTTTTAATTCATACTCACAATCGTTTTGTGCATCATTAACTGTTATGTAGAGTCTGAATACATATCTTGATTATTGATTGAGTGTGTTCACTGTTGAGCAGGATTCCATGTTATGATTCTAAGTGAGGGGACTCCGAAGCTTCATTAGAACTATCATATATGAATACTTATTAATTGAATTGAATTCGGGTTACAAGTAGGATAAAGAGGTTAATTTTATAGTACCTATAAAGGGAGATCATATCGGGTTAGAGTACCAATTAGCCAGGGAAATAATTGATACTGATAGTGCCTAGAAAGGGGGGTGTAATTATATCTCTTGCTCCGAGGTTATTCACACGTTTTACATGCATGTTTACTTGTGTCTATAGAGTAGATTTGCATGGTTTAGTGATGCGTCCAAATTCCACAAGGCAGAGTCGGACACCAACAAATGGAAGGGAAGTTAAGTAGTAAAACTGGATTTCCCTGGAGCTACCTATTCTCCTACTTGATCCACTTTCGTATTTGTTGAGTGATATTTTATATTATTTGTTATTTTAACTAATTGTTTAGTAGTTTATAATAAAATTTCTATCTCAATCTTTATTGTCACTTGTCTTAATTAATTGAGTAAATAATTAAACTGATAATACGCTGTCCTTTGGGTTCGATATTTGACTTGGTTGCTTATCTAAGTTACAATTAATATTCTTTATACTTGGGGATTAATTTTGCGTGCAAAGAGAGAGCTTAATTATGGGTGAATGAAGAAGAAGTGATATTTTCATTGAGAGAGGCTATGAGGTACCCCAAGAACAAGGAAGAATGTGGAAGATTGGAGGTTGTGGATAACATGGTTGAAGAACATATGTACCACCTTCACTCCAAAGATTCGTTGGAACTCATCATAAGCCATTCTTACTCTATTGAATCTCTTAAATCTAAATTTTCTTTTTGTTTGGAAAATGATGAAATTATTGATGAATTGCATGGTTTAAATGCTTGTAGGGCACTCACAAATGAGGAAGCAAAGGAAGCAAAAGTGGAGAAACTTGATGAAGGACCAAAGGAGAAAGTGCAAGAGAAGAAGAAGGTGGAGTTGAAACCATTGCCGGAGCACTTAAAGTATGCTTACTTGAAAAAAGATGAAACATATCCGGTAATTGTATTCTCTTCCCTTAATGATTTAGAATTAGAAAAGTTGTTAAGAGCCTTGAGAGAGCATAAATCCTCTATTGGTTGGAGCATAAAAGATTTGAAAGGTATTAGTCCATCTATGTGCATTAAGATTCATTTGATTGATAATGAGAAGTCTTGTGTTCAAAACCAAAGTAGATTGAATCCTATAATGCAAGAAGTGGTAAGAAAGGAGGTATTAAAATGGCTTGATGCAGGAATAATCTTTCCAATAAGTGATAGTCAATATGTAAGTCCCTTACATGTAGTGTCAAAGAAAGGTGGTATGACAATTGTTAGGTCCGATACAAATGAAACCATTGCCACTAGAACTATTACGGGTTGGAGAGTGTGTGTGTGTTGATTATCGTAAATTGAATGAAAACACTCGTAAAGATTATTTTCTATTTTCATTCATAGACCAAATGTTGGATCGTCTTGCGTGGCATGAGTACTATTATTTTCTTGATGGTTATTTCGGGTACAATCAAATATTTATTGCACCGGAAGATCAAGAGAAGACAACTTTCACATGTCCCTATGGTACATTTGCATTTAGAATAATGTTGTTTGGTCTATGTAATGCCCCCGCCACCTTTCAGCATTGTATGATGGCTATCTTCGATGGTTTGATTGAAAATATTATGGAGGTGTTCATGGATGACTTTTCTATGTATGGTTCTTCTTATGATATTTGCTTGACTAATCTCACTGTGGTGTTACAGAGGTGTGAAGAATCAAATCTTGTGCTAAATTGGGAAAAGTGCCATTTTATGGTGATGGATGGAATTGTCTTAAGGCATCATATCTCAAAGCATGGTTTAAAAGTTGATAGAGCTAAAGTGATAGCCATAGAATGTCTTCCCCCTTCTACTAGTGAAAAGTGGGTTAGATCGTTCTTAGGCCATGCGGGCTTCTATAGACACTTCATTAAGGATTTTTCCAAAATTGCTAAACCTCTTTGTAAATTGCTTGAAAAAGATTGTCCATTTAATTTTGATGATGAATGTCGTGAATCATTTCAGGTGCTTAAGGATGCTCTCACTTTATTGCCAATACTCATCACTCCGGATTGGAGCTTGAACTTTGAATTGCATTGTGATGCTAGTGATCAATCCATCAGAGTGGTGTTGGGCCAAACAAGGGAGAAGAAGTTTAGAGAAATCTATTATGCCTCAAAGACCTTGAATGCGTGTCAAGTCAATTATACTACCACGGAGAAGGAATTTTTAGCCGTAGTGTATGCTTTTGAGAAGTTTCGACCATACTTGGTTGGAACACAAATATTTGTTTACACGGATCACGCGGCTATGAAATACCTTATGAACAAGAAAGATGCTAAACCTCGTTTAATCCGTTGGGTGTTGCTTTTGCAGGAATTTGATGTGGTGATCAAGGATAAGAAAGGCGTGGAGAATGTGATCGCGGACCATTTGTCTAGATTAGAAAATGGAGGTGAGAATGAGGATGTAAAGCCAATTGGGGATGAGTTCCCGGATGAAAAAATTTTGCTATTGGAGGTTGAGCAAGTATGTTCTCTCATTGTGAATGTGCCGCCTTGGTATGCCGACTATGTTAACTTCATTATTTGTGAAATTGAGCCTACATTGCTTAATGTGTACAAAGAGAAGAACTTTCATGTTGAAGTGAAGAAGTTCTTGTGGGATGAGCCTTACTTGTTCAAGATTTGTAATGATGGAGTGATAATAAGATGTGTGGCCGAAGAAGAAGTTACGGGAATTCTTGAACTTTGTCATTCATCTTTGTGTGGGGGTCACTTCGCCCATCAAAAGATGGGGGCTAAAATTTTACAATCGGGGTTCTATTGGCCAACATTGTTTAAAGATGCAAAGAAATTTGTGGCTAAGTGTGATCGATGCCAAAGGATAGGGGAATATGAAAGAGAGATGAAATGCCCATGACCTTGAGAGTTGATGTGGAAATATTCGATGTATGGGGCATTGATTTTATGGGACCATTTCCTTCGTCAAAAGGATATGTGTACATCTTGCTAGCCGTGGATTATGTGTCAAAGTGGGTGGAGGCAATACCCACTAAGACAAATAATACTTTGATTGTGCAAAGGTTCGTGAAAAAGAATATTTTTGCTAGGTTTGGAGTTCCATGGGCTTTAGTGAGCGATGGGGGATCACACTTTGTCAATAAGTTGATGGAGAATTTATTGAAGAGATATGGAGTGAAGCATCGAGTTGCTACACCTTACCATCCTCAAGCAAATGGTTTGGCGGAGGTCTCAAACCGCCAAATCAAGTTAGTTTTGGAGAAGATCATCAATAGAGGGAGGAAGGATTGGTCGGACAAGTTTGATGATGCCATACGGGCATATAGGATGACTTTTAAGACCATCCTTGATGTGTCGCCGTATCAATTGATTTATGGTAAAGCTTGTCACCTCCCCGTGGAGTTATAACATCGTGCATTAAATGCTATCAAACACCTCAATATGGATGAAAGGGAGAGTGGTCAAGCAAGGTTGTTAAAGTTAGTGGAGTTGGAGGAGTTTAGAGGAAGAGCATTTGATAACTCAATCATCTACAAAGAGAATATGAAGAGATGGCATGATGCTAAAGTGAAGGAAAAGACGTTTGCTCCGGGGGATAATGTTCTTGTATTCAATTCGAGGCTTAAGTTATTTCCCGGAAAGCTCAAGTCTAAATGGATGGGGCCGTTTGAAGTGCTTGAAGTCTTAGATGGACACACATTGAAGCTCAAGGGTCTAAATAATGAGTTTGTGGTAAATGGTCATAGAGTGAAGCATTACCTATCTCCTTCTCAAAAGCAGATAGTGTATGTGGATAGTCTTTCTTCCTAAACTTCTTTGATTATTGGAGTAGTGTAGATTTTATTTTCTTTTTATTTTTGTTTAGTAGTTTTCTTGTAGATTTGGTATGTAGGTGGTTAAGCTCGTGAGAAGAATGCATAAGTAAAGGACAAGGATGCTAAAGATGGAATGATGATGTATGCCACACCACTCTTTACAAACTTAAATTTTAACACTTGTGTTAATTTAAGTTTGGGGGGAGGTTGCGTGGTGGTCATACTTGATCATATGAACTTCAAAGATGCACAAGAGTCATCGGGAGAAATATCCATGAAGAGTGTTGAGAAAACGAAAAAGGTATGTCTCACCAGTTTTTGCAAACTTAATTCGCAACTTGTTTCGATTTAAGTTTGGGGGGAGAGTGCATGGTGTAACTTATACTTTGTTTATTAGTGTGATGAACTATGTGTATTTTGTATCTTGTATCTTGTATTATCTTGCAAAATGGTCAATTTTGAAAATTTTCTCATGAGTTAGTTTAGTTTTGGTATGTTTGGTGGTGTTTTAAGTACATTTCAATCCATTTTTTTATCATAGTTGTAGTGTGAATGATGCTTTGGTGTGGAAGTATGAATAGGGTATATGTGAAAAGTGGAAAAAATAGGGGCAAAATGTTGTGAAGTGTGAAAAGTGGAAAAACAGGGCAAATTGCTACACGGGCCATGCTCCACACACGGCCCTGTAGCAGTTGGCCGTGTAGCGGCATTAGGACACACTACACGGCCAGGAGGAAGGCCGAGCTCCGCAGCTCGAGCCGTGCAGAAGAGCAAGTACACGGGCCGTGCTCCGCATATGGCCCTGTAACAACAGGCCATGTAGAAGCATCAGAACACGCTACACGGCCTCACTTGAGGCCGTGCAGCGTAACACGGGCTGTGCAAGTTCTTTCCAATTTTCTTTTTAAAGGGCGATCCATACTCTTTCACACACATTCTCCCATCCGTACACAATTCGTGAGCATCCAATTCACTGCCCTAAGCATACAAATCATCTACCAAGGTAAGTTTTGAGGGATTGTGAGTGAAATTCTTCAATTGGGCACATCCAAACCACTTCTCCACATCCAATTGTCAAAAGGTATGAATTTCTTGAACCCTAACTTATGAATTTTGATATGAATTGATTGAATTGATACATGGGCTTTGTTATAATGTGAATTATATGCCTTATTGAAGTGAGAAAACATACATGTTTCAATTTGATATTTGAATTGAGTTAAATTAGGGTTCATGAGAGGTAATTTGGGGATTGTGTGAGAATGATGAATTTGAATGTTATGTTGTGCTATTGAGGGATTACATGAGTGTAGTGTTAGTTTTTGATGAATTAAACTTAGATATTGAAGATTTGGGCATGAGGTTATGTGAATTGAATATTGAAAGAGAAGTTTAAACTTTGTGCATGCCAAGTGTTCGATGAAATATCTAAGAGAGTAATTTGTTGGAATTTGAAGATTATATGTGAATGTTGTTTGATGGTGATGAAACTTGGAATTCATATGTTGGATAATGTTTAAAATTTGTCATGAATCATTGTTAGTAAGATGAATGATGGTGAAGTGTTTAGTTTAATTTGACAAAATAATGGGGTGAATGAGTATGTTGATGCATAGTAGGTTCTATACTAAGTTGTATAACTATGATAGAATTTATAAGATGCATTAACATTCTTATTTAGTTCATTGGTTGTAATTTGAGAATTATTGTTTTGTAAATGGCCGAGAGGAGAGTTCGACCTAGGAATGAGGACTTCATTGTGATAACCGACCCTGCAGAGCAGGAATCCATCCGGATGAGTTTGGGATTGAGTTTGAGAATTATTGGGGAAAGTTCGTGCTTCGTTGGCAAACTCTAGCTCCAAAGATCAAGCCCACTCGTTTCCAAGACACAGAGACAATGAGAGGATTGGGATTAGAAGAGGATTTGAGGAAGCTATTTCGCTTTGCTCAGATGGAAGCTTTCTTCGATAAGGGGCCACCAACCTACTACCATCTCACTGCCGAGTTTATGAGCATGTTGCAGGTACATAAGAATCGGAATGGGTTTCCTCTATGGATGACATTCCAGCTGAATAATGTGTTGAGAGAAAAGGTCCCATTGGCGTTCTTGAATGAGTGTTTTGGTTGCCCACCATGTTAGAATCATCAAAGCTTTTATGAAGGAGGTGGTTTCAACCAACAGGAATGGTGGTCGAGTCTTGTGAATGATGGAACTGAAAGAGCAGGGTACGTCCCTAGTGCTTCAAAGGGGACGGCCATCTGGAATCCTGTGATGAGATACTTAGACAAAATCATCTCAAACACAATCTTAGGGAGGTTTGAAGGTGGATCAGTTGGAGAAAAGCAACTCTACATTATGTATTGTATATATGATAAGTGATAATTTCACCTAGATTTTAGTGCCTTTTTATATGTATTTTCGTATTATTTTATTCATATTTGTATTCTATTTGGTTGTATTTTGTATTTTTATTGAAATGTGTGTGAATGGGCGTACACGGCCAGAGTTCTGCATATGGGCCTATAAGCGAAAGCCGTGTGCAGTCGCCAGAATACACAACATGGCCACCCCTATGGCCGTGTGCTGCGCACGAGCCGTGCACTGCTTGAAGATCACGTTGACCAGATGCCCTAGACACGACTCGGTGCGTGTTGCAGCACACGAGGCATTTTGATGTCAAAATTGCTGAAATTTACAGATTTCTTCTAGAAGGCCCACAAGGATATAAATACCACTCCATTTAATAATTTGATAATAGAGATTCATTTTTCCAGCCCTGCACACACACCTCGCACACCATTTCCTCTATTCTACACCATTATCTTCATCCATCCTTCATCCATATCATCTACCTTCATCCCACCATCAAAACCTTCATCAAATTGAGGAAAAGAAGCAAGGAAGAGAGGAGAATTACAAAGGAAGGAAGAAGATCACCATTGAAGCACTTCAAGAGCGTTTTCATCATAATTTGTAGTTAAACCTCATAGTTTCATCATGATTTGTAAGGATATTAATGTCTATGTTAATTTCCTTATTAATATGGTAGACTAGTCTCCCTTGTGAGATTAGCAACATAAGAGTTGTTGGATAATTTTGAGGATTTGTGTATTTGAATTCATATGTTGATTGGATCTATGATTTTCTATCATTGATTATTAATTGCTTGATTTATATTGATGATTTGTGCGTTTAGTTGTTCTAAATATGTGATTAGATTGAGAAATCAATTATGTGCTTAGGATAATTGAGTGAATCATTTCATCAAACACTTCATGTGCATTATAAATTGTAAAGAGATTGAGAAGTCCTTTATAATTTAGAACTCTTTGATAGAACATGTGATTGGTTTGATCGAGAGGTTGATTAATCGTGTGAAGGGACTCTCATTTCAAGCTTAGTACCTAGTTGGAATTGTTTGAGTGCGAACCAACTCATTGAGCTATTTGATATTCATATCCTATCCATCTTGAGATAGAGTTTAGGAGATCTTAGTGTTGGCCCTTAGTCTTCCATCCATGATACATATGAATTTGATACATAATTCTTAGAGTTACCACGTCTTGATTGTTGTTAATCTCACTTTTAATCAATTTGGTAAACCACTTTCCATCCATCTATCTTGTTTGTTTGATCATTGCTTGTTTATTTGTTTTGATTACTTCTATTTACTTGTTTGATCACCAATCTCTATTGATGATTCGTCTCTATAAAATTACGATAAACGTGATCTCGCTTAAGCTCTAGCACCGACCTCCCTGTGGTTTAATAAATTATTTTAATTAGTCATTGATGAGTGATATTTTCACCTAGATTTTAGTATCTTTTTATGTGTGTTTTCGTATTATTTTATCTGTATTTTTGTGTTATTTGGTTAAGTTTTGTGTTTTCATGGAAATGTGTGTGAATGAGCTTAAACCTACGATTTTCACTTTTTATTTGATGCTAAACATGATAAGGAAGATGTAGGAAAAAGCGGATCTCAATTTAGAGTTAAAACGAGGGAGAACGAGCCAAAACAGTGAAGGAATCAGGGCAGCAACAACACGACTGGCCGTGTCGGTGGCACGAGCCGTGTCGCAGTACACGACTCGTGTAGCTAACACGGGCCTGTCCAGAATGGCCGTACGGCGACATCTATTCATCCAACACGACCACCACTTGGCCTGTCCAGAATGGCCATAAGGCAACATCTATTCATCCAACACGGGCCTATAAGCGATGGCCGTGTGGGAGCATCAGTTCACGCAACACGGGCACCTTATGGCCGTGTTGCGCCACACGGCTCGTGTCGTGTCAGGGATCAGAAAAAGTCAGAATCCTTTTAGAAGGCCCATAAGGGTATAAATACCCCTCCATTCAGATTTTATAAGAGGAGATCCGATTTTCCACCTTTCCCACACACCTCACACACCCTTCCTTTGATTTTACACCATATTCTTCATCCCATTCATCCATCTTTGGATCTACATCATTTCTCCATAATTTCTACCATCCAAATCAAGTGAAGAAGTAAGGAAGATTGGGTGATCACCAAAGGAAGAAGGGAGATTCAATTGGATCCATTTCCAAGGGAGTTTTCATTCCAATTTTGTGTTAATCCTTTAGTTTACCATGATTTGTAAGAATTCTAATGTCTATGTTATGGATCTTATGAAGATTGTAGGCTAATCTCCCTTGTGAGATTAGCAACATGAAGGTTGTTGGTTAATTTGTGGATCTATGTAATTAAATTCATATGTTGATGGGGATATTTGATTTTCTATCATTGGTGCTTACATATCTTGAGATCTATGATGTTTTGTGTGTTTGATTGTTCTAATTATATGATTAGATTGAGAAATCAATTATGTGCTTAGGATAGTCAAGTGAATCATTATATCAAACACCTCATGTGCATTATAAATTGTAAAGTGATTGAGAAGTCCTTTATTATTTAGAACCCTTTGATAGAACATGTGATTAGTTAGATTGAGAAGTCAATTAATTATATGAAGGGATTCTTTAATTGAACGTGGTACCTAGTTGGAATAGTTTAATTGAGAACAAACCTTTGAGCTATTTTGAGATTGTGCAAATGATCTACATCCTATTCATTTCGAGAGGAAGTTTAGGTGGTATATGTGTTGGCCCTTAGTCTTAACCCTTGATACATATGAGTTTAATGCATGAGTCCATGAGTTACCACTTCATTAGTGTTGTTAATCTCACTTCTACTCAATTTGGAAAACCACTCATTAATCATTTTATCTTGTCATTTGATAATTGCTTGTCTACTTTCATTGGTTTTCATTTAATTACTTGTTTAATCAACCATCCATCTATGATTCGTTTCTATAAAATCGTGATAAACGTGATCTCGCTTAAGTGCTAGCATCGACCTCCCTGTGGTTCGATAAATTCTTGAATTGGTCAACCCGACTACAAGTTATGGCTAATCAAATGGCGCCGTTGCCGGGGAGGCAACGGTTGCTAGTAGCTTGACGAAGGATCGTTTTGAGTAATCTTAATAGAGACATTTTTTTTATTATTTTATTTGTTTACTTGTATTTGCTTTGTGAAACTTTGTTCTAACTTCTCTCATTTTTGAAGGTATATGCAAACAAGATCCAAGGGGAAACAAGTAGAACCTATTGATTTGGAGATTGAGCATACTTTGAGGAGAAGGAGAAGGGAGAACAAAACTAAAAATAGTAATTCAATGGAGAACTTTCAAGAGGATAATCACGTGGAGATAGAGCATGATGGGGAAGGAGGACACAATATGAACGTGCATGACAACGCACCTCAATTCAATGCAAATCTTCCTCAACAAGCCTATCAAAATCATGGAGTTATGAACAACCAAGTTTTTCTTCAACAAATGGTGCAACAAGTTCTAAGGCAACAAGGCTTTCAACAAGCTTATGCTCCTCCACAACAAACTTATGTGCCACCACCTCCACCTCCGGTGCAACATGGAATGCAAAATGATCAAAGGGTGATCCGGGATTTCTTCATGCCGAGGACAATGCCACAAATGATGGGACCACCAATTCATGCCAACAACTTTGAATTTAAAATGGGCTTGATTTCATTGGTGAGAGAGCATCAATTTAGTGGAACCCCGAATGAAGATCCTAATGCTCATCTAGCCCAATTTGTGGAGATTGCCAACACCGTGAAGATGAATGGGGTGAGTGAAGATTGTATCAAGATGAGGTTGTTTCCGTTTTCTTTGAGGGATAGAGCTCGAACATGGCTCTCCACTATTACACCGGGTACGTGCAACACTTGGGACGAGCTAGCACAAATGTTTTTGAACAAATATTTTCCACCTTCAAAGACGCTTCAAACGAAGAGCTTGATCACTCAATTCAAGCAAATGCCTCAAGAGAGCTTTTATGAAGCGTGGGAAAGGTTCAAGGAAATGCTACGCAAGTGTCCACAACATGGTTTCCCGGAGAATCAACAAGTTGGATTTTTTTATCAAGGACTTATGAATGGGCAAAGAGTGTTTGTTGATGCTTCGGCGGGTGGATCCGTACTTGGAGTGACTCCGGAAAGGGCCATAAAAATTTTTGAAGAGATTGCTACAAATGTGTAACAATGGCCATCGGAGAGGGTAAGTGGATGCTATGGATTTGAAAGTTTTGATCAAGGGCAACACTCGAGTGTGAAGAGTGTGAATGTTGAAGCACAAGTGCCAAGCATGGAAAAGATAGTGGCGGAGGTCATGAAGCAAATAAGCTTGAATCAAAGTGTGAACAATCAAGGAGCGAATATGGTTGAGGGGCTACAAAGTGAGCAAGGTGTGCTTCCTCCGAATGTAGTGAATGGAGAACAATGGGCCAACTCTATGCCACGTGTGGAAGATGTGTTGTACATGCAAGGAAGAAATTACCAAGGGAATTTCCAAAACAATTACCAAGGTAATTTCAACCAAAGTCAAGAAAATTATTCCCCAAGGCAAGGGGGCTTTAATGGTCATAGTAGTGGAAGCTCATACCCACAACAACAACAAAGGCAAGGTAACTTTTCCTACTCTAATCCGAGCAATGCCGTTGCGTATCCTCCGGGATATCAACCGGGAGCTAAGGCACCGAACAATGAGGAAAGAGCATCAACCGATGAGCTACTTGAACAATTGATTGCATCAAACAAAGCTAGAGAAGTATCGGAAAAAGCTAGAGATGAAGCTAATGAAAGAAGATTCAAAGCTATTGAGGAAAAAAATGAAAGAAGACTCAAAGCTATTGAGAAAAATAGTGATAGAAGATGCAAAGCTTTGGAGTACAATGTTGGACAAATGGCAAGTTCATTGAGTGCTCAACAAAAAGGAAAGTTCCCGGCCACAACCGAAGTTAATCCAAAGGCTCAATGTTTGTTGGTTGATATGAAAGAGGAACGAAAGGTTGAAGAAGGGTTGGTGGAAAGCAAGGTTGTTGAAGAAATGAAAGAAGAGCAAAAGCCTAAATAGATACCTAAGTGGAAAAGGGTGCAAGAGGAAAAGAAAGTTGAGGAGAAGATCAAAGAAGAGGATTACAAATGTGACTATTAGGGTATTCCGATCACTCCATTCCCTATTCCATATCCACAAATTTTTGTAAAAGAGGAGAAGAAAAAGGAATTTGCGGAGTATGTCATGTCGCTCAAGAAGAAGTATGAAGAGAAAAAGAAAGAGGAGCAACCTGAAACGAGTGAGCCGATACAAAAAGGGGGGCCTACAAAGGTTGGTGATCCGGGAAAGTTCATAATCCCTTGTGATTTTGAAGGAAAAAGCACCCTCGATGCATTGTGTGACTTGGGGGCAAGTGTCAACGTGATGTCTCATGCCACGTTTAAAGAACTTGAAATTGAAGAGCTAAAACCAACAACAATCCGTCTTGAAGTGGTAAATGGCGAGGTTGTGAAGCCACTTGGGATTGTTGAAGACGTTGAGGTAAAAGTGAAGGGTTAGCATTTCCGATTGATTTCATGGTTTTGGAAGTAAAAGCGGACCCTAAAGTTCCACTTATTTTGGGAAGACCATTTCTAGCCACCGGAAGAGCAAAGATTGATGTTGGTAGAGAGGAGTTATCCTTGAGCTCAAAAGGAAAAAGTGTCACATTCTTGTGCAAGAAAGATAAAGGGATCAAGCCTCATCATACAAGGCCTCCGGATGATTTCGATGATCATTATTCTCTTCTCTTTGACAATTTAAATTCATTTCTTCATGATTATATGAAATTGTCAAATGCTAACTTGTCTTCTTGTGATGTTGATAGAAAGAAAGCTCCGAACCTCGATTGGAAACTTGACAAAGGAGAAAGAGAAAGTCCACTAGAATCACTTCTTGATGACGATTTGATGCTAGTGAGCAAGAATGGAGAGGTTGAGCTAGTGGACAAGAAGAGGGCTAAGCTAATGTTTAAAGTAAGGATGCGAGGAGAAAGTGGGATGGACCATCCTTTGGTCCAATGATCGTAAAATTCCGTCCGGCTTGAAGACATTAAACTTAGCGCTAAATGGGAGGCAACCCATTCTTTTGTTATTTTGATGCTTTTTGTTGTTTATTTTGGTCTTGTAGGTGGATTGTGCTCGTGAGAAAAAGAATGTTGAAGAAAGGAGAAGAGCTTCATGGATTTGAGTAAAAATGTCACCATTTGTTGCAAACTTAATTCTCGACTCTTGTCTCGAGTCAAGTTTGGGGGGAAAGTGCATGGTGAACATAGCTTGAGTCGTGTGGATGCGTTTACTTCTCCACAAGAAGATCATCAATGGAAACTACAAGGGTAAGTCCCACCACTTTTTGCAAACTTAATTCTCACCTCTTAGTTCGATTTATGTTTGGGGGGAGTGTGTGTGGTGTGACTCACCAATTGAGTGTGCTCGATATGATGATATTTTGATAATGATAAGTCTTCTTGTAAAAATTGGTTAATTTTAAAAATTTTCTCATGAGTTTTGGTTGGATTTTGGTATGATTGGTTGTGTTGAAGTGCATGTGAATCCATATTTTTAATGAAATTGTTGAACTAATGGTGTTGTATGAGTTTTGAGTATGAATGAAGGGTATTGGAAGCACAAATGGAGCTTGAAGTTAACGCTTTCCTTACCAAATGACTATTGAGGGAGTACTCTACACCTTATCACTTCTAGTTGCTTGACATATTTTGATGTGAATTGATGTGATTAGCATGCTACTTCATTTGTTAAGTTTGGGAGGTTTCCTTTTCAATCAAGGTTGGGATGAATGTGAGCTTAAATGTTATGGATGATATAGAATGTGTGCTTTATTGTTTAATGATGGTGATTTTTGTTTTTGCATGTTATGTGTTTTTGTTTTGTTTCTTGTTTGTTGAGTCTTTATTTTGTATTTGTGTGTATTTTTATATTTATCTTGGTATGTTTGGTGATTTGTTTAGGGAGGTTGTGAGTCATTTTTGAATATGAGTGATGATATGTTGTAGTGATAAGTGATGACAAGTTATGATTAAGAATCTCTACATTTTCGAATTGTGACATGTTTTACTTAACTTGTTCAATTTTGAGATAAATGTGGTGTAATAAGTTTCCTAAAGGTCCGAGCAAAAGCTTGTGAGCGTTTGAGCCTCAACCGTGCATCCATGGTTAATTTCTTTATGAGTGGATCGATTGAGCCTTGATAAACTAGAACTTGCTCATGGACTACGGGAATGAGCCCGATTGGTGGAGGGTAGTGATATGATCTTAGGCCATCATTGTTACTATAAAGTCATTTCCATATATTTCCTTACCTTATACATCATCCCTAGTAACCACTTTGAGCCTTAAAGCCTATTCTTTGTGATTTGAGCACATTACAAGCCATGATTACCCACTTAAGCCTTATATATATAACCTTTGTGTGGGTGATTGAGGAGATGATGGTTTACAAGGTTTGATATGAGAAATGTGCAAGAAAAAGAAGGAAATGGTAAACAAGCAAGAAAAGGATGAAAAGAGCTAAATCAAATACACATGCAACCTTCAAAGTAAAAAGGAGCAAATCAACAAAAATACGCTCAAGGAATTCAAAAGTCAAAAGAAAGAAAGCATGCAAATTAAAAGAAGCTCAAGAAATCCAAAGGAATGATAATGATTAGTGCTTATAATGAGAAAAGAAAAGAAAGGAAGATAGAAACGTGAAGAAGTTGAAGAAGCTGATCATCTCTTCGATTACTTACACTCGATGAGTCACTCTTATCCATAATCTCCCTACCCTTACCAAAAAGCTTAACATTACATCCAAAAGTAAAGCCCTTTTTTATCATTAGTTGAAGCCTTGGTGGCTTGTGAATGTAGGCCGTGAGCAAGCCTATGGTGCGTCGGGTTCAATCGATTGATGAGTGAAAATTACCCTACTCCATAGAGTGTTGAGTGCATTTTGATACCCGTTGTGAGGTTTGGACCGGAAGGGACTTTATTACTCTTGATTTTCTTTAGATTGAACTTGTTAATTTTTCATGTTATGATTTTATTGATGTAGGATGCCTTAGCATAGTTTGTAATTCTTATTGCTATCGATGTGTTATTACTTATATTCGTTTAGTCTTTTCCTAGGTGAAAATCTCACCCCTTGGTTTATCATTTTCGTTGTGCGGGGATGCACAACACTTTAAGTTTGGGGGTGTGATGAGTGATATTTTCACCTAGATTTTAGTATCTTTTTATGTGTGTTTTCGTATTATTTTATCTGTATTTTTGTGTTATTTGGTTATGTTTTGTGTTTTCATGGAAATGTGTGTGAATGAGCTTAAACATGATAAGAAAGATGTAGGAAAAAGCGGATCTCAATTTAGAGTTGAAACGAGGGAGAACGAGCCAAAACAGTGAAGGAATCAGGGCAGCAGCAACACGACTGGCCGTGTCAGTGGCACGAGCCGTGTCGCAGTACGCGACTCGTGTAGGTAACACGGGCCTGTCTAGAATGGCCGTGCGGCGACATCTATTCATCCAACACGACCACCACTTGGCCGTGTTGCGGAGCTCGACTCGTGTTGCAGCACATGACCCGTGTAGCCAACACGAGCCAGTAAGCGATGGCCGTGTGGGAGCATCAGTTCACGCAACACGGGCACCTTATGGCCGTGTTGCGCCACACGACTCGTGTCGTGTCAGGGATCAGAAAATGTCAGAATCCTTCTAGAAGTCCCATAAGGGTATAAATACCCCTCCATTCAGATTTTATAAGAGGAGATCCGATTTTCCACCTTTCCCACACACCTCACACACCCTTCCTTTGATTTTACACCATATTCTTTATCCCATTCATCCATCTTTGGATCTACATTATTTCTCCATAATTTCTATCATCCAAATCAAGTGAAGAAGCAAGGAAGATTGGGTGATCACCAAAGGAAGAAGGGAGATTCAATTGGATCCATTTCCAAGGGAGTTTTCATTCCAATTTTGTGTTAATCCTTTAGTTTACCATGATTTGTAAGAATTCTAATGTCTATGTTATGGATCTTATGAAGATTGTAGGCTAATCTCCCTTGTGAGATTAGCAACATGAAGGTTGTTGGTTAATTTGTGGATCTATGTAATTAAATTCATATGTTGATGGGGATATTTGATTTTCTATCATTGGTGCTTACATATCTTGAGATCTATGATGTTTTGTGTGTTTGATTATTCTAATTATATGATTAGATTGAGAAATCAATTATGTGCTTAGGATAGTCAAGTGAATCATTATATCAAATACCTCATGTGCATTATAAATTATAAAGTGATTGAGAAGTTCTTTATTATTTAGAACCCTTTGATAGAACATGTGATTAGTTAGATTGAAAAGTCAATTAATTATATGAAGGGATTCTTTAATTGAACGTAGTACCTAGTTGGAATAGTTTAATTGAGAACCAACCTTTGAGCTATTTTGAGATTGTGCAAATGATCTACATCCTATTCATTTCGAGAGGAAGTTTAGGTGGTATATGTGTTGGCCCTTAGTCTTAACCCTTGATACATATGAGTTTAATGCATGAGTCCATGAGTTACCACTTCATTAGTGTTGTTAATCTCACTTCTACTCAATTTGGAAAACCACTCATTAATCATTTTATCTTGTCATTTGATAATTGCTTGTCTACTTTCATTGGTTTTCATTTAATTACTTGTTTAATCAACCATCCATCTATGATTCGTTTCTATAAAATCGTGATAAACGTGATCTCGCTTAAGTGTTAGCATCGACCTCCCTGTGGTTCGATAAATTCTTGAATTGGTCAACCCGACTACAAGTTATGGCTAATCAGTCATCCCAACTATACTATGGCTAATCAATATACAAGGAGCTACCGCTTAATGTTGCAGCACACTTTGTGCAACATGTGGAGAGAGTTGCAAAGAGGCAAACATCTCAAGGTTTGATGCTAGGAGGGATGATCTCTATAATAGCTCAAGGATTGGGAGTTAATCTTGCAGGGATGGAAAATCGGATGGTTAGTGAATGGTTTAACTACCCACAGTTGATGAGGATGGAGTTCTTGACCATGGTGGGGAATCAATATTGTCTGAGGTAGGAAAAGGGAGCTTCATTTCCCTTGCCAATGCCGTAGCTCACTATTATATACACAAGAAGGAGGTTTGCTAATTTGTATATGGGTAGTGTGAACCATTCCAGAGTGGTGAAGGCTTTCTATAGAAGAAACATGAATGAAATGAAAGAGGTTCTGAGACAAATGAGAGTTGTGGAGAATGAAGAGTTAGCCAACTTGAGAGCAGAGCCAGTGCCAATGGAGGGTGATGAGCAAGATGTACCAGAATAAGTAGAGTTTGATGAGCAAGGCCCTGATCCACCACAGTTTGAGGAAGAAGGAGAGCAACCACCAGTAAGATCAGGCCAAGGAGATGAAAGGTGGAAGTTTATGATGGATGAGGTACGTGACATGAGACATGTGCAGCAGACGTATGTGGCACAGATTAGGGAGATCCGCGAGGTCTAGCAAGAGCATGGAAGGCACATTGAAGAGTTGAGAGCTGGACAATGTCGGAGGGAGTACTATGTGGAACAATCAAGGGTGCACTCCAACAACATGGAGGAGATGATGACCATGATGTTCAACTTCCAGTTTCCCAGAAATTCTCATGCGTACATCCCGTGGAACACCTATCATTCACCTCCTCTGCCTCCAGAGCAATGAAGGGAGTATTTTGAGTGCTCGACACTTTTGTCCATTCATCTTAGCTATCATTAGATTTTTGGAAGAATTCTTGAAGTGATGTGATTTGATTCGATTGGATTGTACTTTGATTATTTGTTTTTGGAAGGTTTCGTATTTTGGGATTATTTTATTTTTATTTTATGCGATTTTTCTTTTAGTTATTTTGGTATTTTAGTTTGATTTTCATTGTTTGGATGCGATGAGTATTTGATCTTTATTGTTATGGATGTGATTTGATGTGTTGATATTTTTGATGGATGATTTGGTTTATGCATGTTATATGCTCTTATATTGTTTGTTGATCCTTTGATTATTATGTGGTGTTTGTTCGTTATTTTTATTGTTGTAAGGTTTGATTTGGTGGTATGTTTTGGGAAGGAGTTGAGTAATTTTTGAATGTGAGCTATGATGCATTGTGTGTGATGAGTGATGGCAAGCAAGTTAATGGTTTCTACTTGTTGAAATTGTGGCATGAGCTACATAACTTGTTCAATTTTGAGAAGTATGAAGGATAATTATGTTTCTTTTTGATCCAAGCAAAAGCTTGTGAGAGTTGGCCTCAACTGTGCCTCCATGGTTAATTCTTGATGAGAGGACAGGTTAAATTTAGACAAACTAGAACTTGCTCTCGGACTATAGGAACGAAGCCCGAATGATTGAAATTTGTGACATGATCTTAGGCCATCCTTGTTGAATTAAGTTATAGCCATAAATTTCCTTACCTAAAACACTATCCCTAGTAAACCACTTTGAGCCTTAAGCCTTTTTCTTTGTGATTTAAGCACAATACAAACCTTTAAAACCCACTTTGAGCCTTATATATATAACCTATGTGTGGGTAATTGAGGAGATGGTGGTTTACAAGGGTTGATGTGAGAATTGTGCTAAAGAAGAAAGGAAATGGTGAACAAATAAAAGAGGATGAAAAGAGCTTTAGAAAAATGTACATGCAACCTCAAAGATAAGAAAATGGAGCAAACCAACAAAAATGTACTCGTGGAATTCAAAAGTGAAAGAAAGGAAGCATGCAAATCAAAAGTAGCTCAAGAAATCCAAGAAATGATAATGGTTAGTGCTTGTGAATGAAGATGAAAGTAAAGGAAGCTTGAAAGTGAGTAAGTTTGAGAAAGGAATCATCTCTTCAATTACTTACACTTGATTAGTCACTATTATCCAAAAGTTTTCTACCCTACCAAAGAGCCTAAACATTACATCCAAAAGTAAAGACCTTTTTAATTACGTATTGAAACTAGGGTGGCTTGTGAACATAGTCCATGAGCAAGCCTATGGTGAGTCAGTTTTAATCGGTTGATGAGTGATGATAAAAACGCTACCCTAAAGAGTGTTGAGTGAACTTTGTAATCTATGAGAGGCTTGGATTGAAAGGGATTTGAGTACTCTTTTGTCATTCTTAAGATTGAACTTGTTAATTTTTCATGTTATAAGTTCGATGATGTAGAGATACTTAATGTGAATTTGTAGTCCTTATTACTTGTGATGTATTGTGGTTTATGTTCATTGGATGTTTTCTAGGTGAAAATTACTCCTCTTGTTTATCATTTTTATTGTTCGAGGACGAACAATACCTTAAGTTTAGGGGGTTGATCGTTGTTATTTTCATCTAGATTTTAGTGTTGTTATTTGTGTATTTTCGGATGTTTTATCCATATTTGTGTCATTTTTGGTGGATTATTGTTATTTTGAGGAATGTGGTATGAATTTATAGAATTGTGTAAATGGACTTTAATATGTGTAAAACAGATCAAGAAATGGACAACAACAGAGTCGGGAGCAAAAAGGAGTCGGAAGAACAGGGAATGTTGGTACAAGGGCCGTGTGCGAAACACGGCCCTATAATGAATGGCCGTGTAGTGTCATCAGAACTCGCTGCTCGCCCAGGAGGATGGCCATGCACTGGTGCACGGGCCGTTCGTTGCTTCACGTCCCGTGTGCGGAGCACGGCCCTGTAAGAAGAAGTCATGCATTGTCGTCAGAAAATGCTACACGGCCATGACCATGGCCGTGCAGCGCAGCTCGAGCCATGTCTGGAGCACGCATAACACGTCGAAGTAGGTGTGCCCTACACGGGCCGTGCGCTGCTGCATGTACCGTGTAGGTACAAAATTCTGTGTAATTTTCAGAATATTTCGGAAGCTTCTAGAAGGTCCATAAGTGATATAAAACCATGACTTGTGCAAAATTTGAAGGGAGAGATCAGATTAGGAGCAGTTACACACACTAAAATACCACATTTCCTCACATAGTAGATCCATCATCCATTTCTACCATCTAGATCCATCAAATTACCATTTTTATCTCCACAATCAATCCATAAAACCATCATTCCATCCATCCTTCCATCACTTGAGAAGATTGAAGCATCAAGGATTGAAGAATTTGATACAGTGAAGAAGAGGAGAGGTCTTTTCATGCAAGGAAGCCAATTTACTTTCAAAGTGTTGAATTTCTTCTTATTATGGCTCAAATGGAGCAAAGTATGTTTTGTATTGATGTAAACACCATGTTTAGTGGCTAGTTCTATAGTAGGGCTAGTAATATGAATGGTTGAGGTGAAGAGTTAGATATGTAGAACTTGAGTAATGATTTGAATTGATTTGTGGATTTCCTTTTATGATATATCAATCATGTTTCATTTCAATGTTTGTGTGATTAAATTCTCTATTTGTTGTATTAGGATGACCATTCCAATATTGTGAGTGGATGTTTAATTGAATCATATTTGAAGTGTGCATGCATGTTAGTATAAGGGGAGGTAAGCCATACCCTCCTTAGGCTTAAAACATTCATAGAGGGACACTTAAGAAATTGAGTGAAAAGAACCAACTTATGATCATAGTACCTTAAGAGAATTGAGATTAAGACCAATCTTAGGAGACTTAGACTTGTAAAAAAGTCGAGAACCTAGTTGCCTTGGCCATAGGGACTATGGGTAAAATTGTGATTGCTTTTAATCCACAAATTAATGAGAATTATCATCAATGGTTTGCATATCTAGCTCAAGCCTTGACCATAATTATGACTAGCCTTGCTCTCTTCTCAAGTGCATTCTACATTCATTCCATTTACCATTTGTTTGTTATTTGATCATTTGATTTGTTAGTATAATTCTAGTTCATTGAGTAGAATCGTAAGTATAGTTTTTAATTGCAAAACCTTCAAACATATCATCTTTACAAAGCATAAATCAATGAACAATTCGGATACAAGTCATTGTTTGCTTTCCCTTGGGATGACATTATTATAAATTTTGCACTTGGTCACACGTGTACAACAACGATAGAGTACACTTGCTCTTAAATATTTTACTAAAAATGCGACTAAGTTTACCAAGTTTCTTGAAAATGGACATAGGCATCAAGTTGATACTCGCCCCAAGATCACAAAGAGCTTTATGCACTTCACTCTTACCCATCTCACATGGTATGACATAACTCCCCAGATCCTTGACTTTGGAAGCAACTTCTTTTGAATTATGGCACTACACTCCTCCGTCAAGTTGACGGTCTCATTCTCCACTAAGCTCCTCATTCTTGCCATTATGTCTTTCAAAAACATTGCATAGTGAGGCATTTGCCTTAAAGCATCCGCAAAGGGTATATTGATGTGGATTTTCTTGAAAATTTCAAAAAATTTGCAAATTTCTCATCCAACCCCTTCTTTAAAAATCAATGTGGAAAGGGAACAGGTACTTGTGTTTTTGGAATTCCCCAACTATCCCTTTCTACTTCAATTTCTTCCTCTTTCTTTTTCAATGCCTTGGTTCTTTCCTATTTCTTTTCAACAATTTTCGGCTCAACCACATCCGTTTCATCATTTTCTTTAGCTTCAACTTCGATTTCTTCCACAAACTCTTCTTCTATTAGGCTTTCCTCAACCTCCTTCTCTTCCACTTTCTCATCGTCTCTGGGTATAGAAGGTCCCTCATAGTTTGTTCCACTCCTCAAAGTGATTGCTTTGCATTGCTCTTTTGGATTTACAACGGTGGTAGAAGGAAATTTTCCTTTCTCATTTGCACCCAACGAACTAGCAATTTGCCCCACTTGATATTCCAAAGTTTTAAACCTCTTGTCATTAGCTTCATCAATTTTTCTTCTTAACTCGTCTTGAGCTCTTCTCGATTCATCTTTAGCTTTGTTTGACTCAATCAACTTTTCTATGAGTTCTTTGGTGGTTGCCTTCCCCTCATTATTTGGCGCTTTAGCTCCCGAATGATATCCCGGAGGATAAGGAACCGCATTACTCGGGTTTGAATAAGAGAAGTTATCTTGCCTCCTTTATTGTTGTGGGTATGAGCTTCCACTTTCTTGATTATTGAACCCTCCTTGCCTTTGTGGATAGTTTCCTTAGTTGTGGTTGAAATTACCTTGATAATTATTTTGATAATTACCTTGGTAATTACTCCCTTGTATATATAGCACATCCTCCAAATGTGGCATTGGCATAGCCCATTGTTCCCCACTAACACTATTCGGAGGAAGAATACATTGATCAATTTGGCCTTCAACCATATTAACTTCTTGGTTATTCACACCTTGATTTAAACTCATTTGCCTCATTACCTCCGCAGCTATCATTTCAACACTTGGCATGCTTGGCTCTATACTAGCACTCTTCACACTAAATTGTTGCTCTTTTTTGAAGCTCTCAAATTCATAGCATCCACTAACTATCTCCGATGGCCATTGGTAGACATTAGTAGCAATCTCATCAAAAATCCTTATAGCCCTTTCCGGAGTCACACCAAGTATAGATCCACCCGCCGAAGCATCAACATAAATTCTTTGCCCGTTGACCAAACCTTGGTAGAAAAACCCAACTTATTGATTTTCCTGGAAACCATGTTGTGGACACTTGCGTAGCATATCCTTAAACCTTTCCCACGCTTCATAGAAACTCTCTTGAGGCATTTGCTTGAATTGAGTAATCAAGCTCTTCATTTGAAGCGTCTTAGAAGGCGGAAAGTATTTGTTCAAGAACAATTGGGCAAGCTCCTCCCAAGTATTACATGTACCCAGAGTGATAGTAGATAACCATGTTCTAGCACGATCTCTCAATGAAAATGGAAACAACCTTATCTTGATGCAATCCTCGCTTACCCCATTCATCTTCACGGTGTTGGCAATCTCAATAAATTGAGCAAGATGAGCATTGGGATCTTCATTCGGTGTTCCACTAAATTATTGCTCTCTCACCATAGAAATCAAGCCCATTTTAAATTCAAAGTTATTGGTATTGATTGATGGTCCCATCATTTGTGGCATTGCTCTCGGCATGAAGAAATCCCGGATCACTCTTGGATCAACTTGAGGTCCTTGTTGCACTGGAGGTGGTGGTGGAAGTGCATGAGCATGTTGAAAAACTTGTTGAAGCATGGGTTGTTGTACCATTTGTTGAAACAAAACTTGATCGTTGAGCTCTCCAAAATTTTGATGAGCTTGTGGAGGAGGATTAGCATTGACTTGGGCATTATCTTGCACATTTTGTACTCCATCTCTATCATTCCTAACATCAACATGTTCATCTTGATTGTTCTCCATTGGATTACTCTTTTTGGTTTTGTTCTCCTTTTTCCTTCTCCGAAAAGTGTGTTCAATTTCTAAATCAATAGGTTCAATTTGTTTCCCTTTTGACCTTGTTTGCATACACCTTCAAAATAAGAGAAATTAGAACAAGATTTTCAAAAGAAAATATAAATAACAAATAAAATAAAAATGTCTCTAGTAAAATTACTCAAAACGTTCCTTCTTTAAGTTTCTAGCAACCGTTATCTCCCCGGCAACGGCGCCATTTGATTAGCCATAACTTGTAGTCGGGTTAACCAATTCAAGAATTTACCGAACCATGGGGAGGTCGATGCTAAAACTTAAGCGAGATCATGTTTATCGCAATTTTATAGAGACAAATCATCAATTGATAGGTTGTTCAAACAAATAAGTAACAATAACCAAAACAAGCAAGCAATGATAAAAATAAGATAATAAAATATGAGCGGTTATCCAAATTGAGTAAAAGTAAGATTAACAACACTAATGAAGTGGTAATTCAAGGATTCATGCATTAAACTCAAATGTATCAAGGGTTAAGACTAAGGGCTAACACATATACCACCTAAACTTCCTCTCGAAATGAATAGGATGTAGTTCATTTTCACAATCTCAAAAAAGCTCAAAGGTTGGTTCTCAATTAAACTATTCCAATTAGGTACTAAGTTCAATTAGAGAATCCTTTCATATCATCAATTGACTTTTCAATCTAACTAATCACATGTTCTATCAATGGGTTCTAAATCCTAAAGGATTTCTCAATCTCTTTACAATTTATAATGCATGTGAGATGTTTGATGAAATGATTCACTCAATTATCCTAAGCATATAATTGATCTCTCAATCTAATCATATAATTAGAACAATCAAACACACAAAACATCATAGATCTCAAGATATTAAGCATCAAAGATAGAAAATCAAATACCCAATTAACATATGAATTTAATTATATAGATCCACAAATTATCCAACAACTATCATGTTGCTAATCTCACAAGGGAGATTAGCCTACAATCTTCATAAGAACCTTAACATAGACATTAAAAACCTTACAAATCATGGTAAACTAGAGGATTAACACAAAATTGGAATGAAAACTCCCTTGGATTGGATCCAATTGAATCTCCTTTCTTTCTTTGGTGATCACCCACTCTTCCTTACTTCTTCACTTGATTTGGATGGAGAATTTATGGAGAGATAATGTAGAATCAAAGTATGGATTAATGGGATGAAGAATATGGTATAAAATCAAAGGAATGGTGTGTGAGGTGTGTGAGCAGCTAAAAATTCGATTCTGGAGTCTCTCAAATATTAAATGGGAGGGTATTTATACCCTTGGAGCTCTTCTAGAAGGTTTCTGAAATTTTCTGAAGTTTTACACCTACATGGCTCGAGCTCAGTACACGGCCCGAGTCGTGTCTAGGGCTTTTGGTCAACGGAAAGCTTCAGACAGCGCTCGGCTCGTACGTAGTACACAGCCATAGGGGTGGCCGTGTTGTGATTTCGGACGACCGCGCACGGCCAACTCTTATAGGCCCGTGCACGGTACACGTCCCGTGTACCAAACACAGCTGGCCGTGTTTTTGCAGTTTTGATTCCTTCTTTCTCCCGACTCCATTTTTGCTCTATTTTTTACCAGTTTAATATTTAAAAGTTCATTCACACAAAAAATAAAAATACATAAAACCACCAAAATACACATAAATACGGATAAAACAATATGAAAAATACACATAAAAGGCACTAAAATCTAGGTGAAAATAACGACAATCAATCACCCAAATTTCTTGTTCCATTTTCAAAATGCCCCCAATATGGTTTCTAGATGATTTAGGAATGGGTGGCCTTATTAAACCGATTTTTGATCTTTTTTTACAAGAAGACCCTTCAAGTGCTTTAGAGTTGGATGGCTCTAGAGTTTCGGATGGACTTGGAAACGAATGAGAGAATTCAAATTTCATTATGAAAAAAAAATAGAAATGAAGTAAGTAATAGCTCAAATATTTTCTAAAAAGAAGAATACTATTGAGACATAAAAAAACACGAACAATTCCAAGTTCCATATCATGCGGTATTAATATAAAAAACACATAATGGCATAAAGGTGAATATTTAAGGTGGTTAACTTTTCCAATTTGATAGAAAAAAATTATAGCTACATTCACATACCATGGAGACACTCTTACACCTATCTTACACTATTAACACCAATTTATCAAAATGAGGAGTAATATGAATATTATTATTGGATAGGAAATACTACCTTCCAATGTTTTACTCAAGGCACTATATCTGAGGTAACTATACAAGTGTTATCCAAGTCTTATTTTATTGTAAGAGTTCGATTTTTATATTTATAATTTATTATTAATTTTTAGAATATAATGGTATTTTAAACTCTTATAATTTATTTTAGCATAATATTTGTTCTTAAACTCATAATTATAAAAGACGTTCTCATTTAATTCACCAATATATAAAATATCATTCTCAACTTTGAAATAGTAATTATGTAATTAGATATGAAACGATCTTCATCATTCTCTCTATACATACAAATTAGAAATAATGAGTGTTTTTACACTTGAAGTAGCAGTGTAGTGCAATGCATATATATATATATATATATATATAGTTATTGATCTTTTGAAATTTTATTTTATTTTTGTTTTTACTTATGATTAAAAAATATATTAATAGTTTTTTAATCTAATACTCCCTTCAAACTAATTAGGGTGCATTTATATTATCACAAAAAAGATATGGAAAAAAATAGTAATAATAATAGTCTCTCAAAATCGAAATAGAAGTACTGTGAGATTAGTTGATATCCTAACTCTCTGATATACTACAATGAATCAAAAAATGAATCGAATATTAGTTCACATGGATCAAATTAGAGCTAATGACAGAGATATGGCAAGAAGATGCCAACAGAAACAACATGAGCTAATTTGCCATTTTACAAGCAACAACAAGTTAGCCATACATGCGTTCCATTTAACAATAGAGAATTTTTTACATGTCATTGAAAGTAAAATAATGTAGAAACTAAAATTTTTACGTAAGGCTAACACATGAACCATGACATTAGAATATAAAAACACCAACAAATAAAAATAGAGTAAAATCAGCAAAGAAAAAAAGTCTAAATAGAAGAAATGGTGCACACTCGTAATTGTACGAATGACACTTCAAGTAAGCTTCAAATTGTAGTGCAAAGAATAGAAGAAATAAACCTTTTGACTGTTTTCACTTTTCGATCTCTATATGAGGGACTGAAAATAGATCCCAAGCAACCAAGCATACTACGATTGACAATGTGAAGAGGAGGGAGCGGGTATGCAAGAGGGCGTCAGAGAGAAGAGAATGTAGCGGGAGGGCGTCAGAGGCTTTGGAAGAGGAGGATCGAGTGATTTATGATGGGAAGAGTGAGAACAGACATGAACGATAGGTCTCCGATGGATCTATGGACGGAAATCTACAAAGAAAGAAAACGGATAGGGTTTGTTGGTTGAGTTTCATATTTGTGTTGTAAATCGTGACTGTGTACAGATTCTACATAATAATAGATTTAATTAAATTTCTAATTTTGTAATAAAATTTTAGAATATATAATTAATATTATTATATTAATTGTTTAACATAACCGATACGGTATGCCGGTATATACTGAAATACCGTAAAAACTGAAATATCGAAATTTCTATAAATCTAGTATACTGTTACCATACCAAAAATTTTGGTATGAAACTATACCGTACCAAAGTTTTTAATATACAGAAAATTTTGTTAAATTTCGATACGGTGATTGCAGGATACCGAAAAATTAGTAATTTAGTCTAGCCCTATCTATAAATGATAAGAGTACACTTTCTCTTTTAATTAAAAAATACGCATCAATTATTGTTCATATTTTAGTACAAGTATTATTACCTTTGATATATTTGAGAATTAGGTGTAACTAAGGTGTTTTGTCTTGTTTTAGGTGTAAATCAAGGAGACACCGAGCAAAATTGAAGAAGATTTGAAATTGAAAAATGAAGGAGCCAACTTGACCCTGTAGGGCCATGCAACTCGAGTCAAGCTGGAATGCGGGGACTTATGTAAAGTTTTGAAGTTTAGCTCACTTCCATCAAGCCAGGGTCCAAACATCTTCCAGAGGGTTAGCTTGACCAAACCTCTGTTCAGCTCAACATCTGAGTCAGGTTGAGCTACCCAACTCGACTAGGTTAAGTCGGCGCTATTTGGGTCGAGCCAACTATCGAGAAAGGCTAAATTCGAATTTATACCTTCCAATGCATATAAGTGTGTTTTTACATGAAAAGGCCCTAAGAGCCTAGTCCTACATGCTACAGCTATAAAAATGGAGCTCTAAACCACACAAATCATATTCCATTATACTATAAATTTGATACCATCATTCCACACCACACATCCGCAATGCTATCATCCACTGCCGTATTTAAAGATTTCATAAGTGTTTAATACTCCCTCCTTCATCCTTAATTTATCAATTTTACTATTTTGGACCATCCACCCTTAATCAATCTATTTTTCTTTTTAAACATATGAGATTCATACCCTCCACTAATACAAAAAAATATGGGACCCACACCCTCCACTAATACAACTATCCACTACACATAAAATAATAATACTCATTAATTCACATGCAAAATATAAATGAATACATTGATATTGGACAAAGGGAGTACATGGGAAGGAGAACGAATGAGATTCTTTATAGGACGGAAGAAGAGACTAATCTACACTTGATCAATGGTTTTCTTTTCTTTCCTTCTTAATATTTAGTTTTATAGACACATGAGTAAGTTTTGTTTTGTAGACATGATTGTTGCTAGTAACACCGTGAACTAGTTCTTCTTTAGATAGTTTTAGAGATTTGAAGGTTTGATAATATTGGATTGATAGACCTAGACATCGATTTTGATAATATTTACAGAATGTTTATTCCTTTGTTTAAATGTTCATTTTAAGACTTATATTTCGTGTTCTACATTTGATTTCAATTATTTGCATGTCATTAATCTATAGTGATTGTGATTGATATTAACATGTGTTGAGGATTTTATGAGTTACTTGTTAAAATTAGAAAGGATTGATGATATAATCCATAATTATTAAAAGGGACAGGCTATTCGCACTCCCGAAATCACTAAACATACCTCATTTACTAAATACACCCAATGTATTTTAATAAAATATTTACAAATTACTAATCATACTCAAATGAAGATAATTTTAACCTTTTAATTATAAATGTCATTTTTAATTATGCCACGCATCATGGATGACGAGGAAAAAGACCCCGCATCTCAAGTTCAACACGCGCCTTTGTTCTTCTTTGAATCTATCTATAAAACCATCTTCAACGATTGCTTTATTACCACCCATTCACGTGCCCGACCACTCAACTTGTCGGCGTGTTCTTCCATCGTCTTTACACCAAACTTCAAAATTTTAAGCCTCTCCTTCTTCGAGCTTAGTCTCTTCCATGTCAAATCTCAAGCTTTTCTCCTTCCTCCCATTTCTACTCCCAACAGATATCATTAGACCAAAAATTAAAAAAAATTACAAACAATAAAAACTACGTAAAAATATATAGCTTTTATTTACATATTAACGAAATTGAGAACCCAGAAAAACTCATGAATGATCTTCCCTGATCAGACTTCAAACTTCCACTGCATTTATAAATGTTGTTGCGAAATAAGTAAATGCCTTTTTTAATTTTTTTTATCATGATCAACAAATTTTTAGACGTAATAATTTAAGTGTTACAATTGAATTACGACGTAGAGTTTAATAGATTAGAATTTTTTAAATCAGGATTTAATATATGGGATATGTTTAGAAATATGGGGTATGAATAAAAAATAAAGATCTAATCATAAAATTTTGATAATGGTATTTATGTCTTATCAATTAGAAATTTTTTTAATTTAAATATTAATGGGGTACGTTTAGTGATTTTGGGGGTACGAACAGTCGACCCATTATTAAAATTGTCAATATTGGATGCCTATTTATCTATGCTAAGAAAATCCTAAAATTTAATTCTTACAATTCCTATTGTGAATATTTTCAGATCTATAGATATCTTTTAAGGAATAGTCTATTCTTAAGGAACTGACCCACTAGGCCACCTATTGATTGATAGGTAAATAGTTACAAATTATGATCAATATTGATAATAGGGAGAAAGAAACATCTTATTTCTATTGGATCCACCTTTACTATTTGGGGTCAATAATTTTTATTTTATTTTTTATTTTTTAACAACTTTACTTTCACTTCTACAACCATGGAAGAAGTGAAGAATAATAATATACATACAGTGTAGATACATTCTAACCTCCTTAAGAATACACTTATTCTCAACTGAATTCCAATATTGAAGTTTCTCCTTCATTACAAGACTATGCCTTATTTGAGTTATAGAAGATGTGCTCAAGGAAATAATGATAGACAAAATTTTCAATTGAGTCTTCCTAGCAATGAATCTCTTGAGATAATTAGTCCGCTACATTGAAATTGACTAGACAAATAAAATTGATTAATCATGACAAGACAAATAAGATTAATCAATCAAGGTGCTTATGGTAAAGTCTTGCTTAGTTTAAATTCAATGGTTGGTCAAAATATGCAAAGTATGTCAATTCCCACATATACCAAGTTTTAAAAACCACATTTATATCAAGTTTAAAAACCATACCTATATAACCAGGTTTTTGCTTTCAAACCAAACCAAATTCTTATAAACCACATTTACCTATACCTACAAACTTTATAATATTCAATTCACTCTCATTCTATACATTTTCTCTCATTAATTAATATTTATTATCTCTTTATCTCTATCTTTTCTTCTCATTTCTTACACAAATTAATACATTTTATTCATTAATTTGATATGAATTTAAAATATACTATTTCAAAAACAAATATACATCACTATTCAATTGATTTTCAAATCTTAACAAAACTTAAAATAAACATGTGTAAATTTATTTTTGAGTTGGTCTCCTTTGCATATAGGTATAAAAGATGTTTGAGAGTATGACATTTTATTTTTTAAAATTTATAAACTTTATTTAATAAGGACATATTTTTTCAAGGCAAAGTCTAATACACCCAAGTATTAAGGTACCCAAGTCGACCCATTTGACCCGGGTATATATATCTAATTTACCCATGGGTCATTAGGGTTTCATAGCCGATTTACATTTTCACAGCCGTTCTACATTTTTTCTCTGTAAAATCTCTCCCTCTCTCTCGTTGCGATTTAAGGTTGTTCCTCAATCTTCCTCGCGATTTCTCAGCTGTTCATTGCACGTCAGATATCGATCTTCCTTGCACGTCGGACATCGGTGTTTTCCTCTTTCTCCCGCGATGTGAATTCGGTGAGTCTAGGGTCTTTCTTTATTATATGTAAAATCTCTCTCCCTCTCCTCGCGATTTCTGGGCAGTTTTACCCTAAGTATCATTGTTCTCTTTATGATTCTAAGGTTTTTATATCCATTCTTAGGTGTGATTTCAGTTCCTGTTGTCTAGGATTTATACCAAAGGTTTTCGTTTTCTTCTTCTATTTTTTCTTTCTATTGATTTCAATATTGGTGTTTTGATCCGTTAACATCTGCTTGAAATTATGAAAATTTGGATTAAAAGTAGATTTTTCCAATATTTTTATTTTTGACGTATACATGTGTATGTTTGATGCGAATATTTTGATTTATTTTAATATTTTCATGTTTTTCTTAGTTTAAATATTAATAGTTTATGTACTTTCATGGACACATGAATTTCATAGTTGTAGAGCATTTTGTTTATATTCATACTCTGTCTATTACTGTACAAAGCATGTTGTGTGTACACAATATTCATATTTGGATATTTGTGTAGATTTCTATTTGTAAATATATTGTAGAATACTAGTGCTGATAGGAAACTAAAGCACTGCCATTCATTTTATAATCACATCTGGATTCTGAACCCACATTTTTTATAACTTTCTTAAGTTTCTTTATCAGGATAAAATTTGAAATGATTCATATATGAAAGATAAATGTTAATGTGGATTGGTGAAATTTACTGCACAATATGTTTAAACAGTGGAGTCTAGTTTATACGTAATATTCAATAAAGTCTAGTTATGTTTGTTGACTTTTGTATTTTATGTTTAATTGTATGCATTCTAATGATATTTTTTTTGTTTCAGTGTTACTCTTTTGAATATAATCATGAGAACAAAACAGTGTGCCTTTAGGAGGGAAAGTGGTACTCGTGCCTATGCTCGAAATATTGCCCAAAGATGTACCATTGAGCTAGAGGAACAGGCTGTTCATTCCATTGGAGAGCTTCCTATTTTGAGATAGGAACGTGTTGAAGAAGATGTTGAAGCTTCAGCTCCTAATGAAGGCGTTGATGCTCCTAATGAAGACATTGATGCTCCTAATGAAGAAGTTGAAGCTCCTAATCAGGATGTTGATGCTCCTAATGAAGAGGTTGAAGTGCCTGATGCGGTTCCAGATGTGGCAGCTGTCTCTGGTAAAAGAAAGGCTTCTACTGTTGATTCATTGGGCCAAGGTTCTTCAAAGAAAAAGGAAAATCAATCTCAGATTGCAAGTCGTACCTCTGATCCTCCAAGGAGAAGCCCTCATGGAAAAACTTCATTGCTGCAACCTTCTCTTTCAAAGAAACCTTCTCTTCCAAGAAGGCTGGCTTGACAAAGAAAGCTGGCCCGATGTAGCGTGCTGCTCAAACAAAGAAACCATCTGTTTATAGTAATGATCCAAGTGAAGAAATTTTTAAAGATGATGCCAAGAGGCTGGCTTGACGAAGAAAGCTGCCACGATGAAGCGTGCTGCTCAAACGAAGAAACCATCTATTTCTAGTGAAGATCCCAGTGAAGAAATTTTTGAAGATGATGCTATGGTAGAGATTAAACCAAGGTTGTTAATTTTATTTTTTAAAATTATTGTCTAATTATTACTATTTTCTTTTTATTTTTTAAATGAAGAAACTATCTGTTTCATTTTTAAATACGTTGTCATGTGTACATTATAGGGTCATAAGTTATACAACTATAATTGTATGCGTTATTAGAAATAAATGTATTTCTTATTCCTTTAAAGTGTCTATATTTTGGCATTTCTGAGTTTTTGTTGAATAGGTAATATAATAATTCTTTTGTTGTGTTTATGCAATAGTTTTTGTTGAATAGCTATATTTCTTTTTTAGTTATTTGTTCTTTATATGTTTGCTCTGCTTTTTGAAGCTATGCATTTATATATTATCATGTGTACATTATAGGGTCATAAGTTATACAACTATAACTGTATACGTTGTTAGAAATAACTGTATTTCTTATTCCTTTATAGTGTCTACGTTTTGGTATTTCTGACGTTTATTTATATATACTTCTGTTTATATAACTATGTTTCTTTTATAAATGTTAGTTCTTTATTGTTATTTGTAGTGTGTTTTTGTAGAAATATTAATTGTTTTATTTTTATTTCTTCTGTTTTGCAGAGGTATTACAAGTCAGTGTAAAACCCATGGGTTGCTTAAAGTTTTTCAGCGTTTATCTGAAAATCAAAAGGCTACTGTTAAAAGCATAGGCTTTGGTGGGTTATTTGAAATACAGTTGAAGTACATGTCTAACATTGATATGTTGTAGTGGTTAGTTGATAAGTTTAATCCAGCTGCAAGGTTCTGGTTTTGGACAGTTTTAGGAGTATACAGTTGACTACAGATGATGTTTTTGACATGTTCTGCATTCCGAGAAACATTGATAATCCAGTTCTTGCATATTCAAGGTTTGAAAAACCATAATTGTTGGGAAGGCTTCAGCAAACTTATGTATCAAGCCTTGTTTCCGTTTATGTGAATTGCGTGAGTTGTTATTCAATCAGTTGGCTGAAGGGGGTGATGATTTTAAGTGGATATTTGTGGTGTACTATTTGTCTTCTTTTCTTACACCAGAACCCAATCTATTACTTCGTACTAGTGTGTTTAGGTCTTTATAAAATGTTTATAAGATCTCAGGCTTTGATTGGTGCGAGCATGTATTATTTGATTTGTGTCGTAGCATTACAGTTTATAAGACAAAAGGTACCACAAATATTGGGGGTTGTTTATTGCTTTTGCAGTTGGTTTATTTACAGAGATTTGTGTGGAAAGGAGTTTGTGTACCAAGGTCAATTTCTCTAGTAAAATATTAGACATATAAGAATTTGTCACTGCGCTGTAAAGAAGAGTTAGAAGTTGGGATTTATGGACTTGAAAAGTTTATGATAATTTTCCTTTAACTCATAAAGGTCGTATGAGAAGTAAAGATTCTATAAAGTTTACATCCCAAACTAATATTTCTATTGACATGTTGCAAGAGGTATTAAATTCTTAGCTTAAATTATATTTCATCTTATTGTATAATAGTTTTTTAAGTATATAGTGTATACTGTTTTATTTTCATAAACTAATAAGTATTGTATCTTTTTGTTTTAGGATTTTGAGTTGTTGCTGATGGAGATGAAGAGGGAAACAACTGAATTAATTAGGAAATACATCAACAAACTTGAAACGATTAAAAAAGTTTAGAAAATGGCATCTAAGAAGATTGGAGAAGGTACAAGCTCTTCTCCATCACTAAGTGAATCGCAAAAGTTTTTTATGGATGAAAGACTCCATAAGTATGTTGATGATGTGTCGAGAAGCCTTCTGCTCACACAAAGCGTTGTTGATGATGCTCCTTCTTTCCATTTGATTAATGAGGATGAATCACCAAATCCAATAGCACAAGATTTTTTATATGAGGTGAATCTGGCAGATGATTTTGAGGCTGAGGTTGATGTGGTTAGTGATGAAGAAATTGATGATGTCGTACATTCAGTTGAGAATAGGGTTGAAAACTTTAGTAAAGATACAAATCATAAGTTTTGGGGGATAAAGAAGGAGGTTGGGTACTTATCCAAATTTGTGCTTAAGAACAAAAAGTTGTTATCAAGGTTACACAGGACGCAAATTGAGGTGCTTGATTTGGTATTCAATGATGTTGAGGGAGAACATATAGTGTAAGTATATGTGTATGAGTATAAACTGATTTGAAATTTTACATAAATTGATTTTACATTAACTTGTATTATTTTGTTTAATTTCTTATTAGGAAAAGATATTATCGTCATGGTGTTTACTTGTACATTGAGAAATCAGAGATTATGTCGATACTACCGAACATGCAGATTATTCAATTTGTTATTCATACTTGGTGTCTTTGTGTAAACATCAGCCCACTTATTGATGACAACCTTTCTCGATTCATCTTTAACTCGGAGCATAGTGTAAGTATTTTTATAAATTAATAAGTTTTTTTGTTTTATTAACTTAATAATGTTATATTCTATTTTAGGTCTTATTGAGGCAGTATTTTAATGATGAAGTTAATTACTATTTGAGAAACTGACTAATGGATGGAACCAATTATTATCGGAGACAGGAGATATGCTTATAGATCGAGAATTGGTAAAGATAATCACAAATATTTTGTATTATATTATATTTAAGTTAATATTGTATATGTTATAATATTGATTTAATTTTTTCTATATATGTAAGTTTTTATACCATTTGTTTTAAAAAATTATTTTGCTATTGTTGCAATCAATTTCAATGATTGTAAAGTTCATTATCTTGATAATCGGAAGTATGTGGATCCGGAGAATAAAGAGTATTTTTTGGAGGCAGCAAAAGTTCAAGTAAGTATTTTCATAATTCAAGTAATTTGTTATACGTGAATATATTAGGTTTATGATGTATTATTGTTATTATTTATTTGTATTTGGTCAGATGAAAGTGATGACTCAATATTTGAGTTAAAAAAACCATCATAAAGCTGGTGAGATTTCAAACTATATTTTTGAGGAGGTGTTGTTCAAATGGCAAGGAGGCCATAGCAATAATGATTGTGGGGTGTACATGATGCACAATTTGAACTATTTTAATGGTGTGGGGTATTCATATCCTGATCTAAGCAAGGTATTTTTAAAATTTTATGAGTTTACTCTTTCTAGTAATAGTGTTGTATATTTAAGACTTGTTTGTATATTTTTATTGGTGTTTTCTAACTTGGTGTATAAGTTTAAGTAAAGTATTATAAGTGTTTTTAATTGATACTGTATTATTCATTCTTAGTTCTTGATTTTTTATTTGTAATTGTTATGCATTGTATATGTTTTAGTATCCTTATTTTATAAAGGGTTAATTGCGGATAAAAATCCCTCCTTTACTTCAATGGTAATTAAGTCCAAACTTTTGGGATTTAGCAAAAAATCACAAACTTTGATGTTCTTTGCAAATTAAACCCATGGGCAGCAAGATGCTGCCATATGGATGACGTGGCAAAAGATTCCATGTCAACGTCTGACATTGTTACCTACACAAACATGAATGTATAGTGTATACAATATCCTAATAAAATTGAGCGATACAGCAGGAATATTGTCAAAGGATTTCCACGGTTCCACCCAATCCGCTCTTAATCAATCAAATTAAAACATGTATTCATAATACAACCTCAATACCGAAATCATTTATAATAAGAATATAATCAAACAAGGAAATTATCTATTCGAATTTTTTTCTACATATAATTAAACTCAAAATATTTGAATTCATTTTGTTTGTCACTTACAATCTGTGGAAGCAATTTGGGGAAATGTTTTTGGAATCAAGATCAAAATTTGAATATGCACGAGAAATTCAGCGCATGTATATTTGATCCAGCCTCTCTTCTACTTGCTGATTCGTCATCACCAGCCGGTATTCCCTCGTCGAAGTTTTGCTGCCAACAATCGTCGGAGCTCACCATCCAGTATCGCCGCCAATCTGCAGATCTTAGTGCTCCCAGCCGACAGCAGCGACCGGACCCTTTTTCCAGAATCATAGCACTGCATGCTCTTCGCCGCAGATCTGGTCCACGACGCCGAAAATCATGAACCGCTAGATCTATTCTGGCCACATTCCTCTCCTGGCCGAAGTCTTAGATACCGCTGAACGTCTCGCCGCTAAAGAATGAGAATACCAATATTTTCTCACCGCCGTGCAGTTGAGAAATTAACAGTGAAGACGTTATTATACGATGTCGTTTTGGGTGAGAAGCATGCCACGTCATCTATTTGGGCAGTAAGGGCTGCCCATGGGCGTAATTTGCTAAAAGCCTCAAAGGTTGTTATTTTTCTTGCCAAATCTCAAACGTGGGGACTTATTGTAATTCAAGTTAAAGTGAGGGTTTTATACGCCATTAACCCTTTTATAAATTATTATGTAGTATGTTTTTTATGTATGTATTCCCTCTATCCCATTTTAATATTTACGTTTCTATTTGCGCGTTCCATTTCAATATTTACGTTTTTCTTTTTGGAATATGGGACCCACCTAAAATAATTAATATATCATCCAACACTAATTCACCTACCCACTTTACATTAAATATTATATTTTTCCACCCACTATCTATTAAAATATTATACTTTTTAATTAACATGCAAAAAGCAAACGTAAATATTGAAACGGGCCGGAGGGAGTATGTATTGTAGTAATGTTTTTTAATTTTTTTGAAGGGTGAAATTCGTATCTTATTGAGGGCTAAAATGTTGGCAACAATTTTGTTGTCTAATTTAAATAAAGTGAGAGGGCTTGTAATTGATGCAGCATTGAGCTTTTATGATTCAAAACCTTCTGTGTTGAGGAATGTAGCGGAGAAAAAAAAGGAGAAATCATTGAAAAAACTTGAGGAGAAGAAGAAGGCAGCTGCTAAATTATTGGAACAAATAAATGAAAATAATTTGGAGAAAAGAGTGGTGATTGGCAGGAAAGATGGTAAGAAGTAGGGGATAATTCTTTTGTCTCAAGATATGATTTGTAAGGAGACACAGTGGTCATTTTGGTAGTTTTAGACAATGTTAGTTTTAAATGTTGTTGGTATTTGGTTTGGCATTTATAAACAATGTCAGCTTTTAATTTGGTACTAGTAATGCCCCATGCGATGCACAGAATACGTGAGTCTCATATAAATCGATTTTACATGTTCTTGATATTTTTTAAAATTATTTTTTAGTATATAAAAATTTACTATGTAAAAAGTAATAATTTTTACACATAAAACTAAAGTAATATTTCATGTACTAAAGAGTGATCGATAAATTATGGTTTATAAGAATTTGAAGAGTAATTTTTTAATTTAAAAGAATAACAATTTACATGTCTAAAAATTATTTTTTTAGTAAAGAATAATAGGGTTTAACGATTTATGTAAGTGTTGTATTTTTTTACTCCCTCCGTCCGCCCGAAAGAGGGTCATTTACTTTTGTGCACGTTGATTAAGGAGTATTATTATTTAATGTGTAGGGGGTAGTTGTATTAGTGGGAGTGTGGACCCCATATTTTAGTTGTATTAGTGGGTGTGTGTGGGTCCCATATGTGTAAAAAAGAAATGACCATCTTTAAAGCGGACGACAAAATGAAAAATAGACCCTCTTTAGAGCGATGGAGGGAGTATTACTTATTCCTCTCATTCTTAAATTTATATTTTTTTCCATAAATAAAAATAAAAGTAATTGCTAATTTAAGGAGTATTTTTTATAATATAATTTTTTAAATAATGGAGTAAATAGAATGTAAAATATATTATATGCTAGGGAAATATGATAATTTTGAAATTGAAACGTGCTATGATACTATTGATAAGAAATAATTAAGAGTTGATATTGAGTGCACTCAGGTGCAAGAATGCACTCATATGTGTATAATTTTTTTTTTTTTTTGTATACATATTATTCTATTTTGTATACATATTTCTTCAGGAAAGATGGTAAGAAGTAGGGGATGATTTTTGTGTCTCAAGATATGATTTATAAGGAGACACAGTGATCATTTTGGCAGTTTTAGACAATGTTAATTTTAAATGTTTGTTGTTGGTATTTGGTTTGGCATTTATAGACAATGTTAGCTCTTAATTTGGTACTAGTAATGCCCCCGTGCGATGTACAGAGTACGTGAGTCTCACATAAATCAATTTTACATGTTCTTGATATTTTTTAAAATTATTTTTTATTAGTATATAAAAACTTACTATGTAAAAAGTAATAATTTTTACACATAAGAGTAATAATTCATGAAACTAAAGAGTAATATTTCATGTACTAATGAGTGATCGATAAATTAGAGTTTATAAGAATTTGAAGAGTAATTTTTTAATTTAAAAGAATAATAATTTACATGTCTAAAAATAATTTATTTTAGTAAAAAATAATGGGTTTAATAATTTATGTAAGTGTTGTGTTTTTTTACTCCCTCCATCCGCCTGAAAGAGGGTCATTTACTTTTGTGCACGTTGATTAAGGAGTATTATTATTTAATGTGTAGCGGATAGTTGTATTAGTGGGAGTGTGGACCCCATATTTTAGTTGTATTACTGGGTGTGTGTGGGTCTCATGTGTGTAAAAAAGGAAATGACCATCTTTAAAGCGAACGACAAAAATGAAAAATGACTCTCTTTCGAGCGGACGGAAGGAGTATTATTTAATCCTCTCATTCTTAAATTTATATTTTTTCCATAAATATAAATAAAAGTAATTGCTAATTTAAGGAGTATTTTTTTATAATATAATTTTTTAAATAATGGAGTAAATAGAATGTAAAATATAATATATGCTATGGAAATATGATAATTTTGAAATTGAAACGTGCTATGATTCTATTGATAAGAAAAAATTAAGAGTTGATATTGGGTGCACCCGTGTGCAAGAGTGCACTCATATGTGTATAACTTTTTATTCTATTTTGTATACATATTATTCTATTTTGTATACATATTTTTTAATAATTGTATACTTTTTTCACACAGTTTTTCATTAAAAAAACTGCATCCATATGTGTATAACTTTTAAGTAAATAGTGTATACATTTTTTTAATAGTTGAAAATTTTTTACACTCAATTTTTCATTAAAAAAAACTAACAAATAAATTTTATACATTTTTGTTCATAATTCTATATGTTTTTTTCATAATTATATACATTTTTTAAAGTGAGTGCACCGTATGAGCACTCGGATGCATGATATAATTTTTAGACAATAATTAATATTATAATTAAAAATAAAAGTTCAAATAGTTCGTTTAAAAATAAATTTATTTCAAAACTTTAGAGATTCAAATTGAATGTCATTTAAAAGCTTATTAAGAGATAATAATTAATTTGATGTATCATGCCTGTATTAAAAATAAATTTCAAATAAAAAAGCTATAATTATTTTAAAATTCAAGTATAAGTCCAAATAAGATAAATAGCAAAATGTAAAATAAAAGTCATTTGATTGGCTATTACAAATGATTAGAGTGGTGAAAAGAAGTAAGAATAATTGTTTAAGAAAATAATCTTTTTTATAATTTATAAAACTGTTGAGTGCTGCATGTAGTATTAAATAAAGTAAACGACCATTAAATTTATTATAAAAATAAAATAAATATATGTGCCTCAAAATCAACAACCATGAACATCTAAAATACTAAATTCTACTAAAAATACTTAGCAGACTCCTCATTACAGTAGCCTCCTCACCGGTAAGAACCTTCTTCAGTTTCAGGGATGTCAATGATACAAATCCGGGTGGAATTGAAAGGGTATCTTCAGTGTTGTTTTTACCATACTGTATACACAGCTTCATCCAACCATTGGTTTTATAGTGAGAGGAAACAAAATTCAATTAATGCAGGACAATGATCTAAAAGTTCATCAAAAAGGGGAAAGCATTTAAAAAATCATGAATCACTTCTACTTAGTCTGGTGCTTACCTGAAAAGAAATCACATTTCTTGATATATTCATTTATTACTTATATAACAAAACTTATAGAGATAACAGCTAAATAATAAGAGTAAAATATAGATCATAGCCGCTCAAACACTAAAAAACAAGTGTCAAATATTCCTTCCTAAACAAACCACTTCAAAATGGTATCTAAAATATTGTGAGTTCAGCCAAAATCTTAATGTATTTTCGTGAATGACCACATAAACTACACCATTTGAAGAATCTGAACTTACTTCTAGATAGCAGTGGGAGATTGATTAGCCATAACTTGTAGTCGGGTTGACCAATTCAAGAATTTATCGAACCACAGGGAGGTTGATGCTAGCACTTAAGCGATATCACGTTTATCACGATTTTATAGAAACGAATCATAGATGGATGGTTTGGTTAACAAGTAATTAAATGAAAGTAGACAAGCAATAACCAAATGACAAGATAAAAATGATGAATGAGTGGTTTTCCAAATTGAGTGGAAGTGAGATTAACAACACTATTGAAGTGGTAACTTATGGATTCATGCATTAAACTCATATGTATCATGGGTTAAGACTAAGGGCCAACACATATACCACCTAAACTTCCTCTCGAAATGAATAGGATGTAGATCATTTGCACAATCTCAAAATAGCTCAAAGGTTGGTTCTCAATTAAACTATTCCAACTAGGTACTAAGTTCAATTTAAGAATCCCTTCATATAATCAATTGACTTCTCAATCTAACTAATCACACGTTCCATCAAAGGGTTCTAAATAATAAAGGACTTCTCAATCTCTTTACCATTTATAATGCACATGAGGTGTTTGATGAAATGATTCACTTGACTATCCTAAACACATAATTGATTTCTCAATCTAATCATATAATTAGAACAATCAAACACACAAAACATCATAGATCTCAAGATATATAAGCACCAATGATAGAAAATCAAATATCCCCATCAACATATGAATTTAATTATATAGATCCACAAATTAACCAACAACCTTCATGTTGCTAATCTCACAAGGGAGATTAGCCTACAATCTTCATAAGATCCATAACATAGACATTATAATTCTTACAAATCATGATAAACTAAAGGATTAACACAAAATTGGAATAAAAACTCCCTTAGAAATGGATCCAATTGAATCTCCCTTCTTCCTTTGGTGATCACCCAAACTTCCTTGCTTCTTCACTTGATTTGGATTGAAGAAAATATGGAGAGATGATGTAGATCTAGAAATGGATGAATGGGATGAAGAAAATGGTGTAAAATCAAAGGAATGGTGTGATGTGTGTGGGAACAGTAGCAAATCCGATCTCCCTTCAAAATGTTGAATGGATTGGTATTTATACCCCATGGAGACCTTCTAGAAGAATTGTAAAAAATATCCTGTTCTGGTGCCGACACGAGTCGTGCTACGTAGCATGGGTCGTGTCGTGTCAGGGCAAATGGCACACGAGTCGTTCTGCGCCGCACGGCCAAAAGGTGGCCGTGTTGAATGTCTAGACGTCGCCGCACGGCGTCCGCTTACAGGCCCGTGTCTGGTACACGGGTCGTGCTCCGCAACACGACCAAGTGGTGGTCATGTTGGATAAATAGATGTCGCCGCACGACCATTCTGGACAGGCCCGTGTCTGGTACACGGGCCGTTTTCTGCGACACGAGCCGTGTTGCCAGCACGGCCGGCCGTGTTCTTACACCTTTGTTTCTTCTTCCTTGTTTGATCTTCCGTCTTCATTTTTACTCCATTTTCACCTGTTATATATATGTTTAAGATCATTCTCACACATTCCCATGAAAACACATAACACCACCAAAATACACGAAAATACGGATAAAACAATACGAAAAATACACACAAAAAGGCACTAAAATCTAGGTGAAAATAACGACAATCACACCCCCAAACTTAAAGTATTGTTCGTCCCCGAACAATGAAAATGATAGACCGAGGGAGTAGTTTTCACCTAGTAAAAGGACTAAACGAACACAAGTAATAACACATCATTAGCAACAAGAATTTCAAATTATGCTAAGCTAACCTACAACATTAGATTTATGATAAGAGAAATTAACAAGTTCAATCAAAAGAGAATAAAGAGTAATATAGTCCTTTTAGTCTAAGCCTCACATAAGTTTATCAATGTCACTCGACACTCTCTAAATAAGGTAAATCAACATTCATCAATCAATTGGCTCGACTCACCATACACTTGCTCGTAGACTCTATTCACAAACCACCAAAATTTTAATCAATGATCAAAAAAGTCTTTAATTAAGGATGTAATGATAGGCTCTTTGGTAGGGTATGAATAATTTAGATAAGAGTGACTAAACGAGTATAAGTAATCGAAGAGGTAGCTACTTTCTTCCATCCCTTCACATTCTTTTTCTTCCTTTCTTTTCTTTATTGATCATAAGCACTATTCATCACTTTCTTGGATTTCTTGAGCTTCTTATAGATTCATGCCTCTTTTCTTTGATTCTTAAGTACTTGAGCATATTATTGTTGCTTTGCTCATTTTCTTGTTTTGAAATTGCATGTCCATTCTTTCTTATGCTCTTTTCATCCTTTTTTCTTACTTATTTACCATTTCCTCTTTCTCTTTTGTTATCTCATCACATCTTTCTAGCCACCATCTTCTTTATTACTCACACAAAAGGTATATATCTTAGGCTCATGTGGGTAATTAAAGCTTGTAATGTGCTATCTTCACAATAAATAGGCTTATAGGCTCAAAGTGGTTGACTAGGGATGATTTTAAAGGTAAGAAAATATTTGGCAATGGTTATACATGACAAGGATGGCCTTAAATCATTTCATCGATCTCCATTAATCGGATTCATTCCTAAAGTCTTTGAGCAAGTATTTAGTTTATCAAAACTCAACCGATCCACTCATGAAAAGATATACCATGTATATATGGTCAAGGCTCAAATTCTCACAAGTTTATGCTCGACTTAAAAGGACTTATTACAACTTATTCATCTTTTAATTGAATTAGTTAAATAAAACATATCACAATTCAAAAGTGTAGAGTTCCTTAATCATAATTCGACCTCACTTATCACCATAATGCATCTTCACTCATATTCAAAACGACTCACAACCTTCCAAACAAACCACCAAATCAAACCTAAACACGAAAAACAAAAACAACTACACACAAACACAAATAAACCAAAGAAATAACAAAACGACAAAAATAAAAACACAAAGACAACAATAAAAGAAAAGACACAAATAAAATTCACCCCATCCATGATCAATACACAACAAAAATCATCTCAATCCTTAATTGAAAGAAAAGTACGAAATTAAACATCCCAAAACAAAACAATACGAAGTCTCAAATCCAATACAAATTAAATCACTAAAGTAGATGAACTAATGAAGTGTCGAGCACCAAAAGTACTCCCTTAGTTATCCGGAGGCGGATGGGGTTGATTATGCCATGATCCCCAAGGAGTATAAGCACGAGGTGTGGTAGGGAATTGGAAATTGAACATCCTTGTGATCATCTCCTCCATGTTGTTCGAGCGTGATCGTGTATTCTCTTCATAGTACTCCCTACGACGCTGCCCCTCATGGATCTCCCTTATCATCGCACCCTGTCTCTGCTGCTCCTCCCGGAACTCTCTCATCTCATCTCCAAGTGCCTGCTGCGTCTGCCTGATCTCCCTGAGTTCGTTCCCCAGAAGATTCCATCTTGCATTCCCTTCTCTTGGTCCATCTCCTTTCTCTTGTTCTTCTTCTTCTTGCTCAAATGCTGGAGGCTCTGGTGCATGCTCTTCAAATTCCACCTGATGAGGTTGCTCTTCCTCCCCTACATCCATGTCCACCGGCTCAGCTCTCAGATTCCTTAGCTCATGATTCTCATCTACTCTCATCTGCTGGAGCACTGCTTCCACTCCATCTCTATTCTCTCTGTAGAAAGCTCTCACGACTGCTGAGTGGTTAGGACTCGCCATTGCTAGATTCTGATGCTTTCTTCGTCCTTGCAGTGTGGTGAGCTCAGGAGCAGGTAGAGGAAATGGAGCTCCCTTATCTTGCTTCAAGCAATACATATTCCCTATGAATGATAGGAACTTCATCCTTATGAGTTGATTATAAGTGAGCCCTTCACTAACCATCGAGTGTTGCATCCCTCTGAGGTCGATGCCTAACCCTTGAGCAATCATTGTCACCATTCCTCCAATCATAATCCCTCGAGTGTTCTCCCTCTTCGCCACTCTCTCAACATGCTGAATGAAGTGAGCTGCAATATTCACTGTGAACTTCTTGAACATACTGTACATGATGTACAACTGCTTCTCTCCAATAGATCCACTCTCAAACCGACCCAGAATAGTATTTGATACTATCTTCTCAAGGTATCTCATAACTGGGTTCCTTATGGCTGTCCCTTTAGACGAACTTGGAATGTACTCTGGAGGCTCAGTCCCATCCTCAACCAATTTTCTCCACCACGTCTGTTGATTGAAACCCCCTTGTGGTAGGAAGTTCTGATGACCTCTCATGATTGGGCACCCAAAGAATCTATTCAGCTCATTCACAGGTATCTTCTCCCACATCTCATTATTCAACTGAAATGTGATAGCAATAGGAAACTTGTTCCTATCTCTGTGAACCTCCAAGGTGCTCATGAACTCGGCTGTAAGATGGAGATAAGTGGGAGGTCTCTTATCGAAAAACTCCTCCATTTCCACTCGACGGAATAGAGTCCTCAGATCACCTTCTATTCCAAGGCCCTCCATGGTTGCTTGATCTTGGAATCGAGTTGCCCTAATCTTTGGGATTATGTACTCCCATCTCAATGCGTACTTCTCCCATTCCATGAACTCTACTCCGAAATTCTCAGGGTGTTGGTCCTTCATTAGCAGTTTGGCATCAAGGTTGGACAGTTCCATATCTGACTCAATGAAAATGAAGTCCTCATTGTGTTTCCTCACTCTTCTTTCAGCCATCTACAATTTCCAACATAATTCAAATTAGTTTCAATTTAACTCAAAGCACAATGTTTCATATTAATTAGAATTATCACTAGTTATTCAACTAAGTGTTAATTCTAGCACATATTCAAGCACAATAAACAATGTGTTTCAAAGACTAACATTTAGATCCAATCAACTTAGCACAAAGTTACTTCAAAAATTTCATTCAATCAATCACTTTCAACATCCTAATCCTCTCATTCTTTCATAACATTTCACTTTTCAATGGGCACAATTCAATTCAATAATGCTTCATGCAAAAACTTTGAATTCCATTTTGAAATTTCATTTAGGCATTTCATCAAACACTTGGCATGCACACATTTCACACTTCAATTTCAACAAGTCTTAATTATGCTTTCATGCTCAAATCCTCAATACCTAAACTAATTCAAATCAATACAATCATCATAGAAGCATTATTGAGCAATTTAACAATCACATGCCCTAAATTAATCATCCTAAAACAATTATCCCCAAATTCTTCCTTCATGAACCCTAATTCTTTCCAAAATTCAATCAATCCAACAATTAAATATGCAAATTCATGTTTCACTATCCTAGACATGCTTCATACATTCCATCATTCAAAACCCATACATGAATTTCGACATTTATACCTCGAATTGAAAATTAGGGCATAAGAATACATACCTTGAATTTTCTTTAACAAAATGAAGGGGATTGTTGTTTAAGCTTTGAAGTTCACCTTTTAAACTCACACTCTTACCACTCTTTGGTGTTTAGAAGATGATTTGTGGAGTTTCAACTGGTTTATCACAATTGGGAGTATGTTATAATCCTTTGGCCGTGTTCAGAAATCTGCCTTTTAAAACGCTTCTTCAGACCCGACACGAGTCGTGTCACGCAACATGGCCATAAGGTGCCCGTGTTGCGTGTTCTGATACTCCCGCACTGCCAAACCGTACAGGGCCGTGTCGGCTACACGACTCGAGTCTCGTGCTTGGACACGACCCGTGTCACGCAACATGACCAAAATCTGCTCGTGTTGGGCAAACTGATGTCGCCGCACGGCCAAAGCTTACAGGGCCGTGTCGGCGACACGAGGCGTGTCACTGCTCCCCTGAATTTTCCACTTTTCATCTTCAACTCTTGTCTTTCCTTGTTTCCATGCTTCCAAAACTCCCTATTCATACTCACACTCATAAACATTATTAGTTCAACCTTAATATCAAAAATAAAAGGATTATCAACTTCCACACCACCAAAACGAACCAAAACTAAACCGAACTTATGAGAAAATTTCAAATTTGCTCAAAAACACACGAATGCATGTCAACATAGAATATAACATATCGTATCATATCATATACCCCCAAACTTGAATTGAAACAAGAGTTTCAAAGAAAGTTTGCAAAAAGTGGTACGATATACCGTTCACATCAATGACGCACACTTTGAATGTTCAAGAAATCTTCTCCTCATAAGCACAATCCACCTATAAGACCAAAATAAAGCAAAACAAGAAAAGAAATATTTACAAACCTAAACTACTAAAAGGATACGGATCTCAAAAAGAGAAGGTGTCAACATATACCAACTCCCTTTGAGAGAGAGAATGGTAATGCTTAACCCTATGACCATTGACAATAAAAGAATTCCCATCCGATCCTTCAAGCATTAAAGATCCATTTTCTCTAACTTCAATCACCTCATATGGACCGGTCCATTTTGAACGAAGCTTTTCGGGAAATAGTTTCAATCTAGAATTGAATAAAAGTACTCTATCCCCCGGTATAAACTCCTTTGCTTTGATTCTTTCATCATGCCATCTTTTAAGCTTCTCCTTGACAATTTGTGAGTTTGAATACGCTTCCTCACGAAATTCTTCAAGCTCAATCAATTGAAGACATCTTTTCTTTCCGGATTCTTTCTCCTCAAGATTCAACTTCCTCAATGCCCATAAAGCCTTGTGTTCTATTTCAACCGGAAGATGACATGCTTTCCCGTAGACAAGTTTATGCGGAGAAAAACCAAGAGCGGTCTTGTATGCCGTTTGATAAGCCCAAAGCGCATCATCTAGCTTAGAAGACCAATCCTTCCTATTCCCCTTGACTGTCTTCTCAAGTACAGCTTCACTTGCCTATTTGATACTTCCGCCAAACCATTTGTTTGCGGATGATAAGGTGTTGACACCTTGTGCTTCACTCCATAGCCTATCAAAAGCTTCTCAATGATCTTGTTGATGAAATGAGTCCATTGATCGCTAATGATCGCCTTTGGTACTCCAAACCTTGCAAAAATATTCTTCTTCAAGAAAGCTTTGACAACTAAAGCATCATTCGTTCTTGTAGGAATTGCTTCTACCCATTTAGACACATAGTCTACCGCAAGCAAAATGTAAAGAAAACCATTGGAAGACGAAAATGGTCCCATGAAGTTCATCCCCCAAACGTCAAACATTTCAACTTCAAAGATGTTCTTCATAGGCATCTCATCTCTTTGTCCAATACTTCCAATTCTTTGGCATCTATCACACTCCTTGACGTATTCTTTGCAATCCCTGAACAATGTTGGCCAAAACAATCCCGACTGTAAGATTTTAGCTCCCGTCTTTTGAAACCCAAAGTGTCCTCCACATGGTAAACTATGGCACATTTCCATGACACTTACTTTTTCGTCCTCCGGAATACACCTCCGTATGATACCATCCGGACAATTCTTAAACAACAAAGGATCATCCCACAAATATTCTTTAACAACATGGTAGAACTTTTTCCTTTTTGACTCGGTGAGATGGTCCGGCTTGATACCACACGCTAGGTAGTTTACCAAATCCGCGTACCATGGTCTTTCGGTCTCACACAAAGTGTACATCCGATGAAAATCCACTTGAAGTATCTCTTCATCCGGGAACATATCATTTATGAGCTCCATGGTTCCTTTTTCATCAACATTCTCCAATCGTGACAAGTGGTCGGCTATGACATTTTCGACTCCCTTCTTATCACGTATCTCCACATCAAACTCCTGCAACAAAATAACCCAACGAATTAGTCTTGGTTTAGCATCCTTTTTACTCATCAAATACCTAATGGCAGCATGATCCGTGTAGACAATGGTTTTCGTGCCAACTAAGTATGGACGAAATTTTTCAAAAGCATAGACTACGGAAAGAAACTCCTTTTCCATTGTGGTGTAATTCTTTTGATTGGCATTGAACGTCTTTGATGCATAATAGATAGCTCGAAATTTCTTCTCTCGTACTTGTCCAAGCACTACTCCCAAGGCACTATCACTTGCATCACAATAGAGTTCAAAGGGTGATGAGTGATATTTTCACCTAGATTTTAGTGTCTTTTTATATGTGTTTTCGTATATTTTTATCCGTATTTTATGTGTTATTTGGTTGTGTTTTGTGTTTTCATGAAAATGTGTGTGAATGAGCTTAAACCTACAATTTTCACTTTTTATTTGATGCTAAATAGGATAAGGAAGATGTAGGAAAAAGCGGAACTCAATTTGGAGTTGAAACGAGGGAGAACGAGCCAAAACAGTGAAGGAATCAGGGCAGCAGCAACACGACTGGCCGTGTCGGTGGCACGAGCCGTGTCGCAGTACACGACTCGTGTAGCTAACACGGGCCTGTCCAGAATGGTCGTGCGGCAACATCTATTCATCCAACACGACCACCACTTGGCCGTGTTGCGGAGCTCGACTCGTGTTGCAGCACACGACCCGTGTAGCCAACACGGGCCTGTAAGCGATGGTCGTGCGGGAGCATCAGTTCACGCAACACGGGCACCTTATGGCCGTGTTGCGCCACACGACTCGTGTCGTGTCAGGGATCAGAAAAATTCAGAATCCTTCTAGAAGCTTGTCAAGGAGTATAAATACCCCTCCATTCAGATTTTATGAAAAAAGATCCGATTTCCACCCCTTCCACACACACCTCACACACCATTTCTTCCATTTTCCACCATCATCTTCATCCATTCTTCATCCACCCATCTACACTTGATCCCCTCCATCAAATTCACCATCCAAGTGATCAAGGAAGCAAGGGAGAGTGAGATCACAAGAAGAAGAAGGAGATCTCCATTGAAGCACTTCAAAGGGGGAATCTAATTCTAATTTTTGTGCATTTCTTTATAGATTGATCATGTTTTGTAAGGATCTTAATGTCTATGTTAATTTTCTTATGGATATGAGAGGCTAATCTCCTTTGTGAGATTAGCTCCATGATTGGTGTTGGATAATTTAGTTTTTTTTATGCAAATTGATTTTAATCTTGAATGGGCTTTGTGTTATTTCTATCATTGATTGTTGATTGCTTGATGTATATGATGATTTGTGTGTTTAATTGTTTTAAGCATGTGATTAGATTGAGAAGTCAATTACATATTTAGGATAATTAAGTGAATCATTTCATCAAACACTTCATGTGCATTATAGATTGTGAAGAGATTGAGAAGTCCTTCATAGTTTAGAACCCTTTGATAGAACATATCATTTATTAGATTGAGAAGTCAATAGATTATGTGAAGGGACTCTCATTTCAAGCTTAGTACCTAGTTGGAATTGTTTGAGTGAGAACCAATCCAATGAATGTCATTCCATATCCTATTCATTCCGAGAGGGAGTTTAGGTGATCTTAGTGTTGGCCCTTAGCCTTTTTCCCATGACACATATGAATTCATTGCATGATACCTAGATTTTTCATGCTTTAAGTATTGTTAATCTCATCTCTATCTACTTGGCTCATTCATCCATCTCCCATTCATCTATCCATTTATTTTATTGTCATTTCTTGATTATCTCCCCTTCTCGTTCATCTCTATAATACTATGACAAACACGAGATCGCTTAGACCCTAGTACCTTCCTCCCTGTGGTTCGATAATTTCTTTAATTGGTCATTCTCCACTATATTATGGCTAATCAAAGGGCTTGCTCCAATCGGGAGAGACAAGGATTGGTGAAGAAATCAAAGCTTCCTTTAACACCCTAAAAGCATCAAGACATTCATCATTAAATTCAAATGGAGTATCTTTCTCAAGCAATTTACACAAAGGTTTGGCTATATTAGAAAAATTCTTTATAAAACGTCGATAGAATCCGGCGTGACCAAGAAACGATCTAACCCCTTTTTCATTTTTAGGAGGGGGAAGATGTTCAATGGCTACAACCTTCGCTCTATCAACTCTCAAACCTTTTTCGGAGATATGATGACCAAGTACGATACCCTCTTGAACCATAAAGTTACATTTTTCCCAATTCAAGACGAGGTTCGTATCTTGACATCACTGCAAGACCATGGACAAATTAGTTAAGCATATATCAAATGAAGATCCAAACACGGAGAAATCATCCATAAAAACTTCCATCACATTTTCAATCAATCCTCCAAAAATAGCCATCATACAACGTTGAAAGGTGGCGGGTGCATTGCATAACCCAAAAGGCAATTTATAGAAAGCGAATGTGACATACGGACAAGTAAAAGTTGTTTTCTCTTGATCCTCGGGGGCTATCATGATTTGGTTATGCCCCGAGTAACCATCTAGAAAACAATAATACTTGTATCCTGCCAACCTATCAAGCATTTGATCAATAAAAGGCAAAGGGAAATGATCCTTATGAGTATTGTCATTAAGTTTTCTATAATCACAACAAACTCTCCACCCCGTTTTCACCCTTGTTGCAAGTTCTTCATCAAATTCCGTTTTAACAATGGTTAACCCTCCTTTCTTAGCCACAACATGCAAAGGACTTACATGAGGACTATCACTAATGGCATAAACAATTTTAGCATCCAACCACTTTAAAACTTCTTTTCTAACAACTTCTTGCATAATAGGATTCAAACGCCTTTGAGGTTGTATACATGATTTGTTCTCATTAATCAACCTTATGTGATGCATGCAAATTGTGGGATTAATTCCCTTCAAATCATCCAAACTCCACCCTATAGCACTCTTATGATCTCTAAGTACTCTCAACAATTTATCAAGTTCTAAAGGAGAAAGGGATGATGATACAATTACCGGAAATGTCTTCTCGTCCCCCAAATATGCATACCTAAGGTGATCGGGTATAGGCTTTAATTCTTCCTTTCCTTTATCAACCTTTGACTCTTCATTCTCCATCTCTAATGGAAGATATTCCCTCTTTCCATAGTATGCCAACTTTGCTACATCCTCATGCATTTCCCTACAAGCATTCAATTCATGTAAACAATCATTAATATCTTCATCTTCTAAACAATGAAAAGAATGATTAGAGTTTAAAGATAAAGTAAGAGAATGGCTTATGCTCATTTCAAGAGGATCTTTAGCTAAGATGAATGGTAGGTTCTCTTCAACAACTTCATCAATCATGTCAATCCTTCTACATTCTTCTTTCTCATTTGGATATCTCATAGCACTCTTCAAAGAGAAAACCACCTCTTCCTCATTTACTCTCAACTTCAACTCCCCTTTTTGTACATCAATTAAAGCTCTTCCCATTGCTAAAAATGGACGCCCCAATATCAATAGAACATTTGCATCCTCGTCCATATCAAGCACCACAAAATCAACCGGGAATATAAACTTTCCAACCTTGACTAACACATCCTCCACTATTCCTCTAGGGTAGGTTAAAGACCTATCCGCTAGTTGCAATGTAACAGATGTAGGTTTCACTTCCCCTATACCAAGTTTCTTGAAAATGGACATAGGCATCAAGTTAATACTTGCCCCAAGATCGCAAAGAGCTTTATGAACCTCACTCTTGCCCATTTCACATGTAATAACAAAACTCCCCAGATCTTTGAGTTTTGGAGGCAACTTCCTTTGAATTATTGCACTACACTCCTCCGTCAAGTTGACGGTCTCATTCTCTATCAAGCTCCTCTTCCTTGACATGATGTCCTTCAAAAACTTCGCATAGTGAGGCATTTGTTTCAAAGCATCCGCAAAGGGTATATTAATGTGGATTTTCTTGAAAATTTCCAAAAACTTTGCAAACTTTTCATCCAAGCCTTTCTTTAAAAATCGATGTGGAAAAGGAATAGGTACTTGTGTTTTTGGAATTCCCCAACTATCCCTTTCCACTTCAATTTCCTCCTCCTTCTTTTTCATTGTCTTGGTTCTTTCCCATTTCTTTTCAACAACCTTGTTATCAATCAATTCCGGTTCCTCATTCATTTTATCCTCAACTTCACTTTCAACATCGAATTCTTCTTCAACCAAGGTTTTCTCCATCTCCTTCTCTTCCACCTTATCATCTTCCAATGGCATAGATGGTCCATCATAATTTGTTCCACTCCTCAAGGTAATTGCCTTGCATTGTTCCTTTGGATTTACAATGGTAGTGGAAGAAAATTTCCCTTTCTCATTAGCACTCATTGAGCTCGCCATTTGACCAAATGAATACTCCAAGGCTTTGAGTCTTCTATCACTGTTTTCCTCAATGGCTTTTAATCGTCTTTCATTTACTTCCTCAAAAGCCTTGAATTTTCTTTCAATTACTTCCTCTTGATTTTTGTTGGAAGCAATCAATTTTTCAAGAAGTTCTTCGGTAGTCGCCTTCCCTTCATTATTTGGCGCTTTAGCTCCCGGATGATACCCCGGAGGATAAGCAACCGCATTACTTGGGTTTGCATAAGAAAAATTATCTTGCCTCCTTGGTTGTTGTGGATAAGAATTTCCACTTCCTTGGCTAGTGAAACCTCCTTGCCTTGGTTGTTGTAGTGGGTGCGAACTTCCACTACTTTGAGCATTGAATCCTCCTTGCCTTTGTGGATAACTTCCTTGATTTTGGTTGAAATTACCTTGATAATTGTTTTGATAATTACCTTGGTAATTTCTTCCTTGCATATATTGAACGTCCTCCACACGTGGCATTGTTGTAGCCCATTGTTCCCCACTAACACCAATTTGAGGAAGCACACTTTGATCCATTCTACTATCAACCATATTAACTTCTTGATTGGTCATTCCTTTGTTCAAGCTCATTTGCTTCATCACCTCCGCAACTATCATATCCATGCTTGGTGTTTGTGGCTCCACAGTCACACTCTTCACACTAAACTGTTGCCCTTTATCATAACTCTCGAACCCATAGCTTCCACTAACTCTCTCCGATAGCCATTGATAGACATTTATAGCAATTTCATCAAAAATTCTAATAGCCCTTTTCGGAGTTACTCCTAGTACGGATCCACCTGCCGAAGCATCAACAAGCACTCTTTGCCCATTCACAAGTTCTTGATAGAAAAATCCCACTTGTTGATTCTCCGGGAAACCATGTTGTGGACACTTACGTAGCATTTCCTTGAACCTTTCCCACGCTTCATAAAAGCTTTCGTGAGGCAATTGCTTGAATTGAGTAATCAAGCTCTTCATTTGAAGTGTCTTGGACGGTGGGAAATACTTGTTCAAGAATATTTGTGCAAGTTCGTCCCATGTGTTGCACATTCCGGGAGTAAGAGTGGAGAGCCATGTTCTTGCTCTATCCCTCAAATAGAATGGAAATAACCTCATCTTTATGCAATCCTCGCTCACCCCATTCATCTTCACGATGTTAGCAATCTCAACGAATTGAGCTAGATGAGCATTAGGATCTTCATTCGGAGCTCCACCAAACTGTTACTCTCTCACCAATGAAATCAAGCCCATTTTAAACTCAAAATTGTTGGCATGAATTGGTGGTCCCATCATTTGTGGAAGTGCCCTCGGCATGAAGAAATCCCGTATCACCCTTTGATCATTTTGAACTCCATGCTGAACCTGAGGTGGAGGCACATATGCTTGTTGTGGAAGAGTATAACCTTGTTGAAAACCTTGTTGAATCATAGCTTGTTGCACCATTTGTTGAATATAAGATTGATTGTTAAACTCCCCAAATTGTTGATAAGCTTGTTGAGGAAGATTGGCGTTAGCTTGATCTTGCAAATTTTGCATTCCGCCTCCATCATTCCTAACATTTACACGTTCATCTTGATTGTTTTCCATATAATTACTCTTTTTGGTATTGTTCTCCTTTCTTCTTCTTCGAAAAGTGTGTTCAATTTCTAAGTCAATAGGTTCAACTTGTTCCCCTTTTGATCTTGTTTGCATACACCTTCAAAATAAAAGAAGTAGAACAATATTTTCAAAGCAAAATACAAATAATAAATACAAGAAAAAAAAATATCTCTAGTAAGATCGCTCTAAACGTTCCTTCTTTAAGCTACTAGCAACCGTTACCTCCCCGGCAACGGCGCCATTTGATTAGCCATAACTTATAGTCGGGTTGACCAATTCAAGAATTTATCGAACCACAGGGAGGTCGATGCTAGCACTTAAGCGATATCACGTTTATCACGATTTTATAGAAATGAATCATAGATGGATGGTTTGGTTAACAAGTAATTAAATGAAAGTAGACAAGCAATAACCAAATGACAAGATAAAAATGATGAATGAGTGATTTTCCAAATTGAGTGGAAGTGAGATTAACAACACTATTGAAGTGGTAACTTATGGATTCATGCATTAAACTCATATGTATCAAGGGTTAAGACTAAGGGCCAACACATATACCACCTAAACTTCCTCTCAAAATGAATAGGATGTAGATCATTTGCACAATCTCAAAATAGCTCAAAGGTTGGTTCTCAATTAAACTATTCCAACTAGGTACTAAGTTCAATTTAAGAATCCCTTCATATAATCAATTGACTTCTCAATCTAACTAATCACATGTTCCATCAAAGGGTTCTAAATAATAAAGGACTTCTCAATCTCTTTACCATTTATAATGCACATGAGGTGTTTGATGAAATGATTCACTTGACTATCCTAAACACATAATTGATTTCTCAATCTAATCATATAATTAGAACAATCAAACACACAAAACATCATAGATCTCAAGATATATAAGCACCAATGATAGAAAATCAAATATCCCCATCAACATATGAATTTAATTACATAGATCCACAAATTAACCAACAACCTTCATGTTGCTAATCTCACAAGGGAGATTAGCCTATAATCTTCATAAGATCCATAACATAGACATTATAATTCTTACAAATCATGATAAACTAAAGGATTAACACAAAATTGGAATGAAAACTCCCTTGGAAATGGATCCAATTGAATTTCCCTTCTTCCTTTGGTGATCACCCAAGCTTCCTTGCTTCTTCACTTGATTTGGATTGAAGAAAATATGGAGAGATGATGTAGATCTAGAAATGGATGAATGGGATGAAGAAAATGGTGTAAAATCAAAGGAATGGTGTGTGATGTGTGTGGGAACAGTAGCAAATCCGATCTCCCTTCAAAATGTTGAATGGATTGGTATTTATACCCCATGGAGACCTTCTAGAAGAATTGTAAAAAATATCCTGTTCTGGTGCCGACACGAGTCGTGCTACGTAGCACGGGTCGTGTCGTGTCAGGGCAAACGGCACACGAGTCGTTCTGCGCCGCACGGCCAAAAGGTGGTCGTGTTGAATGTCTAGACGCCGCCGCACGGCCTCCGCTTACAGGCTCGTGTCTGGTACACAGGTCGTGCTCCACAACACGACCAAGTGGTGGTCATGTTGGATAAATAGATGTCGCCGCACGACTATTCTGGACAGGCCCATGTCTGGTACACGGGCCGTTTGCTGCGACACCAGCCGTGTTGCCAGCACGGCCGGCCGTGTTCTTGCACCTTTGTTTCTTCTTCCTTGTTTGATCTTCCGTCTTCATTTTTACTCCATTTTCACCTGTTATATATATGTTTAAGATCATTCTCACACATTCCCATGAAAACACATAACACCACCAAAATACACGAAAATACAGATAAAACAATACGAAAAATACACACAAAAAGGCACTAAAATCTAGGTGAAAATAACGACAATCAGAGATTCTCAATCTCACGACGATAATATTATGCAGGATTTGACAATTTAACACTTCAATGGTAATTATGAAAAATCTGTAATGTCGCAGTTGCTTTACGTATCACACTCTTTAGCAACTTCAAAATCAAACAAACAAGGAATTTTGGATTTCAGAAATCAAATAATACCTGATCAAAAAAATAAATAAAACATATTAAACGCGCAGCATATTCAGTTCCATCAAATCAATAGCTCACTAAGCCTATCAACTCCATAGCACATAAAGAATCCAAGGAACCAAAAATCTTAGTTTAACACATTAGAGTAGATGCATCAACAAACCAAAAGTAAAGTATGCGTGATTATTATACGCAAATTGTGGGGTGGGGGGTTAGTCATACTTGCTGAGCCTGTCATGAGGCTCTTGAATGGATCCAGATAGAAGATAGTCTGCAATATTTGGGTGATCCAAATCCAATTCGGAGCTTAACATGCTAAGCTTACCCATTGTCTTCTCCACCTTGTTCTCTGTATTGCTGCAATTGCAAAAACACACACCAGTATGTGTGCTTATCTCACCCTCTCTACCTTAATTTGCAAGTTGGGACTGCCTGGTTACAGTAGCATCAGACAAAAACACATACTAATTTGCCGAGTTGTGGAAAGCTTAAGTGAGATTATAGATAATAAAGACATTTTTAATTACTATTTTACCTTACTTACTCAGGTGGAATATTGTTCTTGGAAAATCCAAATGCATAGAATTCTTGCCTCTCTTCAAAATCTGATACAAATCTTAAATCCTTTGTGTTTCACTAGACGCATAATCATAGCCTATCAAAAGCATAATGTAACATGAATCAGGACCCAATACTTGAATTCATGAATTCTACAAATTAATATATACATATTGTTTTCATCTCTCATCACCCACCTCAACGTTTCCCATTTGGAGAGAAGGTTGAGGGCGAGAGCTTCGAGGCGATGGAAGGTTTAATGTCAGCGGGCGTGAAGGCGGAGAGAACTAACTTCTTGAGTGAAGATTGGTATTTCCCCTGTAGAAGAACAGGGCTTGTAGCCCATCCATTCTCTCATAATAGGGTGGGTATGTTGGCTTGAACACATGGGCTTTGTTCACCAGCACAATCTTTGCAGCTTCTGGGCTTGAAATCATCACACACGGACACCCTAATATGTGGCTCTTATAAATTGCACCATACCTGCATATTTATTTTTTCATATAAGCATATTTAAGTATGATTCCTCCTATTTGTCGTCACCATGTCCGGTGTTGTCATGATTTCTCGCAGCTCCAGAATGATAATTTTTGGTAGAGGGGGGTGAGGGTTTGGGGAAAGAATTGACGGTTGTTGCTTTGACGGGGAAGAATGAGATCTATAAGCTTTAGAGAGCCTGTCTTTACTCCTTCCATTAATTTTCCCTTTTCCTCATAAAATTTCCCTCTCTTCGCCTGTCCATTCACATTCTTCGATTCTATCTGTGCCGCGCCGTCCATTCACGTTCTTTCTAATATTTCTCTCCACCATCTGCTCTTTTCCTTTATGAGAGAGAGTGAGAGACACATTGACTTCCTGATGAGTGTGTAAATTCACAAGTTTGGCATCGGGTTTTGTGCTAGTTTTGGAGCATTTTGAGGTGGAAATAGGTGGAAAACCTATATATATTGTGAATTAGCATGAATCAGGTGTAGTGGTGCTATTTAAGTGGTTTTCATAGCAAAAACGGAGTGGAAGTGCCAAGAATCGAAGAGACGAAGTCGAGACCATGCGAACCGCCAAGAAAATAGTAGGGTTTGACCTGATCGAGTAGGGTTCGACCTCTCCTACAGGTCAAACCAACATTGTGAAAGAGCAAAAGGAGGGTTTGACCACGACTCAAGGGGTTCGACCTATTCATCAGGTCGAACCATGGTCGAACCAGTTCGCGAGAAGATGGGTTCGACCACGACATTGGGGGTTCGACCTGACAGTTGGTCGAACCAGGAGCGGAAATTGTCGAGTAGCGTGGTTCGACCTGAGGTTCGACCTGTGAGGAAGTGGTTCGACCTGTGCAAGAGGTCGAACCAAGTGCAGAATATGTCCAGTAGCAGGGTTCGACCTGGGGTTCGACCTGTTGGCCAGTGGTTCGACCTGTTGACGAGGTCGAACCAAAATACGGAAACTTACCTTATCCGGATTTTCGAGGCCAAAACACGTGAGATCACTTGAAAAGCCTATTCCAAGCCCTAGAGACGTGATTACAAGTATAAAAGGAGGCTCGTGCAGTCAAAAAAGGGAGACATCGAAGAACGTCCAAGCACGAAGAGCTTAAGATCGTGAATCATAAGAGGAGTCCATCCGGAGGGTGGTGACAGAGGTGTAGCTGGAGACTCAAGTAAGATTGGTCCATCTAACCATGATTGTTCTTAGATCAATCATGGGCTAGAGCCACTTCGGTAGTTCTAGGGTTATGAAGGTTTCATGAGTTAATTTGTATTTCGTGTGTATACTCCGTACAACACTACTTGTGGTTTAGTTTATATAAGTTTGCACGTTTTTAATCCATACTCATAGTTGTTTTGTGCATCAATAATCGTTGTGTAGAGTCTGAATGCATAACATGATTATTGGTTGAGTGCGTTCACTAATGAGCAGGGTTTATTGTTATAATTCTAAGTGAAGGGATTCCAAAGTCTTATTAGAACTATCTTATATGAATGTTTGTTAATTGAATTGAATTCGGGTTAACAAGTAGGATAAAGAGTATAACTTTATAGTACCTAAAAATTGAGATTAAATCGGGTTAGAGTACTAAGTGCACAGGAAATAATTGATTATGATAGTACCTAGAAAGGGAGGTAAAGTATACGTCTTGCTCTGAGGATACTCACACGTGTCAAAAGCTTATCTATTTGTGTCTATAGAATAGATTCGCATGGTCTAGCAATGCGTTCATAAACCACAAGGCAGAGTCGGACATCGACACACGAAAGTACGAATTAACGAAGGAAACTGGATGGCCTGACGAACTACCTATTATCTTATTCGATCACAACTATTATTTACTTGCTCTTTTTATTTATTAGCTATTTTAATTGTTACTTAGTTTATAAACCAACTGTTTATTTTCAAAATAGTCATAATCTACTAGAACGTAATTAAATTGATATTTATCCGTCCTGTGGATTCGATATTTAACTTGGTCACCTTTGAAACTACAATTGATATCCTTCATACTTGGGGATTAATTGTGTGTTGAGAAAACGCTCATCACTTCCTCAGTTTTTTCTTTGTATTAGTGTTACCTGCTAGCTGGATTTCATTATTTAGTATTTATTAAATAATATAGATAGGATTTGGCGGGTTCTTCCACTGTAAGCTACTATTATTTTTTATATGTATATAGATATAGATGTGGTTGGTATTTGGATATTATGAACTTTGTTATTATTAGTATGTGATGCATGGAAAATGGGATTGCCATTTGATTATTGGAATTTATGGAATGTTTATGTTTTGATATATTTGCTTTAGTTTTAAATAACAGGTTTTAAACATTGATAGGTGTTATGTCTATCATAGTTTACATGTGACACTGATTTGTTATAATGTTTGTTTATGTTTAAATGTTTTTGTTATAATTAGGTGGTATGTTTGTTTAAATATATTTATGTAAGTGTGTAGTGTTTAAAAGTAAAATGTACTAATTTATACAAGAACTTGTATAGTTTTTTAAAGATTTTTTTTAGTTTAAAATGTATAAATATATATGTATTAGTGTATATAAGCAATATGTAATATTGTATACTCCCTCCGTCCCAAAGATATTGACACACTTTCCTTTTTGGGTTGTCCCACAGAAATTGACATATTTTCTTTTTAAGGAAATGGGACCCACAAAAAAATTATTTATTTACATGGGCCCACACACACATCACAGTCACCACTGATACAACTACTCACCACACATTAAATATTATTTCTGTCACTTCACTTTACATTAAGTTATTATACTCTTTAATCTCCATGCTAAAAAAAAGGTGTCAATTGTTATGGGATGGAGGGAGTATGATTTATTTGAACAATTTATAATATGTAAATAGGATGCGATTAATGTTTTTATTTTACATTTTTCATAAATTACTCAAATAAATTCATCTTTATATTTAGACTTTGAATCGATATATGTGGTGGAAAGTCACGAATCAGGTGTCTTCAAGGCTATTTGAGTTGATTTTCGAAGGAAAACAAGTTGGAAGTGATCGAATTCGGAAAAAAGAAGATTTAGAGGTGGATTCGAGCAAGCAGGCGCGCAGTTCAACCACGAAGGAGATGGTTCGACTAGCACCTGTGGTCGAACCGATGGAGAAAAAATGCCAAAAGTGTCATTCGACCACGACATTATGGTTCGACTAAGCCATTTAGTCGAACCGTGGTCGAACCAGAAGCCTGAAGAGACGCACCTGCAGTTCGACTAGAGAGTATGTGATTCGACTAGGATTCTGGTTGAATTCAGGACCCGCAACCAACTTACTGGTCGATTCGACCTGGAGTTCGACCAATGGAGGATAGTTTGACCTGGCGTGTTGGTCGAACTGATGTACGAAATCTTACCATATTCGTATTTTTACACCTTTAATGTGTGTGTTCGCTCAAGAAGCCCATCCAAGGCCCGTAAGGAGAGTTTACAAGTATAAAATAAGAGCTTTCGCAGGAGAAATAAAAGAATCATCATTCATCATTCATCCACCACCATAACCCTACCATCATCTCAAGGAGTCGTGAAGAGAGATTTGTCTGGCGCGTCAAGTAAGATCATACCAATTAACCAAGATTATTCCTAGATCAATCATGGGCTAGAACCGCTCCGTACAACACTACTTGTAGTTTATTTTATATAAGATTGTGCTTTTTAAATTCATACTCACAGTCATTTTGTACATCATTAACTGTTATGTAGAGTCTGAATACATATCTTGGTTATTGATTGAGTGTGTTCACTGCTGAGCAGCAATACATGTTATAATTCTAAGTGAAAGAATTCCGAAGTCTTATTAGAACTGCCTTATATAAATACTACCTCTGGCCACTTACAAGGTATCCATTTCACTATTCCTGGCGTCCGTTTCAAATGTATCAATTTTTTCTATTTAATAAAGAAAGTACACAATATGACTCACCACTTCTCTCTAATACAACTACCCACTTTACCTATAATAATACTCCTTAATCCACGTGCAAAAAGCAAATAAAGATATTAGAATTGTCCACGTACAAACAGCAAACGGTTACCTTGTAAGTGACCGAAGGGAGTACTTGTTAATTGAATATTATTCGGTTTAATAAGTAGGATAGTGTATAACGTCATAGTACCTATAAAGGGAGATTATATCGGGTTAGAGTACTAAGTGCACGGGAAATAATTGATATTGATAGTACCTAGAAAGGAGGGTGAATTATATCTCTTGCTCCGAGGATATTCACATGTGTCATAAGCATGTTTACTTGTGTCTATAGAGTGAACTTGCATGGTTTAGTGATGCGTCCATAGACCACAAGGCAGAGTCAGATAACAACACATGGAAAAGAAATTAATAAGTAAAACTGGATGACCCGAAGAACTACCTAATGTCTTACTTGATCACAACCGTATTTTGTCTATTGCTTGCTTATTTAATTTGTTATTTAAGTTATTTGTTATTTAGTTTCGCAACTATTCCAACCAATTTTGCCAAACATAGTCTTAGTTAACTAGAATATAATTAAATTGATATTAATCCTTCTTTTGAGTTCAATAATCACTTGGTCGCCTATCGAAACTACAATTGATATCCTTCATACTTGGGGATAATTTTGTGTGTTGAAAAAATGCTCATCACTATTGTAGTAGTAGTTATTATTATATTATTATCATTTTTATAATAGTAATGTGTATTTATTTTTTAAAATTTTTTAGTGTATGACATATAATATAGAAATGTATTATATTTTTCACTGAACTGTATATGTTTTAATAGATAAATATATTTATTGTGTAAGTAACTCATTTAACTTGTTATTGTCACCTATGCACCTAATTATATTCGTAAACATCTAATATAATCATGACTATTGTATTTTCTATAGAAGAACATGATTGTTTCACCATATTTTTTTAGTGTATAACATATAATATATAAATGTACTGTACTATATAGTATATTGTATAAGTTTTACAAATAAATCATTTTTTCACAAAAGTAATAGATTTACCTGTTTATTGTCACCTATGCACCCAATAATATCCATAAACACCTAATATAATCCATGAGCATTGTGTTTTTCTGTAAAAGAACATGAATGATTTATCATATTTTAATACATATATATACACAATACATTATTGAATTGTGTAATATTGTATTGTATCACTTGGAATATTTATTTTCCTTTATTTCCTGGTAATGATCTATTTTGTTCACCTGCAACTTATATAAAGTGCATATGCCATATTGTATAATTAAAATTGGAAGAAAAATATATCTAAAAAATTAGTATCATGTTGTTCAAATGAAGACATTTAAAATTTTGCACAATTTATCCATATTTTTTAAAAAAAAGAGAAATATATGATTAAAACAAAAGAACACTTGGAGTTTTTGTTCCAAATTCTTTTACCAAATTTGAATTCTTGTTGTTTCTTTTTCTTAGGTCTCTCAAAATGGCCTCTTATCCTTTTTTTTCTACCTTTAGTGTTTGCAGCTTTTGGATCCAATACAGCATTCGCTGAATCTAATTGCTCTACTTGTGTTGAAGTATTTGATAAGTTCAGCAATTGATCAACACTTAAAGAATCTTTTTCATAACCTTGGTCAACAATTTTCCTTGCTTCTTTGTTGTCTTCACACTTTAACAAGAAGTTGTAATACCTTCTAGCTGCTTCATGCCTCCAAGGTATAGCATCCCCTTTCTTGTTTTTCTCTCTTTGAACTTGTCCCAAATCTCATATTTTGCCAATTTTGTCCACCTTTGTTTTATGTAACAATCTGGGATATGCTCTATAGAATTTATGTGGAATACTCTTAAAGCATGATAGCACAATAATCCACGTTCCTCAAAGTTCTTACAGCTTCATTCTATTAGTTTCATACTCTCTCCGTCCCATTGAAACGTATGCGCTTCCTTTGTAAATTACAAAGGAAACACATACGTTTCAATGGGACAGAGGGAGTATAACCATAAAAAATAAATGTGTAGGTTCTACCATCATTATCAATAGAGGGCACACTATAAATACGAGTTGTGTCTACAAAATCAATTTCAATTGAACGTGCCATAATGCAGTTTCTAAAATCCTTCTCAAAATCTCTAAAGATGCTTATTGTGTATACCTCAGATGCATGTTTTAATATACCACACTAAATTTGGAATAGAGTGTGCACACTTGAATTCAAGTAGATGTTCATTTCTCCTCCATCCTTGTACTGTTTCCTTATAAATCCCTAAAAAAAGAATGGTAATGAATTTAAATTATAAGTATAATAATTCAAAACATGCTCAAAGTAGAAGTCAACAACGTATTCTGTGAATGTGGTAGAATGTTTTTATGTACTATCTCTATATAAATCAGTAATGAAATCAGTAAATCAGCTTAAATAGTACTGAGGTATATATAGTGTATTTCTCAATTTAATAGAACATATGTATGTAGTTTTATTGGAAAACTCACAGTAAAATTCAGTTAAACTTGTGCTTTTCTTGGCATGAAAACTAATTGCATGATTTATACTCTCACTCCTTTGTGAAGATTTCATGCCAGCAGAGAAAAAATTCTTACTCAATGCAGTACTCCACATGTCTTTTAAATTGTATAACCTCTGAAATCAATCATTATTTTCAAGTCTGTAGGTTATCACCATTCTTCTCCAGCACTATTCAAACTTCTGATCATTTATGCATCCAATTAAGCATTTCTTAAACAACTCTTTAAATTCAATGTTGTCTTTCAACTCCCCAAATTTACTAATGGCATTTTGTTGAATATTCCATATGCATAACCTGTGCCTAGTAGTTGGGAAAACCTGTACAAAGAATGTATACAATTTAGAGTTAACTTTACTGGGGAAAAATTTTTATACCCTTTCTGTATTTTATTTCACATGTTTTATATGTTTTCATATAAAGATGGCTGTCCTTATATAGGATAAAATACAGGGTATCTAAAACAATAAGAATGATTTAAAATATGAAAGAAACTGTAAAAGTATGAGTATTACCGTTTGTATTGTCTTTGTTATGGCTTGATCTTGGTCTGTAAAAATAGAGATTGGACATTTTTCTCCCATTGATCTTTTGAACTTATCAAATAACCACTCAAATGTCTCACTTCTTTCATTATTGGGGAATGCACAAGCAAACATAACATTTTTTTTGTGGTTATTTAAACCAACAAATGGAGCACAAATCAAATTGTGCATTTTCGTTCTATATGTAGTATCAAAGACAACTACATCTCCATATGTATCAAAATCTTCATTCATCATTGTATCTCTCCAATACAAATAAGACAATCTTCCATCATCATCAACCATCATCTTATAATAAAAGTTTTTCTCCTCTTCTTCCTGTTTTGCAAGTAATTCTATTGTAGTTTTTGCATCACCCCCTTTAATTCTGTTTGTTTTCCATGTATTCACAAAATTCTTGTGATCTTTATGGTATGCCATAAGTGTTCTTCCCCTCCAGCGCTATGCACCATAAACCTATATGAATTTATAGCCCCAATACTCGAAGATACCATATTTATTATATTTTCTCCATTTTCTACTGTGATGTGTCTTTGTGAACGATGTAAATGATTCCACTCTTATCTAGTTAGTGTATGACTGTGTGACATCTCATGAACTACAATCTCAAAATTTCCTAACTTATTTAAGTGTGCCTTCAAAAATGCCTTACAATCTGTTCTTGTTATATTAGTTTGTCTTATTCTGCTCATTTCTTCACTATGAGATCTTTTTTTCCCAGAACTGGAACAAACATACGTTTTTCCAGTCACACCCTTAATAGATCTTGTTGTATTATCTTTACGCACACTAAATCATATCTTTCTAGCATGATCACAATATAACTTGTATATTTCATCCAAAGTTTTTCTCTGAACTCCAATCAATGAACCACTAATATCTTCAATTTCATTTATTTTCAAATTATCACCTGTACACAGTCCAGGAGTATGATCTACATATAAATTAAATATTAATGATGACAATACATTATATTATAATAAGCAGTATAATTAAGTGAAAGCTGTTATACAGTTTGTATAAATAATACATGCAAATCTGTCATGTCATTAACAATTACATTATCCAAAATATATGAAATATTACTTAATATTCAGTGTACCTTCATTTGTGAATATTATTGTATTTTCTTCATTGACCACTTGACTACTATCCCTCTCAAAGAGAAATAAAAAATCATATACATCATGTTCACAGGGATATGGTAACGGTTGAATAGGAACTGTATAAATGGAAATGCATTATTTATCTAATAAAATAATTCAATAATATAGGAAATCACATATATGAGTGATTGTACCTGTTGATTCTTGTGTAGATGTATCAGATACATTTACTGTGCTTGTCTCAGAATGATTCATGGATTCAGATATCCTTTACCAACACACATTAAATTGATATTTTCTTTAATTACAGTCATTCCAGAGCCAATTGAAGTTTCATGGCTTCATTATAAACAAGAAAGTAATACTGTGAACTTTCTTTCAACACTCGTAAGAAACTAGAAAGAAATTTTATCATGACATTTGACTAAAGATAAAGTTTATTAGTTTTATCCTCATTTTGCAAATACAATGAATTATTATCGAATTTAGACCTAATTTTACATGGTGATGTATGAATTGAGCACATAATTTTATTAAATTGAACATTGATACTTACTATTTGATTATCTTCCGACAATCCGACTCGGAACAGTGATTTCTTCGAACCACAGCACACCGGATCTGGTTTCTGTGGTGGAGGAGAGGAAATCGTCGGCGGATCTTCTGGTTCTCTGCTTCGATAACGTCGGATTGATATCCGTCGTTGCTCTTGGCGTTGGAACCTGCGGCGGAGGAGAGGGAATCGGCGGCGGCGCGGTGCAAATAGTTGGCGGCAGGATTGCAAATCATCGATGGTGAAAAACATTTTTCTTACGCAGACGAGATGAAGAATCAGAGAGGAGGAGAGAAATCTGGAATAATGACGTCAGCTCCGGATTTCTTCAAACTTATATAGTCGACCCATTTACGAATCTAGGTCTATTGTATAATACTCCCTCCGTCCCCTTCAAAGAGGGTCTTTTTTTCATTTTGGTCGTGCATCCAAAGAGTCCTCTTTCCTTTTTTACATATATGGGACACACACACCCACTAATACAATTAAAATATAGAACACATACTCTCACTAATACAACTACTCACTATATATTAAATAATAATATTCCTTAATTCACGTGTCAAAAAACAAAAGACCCTCGTAACAAGGGACGGAGACATAATCCAAAAAAAAAAAAAATCGTTCAAATACTAAGAGTGTAATATTCATTAAAAAAAAAAAAAAATCGTTCAAATACTAAGAGTGTAATATTCATAATAAAAAAAAAAAAATAGACCCATCAACCAAATAAAAAACATTACATTATTGCAGGTCATCACCAAAACTCGATAATTGCCTTGCAATGTACTCCTCTACCATCTCTCCGATAATCCCACCTTACCTTGCCATTGATGGATACCCTCCACCTCATTCGCTAACAATCACCATTCTCAGGATTCTCAACAATCACAAGACACTGTTCTATTATTCACATCACAAAAATCTCAAATGCTGGAAACGTCGTCGCCGCCCCCTAATGGCGTCCACCTCAGCCGTTGGATCCCCTCCGCCACCTCTTTCGTGTCGACCCACAAGATCCTTTTAGCTGCTTTCAGTGTAATGTTCCTATTCACCGTCATTTATTGGCAGCGCGACTCCTCAACCCACGGCCTCTTGATGTTCAGGCAGGCATCTCCGCCTCAGTGGCGGCTGCCTAAACTCCGACCAGTGGCATTTAACTTGACGGACTTTGGAGGCGTGGGGGATGGAGTTACCCTCAATACGGCGGCGTTTGAGAGCGCTGTGATGGCGATTTCGAAGCACGGGAAAAAGGGTGGGGCACAGCTTAATGTGCCTCCAGGTTACTGGCTTACAGCGCCGTTTAATCTCACGAGTCATATGACTCTGTTTCTTGCTGAAGGTGCTGTTATTCTTGGAATTGACGTGAGTACATTATTATTCTATTCTTATTTTATTCTTATTTATTTCATGTAAAATTTCTGAACTCCATTTTTGGTTTAAATTCTCATGTTTGATGTGATATTTAGGGGGTGTTTGATGTAACGGAAGGGAATGGGTATAGAAATGGAAAGGGTATTGGTTTGAGAAGGTTGGTAATGATACCCATACCTCTTCTTTTGGGAAGAATGGTTAATTCCCCAAAAATGAGGTTTCATTCCATTACTTTACACACACTAAACATAAAAAAACAATAATTACCCTTTCGATGTGTTTACAGTACTCTACCAAACATCCCCTTGTTAGTTTTTGGGTAACTAAAAGTTAGGTGTATGATAGGACACATATAATCTTATTCTGTGTAGGCATAGTTTGAATACTCGGGAGCGCATCTTTCTGCATAGGCCCATGCGAACATTAGTGGTCTGCTGTTCTGATCTTTGTCTTGTAGATATCATACTCGGATCTTCTTACTACTGATTGAGAGTTTCAATTAGGTTGTAGATACAAGGTCTTATTGAGAGTGATTTTGAAGAATTGGAGAAAGAGTCGGATAAGAGTCTTAGATAGAATTTGGCTCCAGGAAGATTCTTTTGTGAAAACCACAAAATGGTCAAGCAAGAAACCTGCTATTATCCAATTTAGTAGAGTTAAATAAAATGCCTTTGTCCAGTTGTTGTTGTACTGTCTTGAGTGGATGTCATGTCCACTGGCTGTAAATATTCTGTTTATGGTTAAATAAATATTTTAATTCTCATAACAAAATGGAAAAGGTTAAAGGAGTATGTCTAGGTGGAACTTGGAAGGAAAACTGTTATTAGGAGGTTTCGGTTGAGTAATTTAATATCCCAATTCACATAGTTGTTGTGAGTTTGACAGTTGAAACACAAAATTTGGATTTTGTCGAGTCATTTTCTAGTGTTTTGTCACGTGTATCAAACATAGCACATGTTGACTGAGCAATCTTCATTTGTTTGTCAAAGTAAATGGTGTTTCAGTGGAAGTTGTCTAGTAGTTAGAAGTATGGTTTTACAAATGTGGCTCTTTTTCTTTAGGTACCGTTTTTCTTTAAACCAAAAGTAATTATTTTATATGATTAAGCAATAGCGTAAATGTATTAATAATCAATTTGTTATTGTATTTTAGATTAATATGGTTTTATTTCATGTATGACTATGATCGTAAGGTAGATGTCGACTTCATATTAAACCTTCAAACCCTTTAAACAATACTATCCTACTCTAATTTTTCATTGTTTGTTTGAAAACTATTTGAATCAGTACTCTAAGGCCCTTAGAACTTTTATATTACCTGATAAATCCTTTTAAATACTCCCTCTACTTTACGCACCTATTTTTGTGCGCAAAGATTAAGAAGAGTTGCTTTTTAGCTGTATAAAGTAAGATAAAGGAGAGGTGTTTTCGGCAATTTAATGAGAGAAGTGTATAAAGTTGTTGAGTTAAGTGTAAAAGGCATGTGGCAATTTTGTAGTATTACGGTGTTATATTGTGTGGACTGATATTTTTAGGGTGGAGGGTAGAGTTTTCTGTTCTCCAGCACTGAGTATTTTTCCTGAGATTTTGTCCTATAATCTCCTTGAAACCTTTTTATTACCCTGAGAAATCCTTATCAAAGTAGTGGAGTCTGTTTATCCTCCAGCACTACCAGCCATATTCCAAAGTTTTTGTATTCTACATTTCTATTCAAAACAGTTAATTGATGGCTACAAAACCGATCTGAGTTTGCCACTTTATGATAGATCAGCGGCAACTTCAGGAATCTGAAGTATGATGTCAACATTATAATATTTTGGTAAAGTTTAACATTTGCCTGCGTGGGGTGAATAACTCCCATTTTCCATTTTCTGTTATTGCCTGAAAGCCGAAAGGGGATAATATATCTGATTCCTGGATCATTGTATCAAGGATTCTAATACTCTAGATAAGGCCGCTGCATTGCTATCTATATAAACCAATGATCATTTTGGAATATAAGGATGTGCTTGTTTGCTCCCTAAAGGGTGGGCAATTCCTGCTGTTATTAATTAAAACTAAGGTAAATTTGCATGGAAAATAAATTTGGATGTTAGAATAGAAAAAAAAAATTGGTTGTAAAAAAAAAATTATGTGAAATTCTGTGGTGCTGATTCGAGAGAGAAGAAGAGAGATGGAGAGGAAAAGTGGGTTTGGGTTTGTATGTGAATTTTTTTTTGGGGTAAGAAAAGTACAGTATTAGGTATAAGTAGTAAGGATGAGAGTGGATTCTGAAATATGTTATACTCCAATATTCTCTTAATGCTGCGGCTATTAACATTCCTGGATAGGGATGGCAATTTGGGCCCGCCCCGATTGGGCCTGGTCCGCCCCGCCCCGCACAGAGAATGGGGCGGGTCCGCCCCGCCCCGTGTACGGGCCAGGTCGGATCTGGGTCCTAGCCTCGCCCCGGCCCGCCCCGCCCCTAAAATATAAAATTTTTTATTTAAAATATTTATTATATAATATAATTTATTAATTTATATTAAATATTATACATACATTTTTATTTAACTTAAATAAAAAAATCATATATAGGAATTATATATAACTATTACAAAATATTTTATTACAATATTATATATATCATTGAATATATAATGTAATAAAATAATTTTAAAAATGAAAATAAAGTTTAATTATTTAATTTAAAATTTAAATTTACTTCATTTTATTTTAATTTAAAATTTTCTATTTGAATTTATTATAATTTTTTAAAAAAAAAAAAAAAATGGGGCGGGGCGGGGCGGACCCGCTCCGCATAGGGACGGGCACGGGTCCTCAATAGCCGACCCGTACCGGGGCACGGGGCGGGGCGGGGCGGGGAAAAAGGGGCACGGGGCGGGGCGGGCCACCTAGGTACCCGGCCCGATCCGCCCCATTGCCATGCCTATTCCTGGATCCTCTATATACTTCCCAAAATATTTTGGACTAAGTAATCCTTAAAGAAAAATACAAACTTCCCCTTCTATACTTAAAATTTTTCATGGTTTTTGTGTTCGGAATCGAGCACCCTTACTAATAAATTTAGAGAAGGTTAAAATTGTCTATTATGGGTTGTATTTAATGGAAAAAGAGTAATGAAATAATGTGGGGTATATTTTGAATTTGGGATGTATATAGAGAATCCGGGGGTGTTAATATCCGGACCTTCTCCTATACAAATAAGAATGTGATCTAGATTTGTCTGATCAATTTCCCAAACAAATCTACCCTAGTCTAAATGCATGTTAGCAGCTGTAAGATTTATGGTTTTTTTTTGTAAAAACTTCAATTTGCACAAACAGAATACAAAACTCCCTGAAAGAAGTGGTCAATCGGGACCCTTCTGCTCGAACACTTAAGTCACAATCCTATTTCCACAACAGAGAAATAAGTGGAGTATCAATGCAAGGAAACCATTTTAATCATGTTGACAGCAAGTAGTTCAACACGGGGCGCAGTTACATAGAGGTGGTAGTGAAAGAACCCCAAAAAGAGTTGGGCATCGTTTATCAGAACATTGTAGTGATTATAATTAGGCTGAATCCTGAATGACAAGAACTCTTGGGAGAATATCCAAAGCTCGATGGGGAATATCCTTTGTAATCTCTTTAAATCCTGCTAACAATTCAGTTTCTTTCTTCTGGTTTGATTTTTTTTGGAAAATTCTAGTTCCTAGGAAAGTTCAGGTTTGTATGTGGTTGATAGTTTTGGGAAAGTTGCCTACCTGTGATTTGCTGCTGAACCATTTCTCGTATATTTCGCTACTTCTAAATTGGGGTGTAACTGTGTTCTATGCAAGTGCTACTCAGAGGATTCTAAACAATTAGACTTTCATTGTCCCTTATCTATCTTGTTAGTTATGGTGCAGCGTGTTCGGACTTGGGAGAGCTGGGGCTATATTGGAGAGCTCAAATATTTTATGGATGGATCTTGGAAGATGTCTTAGCAAAAGATGTAAAATTTGTGGAGAACTATAGTCCCAGCTGTTCTATGGTTCATTTGGCTTGAGAGAAATAGGAAAAAATTTCAAATTACTTTTAAATCTATTGAGCTAGCCTTTGGGTATCTGATCACAAATTATTCAAGAACTTTTTTGATTCTGATTTGGAAGGGGATTGGAGTATAGTTGTGTAATCTGTATGGAATGTAATTTTTTGGGACTTCTCGTCCCTATTGAAATTATTAATAAAAATTCTGTTTCCTTTGAAGAAAATAAAAGATTAAGGAAATTCTCTGCACCACTATTGGGTTGGTGAGATATATTGATGTGTCTTGGTCAACCGTCTACACCACCACTCTTCGATCAAGCATAATTTATGTTTATATATACTCCAAATATTACAGAATTAGAGGTGAATTTGGCAGGATGGGAGAAGCAGCTTCATCTATATGATTGAGGAGTTTTTGTCAAGAGATGATATAGATCGTCTCAATTGGACTAATGAAAATATGGATCGAGAACACAGCCATACTGCTACAACTAAAAATAATGTTACAAGTATATAGCCAGAGATGGTATTATTGAAAGGAAACATCAAGATGAAGGAAAGTTATTTTTTGAATTTGCATTCTGATTTGATTAAGCGTGCTTAGTTTTTTCTGTGATACTTCTCCAATTCTGAATCATAATTATTGGGTGCTTCTACCTGCTGTAGACGGTTATTTGATTACTATTTGATACAATTTGCATTTATTTTTTTAAGTTAACTTTAAGTAGCTTGAAGGAATTAGATGAACCATGTGATGTAAATGTAAGTAGTATAAATTTTTTGTTCTCAAATTTTTATTACGTTTTTTAATGGTCCATAGGATGAAAGGTATTGGCCTCTAATGCCCCCACTACCTTCCTATGGATATGGGAGAGAGCATCCAGGACCACGATACGGAAGTTTAATACATGGACAAAACCTCAAAGATATAGTAATTACAGGTCAGATTTTATATTGGTTGTAGAATGGAAAGTGTGAAGTTGGTTTTCTTTATGTAGATTGGAAATATGTAAAAAATAACTATAATATTTAATTGATAACTTCAAGGAAGTTCTTAGTTACAATTGAGTTAGAGGATCACGATAATAAACTGGAGAAAAAGTGTCAGTCTTGTCCCATTATCATGATTGTGAACTATATGGAATAGTTGATTCTAAATTTCTTCATTTTTGACAAAGTCCACATATATTTCAGCTCGCTAAACCTATGCGATATGTACATTTTAAATAGCTATACCTGGAGATGTAATAGACAGCCTAGGCCTTTGTTAATCTGCAATTGTGTTTTGACATGTCATGCTAGCAAATTGGTAACTAGGCTATCTTTATCTCATCTCCATGTTTTACCGCTTTTTTCTATAAATGTCCGTATTCCGTAAGTATAGAAAGCCTTATATGGATTCTCAGTTCAAAATCTCTTTCGTTTATAGGCTATAAAGTAATGATATGGTTTGAACTATATGAGTATTCTTTACTATTTATTTTTCCCTCTGGACTGGGGTTCTTTTCTTCTGGTTGGATTATGGCTTGCCAAATGTTGTTTAGAATCAATTACACTCTTTGATCTGATTCCTGCTTTTCGTACCTGTAACAGGGAATAATGGCACCATTAATGGGCAGGGCCAAACATGGTGGAAAAAATATCGTAGGAAGCTTCTTAACCACACCAGAGGACCTCTTGTGCAGATTATGTGGTCCAGTGACATTTTAATATCTAACATAACATTACGTGATTCTCCTTTTTGGACTCTTCATCCTTATGACTGCAAGAATGTAACAATTAAAAATGTAACCATCCTGGCACCCCTCTTCAAAGCTCCTAACACTGACGGCATAGATCCTGGTAAGTTTATGTTTTAGCTATGTCTTGCATGGATAAGTTGGAGTAAGTAATGTTTTGAACATAGTTTGTTTGAACTGTTGCACTATGATGAATTAAGTACTGTTATTATTTGATGCTAATAGTTCTACACGTATTTGAACAATATTAATAAGGTAATTTGTGTTGCTTCATACTTCATTAGAAATTCCAACCGTTGGCTCCTTATCATTAATGTCGAATGAATATATTCAAATCATAGTTCATAAGATCATTTTCACGGGTTGCATTTTAATCTAGTTTTAGTTGCTCGAAATTGGTGGACTCTACTGCAGAGGATTAAAAAGTATAAGCTTAATGTGGTGAAAGGGAAGACATTCACCAGACTTTCCATTTCTTTTCTTATGCTTGATTATCTTGGATAGCTTTTATTTTATTTATCTATATTTTCTAGGAATATATTATGAGATCACACTAATTTGACTCTGCATAAACAGATTCGTGTGAGGATATGGTAATCGAGGACTGCTATATAAGTGTTGGAGATGATGGAGTTGCCATAAAGAGTGGTTGGGATCAATATGGTATCACTTACGGACGCCCTTCAACGAACATACTCATTCGGAACCTTGTTGTTCGTTCCATGGTGAGGTGAGGCGAGGCTAATTCTTCGATTGAAATATTATTTGAACAATGAACATAAAGAGTTACACCAAGTAACCTGCTTCATTTATATTCATGCATGCAACCTACGAAAGAATTAAAACGAAGTGTATTTTGTGCCTTAAAAACAGTGCGGGCGTGTCTATAGGAAGTGAGATGTCTGGTGGCATATCAAACGTGAGCGTGGAGAACCTGCACGTATGGAACTCTAGGCGAGGTGTTCGGATCAAGACCGCACCTGGAAGAGGCGGATACATTAGGCAGATAGCTTACAAAAATGTGACATTTGATAATGTTCGCGTGGGAATTGTGATCAAGACAGATTACAACGAACATCCTGATGAGGGGTTCGACCCAAAGGCTACTCCACTACTGAAGGACATAAGCTACACTTCAGTACACGGCCAAGGTGTGCGTGTCCCTGTTCGAATCCATGGGAGTGAAGACATTCCACTAAGAAACGTTACTTTCCGGGACATGTCTGTGGGAACTACTTATAAGAAGAAGCACATCTTTCAGTGCTCTTTCGTTGAGGGTCGGGTTATAGGTTCCGTTTTCCCCGCCCCGTGTCGAAATCTCGATTTATATGACGAGCAGGGTCGCTTGATCACACCATCTGTCTCGCAAAATGTTTCGGATATAGACTATGATTTCTAAAATGACTCGATTTTCATTCTGAAAATTTTTAAACATTTGGCTTGTCGATTCTGGCCTTGTGAATTCAGTTAATCTAATTATGTTTATATGACATCAAAATGAAACAGGCAATATATAGGATGTAATTGAGACGATCTGAGCTGAATATCAGTTCGAGCTCTTGTTTAGGTTTTTTAGGCTCAAGCTTAACTTGAATTTGATTCGAAAATCATTTTGGTTCGAGCATGGTTGGTATGATATAAAAAATAAGAAGTTTGTGAACATGTCGAGTTTCATTTGATAAAAATTGTAAATATTACATCGAGTTCGATTGAGCTTGGGGTTGGGCTCGGGTTCGTTAAAGCTTGTTAAAATATAATTTTATTATTTTTCATTATTTTGAATCAAACTTTGTCTCATTAAAATTTTCATAAATTTTATTTTATTTCATTCAACAAAAGTTTATGGTATTAAAGTCAATACAACTATTTTTTCCATATATTTTATCATATAATAATAATAATAATAATAATAATATAATACTCCCTCCATTCACTTGTAAAGTGTCTATTTACTATTTTTGGCGTCCGGTTCAAAGGTATCTATTTCCCCTATTTAGTAAAAAAGTATATAATATAGTTTACCACTTCCCTTTAATACAACTACCCACTTTACATATAATAATAATACTCTTTAATTCACGTACAAAAAGCAAACGGACACCTTAAAACCGAACGAATGGAGTATATTAAAAGTGACTAATCTCCTAAGAATTTTTTTTTTTTTCATTTTATCCTTACTTATTTTCTTTTTTACATACTTAACCTTATTCTTAATTTTAATTACTAATAACCCATAATTAATTAATAGTAGTATTTATTAATAATTAATTAAGTAATTTAATAAATAATATGAAGAGACAAATCAAAGGAGACCGGATCTCTCTGAACGAGTCCTTGACGACAATGGAAAGCTTCTTATATGCTCGATTAAATGAGAAGGAAACAACAACGAAATAAGATGATCGGACATTAAAGGAGATGATGACGATGTCTCTTTTTAGAATAATAATGAATGTGTTTCATTGTTGATGAATCTATATATGAGTTATGTATTTTTTTTATTTTTTTTATTATTATTATTATTATTTAATTTATTATTTTTTTTATAGGTATGAATTGTGTAATTAAATTTGTTAGATCATTTAAATTTCTTATATTGGAGTTTATCATCTTATAACGATTGGATTTTATTTACTCTAATTGAACCCAATTAACAAGAAAGATGATCTCTCAACTCCCCTTTATTCGATCTCAAAAACCTCAAAATATCATATGAATTGTTAGCTGAATATTTATCTACAAAGAGTTGTTCTACTGTACAATAGTTTCAAGTTAACAATCAACCCATATTTGGGAAATGGGTCAAGTATATAAACAAAAAACTAAGAATTGGGTCATTTATTCTCACTCCTAAAATTAGGAGCGCATCTCTTCCGCCTTCCCGTAGTCTCTCTCTTTTCTATCCTTAGATCATCACCGCCTTCTTTTCCACTCTTTAATCCGCCGCCGTCGTCTCCACCTTCCACCGTCACCGCGGTGATATCTCCATCGCATCGCACCGCCGTCTCCGTCACCTCTCACCGCCACCTTCATATCTATCTTTTCCACTCCTTAATCCGCCGCGTCGTCTCCACCTTCCACCGTCACGTGATGATATCGTAGCTGCCTCCACCGCCACTGCCTCCACCTCCGTCATATATCTGCAACGTCGCCTCTATCACTCCAGATCTGCAACCATCTACAAGTCAAATCTCATTCCAACCTTTCAGATCTACAACATCGCGCCACTCTATCACTCCAGATCTGCAACTTCGCGCCTCTCTATCACTCTAGATCTGCATAAACTCATCGACTCATTAATGATTTCTTGAGGATTTTGAAATTTAATTATGTAATTTACCATTAATTTGATATCAAACATGAATTGTATTGTTATTTGATGACATTTTAAATGACTGTAATAGTTTTACTTTATTAATGTATATATTTACATTTACAAATGTATTATTCTTTTTATACTAAAGTATTAAATAAATAAATAAATAAATGTAAACATGTATACACTTACTAAGAAAAGCTTACACGTTATTGAATCAAAACTTATACACTTTGATATTAAAGTTTTTTTATTCAATTTACTAATTAACTTTTGAATGTAATAATTAATTTTATAAATAAAATTGTACTCCTATGTTACTCCAGTTTTTAAATACACATTTAAATATTTAAATAAACTATATTTAATCCACATTACATGCATATTCTAATAAATGTATTAAATCTTATACTAAAATGTATAACATTTTATACTAATATGTATAACTTACGTATACACTGTCGAATTACACCCAATTCCCATCCCTACTATTATTCTCATCCCTTTCAGAAAGATACATTTGAGAGTAATATGTAATACATTTATATGATAAAACGTATACATTTATACACTGTCAAAAGAAACTTTCCACCCAATTTACACCCAATTCTCTTCCCTATTTTCATCCCTTTCAGAAAAATACATTTAAGAGTAAAATATAATACATTTATATGACAAAACGTATACACTGTTGGAAGAAACTTCCCACCCAATTTTCATTATTTTAGAAATCACAATCCGCCGGAAAGAAAAAAAGTGACTCTTACTTTGTTTCTTAGAATCGAGAAAGGAATTTTCAAATCTGTTTGTTTAATCAAAGATCTGATGAGATTCTTCTCATCCATCGAATTTACGACTGAAGATTGACGTGAATCGGTAGAAGAGAGGGCGGCTAATCCGATGGAAGAAGGTAAGAAGTGGCGCCGACGACGTCGGGAGATGGAGACAGAAGATCGAGATTTAGCGTCGGGGCAGTGGAGAGAGAACACTGAGATTGGGAGAGATAGCCGATGGTGGAGAGAGAAGATGAAGGTGGCGCTGGCGGTGTCGGGCGGTGAAGAGAGAAGATCGAGATTCACGTCGCAGTGGAGAGAGAAGATCGAGATTCACGTCGCAGTGGAGAGAGAAGACCGAGATTTGGGAGAGAGAGGAAAGATGAGATTAAGAAACTAGATTTGGAAAAGAGATCCAATTCTAGAGAGAGAAAACGCTTGAATGATTGAATGACCCATTAAGCTAATTTGGAATATAAGTATCCGGGTCATGGGTTAATTTTAACCCAATTGCACCTTAAAAACTATTGCACAGTAGTATTTGACATCTACAAATTAATACATGAACCTATATTCTCATTTGATTATGAAAAGTTGTTAGAATGAGAGTGTTCAAGTAATTTAATAAATAATATGAAGAGACAAATCATAGGAGACCGGATGTCTCTGAACGAGTCCTTGACGACAATGAAAAGCTTCTTATATGCTCGATTAAATGAGAAGGGAACAACGACGAAATAAGATGATCGGACATTAAAAGAGATGAAGACGATGTCTCTTTTTAGAATAATAATGAATGTGTTTCATTGTTGATGAATCCATATATGAGTTATGTATTTTTTATTTTTATTTTTATTATTATTATTATTATTATTATTATTTAATTTTTTTATATGTATGAATTGTGTAATTAAATTTGTTAGATCATTTAAATTTCTTATATTGGAGTTTATCATCTTATAACAATTGGATTTTATTTACTCTAATTGAATCCAATTCTCTCAACTCCCCTTTATTCGATCTCAAAAACCTCAAAATATCACATGAATTGTTAGCTGAATATTTATTTACAAATTAATACATGAACCTATGTTCTCATTTGATGATGAAAAGCTGTTAGAATGAGAGTGTTCAAGTGCACCAAATGAATTTCATGGAAAATTTGCTGTTAACTATTAGTTGCCAAACTCACATTGTATCGGCGGATTAAGAATTTTTTTATGACATGTAATTATAAAAATATATTACTTATTATTTCCTCCATTCCGATAAGTAATAAACGTATTTTTTGTGTGCGTAGATTAAGAAAAATAAACTTCATCCGTCCCTAGTTGTCTTAAGTTAAGATGGTGATGGACGAAGGGCATGATGGTCCCGATCGGAGCAGCAGACGTTAAAGGAGCGCTGAATTCATTATGGCATATGCTGTTGGGTTTAGGTCCCTAGTATAATCAGGCTGATGTGGGCCCCTAATATAGTCCGGTCATTCAATCTACTAGCATGATATTATTCGCTTTGGGCTGTCCAATGGCCCGCATGGTTTTACTCTCTAGGTATCACATCCAAAAGGCCTCATGCTAGGGAGAGACTCTCTCACACTTATAAATCCACGCCATCCCCACTTCTAACCGATGTGGGACTTTGGTTGACACCAACCAACATTTTCCCTCAAACAAAGTCCCGCAGCTAGACCATCCAGTTTGAGGTCTGAACATCCCACTAACCCCGGGCTGGGCCGGTTAAGTTTGGAGCCTGACTCTAATACCACTTGTTGGGTTTGAGGGTGTTAGAGTGATTTGAGTATTAAACGGCTCTTCTCTCTAAAAGCTTAAACTTTTAGATAAGGTGTTCATTTAACATGGTATCAAAGCCTATATCCTTAACAAAAGTCAGGGTTCGAACCTCACTGCCACCCATTTAATGAAAAAATTCCACATGCAATGTTGGAGGAGGTGATGTATGGATTCATATTGCCCAGGTAGAGACTTGCTATTCCTTACATGTTGGCTTAGAGATTCAGATGACAGTGTATAGTTCAAATTTTCCGTCGATGTATAACCACTCAATATACTCCCTCCGTCTCATGGCAAGGGTCTCTTTTTTTCATTTTGGTCGTCCCACCCAAAGGGTCCTCTTTTCTTTTTTATACACATGAGACCCACTCATCCCCTCTAATACAATTAAAATATGGGACCCATACTCCCACTAATACAACTACCCACTACACATTAAATAATAATACTCCTTAATCCACGTGATAAAAAGTAAAAATTACCCTTGCCGTGGGACGGAGGGAGTATGCTGATCGGAGTGCACATCCTTCTATGGAGTATAATGAAGGAACTTAACCCTTATGATTTTTTTTAATCAAAAAAGATTATATATATATATATATATATATATATATATATATATATATATATATATATATATATATATATATCAAAAGTATAAGAAATACTTAAAGCTTAAAGATAATACAAATTATAAGAGAAAAATTAAAAAATTATCGTTCAATCAAACATTCTAGGATTTCTACTCCATTCTTGAAACGAATACTCCATATGTCACTCTTTTTTCCATAACTAGCCAACTCCAAATTCTCGACTTCAATTCATCAACCACTTTGTTCACTGAAAACTCCTCGTTATATCACTTAACCCTTATGTTTGTTATGTATTGTTAGCATAGTTATAAATAAGATTAATAATTAAAAGGTTAAATATTTGTCATGGTATGTTCAGTGATATAGGTATATATTTTATTAAAATACATGGGGTGGGTGTATTAGTAATGGGGTATGTTTATTGGTTTTGGGGTACGAATAACTGGTCTCATTGAAAAATGGTAAATTTCGTGTGACATCAAATTTACCGTATAGACCCTGTGATCCCTTTAAATTTAAGAGTTGTCTCTTGTATCACCAGGTGCAAAAGATGTATAAGGGCACAATATTTTATTCTAAATGATACACACTTTAATTCATAAGGAAATAATATTTTGTTCTAAAGGGTGTACACTTTCATTATTTTTTTTCAAGAAATAAAGGATACACGTCCTTGTATTAAAAAGTATATCATTTTAGTCTTAATTTAAATCCTATCAATACATAGGATAGTATAGGATTGGAAATAAGGACCACAAGGTTTACATAAGTGTTTGCCTTAAAAAAAGAAAATGCAAAGACTTTTGTGAGACCATCTTATTTAAGAGATTACGTGAGACAAATGAAAAATGATAATATCTATACTGAAAAGTGATACTGAATTAGTAAAAAGTAATAATGCTATTTCATGAACAATTTATATAAATGAAAAGTTATAACATTTTATAGCGAAAATAATAACATTATAGCAAAAATGATAATTATTTTAAAAAGTGTGTAAAACCTTAAAAAAAAAAAAAACTAAAGCGGTGTTACCAATATCTCCTCCTATGGATGTGTGACTTCTCCTACATCATCCCCACAATTACTAATGTCTTGGTATTCAGCTCGTTATAAAACAAGATGCTTTGAATGTTTTCTACTAATGTAAATTATTTTATGGAACCGTATGATTTATAAAATTGTTCTATCTATAAAACTTTTTTTTAATCTCTTTTATTTTGAGTTGATCTATTGTACACCAAGTTTACCTTAACAACATAACCCAAATTTAGGAAATGGGTCTACTATAAGCATTAACAACCCGAATGACGTCACCTCAATTCGTTCTTCATTTCTTGCGTTTATTGTCTTTAAGATTTGTTCTCCACTTTCTTCCCCAAATCAGAATTTCTTCCTCTCAATCTCAAATCAAATTTTATTCCTCTTAATCGATTAAAACAGAAATATATTGAAATTCGATCTATTCAAGAAGAATCGCCCATGGATTCATCTTTTTATGAGTGAAATCGATTGGGCATCTAAAATAATTTGAAGATTTAGAACGATCCGTGGATGTAAACCACGATAGAGTTCTCAATTGGGAATTATGGTGGCGAGGTGTGAAAAGCCGACTAGATTCCGATGAGGGAAGCGGAAGGTAGAAGTTGTAACTGATGGAATTAGAACCATCCAGTAAGGGGAGCGGAAGGCAGAAGCTCTAATTAATAGAATTAGCAATATAACCACAACTCTAAAATTATAGGGAATTATTAGTTGAATTTTGTATAACTACATGGATTACTTGAAGATTACTTACAGTCATTGATTGATGTTCGAGATAGGATTGATTGATGTTTGAGATAGAAGACTTATGTAGAATGCACAGATGTATGATCATATTCTTAAATTGGTGTATTAGTTTTACTTTATTAATGTATATATGCATGCATTTATAAATGTATGACAAATTATCTTGTGAGTGAGATTGTGAGACGTGTCAAAGTATGTTTATTATATAAATAAATTATGTTTAATAATTGTTAAAGTATGTTTTCTAAAATATGATAAATGATAAAATTAAAGTATGATTTTAGAGTGTTATAATATAATTTATTATTGACATACTTTAACTATAAATAAGCATACTTTACTTATATAACAAGCATACTTTAGTAATGAGTTGACCCGTCTTACAAAAAACTCATCTCACAAGTGAGTTTCTCTAAATGTATTATATTTTTTTATAAAGTATAACATTAATGAATAAAAAAAAGTATACACTTATTAAGAAAATCTTATACACTATTGCATTATAACTTATACACTTTGATATACACTTATTAAGAAAATTTTATACGCTATTGTGTTATAAGCTATACACTTTGATATTAAAATATGTGTGATTTTATATATTAACGGTATTTTTTTTTTCAATTTACTACTTAACTATGAATGTAGTAATTAATTTTATAATTAAAATTTGTATTATATTAAATTTTAAAAACACATTTATATACATAAATAAACTATATTTAATCCACACTAATGTACATGTGTTTTCTGTAAATGTATTAGATTTTATACTAAAGTGTATAATATTTTATATAACTAAAATTAATAAGTATATTGATGAAAAATTGAAAATATTGATAAATATAAGTATCAATATTATTTTTTTTTTAAAAATACATTTATTGAAAAAAATAATATACATTATTAAATTACAACCAATCAACATTTGATTATAAAAATGCATACAAAAAATCAATTAAATTTAATACAACTTTTTCGTATAAATTTAACTATACATCAAAGAATAAAATGTAATACATTTATATGATAAAATGTATACACTAATCGAATCGAATTAAAATAAAAACCATCTTCAACCACCAGTCTTCCCTACCCGAGCATCACAATCTCATCGTCTTAATCAGTTTTCGAATATACATATTAAATTACAACCAATCAACTTTTGATTATGAAAATGCATATAACAAATCAATTAAATTTATAATAACTTTTCTGTATAAATTTAACTATACATTAAAGAGTAAAATGTAATATGTAATACATTTATATTATAAAACGTATACACTGATCGAATTAAAATAGAAACTGAGATCTCGCAATCCCATCGCGTTAATCAGTTTCCGAAGTAGTCCGCCGAAAAGAAGAACACTTCTTGAATCATAATCTTCTTCCCCTTTCACGCCGCCGAATTTTATGATCATGTGTAGAATGTTGTGATGAATTCCGTGATGACGAATCAGGACGTTGATGAGATTTAGTTTCTCCACTGTTAACAGATCTTTTAACTTGTTCAGATCTGATTGGGTGAGGTAGATCTGATTGGGTGAGAACAAACTTCGTTGGTTGAAAGTGGATCCATGCCGAAGGAGTCGAGAGGTAGCGTCGGCAAAGAGAAAAGGGTGAAATGGTGTTAGGCGGCAGAGAGAGTGAATAGAGGCGAGAAGGAGGGCTTAGGGGAATGCGTAGAGAGCGAGGGTGGAAGACATACCTGAAGAATGGGGAATGCGTAGAATGAGTTGAATGACCCGGGAATGCGTAGAATGAGTTGAATGACCCGTGAGATAAGACTTCCTATAAGTATCTGGGTCAACGGGTTAAATTTAATTCAGTTGCACATAAAAACTATGCCATCTTACGTTCTCTCGGTATTTAAGGCCCCTAAGTGTGTTATCAGAAAGATTGTTGATTTGCAAAGGCATTTCTTGTGGAATGGGACAAATAGAAGTGAACGGATAGCGTGGGTGAGTTGGACTTCGATATGTCATCCAAAAGAAGCAGGGGGTCTAGGTGTCAAAGACCTGGAGTTGCAGAACAAGGCTCTATTATGTAAGTAGATTTGGAAAATTATTAAAGATCAGAAAGGATGGTGGGCTAAGTTGATCACTGAAAGGCTGGGAATTAATCCATCGTTTGAGAACTTTGAGAGGTTTTTGGCAAATTATTACAAACTTAAAGGGTGGTAGAGGGATATAGCGAAGGCATGGAAGATACAGGGGGTAATTGGTTCAAGGAAGTTTTATCTCGTCAGGTGAAGGATGGTGAGAACACATCATTTTGGAATGAACCTTGGTTGGATAAAATTTGTCTTCGAGCTCGATTTCCAAGGTTGTATAGCATATGTGAATCGAAGGAGGCTTGTATTGCTTCTATGGGTAAGTTGGATGGTACGGAGTGGAAATGAGAATGGCATTGGAGAAGAAGTTTGAGAAGTTGGGAAGAAGAGTCTTATAGGGACATATTGGCAATCTTGGGGAGATTTAATATCAATCCGGGAGAGACAGATAGATGGACTTGGGGTAATCATCAGAAAGGCGAATATAGTGTTGGGGAAGCATATCGAGTGCTTATGGATAGAAAGTTGGGGGACTGTGATGTCGCTCCGGAACTTTATTCTTGCATTTGGGATAAACATATTCCATCAAAAGTCCAGTTCTTGGTATTGCAGGTTGTTAAGAATAAAATCCGTACTAAGATGGAGCTTTTAAGGAGAAATTCCCTACACGTATCTGCTGATACTCGTTGTCTGATCTGTTTGGAGGTGCCGGAATCTACCCGTCATTGTTTCATCGAATGTAGAGGAGTAAATACAGTATGGGAAAAGGTATTGAGATGGGTAGGAGTAAATGGACCACTGAGTGCCGAACTTGGACAAAATTTGATGGAATTTGCAAATCTGTTGAATGGTAGGTTGGCTTCTTCTGTGATGAGATGTATTTGGACTTGTACAATCTAGATAATATGGTGTCATAGAAACAATCTTGTGTTTGAGGATAAGGAATGGAAGGTGGATGAAATTTTATACGAAGTGAAAAATCATACATGGAGCTGGATAGAACACAGAAGTAAAGGTGAATTGAAAGGAATGGAGTACAGGACTTGGAGTTCAAACTTGCTAGATTGCATATATAGGGTTGTAGACTAGTTCTAACTCTATTGTTTTGTACTATCATTTTATCGAGAATAAAAACCTTTTTAGTCTCATAACTTTCCTCATGGTCTTTTTTAGTCCCAAAAAAGATAAGTTTGTCAAATTAGTCCCACCGACGAAGAAATAGGGCCAAAAACGTCCCATTTTTGCCCAAAAAAACTGACAACACCTGAAAACAGCCACGTCACAGCCAAAATTGTTGATTTCTGACCGGTATGATGACGTGGCGCCCTGATGACAGGTGAATCATGGATAAAAACCTATTCAGTCCCATAACTTTTCTTATGTTTTATTTTTGTCCCAATAAAGATAAGTTTGTCAATTTAGTCCCACCCATGTAGAAATAAGCCAAAACACATTCTATTTTCGCCGAAAAATATGGACATCACTGAAAAATGGCACGTGATTGTCAAGTGACAATCGGAATCGCCAATTTTCAGTCGGAATTAATTTTATTTTAATACCAACAAGGAATTTTAATTTTTTTAAATTTTAAATAATTAGAAAAAAAATTAATAAGGGTCATCAGCCTATTTCTCTTCTGGCACGGAATCGCCGCCACCACGGCCCACATCACAAACACCAAAACTTCGCCACTGACCACGATTTCGCCATCGGCCATGACACCGATCGGAATTATTTAAATAAAAATGTCTTATTGGCATTAAAATAACACTTAATTTGTTGACTCACCTGCCATCAGGGCACTATGTCATCATCCCGATTGAAAATCGGTGATTCCGATAATGTTCGTATTTTTCGACGAAAATAGGACGTGTTTGGGCCTATTTCTACATGAGTGGGACTAAATTGACAAATTTATCTTTATTGGGACTAAAATAGAACATGAAGAAAGTTATGGGACTAAATAGGTTTTTATCCCGCTGACACACCTGCTATTAGGGCGCCACGTCATCATACCGGCCAGAAATCGACAATTTCGACTGTGACGTGGCTGTTTCCAGGTGATGTCAGCTTTTTTCGGCAAAAATGGGACATTTTTTGCCCTATTTCTTCGTTGGTGGGACTAATTTAACAGACTTATCTTTTTTGGGACTAAAAAAGATCATGGAGAAAATTATGGGACTAAAAAGGTTTTTATCACCCATTTTATCATTTTTATTGGTATTTCTTGTACCCTGGTTATTATTAATGAAATTTTCCTTTATCTAAAAAAAACTATAGCGTAGTAGTAATTGCCTTTTATTTTAACTCTCTCTGTCCCGAACCACCCTTCCCGTACCACGTTGTATAAGAAAAATTATTCTTTTTGACCAATTATGTTGATTTTAGAAGATATTATAGTATTTTTAGGTAATAAAAAAAATAAAATATTGTTATGTGTGTGAAAAAGTAGTGAAAAATTTAAAATTAAAATAACTTTTGAAATTGTTGGATTCATTTTTTAGTGTGAAGGGTGATGTGGAACGAACGAATAAAAAAAGTGTGAAGAATGGTGCGGAACCAAAAGAGTATTATTTAATGTGTTAATGAATTAGAGACTATTTGGCCGGGTTTTAGATGGTGGAACGAGGATAAAAGTCTGAGGATGTTTGTTTAATTATTTACATTCTAACTACAGTACTTAAAATGAAGGAATTATCTATTCTTTGGAAATTTGAGTTCAACGATTTTCATTCCTTTCAATTAGAGAAGACCAGTGACAAAGCAAGAAATGTTCCTAAATTTTATATATGACTAGAAATGTACCTAAAATTTATATATGACTAGTTAAGCAACACTTCAATTATTAAGGTGTTAGCCGGACGTATTTTACGATAATATTTGTATTGATATGTTAATATTCATAAATTACATGTAAAATAAGAATGGAAAAAAATAATTGTACGTCTTACATAATATGTAAAGTCATATATATTAGAGTAGTGCTATTTGAATTTTAATAAGTACAACTTATTTGAAAACATTGATTTATTTTGTTTAATATTTTTTCTTGAATTAAGTAAATATTTTGATTCTAGAATTAGTTAAACAATTAAAAGCATCACGTATTATATGGAGTAATCAATTTACAAACACAAGATATAATCCATGAGATTGGCACCTGAGTCCAAGGTCAACAACTAAATACAACACAAAATAGCATAAACTTTTTTCTATTACCAAAGTTAATTTCAAATCAACATATGTAAAACTAAACAAAAGTGATGATAATGAAATCATGACTATAACCGGCTAGGATTCTATGTACCAAAAAATTGATGATAATGAAATCATGACTATTTTAAATCGGCTTCAATTCTCTGTGCCATTTGGTACATCATCTTCTGTGTCACACTATTAGATGGACGACACTTAGGAAAGAGAAATTATATCCTAAACCTTAAATCCTAGGGGCAATGATTGGATTTATTTCCCCTCTTACATGCCAACCACTAAACGTGTGGTATAAAAAATGATGCACGTGCCATGGAAGATATAACAAGTTGAAAATAGTTGTCAATGTCTTCTGCATGTAATATTTAGACATTAAGGTTCAATGGAGAAGAAGATAGTGTGAAATAAGACACACCCAAATTAAGGCTCTTTGTTATGGCTCTTTGGAATCCAATTTTAAATTTAAAAAGCTCATTAAAATCCATATTTATGTTGCATCGGTTAACTATATTAAATTTTTTGTTAGATTTCTAAAGTACTATTTCCCCTTCAAAGAAGATTTTTTTTTTCATTTTGGGCATCTCACTCAGAGAGTCTCATTTCCTTTTTACATATATGGGACCCACACACCCACTAATACGATTAAAATATAGGTCCCACACTCTCACTAATACAACTACCACTATATATTAAATAATAATAATACTTCTTAATTCACGTGCAAAAAGCAAAAGACTCTCTTTGAGTGGGACGGAGAGAATAAGCAACAAGGTTAAGTAGAAAATGAGGTCGGCGACGGCGACTTCTCCAATAATACTTTGAAGTATGCAGAATATGATGAAGATGCAGCTTCTCAAATGCAGAATATCATGAAGATGCACCTTCTAGTGGAGCTAGTTCTCCAAGAGTAGATATACCGCCTTCAGATTTGGAGTGTTCTCTGGTGCAAGAGATGAAGACAATTCTCTTGCTAAACCATCCAGAGATTCATGGTTTCTTTGGTTGGAACTGGTGGGTGGAATCATGTTGGTTGGAGGCATATCAATTTTCATTGTTGATGCTAATTGGTTAGTTGGTAGAGTGAGAAACAAAAATTCCTCTATCATTCTCATAATTGATTCAATAATTAATCATCACCTTCAATCATATGCAATATAGAGTTCTTTAATTAATACAAGACCACCCGTTTCTTTCCACACTTGCGTGTGGATTAGAAGGGGATATCATAATAGCTCGACACAGGAAATCATGTTTGCAAAATCAATCACAGGAGAATAACTATACCTTTTAACAATGAGAAAATGACATCTAAATAAGGTGAAGAAACTTGTTTATCATAAAATCACAACAAGATTAGTGCGATTGAGTAATTAAAGATAATCTAAGATTTAATACAATGATTGATGGTGAGGCCATAAGGGCATCACAAACAAGAAGATAAGGATTCAATATAAAATAATTCAAATTTAGAAATGTAAAAAGTCTATAAAAGAAACAAGAATTTGATGAGATCGAATTCAAAAATAGAAACTAGCAAGTTATTCATTACGTTAATAGTTACCCGGCATACAAACCAACCTAGCAGATTTACCAACATCATGAAAAAGAAAGAAAACAAAATTGGAGTAAAACTTGTGAAAGAAAACAAAATTGGAGTAAAACTTGTGTGGCATCAAAACTATTATATATTAAAAGAAATTGAAAAAAGGAAAAACTTAAGGGCGGCGCTATTGCCACCCGAAACTTTACTAAAGGCACCCAAAAATTTTAAAAATATCATGTGAAAATACAATTTTAACCCTAGACATTATATATTTAAAATTTAAACACCAAACATCTAAATTACTTTGCACACCCAATCTACCCACAATCACCTCCATTTGATTCGTTAATCTGAAAACTCGATTCTGGTAAATAATTCTCAAATCCAATGAACATCATTGAAATTCAAACTCTGGAATTATTGTCTATTTATTTTATTATTCAGTTTGAAACATTGTCAGAAACCCTAATCGCAATCTAAATATTTTTGCAGAAGTGCTGCAAGTTTAATGACATCAATTATTTTTCATGGAACAGATAAGAATTCAACACACAAGGGCAATTTATTAAAATTTCTCATGTTTATAAATTAGATGCATCTTTTATTGATACGTATTGTATGAATAAATTCTAAATCATGTTGTCATGGTATATAGAAGAAGTTAAAAAAAAAAAAAATGGTAGATCTACAAGATGGTGGCGAAGCCGCCATCAACCCAAAATGAAAAGAATTAAGGAGATCTAGCAAATGACACCATTTCATTAAATCATTATGAGGGTTCCTTCCAAGAGGTTGGATGAAATTATCTTAGAATTTAGCGGCCAAACCACGGAAACCGGTTGATTGTGCGGATGTGACGGAATAAGAGATTTGGCTATAACAACCATCGCCTTCACAAAACTCACTTTATCTATAGAATTTATAAACGATATTTAAGACCATCCCAAGAGAATAAGTGTAACAACAAAATTTGTATTTATTAAATAATAAACACAAAAGGAATTACAACGAAAATCCGATGTGGATTAAACTTGAAAATTGAAGTAGACAGCTTCTATTTATCCTCTGATTCCTCTCTTGAGTTGACTTTCTTGACTTTATCAACTTTCTGAGTCGGATCTTTGGATAAAGCTTGTCCGAGCTCGGGTTCAGGGCTTGAAGCTTGAAAACGTTTATCCGGAGGCGTCGAGCCTTTGTTCGGATCGAACGTTGACTTGAAGATTTGCTGTGAAGAACGTCGTTCAATTTGGTAGAACACCGTTGACCCCACGATTTTTACTGGATGAAGAACGCCGGATCGGAGAGGTTTAGCACCTTGATCCTTGATCGGAGGCAGTTCTTGACTTGAAGTTACTTTGAAGCTGCTTGAAGACTGGCTTGAAGTCTTCGATTTGAAGCTTTGAAGATTTGAAGATCTGGAGCTTGAAGATTCGAAGATTTGAAGATCCTCGAAGGTCTTGAGCTTGAAGATTCGAAGATTTGAAGATCCTCGAGTGTTCTTGAGCTTGAAGATTCGAAGATTTGAAGATCTGGAGCTTGAAGATTCGAAGATTTGAAGATCCTCGAGTGTTCTTGATTTCTTCAAGAGCGTCTTGTCTTCGGGTGCTTGAATGTCTCTGGAATGAGGACTGAAGGTCCTTATTTATAGGTAGAGAAAATAACCACTTGAGAGATATTTTCTCCTTCAAAAGATATGTTGGGCTTCCTCCTTTAATTAAGCCTGCTGGACTGGATACGGGCCTATTTAATTTAAATAAGCCTGCTGGATTTGATTTGGGCCTATTTAATTTAATTAGGCTTTTGACTTGGGCCTATTTAATTTAATTAGGCCTGCTGGATTTAATTTGCTGGACTTGTTGACTTGAGTCGGACCCATTTGACTTGGATTGAGACAATTTAACTTGAATCGAACCCATTTGACTTGGATTTTGGCTCAAATAATTATATTAATTATCAATTATTTATTTATTTATTTTAGGAATTAATTTATTTATATTCCTTAATAAATAAATATTTAATTAATATTTAATATATTTTCCTTTGCATTTTTATTTATTAGGCAATAAAATTCAGGTGCCTACAAATGCCCCCTTGCATTTTGTTCACTGAAAATATCTTCGAAGTGAATAAATTGCAAAAACTTTATTTCCATGCTTCATGCATCCTTTCTTTTCTTCATTCCCTTTGGGCTCTCATCATTTTTCTTTTTCTTTTTCTTTTTCTTTTTCTTTAAACTTGGGCTTCGTCCACTTTTTTTTGTCCGCCTTTTGTTTGGGCATTCATCAATTTTCATTTTCTTTTCTTTGCCTATATGACTTACGGATGATCATACGCAACGCATCTTTGAGGATCATGGCTCAATAATCAACATATCCTCATGGCTCAATAATCAACATATCCATTCCTTATCTCAAATATTACACAATATATTGAATCCTTATCAAATTTACTCAAAATCAACATGATAACTTCAATTACGCAGATATATCAATGAAAGTGAATCTAACCAATATTATGTAATTTTTCGAGACATATCCACAAAAATTTCAACCACTATATAAGAAGGGCTTCATACCTTCAATTTTCACATCAACTTCATGGATATCAACTAATCAATATCGCTTCTTCTTTGCAGGTTCTTGCTTTTATCAAAGGCTTCAAGCTCGAGGGCAAGACGATATTCAATTTTGAGGGCTAGAAGATACTTGTGTGGCACTCTTGGGGCTCCCGACAGTGGATTCTTCAAGGATGAAGCCAACTGTGTACGTAGGAGAAGTTTCCGTTGGAGAAAGAATCATGAGGCCGAGGAAATTGGTAATGCCACTGTCGACGATAAACAGCAACAACGCGGCTGGGGTGAGCTCCGACTCATCAGTGAGCACATTGGGCTTCTATGGCGAAGACATGCGCATATTCGAGGCAGCGACACACCCCGGCTCGAACCGCAACAAAGAGCACTTAGCGACGGGGAAACGAAAGGTAGCTAATGGCAGGGGCAGCACTTCGCAATTCTGGCCGCGCACGGTGGCGGGTAGTGGAAGTAGAGATTTCTCGCAGACTGTTACTGGGCGAGGGCAGCTGCGGGCGAAAGCAATTCTCCATGAAAGGATGCAATTAACCAGCGGTGGCAGCGGCGGATTTGGGTGGATGCTCGGCTGGAACAGCAGGCGGAAGTTTGAGTGGATTGATGGGCAAACTTTTCCGGTGAAGAAACGACATGGGAACTTGATTTTGGTGGCGACGAGCAGAAGCCGATTGAGACTGGGCTCGGCAATATTCTTGGCGACAGGAAGCGGATCCGGTGGTGGCGATTTGCAGCAGCGGATGGGGGTGGTGCCGCGATCCATGGTAGCGGCTGTTCCGGTGAAGACGCAGCTGAGCGGCGGTGTGATCGGGATCGGCTGTTGGCGAGGCATCAGATCATCCGCGGCGGCTTCGCAATCCCGTCGGTGTAGTGGTAGTGTCGTGGCTGGGCTTTGGCGGGATCGCGGTGACACGGCGGCGGAGAGAAGAAGCTGTTGGTGACGGCCTGCTTTGAAGCTGCGGTGGACCCAGTGGCGATCGCCGATGCTGGTAATCGGCCGAGTGATGAGTGGCAAACTAGAGTGGTCAAGCAGCTGCCGGGATCTGGTTCCAGCCGGCGGTGACGACCGGTGGGTGCTGCGGCAAATGGTGACCGAGCTTCTGGTGGAGCGTGGAACGGGTCACAGCAGCGTGGATTCCAGCATCGGATTGACGGCGAGGCGTGGCGAGTGGCGGCGACAGCGCGTGCGGTGGTCCATGGCGGCGGAGAGAAGAAGCTGTTGGTGATTTGCAGCAGCGGATGGCGAGTGGGAGATCCGGTGGCAGCCACGTGCAGCGATTGGTGGCGAGAGTTCGCGCGTTCCCGGCGCTGCTGCTTAGCGACACGCACAGGGCGGCAGATTGGTGGTTGGAGTCGGACAACAGCAGATCGGGTGCTGGTAGATGAAGGTGGTTACATGCGCCGGAGCTTGGTGCCGCGGCGAAGAGGTGGTCAGTCTCGATGAGGGACCACTGATCCTTCTCCGTGAAAGGGCGGCACCAAATTTTTAGAGAGGAAGGAGAAACGAGTCTTTGTGATTTCTGGGAAAGAAGAAAGTGAGTTGACCAGTATTCAATTTTGACTTTGTGAATGCTGGGCTCTTTTGCATGTATTGGGCTCAATTAAATATCATGTGTATGGTCCATGATTTGAGTGATATTCCAACATCATGCTCACGGTTTAGTATTATGGGCCTTAACAATGTTAAGCCCAAAACTTTGATTTTGTGCTCTATATGAGAATTGATAACCCAAATTTATTATTTCCCTAACAACATGATCGCTGATGCCATGAAGTTGATACCATGAAGATACAATTGTTGATTAAATAAAGCAACTAACTCTCCACATCACTTTCCTTTTTTTTTTTCTTTCTTTTCTTTCGGAAAGAAGAGAGACTCAGTGATTCCCTTTGCAACCTTTTTTTTGCGGCAACATGGATCATTTTCATTCCTTTAATGCTGCAAGAATTTGGAATTATTTCATCACTCCAAGAACTTGAACTTCCTTTACCACTTCAATAATTTGAATTTCTTCACTTAACTTCGCATTCAACCACCATCTTCTCCTTGTCAACCATTTTTTCTTCTCAACTCATTCATGCTTCAATTTATTGCTTGCTTCACAAACTTGATGTGAAAGGCGAAAATATGACTGAACTCAACAAAATGCTAAGCTGCCTACGTACCTCTTTGCAGAGAATCAAGTCATTACGTAGTTCAAAGGGACATAATTTGATTTGAATAGGGGGGGTGCCGTACACAGTTTATACTCATGCGGGCCAGGAGTGACTATTCTTTAACTACTTTAGACAAAGTAGGGTATTTAATGCTTTAACCACTTAAAATACCTGAGTGGGGTGAATTAACAGTTTAACCACGTATAATTACCTTTGGTGGATGTCGTACACAGTTTATACTCGTGCGGACCAGGAGTTCGTCATACACATTTTATACTCGTGCGGACCATGAGTAACATGCAGTTTAGGCTCGTGCGTCATGGAGCGTTCCTTAGGTTTGACTGGATTACGCGTAGTAGCGTTTCAAGAATTTGCCATTTATGGGGCCAATTCCTACTCCATCTTCAGATATCAACTTGTATGCACCATTTGTATATACTTCTTTCACGACATATGGGCCATCCCATTTGGGCAAGAATTTATTTCCCACTCGGTGAGTGATGACAATAGGCCTTCTCACAGCAAGGACTAAGTCTCCGACTTGAAAGGAACGTATCTTCACTTTTTTGTTAAACGTTCTAGAGAGGCGAGCTTGATAGCACTCAAGTCTCTGTTGTGCTTCTAACCTCTTTTCATCAAGTGCCTCTAATTCTTCAAGACGCAGTCGTGTGTTCTCTTCTTCAGTCAAACCTTCTTGTATGGCAATTCTCAAAGATGGTATTTGCTTTTCAAGGGGCACCACAGCTTCAACCCCATACACAAGGGAGTATGGAGTAGCTTGAGTAGGCGTTCTATAAGTAGTTCGATACGCCCATAAAGCTTCATGAATCCTTTCATGCCAGTCTCGCTTTGACTTGGAGACTACCTTCTTCAACAGATTACACAGTGTTTTGTTGAAGGCTTCGGCAAGCCCATTAGCTGCTGCATTATACATAGAAGACTTCCTTTGCTTGAAGTCAAACTTCTCACAAAGCCTATCAATCAAAGAATTACTGAACGACCTCCCATTATCCGTGATGATGTATCGAGGCACTCCATATCTATATATGATGTTGATGCGGATGAAATCAGCAACATTTTCCTTCTTTACTTCTCTCAAGGGTACAACTTCCGCCCACTTAGAAAAGTAATCAGTGGCAGCCAGAATATAAAGATGGCCTCCAGAAGACTTTGTTAACGGCCCCACCACATCTAAGCCCCATGCATCAAATGGCCATGAAGAAACGGTTGGATGTAATGGCTCCGGAGGCTGATGAATGAGATTTGCATGAAACTGACATGGCTGACACTTTTGTGCATAGTCTATGCAATCTTTTACCATAGAAGGCCAGTAATATCCCATCCTCTTGATTCTGAAATGTAACTTGGGTCCAGACTGGTGGGCGCCACATATTCCAGAATGAGCTTCCTCCATAGCTTGAAGAGCTTCTTCATCACTTAAGCATCTTAAGAGAATACCATCAAACGATCTTCTATAAAGTATATCTTTGTAATAGAAGAATCGTGGTGCTCTACGCCGAACATCAATCCTTAGGTGTGGATCATTGGGGAGCTTATCATACTTCAAGTAATCCACGAACGGTTGTCGCCAATCTTCCTTCCCAATATCGAACACTTCTATGGCACAATACCCAACTTCTTCATCATCTTCCTTTTCGAAGAAGGGAGGTACCACCCAACTTTTGCAGATCGGAACTTGGAAATGTGCTTCAGGCATTGCTATGGTTGATGCTAGCTTTGCCAAAGCATCGGCTTGTTTGTTCTTACTCCTTGGAAGATGTTCAATCTCTACATCTCCAAGCCAATTCATAAGCCTTTGAGCATAGTCATAATACGGACGTAGCTCGGGTTTCTTAACCTCATATAAACCAAGCAGCTGGTTGATTATTAACAACGAATCTCCATATACCTTCAGGTGTCGTTGCTTTACATCTACTGCCATCTCCAGACCAAGTATAAGAGCTTGATATTCAGCTACATTGTTAGAGCAATTTTCAGTTAGATTGAAGGAGTATGGCAGAACTTCTCCATCTGAGGTCACAAATACCACTCCTGCGCCGGCTCCTTCTCTGTGAGCAGCTCCATCGAAATACATCTTCCAAGGAGGAGTGATTTCAATAGCCAATATATCTTCATCGGGGAGATCATCAGATAACTCCCATTCTGCAGGCATGGGATGATCAGCTAAGAAATCCGCCAATACTTGCCCTTTCACTGCCTTTTGAGGGACATATATAATCTCGAATTGCTGCAATTGAAGATACCACCTTGCAAGCCTATCAGAGAGCACCGGCTTTGACATAACAAACTTTAATGGGTTAGCCCTTGAGACCAAGTAAACAGTATGAGCTTGAAAGTAGTGTCTTAATTTCTGAATTGCAAAGATGAGAGAAAGACATATCTTTTCAATTGGTGAGTATTTTAACTCATTTGGGGTCATCGTCCTACTCAAATAGTACAAGGCACACTCCTTTCCCTCATCATTATTTTGTGCAAGCAGGGCTCCAACTGATCTTTCTTGAGCAGATATGTAGAGAATCAATGGACGTCCGGCTATTGGAGCAACCAATACTGGCGGCTTCATCAAATATGATTTAATACTGTTAAAGGCATTAGTGCAAGATTCATCCCATTCAAATGGGCTGCCCTTTTTCATAAGATGGCTGAATGGTTGGCATCGGCCGGCCAAATTTGATATGAATCTTCTTAAGTATGCCAGCTTACCTTGCAAACTCTTGAGCTCATGTATGTTTTGGGGTACCTGCATCTTCATAATTGCATCAATCTTTGCTCTGTCAATTTCAATACCACGATGTCGGACAATGAATCCAAGGAACTTTCCAGAAGAAACTCCAAATGCGCATTTAAGTGGATTCATCTTGAGTTGGAATTTTCTAAGACGCTCAAATATTTGTCTTAAATCTTGGAGATGATCCTTTTTCTTCTTTGATTTCACCACGATGTCATCAACATAGCATTCGACATTCTTATGGAGCATGTCATCAAATATCTTTTGCATGGCTCGTTGATAAGTGGCACCGGCATTCTTCAAGCCAAATGGCATAACATTGTAGCAATATATTCCTTTAGGAGTGCGGAAGGCTGTTTTCTCTTGGTCTTCTGGGGCCAGGCTAATTTGATTATAACCAGACGATCCGTCCATAAATGAAAGGACTTCATGGCTAGTTGTTGCATCAATCATGAGCTCAGTAATTGGCAATGGAAAGTCATCTTTTGGGCATGCCAAGTTCAAATCCCGGAAGTCAACACACACTCTAAGCTGTCCGTTTGCCTTTCTTACTGGCACAATGTTAGAGAGCCAAGTGGGATACTTCACTTCTCTTATTTTTTTCGTCTCAAGGAGCTTATTAACTTCAGCCTCAATCAAGGGAACCAGCTCTGGTCGAAATCGACGCTGCATCTGCTTAACTGGCTTGGCTCCTTCTTTTATTGCTAAATGATGAACTGCCACCTTTGGATCTAATCCGGGCATTTCTTTGAATGACCATGCAAACACGTCTCTAAACTCTTGAAGAAGCTCAATGTAAACTTTTTCTTCATCGGCTGTTAACAAAGCACTTATATAGGTTGGCCGTGGATCGTTATCAACACCCAAATTAATCTCCTTCAATTGATCAACAGTAGATTTGACACCCTCTTCAAATTCTGGAGGAGCATCATCAGCATCTTCCTCTTCGGTTGAGGTCTCCTCTCGTATAGTGACATGATTCACCGTGGCAACTTGTTCCAAGAATTCTTGCCTTTGAAAACGTGGGTTGGACCTAACTTGTTCATTCTCTCCCACTTTAACAATGCTCCCCACTTCATAGCCATCTCTCCTCATCTCGACGATCTTGCTTTGTAGATCTCTTTCTGCACTTTGTAGATCTGTTTGCATGATGATGGAATGAACAACATCTGATGAGCCTACACTTTCACGATCATCTTCTTCACTTCGGGTGAAGATTATTGTTCGTTTTTTAGCTTTCAACATTGTACCACATGATATAGTCAGGAAATGTCGTCTTTTCATGCGAGATGGGATCCGACTATGTATCTTTGGGAAACTTGGGAACTTAGTGGTCCTTTTAGCCCCAGCTGGTTTGAGTCTCTCGAATACTGAGATTCTTTCTGTCTTTCTATCTTCCTCATGAGACTCCTCTTCTTCAGAGAGAATTTCATCTTCAGTGATGTAGTTTGTGTTTGCCCTCTTTATCGCAATGCGAACAGGTTTTTGCGGAACATATCCTATGCCTGTTCTAATACACTTGGAAGTACGGCCATTACTCTTCAATTTCTCTTGGGTGGTTCCACTAGGAATCTTATGAGACAGTTCATTTGCCGCACATTTTTCTTGAGGGTCATAACCAGCTTTCACAAGAAGTTTGTAAGCTTGTGGGCTATACGATTTGGAAACTGCCGCCTCAAATACATCTCCATGCTCAGTTTTAGCCGCTTGTGTTGGGCGAGTGAATCCTTTGAGTGGAGGGGGAGAGGGCCTCTCAGCGTCAACCTTAGTCAGGGGTAGTGTCAACCCTTCTACAGTTTTGATCAACTGTTTACTTTTATTAGAATGTGTGGATGAAACATCATCTGCATTCTCTTTTTCTTGTTTATCATCACCTTTATCTTGTGATGAAGTTCCTTCCTGCTTATCGGCCTTGATACTTTTCAGAAAATATCTGGCGTCTGCGAAGTATGATTCTGCTTCTGTAAATGGCTTTTCATCACCGAGTACCTTTTTTATGTTACCTCCATCGCAGTATTTGAAGCACTGATGCAGCGTAGAAGGAATCACTCCATTTTCATGCAACCATGGGCGCCCCAAGAGCATGTTGTATGATGTTTTAGCATCAATGACATGAAACAGAACTGTTGAGGCCATCTCATCTATTATCAAGTTCATGACTATCGTACCAAGTGTTCTCTGGCCCTCTTGATTGAACCCATGAATCGTTAATCGGCTACTGCCAAGTTCATCTGTTGAAATTCCTAATTTTTTCAACGTTATTAGAGGTAGGATATTGACCGCTGAACCTCCATCAATCAGTATTCGATTCACCCTTTGCTCTTGAGTGCAACCAGCTACGAACAAGGGTCGGTTGTGAGATTGTGAACCGAGCAGTAAGTCTTCCTCAGTGAAGGTAATCTTCATAGCATGGGCCTTGCTTTCAACTTTAGGCACAACAGCTTCGCCTGCCATATGGCATGAATAATTAATTCCACCATCTGCAGAAGTAGAGTTTGCAGTTGCATCTTCATCTAGAAAGATCTTCCCTTGCTCAACCAATCGCATAACTTTGTCTTTAAAGACAAAGCAATCTTTGATAGAATGTCCCACTAGTCTATGATACTTGCAGTATTTTGGATTGTCCGTTTGTCCCGCTTCTTCTGGTCGCTTCATTTCAGGAAGCTCGATAAGTTTATCTTTGAGTAGATCATCGAGTATGCCTGGGACATCTGAATCAAGGAATGGGTACTTCCTTTCTTGCATTTCTTTCAAGGTCAATCTTCTTTGCCCCCTTTCTTGAGACTCATTCTTCACTTTATCATCTTTTTCATTCTCATTCCTTCGGAACTTAACAGTTGATGCATTGGTTGCCATAGATCCTTTTTCGGAAGATTTATTGTAGGGTTTGCCCCCTTTCCTTGCCTCTTGCTTTTCTTTATACTTGTAGGATCCAGGAATCGGTGGTTCTACAACTCCACTTATCCCCATACTTAGCTCCATGTCGTGAGCTCTTGTGGCCAAGTCTTCAAAGGTTTTAGGCTTAATCCCTTGAAGTATGTAACGAAGGTTCCATTGCATTCCTGCTGTGCACATCTCAATGCCAGAAACTTCAGACAATCGATCTTTACAGTTTAGGCTCAAATTTCTCCATCGATTAATGTACTCAATTACTGGCTCTTCTTTTAACTGACGGGTGTTCGTCAACTCTATCATGCTAACTGTCCTCCTAGTACTATAGAAACGGTTAAGGAATTGATATTCCATCTGATCCCAACTGTCTATAGAGTCAGCCTCCAAGTCGGTGTACCATTCAAAAGCATTTCCCTTCAGAGAGCGAACGAATTGTCTCACCATATGATCTCCGTGAGTGCCAGCATCATTGCACGTTTCTATGAAATGTGCTATATGTTGCCTTGGATTACCTTTGCCATCAAACTGTTGGAACTTGGGGGGTTGATAGTTAGGTGGCATCCTCAAGTTGCCAACCCTCCTAGTATAAGGCTTAGCATAAGCGAATGAAGGTTTAGAGCTCTCTTCGAATTGGTCCTTCATTGTGCCAAGTATAATGCTTTTTAACTGGCTGATAGGAACCATTCCATCATGGGAGATGTTCAATTCTTCTTCAATCACCCTTTTCCCCATCGTCTGATGCTTCGCAGACTCATCTACTTCATTTTCAGCATCTTCTTCTTGCTTTTCGTTTGCACGGCTAGTTTCAGCACCAGCCATTTTCTCCATCAGTTTGAAAATCAAAGTACTTTGTTCTTGGTTCTGTTTGGCAAGTGCAGCAACGGATTCAGTTAAGCTTGCCAACTGTTCTTCGACAGACGAAGTGTTTATTGCCATTGTCGAGGCTATGGATGAATCAGACGATGAGCTTTCTTCAAGTATAGGGGTTGAGTTAGCTGAGTCGTTTTTTTCATCTTTATCATCATATGGTATCACTCCAGAGGTAACTCCAACTGAAGAATTTATCTCTGAAGAGGCTTCAGATCGTGCCATCTTTGACATGCTTCTAGTTGTTACATTAACGTCTTCCACTTGTAATTCTGAAGACTTGAAGACAGAAGCTGATCTGTTGACTTTGATTCTTAGCGAAACCATCTTACTTTGCTCGAAGAGGAGATGAGAGGTAGAAACGGTCCCACCGGGCGTGCCAAAATTTGTAACAACAAAATTTGTATTTATTAAATAATAAACACAAAAGGAATTACAACGAAAATCCGATGTGGATTAAACTTGAAAATTGAAGTAGACAGCTTCTATTTATCCTCTGATTCCTCTCTTGAGTTGACTTTCTTGACTTTATCAACTTTCTGAGTCGGATCTTTGGATAAAGCTTGTCCGAGCTCGGGTTCAGGGCTTGAAGCTTGAAAACGTTTATCCGGAGGCGTCGAGCCTTTGTTCGGATCGAACGTTGACTTGAAGATTTGCTGTGAAGAACGTCGTTCAATTTGGTAGAACACCGTTGACCCCACGATTTTTACTGGATGAAGAACGCCGGATCGGAGAGGTTTAGCACCTTGATCCTTGATCGGAGGCAGTTCTTGACTTGAAGTTACTTTGAAGCTGCTTGAAGACTGGCTTGAAGTCTTCGATTTGAAGCTTTGAAGATTTGAAGATCTGGAGCTTGAAGATTCGAAGATTTGAAGATCCTCGAAGGTCTTGAGCTTGAAGATTCGAAGATTTGAAGATCCTCGAGTGTTCTTGAGCTTGAAGATTCGAAGATTTGAAGATCTGGAGCTTGAAGATTCGAAGATTTGAAGATCCTCGAGTGTTCTTGATTTCTTCAAGAGCGTCTTGTCTTCGGGTGCTTGAATGTCTCTGGAATGAGGACTGAAGGTCCTTATTTATAGGTAGAGAAAATAACCACTTGAGAGATATTTTCTCCTTCAAAAGATATGTTGGGCTTCCTCCTTTAATTAAGCCTGCTGGACTGGATACGGGCCTATTTAATTTAAATAAGCCTGCTGGATTTGATTTGGGCCTATTTAATTTAATTAGGCTTTTGACTTGGGCCTATTTAATTTAATTAGGCCTGCTGGATTTAATTTGCTGGACTTGTTGACTTGAGTCGGACCCATTTGACTTGGATTGAGACAATTTAACTTGAATCGAACCCATTTGACTTGGATTTTGGCTCAAATAATTATATTAATTATCAATTATTTATTTATTTATTTTAGGAATTAATTTATTTATATTCCTTAATAAATAAATATTTAATTAATATTTAATATATTTTCCTTTGCATTTTTATTTATTAGGCAATAAAATTCAGGTGCCTACAATAAGTATAGAATTTTTCTCTGAATAATATGACCACACAAGGCGAACGAGAAAATATATAAAAATGCGCAAGAGAAGGGAAAGCAAGAAAATATATAAAAAGGCACAACCCCAGCAAGAGATGGAAAAGCAAGATCACAACACAAAAACAACAAAAGAATGCTGGCTGGAACTGAGATCCAAGCGGTGCAAATTAAGAACAACATAAATACTTACCGGAACGTTGGAAACGGAGACGGTGGAAGAACATCAATAAACACTGTGAATTTCCTAGTACTGTGGTGTGATGGGTGGGAGTCGGTGGGGTTGATTAGATGAAAAAGAGGGTGGGAATGAATGACACATTGTTGAAATATTTGATTGAAAGCGCCGCGTATAAATAATGAAAATCGAGTGAATGACACGTTTCTGGTCCTCTAGTGTGGTGGTGGGAGTCGGTGCTGGCTCTAGTGTGGTGGGTGAGCGCCACGTATAAATAATGAAAAGAAAATTAAGTGATGGACACGTTTTTGGTCCTCTATTGTGGTGGGTGGGAGTCAGTGGTGGAGTTGATTAAATGAAAAGGACGGTAGGGAGGATGATAGACACATTGCTGAAATATCAACGAGAAGCGCCACGTATAGGGGTGGGCGGTATGGCATACCGAAGATTTTTGGTCATACCATATACCGTACCGAAATTTTCGGTATTTAAAAAATCATATCGTTACCTTACCTAAACTTTCGGTATACCTTAGTTCGGTATACCAATATTTCGGTATAAGAAAATAGTATACCTTCTGCTTACCAATATTTCGGTATGCCATACCATACCTAAAATATCGGTATATATCATCCTATTACATAGTTTGCTATACCGTTATACATCTAAAATTCAATAAATCTTATAAAATCCATGTACTAGAAAAGTGAAAGATAGCTATAAAACATACTCTAATAAATAACAAATTCAAAAATATACGACAATCTACAAACGACCAAATTAAATAAGAGTAACTCTCATGAAAACCGAGTTTACAGGTAAGCCTTATTTTTTAATATTACTCTTTAATATATAAAAAATAACTTTTTGAAGAGTAATAATTTTTACACAATAGAGTAATAATTCGTATCTCTAAAAAGTAATTTTTCATGTACTTAAAGTAATCCATACATCGAGATTTACAAGAATTTGAAGAGTAATTTTTTAATTTAAAAAGTAACAATTCATGTGCTAAAGAGTAATTTTTTATATACTAAACAGTAACCGAGTTTACATAATTAATATATCTAAACCCGTTTTACAAAGTGTTTGTCATTAAATAAATAATACCTAAGAGATCTACACAAAAATATATTCATATACATAGAATTACTTAATTAAAAAATAAGTACTAATATCATGTAAATCAACGATCTTTATCAATAATTTATAATTATGAAGAAATATACAATGGGATTTTAGATTTAATCTTTAATAAAATAGTATATATATATAATTTAATTAAAAATTATAATACATAAATAATAATTATAATTGTATGCATCATCTAATATGGTAATATCGTATCATATAACTAAAAAAATTGAATATTTTACGGTATTTCGGTATATACCAAAATACCGCGGTATTGATTATTTATATACCTTTATCATACCAAAATTTTCAATACGGTATCATACCTTACCAAAAATTTCGGCATACCTAAAATTTCGGTAAAATCAGTATTTTTCGTTATGATAAGGGTGGTATACCAAAATTTCGATATATTTCCCCAGCCCTAGCCACGTATAAATCACGAAAATTTGCTGCTGCGAGTGAAAGAACACGTTGCTTAAAAATTAATTGAACACGTTGCTTATGAATTTGATGGAGAAGTCCTCTAACACGCCACGTATCGAGAACTAGCTGTAAACTGGCCAAAGTCAACTTATTCACTCAACTTATTCTCAAATTTATAAATAATTGTACTACTTAAAATATTAAAACAAATTGGGATTTAAGATTTTGGGTGAAGGAATACGTAGTTGAAGAATTGATTGAGAAGTTCCTGCGGTTGCTGAAAAATTGATTGAGAAATTCCTCAACACGCTATGTTTTGAAATATTTTTTTTATTGAAAATCAAAATATATTTAAATATATAAATTTAGCTTTATTAAATATTACGAACTATTTGTATTTAATAAAATATAATAATAATAATAATAATAATAATAATAATAATAATAATAATAATAATAATAATAATAATAATAATAATAAACAGCATGTGATACAGTGATAGTTCATGTAGATAGGATAGGAAAATGTCTAATGTGATGATTCATTGGTTTTTCATTCGGGCCCTATTGTGGTGGCCAATGTATATGAATTGGGCTGGGCTTTCTTAATAAGGTCCATTTGATGACTCAGTACATGGATGTCAGTCCACACGAGTGAACGGAGATTGTTGATGATTTTAAACCCAAAAAATGCCACGTCACTGCGGGTCCATACCCATAACTATAACCGACCCATAACAAATAACCCATCTTTCACATTCTTAATTCTTAAACCCGACAGGTGAAATGGAATTTGGGCAGCGCAAGCTAAATCAAAAGCAAAAATCTACACAATTGCAAGTCGAAGAAGAGGATTTGCAGTCTCATAAATCTTCTACATTATTCCATCCAATGTAAGTTGCCATCACATTAATATAATTCCGTTGCTATCACACTAAAAATAATTGTAGAATTAAGAAATCCCTCAACACGCCACATAAGTGAAGGATACGTTGCCACGTCACTACGGGTCCATACCCATCACACTAAAAATAATATAATTCCATCCTTAAGACAATATTTGATTTGGGTTTAATAACCAGATTTTAGATTTAATAAATTTCCTTAAATCTCCTCTATATACACTTACAAATTCTACTAACACTTACATACCCTCTACTATACATTATCTCTCTTCAATTAATATTTTTTCTTTCTTTCTCTCAATTACTTTTATCTCTTCTCTCACCTCAATTAATACTTAATTTGCATAAAGTTTAAACATACCCTACTTAAACTCAAAACAAACATAACAAACATAGAATAATAACTCTATTTACCGATTTATTAAATCACTTTAAACCCAAAACAAATACCACTTAAGTGAAGGATACATTGCTGAAAAATTGATTAAGAAGTCCTTCAACACCATATCCATCACACCAAAAATAATATAATTCCATCCTTATAAGTGAAGGATACATTCCTGAAGAATTGATTAAGAAATCCCTCAAACACGCCACATAAAAATAATCGAGAACCAACCTTAAATTGGCCACGCTCAAGCTATTCTCTCTTTATAAATAATTGTACCACTTAACATATTAAGAACAAATTGGAATTTAAGATCTTTATTCAAATATTTTAATACAACGCTAGGTGTAAGTCTTGCTCTTTCATCTTGTTCGTGTTACTGAAATTTCTATGGGGCACGCCTTTTTTCTTATTGCAAAGATCTTGGGATACAGAGACAACTTACGGTTAGGCATACACCGCAAAAAAAGGTGCTGCCTAAAGAAAAAACAAACTATTGAAAAAATGGCGAAGCATGTTGAAAGGGAAAGATATAAAACATGCTCAGCTGCCGATGAAGCATTGGCTTCAGCATCAGTCATGGTAGCGGAAGTATACCGTAAATACATACAATCAAGGGGTCAATCTTCCTACCAAGATTAACATTGTCGACTGCCCATTCGCTCACGCCATGCTACATCGAGATGTTTTATATTCAAGTCGTACATTATATACATATTTTATACTTCAAGTCCAAGGTATAGTGTGGCAATATCTGTACATATTTTATTTATTAGATGACGCAGTCCTCAGCAACAAGATAGCTAGACCTCCAACAGCCAAAGATAGAAGTAGAGGAATGCCCACAGATCCTATGTCTGATCTGTTACCTGCGTGATTCGTCCTTCCTTGTTGGGGCCTTTCTCCATAATATTCATGGAGGACACGGCTTAGATTGTCAACCTGATGCACGATTTGGCGTTGACCCCGAGCAATAAGTAAGACCTGTTTCAATGGTAACATTTAGCAATGAACAGCATTCATTAGTACATTACCTCCACAAAATAACCAGAAAATGACAATGCGCACACAATGCATACAAGATTGTGTATTAAAATTGTCTCAATGGCAACTGTTTCAGAGAATATATAAGAGCAAAAGAGTTGGAAAAAGGTATATTATATATATATATATATATATATATATATATATATATGCACACATATACATACATTGTTGATAAGGCCCTAACGGTGGGCTTCTTGTCTTATGTAATTTAGCTAAATTACACATGTAAGAATGAGATCAATCTAGTTTCAGTTCTTTTTAAGGAATCCACCATACTTCAACTAAATGAATGGTATGATACCCATTCCATATCCATTCTATTCCAATTCTAATTACATTCCTTATAAAAAAACCAAACACTCCCTATATCTATTAATCCCTGTTCCTGAAAAAATTTAGCTCAGAAATTGATCTCAGATTCACATTATAGGACTAATGAATTTGATAGAGATGCACACACTAGATAAATAAAATAAATAAAAGACACCAAAAGTAATCCCTCGAGAGGGCCACGGAGAATGGAATTCTCCGCCACAAGCCGTAAGGCTGCACTCCTTCAAAGAAGGCCACAGAGATGAACTCTGCCACAAACCAATTAAGGTTGCAAATAAATATTTCTTACTGATGACTTCCCTACAATAACACATGGTACTTAAATAGGCTGAATAGGCCGAAGGCTCACAATCATAACCCTAACCCTAATTACTAAAACAGCAGGAATATGAAATAGGAAATAAGGAAACTAAATAATCTAATTAAAGGAGATTATTGACTTGAGATAAAATACTAAAATAACTCTCTCAACTGCCTCCCCCTCCGAACAGCCTTGACCTCAAGGCTGCAATCAACCATATCCATCCGGTTCAACGTTGATTGGAAGGGAAAGTCGGGTCTCCTTCGCGAAGGGGTCGATGGACCCTAAGAGTTCCCCACCATCACCCGCCAAGAGAACAGGCAGAACGCTAATTCCCACGTGGCCACACAAGGGAGAGTCGTGAACCAAGAAAAATTGGTCTGCGGTTTCAAGCCTGCCCTTCGGGTCTAAACCATCAAAAGGAGGAAGTGCTGTCTTGGGTAGCTCGACCAATGGGGTTGGTGGAACCACAGGCAGCGGAAGGTTCATCCGTAGTAGCTTGATCGATGTGGGTGGCGGAACCAGAGCCGGTGTGGTGGCGACGGGCACGGCTGCAGGAAGGGACGACCCATGTTGCGTAGTGGGTTGGTTGCCCTCGGAAACAAACACCGTATCAATAGGGTTTGGTAGTGGCGGCAAAGGCGGCGATCCCATCAACCCGAACCACTCCAATTTCTTGAGGACGAGATCAAGTTTGTTCTCCATGTTGGAGAATTTTACACCTTGGGCAGTTAGGACAGTCGTAGCGTCTCTCAAAACCCTCGTAATGTTATTGCATCTCTCCATTACCACTGACTCGAATCCCTCTTTCCCAATGGTCATATTGATGAAGAGAGATGGCAGGTCTGACCAATTGATAGAGATGCACACACTTGATAAATAAAATAAATAAAAGACACCAAAAGTAATCCCTCGAGAGGGCCACGGCTCCGCCACAAGCCGTAAGGCTGCATTTCTTCAAGGAAGGCCACAGAGATGAACTCTGCCACAAACCAAATAAGGTTGAAAATAAATATTTCTTACTGATGACTTCCCTACGATAACACATGGTACTTAAATAGGCTGAATAGGCTGAAGGCCCACAATCATAACCCTAACCCTAATTACTAAAACAGCAGGAATATGAAATAGGAAATAAGGAAACTAAATAATCTAATTAAAGGAGATTATTGACTTGAGATAAAATACTAAAATAACTCTCTATCAGAATTGAAGTAATGTTCTCATGTTTCCCCTATTTCTTCCTGAACATAACTATACACCCAATTCCAGAACTCTCTAGTTTGTGTCTTTCCTCACACAATTAAAGGGTTTAATAAAAGCAAGAGAGCAAGGTTGAAGAATTACCTCCTCCATTAAAGCAGACTCCCTAGCCAATTGGGAAGACGAGGAGGAATTGGGAAGAAGTGAACCAGTCAACGCGCCATTGCCAGCACCAGAAGCATATAGCGAAGAAGGTGCTGTTGCATTACAGGCCTCAGTCTGCAATGCCAAATTCTGTTGGCTAGCGGATACTTTCCTACTAAATATTTTGGAGTTTAGTTCTTCAATTCGTGAAGTAAACTCATCCATTCGTTCATTTAATGTGGAAATTTGTTCAGATAACTGAGTAACAATGCCCTGAAACAATTTAATCAGTAAAGAAGTGAATAACATGAGTATCAAAGATACACAAGAATAATGTACCATAAAACAAGTGACAATGTCCAAGAGAAAGTAGGGTTTATTTTGATTTAATCAGTATCAGTAATACCATCATCACCACTACCATAACATCAATAATATTGTAATGGAAAGAATCAAAAAGATTATTACTGATCAGTATAACAATACAGTTTAGTCATGAAATACTTCATGAAACAGAAAACAGAAAACAAGAGTGATATAAATGCACAAGGAGCGAAATTACGCCAGATCATGAATTTTCATTTATTGCTTTAGTTTGTCAATGAGCTGTCCATAGAAGCCATTTAAAATTAATTTAATTAGATTTTTTTTTAATCCTGACATGCCTAGACAAAGCTATTAGGAGTAGTATGAACTAGGTGCAGCTGAGTTATTTAGGATATTTCATTAATTTTTCAATAAAATGAAAATCTAGTGCTGTATATTTTCGCTGATTTTAGCTGATCAATGGAGAAACCATCAATAGCCTACATTTTGTGACATGAGGTCATTTAAGTCCAATGGAGGCCACCCTCATCATTGATTCAACCATTCTCAAAGCTCCACTGGTCAAATTGCTGTTGAGAAACTCAATGGATGGAAAGATCTTTAAAAATTGTGACTAGGGCATTAAAGTTGCAATTGCATTAAGAGGCAAGATCAGATACCTTAGGCAAAACACAGAGCCAGAACAAATCGCCCCCAAGTAAATTCAATGATACCCAACATCGATTCCACTCAAAAGTGTGGAAGGAGATATAAGAAGGCATCAGCTCTTTACCTTGAACCGTGGTTTTGGATTAAGTTAGGGTTCCCTAGCTTATATGCCAAACTATTTTGTCAGACATACCGAATTCAGGAGGGCTGCGGGAAGGAAATACATGTGGTGGCCCAAAGGATGACTAAATGGGGGCCCAAGAAGGGTTGCCACCCAGAGGTGGGCCTTTGTTTTCCACCATGTTCTTTCCATGGACATCCAGTTCAAAGGCGGATGGATTAATATCCCACATCAATTATAAATCAGAAGTATGGAAGGGCATAAAAGTAAGGTCACCCTTTATCTTTATCCATGGTTTTGGGTTGTGTTAGGCCCTTTATCTTTATCCATGGTTTTGGGTTGTGTTAGGGCTCCCTAGCTTATATGCCTAACAGTCTGCCAACCAAAATTGTTCACAATGTACATTAGGCCGAAGAGAAAAATTTCCTACTAACCCTAAATACCACTTGTTACAATATGGCACATTGATTCCACACAATTTTGGAAGGTATATTAATGGCAGTCAACCCTTTACCTTTGACCACAGTTTTGGATTAAGGCTCCCTAGCTTATATTCCTATAAATTTGGTTGGACTTGCCAGATCCGGATGGGAGGCGAAAAGGGGCTACCAGGTGGGCCCAAGGTTGTCACCCGGGATGTGGGCCATAGTGTGGTACCACCAGAAGGTGGGCCTTGGCATGTGAGCTGCCACCTAGCATGTGCCAACTATGGATGTCCGGTTCAAAGGAGGATGGGTTGTTACGATGTCTGACATTAATTCCACAAGAGACTGTGGAAACGCATATATGTGGGGGTCAAGGACCTGGAGCAGAATGCTACTTCTAATGGATGCAAGTTTTCAGATCAAAGAAAGGTGTTCGTAAATGAAGTATACTCTTGATTGAAACTGGAATGCTGGATGGTCGGTAAATGAAGCCCACACACCCATGGAATGGATGCAATGAGGACACAAGATTTTGGAAAAACTGTTGACGATGAAAAATACCAGACTAACAAAAAAATTAACCCACTGTCTAGACAAGGCGTATTGCTTTTGGGTTAAGAGCTGTTTGTCAACAAATGCACTCACCAAAAGAAACTCACTTGGATGTTATGCTTAGGATTCTAAGATTTCTCAAAGGTTCTTCAAGCGAAGGTCTACTATAGCAAAAATGCAGATGAAAGGAGGTGGAAATATTCAACGATGCTAAGAAGGCAGGATCAATTGTCTGGGGATCAGGTCACCAGGAAACGCAAAACAATATGCTAGTAGTAGCGCAGCAGAAAAATTTAGGGCAGCAACAGAAGGAACGTGAAGGACCATGGCACACAGATGCAAAGAATTCTAAAGGAATTACAGGTCAGAAATAGATTTGCCTACCAAAGTATTCTGGGATAATAAGGCTATTGTTAATATCACACTTAATCCAGTTCAGCACAAAACTAAACATGTTGAAATGCATACACTTCATAAATGAAAAGGTTGTGTTAGAAATTAACTAAATATGTCACTACTGAGGAACAAATTGCAGATATTTTACCAAGAGTTTTTTGAGGATTTCATTAACATGATTAACATTTATGATTTAGCTAGAGGGGGAGTACAGAAATCTCTATAATCAAGGTTTCTATGTATAGCACAATCATTTAATTAAATTTGTTTAAATTTTAATATGTTTTGACTACGCTTTTCAGAAGTAAAAACAAAGTGAGCTGCTGTCTATTGTAGGAGATTTTCTTCCCTATGTCATTATAGACCACTGTTACATGTTTAGGTTATCTTACATTTGAGTTTATAGGAGAAATTACACGCTGTTTAAATGATTCACACTACGTGTCTTGGTTATAATGCTGGGCCACTTCAGTAAGCTCCTAATATAAATTACATCGAATTAGGTTTAGGCATCCACTATTTATTTTAGCTTCTCCAAACTGTAATTTCAAGCTTCTTCGGAAAACTGTAGGAACATTATCACATATAACATTAGAAAAAGATTATTTACATTTTCTAATACTATGCAGACAAGATTATAATGGAAACGAAAGATAGGTGATAGGGTGTACGTAGACAAGACTATAGAGCACACCCCCCCCCCCAAAAAAAAAATATAAGATCAGAATGTTGAAAACTGTAAAATTGACCAAAAAAGTAATAATGTCAATTGCCAGAAATAGATCCAGAGAATTCAAAGTTTATATATATTACATAAAAAACAAATGTTAAATCTAAACAAACCAATACAGAGATTAAGAAAATAGCAGTATCCACCTAAATAAGACTTGCCTGATTTGCAAGTGCAGCTGGTGAATCTGGGGTTCTCCCATCATACCTCCTATTATTAACAGAAAGCTTTGTCAACTTCATAAGATTTTTCTCACGCAGAGTTGCATACGACTGAGAAATCCCACTGTGAATAGTAAAATAGTTAAAGAGTTAAACGGATTATGAAGAAATTGCTAGGAGAATTGAAATTCAAATTAATGGCAGAAAACATATCAATACATTGGAAATGAGGCCAGAAAAGTTGAGATTAGATTCAAGCATAAAAAATGTTTATTCATATGCCAAAGCATACCGATTGAGGAACTTCATTCTCCTATCTGCAGAGGCTCGAGATAATGCTTCTTTAGGACTTGAAACCACTTCATCATCAATGCTGAGTTTAGTCTTTAAATCATCAGGCAGTGCCTATGAAATTAGAGATGAGATAATGAAGAATGAAAAATATCACATCTCAATCATTTTAAATGTATCGAACCATAACGTCATTTATGAGTTTCTCCAGTTGAATCTGTTCAATGTACGTATTTGGTATGTAGGAACCATCCAAGCCCAGATTTTTGCCAATATCTTTGACATATAAACGATCTTTTCCTTGCACCTATACAAAATTACCCAAATGAATAGCAATCCGATTATAGTTTTCTCAAAACACAAGTATCCAAACCAAGTCCTAGATAAAAAGTGACCAAAGTAAAATGGTATACTTAGTGTAGCCATAAATAGTTTTTTTTTTCATTGAGATTGATCTAATTCCATTCCAATTCCTTCCTGATACCTCCAAGGAAGATATTGAATAGGTTAGTGTAAGCTTATCCCTGCAGTTATGCTGTAAATATGTGTAAAGGAGCAAACAACATTAGCATCTAGAAAGATCGAAATGTAGCAACATTGGTTTCCTTATTCACTATTTCAATATCCTTGAGCAGTTTCAATGCTTTATAAAGAGAAATATTTCAAATGCATCAGTTCTAACAATTAGCAATAAAATTAAAAGTATTACATAGATCAGTGAGTCAACAGTAATAGTCTACCTATCCAAAATATTAGGCAATAATCATTGAAAACTAGTAAACTGATATAAATACCTGCACGTACTTGCGGTTAAGTTGCTCCAGCCAATCAGTTTTCACACAAATTTTATCAGTCAAAAAGACATGGCTGCTTCTTTTCAGGATGGAGGCAATTGTGTACCCTAGAGCCATCAGTCCACCAAGAAGACGCACACTGACTTCAAAGGAAATTCTTGGTGATATGATGAAAGGTAGATCAGTAACCCATTCCTGAAAGTAATTCAGGAAAGAATAGCTCAATATTCAAGAACTAATTATTTTCATACCATTTTAGACCTTTCCAAAAACAACCATTTAAATACAAGCAATAGTAAATCTCCTACAGAGTCCTCATAAAAAAATAAAATAAAATAAAATAAAAGGAAAAAAAAAAAAAGACTGTTGAAATTAAAGCATACTGCATATGTTATCGCCAACAAGACCTATATCTTTAACTCTAAGGTCATATTTTATTATACAAATAAATTGATCTAAAGATTTTGAATTGTCCATCTTATTACAACTTGAAGCTCCCATACCTCAAATAAGATATAGTAGACATCCATGATCCATCGGATGTACATTGCTACTCCATGAGTTCAAATTCTCATAAGGAACAGAAGATGGTGTATGCAAAGAATAACATTCATCATTTTCAAACACAACATAACCTATACTCTTTATAAGCCCTGAAAGATTCAATTAGAAGAAGAAAGAGAAATTGTGAATCTTAACATTTCTAATTTTCCAACAAAACACAAAATGAATTTTCCACAGGTAAGCACACAAATTTTCTTTTCAAGACAAGAGTAATTATAAGGATCTGTGTAAGGAAGAAGATAAAATGAAAGTTATGTAATTCAAACCAACCTCAAACATGAGATTGTACTTTCCATCCCGGTTCCTCATCCTCAAGTATGATTGGCATGCTTCAGGATCTTCGCCAGGCGGCAGAAGATATATATCATATGTTTCCTCTGTAGTGTCTGTATAACCTTCGGAAAGAACGGCCTTAATTTGATCTACAGTCACTGGCTTGGTTGACTTAATGGAAAAAGAAATATAAGATCTGTCAAAAAGTCTTACACATCCAACACCATAACACCCATAATATTACACAACACATATATATGTAATATTGATAATTAATATTAGTTCTTTAATAATATGTTTGTTATATATTTTGATGTCATATATTTCATCAATAAACTTTACATATCAGTAAATTCTCCACTCCAATGCATATTATGTGTGCAGTATGGCAGTGGAAAGGATATGATAATAGGCCTTAATATAAAGAGGATATGATATGTCAATAAAGCATTATAAACGGACGACTCATTTAAGCATGATGATGCATTGATGGATAATATTGGTATTTAGTCTTGACAATAATATCTCATTATGTTGTGATTTGCTTGACAAAGCTAACTTAATGAAATTAGATGATACATAATTTGAGGATTTCCTAATAAAAATTTATATTTCATTTAAGTTATTCTTCACTTAGTTCATAGGGATATAATTTTACTCCATAAGGTTGGAAAATGAATTTAATTTCAATAGGATATGAATTTTTAAATATTTATGATTCATTATGCTTCTGTTACAGTAAAATCCTAAGGTAAATTTTGCTAATTTAAGCATTGTTCATGTCCCAACAAGTTTAAAATTTGCTTTAAGCATATGAAATTTTCAAATGTGAGAAACACTTTTCATATTTAAACTGTGCCTAGAAACAGAACACTCACCTTTAATATGTATGTGGGGTTTTGAAATCCAGAGAATGGGTTAAACTTGTTAACAATCTTTATATGTGCTGTTTGCAGATCTGGTTCAATAAAAGCTTTGTACATTGGATATACCTGTATGCAGGATGCTATAAAATTGCTATAATTCATCTCTAAAAAACAGATTCAGGAAAATCTAACATATATTATCAATCTGTCAAAAAAAAACATATATTATCAAAAGATATAACCGAGGAAAAAGATTTACCGTTTCAGATATCTGGTGAATTATCTCTTCAGGTTCCTGTCCTGCACGTTGAATATCTCTCAGAACACGTTTTACAAGATCAAAGTGCACTCCACCAGTAACAGAGACACGGAGGTCTAGTAAAGGCCGTAACTTTTCGCTCAAGGCATATATTCCTTCAATAATAACAATTCGAGAGCTGGGAACTTCCAAATTCCTGCAAGAAAATTCATAATGCTAACTTGTTCTAAGTTGCAATCAACTACATGAATTCAAGATGCATAAATTTGAAACAATTTAACTACAGTAGAAAGTGTTAGGGATCACATTTATTTAAGAAGACAAGGAGGCAAGAAGGCCAGCAATCTATAAGTGGTCAAATAAATATTAAATAGAGTATTTACTGGCTATGTGGCTGTCAAACTTCTCTAGGCCAGAAGTTTATAAATTCATTCTAGTAAATGATAGGAGGTATCAAATTAAACTTTAGAATTGTTTTCGGCTTATGCTTGGACAGATGATTCATTTAGAATCTTTCTGAGAACCTTTGTGTTCATTTTATCTATCTTCGGTTGTTGCTTGGGCAGGAGATTCTTCTTGAATCTTTCTGAGAACCTATGTGTTCATTTTATCTTCTATCCTATATTTATCTTTGTTTTTCTATCAATACCTTTGTCTCTATAAGAAAGAGCACATATATCTAAAGTTAAGATGAACAAAAAAGGGAATATGAGATTCTTAGAAGTGCAAATGTTTAGCATATAACCAAATTCAGCTGGAATGTTCATCTATAGCATACTAATTATCATATCCTATCAGTATTCCATCTACAAGAAATAGGGAGAATGGAAAGGAAGAAAAGCATCACCTCATATGTGAAACAGCTTAAAAGTAATTCAGAATCAGTATACATATTACAGAAGAAGTTGATCGGAACAATTAGTTAGCTATTTAGTTAATGCGATAAGTTGATTTGAAGTTGTCATAAAAACTTTTTTCACTAAAACCCTCTTTTCTTGAAATAAGTCAGTGGTTGGGTTTCTTGCTTGACAAGTTAAACATTTGTGATTCTTATAAATACTGCAATTTTCTGGCTAGTCTAGAGAGTAAAGAAATTGTGTACTTATGTAATAGTCTCTAGCATGAAACATTTATAATTTTCAGTAATGCAATTTGAAACAGTTAAAGATTGCAGCTCTGAAATTTGAAATGATGATGCTATAGACATACTACGAGTGTTTAGTTTGTGTGGCCAAGAGTAAATTGTTTTTAATAAGGGAAGAGCCATCCTAATAAAAACAATAAAATACAACTAAAGGTCATAAATTCACTTTCTTAGAATGTCCAAAACAGTATATTGAAAATCTTTAAGACTAAACACCTACCAAGCAGCCCTAAACAATTGTATTCCACATCTCTAAAGAACCAACTCTAACTTAACATATTATGTTGTTTTACTGTAATCACAAGGAATAAATCCAACACAAAGATGGAACAAAGACACCATAGGGCTTTACCTTTTCAACAGATAAAGAAACAATATTGAATTAAAACAGATCAGGTAACTGAAAACGGCAAAATCAGTACTCCCCCATCCCACGTTAATGTCGAAGTTTGCTTTTTGCACGGAGATTAAGAGAGATATTATTTTAATGTGTAGTGAGGTGAAAGAAATAATATGTAATGTAAAGTGGTTAGTTGCATTAGTGTTGTGTGTGGGCCCTATTTGGAATAATTAATTGTTTTGTGAGGGCCCAACATGACAAAAAAGGAAATGTAAACCTTAACTTGGGACAACCCAAAATGGAAAATATAAACCTTAACGTGGGACGGAGGGAGTATAGTTTAACTCCCTCAAAAAGCTGACTGCTAAAGGAGAAAAGATGAAAATAAGTTCTGACTGCTAAAGGAGGAAAGATGAAAATAAGTTCTACTAATAAACACCTGTAGAAATCTTTTATTAAAAGGACTGGAAGTTCTTGAAGACTCAAGAATTGGGACAGTTAGTGCTACAAGTTATAAATTCAAAATGAGCATATACTGATTCTGGGATAAGTTGGGAAATTTGAACATCCGAGTGCCCATGATATCCACCATTAATATTTCATGACCATTTCTTCAACATTGTAAAGCTAGAATATGTTCCGAATATTCTACATATTCTTGAGCATGATATGTAGAATACAAGATATTGTTCCAGCGTCGAAAAGACATTCCTTGTTATTATGTGAGGAGATGTCCACTTCATGATAACAGATATGAATAAATTAATTACCCAGGAGTGAGAGAATTCTAAGATGTTAAACAAGGATACTGCTAACCTGAATTCCATGAGCATTAATAAAAACTTTTAAAATATTATTTAGTATTTTAGAAAATTTTAAATGATAACCATGAAAGATAAAGTTGTGAGATTTAAATGTAAATTACAGCAGAAATTATGGATGCTAAGCACTCTTGGATTTGAAAAAAAAGATGTGTTCATTATAAACTATCTACAGGATGGCACAAAATGACTAGATGAAATGGATAAATTTTTGACACAAAATATATGTCCTCAAATCACAACTATCCTAAGACTTTACTCCATGCTAAGAGTAAGAGGACCACTGGAAGCGATATCTGATTTCAAAAGGAATAACATTGTCTTAGTTAACACTTAGGAGTGTTATTAGCTTCCAATTATAAGTTATAATATAATTGACAGCAAGTCAAATTTAAATTATATTACATTTACACGATTTCATTCGGTAGGATTCCACCTGAAACATTATCATCAATAGTTTAGGTACCGTATCACTAATAATAAAGACCATGGGACAGTGTCAAGCATAGCTCTTTTTGCAATTGCACATTTTGTAACTGTTCTACTTCAAAAGAAAAATAAAAGAAATCGGGCTACTTGGACACTAAGTTCTTTAGCTGTCAAAAAGTTTACATAATACATAGAGGAATTCTCCGTCATACTGCACCTTGTAGCTTGCACTCAATTATTTCCTAGTTAATTGTCTAGTTGCTAAAACAACAGATGAACAGGTTCCTATGTTTAAGGGCTCTCTATCTTGGATGATAGGCATTGTAATGATATCCAACATCAGTTCCATACGAAATAAGAGCATATAAGTGGGATCAAGATCAACCCTTTTATCTTTTAATCTAGGGCTCCTTAGCTTATATGCCAAACAATTTGGACCGAACTGCAAGAAGGGGCTACCCGATGATGGGTACAAGGGTTGCAACACAGATGTGGGACCGAGGGGGTTGCTACCCAAAGTTTTTGGGCATTGGGGTTTGGGTTGCTACCCGAAGTTTTTGGGCCTTGGGGTTTGGGTTGCCACCCGGAGGGCAGACATCCAGTTCAAAGGGGATGGATTGTTACGATATCTCACATTAGTTTCACACATCAGTGTGGAGGGGAACATAAGTAGGAGTCAACCCTTCACCTTAAGCCAGGGTTTTGGGTTAAGTTAGGGCTCTTAGCTTATATACCTAACAATTTTGTTCGTCTTGCCGGATGAGGGCCTTGGTACGTGTGTTTCCACTTAGAGTGATCCGTCCAAGGATGTCTGGTTTGAAGGGGGATGTATTGTTATAATATCCCACATCACTTGCATGAAAAAGTAAGGGCATATAAGTGGGGGTCACCCATTTACCTTTGACCATGGTTTTGGATTAAGTTAGGGCTTCTAACTTATATGCCTAACAGGAATGGGGATGACAGAATAAGTATGGGAAAGGCTAATTAGCAAAAGTCAAATGCAAAGGCTAAGCACTGGGAGTATAATAATTAATAAATGTTCTTAATATTTTAAAAAGATGCTTATTGAGTAGAGCACTAGAGCCTTCCAAAATTATAGTAGTAGTATCATTAATATAACAATTTAACACTTTACAAGGTCAAGCATGTATCATTTGATTCTATATGAGCTGTTATAGAAACATTGGGATAAGAATAGTATTTGTGGTTGAATAGGAAGATGATCTTCATAAATTTCAAATATTTTTCAGATAAGCAAATTCTAAATACATAGATGATCTTCAGAGCTCTTAAGTATATTCAAGTCCAACTAGGTGTTTAAGTGTCTCAGTATTCAGTAATACAATATGCAATGAAAGATGTAGTATATACCCTGAGAGCAACTTAAGCCATCATCTGTCATAATAAATATAAAAATTCTAAGATTATTTCTGATTACTATACGTAAAAAGAAACAATTGACATTAATAAACAATAAAATCGTGACTTCAAATCTAGCAACAAAGTAGGTAAATACTTAACCTGTACCCCACGCGAGAGCTAGATTTAAAATCATATATGGGAATTAGGACAGATCTTCCTGATTTCAGACCATGGATATTCTCAAGTAGAGTGTCATAGTCTGTCAAGCGCGGATCTGTTCAAAAGACATGAAGCACTATAACTATTACGAGGACATTGATGTTGGGAAATCTAACAATAATTGAAGCTCAATACTTGAAATAGTTAAAGCAAAGCAACCTGTAGTCAAAAATAAATAAGTAAATAACATGTTATTCATACCTCAATTACTAATTTTCATATTATTCAACATACGAAAAAAATACACAATCCACTTCAAATGTGTCGTGCTACCATGTCAAATGCAGAAAACATTTAAACCGGATTGGAAAAAAATACACAATCCCCTTCAAATGTGTCGTGCTACCATGTCAAATGCAGAAAACAGTTAAACCGGATTTTAGATTCACGCACAATTGTGAACAATTTTGATTAAGAGATAGGCTAGAGAGACAAAGCCAAAAAGTATATGAAGGTAAATGATTTAACTTTAGAGTTAACAATCTGATTATGTGTAAAGGATTGTTACAATATATTTCAAAAGAAGGAGTACATTTGTCCAGGCATGAAAATATAATGTGCTAAAATTAAAAGACACTTATAAGTATACAGGCTGTATGCAGGACGAAAAACCTTATATATCAGATAGGCACGAACAAACAGGACCTCAAATCAATCAAACAATGAGTAATAATGCCTCTTCATACAAAGAAGTAACACCATTATAGATAAACTTTAACCTTTTGTCAATATTATTTTTCATATGTTGCACATGCACGATACGATACCACAATGATAAACAAGCAGAGAGCTGCAAACAAAGGTTCACTGACTTCCTTGGAACGAATTCCTAAAATAATAGGACACAAATTTCATTATGTTCATTATTATAGTTCGAGGAACACAATCGTTCGCACTAATCCAAAAAGTTCAAGATTCTACCCTCGTCAGATTTTCTGGGGTATGGCATGGAGAACAACACAATAACATGCTTAGTAAGTTAATGCTTATGTATCAAAAACCCATAATAATAATAATAATAATAATAATAATAATAATAATAATAATAATAATAATAATAATAATAATAATAATAATAATAATAATAATAATAATAATAATAATAATAATAATAATAATAATAATAATAATAATAATAATAATAATAATAATAATAATAATAATAATAATAATAATAATAATAATAATAATAATAATAATAATAATAATAATAATAATAATAATAATAATAATAATAATAATAATAATAATAATAATAATAATAATAATAATAATAATAATAATAATAATAATAATAATAATAATAATAATAATAATAATAATAATAATAATAATAATAATAATAATAATAATAATAATAATAATAATAATAATAATAATAATAATAATAATAATAATAATAATAATAATAATAATAATAATAATAATAATAATAATAATAATAATAATAATAATAATAATAATAATAATAATAATAATAATAATAATAATAATAATAATAATAATAATAATAATAATAATAATAATAATAATAATAATAATAATAATAATAATAATAATAATAATAATAATAATAATAATAATAATAATAATAATAATAATAATAATAATAATAATAATAATAATAATAATAATAATAATAATAATAATAATAATAATAATAATAATAATAATAATAATAATAATAATAATAATAATAATAATAATAATAATAATAATAATAATAATAATAATAATAATAATAATAATAATAATAATAATAATAATAATAATAATAATAATAATAATAATAATAATAATAATAATAATAATAATAATAATAATAATAATAATAATAATAATAATAATAATAATAATAATAATAATAATAATAATAATAATAATAATAATAATAATAATAATAATAATAATAATAATAATAATAATAATAATAATAATAATAATAATAATAATAATAATAATAATAATAATAATAATAATAATAATAATAATAATAATAATAATAATAATAATAATAATAATAATAATAATAATAATAATAATAATAATAATAATAATAATAATAATAATAATAATAATAATAATAATAATAATAATAATAATAATAATAATAATAATAATAATAATAATAATAATAATAATAATAATAATAATAATAATAATAATAATAATAATAATAATAATAATAATAATAATAATAATAATAATAATAATAATAATAATAATAATAATAATAATAATAATAATAATAATAATAATAATAATAATAATAATAATAATAATAATAATAATAATAATAATAATAATAATAATAATAATAATAATAATAATAATAATAATAATAATAATAATAATAATAATAATAATAATAATAATAATAATAATAATAATAATAATAATAATAATAATAATAATAATAATAATAATAATAATAATAATAATAATAATAATAATAATAATAATAATAATAAGTAAAAACATATCAATATACCATCAAAATTGCCATCGATAATTCGAGATGCATCATTGTAATTATCCATATTTATAACAGCAATGCTGGGCATAAAGTTGAGGATCTTCTCAGTAAACACTGTCTTTCCTGCCCCAGAGGGACCTGCCACGCCCACCAATAACATCCCTTCGTTCTTCTGAGCTAACAACTGGCATGCACGAACAACCACAAAGAAACCTTTCTCAAATGACAAAGGATCTTGAATTGGAGCAATCTCAAAACGATCATTTTCCTTTCTTTTCACTAATTGAACTTGATCTCTTAACAGACCAGATCTTCGTCTCGGTGAATCAGCATTAGAAATTGTATCCTGCGCCATTCGCGGAATTTCTGAACACACAAAAATGGATTGTAACAAACATTCAATTTTTAAATTTCAGATTGGAGTGAATAGCAATACACAGAAATCTCAGTACGAAACCTACTTACCACAAAATCTTAATTTGTCAACCTCTGTTCCATTAGAATTACAAAAAATAAACAAATTGGGGAACGAGATACATGCTCCAAGAGAGGATTACGAGAACAAGGAGAGCCCGTTTACTTCCAGAATAAGGTGTGGACTGGATACGAAAAAACTTTGACGGCTGTTTACTTTTGGGTTAGTTAACGAGTTATTATTATCCTTACTAAGCCACCCTTCAACAAATTACTCTTTGATCCAAAAAAAAAACTTTTCATACCTCCTTAATTTGTAGTACTTTTTAGAGGACTTGTGACCCTCCCACATTAGAGAGTATTAAACCCACCCTTATGTGAGACCTTCATGTAAGAGGGTCATGGGTGATCACAGATCATCCAAGAATTATCTTACTTTTTATTACCTAAAAAATATACAATGTCCACAAAAATCAATAAATAAAATTGATAAAAAAGAATAATTTTTCTTAAACAATCTTGAATAGTAAATGTGAAGCGTGTTATGGGATGGATATTTATTTTATCGAAAAATATCAATTTCAAGAGTAATAATAATTTGATAAAATCAATTTTAATCCTATAACTTTTTATTTTTAAATTTTAGCCAATTAATAATAAATTTGTTGTAAAGAAATTGACAAGAATTGGATATTAAAGAAGAATAAACAATATAATCAGAGAAGACCATCAGAAAAAAGATAGGAAAAATATTTCATTTCTACTTCATATCTACATTTTCACAAACTAACTGTCCCATTCTTTACATAGAGGAGAGGAGCTAGCATCCTTAATCTCGTAGAGAGCTCTCCAAAATAATGTGTAATTTTTTAGCGCAAACCTTGTAGAAATTGAAGGATTGAAATCATAGAAGAAGAAAGATATTCATCGTAGCCGTTAGAAGGTAGAAGAAGAGAGAAAACTGATTAAAGGAAATCGTATTTTCATTATTCAAAATCCTAAAATGAGAAGTCCTAAAATGAGAAGTTACAGAGAGTGTGGTATATATGCCTAAGTATTGAAAAAGATAGCCCTATGAAAATATGCCAAGTGGCAATACAATTGAAAAATATATTTTAAATGATCATGTGCTAGGCACATGTCTACACCCCTCCTCGACATCGAACTTGGACAACAATGAGTAAAAAAACCATGAGCAACAGGTCACAGAGCCACACCAATCCAACAAACCATTAGCATAGCAGCAAACAACTAACTTTAGCCCAACATGGATATACCACCTCTATCATCAATGATCAACAAAACTGGACTTCGCTATATAGAAATCAGAAGCAACAGTCATCCCAACAGCAAAGGAGAGTAGCAAACGAAAAGCAAGGCAGGTATTCCATCAGCAAATCTGCAAGAAACCAAACCATCCCTGGAGCGGAAGGAGAAAGGAAAAATATATCGATTGATAGCAATCGCCAGAGAAACACTTCTCACAGGAGTAGAAGAGGTAACCGTCGTTGCCGAAGCAGAAGGAGAAGCAATAACCGCCATTGTAGTCCACAGAATCGCCATGCGGATCCCATGAATTGCAATAAGAGAATCCCCAAATTCAAGGGAAACCCGTAGCAATACAATTGGAAATTTCAGAAAGAATCCCCAAAATCAAGGGATTTACGGTAGAAAATATCAAAAGCGATAGAAATTCCCAAAATCAAGGGATTCACGTAAGAAAGGATCGAAACTGGTAACTGCTACCATATAGAAATTGAAGGATTGAAATTATAGAAGAAGAAAGATATTCATCGTAGCCGTTAGAAGGTAGAAGAAGAGAGAAAACTGATTAAAGGAAATCGTATTTTCATTATTCAAAATCCTAAAATGAGAAGTTACAGAGTGGTATATATGTCTAAGTATTGAGAAAGATAGACCTACAAGTGGCAATATAATTAGAAAATATCTTGATCATGTGCTACATGTCTACAAACCTAAATATTTTTCTTTAAAATCAAAAGCCAGCACCATTGCAAGTCGGGAAGATTTATGAGACGAAATCTTGCAAAAGAAGGGTATAGTTATAATATTCTGGAGCAGATTTCACCAAATAAGTTTAGAATTGAAGATGTTGAGATTAAAACTCCGTTGGAAAAGAACAAAAACAATATCCCAAATCAAATTCACACTGAACATCAAATAATAATACACAAGCAATTCCAAATTCATATTCATTCTTTCCTCTCCTACAACAACACCAAGTCTACTGGATTATTGGTAAGAGAGAGAAAGTGCAATTTATAAGGATGGAATTATATATATTAGTGTGATGGCAACTTACATTGGATGGAATAATGTAGAAGATTTATGAAGACTGCAAATCTTCCTCTTCGACCCGCAGTGACGTGGCAATTTTCTGGGTTTAAAATCGTCAACAATCTCCGTTCAATATACTCGTGTGGACCGACATCCATGTACTGTCTTCAAATGGGCCTCGTTAAGAAAGCCCAGCCCAATTCATATGCATTGGCCCACCCAATAGGGCCCGAATGAAAAATTCAAGCCTACATTAACCATCACATTTTCCTATCCAATCTACATGAACTATCACTATATCATATACTCTTTATTATACCCCTCTTTGCCATAGAAATTGACATATTTTTAGTTTGTCCTACTAAAGTTGACACATTTCTTTTTTAATACATGGGACCCACACAAAATAATTAATATATTCTCATGGACCCCACATATCAACTCTAATACAACTACCCACTACACATTAAATATTATTTCCCTCACTTCACTTTACTTCACTTTACATTAAATTATTATACTCCTTAATCTCCGTGCCCAAAAAAAAATATATCAACTTCTCCGGAGGAGTATATATATATACTCCATATAATATATATATATATATATATATATATATATATATATATATATATATATATATATATATATATATATATACTTTTTTATTAAATACAAATAGTTTGTAATATTGGAGAAACTCTCTTGTGAGACGGGTTTTTTGTGAGGCGGGTTGACCCATTACTAAAGTATACTTATTATATAGGTAAAATATGTTTATTTATGGTTAAAGTATGTCAATAATGAATCATATTATAACACCATAAAATCATACTTTAATTCATCATTTATCATATTTTAGAAAAACATATTTTAACAATCATTAAACATATTTTATCTATATAATAGGCATACTTTAACACGTCTTACAAATTGTCTCACATATATAATGTCTCACAACAGAATTTGTCGTAATATTGAATTAAGTTAAATTTATAAAATATTTAAATATATTTTGATTTTCAATAAAAAAATATTTCAAAACGTAGGTGTTGAAGGACATCTCAATTAATTTTTCGTCCAAAATCTTAAATCCCAATTTTTGTTTTATATTTTAAGTGGTACAATTATTTATAAATTGAGAATGTTGAGTGTGTCTAGTTTACACTGGTTCTCGGCGTGTTGAGGGACAATAAGCAGTCATTTATACGTGGCACCCCTCAATAAATATTTCTGCAACGTGTCTTTCATTCTCCCTACCCTCTTTTTCATCTAATCAACTCCACCACCACCGACTCCCACACACCACACTAGAGGACAAAGAAATTCACATCTACAAAGAAATTCACATCTCAGTTCTTTCCACTGCTCTCCACTGTTTAGGTTCTCATCTAATCAACTCCCCATCTCCGTTTCCACCATTGCTTGGTTCTTAATGTTCCGCTCATTCACATCTAAGTTCCTCGACATGTTTCCACTATTCTCCACTGGTTGGTTCTCATCTAATCAACTCCACCACCGACTACCACTCACCACATCAGAGGACCAGGAAATTCACATCTCAGTGATTACTAGTGTTCTACCATCCGTTTCTACCACTCTCCACTGCTTGGTTCTCAACCTTTCCACTACTCTCCACTGCTTGATTATCAATTTTTCGGTCAGCATTTTTATAAGTTGTTCTTGTGTTGCTATCTTGCTTTCCCTTCTCTTGCTTGGGTTGTGCCTTTTTATATTTATACTTTGGTGTTGTGATCTTGCTTTCATGCTTTCCCTTCTCTTGTTTGGACGGTGCTTATTTATATTTTCTCGTTAGCCTTACTTATTCTGTTAGACGGGATCTTACTATATACTAGTTTATAATTGCTATAGAAAAATTGAGTTTTGTGAAGGCGATGGTTGTTATCGCAAAAGTCTCTTATTCCGTCACATAGGCAGAGTCAATCGTCGGTTTCCTTGGTTTGGCCGCTGTTTGACTACTTTTAAATATTAAAACAAACAAACCAAAAGTAATTTTGGGATTTAAGCTTCTTTTTTTTTTTCAATTTTTTGAATACATAATTAAAACTTCTCTCACTAATTCACAAAATTTCAAACAAAATTTCCAAAAAAGTTTCTAACATGAAATTTTGGGTAATTTTTGGGTGACTCGTGGTGACCCACATGTGGGCCTCACCCCCTCATGGAAGAGGGTCATTGGTGACCACGGGTCACCAAGTAGGCCTCTTAAATTTTTCATATTTTCAATAGTATTCAACAATGAATTCGATAATATTATGTATTCTACACAATAATTCAGAAAATTCTTTTTATTATATTTAAATATTTTATAAATATGTTAATTAATTTAGCTTAATTAAATATTACAAACATTTTTTTTAATAAAAAAAAGGTGTATATTAAATAGATATGTGGCGTGATGAGGGACTTCTCAATTAATTCTTCAGCAACGTGTTCCTTCACCAGCGATCGGAGGAACGTGTCCTGGGTTCACGATCAGTCAGCAACGTGTCCTTCACTGGATTCCTGATCATTTATACGTGGCGCTTCTCAATCAATATTTCAGTAACGTGTCTTTCATTTTCACTACTCTTCTCTTTTTCATCTACCACATACTCCCACCACCACACCAGAGGACTAGGAAATTCAAAATATAACATTGACTCTTTATTTTATTTTTATTGAGGGAGAGTGATGGAGAGTTCTAGGCACCCTAATATTTCCAATATCTATATTACTCGACTATTTATCTTTTATTTTATTTGTAATCAGATAGAGTGAGAGAGTTCAATGGACGGTTTCTATATTTTATTTGTAATTAGAAAGAGTAGAGGAGAGTTGAACCAGGAGTGACTGAGCTGAGAATTGACGCCCTAGGAGATTTGAGTTTAGGATTGTGCTTGATGAACATATCTTTCCGCTCCAAATATACTCGTACATTCTGCCGACCTATATTTAAATGTAATTATTTTAGACATAATTTGATTGTGGTTTCTGATATTGAGGGTTTGTTTGTTATAAATTTTCGAATAATTAAAAAAAATGTTAATTTTATTCATATGATCATTTTACCGTTTCCTCGATTGATTTTTTATTTAAATTGTATTCATATGCACATTTTTTTCGTTTTGCTCAATTTTTTTTTTAATTGTTATAGGTATACATAAATGCATATATTTATATTTTTTTTAAGATTTTTATGTTTAAAATTATGGATTATTTTATTAAGAGAGACTACGGTACAATCGGTTGTATCAATTGAATTGTTACAACTTTGGTCCGCACCCTTCTTAATTAATTTCTGCTCCTTCATTAATGTTGTTTTTTATTTTATTTTTAAATTTATTTTATTTAAATGACTATTATACCCTAAATACTATGAATAAATTAAATCCTAAACCACAAGGGTAAAATTACAATTATACTCTAAATCAGAAACTATAGGAATAAATTATACCCTAAACCACATGGGTAAAATTACAATTATACCCTAAACCACAAGAGTAAAATTACAATTATACCCTAAACCCTAGGGATAAATTATACCCTAAATCGCAAGGGTAAAATTACAATTATACCTTAAACTGTAGGGATAAATTATACCCTAAACCACAAGGCTAAAATTAAATAAATAATAAAAAAACAGTAACAACAACAGCAACCGTTAAAAAAAAAAAAGAGAAAAACACGTACTGAAGGTGAAGGAAGGAGGTTGGGGGTTGTACCAATTGAAAATTGTAAGTCTTTGTCTTTTATTAATTACATATTTTATGTACTCCTTCGTTCGCTTGAAAGTTTCTTTTTTTTTAATTTTGGGCTCCACCTCAAAGAATCTATTTTTTTTTACACACATGGACCCATAGACATCCACTAATACAACTAAAATATGACTCACACCCCCACTAAACAACTACCTATTACACATTATATAATAGTTCTCCTTAATCCACGTGAAAAAACAAAACACCATCATTTAATCGGACGAAGGTTAGTATATTTTATAAATTTTTAATATTTATAAGGGAGAATTTATAAAATACTCATTTATTTAACTTAAATATCATTACGAACAACAATCAACTTATCTATCAAATATATTTAATTTACATTTTTTTGGAATTTGATATCTCCATTATTCAACTTATAATATTCAATGTGTCCTATGGGTGAGTGTGTAGGGGTATGTGTCGATACATATGTTGGTTCCGATGTCAGTACATATTGAATGTCGATTTCAATGTCGGTACGTGTAGGGGTATGTGTTGGTTCCGATGTCGGTACATATCAAATGTACGTATGTACGTAGGTGTGTGTTAGTTCGATATCAATACATATCCGATGTCAATTTTGATATCGGTACGAATGTCGATTTTCGTGTTGATTATCATATCGGTAAGGCAATCGGTGGGATGATGGTGAGAATGGTGTTTTAACATAAGCTTTTAATGGAACAGAGAGTAGAGGTGTGCAAATTTTGATTAAAACCGAAAAAACCGATCAAACCGAACCGAAATACTAATTTGGTTTGATTTTTTAAAATACGGTTCGGTTTTCGATTTTGGAAATGTAGTTTATAAAATTTCGGTTCGGTTTTCGATTTCAAATTTTGAAACTTCGGTTAACCGAAAACTGAACTGAAATTTTAATTTATTATTATATATATATATATATATATATATATATATATATATATATATATATATATATATATATATATCAATTACTAACAATTAATTTTCTTTTTTTATATCTTAAATATAGTTTCCTATTATTTAATTTTTTATATCAAAATTTACTTAAAATTTAAAATAATTTCATTTATTCTTACATGTTTTCTTTAGATCATATAGACTTTTATTATAAAAAATAAAATTAAATATACATATAATTCTAATCTTCACCTACAGGTGCGGTAGTTCCATATTAGTATATGAGTTGTCCAAACAACCAACCAACCAAGTATCAATAATGAAAATTGATATGCCTCCAGCAAACATGATTCCACCTACCATTTCCAACCAAAAAAATCATGTGGTTAATCTCGTGGAGATCGAGAAAGAAGAAGAAGAGTATGTCATGATACTCGAGAGGGAGGATTTACAGCTAGAGATTCAACGAAAGGGGAAGAGCGTCATGATACTTAAGCAAAAGAATTACGTGGAGGTGCAAAAGAAAGAGAAGTGTGTCATTATACTTGAGAAGAAGAAGGTTTGTATGGTGTTATATTATGAAACACGAGATAAAAGAATGTTATATGTTTAGTCTTTTCATTTCATGAGTTATTGTTAGAAGAAAGTATGTGAGAAAGAGTATATTTCTGAAAGCAAACATGTCAAAAGAAAGCGTTTTGCTACTGCAGAACCAAATTGATTGCGAAAAAGTTTAGCAGGAGATTGACAAAGATACTATAAACTGAGTGTAGATGCAGTTGTGAATCCATAGTGATTGTGAAAGCATTCTGTTGCTGCTCCAATTTATTTTCTTGGTCATTATGCATCTAAGGACAAACAAAATGAGAATTCTTTGGATCCGTAGCGTCAATTTCTTTTCCTTTCCATGGTCATCCCTTCTTTCCAATCTAAGATTTAGTCTTTAAGCTAAGGATTCTTGAAATTACAAGTTTACCCTCAATCTCATCCCCATAATCTCTGAATGGTTTAGTAGGAGAATTGTCTTCATGTCTGGTACCAGAGAATACTTCAAATCCAAAAGGAGGTATATCTCCACTTGGAGAACTAGCTCCACTAGAAGTTTCATCCTCGTGATGTCCTGTATTCGAGAAAGTATGATTGGAGAAGCTACAACCTTCTTGATCCGAGTACCGCAGGCCTCATTTTTAACTCTTAACCTTGTTCTTTACTCCCTCCGTCTAGTCATTCTTGTTATGTTTACTATTTGAACGGAGATTAAGAAATATTTTATTTTAATGTGTTGTGAAGTGACAGAATAATATTTTAATGTATAGTGGTAGTTGTATTAGTAGTGTAGTGGGCTCCATGGAGATATTTAAATATTTTGTGTGTGTCTCATCTACCAAAACAGGAAATGTAATATTATTTATGAGAAGCCCTTTTTAGTAAAAATGTAACAATGTTCATGGTACGGAGGAAGTACTTTAGAAGCCTAACAAAAAGTTTAATATAGTTAATAGATGCAACATAAATATGGATTTTAAAGAGCTTTTTAAATCTAAATATGGATTCCAAAGACCTATAACAAACAACCTTAATTAGGGAGTGTATTATTTCACCTTATCGTCTTCTCTCTCTACTAAATTTGACCTTAATGTCTAACTATTACATGAAGGAGACATTGATAACTCTTCCCAACTTGTTACACTTCCATGCACATAAGTTTAGAATAGTGATATCATTATTATTACTTTTAGCCCATTTGTTACTTGTAATCTACCTTAAAAAACTTAACTATTTAATACTATCATCATTTTTATCCCTTTTGCTGCTTATAATCTACTTTCAAAAACTTAACTCATGTTTAGTTTACATATAGTGATTTGAAATTAACTTTGGGAACAGAAAAAAAAAAGTTTATGCTCTTTTGTGTTGTATTTAGTTGTTGATCGTGGACCCAGGTGTTTAATCTCACGAATTACGGCTTGTGTTTTTAAATTGACTACTCCATGAAATACATGAGGCTTTTAATTATTTAACCAACTCTAGAATCAAAATGTTGCTTAATTCAAGAAAAAATACTAAACAAAATCAATCAATGTTCTCAAATAAGTAGTGCTAGTTAAAATTCAAGCTAACACTACTCTAATGTACATATAACTTGTACATATCATGTGAGACGTACAAATGATTTTTTTTCCATTCATATTTTACATAGAATTTTAGAATGTTAACATATCAATACAAAAATTATCATACAATACATCTGGGCTAAAACCTCAATAATCAATAATTGAGGTGTTGCCTTAATAGTCATACATAAAATTTAGATACATTTCTCGCTTCGTCATTGGGCGTTTCTAAATTTTATCTATGACTAGTGAGGCAACACCTCAATTCTTGATTCTTGAGGTATTAATCCAGACGTATTGTACGATAATTTTTTTATTGATATATTAAAATTCTAAAATTATATGTAAAATATGAATGGTAGAAGATCATTTGTACATCTCACATGATATGTACAAGTTATATGTACATTAGAGTAGTGTTAGCTTGAATTTTAACTAGCACTACTTAGTTGAGAACATTGATTGGTTTTGTTTAGTACTTTTTCTTGAATTAAGCAGCTTTTTGATTCTAGAGTTGGTTAAACAATTAAGAGCCTCATGTATTTCATTGAGTAGTCAATTTACAAACACAAGCCATAATCCATGAGATTAGGCACCTGGGTACACGATCAACAACTAAATACAACACAAAAGAGTAAACTTTTTTTCTATTTCCAAGTTAATTTCAAATCAGTACGTGAAACAAAACATGAGTTAAGTTTTTTGAAAGAAGATTACAAGTAGTAAATGAGCTAAATGTGTGATGATAGTATTAAATAGTTAAGGTTTTTAAAGTAGATTACAAGTAACAAATGGGCTAAAAATAATAATAATGATATTCTAAACATATGTACCATGGAAGATATAACAAGTTGGGAAGGGTTGTCAATGTCTCCTCCATGTAATAGTTAGACATTAAGGTTAAATTATAATAGAGAGAAAAAGATAAGGTGAAATAAGGCACAGCCTAGTTAAGGTTGTTTGTTATGGGTCTTTAGAATTTTTAGATTTAAAAAGCTCATTAAAATCCATATTTATGTTGCATCTGATAATTATATTAAACTTTCTGGCTTTTAAAGTACTCCCTCCACACCAGAAACATTGTTACATTTTAACATTTTCTGTTTTGGTAGATGAGACCCACACAAAATATTTAAATATCTCCATGAGACCTACAACACTATACTAATTCAACTACCCACTATGCATTAAAATATTATTTCTCTCACCTCATAACACATTAAAATAAAATATTCCTTAATCTTCGCGCAAATAATAAACATAACAAGAATGACGTGACGAAGGGAGTAAGCAACAAGGTTAAGTTAAAATGAAGCCTGCAGAGATTTACTCGGATCAAGAAGGCTGCAGCTTCTCCAATCATACTTTCTAGGATGCAGAACATCATGAGAATGCAACTTCTAGTGGAACTAGTTATCTAAGAGGAGATATACTTCCTTCTGGATTTGGAGTGTTCTCTAATACTAGACATGAAGATAATTCTTCTACTACACTATTCAGAGAATCTAGGGATGAGAATGATGGTAAACCTGTAATTTTAAGAATCCTTAGCTTACGAACCGAATCTTGGATTAGAAAGAAGGGATGGCCATGGAAAGAGAAAGAAAATGATGCTACAGATCCAAAGTATTCTCATTTTATTTGGCCTTGGATGTATACTAACCAAGAAAATGATTTGGGGCAGCAACAGAACACTTTCACAATCACTTTGGATTCACAACTGTATCTACACTCAGCTTATAGTGACTTTGTCAATACTCCGGCTAAACCTTTTCGCAATCACTTTGGTTCTGAAGTAGCATAATGCTTTCTTTTGACGTGCTTGCTTTTAGAAACACACTCTTTCTCACAGACTTCCTTCAAACAACAAATCATGAAATGAAAAGACTAAATATAAAATATTCTTTTATCTCGTGTTTCATAACATAACACCATATGAACCTTCTTCTTCTCAAGTATTATGACACACTTCTCCTTCGTTTGTACCTCCACATAATTCTTTTGCTCAAGTATCACAATGTTCTTCCCCTTTCGTTGGATCTCTAGCTGTACTCCTCCCTCTCGAGTATCATGACATCCTCTTCTTCTTCAGTCTCAATCTCCATGAGATCAACCACATGGTTTCTTTGGTTGGAACTGGTGGATGGAATCATATTTGCTAGAGGCATATCAATTTTCATTGTTGATACTTGTTTGGTTGGTAAAGTGAGAAATCAAAATTCCTCAATCATTCCTTGATTTAGTAACTAATTCCAACCTTAAATCATCTGCAATCTCATTGTTGTTGACAATCTTAATGAAACTTATTGCCCGTAAAAATTGAAACAAGCAGAGTGGAATGCCCACCTCAATAAAATTTTATATATGTATATATATTGAAGCATACTTATAAGATATACTAATATATTTGTTACTCATTATTAGTACTCTTTAGTGGCTCACAACACCGCAATGGTGCATCATCTGCTGGACGAGTGACATATATATCACTCGTCCAATGGGGTGATGTGAGGCTTGTAAACTAGAATTCTTTAACTTAATCCAAGACCACCCATTTCCTTCCACACTTGCATGTGGATTAGACGTGGGATATCATAACAGTGTGACACAAGAAATCACATTTGTAAAATCAGTCATACGAGAATAGTTATACCTTTTAACAATGTGAAAATGACATCTAAATGAGGTGAAGAAACTTGTTTATAGTAAAATGACAGGAAGATTAGTGTAATCAAGTAATTAGAGATAATTTAAAATATAACACAATTTATAATGGTGAGGTCGTACGAGCATCACAAACAAGATAAGGATGCAATATAAAATAATTCAATTCAGAAATGTAATAAGTCTATAAAAGAAACAAAAGTTTGATGAGATAGAATGAAAAAATAGAAAGTAGCAAGTCATTCATTATGTGAATAGTTACCCCACATACAAACCAACCTAGCAGAACTACCAACATCGTAAAACAGAAAGAAAACTAGATTGGAGTAAAACTTGAGTTGGATAAAGGCTAATAGGGACATTAACTAGTGCCACAATTCATGCCATCTCACGTGGTTCCTCTATCCCTTCTTTTCTACATCGGTCCTTCTTTTCTAGTTTCTACATCACCGTAGGCCACAGTATAATTCCATTTAAATTTTTTAACCCAATATGGCTTTCCGCACGGTTCAAATCTTATGTTATATTTGGTGTCTTTTATTGCGAATCATTGAATAATTGACACATGAGATACAATGAAATCTATACTCTAAAAGGAAAGTATCAATCATGAGGGAAAAGTTGAGACTTTTCTCTCTGTGTAACTCATTTAACGCTTGTAACAGGAGATGTAATATTCAAATAATAGGACATATAAGATCCTCACATTGGGATCTTCATGAGATAAAGGTAAATACGAACACCATTTACCATATGCCATGATCCACAAAAGCAAGGGAGTGCTGGAGATTAGATAAATACGACCATCATTTAGCATAAATAATAAATCACAAAAAAGTGAGAAAGTACTTGGGAAAAGGTACTAGAAGAAGTAAGAAGGTGCATAGTAGGGGGATACTCCCTCCGTCCTATTTCAATATTTACGTTTGCTTTTTGCACGTTGATTAAGGAGTATAATATTTTAATAGATAGTGGGTGGAAAGATATAATATTTAATGTAAAGTGGGTAGGTGTATTAGTGTTAGATGTGGGACCATGGTGATATATTAATTGTTTTAGGTGGGTCCCATATTCCAAAAAAGAAAACTTAAACATTGAAATGAGATGCCCAAAATAAAAATATGTAAACATTGAAATGGGATGGAGGGAGTATATATTTGAGAAGATGATAGAAATCAAAGGATATTATTTTATTATTATTATTTTTTTATATAAGGCATCACAAATTGAAATTCCTCCATAATTTTTATTGATTTAAGTATTACTCCATCCTCTTCAATCAACTTTATGTAGGAAATAAATTCATAAATCCTTAAGCTTTAACCCTATTGTGATAAACGAGATCTAAATTGTAAGACAGAAGCGTACCTTGTCCGTAAAGTCCTCTAAGGCGGAACATGAACTCGAGGATCGGCAGATATTTGACCTTCATCAATTAAGCCTCCTTATTCCTTTACGGGGACCGTAGTAATCCCTCCTGATGGGGAGAAGGGAAGATCATGTGCGACTTAGTATGTTGGGGACCATAACCTGGGAGCCTTTATATACTACTTAACTAGACCACCCATAATCACCTAGTCAAGTAATATTGGATATCTACTCAATTGGCCCATATCAAAATTATTATAATCTATGGACTTTTCACCTAAATTGGATCACTTAATTAAGTCCATAAAATAATTGAATAGCTAATACAATTGCATAATAATATATGACCCACAATTAGATTATATCGGAAATTAAAATTTCCTTACATTTTTCCACTTGGGCTATATATTTTCCCAAAGCAATTATATCAAGAGTCCTTAGTTGCGCAACTTTATGCTATTCCTCTTCAGGCTATACTTAACAATTTGGTCCATCTCATATACTAATATGGAACTACCGCGGCATTCACCACATTACAAATCGTGGTTAAACCCCGATAATCACCATATCAGTACACTCAATGACATAGATCAAATATGGTGAGTAGCATGGAAATTACATGCAATGTGATCAAAAAATCATGTCTATTCCAACTGGTCCAACTTTAAACTTTAGTGAGATCAATCCATAATGTAAAATATTACAAAATGGAAAATTACTTAAGTGAATTCACAATGAATTCAAAGCCATCAACTTTATTCTGCAGAAACTGAATTATTCAAATCAAAGTGTCTTGAAACTTTAAAGAGCAATAAATATAGACTCCCACTGAACCAATGTATTCTAAAATCATATAACACCAACATGAGTAGCTAGCTCATAAAATTACAGGGCGTTGAATACATAATTAGTGGATCCATATTTAGAGTCTATCATAAAATGCTCTACTAAATTTTTATCTACACAAAATACTCTCTTTAACAACTAAGAATTCTATGTCAATAAGCTTGACTTATTGTACTCTTGTCGTTAATACTTTACTGCGAACTAACTGTCAAATATACTTTATGTAACAAAACTTCGCAACCTTTGTTTCATGTTTGAATGCTCCTTAGTGTGCTACTGATTCTGCTGTCATAGTTAATGAGTTAAAGTGTTTGCTAATACTTTTACTTGTATAGCTCTCCAGACTAACAGAAAATATAGCCTGAAGTGGATCGTATACTGTATTGGCATTCAACAAATTCAAAATCAGACTACTTTATGATCTCCTGCTAATATGATCTCTTATGTGCAAGCATGTTATCCTTAGTTTTCTGTAAATACCTTATAAAGATCCGTACTAGAGTTACTTAATTATCTGCTTAATATACCAACAACAAAAATCAAATCAGGTCTTTTACAAACCTCATCATAAATAACTTCCAACAGTCAAAGCATATAGAATATTTCTACATTTCTTAAATCTTAGTTTTACTTTAGGGCATCTAATTGAGACTGCACTTGTCTCCCTTAGTTTAATTTTAATCTTCTCTCACTGAATCACATAATCATCTACACTTGTCTCAAATCCAAATGAGTCAATTACTTCATGATGATGATTGTGATTCCTTTATGGAAAAATTTGCTTGAATGCATAGATAGATTTCCTTGTAATTCTTAAACTTTTAGATTTTATCATCAGTGTTGCCATCAAGGAACTTTGTCTTTACATCTATCAATTGCAATTCAAAATCATAGTGTGTTACTAATGCTACAATTATCCTAAAAGAGACTTTCTTAGACCAGATAGAAAGTACCTTAGAACAATGCCTTTTTTAAGTATAATCCTTTATCAAGATGAAATCATGATCATCTCGTCTTGATTTAAACTCGTAAATTATAGCATTGACCCACTTTTGAGTATTTGGATCTTGCATGGCTTGATGAACATTATTAGAATATTCTACCATTAATTCCGTAGTGTCCTTTTTATTTAGGAAAGAACTACATAATCATCCAAATTGTCTTTCTCCCAACTCTAGTGGTTTCCTTAGTGACATTATTTCTTGAGATTGTTGAGTTTATATTCCTTAAATATTATTGACAATGTCCTAGGAATGTACTGTATTTACACATTCTTAAAAAGCATAAGTAGGGGTCGAATCGACTCCCCCTTAGGGACAATGTTTATAATATCATATACAATATTTATAATATCACTCTTCCCCCCAAACTCAACATCCTCAAAGAATACAAAATTACCCGTCTCAAATATCATCCAATTAATTGGATCATAAACTTTTATCTTTATTCATAACCAATAAAGTAGCTTGTATTTAATTGAGTTCAATTTTCTTTAGTAGATCCCAATGATCTAGCCTTAGTTGGACATCACCATATGTGAAACTCAAAGAGTTCTCAAACTACTTTGGTTGGAACTTTATTGAGACCATAAGCTACAATTTTTAGTAGTTCTCCAATCAGTTACCATATGTTATGGAGTACTATTTTTGTCTTTTAACTACAGCACAACACCATTCATACTAAATAATCTTAATGTATTGTATTATAAGACAATTCCACAGGGCCTTAGGAGAAAACAAAAGGTTATACTTTAGTTTTGTCTTTAGCAGTTTTCTTAATGGATTTTCTTATATTGGCCTTATACTTTATTGTTGAAGTTCTCATCATGTATGATTTTGTTGTTGATATATGTTAAACTTAATTAGTAGACTACTTAATTGTACAGAGAATTATTGTAAAATAATTTATCATGCTCGCATTAAACTTTATTTTAAATTTTAAATAGTTTAGAATCATCTTACGGAATCAAGCACATCATTAGTATCAAGTCCAATGACAACAATACCAACTTGTAAGTAACACCCTCTACGTGGTAGTCAAATACTGACAATAAAATTGTCAAGCAATAGCCTTTCTTTGGGCCGACTTATTACTCACATGTTAAATAAATAATTGTCATGTATTCACAACCACAGGTGCTTGTGTATTTTGGGTCAAATATTAATCTACCTATGGGCCGATCAATACCCACATGAAGATACACTCGCTCACAACATTATTTATTGGGGACCCATCACAAGATACCTTGTGCAACATTAACCTCATCTATGGACAAAAATTAACTGCAGGGGTAATCTTGGTGTAATAATCAAGTACTGATAATAAGTTATGTCAAACAAAAGTCTATCTTTGGACCGACTAATGTTCACATGAACAATTCAAAATAATTATCACATACTTATCATCACATATGTGTTATTATTCTGTCAAACTATGCCTACCTATGGACCGAACACAGAACACATAAATAATTTCACACTCATCTATGTAATTTCAATAAAGTCATTATCCACACACAGAGACTGCTATGGCAACATGATGCTTTAATTGACTAGATTGAAAAATTACTAGACCAATTAAACAAATATTTTAAAATAAATATTTTGTTTAATTGAACGTCATTATCCACACACAGAGACTGCTATGGCAACATGATGCTTTAATTGACTAGATTGAAAAATTACTAGACCAATTAAACAAATATTTTAAAATAAATATTTTGTTTAATTGAACGACATTAAAAAAATATCTCCCCAAATTTAATTAATTAAATTCTCAAGCTTTACGAGAATATTTGATGATTCCCACGTATTTAAAATACTAAAAGATTTCTTACTTTAATTAAAAATCCAAATCCTAATTTAAAATAAATTAAATTAAATTAGGTAGGTATATTTTATTAACTAATTGATACAATATTCTTTATTACATAATAATCTATTGAAACATGTAGATCCATTAACCTGATTTAACTGACAAAATCTAATCAATTACATTAAAGTATGCAACCTTTAATCCCTGAATATATGCATTATATACATCAATCATAAATTGCTCCAATTAGAACAATATGCCCATATTTAATTAGATATTAATAGCATATCAGTAGAAAGATTAAGACCCCTCACTCCAAAAGTTTTATCCAACGTAATTGAGTGATATTCCATGTACAGTGTACCTCAACCAATTAGCATATTTATATGCCAATTTATTTTTGTAACCTATCTATATGCCTTCAAACATAAAGATTCATGTTCATGGAATTTATAATATATGAATCAAATTGGTTAAAATTTCGACAATGACATCACTTTTAACCTTTTGAAATTAATTATGGATATCCCACTATTATTCAAAAGATCACAGGCAACCGTAGAAACACATTGGCCATTACTGAAGCACACAGGTTCGTGTATTAAATTAAATACAAAATTAATTAAATATGAAAACAGCATCCATAATAACATGAGTTAACATCCACACCATTCTTTATTTAAATATCCAAAATTACATGAACATTAATTAAATACCAATTTCAATGGTAATCCTTATAACAGTGATCCACGCTACACGTAAATGCAAGCAATTGTTACTGAATCCAAAACTTAATCACGCTAATGGCTATGAACGAAAACACGCCATTTAAATGCCAAATGTTATATATAGCAATTTTTTAATTAAGCGCAATTGAACCGTAATTAATCCACTAATCAATTAAGCAAATTGGCTTTATTCATAATAACCCAAAAAACGGAATGAAATTATAATCCTTAAGTACATCAGTCTTAACTTTTTATTATCGACAATTATCGCACTTCATGCATATTTATCAGAAACAAAACATATATGTAGGGGTGGGTATAAATTTTCGGGTTTTGGGTACCCGACCCGAACCCGAAAAATATTAACCGAAAAACCCAGTTTTTTCAGGTTTCGGGTAAACCCGAACCCGACTGCATATTATTGGATCGGGGATCGGGTAATGAAAATTACCTTAATTACCCGATCGGGTTACCCGATTTATTTATTTATTATTTTTTAATTATATATCCTAATTCTAATTTTAGTAATTACTAACTAGGGCTTCTCAAATCTCACTTCTGCACACTTACGCCTCCAACTCCAAGTCCAGGCTCCAGCCCTCCACTTCATTTCCCATTTCTCACCTCAATCTCACGGTCCTCACCTGCTCAGCTGCTCACCGGCCACCGCCGCGCACAATAGAACCACTATGGCGCCATGATTCATATTTCATCCCCATCAATTCCAGATTCAAAATTTTCCAACAAGCCAAGGTAATTTAACAGCTTTCCTCTTTCTTTTTTTTCATTTCTTTCCTCTATCATTTCTTCTAAGTTCTAATTCTCCAATTACTCTCTTCTCATTTCTCTCAGTTGAGGAGTTGGGGATCGTTTTTTGTCCAATAGTCCAGCTATCCTCTTTTCAGTTTACTCCATACTTGAATTGAGGTAAGTATTTGAGTATTATAATTTTTATTTACTCGAAATGGGTTCATTTTAATGTTGTTGAGATGAATATGATTATATGAAATAGTGATTAGTGTGAATGTGTGATTGAATAAATTGGGTTCTCATTTCTGAGTTGGATTAAAGGAAAATTAAATGGGATTAAAATATGTTTACAGTACTAAAAAGATATGATCTTCTGAATTCATTTAAGTTTGTGAAGCTTTAGGGGTTGTAATCTGTTATCTTTTAAATTTTTCCTCTTGCAAAGTTTTCCATTCTTGCAATTTTCCATCAATTGTAGAAGATGGTTGGGCTTGGAGGAAATATGGACAGAAGAAAATCATTTTTAAGGATGATCACAAAGTTGTTTCAAGATTCAAAAAAACTTGCAATTACTCTAGTTTTCCTTACTAGTCATGGCATTTAGATATGATAATCACACACACTTACTTGTTAATCTTGTGTGGATTAATTTTTGTTTTGATCAGGCTTCAACAACCTATATCTACTTTATTTGGCTTATGCAATATCCTTATTTTTTAAAAGTTTTATATGACTTGAATTGATCAAGAAAGGACTGTATATAATATTTTTGACTGTATATACTTTATTTGGCTTATGAGTTTGTTTGAATGGTTGTTCAGAAAAAATATATTTGAAAATATTCTTAACTATGGAGTCTAACTTAAGCTATTTACTAAAATATTCTTATTTATATCGTAATTTTAGAATGGAGATGCACAATGTACAAGATGAAGTTGATAAAGAAAGTCATTTGATGGAAGAGGATGAACAATTAGTAGAGGTTGGTATTTTCAATAATGAAGAACTTGTGATAAGTGATGCTATAAATGATGAAAATAATGAAGAGACAAATGCTGAAAATGGGGTGGATGAAGGAGTAGAGGAAGAAGTTAATGATAGTGATTGTGATGAAGATGTGGAAGTTAAAGAGAAAAAAAGGCCAAGAAAAACTAGAACAACTAGGTCTGTATATTGGAAACATTTTGATAAGTTTATGTGTAGTGTTGATAAGATTCAAAAGGCTAAATGCAAGTATTGTGGTGGTATAATCAAGGCTGATCCTAATAGACATGAAACAAACCTATAAAAAAGTACTTCTTGATTTGCAAAAGTAAGCCTCGTACTGTTGCAAACAATCAACCTCGAGTTGCATTTAAGCAATCATCTGATGAAAATAACAAGGAACCACAACTTGTATCATGGAAATTTGATCAAACTAAGGTAAAAGAAGTTGTGCGCTATATGATACTAGTTGATGAGCTTCCATTGAAAACTGATGAGAAAATTGGATTCAAATACTTGATGTCAATTGCATGTCCTATGTTTAAGATGCCATCTCGTAGAGTCATTACTAGAAATATCTTTGAGTTTTATTGTGAAGAAAAGAAGAGGCTGAAGTCTTTTATCAAAAAGCAAAGTGATAGGATATGCATCACTACAGACACTTGGTCATCTATTCAAAGAATCAATTATATGTGTCTTACATCACACTTCATTGATGATGAGTGGAATCTTCAAAAGTGAATTCTTAACTTTTGTCCAATATCTTGACATAAGAGTGAAGAGGTGTGGAAGGGAATAGAGAAGTGTTTTCTTGATTGGGGTATTGATAAGATCTTCACTGTCACTGTTGATAATGCTTCATCAAATGATGGTGCAATTGTGCACTTGAAAAAAAAATTTGATCACTGGGGCACAAATCTTCTTGGTGGAAAGTATGTGCATATGAGATGTGTCGCCCATATAGTGAATCTTATTGTGCAGGATGGATTGAAAAAAAAAGATGAGCTCGTAGCTATATCCCGCATAAGAGGAGCCATAAGGTATATTCGAAACTCCCCAGCTAGGTACAAGAAGTTCAAAGAATGTGTTGGATTTGAGAAATTAGACACAAATAAATTGTTAAGTTTGGATGTACCTACTAGGTGGAATTCCACCTATTTGATGTTGGAGTCGGCATTGCGTCTTAGAAGAGCATTTGATGCTTATCAAGATGTAGATATTGGTTATGTGAATGAGCTCTCTAAGTCGCCATACGATGGGGTTCCGAAAGATTGTGATTGGGAAAAAGCTACTATGTTGCTGAAATTTTTAGAGCATTTTTATAAGCTTACATTGTGCATCTCTGGTTCTTCATATGTTACTTCCAACCATATGTTTCATGAGATTTGTGGGATTGAAATGCTTTTGAAAGAGTGTTTAGTTAGTGATCAGAATGAATTGAAAGTGATGTCAAAATTGATGAAGGCTAAATTTGAAAAGTATTGGGGATCAATTGAAAAGATGAATATGATTTTGTTTTTCGCTGTGATTCTTGATTCACGCCATAAGTTGGAGTTCATTGAGTTCTCTTTTGATAGATTGTATGATGTTGCAAAGCTTGCAACCATGAAAAATAAGGTTAGAAATGACATGCAAGAGTTATTTGATACATACAAAAATATGTATGGACCTCCAGAGAGCCCAACTGTACATGCTTCGAGTTCTTCACGCCCAAAGAAAAAAGTCAGTTTTCAGTTTCCATCTAGTTCATTGTTAAAAGATGAATTCAAAAGGCACAAAATTGGGGAGAGAAATGAACATGTTAAAACTTAGTTGGAAAAATATTTGAGTGAAGATTATGAGGATGATAGTGAAGAGTTCAATGTGTTGAAATGGTGGAAGCTAAATTCTCTTAGATTTTCTATTCTCTCCAAGGTGGCTCGAGATGTATTTGCAGTTCCAGTCTCCACGGTTTTTTCAGAGTCGACATTTAGTACTGGTGGAAGAGTTCTTGATGCATTTAGGAGCTCTTTGTCTACTAGACTTGTGCAAGCTATTATTTGTGCTCAAAATTGGATTCGTTCAAATGCCGACCCTATAAATGAGGAAGAGGACTTGGGTGAGCTTGAAATGCTTGAGGGTGGTATGTTTGATTTTGTTAAACAATGTTAAGATGTTTAGTATTAATATTTATTTATGTAATTGTTGATATATATATATATATATATATATATATATATATATATATATATATATATATATATATATATATTTCATTTTATCTTGCAGAATTCACCGCTCAAGGAATGGATTCAACAATTGTAGATGTGTGACGAGGAATGGATGCAAGTAGTTACCATTTCAATATTTTGAATTAGTATTGCAAAACTTTTAAGTATTTAATGTGTGGAGATTGAAGTTATTAAGTGTTTTCAATTTGTCTTTGTAGTGTTGGACTTGGACATTTGATTTCATGGACCTTTGTTAATTATGTTATTTGTTGGACATTTTTATGTTGTTTGTTTTTATGTTGTTTGATCATTAATGGACATCATAATCTTGTTTGATTAATTTGTTGGACATTTTTATGTTGTTTGATGGACATCTTAATCTTGTTTGATTAATTAGTTGGACATTTTTATGTTGTTTGATGGATACCTTAATCTTGTTTGATTAATTGACTTGGATTTGGTTGTTTAATGAATATTTTATTCTTGTTAGTTTGAGTTTTTTGACTTGAATTGGATAAATTATTCAATAATTATCAAAAATAGGAAAATTGCTGATGAGTTTGGGTGGTTGAAGAGGTGGGTGGGTTTGAGTGCTTCTGCTTATTAAAAAATAAATTTATTGCTTTATATAGTGTGACTGTGTGTGTGTGGATTATTTTGGTGAATTTTGATTAAGGGAATTCCTTTTTGTATAAAGTAAAGGGGTGATTTTTAGCATGAAGTTTTGGTGGATGATTGTGTTCTTGATTGTGAAACAGGGAGGTTCTAGTAACATTCTTGTTATTATGTAGAAGAGATCAGAAGATCATTCAAGTATTGATTAGCAAGTATTGTCTTTTTTTTAATAGTTGGACTTTCTGCAGATTAACGCAAAAATCGGGTAACCCGCTTCGGGTACTCGGAATTTTGGGTAATGAAATTACTGGTTCGGGTTTGGGTAATGAGATTTCAAACCTGAAATTTCGGGTACCCAGACCCGAAACTCGAAACCCGGTCTGATACCCACTCCTACATATATGCTATAACTTTATACCAGAGACAAATATGTATATATAATATATATACTATCCAGATTAGAATTAATCCAATTCGCTAGTTGCGAGTAACAAGCATCAACTATAATTCGATTAACAATGATTTTATCATTCTGTAATTACCAATTATCACAAACAAAACAATTGATGTGATTAAAATAAAAATAAAAATAAATAAACTCAATTCTGAATTTACTATTTTCAATTATCAAAATCAAAATCATTAACCAAATAATAAATGAGAACGCATTATCACACAATTGACAATTGTAATAAAAGAAATGGCCATGTGTTACCACTCTGAAGCTTCCGCGTATGTATTTCAATTGGTATACATGTGATGCCATTAATTATTAAATTTACAATCATCCAGATCCTAATTAGATGAAATACAGTAATAATATTCCACGTAATTGTATACTACCAATTTTATTTACTCATTTATTTTTAAGGACTTGAAATTTCGAGGAGCGTAGTAGTTCAATTAAATAATGATCAAATATAAATATTTTGATTCAAACACAATTCTTTCATATCTCATATAATCACGAATAAGGTGGCTCTGATACCACTTGTAGGAAATAACTTCATAAATTCTTAAGCTTTAACTGATACCACTTGTAGGAAATAATTTCATAAATCCTTAAGCTTTAACCCTATTGTAATAAACGAGATCTAAATTGTAAGACAGAAGCGTACTTTGTCCATAAAGTTCTCTAAAGCGGAACATGAACTTGAGGATCGGTAGGTATTTGACCTTCCTCACCTAAGCCTCCTTATTCATTTCCTTTAAGGGGACCGTAGTAATCCCTGCCGATGGGGAGAAGTGAAGATCATGTACGACTTAGTATGTTAAGGACCATAACCTGAGAGCCTTTATATACTACTTGACTAGACCACTCATAATCACATAGTCGCGTAATATTGAGTATCTACTCAATTGACCCATATTAAAATTATTATAGCCCATGAATTTTTCACCTTAATTGGATCACTTAATTAAGTCCATAAAATAATTGAATAACTAATATAATTGCATAATAATATATGACCCACGATTAGATTATATCGGAAATTAAAATTCCTTTTATTCTCACTGTCATTACCTCATTAAGGTTTGTCATTTTCATTCTTATTATGAAATTTGAATCTACAGACTCCTAGAATTAGGGGTGGCAATTCGTGTTAACGGGTTGGGTTTCGTGTCGACACGATAAGGGCAAACCCGAACACGACACGATAAGGATTCGTTCCAACACGACACGAACACGAAAATTAACGGGTTGACACGACACGACACGATAACAACACAATAAGAAAATAAAAATAAAAAATAAATAAAAAAATACTAATTAAAATAAATAAAATTTTAAATTAATATATTTTAAAATTATTATTAAATATTTTTATTATATATTTTTATAATTTTATATTTATATTGGGTTGTTAACAGGTTATTAGGTTGTTAACGGGTTAATGGGTCATCTGTTAATATTAATCGTATTTAACGGGTTGACACGAACCCGACACGAACACGACACGAAATTTTCGTGTCCTTATTGGGTTGACACGATAATGACACGAACCCAATAAGATCAAACACTAATCCGCAATTATCGTGTCGTGCTCGTGTCGTGCTATCGTGTCGTGTCGGGAATTGTCACCCCTACCTAAAATACGGCCTAATTAAACAGTAAAATATTTTATGAATTATATAATTATATAATAATTATATTGTAAAATTTTATGAGTCAATTTCTTCCTTACCCCTATTCCTCTCCCTCCAAATTCACGCATTCCATTCAAAATTTGTTAATATTAATAAAATAAAATTACTTAAATATAGCATATTAGTTAATATTGTCAAATCTGTAACCCCAAAGTATCTTAACTTCTTAAGAGTATTTATATGTAATCGCATTAATATACACATTTTTTTTTCAATTTAATTATGATTTTTTAGTTTAAAACACTGCCTTTTATATTTTATATACAAATTAATAACAATTTACTATTAATTAATTATATATATATATATATATATATATTTATGATTATTTGAATTAATAAAAAATCAACACACATAACATCTTACCAAAAATATAAAATAGTAATATAATTTTTTATTCATTGTGTATCATTTTTAATTAAAAAAATAATCACCTTTTATCGTCTCGTGTAAACTCTTAAGTGTGAGACAGTCTTACACGAGTCCTACAAAAAATATGTAACGATATATATATATAATACGGATTATTTAATTACAAAAAAAATTAAATAAATGATCCCGCGTTGTACGCGAATTTCATACTAGTATATATATATATATATATATACTCCCTCCGTCCCCCAAAGTATTTCACACTTTCCTTTTTCATCCGTCCCTCAAAGTATTTCACACTTTACATTTACTAAATTTGGTAAAAAATACATTATACTAATACTCACTTTTTACACATATCCCAATATAATACTTACTTTTTCACATCTCCCAAAAACTTTACACACTTTTTCCACATCTCTCAATAACTTTACACACCTTTTTCATTAAATCAACTAAAATATATATTCTCTTTCTTACTTTATACATAAAAATACAAAATTTTCTTAAACTCCGCGCACACCAATACGCGAAATACTTCCCGGGACAGAGGGAGTATATATATATATATATATATATATATATATATATTTAATTTTTTTTTTGAAAACAAAAGCTACATTAGATAACTTGAATATCAGCTTCAACATAGTTCATAGCTACAACAGTAGCGCTAAGAGAAAAGAAAGGAGAAGCACAAGTAAAAGCATAACAAGCTAGAGTATGAGCAACCATATTGGCTTTTCATCTTGTCCAACTGTAGAAAATATCCCTCATCTGTGAAACTTTTCTTTGGATATTCCGTACTACCCTACTAAGATAGGTAAAGTTTGGAGTTTGATTCAGAAAGGAATTGACAACAATTTGAGAGTCTGACTTCATAATGATCTCCTCATATTCACGTTCCATAGCAATGTCAAGACCTCTTTCCAAAGCCAAGGCCTCTGCTACCTCCACCTCATAAATTTCAGAATATCGTTCAGCAAAACACCAAAGAACTTCTCCATTATAGTTCCTCGCCACCCCTGCAATCGCTGCACTACACTCCCTTCTGACAGATGCATCAATATTCAACTTCAACCTTGTGCCAACAGGAGGTCTCCACACAATATCCTTGTTGAATACACCTGTTTAGTTTTCATGCAACTTTAAAGCTTCCATGTATTGTTGGCGATGGGCTACACATTTTTGTTGTAATTCATCAAGTGAGAACCCTTTTTCCCTAAAGAAATACACATTCTGTCCCCACCAAATAAACCATAGAAAGGTAGCAAATAAACTTCTTTCCTCTTCATTCAAGATTTTCAACAAAGACTCAACCCACTTTTGTATGGGCTCCTCTGTCAAGTATTTAGCAAAAGGTAAGTTCATCCAGAAATTACGAATCCAACTACAATCTCGCAAGGTATGATCTATAGTTTCAATCTCAATACCACATCTCATGCATATTGAGTTGATATCAACAAAACGGCTTATAAGATTAATGGTAGTTGGCAAGATATCAACAAAAATGTGTAACGATATTGTTTAAAAATATATACTTGGTATACAATTCCATGCTATATTCTTAATTATATGATTGAAAGTATCTGTCTCATGTAAGTACTTATGTGAAACGGTCCCACATTAGACTTGCCCTTAAATATTACTTTTAGTATAAGAATTTATTTATATCTCTGATTTTTTTAAAGAAAAAACTTAATTTTTTTAATCAAATATTTATTTTATACATATTTCAGTGGACATTTTCAATGAAAAAATTATACCATTATTAATTAAAATGTATACTATTTTTAAAAATAAAATACTCCCTCCGTCCCACGTATTTTTACCCACTTTCCATTTTGGGGTGTCCCACGTATTTTTACTCATTCCATTTTTGTCAAAAATACATAATATTTTATTACCTACTTTTTACAATCCCAACAACTTTAATTACTTTTTTACACTTTATTCATCATTCCCAATAACTTTATTCACTTTTTCTTTTTAAATTACTAATTTATCCCAACTTTCTCTTACATTATATATTAAAAAAATAAAACGTCTTAATCTCCGTGCCCGTACAAACGGGTAAAAATACCCGGGACGGAGGGAGTATTATCTTTATACAATATGTGCACCAGCTGAGACACTAGAGTCCAACTCGCATGTATAATATTTTTTCCGTCCCACAACATGAAATGCATTTCGCCATTCTTGTCCATTCCAATACAAGAAGTGCATTTTCCTTTTTAGAAAATGAAACCCACACAAAATAATTAATATATCTTCTTGATTCATACATCACAATACAAGTCAATTTTACATTAAAATATTATTTATCTCCCCTCATCTACTCATTAAAATTATAACCCTTACAAAAAAAAACTATCATTAAAAAATTATTATTATTTATCTCTCCATGTACTATTAAATATTAGGAAAAATATATTTTTTCGTCCGTTAACTTTCATTCATTTTGAAATTCGTCCATTAACTTTTTAAATTTTGAAATTAGTCTATTAATTTTATAATAATTTTGAAATTAGTCCATTAATTTCATAAAATTCAACATTTTGGTCATTTGACCTGCTATGGCAGGTCATTTGAATATTTTCACCCCAATTAATCAATATCATATTTTTATTTAACCAATTTTATCTCACTTTTATTTTTCACTTCCGTATACCAAACAAACAATATTAATCTCATTACTAAAGTGGAGCAAATTTGACTATTGATACTTCCTCCGTCCGCTGGAAAGAGGGTCTTTTTTCCATTTTGGTCATCCGTTCCAAAGAGGGTCACTTCCTTTTTTACACACATGAGATCCACACACACACCCACTAATACAATTAAAATATGAAATCCACATTCTCACTAATACAGCTACCCACTACACATTAAATAACAATACTTTTTAATCAACGTGCACAAAAGCAAAATGCCCTCTTTCGGGCGGACGGAGAGAGTATAATATAAATTCTTAGTGGAAGCTATTTTTTTTTAAAATAGTATATATATATATATATATATTACATATTTTTTATTTTTATTTTTTAGAATAACATGCTAATGATCTATTGAAACGGACGATTTTGTTGAACTTGGTAAACATGATGGACGATTTTCAAAATTTTCAAATATAATGGACGATTTTCAAAATTCTGCAAATATAATGGTCGATTTTCAAAAAGTGAAAAACTTATGGACTAAATTCAAAATTGGGCAAAATTAGCGGACAAAAAATCTATTTTTCCTAAATATTATATCCCTTAAAAAATATCGATGAAAATATTCGATGAATTTAATACTACATTAGTCCATTTAAATCCAATAATTACGGTACATATACTAAAATATTAGTAGAAACTTTTTTGCGGACCCCAGTACCAACCAGTGTCCTTGCAGAGTTTTCAAGACACCTAATCGTAGATAATAGAATTATCTATATTATTATTTTATTTGATGATGCGAAAACGTGTTTAATTGTGGCAAGAAATTATACTCCCTCCGTCCCAAAAATATTGACACACTTTCCTTTTTGGGTTGTCCCACAGAAATTGACATATTTCCTTTTTAAGAACATGGGACCCACACAAAAATAATTTATTTATTTACATGGACTCACACACCCATCAACTCACCACTAATACAACTACCCACAACACATTAAATATTATTTCTCTCACTTCACTTTACATTAAATTATTATACTACTTAATCTCCGTGCCCAAAAAAAATGTGTCAATACTTCCGGGACGGAGGGAGTACTCCGTATTAAAATTTTAAAAGAAGGTTGAGGAGGTGTATGTTGCGTGTTTATCCAAATCTATATTGGAAGAGAGGGTCTCTTTGTCTCCTCCTTTTGATGTGTGAATTCTACTCCTACATCATCCCGCAATTACCGATCTTTGTCTTGGTATTCAGCTCGCAGCATCCCTCACATGAGAATGAGATCGTTATAAAAAAAACAATATTGTTACATATTTTTGATAGGATTTGTGTAAGACTATCTCACGTGTAAGAATTTACGTGAGACGATAAAGGTAATAATTTTTAGGGCGGCGCTATTGCCAACCGAAACATTGCTAAGGACACCCGATTTTAAAAAAAATTAATTATGAAATTTCTATTATGCCCTCACCCTAGACTACACCCACATTAGTTATATCTAATTAATTTTGCTAAGCCCATCCAAAATTATTATTCCATTCTCTAAAATTATCAATTTTATTTGACGAATTCATAATCTTATTATTATTGTTGTTGGAGATTGTATCCCAATTATATGCTCTGATTTGAGAACTCCAACTTCATCATGAATTCACGTTGTATTCAATTTCGTTCTAATAGCATGCAAAAAAAAAAAAAACCCAACACGCCAATGAATATAGAGATTGTCAACACATAATTAAAAACCTAGTTTTTTCTACACCAATTTTGGGTTTCAGAATTAAATAGCTGTATTTAATCTCTCTAGGATATTTATTTGATCAATACATGAATTGGCCACTAATTGATTGTTCGCAGTTGTCTCCAATTCGAAATTTAACTCAAAGAATATGCGAATGAATATAGATATCACTTTACCCAAAGCTTATTCACCCCACCCATTAAGATTCTCCATATATTTATTTTTAATGATTCCATCTCTATACTTGCTTAAGATGTAAGATATACTTACAAGAATGGCGTTGCAAGTGCGTTTTTTTGAATGTGGGGGTGTGAGGGAGGGAGGGAGGCCGGAGGGGGGCTTTGGTTCTTTGATCCCTGTAAAAGAAGCAGATTCTAACCTGGTGTAAGGAGTAATAATTTGGGTGGGCTTAGAAAGATTAGTTGGTTAGGGTTTAATAGGAATTTCACTACTAATTTTTTTAAGAATCGGGTGCCTTTAGCAATGTTTCGGGTGACAATAGTGTCGCCCTAATTTTTATAATTAAAAGTAATACTCAATTATTATTATGTGATCGTGCTAGCATGAGTGATATTCAATCGATAAAAAATGATAATGGTGAAGTAAACTATTTAATGAAAAATTCATAGTATAAATAAAAGAGTTGTTCTCTTGACCCCCAGTGCACAACGTGTATAGGAGTATAATATTGTTGTAAAGGGTATACACTTTAAGTAATAAGTGTATAATTTTATCATTAAAAAGATCGGCTGAAATATGACTATCATAAATGTTTGAATGAAAAAATTAATTTTTTTCACTAGGTATAATTTTATTATTAAAAAGATCGGCTGAAATATAACTAGCATAAATGTTTGATTGAAAAAAATAATTTTTTCACTAAAAATCAAGTGTATAAATTCTTATACTAAAGGGTATAATATTAATATTAATTTATACAACTTTCAGAAATCATGGGATGTGTTGGTACGGTGTTCTCATATACACTTTCATTATTTTTCTTTTATATATTATTTAATACTAAAGAGTATTTAGGCGCATGGTGTCCCCTAGGTATACACAAGTTTTAGCCTTATTTTAATTATACTAAAATAATTATAAAGGCAAAATTTTGTATGTGATCATCTCACATAAGGCTTAATACGTAAGTTTTAACTTGTATTATTTTTTTTACTTTACAATAACAATGGATAAAGATAACGTAATATTATTTTTCGGCAAAAATTTGTGTGCTCCCGGGGCACGCCGTGGCCCCACCGTGCACCTATACCCTTTAGTATTAAATTGTATACCCTTTAGTATAAAGATGTGTACTTTTTATTTTCTGAAAAAAATAAAAAAATATTAGTGAAAAGTGTATACCCTTTAGAACAAAATAATGTACCATTATTAATTAAAATGTATACTCTTTTAAACAAAATAGTATACCCTTACATACTTTATGCACCTAGGAATACAAGAGACCAACTCTTATTTTTTTTACAATATAATAACGGTGAATAAAGATAACATTATATTTGGTATGTATAATTTGATATTCTAGTGATATTTTTATGGAGTACATGAATATCTCATACACAAAATATTTATTTTAATTATACTAAAAACAACGATTTGTATGACATTGTGTCATAAGTTTAACCTATAATACATACGATTGATTTTTTTTTTACAATGCAATAATAGTGAATAAAGATGACATAAGATTTTTTTTACAGTTAATAAAGATAACTAAGATTTGGTATGTATAATTTAATATTCTTGTGATATTTTTATGGAGTATATGAATATGTAAAGGCATGTGAGATTGTCTCACATAAACTTTACGACAAATAAAAAATGATAATGTTGTGTGTTTTCAAGTGCGAGTAAATAAAGTCCCCAGGTGTAATAATATCGATTGTAACAGCAGTCAATCAAGTTAAAATATCAAATATTAGGGACGGTAAATTATTTATTTTCTAAAATTACTAAAATAGATGTGACATGTAACTAATTCAGTTGTTTTGTAATTATTAAATGATAATTAAGACTTTAAAATTAAATAAAAATAATAAAAGAAAATATGAAGTATCAAGTATAAGAAATAGTAGCTCTAGGGGTTCTGGATTAAACCAATTAATTCAATACTTTGATGATCGGGTTCAAATTCTCAAAGATGCACATGGAAGAGCCACTAAACTTTATTAATTCACTTATTTGATCTAAGCAAATTTGTAACTGATCTGATTTATCTCCTAGGACTCTAAGTTAATAACCTTATCTCTCTCTAGGTACTTACTATACTATTTCCCTCACTCTTCAGGTACTAGAACTAATACGTATTTCCTTTTTAGGTACTATAATTTTATTACCTAGTTACCCAAATATTACTAATATGACAATGCATCAAACCAGTAACATCCATCACAATTTCTATATCTAATAAGCTACAGAATCAAATCAATTACTTTAATTTATACATAATAACCAATTAATTCAATTGTGCACACAAGTTATAATTATTCCATGTATTAATCAATATCATAAAACAACCACAAACGTTACACAATTTAAATTAAATAGTCTAAAAATTTTTATAGAAGCAAATAAACATTCAACGAGTTTTGAACCCTTCATCAAGTATCAAATTAAATTCAACTTAATCCATCTAAACCTTAAACAACTAAAAGTGTTTACCCCATGGAATTATAGGCAACTTCCATGGGTGTAAGAAGGATCTTACTATAATTATATTTATTAAAAGGAAATTGAGTTCAAAGATAAAACCCTAAATCGAAGAATTGTTGATGTTCTTCTCTCCGTCTCCTCCAATCCTATGATCCTCCTCCTTGAATCGCGCACATCAGAACAGATGATGAATTAAATGGATGGATTTGTGATGAAGTGAGATATGGATGATATGGGATTGCGGCTGGATAGATCGGTCTGTGTGTTATGTTGCAATGATTTGCGATGAAATCCCCCTTTTTATTCTCTCTCTTCTTCCTTTTATATGTGGACCTCCAAATCTGACTCAGTTGGGCCTATTTTTCACGTTTTCACGCACTGAAAGGTGTAAAACATAATTTTTGGCCCAAAAATACACAACACGACCCTAACATTATGCAACACGAGTTGCAACACGACTCGCGTTGCAAAGTGTGTAACTCAAGTAGCAACTCGTGTTATCGCATGTACAGTCGTGTTGGCTTGATCCGCAAATGGATGTTCCGTGGCTCAACACGACCTCAAACAAACCCAACACGACTCGTGTTGGAAAGTCGAGTCATCGCCTGTCAAGTCGTGTTGAACTAATCTGAAACTGGATTTCCTCCGGACCTCAACACAAGTCATGTTGGGGTCCCACAACTCTTGTTGGGTCTTTTTCTTCTTGTTTTCTGCTTGTCTTCGATTCTGCTTTATTTTGACCTATTTTAACATTCAAAACTCAATAAAACACCTTAGTAGTATCTTAATTATGCAAGTTATGAAAACCACGAAATATTATACGAAATCATGGCCATAATATTCTAACAAAAATGGTGTAAAGTGAGACCTACAAGACATGAATTTCCACTCTCAACAACCCCCAAACTTAGCATGTTGTTCATCCCCGAACAACGAATTCAAAACACGAGAGAGTGAGAGTTGAAATTCAGTGGCAGATAAGGGATCACACAACATCCAAACTAAGATATGATACTCAAGTGCTAGAAATACTATTCAATTGAAACATGCACATCAAATTGGTTATTTCACCACTTCAAAATGCTCATCATTCAATCTCACAAGTAGTATATGCGCTCTCTCTCTCAAGTGTACGATGTACGCTTCATGGCTAAAATATTTACACTCAAAATCAATTCACATACACGCGTAATCATAAGCTTAACAATTATCTAAACTCTCCACTGACTTGAAAGACTTAACGATGAGATCACAAAAGACTTGCTTAGGGTTGTAACGTTGGCTCTTTGGTTAAGGGTAGGAAAATATGGGATAAGTGACTTGATCACTAGTAGAGAATCAAAAGTAGAAATACATTTTCAATATAAATTCTTAACAACTCCATCTCATTCTTTTGTTCTTCAACTTCCTTTTTCATAACTCATTCCTCCCTTCACTGTAGGATCAACGTCTTAACCTTTTCTTTTTCTTTTTATTAGGGTATCAATTTTAGGCACTACCCTAAAATTTGGGGTGCTAATTGCAGGGACTACCCCTTCTTACAAAATAATTTTTTATCTTTCCAACTTCTTAGCAAAACTTCAACCCAATTCCTTCAATTCCCTATTAGGATATGCATTAAAAAACTTTTAAAGAAATTAAGTGGTTATTTTTCATAGGCTTCCAACAAATAAAGTTAAGGCTCAAATGGGAGACTATAGATAACATCATCTGGTAGGATAAAAGTTTAGCTAATCACTCAATAAAGAACAAAAATGTCCTAAGTTCATTTCCCATCATTTAATCAATCATCTAGCTTCAAGTAGATTAAAAGTCAAGTTCTAGAATACATATATGTGAACGATGCTCTCAAAAATAAAACCAATAATGTGTAATGTTCATGATTTTTAAAATGCTCAAATCTCACATGTGTATAACAGAATGAATGAGCACTCCTACATAGGCTATGTAACCAATTATTACATGTAACAACTTCAAGCACTCCAACAATTTAAGCACACATCTAAATGGATTGACTATAACAGAGCAGCAATGAACCACATTTTCAAGAAATATCTCACATTCTCGTCCTCCTCCTCATCATGCTTCAGAATAACACATTATCAATAAATCCACATCCTTCAAAAGATAAATCTATAACTTAATACACACCAAGGAAGTTAGAAAGCAAATGAAAACCTAATAATTTAACTATTATACTACTAAGCAAAACAGAAAGCAAGAAATGAAAAGAAAGGTACAACCTCTAGATGAGGTTGCTAGTCCTCCTCGCCATCATTGGGCCCCTCGCCATCATCGGGACCCATCCTCCACTCATCGAAATCTCTTTGCAAATCTTCAAAATCAGCCAGCTTGGTGGAGATGTCATTAGTGGTCGTAGCCAACACACCAATGTGCCTATCGAAAATGACTTGATTCCTCACAATTGTTGCCATTTGTTTGCTCATCTCTCGGTTCTCCTCAACTCTTTTCCTGTTCTCTTCTCGTCTTAACCTATTCTCTTCAGTCAGGTATTAAAATGGGTGCGCACACCCTGAGCTTGCTGACCCCACCAATCGAACATCGAGGCCCATGCTTCAAATGCGGGTGGAGGAGCAGGTGGTGCCATCCCATATATAGGGGTAATCCATCAAAATTAGGTGCCCATGCATACTGTTATGCCCTTGCATACTGCTCATAATATTTGGCACCACCAAAATTTCCCGCTCCTTGATTTCCTTTCCCGACGTCTTCCTCCATCTGTTGTGGATGCTCTGGAGAGTTAGGTGCTCCCATGGATCCCTCAGTGCCCTATATAAACTTTAAAGGCAAAGAGTTGTGTAAAACTCTCTCACGAAAAATGTTTTCGTGAGACGGATAAAAATATATAATATTAACTCCATCGATGAAAAGTGATATTAGTGCAGTGAACTATTTTATGAACAATTTATATTATAAATAAAAAGTGATAATATTTTTAAAGAAAAAATGGTAACGCATTTAATAAAAAGTGATAATTGATTTAAAAAATATAAAATGGTCTCGAAAGACTTGCTCAACTTCAAAATATTAGCATATTAGTCTTAAAATATTGACACATTAATAAATTAGCAATGTCTTAAAGTATTAACTCATTTATTTGTTTGTTTAGGAATTAAGTAGGAATAAGAAAGTTAAATTTAAGATTTAGTAAATCTAATCATAATGATAATTTATGTTTGTTATGAAATTTAAGAATAGATTTTAACTTTATGTTAAATCAATTTATAAGAGTATGGGGTAATATATGTGAGAGATATGATATTATGTGTGTAAAAGATATGTGAGGTTTATGGAATCCAACGAAATAAACTCCAACTTCAAATTTCGCTCTTTTGTCTCTATTTTCTATTTAAAATGCGACAAAATACCTCAAACGTACCTTATTCATAATTACATGATATGCAAGACTCTTAGTGCTAAGTATGTCAATTGAACCACTAAAATTGGTAGGACAAGTCTTGTGTGAGACTATATCACGTAAGTTCTTATATGAGAGTGATAAAAATTGATAACATCATTATAAAAAGTGATATTCAATCGACAAAAAGTGATAATGGTGCATAAAACTATTTCAATGAATAATTTATGGTATAAATATAAAATGATAACACTTTATAGCGAAAGTAATAATATTTTATAGTAAGAGTGATAATGATGTTAATATTTTTTATCCGTCTCACTTAAAGGAGCTTATGTGAGACGATTTCGCTTAAATCTTTGCCAAAAAGATATTAAATCGAACTTAAAAATACATGAATTTTCAATCTTACCGCATATCAAAACTTTTAATATAGTATTCCCTCAACTTTATTACAATATGCACACTTGTTTTTATAAAAAGCTTTTTTTTTTAATCAATGTTATTAATTTTATATAAGGTATTTAATTTTTTTAATAAATAAAATAAAAGGTATATTATGTACTTATTAAATAGAAATGATTTTTTTTAATATGATGAGTAGTTGAAGTTATTTGTTTAGAGTTTTACCAATTTTAATTATACACATTTTATTAAGATGAATAAAATAAAAATAGAAATACCAATTCTTGTATGAGATTCGTTCATGTTTATAAAATCTTTTCATTTTATAATGGAGTACATATTGTTTTTCAAGAAAAATATTATTATTTTTTATTCATCTTACAAATTCTTTATTAAATATAATTTGAGATTATGACTTTGATAAAATAAAACATTTTATTAAATATAAATATATATATATATATATATATATATATATATATATATATATATATATATATATATATATATATATATATATATATATATATATATATATTATTTATCTAGCTCAAAAAACCTATTCCAAGTAGTCTTACAAATTTTTGACAAACATAAAATACGCATGGGAGGAGACTGGAGAGTATATAATGGAGCAGGTATTTGTGTGATTTCGTCTCATTATGAGACTTTTTTTTTATTAATTAATATTTTCTTTTGAATGTGAAGGGTATTATAATTGAACGAATAAGGAAAGTGTGAAAAGTGGTGTGTCATCGAGGAAGTACTTCTTTTTATTTATATTACTATTTATTTATTCATAAAATAGCATATAACATTTTCATTTTTCAGGATAATAAATATATACAGATCAAATTGATCTGGATTAATGGGCTATTATAGTTAATTTTACATAATCAATAGGACTATTATAGTCAATTTTACATAATTAAAATGGTTCAAAGACTAATTTATCTTTTTTACCTATAAGGTAATATACTTAATTAGAACATGCATCGAATCATTAATTTCTTAAACATTCCTTATAAAATTATATTAATTATAATATAGATATTATTTTATTCCTAAAATATTATTATTATTTTAATATATATATATATATATATTAAATTAATAATAATATTTTAAGAATAAAATATATCTTAATTATACTATAGCAGAAACTTTTCTTACTGACGTGTCGTCCCCAGAGCGCTCTAATGTAACGTATAATTTCTTAAATTTTTAGATTTTTTAATACTTTTTTAATATTTTCCTTATTTACTTTTAATTAATTTCCTTATTTAATATTTTCTTTATTAAATGTGTTACTTATTTTTAATAGTGATTAAATTTTCAATATTTTATTTATTTATTTAGGTATCATTAATTAATTACTAAATCTTTTAATGCAATAAATTAATTAAATTAAAATTAAATCATATATATAAAGGAAAAAAAGAATATTCCATATAATATTTTTTCTCACCTCATCTATAAATAAGAATTTTTGGTTATTCATTCTAAGTACACCCATTCGATTCTCCAAGAGGAATATGAGTTTTCTTCAAGTTCATCTAGAGAATTGAATTCTGAAAGTATAAAAATTTATTTCGATAGAGTGAATCAAGTAGAGATTCGATCTAATCTAAAAAATCGATTTAAGTATTCTTCAAGAGGAAGGGAACTGATTTAAGTATTCTTGAATAGATTTACGTCTTAAGAATCGATTCTTCAAGAGGAAGAGAATCAATTCAAGTATTCTTGAATAGATTTACATCTTAAAAATCAAAATTTCAAGTGTAAGATGATCGATTTAAGTATTCTAGAATTGATTTACATCTTATGAATCGATTCTTCAAGAGGAAAAAATCTAATCAAGTATTACCTCTTAAGAATTGATTCAAATATTCTTTAAGATCTACATCTAAAGTATTGATTCAAGTATTCTTCAAGTGAAAGAAGATCGACGATTCAAGTACTCTTGAATCGATTTACCTCTAGAAAATAAGAGGTAGAAAAACTAATTTATGTATAAAATCGAAAGCTTAAGGTATTTAAGTTAAATCATTATTTCATATCAAATAACATTAAAATTTTATTTATAAATATTTGTTAGTTTTTTAAAGTTAGTATATTAATATTTATTTATTTACATATATTTTAATTATTTAAATATGACATATGAATTATAAAATTTGATTTCTTTAGTTTATATAATTTGAAACTAATAAAATTAAATAAAAAAATAAAATTAATAAATTCATTACAAATTTAAGAATATTTAAAAGAATAATATATATAAATTAATTTTATTTATATTACACACACATATATATATTTTTATTTATTTTTAATTAATTTCCTTATTTAATATTTTCTTTTTTAAACAATGATTTTCTTATTTTATATTATGATTAAATTTTCAATATCTTATTTATTTATTTGGGTATTATTAATTAATTACTAAATCTTTTAATGCAGTAGATAAATTAATTAATATTAAATTAAATCATATATATAAAGGGAAAAAAGAATATTCCATATAATATTCTCTCTCAGCCCACCTATAAATAATATTTTTTGGTTATTCATTCTAAGTACACACATTCGATTCTCCAAGAGGAATAGGAGTTTTCTTCAAGTTCTTCTAGAGAATTGAATTATGAAAGTATAAAAATTTATTTCGATAGAGCGAATCAAGTAGAGATTCGATCTACCTCTAAAAAATCAATTCAAGTATTCTTCAAGAGGAAGAGAACTGATTCAAGTATTCTTGAATCGATTACCTCTTAAGAATCGATTCTTCAAGAGGAAGAGAACCGATTCAAGTATTCTTGAATAAATTTACATTTTAAAAATCAATTTTTTAAGAGTAAGTGGATCGATTTGAGTATTCTAGAAATGATTGGCATCTTAAGAATCGACTCTTCAAGAGGAAAAAAATCGAATCAAGTATTACCTCTTAAAAATTGATTCAAATATTCTTTACGATCTACATTTAAAGTATTGACTTAAGTATTCTTCAAGTGAAAGAGGATCGACGATTCAAGTACTCTTGAATCGATTTACCTCTAGAGAATAAAAAGTTGAAAAACTAATTCATGTGTAGAATCGAAAGCTTAAGTTCGTTAAGTTTAATCATTATTTCATATCAAATAACATTAAAATTGAGTTTGTAAATATTTGTTAATTTTTTAAATTTAGTATATTAATATTTATTTATTTACATATATCTTAATTAATCAATTATGACATGAATTATAAAATTTATTTTCTTTAGTTGTTTATATAATTTGAAACTAATAAAATTAGTAAATTCATTACAAATTTATGAATATTTAAAAGAATATTATATTTAAATTAATTTTATTTATATTATATATATATATATATATATATATATATATATATATATATATATATATATATATATATATATATATATATATATTACATTAGTACACTACAAGAAACTGTCAGAATACCAACGGATTTACCGACGGAACTAATCCGTCAGTAAATACCGACGGTTTAACGACGGATTACCGACGTTTTATTGATTTCATATGATTTATTTTAAAAAAATCATCAATTTTAGCTGGTTTCATGATCTTCTTATCAATTTTAGGTAAACATAATCATATTGCATTTACTGTCTCAGTTGATTAGAGTTAGTAATTGGTGTTGTATGACTTTTTTTTACACTATCAGGAACAAAAATAATCAAATGCTCTCGGGGATTCGATGTGCCAATCGACTGCAAATTGATGTATATATTGATGCTGATGCCGATTTAGGAGAATTTATAATGAAGATCATTTAGTCAAATATTTTGTATCCATGATTTAGTAGAATTATTAGAATTGAATATTTTGTGGTGAATTTGGATTGTGGAAATTTTATAATTTAAATATTATATTAGATGAATAATTTATATTAAGTAATGTTTTGAAGGATTATTTAATATGAAATTTTAATTGTTTTATGGGTATTTATATTTAAAATATAATATAGTAATTTAAATTTAAATTACCGACGGAATATCTTGTCGTAAAATTTAATTTTTTTTTAAAATATACATAATTTACCGACGGATTTTTCCATCGCTAATTTACCGACGGAAAAATCTGTCGGTAAATTCATCGCTATATTATCCTTTCCGACGAATTTGTATTGTTTGATTACCGACGGATATCTTTTTTTACTGACGAAAAATTCCGTCGGTAATTACCGACGGATTTTAAATTCCGTCGCTAAAAAATTACCGACGCAGGTTTTCGCGACAAATTCATTTCCGTCGGTAATCTGTCGGTAAGTAAGTTAGCGACGAATTTTTCACTGTTTACCGACGGAATTTTTCGTCGGTAATCAGACAGTTTCTTGTAGTGAGTTTTTTAAAAATAACAATTGATGGAAATAAAATTATTATTATATAGTTATAAGAAATACTAAACCATAATCATAATCATGAGTATAAAGTAATACTCTATTTAAATATTATTTATAATTATATATATATATATATATATATATATATATATATATATATATATATATATATATATATATATATATATATATATATATATATATATATATTAAGTGTAGTATGACAAAATCCTTTGCCATTTGATTCTTTCACATATAGTCTTACTATTTATTTATTTTTCCTATACTTATTATGACTTATTTACTTTAATATTATTAATTGCAATAAATAAATAAATCATTCAATATAAATAAGTTAATTAGTATCAAATCAAACCATGTATAAAAAAAAAGTTGATATTTTTATATATAATTGATATATATTTTAGACAAACAGTAAAATTAAGGATTTATTATTGAGAGCTACAATATTTTGATCATGATTGTACTTAAATACAATGAAACAATGAATACTCAACTATATAAATATACAACAAAGACATAAAATTGTTCCTATGTGGTTGCACATTTTTTTAGAGAGAAAGGGGGAGTAATAAATAGTTTTCAATTGTATTATGTTATAAAGTAACCTTAAAAAAATACAAGTCAGGATTCTTTCAAATAATTAGAATATATGTACATATATATTAACTTTTTAAATGATTTAGTTATACCTTACATCATCAAAAGTCAAAAGTTATAATTTGTTGAAAATTTACATTGATGAAAGAAATTGTCTAGGTATAAGAAAAAAAATCTCCTTACTTAATGTTGTCACGTTATATAATACGGATTATTTAATTACAAAAAAAATTAAATAAATGATCCCGCGTTGTACGCGAATTTCATACTAGTATATATATATATATATATATATATATATATATATATATATATATATATATATATATATATATATATATTATTTACATTTATGAAATAATATACATGTGTTCTTAGTTCTAACTATATATATTAATTTAGTAAAAATTCTACGTTCATAATAATAATAATAATAATAATATTATTATTATTATTATATTTTGCTTTTTGAAGTTATGTAATTTTAATAATTAATTAATTTACAAGCTGATTGAAAAATTGTAAATTAGATAAATACTATTTATATTATTTGATTATTAGTAAATTTTATATTAAAAATAATTTAGAAATATAAATGAAATGAATGAATTAATTTTACAAATTCATTGAAAATAATAACGCGTAAAAAGATAGAAGTTAAACTCAAAAATTTTAAAATAAAATGAAATTATTTAATTAATTATTTTAAAAAAAGAGATGCTAGTGTACAAACGAGTTCAACGGGTTACCAATAATTTTTTTTAAGCAACGGAATACCAATCGATTTTCTTGTGTTTTTACCAACGGAATAAAATCCGTTGGTAATTACCAATAAAATTATTATATCAATTGCCAACATTTACCAATGAAATTGAATTTTCGTTGCTAAAAATTTATTAACCACAATTTTAACAGTAGAAAATTACCAAAGGATTATCCACAAAAAAATATTTTTTTAAGCAACAAAATACCAATCGATTTTCTTATGTTTTTACCAATGGATTAACAACAAAAAAAAACTTTTTTTTAAGCAACGGAATACCAATCGATTTTTTTATATTTTTATTAACGAATTACCAATGAAACCATTATATAAATTGTTAATATTTACCAAGGGAATTGAAATTTTTATTGCTAAATATTTATTAATCACAACTTTAACAACGTAAAATTACCTAACAGATTCCTTTGTTAATCCGCTGATAAATTAATTTAGCAATGAAATTAAAATTTTTATCAATAAAATATTAGTTGGTATTTTATTATTATTTTTTTAATGACTTGAATTAAATTATGAATTGTATAGTATTGAATGTAGTTTTTTTTTAATGTTATTCTTTAAATACACTAGATAGTAGAAAGAAAAAAAATTAATAAAATGATTTTTCTTATTTTTAAGTACACATGAAATTAGAAATAGAATGAAGAGAGTATTTAAAATGCATTAAAGAAGCTATATTTATTTTTTCTTGAATATATAAAATAATAATATTAATTTAAAAGATATTCATTTATTTAAAATTGATTTGAGAAAATAACCACGAATTATTTTATGACAATTTTTTAAAATTATATTAATCTTAACTAGCCGTTTATTTAATTAAATTTGAATATTTTTTTAATTAATTAACTAAATTTATTATTTTAAATAACTCAAACTCATAATAAGAAATATAAATGCATAATACATGGCGATTATAATAATTTATAAGTTAAACCATAATAAATGATGGAGAGGGACTAGGGTGCAACCGGTTGTACCAATTGAATTGGTACAACTTTGGTCCCACCCTTCTTAATTAATTCCTGCTCATTCATTAATGTTGTTTTTTTATTTAAATGACTATTATACCCTAAACCCTAAATCCTAAAGGATAATTATACCCTAAACCACAAGGGTAAAATTACAATTATACTCTAAACCCTAGGGGATAATTATACCTTAAACCACAAGGGTAAAATTACAATTATACCCTAAAACCTAAACCCTAGGAGATAATTATACCCTAAACCACAAGGGTAATATTATAATTATATACCTAAAATTAAAATAAAAATAGTAATGCACAACAACAATTAAAAAAAAAGAAAACACATACTGACGGTGAATGAATGAGGTTGTACAGGAGATTGTACCTTGAAGGTTGTAAATAAATATTGCTTTGAAAAAGAGAAAGGAATTTGTATTATATATCTTAATGCTTGGATCAAATTCCAAATAGCGAGGTCCTTTTCATTAATCTCATTATCACATGTTAATAAAAATAAAAATCTTACGGTAATTATCTCACACAACTTTTTACCTGTAAAAACGTAAAACTATGCCTGATATTTATATTTAAAGCATACGTAACCCAACCATCCTAAAGCAGTAAAGCTAGAGTGTCGTCCAGGGGCCCCACCATTTAAAATACTAAATAAATAAAGTCACATATTCCTCGTGCTCTATTATCTCTCATCACCCTCCCATTCTCCCAATACATATACATACCCCATATAACATTTCTTTGACTATACTCCTTTTTTTAAATTCGAAAAATTGAAAGCAATCATCCTCGCCGGCGTACAGATGGTTTCGTCGTCGAAGTTGGATTCCGGCAAGATCTCCGGCTGGAGGTCCAACTTCTCGCAGACTTGCACCCTTCTCAGTCAGTATTTGAAGGAGAACGGCAGCTTCGGAGATCTCTCCCTTAGCTTGACTCCTAACTTCGTGCCTGAAACCAAAGGTACCATTTAATTCAATTTTCCTTTTTAGGGTTTGCTCGATCTCTTCATTTGTTGATTTGTACCTTTGCTGGATTTTTAATCCCTAATACTACATCTAGGAGGTGTTGATCTGCTTTAATTAATCATTTAATTTTATGTGCTTGAATTTGTGGAACAGCAGGGACCATGGATTTGTTTCCCAAGATTGAGCAATTGGAAGACTGGTAGAATGTCTTTCTCTCTCCTGTTCTTCCTTTTACAACTCTCTCTCTCTTTCTGAAGGCGATTTTCTGTGGCAGTGGTGTGAATAAAGCAAATGAGCAGCTGACTATATTCTACGGTGGTCAAGTCATAGTGTTCGACAACTTTCCGGCGGACAAGGCCAATGAAATCATGACTTTAGCCTCTAAGAACACCGCTGCTGCTCCTCCTTCCGCCGCCTTTGCTCCGCCACAAGCGGAGGAACTGGCCGTCGCCACCCCGGAAAGTGTACCCACTCTCAGCCCTCTCCCGGCTCCTGGTTCTGGTAACCGGTTCACCAATCTTTGTTGCATAAACACCCAACAAATTTATCTTCATACTATTAGTTATATATTTTATTATTGGTTTGCAGATTTACCAATTGCTAGGAAAAATTCACTGGCCCGGTTCTTGGAGAAGAGAAAAGACAGGTAGGAAAATGTTATAGAAATTAATTACATTGATTCTTTGGAATGAATTTAATCTTTTCTGATTGAATTTAGGGGGTGTTGTTAAAGGGGTACTGGGGTTGGATAATTTGAATGAAACTATGTTGAATCTCATTTTTTGTACTTGTATAACACTTTGAGAATCAAATTCCTCAATTATTTCCATTGAACCAACATCCTATTGATCGAAATTTGAACCAAGCAGCTTCTAACTTAAATTATGTTCATCACAGAATCACAGGAAATGCGCCATATCAAGCAATCAACCCGGCACCCAAACCGGTGAAACCGGAGCCGTTTCTTGAATTGGGTTCAGATCAGCTTCCCCTCCATGTTCCCCGCAACTAGTGCTCTCCGTTGCAATCAATATGTGCTGATAAGGTCTAAGATGGCATTATTGACTTTGATTGAAAGACCCTTTACCCTTTTCTTGTTGTATTGTTGTGTACTTAGTTCAGATCCCACATATTAGCCCTATATTTCAATGATAGAAATGGTTTCGGATTATAAGTATAAGAACCTGGTTGTATTGTACTGTACTGTATTATATTGTATAATTTGTATTGTATTGCATGTGTGTGTGAATTGTGAAGGCAAATATTAGTAGGTGTGGACTGTGTGGTGTTGTTATCCATGAATTTTTGTCTTTAATCAACAACATGCGAGCCGTGGTTATTACCATTGCAAGTGGGTGGGGTGAGGTTGGGTGGGGTGTAATCAGATGGACAATGTTATCTTAAGAGGTGGCATATCTAGTCATCATTATGAATGTTCAAATTGTTAATAATACAGGTCTAATAAGGTAGGAAGGAGTTGCATTCATAACAAGAAGCCCTACCAGCAAATGAACAAACTGCACGCGCAGAGCTGAAAGAAATCTTTTGTGCAGTGCTTGTAAGCTGTAACATAGGTTTATATGAGTTGGCTACCACAAGAAATGTCAAATTATGTTTTCTTACTATTTAAAAGAATTATTCCTTAATTAGTGCTACATGTTATATATATATATATATATATATATATATATATATATATATATATATATATATATATATATATATATATATATATATGCTCTCTTCATCTCATTTCAGATGACACACTTTTGATCAGATGACACACTTTCCATTTTGGGATATCTCATAAAAGTTTGCACATTTTCATAAAAAGCAAAAAGTAAAAAACAAACACACTTCCACGTACACTTTATTTACAAAAAAAATCATCTCTACCTAACATACTTTATCATTTATTTATTACAAAAATACCATAATATCCCTAAAAGTTTTCACTTCCTTAATCACCGTACCGAAATTGGGGGTGCAATATTTTGTGGAACGGATATATATATTAAACAGAATACAAACTATAGGGTTGCAACCTACTTTGAAAACAATAATGATACATAATAGATTGTCTCATAAATCTTATTCCATGAGAAGAAGGTAAAGTATGATCCATTTTATTTTATCAGCTCATTAATTACGTGTGTTTGGATGTTATTAACATGAAATATCACGGCCTGATTGCCTTATCTTTGAATTTTATTTATTTATTTTCCTTTCATGTAGTTTATTATTATTTTTTTTATAAGTAATATGTAGATATGTATCATAGATTGTCTTATACTCCCTCCGTCCTAAAACAATTGACATATTTTTTTTGGGCAGGAGATTAAGTAGTATAATAATTTAATGTAAAGTGAAGTGAGAGAAATAATATTTAATGTGTAGTGGATAGTTGTATTAGTGGTTAGTGTGATGTGTGTGTGGGTCCATGTAAATAAATAAATTATTTTTGTGTGGGTCACATATCATTTAAAAGAAAATATGACAATTTCTGTGGAAAAACCCAAAAAGAAAAGTGTGTCAATATCTATGAGACGGAGGGAGTAAATCTTATTCCATGAGAAGAAGGTAAAGTATGATCCATTTTATTTTAGGCAAAAACTTGTGTGCACCCGGGCGCATGAGCATACTCTGTGCACATTTAGAATTTAACTTTAGAATTTTGTGTTAAATTGTATATCCTTTAGTATAAAGATGTGTACCCTTTATTTTTTGAGAAAAATAAAAAATATTAATAAAAAGTGTATAGCATTTAGAACAAAATGGTGTACCTTACTAATTAAAGTGTGTACCCTTTAAAACAAAACAATGTACTCTTACCCATAATACTAAAGGCGCACAATATACCCCGGGTGCACGCATTAAATTCTAAAGGCGCACAATATGCCCCAGGTGCACACAATTGCCTCACTTTTTATTTTATCAGCTCATTAATTACGTGTGTTTGGATGTTATTAACATGAAATATCACGGCTTGATTGCCTTATCTTTGAATTTTATTTATTTATTTTCCTTTCATGTAGTTTATTATTTTTTTTTTATAAGTAATATGTAGATATATTTAGATTTTAGACAATAATAAATGCAAATTTATTAAAAATGTTATAATAATTAAACAAAATATTCTACTTTTTAAATTAATATATTACATTACATTGATCTTTAAGTTTAATGCATCAGTGTTTTTTTTTAATTTTTAGATGTTATTAATCAAATTGATGATTTCGTGAGTAACTTTATGCGAACTCGGTTCTTGTCTTTCTTTTATTTTGAAGTAATATGTTCCAAAGAACACCACTTTTCTTGATTTAACAACCATTTTCTTTTATTCAAGGGACTTCTGGCTTGTAACAAAAAATCATTATGCTCTGATATTGTACTAATGAAGATGCAATATCTTAGCCTTGGTTTAGGTACTTTTACTTATGTTAGAAACCAGTGTTTTTATAATCGGACCGGAGATCAAATCGGTGACTCCAACGGTTCGAGATTCACCGGTCGGGCCGATCGAATCGGCTGTTCAATTGAAAAAATTAAATTACCTCATTTTAATTATTTTTTATATTTTTATAAGAATAATTATTAAAAGAAATGCCTAATAAATAAAATTATTTAATAAAATATAATTAAAAATACTAATCATTAATTTATAATATCAAATTTATACTATAAAATATGAATGTAAAGTAAAATATGAACATAAATCATATAAATAATAAATTTATTAAAAATAAAGAAAATATTAGTACTTAAAGCTATTTTATATTAACAAGAATAAATCTTGCAATTAATTTAAGGCATTCCTTTCAATTCACATCTCACGGCCATAGTCTCTTACATTTTCTAAATATTGAAACTCTCCCTTCTCTCTCTCACCGAAACTTTATCTCTTCCCTCTTTTGCAGATAGCGCCATCTTTCTTTCTTTCTCTCTCTCATGTGTTCTTTACACAGCCACTGCAATATTTCTCTCTTAGCAACAATTTTAATATATTGTGGAAATTCCTGCTACATTCGACAGAGATGTGGTGTCGTTGAAGATAGATGATGGCGGCCCTGTTCTGTTATCTTTTAGATCTCAATCTTCTTCTTTTTTTTATTTTATTTACTATTAGATCTGTCAAATGAGATATGAAATGGAACTTAGTTGTTTCTGTTCTCTTGATCTCCTTTTCTTTTTTTACAATCAGATCTGTCAAATTAAATGTATAATAAAACGAGTTGTTTGGGAAAACAGACCAGTTTGGATATAAAAACAGCCTATTTCTGATCCTGCCGGTTTTTTAATTTTGATCGGTTCATCTTGATTTAATCGTGAAAGCGGTTTTAAGGTTACTTCGGACCCGTTCCGGCTCTGGTTCCTGGTTCAACCGGTTGAACCGACCACTTCCATCCGATTATGAAATCACTGCTAGAAACCACCTCACTTTAAGCAACCGTATAATGGTTGTTTGCGTTTTCAGACTACCCTCATTCACGACCCACAACAACCCAACCCAACAATATAATATTCATTTCTCTCTCATCCACATATACAACCCAACTCAACCTCAACTTTTTATACTTCATGAACAACCCAACTCAACTTACGTTTTTAATAAAATATTCATTTCTCTCTCATTTATATATATATATACACACACAATAATTATACAATAATTATAATTAAGGGAAAATAGATTTTTTCGTCCGTTAACTTTGTTCAATTTTGAATTTAGTCCATTAACTTTTTCAATTTTGAAATTAGTCCGTTAATTTTATAACAATTTTGAAATTAGTCCATTAACTTCATAAAATTCAACATTTTGGTCCTTTGACCTGCCATTTGAATATTTTCTCTCCAATTAATTTATATCATATTTTTATTTAACCTATTTTATCTCACTTTTCATTTTTCATTTCCGTATACCAAACAAATAATATTAATCTCAATACTAAAGTGGAACAAATTTAACTAAATATTGATACTTCCTCCATCCGCTCGAAAGAGGATTTTTTTTTCCATTTTGGTCGTCCGTTTCAAAGAGGGTCACTTTATTTTTTACACAAATGGGATCCACACACACCCACTAATACAATTAAAATATGGGGTTCACACTCCCACTAATACAACTACCCACTACATATTAAATAACAATAATTCTTAATCAACGTGCACAAAAGCAAAATGCCCTCTTTCGAACGGACGGAGGGAGTATAATATAAATTCTTAATGGGGGCTATATTTTTGTAAAATAGTATATATATATATATATATATATATATATATATATATATATATATATATATATATATATATATATATATATATATATATATATATATATATATATATATTATCTTTTAGAATAACCTGCTAATGACTTGTTGAAACGGACGATTTTGTTGAACTTGGTAAACATGATGGACCATTTTCAAAAATTTCAAATATAATGGACGATTTTCAAAATTTTACAAATATAATGGACGATTTTCAAAAAGTGAAAAACTTATGGACTAAATTCAAAATTGGACAAAGTTAACGGACGAAAAAATCTATTTTTCCTATAATTAAATTATTTATTATCATTTTGAGATTTTTTAATAATTATATTAAAAATTAAAATAATCTTATTGTATATTAAAAAATATTTAATTCCGTAATTATAGTAAAAAAATTCTCTTGAAAACACACTGTTATGGGTATTATATCCCCCATGCGTAGCAGGCCCAAAAGCTCAATAACCTCTATTATACCTGAAGAAAAAGGCCCAATCCCCTAGCGGCCCAAACTGTGGACAAAACTGAAAGGACAATCGAGACAGCTCAAGGAGGTGGCGGCAGCCCGAAGGTCCAGTTGACGAAAGAACAAAGAGGAATCCACTAAACAGGCCGAAGCCAGAGAGCACCCTCTGCACCGAACTTCAGCGATGCCATCCTCCTGCCCGAGAGTTCGGACGAGCGTCACAGCACTAAAAGTCAGCCTGATCGAGGACCAAAGGGGCAACAGAAGCAGGGTAGTGAAGAGCAAGCACTATCATGAAGGTTGACAAGTACCGCAGGCTAAAGGACAAGACTAACGGGAAGAAGAGATGTCTTGGGCAGCAATCCTAACTTGAAGACAACAACTGACTGGCGAACCTTACTCTAATAACCAATGAGAAGCCAGCAAAGGACGGAGGCACTCTGTAGAACCCTACAAAAGCAACGGCATCCAGACTTCTTCTGCAGCTGGTGGCCGTACCAAACAACTTCATTAAAGGCGGCTTGTCTCCATCTAAATGGCACAAGACGATTGGCTCTGGTTTAGGGTTCTGAGACAATATAAATAGTCTCTCTCCCAGGAGAGAGGCAGGTGACTAACATTTTGCTCTAGACATTACACTTGTAAAGGGAGGGTTTTATGAGTGTTGTTCTAAGGGAGAGTAATAAAAATCGGCTGAGTTCTTTGGTGGAAATTGAGTTTTCTATCGGTTTTCATCTCGTTGTTTGTAGTTTTATTATGTTTGACTGTGTTCATTTTTTGTTCCGTTACTAAATATCTTTATTTTATAAGCATTAATTAACGGGTCAAGAACATCCATCAATATTTGGCACTGTCTGTGGGAACGCTATGATTAGCCACCCCTATTCTTTACCTTCTCGAATTCTTGGTTTGATTCTGGGAGAAAAATCTTTGGGTTTTGTCCTGTGTCTAGAAATCAAAATGGGAGGTGAAGGGTTTACAGCCCATGGAAACAAAGAGAAAGGGGAATGTTTCAGAGCCCAGCAGAACATCACGAGAAGTGAAAATAATGTCCAAGTCAGCACGCCGGTCATAGAGGTGCCCACTCCGGCGAGGTATATTCCCATCCCAAATTTAAGCGACCCCCTGAAGACAAAAAAGATGAACGAGAAAATTCGGAGGGTGATTGACAAGTACGCCGCAAGGGCTCCCCCGGTTCAACCGGCGAGGTTGAGCTTTAGCGGCCCTCGCGGAGCAAGCCACAGCGATCTACGGGAAAACCTCGAAAGAAGAAAAGATGCCAGAAGGGAACATAGCAGAGGAGATGCCAGAGAAACTATTAATTTCATACAGAGGGGGAATGTTGAAGAAAGGGAGAGTGTGAAAGAGACTCGGCAGAAGGTGGGCATAGCAAATACCTTCGACGCTTAAAAATGGGAGCTCAAAGACAACCTCAACATGGAGGAAATCTAGAGAGAAGGAAGCCCCCACCCCCGGAGGTGCCAGCGGGGGATGAAGCTCGAGCGCAACCACGACCCGGAAGGAATCAAGAGGCTGAGAACCGTCCATCGAGGGAGAGACCAAGAGGAGTAGAATCTTGCCAACCTCATTCGTAGAACTAAAAGAGTGGCCGGCCTGTGACTCAGGAAATACAGGCGGAGAACGAAGTCCCATGAAGGACCCCATCTGTCTCTCAAAGGAGGCATAACAGGTGCAGAAGGCTGAGGAATCAGAGATCTTACTCGTCCTCGGTACCCTACTCACATGAGAGTCAGGACCCTCATGGGAAGACCTACCCACAACTGAGTTATCTTTACCTCAGACCAGAAGGAACGGGAAGCCCACCTCGTGAAAATGGATGAGGCGAAGGGAAACCCAAGCAGAAGTGTGGTCGGAGAACGGGAAGGCATTTCCGAGTGCCCCAATCCTCAGTAGCTCCTTCACCCTTCACGGTGGAAATCAACAATGCTCTTCGGCAACAAGGAATCAAGTTCCCCTCTAGTTTGATTTTTGATTGTGATTACGACCCATATTCTCACATTGAAAAATATCTGATGTGGATGAGAGCGCAAGGTGCAAACGAGATTACATTATGCTGGATGTTCCCGCTGACCCTGGGAAACAAGGCTCACGCCTGGTTTAGGGCGGTCCCGACAGCCTCTATCAAAAGCTGCGGAGAGTTGATGGAGGTATTCCTAATGCAATACTCGTATCTTGGGGCACCGAAGGAACCAAAGCACAAATTGGCTAACATCCGCTAGGGTTCAACATAAAGCTTACGAGATTTTCTGAGAAGGTTCAATGAGCAGAGGTCAATGGGGAAAGTCATGGGGGACGAAGCCTGCCTCATCACGGTGATGGGAGCACTTCACCTAGAAACTAGTTTGTGGAAGGAAGTACAGCTTAAGCCGCCCATATCCTACGCTGCCTTCATGGTCATGGCGAACGAGTACATCCAAGCAGAAGATATCTCTAAAATGGCAAAGAAGACAAGCAACCAAAGCACCTCGGTAAAATTGAGCAAGAAGAGAGTTAGCACAGGAGGAATAAAGGAATATAAAACACCTGCCACTTTCAAACCATTCTCGGAGGATACCGAGGTACAATAGATGTACGAGAAACTAAAGTCGGGAACCAACTTGAATATTGCCGAGGTCTTCTACTACGTCAAGGACCAGCCAGTTCTCTGAACGCCGAGGCCAGTCCTACGAGCCTCGGAGCTCACAAATCCTCAGAAGTACTGCATGTACCACCAGACACATGGTCATAACACCGACCAATACCGGGATCTTATCACAGAGTTGTGGAAGTTATTTAAGAAAGGGAAGTTAAGAGGAATGCTGCAGTCCCCGTGGACGAGGGTGTACAGGAGAGACGCTAATCTTCTCCATCCCATAGGTCGACAAAGGTCCCCGAGCAGAGGACGGAATGGAGAAGCGATACCCCTACCCCCTCCGCCTCCAGGATGGCCGCCGGTGTTCAATAGGATCGGAGGACCAGCCCCTAGGGAGATAGACCCAGATAAATACACATGATGGAGCCAATAGAGGAAACCCCTTATATCGGAACCTCCCAAGCATTGACCACAACATCAAAAAGGAAGAGGAAGACAGAACTGAGGGACTTAGACCAACAAATCCCTCAAGTGTGGTCGCTAACCTCAGCGGCGAAGTGAATAACGGAGGTAGACATCATCTTCACAGAGGTAGATTTCTACGAGGTAAACACTCCTCATTCTGATCCCTTAGTTATTTCGCCAATATTGTTGGGAGTCAAAGTCCATAGATGTTTGGTAGACACCGGGACGTATGCCAATATAATCTTTAAAGAGGTATTCAAAAATCTGGGAGAAGAGCGTCATCATAAAGTAAGACCCTGCAGTGACGAGATCAAAGGATTTGGCAATGGTTTAACCAGGCCGACCATGGAGGTTGATTTATCAGCCCAATTGGAGGGGTTGGACGGGAAAACCTGGATGCAGAAACAGCTGACATTCAAGGTTGTAGACCAAGCCTCCACTTACAACTTTATACTAGGGCGCTCGTTGATCCACGCCTTTGGAGCTATTCCGTCCACCCTTCACCAGTGTCTCAAGTTTGTTACAGCTGATGGTAGGGTGGCGACAGTGATTGGAAATCAAAGAAGGGCAAGAGAATGCTCATTCGTGGAAAAGGTAGAGGGTTTGAGCTATCATGACATTGAATACGAGATGTTAAGCTTCGAGGATATCATGGAAGAAGGAGAGGACCCTAAGGTGCGGACAGAAACTAAAAACCACTGGAAGGAGAGCAAGAAGGGATAGAACCCGAGGTGATCCTGGTAGTCACCGAAGGAAAAGAAGTAGAGGAGCAAGGGGTAATATGCTTGCAGCAACAACAGAAATGCATCCGGATCCGATTGTTCAGGGACGGAAAGAAAAAGAAATAGCGGCAAGGTTGCCGAGATGAAAGCAGATAAAGCCAGACGAAGATTTGAGGATGAAATTAAGGGAAAGAACCTCGGTGGCAGGACTGGATCCAAAGGACGCTGATATCAAAGTCAAGATTGGGACAGAGTGGGAAAGCAAATTTAAGGAAGAACTATCCCAATTACTGAAAGAGAACTTGGATGTGTTCGCCTGGAACCCAAATGAAACACCAGGAGTGCACCCAAAGTACTTCTGTTACAAGCTGAACATAGACCCCAATATCCCTCCATTCCACCAGAAAAAGAGGAAGTTCAGCCCAGAAAAGAACGCGGCTATGGAGCTGGAAGTGCATAAACTGTTGGCGAAGAGAAGAATTAGCAAATGCAAGTACCCGATAAGAGTACAAAATCCAGTTATGGTGAAAAAGAAGAAAGGGTCATGGAGACTATGCATCGATTTCACTGATCTAAACAAGGATTGCCCGAAAGATAATTATCCTCTTCCATCAATTGACCAAATGGTCGATGCCACGGCCGAAAATGAGATAATGAGCTTCATGGATGTGTTTTTCGGGGTACCACCAGATCCCCATGCACCCGGATGATAAAGCAAATACGGTTTTCTTTTACGGGAATGGAGTTTATGAATGGAATATGTCGTTTGGTCTGAAGAACGCGGGGGCTACCTATTAGAGATTGGTTAACAAAATGTTCGAGGGAGAAATTGGGAAAATAGTCGAGGTCTACGTGGATGATACCGTGGTGAAAAGCCTAAAAAGGATGGATCATCTCGACTATCTAGGAAAGGTTTCGAAATCTTCAGATGCTATGGAATGAAACTAAACCAGAAGAAATATACGTTCAGAGTGAGCAAGAGAAGTTTCCTCGAATATTTCGTCAGCTCAAGAGGGATCGAGATGAACCCAAAAAAAGTAGAAGCAATCCTGAAAATGGAACCACCGAGGCACATGAAAGAAGTTCAGAACCTGACGGGTAGGTTGGCCACCTTAAATAGGTTCATGTCAAAAGCATCGGACAAATGTAAACCATTCTTCGACGTCATCAAAAAGGCTAAATTTGAATAGATGGAAGAGTGCTGGAAGGCATTTGACGAGATTAAAAGGGAGTTATCAGATCTCAAAATTCTTTCCAAGCCCTCACCGGACGAAACATTGCAACTGTACTTGGCTATATCGGGAACAGTAATCAGTTCGGTATTGGTCAAAATAGAGGAAAAGAATCAGAAGCCTGTATACTTTGTAAGTCAATCCCTGAGAGATGCGGAGCTTAGATACTCGGTAATGGAGAAGATAGCGTATGCTCTCGTTATGAGTTCGAAGAAGCTAAGGCCATACTTCATGGAATATACCATTGAGGTATTAACGACATTCCCTTTGAGGCAAGTGCTCTAGAGACCAGATGTAGTGGGGAGGCTGCTCAAATGGTCTGTCAAATTGGGCAGTTCGATATAGCGTACCTGCCGAGGAATGCAGTCAAGGGGCAAGTCATGGCGGACTTCATAGTGGAACTGACTTTCCCGGTTCCAACCGAGGAGAAAAAAAGAAAGCCTTGGGTCATGCACGTGGATGGCTCAACAACAACATGGCATCAGGGGCCGGAATCATCATTCGAATGCCATCTGGGAAAACCTTCTCGACCGCAATCAGGTTCAATTTTTTGGCCACTAACAATGAAGCAGAGTATGAGGCCCTACTGAATGGTTTGAGGATGGCACTGGCCATGGGAGCAGATGAGCTGATGATATATAGCGACTCACAATTGGTGGTGAACCAGATGAAAGGAGAATACGAGGCCAAGGATGGGCACATGAGCCATTATAGAGGATTGGCCACAGGCATACTGCAGAAATTCAAACAGGTGTTCCTAGAATGCCTTGACTGGAAAGACAATATGGGGGCCGACGTATTGGCTAAACTAGCCACCGTGTCGAACGCTGAGGACCTAAATAACATCAACATCGTGAGGCAGGAGAACCATCAGACACCATCGTATGGGTTCTAAGTGATCAGCCGACAGAGGAATCATGGATGACACTGATCAGGGCATATTTGGAGAAAGGAAAGATACATTCAGATAAGGACAAGGCTCGACAAATCAGGCTTCAATCGGCGAGATACGTCTTAATAGAAGGGAAGTTGTACAAGAGAGGGTATTCATCACCACTCTTAAAATGCCTAAGTCCTGAGGAAGCAAACTATGTACTAGCGGAGATACATGAAGGCATATGTGGGAACTATACAGGAGGGATCGCTCTAGCACACAAAGTAATCAAGCAAGGCTATTTCTGGCCAACACTAAAAAAGGACACCACTCAATATGCGAGGGCGTGCGCAACGTGTCAAAGACTGGCTCCGATAGTTAGAGCACCCTCGGAACAACTAACCTCAGTGTTTAGCCCGTGGCCCTTCGCGAAATGGGGAATTAATTTAATCGGACCACTCTCGACCGGAAAAGGAGGAAACACATTTGCTATCGTGACGGTAGATTATTTCACAAAGTGGGCAGAGGCAGAACCCCTCTCGATGATCACCGAGGCTAGGGTCGAGAAGGTTTAGGATACTATTTGCCATAGTGACCGACAATGACAAGCAGTTTGATAATGTCAGACTCAGAAAATTTTGTGAGGATTACAACATTAAGAAGTGGTCCTCCAAACCATACCACCCACAATCTAATGGGCAAGTCGAAGCGGTGAACAAGATCATCAAACACACTTTGAAAGTCAGGTTGGAGAAGTTAGATGGGAAATAGCTTGAGGAACAGCCGGGAGTCCTGCGGTCATACAAAACAACGACGAGAACCTCCACGAATGAGACCTTATTCTCGATGGCCTTCAGTGCCGAGGCATGATTCCCGTGGAGATTGGAGACCCAACCCTAGGATCGCTCTCCACCAAGAGGGGCAAATGATGAATTGATCCAAGAGAGTCTAGACCTATTGGAAGAAAAGAGATTAAATGCGGAATTGCATAATGCGGTTTACAAGCAGAGAGCAAAGATATTCTATAACTCCAAGATAAAATTGAGGAGATTCAAAGGTGGAAAACTGGTTCTACAGAAAGTATTGGGCCCAACGGCGTAGGGTAACGGCCAAAACTGGGAAGGCCCTTATGTAATCAAGAGAGTTCTGGAAGAAGGAGCGTACGAGTTGGAAGAAGTGGATGGAAAAAAGATACCGCACCCATGGAATGCACAACATTTGAAGAAATATTATCAATGAAGTAGAAGGCAGGATGAATGAGGTTGGTGACGCATTTTCTGTTACAGCTTTCAATTAAGACATTAGGCCATACTCTGTGGAAATGGAAATTGTATAAAAATCTTTATGGGATATGTGGTTAAAGAGGTCATTATGCATAGGGATATCATTGCATTATGAATGTTAATTCGTAAACTTCACCCCATAAACTCAGAAACAATACTACAAACATAAATAAGAGGATAATGAAATGGCAATATCGGTAATAGAGCCTGTTGGCGTTCGATCGTTTGGCTAACATGAACCGTTAGGGTTCCATACATTTCTAACAGTCAACGGAAGTAAGAAAATAAAAAACATATTACCTTTCACCAGGGTATGTTGGAGAAGATAAATTCTCACCACCAGCCTACGCAACCTCACCGTTTTAGGCATAACTCTCATCCAATATCAAATTTGAGTGATCTACATGCCAAAATGATCCTCTCTTCCGTAGCTTTCCGTCAGTATATCTCACGTTAAATTTCAAGATCAGTACGATTTTATAAAAATCATACAAGTTGGCGAACAGCAGCAAACGACCTCTTGATGTTCTGCTGTATTCCCAAGTCCAATATCGACGTCGTGTGGGCGACGATCCATGAGATCTTCTCAATCTGCTGTTCTATCTACCCTCTTCACGTGTTAGGCGTATCTCTCTTAGGGTTAGAACAGTTGAGATGACTTATATATGGGCTACAACAGAGACCAGGAGGAGAAATTAGAGTTGGGCCTCCATTGGGCTTAAGTATCCAAGCTTAACCCAAAGCTTATACTTAAGTCCAATAATAATAATATATTCCACTAAAATATTATTACTGCACTACCGTTCTAATTCCATAATTACGTTATGGGCTCCTTCTTATTATGAGCCGACAGTCTCCCCATGTTTAAGATATACAATGCCCATTAATTAATTAAGTTACTGACAACTCCATTAATTAATATCTCATCCGAGATAGTATCACTCAACCTCATTATCATGCCGCAATAAATCAACTTACAGGGTTTACATGATAATCCTTATGAGCTCCTCAAGGGGACATCATCAACCTATAACGGACACGAATTCCTTCTACAATCAACAACACACCATAAAGACAGCACTATTTCCCAACTCACCGAGTTTGTTGATTGAATTATATATAAATCTCAACCATTATTGAATCAAATAAATACATACTGCCCTACGTGTCGAGGTTATTGTATAGGGATTAAGAGCACGAACATCCATAATAACTGAGATCAAGTTCTCCTATAAGTTAGTATAAGTCGAACGATCTCAAGCGGTCCTGCTCAATACACATAAAGTGCACTAATGTGATTCTATAGCCAAGACAAGCTAATACCAAACCACACTACAACCATCCTGATAGAGAGTCCCCATCTATCTCGGTTGTGAGCATCTGTTTATACTTTATAAGGAAACCAATAATATGATCTTCTACGTGTTGTCGCACAACATATTATCTACAGTATAAAGTAAGTGGACTATTGCATCGAACATATAAATAAATTATAAGACGCAATTATTTGATCATATGATTCTCATTTCAAATAAATTGTTATAACATTATTCATACTAAAGCTAGACTTTTAGTATACAATCCAACAATCTCCCACTTATTCTAAAAGACTATGCTATCATGTCTTCCGCCATACATCTGATTTCCACTCCCACTACACGGCCATCAAAAGATTTCACTTTAAGGTCCTTGTAAATGGATTTACTAGGTTATCATTCGATGCAATCTAGGCGACAACAACTTTCTCTCATCATACGATTTCTTGTAACAGGTGGTACTCGCGCTCCATGTGTTTAATTGCTTATGGGCTCGTGATTCCTTCAAGTTTGCAACTACACTATTATCATTAAAATAAATTGTGATAACCTTGGGCAAACTCAGAATCACTTCGAAGTCCATCATGAAGTTTCTAGAGTCATATAGATACTTTGGCTGCCTCATAGGCTCCATTATTATCATCTTTCCATGATGGAGTCCGGAGTCCGAAATATATTTCTATATAACACTCCTCCACATTATGACTCAACTTCCTCAAATTAAACACATAACCTTTGAGGTGGATTTACTGCCGTCCCTATCTGATTTGAAAAATCTAAATTTATGTAACCCATAAGAAGCAGTGAATCTGTTCCGTAAGTCCACATATAGTTTCTAGTCATTCTCAGGTACTTCAAAATCATGTGTTACCACAGTTCAATATTCTTATCTTGGGTTACCTTGATACCCACAGTTCATGCCTTCGGCAAAATAGTTATCCATACTCGTGCATAGCATTCCTTAGATTAAGCTTCCTTATTCGCCGAAGCATAAGGAACCGCTTTCATCACCTTTATCTTCTTTTTATGTCTCTAGACACATTTCCTTAGATAAAGTCACATGCTAAACAAATAACGATCGTATCATCTCTGAACTTGAGACAAGCATAACATTCTTTCTTGTGATCCGTATTACCGTGATCAAAAGATATTTTTGCTTCACTTAAGTCCTTCATCTCATACTGATTTATCAACCATACCCATACGCCCGACAATACTCTTTCATTGTCTCCAATGAGCAATATATCATCTACGTACAGTACAAGAAATACCACCACGTTTCGATCACTCTTTTCAATACAAAAGACACATCCGCGCATTGAATAAATCCATATATCTGGATTTTCTTATCAAAATGGATGTTTCATGATATTGAAGCTTGCTTTAGTCCATCGATGAACACTTTTAAGCTCATACTCAAAATGCTCTTAGCCCTTTGCAATGAATCACTCTGGTTGCTTCACATAGATATTTTCACCAATACTTCCAATCAGGAAACCTGTCTTGACATACTATCCCTCATATTTCATATGAGTAGCAACAAATAAAAGAGTCCGGATCAACATAGGCATAGCTATCGGTGAACAAGTTTCCTCATAATCGAACCTTTTCTTTCTGATTATACCTTTTCGCAACAAGCTTTGCTTCCAAGATTTTCACTTTACCATATGACCCTCTTTTATTTCGTATGACCACTTCCGATGGCTTTCACACCTTCCATGGTTCTATAAGCAACTAGATCTAATTTAGAATCCACCGATTCTATTTCAATATTCATTGCACTTTGCTAAGATTCGATATTTCTATCTTGTAGTACTTCGTCGTATCCGTGGGTCCATTCCATATTTACTAGGGACCAAGTCTCACGACTCTCCCAAAATATATATCTTACAGGTTGTCGAATAATTCTCCCACTACGACAAGGTACTACATGCAATTGTGTATCAGACGCGACACACGTTGTAGTTTATCTTATGGTATATCCTCTTGTACAATTGGTACTAATACTTTGTATTTTCCCTCTTACTTCCTTTAGAATAATTTACACATAGGTTTGTGATTTATTACATAGTCCTTTTACAAAAATCTAGTGTTTGCGTTAAGAGTCACCTTTCGATCTTTTGGACTAAATAAATCATCACCCACCATTTTTCTAGGATATCCCACAAGCAGACAAACGTTATACGACATGCTATTCTAGGGCATACCCATAAACTGAATTTAATAATTCCAAATAACTCATCATCTTTCTAACATTTTTTATAAGAGTCTTATTCCTTCTTTCCGCCACACCATTCAACTGGGGTATGCCCGATGTAGACAACTTGAGATTTTAATCTCATTCTCTGATAAATAGCTCCTAAACTATCCTAAGAGGTACTTGTCACCACGATTAAGTCGTAATGAACACCTCTCTTCGGGATAGTCTAAGGACCACTTAAATCAGTATGAACTATTTCCAAACATATCTTTGCATGGCTCTATACCCCTTTGCCTTGAAAGGCCTTTAATCATTTTACTTTCAAGCAAGACTCGCAAGTCAGATAGTTTCCACTTCATATATACACAACGGTCCATCGGCTATCAACCTTTGAATCCTACTCAAGTAAAATTGATCTAGTCTTAAATGCCAAAAGTATGTTTAGTTTATCTCCGAAGGTTCCTTTCTCTTACTAAGATTAGAAGATGCATTATTAATTACTATTTATTGCATCTATAGTATAAACATGATTTAAAAGTATACAAATTGTCTGTCAACGTACCACAACAGATTATAACTCCATCCTTCATTACTATGACCATGTAATTTAAATGAAATGGAGTATCCATCCGTAAATGTATAGAAACTGAAATGAAATTCTTTCTATGAAAATGTACGTAAAGACAATTTCTCAAAATCAAACGTTTATTCGTATCGTAAGATAAATAAACAACTCCCACAGCAATAGCCACGACTTTCGTAGCATTACCCATATCCATAAAATCTCATCATCACTTAGTTACACGCTTTTAGTAATTCTGATATCTACACACAGCATGTCAGTAGATGTCATTACTAATCATGCTTCAACGTCTAGTGAATGAGATACTAACCTTGTTCACTTCTTGATGAAAATGGCTTTTCTTCGCCACATGTTTTTTCAAAAGTTCCCCACCATATACAACCTCTCATATTTCAGATAGAACTTGCTCAAAACATCTAGGCAAACTATGAAGAATAAATTGATCTAGGTTTCTCCTTTAATTTCTACTCCAAGCATTCCCAATTTATTCATCAACTTATCCATGATCTCTTGTCTTTCTTACTTACTCAAGTATCTGAAGAGTCGCATGAGACCATCATATTTCTATGAATTTCTCACCTCTCCACTAGAGACTTTAATAGGCATCATGGGACATCCTTAGTGAGAACACATTTATATTTTCTTAAGCAGTAAAATTCAAAACCAAGATTCTTTTCTATTCATCTAATTTTGGACAAGTAAATATGTTTCTTTTAGTTAACAATAAGTGAGATAAAATTATTTTGAAAATTCAGAGAATCATAAATAAATACACCGATCAAATCTTCGGATTTATCCTTTTATATTGACTCCCTCTAAATAATATAAAAATAAAATTCACCGATATCTCAAGCACCGTGAGTCTGCAAGCCACGTTAGTGTGGACGTTTACAAACTCGAACATTTACAAGAGAAGGTTTTACCCATTAATTTCATTCGTCAACCTAACCTCATGATAAAATAATTAATAGTCGGTTCCTCTTTAGCCATGCAAATAATAGCAGTAACTCCGTTGGGGAGGATACTAATTATTCACACCTAAGTGTGCACCATTATTTGATCCCAAGTCCATTGCGCAAGCTTATGTGCCTTACAGTTGGAGAAGTACACACACGCTCGGATAACTTCCTACAATCATCAATTATAAGTTTGTACCAGTGAACCACACATAAACTCATCCGTTAGGGAGGAAGGTCTATGCCAACATGCAAGTTTATGTGCCACATTATAAACAATAATTATTTAATGAAGTCTGTACCAGTGATCCATGAATAAACTCATCCACTAGGGAGGAAGGCCTATTGCCAACATGCAAGTTTACTCACACCACTTACAAACCAATAATGGAGGCCGCGGGAATTAATTACCAATCCCCTCTCCCACTTAGTTATTTAACACCGAGGATTTTTACATGCATATAATATTCATAATAAAATACGTAACCTAGCATGCTTCTATTACGGCACATAAGGCAGTAAATCACAGAGAATCATGCATAACATATATAACAAAAGTCAATTATTCCATCAATTATAAACAGTTATATATCAGCGAATTCGATTGTTCACCACCAAGCACAAGTGTCGGCAAAAATCCCTAGATTATCAAACTTTCGAAAATCTCCAGATTACAGAATTTTGAAACTTTCGATATCGACCACCGATATCGTCCAGACTTTTGAAATCAACGATATCGACCAGATTATCAAATTTTTAAAAAACTTTCAGATTATCAAAATTTCAAATCTATCGATATCGACCGTCGATATCATCCAGATTATCGAAATCATCGATATCAACCATCGATATCGTCCAGATTATCGAAATCATCGATATCGATCAGATTATCAAATTTTTGAAATCTTCCAGATTATCAAATTTTCAAAAAATATCCAAATTATCAAATTTTAAAAAATTTCCAAATTATCAAATTTTCAAAAATATCCAGATTATCAAAATTTTGAAATTTACAGATTATCAAATTTTCAAAAATTTCTAGATTATCAAAATTTACAAAATATCCAGATTGTCAAATTTTAGAAATTTCCAGATTATCAAATTTTCAAAAATATCCAGATTATCAAATTTTCAAAATTTCCTAATTATGAAATTTTCAAAAATTTTCAAATTATCAAAATTTTGAAAATATCCATATTGTCAAATTTTAGAAATTTCCAGATTATCAAATTTTTAAAAAATTCCAGATTATCAAATTTTCAAAAATATCCAGATTATCAAATTTTCAAAATTTCAAAATTTCTAGATTATCAAATTTTCAAAAATTTCCAGATTATCAAATTTTCAAAATTTCCAGATTATCAAATTTTCGAAAATATCCAGATTATCAATATTTCAAAAATTTTTAGATTATTAAAATTTCAAAAATATCCCGATTATCAAATTTTCAAAATTTCCAAATTATCAAATTTTAGAAAATATGCAGATTATCACATTTTCAAAAATTTCCAGATTATCAAATTTTAAAAAATTTTCAGATTATCAAAATTTTGAAAATATCCAGATTATCTAATTTTCGAAAATATCCAGATTATCAAATTTTCAAAAAATATCCATATTTTCAAATTTTCGAAATTTTCTGATTATCAAAATTTCAAAAATATCCAGATTATCAATATTTCAAAAATTTTCAGATTATTAAATTTTTGAAAATATCCCGATTATCAAATTTTTGAAATTTCTAGATTATCAAATTTTCAAAAATATCCAGATTATCAATATTTCAAAAATTTTCAGATTATTAAATTTTTGAAAATATTCCGATTATCAAATTTTTAAAATTTCTAGATTATCAAATTTTTGAAAATATCCAGATTATCACATTTTCAAAAATTTTCAGATTATCAAATTTTAAAAAATTTCAGATTATCAAAATTTTGAAATTATCCAGATTATCCAATTTTCGAAAATATCCAGATTATCAAATTTTCAAAGCATATCCAGATTATCGAATTTTTCCATCAAACGTATTGAGTATTCAACATGAAACAATAATTTCTAAACCCTATTCCACGTTTGATAAAGGTACATGGTTTCTGAATAGGGTATACTAGCATAACATGAATACTTAAACTCTTTCACTTTTTGACATAAACCCTAGCCTAAAGTTTCACGCTTCACCACGAAACCGAAGCTCTGATACTAATTATTGGTATTTGATCGTTTGGTTAACGTGAACCGTTAGGGTTCCATACATTTCTAACAGTCAGCAGAAGTAAGAAAACAAGAAACATATTACCTTTCACCAGGGTATGTTGGAGAAGACGAATTCTCGCCACCAGCCTGCGCAGCCTCACCATTTTGGGCATAACTCTCTCATCCGATATCGGATTTGAGTGATCTACATGTCAAAACGATCCTCTCTTCTGTGGATTTTCGTTAGTATATCTCATGTTGAATTAAAAGTTCTGTAAGATTTTATAAAAATCGTAAAAATTGGCGGATAGTAGCAGTAAACCACCTCTTGATCTTCTTCTGTATTTTCAAGTCCAATCTCGACGTCGTGTGGGAGACGATCCGCGAGATCTTCTCAATCTGATATTTTCTATACTCTCTTCACGTGTTAGACATGTCTCTCTTAGGGTTAGAACAATTGAGATGACTTATATATGGGCTACAGCAGGGACCAGGAGGAGAAATTAGAGTTGGGCCACCATTGGGCTTAAGTATCCAAGCTTAGCCCAAAGCTTATATTTAAGTCCAATAATAATAATATATTCCACTAAAATATTATTAATGCACTACCGTTCTAATCCCATAATTACGTTATGAGCTCTTTCTTATTATGAGCCCGACAGTCTCCCCATGTTTAAGATATACAATGTCCATTAATTAATTTACTGACAACTCCATTAATTAATATCTCATCCGAGAGTAGTACCACTCAACCTCATTATCATGCCGGAATAAATCCACCTGCAGGGTTTACATGATAATTCTTATGAGCTTCTCAAGGGGACATCATCAACCTATAATGGACACGGATTCCTTCTACAATCAACAGTACACCATGGAGACAACACTATTTCCCAACTCACCGAGTTTAATGATTTAATTACATGTAAATCTCACCCATTGATGAATCAAAGAATACATACTGCCCTACGTGTTGAGGTTATTGTATAGGGATTAAGAGCATGAACATCCATAATAACTGAGATCAAGTTCTCCTATAAGTCAGTATAAGTTGAACGATCTCAAGTGGTCCTGCTCAATACACACAAAGTGCACTAATGTGATTCTATAGCCAAGACAAGCTAATACCAAACCACACTACAACCATCACGATAGAGAGTCCCTATCTATCTCGGTTGTGAGCATCTGTTTATATTTTATAAGGAAACTGATAATATGATCTTCTATGTGTTGTCGCACAACATATTATCTACAGTATAAAGTAAGTGGACTATTGCATCGAATATATAAATAAATTATAAGACGCAATCATTTGATCATATGATTCTCATTTCAAATAAATTGTTATAACATTATTCATACTAAAGCTAGACTTTTAGTATACAATCCAACAGAGTCGAGACTAAAGAATAAAATATACCAAAGAAAAACTATCAAAAGGAGAAACGAAAGACATGCCGAAATAAAGGGGCAGGATCGAAAATATGAACAAAAGGGGAAAGTTTCGGATCTCTGGCGAATCAGAAAAAAATACAGAAGTATTAGGGTCGAGAGTCAAAACAAGAGCCAAGATATCAGATGAGAATTACAAGGCTAATTAAGGGGGCCTCGGTATAATGGGAATAAATCATTTCAGATAAAACTGAAATAGCGGAACCAGAAAGAGAAGGTTGCAACATATCTCGAAACAACATCGGGAAGGGACACAAACATACATATATAACGGATATATGTAAGGGTTGGAATATAAGGTTCGGAGTAAATAGAACAGACCTCGGAGTGTCGTGGGGAATAAACACGGATATGTACATAGGGCGGATGAATAGGAGGTCGAAAGATTAAGGTTGGAACAAGGGAAATGAGCCTCGGAATAATGCATGAAGTGGCACGAAGGTACAATACAGAATAACCTAAGTAAAAGCCGAAGACAACGAAAATGAGAGGAAAGTTTGAAATCTCGGCATCAGGCAGAGCTTCAGAACCACAAAAGCTCAGCAAAAACGAAGGACAAAAGCATAAACCTCCGCGCCGAGGGTGAACAAAGCAAAGACGCATTACAAGTGATAAAAGCAGAACTAAGAACACCGACAACCATAAATTGACTAAAGGTAAATCAACTACTCATAAATAGTTAAATTCACAAACCAAAGGGACATCGACGAACACGTCTACCAGACAAAGGCAAAATAAAAAATAGAGAAAATTAGTAGCTGAAGTTCGTACACAGTCAGGGCAAATACAATTCCAAGCAATACCGAGTTGAGGGTGGAATAAAATCAACTCGCAAAAGGGAAAAACATGTGGACTTCAATCTTTCTTCCGACTGCTGAGGGAACGATAGATGCTTGCCATTTTATCCTCCATCTCTTTTAACTGGGCTTCGGCACGGATCGCCCTCTCCTCTGCTAAATTAGGGCGCGGAATGCGCTGCTCCAAGGCTCGAATACAGGCCTCGACTTCGGCCAACCTAGCACGAGCCTCAGCAGTTTCGACTCTCGCAGCATCTCTAGCAATCTCAGTCTCGGTCAAGCTCACCTTTATAGACTCGAAAGTAGCGCGCCCTAAGTCAACCTCAAAGTTTAAAACCTCCAACCGTTCTATCTGGTGTGCAACAAGAGAGGTTAGGTCGACGTTCTCAATCTCTAAGGCATTCAATCCCTCCTCGAAACTGGCGAAAGACCCCTCAGAACGGTCAACAAGCCGATTGGCGAACAAACTGTATTGGTCCATCAAGTGCAGAGAAGAGGTAAGGGAGGCAACAACAACTCCAGCCATAACGGCCAAACCAGAGGAGTCTTGGGAAAGAGAACGGGAGACAACAGTCGGCGGAACACGGTGAGAGGCACGATGAGAGGTACCTACAATAAAACCCTGAGTCTCTAACTCCCGCAGTTCGGACAAGTCAGGTTCATCATCTTCCTCAACTATACTTTTTTCTCGTGTACGGGCCCTCTCAGCGGCTAACCTGGCGGCTTCAGCATCAATGTCAGTAGGGTCAATTGTTGCGGCAACACCTGTAGGGTTCGAATTGGGAAGAATAACTGTTGGGACGACTTGAGAAGTTGAGGGAGCAGAACTAACATCAGCTCTGGGGGCAGACCTCACCCTCGGCCCAACCATCATGTCATAGTCCTCGGCCTCGGAACCGCTACCCACCCAAACTTCGGGAACCTCCATCGGTTCAAGATCCTCCTCTGAACCCTCTTCAGGATACATCGTGGATAAGGATGCAACGAACACGAAAAGGATAAGACAGCTCGAACGGAGGCAATTATCCCCCTTAACCTTTTAGCAAGAAGGTCAAACTCACCAGTGGAAGGAGGCGAACCAGGCGCAGGGCTAGCCCCAGCGGACTGAGAAGGCCCACCATGCTCGTAAACACTCATTCCTCTCTTTTTGAGCAAGGAAGCAGAGGCAGATTCAGAATCGGGAGTAGAAAAATACCAGAAGGGGCAGCGAGAGAACAACGCAATTGTTGACGGGGAGGAGACAAAGGTGGCAAAACCCTGTCTTCGATAAGCTGCACAACCAACAGATCTTCGCCAAGTTTCATGTCTTCAGACCCAACAGACAGGTCATCCATCTCTTCATCTTCATCGCGAGAGGAAGAATGTGTGGAATAGTCGGAGTCATCTTCCTAATCCAAAAACTGATACACATACTTGTACGAAGTTAACGACAAACTAGCCATGGAACCAGTCGATCCCACCAGAGACAGGGCACTCTGGAGCTCACCTGTAGAATAAGAAAGAAAGGTCAGGCATGAAATAAAGGGACTAGGAATGGACCAAGAAAAGGGAGTACCAGTGGTTGCACTACGGCCAGAAGTAGACAACCCAGTCGAAACTAGGATGGGCTTGAAAAGCAATGGAGACACACGATAAGTATTCTCTCCACTAGATAAAATCTCATACACACAGCGAAAACCATCACTCAGCCGATCAAGGGGATGACGAGGGGGACCTACATGATATAAAATGTCAGAAAGGAACATCAGAGACTGCAGAAGATAATCTAGAACTCAGAAAACAGGGAAGAATCATATACTTATCCAATGGGAAGAAACCAGACAGGAAAAGTCACAGAAATACCATTGTTATGGGTACGATAATCACTACCCAACCAGAACCAGTCTTGCTCACAGCTTCGGTCAATAACATCAGAAGCTCCCACAAAATGATGGTTATCGCGGGGAAGCAAATGGTAAAAATCACTAGAACGACCAGATAGAGCATAAAAAAGAGAAACTCTAGTTCGAACGGATCTCGTATGGTGTGACCCAACACATAAAATAGTGACATAGTGGATATCTGACGCAACCAAGAGAAGGGCAGTAGCTGGCCTATAGCCATGTCCCACCTCTGCAACATCAAATCAATAACAGGAAAAGTGGAAGACGCAAGCCGGCAAGAAAGAGAGAGTAGTAAAATGCAGTAAAACCTGGAGGGGGTAAGAAATAGGAACACCGTCTAAAGGAAGCTCGAAGACGACATTAGGATTACCATAATGCCAGTGGAGTTCCTCCAAGCGCACTGAGAATAACCTGGAGGCCGGCACCCAATCAAGCCACTGGGCCATTCCTCGAAGTGCGGACCCCAAGTCGCCGATATCCCGACGACCAGGAAGATAATCCCCCATGTTCAGAGGGAGTACGATGCCTAAATCCATGTCAATGAATATCGCCGCACCACCAGTACCTACGGCTGGCACAATAGGGACAGGTTGCCTGCTTGGAGAGGGAACGGAAGCCGGGTTGCCACCCGAGGAGGAAGAAGTAGACAAATCCCTCAAGTTAGGACGGGGCATTCTGCGGAGGCGATTGAAACTACGAAGCGATACCCTGTGGCGTACCGATGTGCTATCGGAAGTGTTCACCTCCTGAACATCAGGCGGAGGGGGAGTACCTTCACCAGACATCTTTCACTAGTCAAAGAACTCAGGAATTAGGGTTTGGCGAAAAAGAGGACAAAAGGGAGGGAAATTTTCAGAAATCACAAAAATATCAAAAGAATGCAGCTAAATGAAATACAAGGATATACGGGAAGGATGCGAGAGATTTGAATTTTAAAAAACCAAAACAGAAACTGTCTGACAAGATGAAGGGCGGCATGTATCATCATTGGAAATTATGGAGCAAAAACGGCTAAGATCCAACGGCTGGAATGTAGAGACCTTATAACTCCCAAGGAGAAGGGAGGACCCAGATTGATCCACGCAGCACCTGACCAAAGACGTGACAACCCACGACAGAAAAGCGGCAATTTATGTTTTAAATTAAAGGTAAATTACTAAAATACCCTCGCAAGATCCACTAACAGGGAAGAGAAAGTACTTCATTCATGAATAGTGAATTATAATAGAAGCGGAGATAACTCTGAATCCTATCAACCGATAAATAAAGGAAACACTAGGAAGGTACAGAATAAACCCCTAATAAGGAAGATACATTTGATTCAACACCAGGGGCTCGGTAATACTTCATTAATCAACTAGGAAGGCTTCAGAATCGGCCACATCTGTAGACTGTATCCCCCTACCTCTAGGCGCCGTATCTTCGAAGATACCCAAGGGAGCCTCGGAGGTCACCGGCCTTGGCAAAACATCGACTTCCTCAGTACAACCCAAAGCAAAATCGACCTCTGGGATTGATGGAATTGAAGGAACCACAGCGGCCTCGGTGGGCAGAGATTCGAAAACTTCACCAGTGGTGACCTGACCGGAAATGCGTGCATCACCGAAGGTGGAAAACTCAATCTCAGTGGAAACTTCTTGAGCAGGTCCCCTTGCAAATTCGATGGGGAGAGCGGTAAGTGGATCCTCAACCCCAGAATTAACCACGGCGAGATCCAAAACATCATCAACAAAATCCTTGTCGGATCCACCCTCCTCAGACTCTTTGGAGGACTCTTTAGGGACATCAGTGATTAAGTCGGAATACTCACTGAGCAGTCCAAAATCAACGTCGCCCTTCAAAGTCTCCTAAGAGGCATTTTCTCCTCACTAATGGCTTGACGAAGAATGACATGCATCTCATCGAGACAATCAGGATAGGGCTTCTGGGAAGAGGCTTGAGCTAGAGCAGCAGCGCAGGAAAAGAAATAGTGAATCTTAGTCTTCGGAAGGAAAACTTCCCTATAACAAAGGTTGTCAGCTTCTGACAGGAGAAAAGCGTTCTTCACGCGTTCTACTTCAGCCAAGGCCCTATCACGTTCCCTCAGTACCTCGGTTACAACATCCTCAACAGCCTTGATCTTCTGAGCGGAGGAAACCTCTAATACCTCCTTCTCCTGCCGAACTTTCTCGAGCTCTTGTTCGGAAGATGTCCGGAAGGCATCAAGACTACTCTGAACCTGAGACAACTCGGCTCAGAACGGACCTTTTTTCACCACGACCTCTTCCTAATGTTTTACCTCCAAAGCTGCAACCTTATCCGAAAGTACCTTGTTTTGAAGCTCTAAAGCACTCATCTCTTCTTCGAATTTGGCTAACAGGCTATCATACTGAGCACGAAGGGTCTCGAACTTTTTATCCTGCTCAATCCTCAACTGACCCCTGATCAGAGCCTCAGCCGCGCTAGCTTCAGATGCTTTTTTCTCATAATCCTTCATCTTCTGAGTCACCAAAATAACCTCGTCTTGCAAATGGGAGTCATTTCTTTCCAGTTTGGAAATACAATACAAGGCATTAATGGTGTGGATCGCTTGGCGACCCAGGTAGCTAGAGATGCTGTGCAGAGAATCCTTGGCAGACATATGGTCGAGGAGCTCTCGGGTACAATCTTTAAAATGAAAAGTGGTGGCACGAACTAAGCACGCCGGAACATCAAAGTCAAACAAATGCTCTTGAGTTCGGAGGAACATTTTCCCAGCCTCATCCATGTGGCCATACCTTTGTAAGAGCTCCTGGTCGGCTATCAAATCTATTGGAAGAAATGGAGTAGCATCATCCGACAAGGGCAGAGCAGAAGATGCACCTTCAGTAGAAGATCCACCATATGACCAAAAATAAAAGGGGGTCTTCCCTCGATAATACCGCCACATCTCGGAAGGGGAACAATGAGATACCAGGTTATAGGAAGTACCACCAGGGGTCAGCTGAAGGTCGGACAGAGTTGTGACACCCAGTTGGCCGAAAGTGACGAAAGGAGATCGGACAAAGGCTTCAGAGAATGGAGAAGAGCTGATGTCATAGACTTCGACAGTCTCCTGAGGAGCAGCACTAGGCATAGCAGAGGAACCACCGACAGCAACACCAACATCATCGTCCCTGATCCTTTTTGAAGGACGTGCGATGAGAGCGGTATTATCATAAGTACCCTCCTCGGAAGTCTCGTCTACCAACTTGTACTTCCATTTTGGGACAACAGACTTAGTGGCTGCAGTCTCAGATGCCCCTTTCTTAGGCTTCGGGGCTCGAGGGGCTTTCTTGGAAACTTTCTCCCGAGGACCCATAGCTGACACCTGGATGAGATCGGCCTCCAACCTCAAAGAGACAGGATTCGAAGGCTCTTCAATCCTGACGGACGTAAGAGGCTACACGACAAGAGGGGCTCCAGAGACCTTCAGAGAAGAAATCTTAGAAACTTTCCTCTTCCCTTTACTAAGCGCAAACCGCTGGCGAGCAGAAGGGAGAGTAGCCATACGGGCAATATCAGGCATAAGGCGTTTCCCTTTCCCTAAACGTAACAAAAAAGGGGGAAAGGTTAGTGCAAGAGGGGGAACTATATAATGAACTCCGCAGACGAGGAAGGAATCACAAATAAATCACCTGGCATGGCTGTGGGCGTGGTAGTAAAGCCGGTTCAGAAAAGGTTCTTCCCTCAGAGAACACGCTGGTAATGGCATCTCTTGTCAGAGAGCTTACGAATGCGGCGGAAGGCGTTCTGAAACTCTACCAGCAACATCTCGAGAGCACACGAATCGCCTACTGCACAAAGCAAAAGAAAGAAATATTAGAATATCCCAAATAACATAGAAGAGAGCCGAAAGAAACATACACGCACTGAGGACAGGTTTGAAGAAGGAACTTCTAGGGAGCACTGTGGGATTTTGAGGATCCCCGAGGTCATATACAGAATCTCCCCTCCAGGGCCCATGATCGTAGTCATTTTCACCTAGATTTTAGTGTCTTTATTTGGGATTTTCGGATGCTTTTATCCGTATTTGTGTGATTTTTGGTGAAGTTATTGTTATTTTGAGAAATGTAGTATGAATTGATAGAATTGTGTAAATGAGCTTAAATATGTGTAAAATAGGTCAAAAAATGGATAAAAACAGAGTCGGGAGTGAAACGAAGATGAAAAAAAAGGGCCTGCTTGTACACGGGTGTTCGGTGTCGTTTTCACCTAGATTTTAGTGTCTTTTTATTATGTATTTTGTGTGTTTTTATTCATTTTGTATATCATTTGGTGGTGTTATGTGAAGATATGGAGATGCGTGCCTTGAAATGATAAATGTGTGATTTTCATGATTAAGTGTCTTAAATTGTGCTACATTTGTGAATATTTAGAGAATTAGTAAATTGGTGTAATTTGTGTGATTATCAGGTAAAAATGGATTCTAGACATGATAAAGAAGATGTGGGAAAAAACAGAGCTCGATTTGGAGTTAAAACGAGGGAGAATGAGTCAAAGCAAAATGCTGAAAAATGCACGTCCCATTTGTGTAATTTTTCTGTACTTTTTTGGAGCTCAAAAATAGAAGTGTGATACATGGTTGGAAATCCATAGAAAAGAGGATCGTTTTGGTATAAGGAACACTTCAACCGGAGCCCAAACGAGAAAGTTATGATTAAAATGGTGACGTCGCGCAAGCAGTTCTTACTCAGCACGGTTGTGCTACTTTGCATGACTTGTTGTACCCTCAAATGTTGGAAGTTTTCTCAGATCTCTATATGGTTGGAAAGCCACGGAAGAGAGGATCGCGTGAGCGCAAGAATCACTAAAAACGGAGATCGGATGTGGAAGTTATGCGCGAAACGGTGAGACTGCGCAGCACGCGATACTCTACACGGCCCGTGTACCGAGCACGGCCCTGTAAGGCATGGGCGTGCTCGGACACCAGAAAACGCTACACGGCCACCTCCGTGGCCGTGTGACGCTGCACGGCCCGTGTAGGTTCAAAAGGCAGTTTTATGATCTCTAAATGTTCTAGAAGCTTCCATGGGGGTATAAATACATGTTTTGACCACAAAATTCGGGAGGAATCATTTTGGATCAGTTTCCACACACACTAAACACCTAAATCACACACATTAATCTCCATCTCTTCCATCCTTCACCTCATCCATCCAAACCACTTGATCTCCTCAAATCCATCCATTAATCCATCAATCCACCAATCTAAGAAGAGGAATTCATCATTGATTGAAGATTGTAGCATGATCAAAGGGGAGGAAGTTCACCATCAAAGGGGAGCCAACTTACCTTTATTTTGTTATTTTCTTCATTATTTGGCTCAATTGGAGCAAGCTATGTATTGTATTGATTCTACTATGATTTGTAGTGGCTAGTCCTTATGTGAGGCTAGCAATATGATTGGTTAAGAATTATGTAGATTTTGCACACCACATGTTTGATGAAATGATTGTTATGGATATTTTCTATCATGAATGCTTATTCTCATTTGATGCATGATTTGTGTGGTTAAATTCTCTATGCATAGTGTTAGGATGGCCATTCCAATATTATGTATGGTAGTTTAATTGAATCATTGATTGTATGAGGTGACTTAGTTAGTATGAGGGGAGGAAAGCCATTCCCTCCAAGTGCTTAGAACCTCATGATAGGACATTAGTGATGAACTAGTGAGGGGAACCAACTTATGATCATAGTACCCATGAGGGAATTGAGAGTAAGACAATCTTAGGAGATTTAAACTTGTAAAAGAGTTGAGAACCTAATCACCTTGGCCATAGGGGTTAGGGGTACAATTGTGATTGCCCTTAGTATCATAACTTGAAAATCATCAATGCATGTGTGTGTGTGAGTCTACATAAGCCTTATCCATGATGTTGCTTGCCTTACATACTTCTTAGATTGTTCACCTTCATCCATTTTCCATCACACTTGTACATGTTCTATCTTTCATTGCTTTCCTAGTTGTTAGTTTGTAGTATAATCATCTCCCCTCATTCTTCGATTCGTCCTATTAGAGTAAAGCATTTCTCAAATACGGCTACCCACTTTCGCCCTTGGGTTCGATATCTTATAAATTTTGCACTTGGTCGCTTACGTGCTACACACGATAGAGTACACTTGCTCTTATCAATTATCAAAATTGAAACCAAGTTCATGGCGCCGTTGCCATCTTTGTTTTTGAAGATAATTCCCTTGATTTTGGAAATTACTCCCTTGCATGTAAGAAATATCCTCCACTTGATGACTTGGCATCATCCAATCTTGTTGCACCGTAGGATAAAATGTTGGCATACTTTGAACACATTGAGACCCATAACTAGGAAGACTTGATTGAAAACTTTGCCTCGCATTGTTCCTTTGGACATACCCATTTTGCATACTTGTTTCATTCCCCATTTGGTAATTGGGCATATTCCACACTTGTCCCCCATTAAAGTTGGAAGTAGGCATTGAGTAGGCATTTTGAGGCTCATAACTTGAAAGACTTGGTTGAAAGCCTTGCCTTGTATCATTTCCATAAACATTTCTTTTAAGCTTTTCTATCAAGGCATCATTTTTGGATAGAAGAGTATCCATAGAAACTTGATTGTTGTAAGACATCGGAACGGAATAAGTATTTTCTTGATACGGTTGGAATGTATTAACATTGTAAGCTCCTTGCCATTCCTCATAACTCCCATTGTTGTAGCTTTGAGAGCTTGCTTGACTCATTTGACTACTATACCCATAGTAGCTCTCATTCTTATAGCCCATTGATTGTTGTGGTGGAACCAAACCAAGTAGATTTCCATAATTTCCTCCCATGTATTGGTTCCACTCATCCATGTTCATACTCTTCTTTTCAAGGCTTGCTACAACTTTCCTTCACTTACTATTTTTGGTTTTGCTCCTTCTTCTCTTCTTTTAAGGTTGATGTACCTATCAAGAAGAACAAGTAAGAACAAAATTTTCCAAAGCAAATATAAAATGCAAAAATAAGAAAAATGTCCTAAGTAGAGCTAACAAATTCAAACACGTTAGTGAAGAGATAAAGCCAACCGTAGAAGATAGAGAGAGTAAACTCGTGGATAAATTGAATGAGATGTTGGAATTTCTAAGAAAAACGAGTGAGGAAAATAAGAGGAGATTTGGGGCCTTCGAATGTCAAATGAGTCAAATGACAAGAGAAAGGAACACTCTTCATGAAATGGAAAATTTTGATGAAACGATTAAAGAAAATTTGAAGGAAGAAGAGTGTTCGGGGGATAATGAAGAAGACTCAAGAGATGTTGAGATTATTGAGGATAAGGAAGACAAGGAAGAAGAAAAGTTGGAGGATGAAAGTTCAAGTGAGAGGAGTAATGAGCTTGAGGAAGAAGAGAACTTCGAGGATGAAGAGATTATACAAGATTTCTTGTCCCTTGTTGATAAGGAAAATCCAAGCGAAGATGAAGAATCAAGAGATGAGTATGAATTTGATGAAGTGGAACAAGGTCTAGAAGCACTTGATGATGAGTTCGGGAGTGAAATGAGCATTTCTACATCTTTTAACTTTTCAAGTTGCATTGATTTTCAAAATATTGTTTATATTGACTTTGTCTTACCTATTGATTCTTCTCAAAGATTTAGGTACAAGAAAGAGCTTGAAGAAATGTTGGGGACATACTTGATAAAAAGGAATAAGTGGTGGTCACGGAAGGAAAGGTCAATGGAATGCAAGCTCAAGCGAGTTGATTTTCTAAAGCCAATCTCGAAAGATGCTACCGAGGTCGTTACTTGCCACAAATGCCTAATAGAGGAAGAAGCACAAAGATTAAAATTTGATGGCAAGAACGAACGATATCCTTGGCCATTCCGATGAGTTCTCCATAATCCGTCCGGCTTGAAGACGTTAAACTTAGCGCTAGATGGGAGGCAACCCATCATTTATTTTAATGCTTTCATTTAATTGCTTTGATTTAGTTTTCTTGCATTTTTTTGTGTGTAGGTGGATTGTGCTCATGAAGGAAAACACATAAGGATGAGACGAGATGTGCTAGATTTTGAATGAAGATGTATGTCACACCACTTTGTTTAAACTTAAATTTAACACTTGTGTTAATTTAAGTTTGGGGGGAGAGTGTGTGGTGGCCATACTTGAATGTTGGCATGCACATATGTCATCACAAGGTACGTTTAAGATGATCAATGGTGGAAACTACAAGGGTAAGTCTCACCACTTTTTGCAAACTTAATTCTCAACTTGTTTCGATTTAAGTTTGGGGGGATAGTGCGTGGTGTGCCTTACCACTTGTGTATGCTTGATGTATCATGTTGATAGAGTGATTATCTTGATTGTCTTGTGAAAATTGGGTAAATTTTAAAAATTTTCTCATGAGTATTGGATTGATTTTGGTTAGTTTGGTTGTGTTGGAGTGCATGATAATCCTTATTTTTATTGCAAGTGTTGAGCTAATGGTTTGTTGAGTGTTTGAGCATGGATGAAGGATAGTGGAAGCATGAATGGAGCTTGGAGCTAACGCTTTCATTATCAAAATGCCTATTGAGGGAGTTCACTCTACATCTTATCACTTCTAAATTGCTTGACATGAATTGATGTTGATTTGGATTGTAGTGGATTAACATGTTACTTCTTGTGTTATGTACTTGGGAGGTTTACTTGCTTTATTTTTATTTTTGAATAAGGTGGCAAATCTTGAGCTTACATGTTATTGGAGGATTGAGGATATGTGCTTTATTTCTTTTGATGGGTGAATTGTCGTTGTTGCATGTTTTGTGTTTTTGTGTTGTTTCTTGCTTGGTGAGTCTTTGCTCATGTGTTTTGTTTGTATTTTTATTCTTGTATAGGGTTGTTTGGTGGTTTGTTTCGGGAAGTTGTGAGTCATTTTTGAATGTGAGTAATGGCATGTTATTTGTGATAGATGATGGCGAACTATGTTGAGAATCTCTACTCTTTAAAATTGTGACATGTTCTATTTAATTTGTTCAATTTTGAGATGAATTGAGGTGTAATGAGTTCCTAAAGGTCCGAGCAAAAGCTTGTGAACGTTTGAGCCTCAACCATGCATCCATGGTTAATTTCTTAATGAGTGGGTCGATTGAGCCTTGATAAACTAGAACTCGCTCATGGACTACGGGAATGAGCCCGATTGGTGGAGGTTAGTGAAATGATCCTAGGCCATCCTTGTAATTTTATAGCCATTGTCATATATTTCCTTACCCTATACATCATCCCTAGTTAGCCACTTTGAGCCTTTAAGCCTATTTCTTGTGATATAAGCACAATACAAACCATGATTACCCACTTAAGCCTTATATATATGCCTTTGTGTGGGTGATTGAGGAGATGATGGTCTACAAGGTTTGATATGAGAATTGTGCAAGAGAAAGAAGGAAATGATAAACAAGCAAGAAAAGGATGAAAAGAGCTCAAGCAAAATGCACATGCAACCTTCAAAGTAAAAAAGGAGCAAAACAACAAAAATATGCTCAAGGAATTCAAAAGTCGAAAGAAAGGAAGCATGCAAATTAAAAGAAGCTCAAGAATCCAAGGAATGATAATGATTAGTGCTTGTGATTAGAAAAGAAAAAAAAGGAAGATAGAAACGTGAAGAAGTTAAAGAAGTTGATCATCTCTTCGATTACTTACACTCGATGAGTCACTCTTATCCATAATCTCCCTACCCTTACCAAAAAGCCTAACATTACATCCAAAAATAAAAGACCTTTTTGATCATTAGTTGAAGCCTTGGTGGCTTGTGAATGTAGTCCGCGAGCAAGCCTATGGTGCGTCGGGTTCAATCGATTGATGAGTGAAAATTACCCTACTTCATAGAGTGTTGAGTGCATTTTGATACCCGTTGTGAGGCTTGGACCGGAAGGGACTTTATTACTCTTAATTTTCTTAGACTTGAACTTGTTAATTTTTTTATGTCATGATTTTAATGTTGTAGTGTGACTTGATATGATTTGTAGTCCTTGTTACTTATGATGTGTTGTTGCTTATGTTCGTTAGGTCTTTCTCTAGGTGAAAATTCCCCCTCTCGTTTTCTCATTTTCGTTGCTCGAGGACGAGCAACACTTTAAGTTTGGGGGGTTGTTCGGTGTCGTTTTCACCTAGATTTTAGTGTCTTTTTATTATGTATTTTGTGTGTTTTTATTCATTTTGTATATCATTTGGTGGTGTTATGTGAAGATATGGAGATGCGTGCCTTGAAATGATAAATGTGTGATTTTCATGATTAAGTGTCTTAAATTGTGCTACATTTGTGAATATTTAGAGAATTAGTAAATTGGTGTAATTTGTGTGATTATCAGGTAAAAATGGATTCTAGACATGATAAAGAAGATGTGGGAAAAAACAGAGCTCGATTTGGAGTTAAAACGAGGGAGAATGAGTCAAAGCAAAATGCTGAAAAATGCACGTCCCACTTGTGTAATTTTTCTGTACTTTTTTGGAGCTCAAAAATAGAAGTGTGATACATGGTTGGAAATCCATAGAAAAGAGGATCGTTTTGGTATAAGGAACACTTCAACCGGAGCCCAAACGAGAAAGTTATGATTAAAATGGTGACGTCGCGCAAGCAGTTCTTACTCAGCACGGTTGTGCTACTTTGCATGACTTGTTGTACCCTCAAATGTTGGAAGTTTTCTCTGATCTCTATATGGTTGGAAAGCCACGGAAGAGAGGATCGCGTGAGCGCAAGAATCACTAAAAACGGAGATCGGATGTGGAAGTTATGCGCGAAACGGTGAGACTGCGCAGCACGCGATACTCTACACGGCCCGTGTACCGAGCACGGCCCTGTAAGGCATGGGCGTGCTCGGACACCAGAAAACGCTACACGGCCACCTCCGTGGCCGTGTGACGCTGCACGGCCCGTGTAGGTTCAAAAGGCAGTTTTATGATCTCTAAATGTTCTAGAAGCTTCCATGGGGGTATAAATACATGTTTTGACCACAAAATTCGGGAGGAATCATTTTGGATCAGTTTCCACACACACTAAACACCTAAATCACACACATTAATCTCCATCTCTTCCATCCTTCACCTCATCCATCCAAACCACTTGATCTCCTCAAATCCATCCATTAATCCATCAATCCACCAATCTAAGAAGAGGAATTCATCATTGATTGAAGATTGTAGCATGATCAAAGGGGAGGAAGTTCACCATCAAAGGGGAGCCAACTTACCTTTATTTTGTTATTTTCTTCATTATTTGGCTCAATTGGAGCAAGCTATGTATTGTATTGATTCTACTATGATTTGTAGTGGCTAGTCCTTATGTGAGGCTAGCAATATGATTGGTTAGGAATTATGTAGATTTTGCACACCACATGTTTGATGAAATGATTGTTATGGATATTTTCTATCATGAATGCTTATTCTCATTTGATGCATGATTTGTGTGGTTAAATTCTCTATGCATAGTGTTAGGATGGCCATTCCAATATTATGTATGGTAGTTTAATTGAATCATTGATTGTATGAGGTGACTTAGTTAGTATGAGGGGAGGAAAGCCATTCCCTCCAAGTGCTTAGAACCTCATGATAGGACATTAGTGATGAACTAGTGAGGGGAACCAACTTATGATCATAGTACCCATGAGGGAATTGAGAGTAAGACAATCTTAGGAGATTTAAACTTGTAAAAGAGTTGAGAACCTAATCACCTTGGCCATAGGGGTTAGGGGTACAATTGTGATTGCCCTTAGTATCATAACTTGAAAATCATCAATGCATGTGTGTGTGTGAGTCTACATAAGCCTTATCCATGATGTTGCTTGCCTTACATACTTCTTAGATTGTTCACCTTCATCCATTTTCCATCACACTTGTACATGTTCTATCTTTCATTGCTTTCCTAGTTGTTAGTTTGTAGTATAATCATCTCCCCTCATTCTTCGATTCGTCCTATTAGAGTAAAGCATTTCTCAAATACGGCTACCCACTTTCGCCCTTGGGTTTGATATCTTATAAATTTTGCACTTGGTCGCTTACGTGCTACACACGATAGAGTACACTTGCTCTTATCAATTATCAAAATTGAAACCAAGTTCAACGGGCCGTGTGAGGAACACGGTCCTGTAACAAGTGGCCGTGTATTGTCATTAAAAATCACTGCTTGCCCAGAAGGATGGCGTGCGCTAGTGCACGGGCCGTGCGTTACTGCACGCCCCATGTGCGGAACACGATCCTATAAGAAGAAGCCGTGTACTTACATCAGAAAATGTTACACAGCCATTACCAAGGTCATGTACTGCAGCTCGAGCCATGTCCGGAAGCATGCACAACACGCCGAAGTAGGTGTGCCCTACGCGGGCCGTGTGTTGCTACAGGGGCCGTGTAGGTGCAAAAACTTGTGCAGTTTTGAGAAAGTTTTGAAAGCTTCTAGAAGGTCCATTAATGATATAAAAGGATGACTTGTGCGAAATTTTGAGGGGGGATCAGATTGATAGCAGTTACACACACTCCACACCACATTTCCTCATACACTAGATCAATATTCCATCTCTATCCATTAGATCCATCCAATTTCCATTTGATCTACACATTCAATCCATAAATCCAACATTTAATCCATCCATCCATCATTTGAGAAGAGTGAAGCATCAAGGAGTGGAGGAGTTGATAAATTGAAGAGGATGAAGGTTTCTCCATGCAAGGGAAGCCAATCTACTTTTCATTTGTTGATTTTCTTCTTATTTTGGCTCAAATGGAGCAAATCTTGATTTGTATTGAATTAAACATCATGTTTAGTGGCTAGTCCTATAGTAGGGCTAATCATATGAATGGTTGAGGTGAAGAGTTAGATATGTAGAACTTGAGTAGTGATTTGAATTGATTTGTAGATTTTCTTTTATGATATATCAATCATCTTTCATTTCAAAGTTTGTGTGATTAAATTCTCTATTCATAGTATTAGGATGACCATTCCAATGTTGTGAGTGGATGTTTAATGGAATCATATATTGAAATGTGCAGGCATGTTAGTATAAGGGGAGGTAAGCCATACCCTCCTTAGTCTTGGAACATTCATAGAGGGACACTTAAGAAATTGAGTGAAAGAACCAACTTATGATCATAGTACCTAAAGGAAATTGAGATTAAGATCAATCTTAGGAGATTTAGACTTGTAAAAGGGTCGAGAACCTAGTTGTCTTGGCCATAGGGATTAGGGGTAAAATTGTGATTGCTTTTAATCCACAAGTTAATGAAAATTACCATCAAGAATTTTGCATATCTAGCTCAAGTCTTAACCATGAGTATGATTAGCCTTGAACCTTTGAACTTGGAATTGGAAGCTACCTTAAGAAGACAAAGACGAGAAGTGTTAGAGCCTACAGAAGAGAGTATGAAAGAAGTAAGGGATAATGCAAACATGATTGATGAAGAAGGCAATATAAGGAATTTTCATGGAGTTGATAATGTTAGAGGGGGTTATAATAATCCGGAATTTGTGCCTCAAGCATATGCTCAACAAATGCACTTGCAAAACCAACAAATGCAAGCTTTTATTTAAAACTTGATGGCACAACAAGAAGTAAGGAATAATTCTCTGGTGGTGCAAAATGAATCCCGTGGAAATGGAAACAATAGAGTGGGAATGAATGTCCGTGATCATTTCCAACCGCAATATGGAAATTATGGAATGGGCCCGCCATAGAATGTGAATAATTTGGAGATCAAGACGGGATTGATCAATATGGTGCAAGCAAATCAATTTGGTGGTGGTGCTATGGAGGATTCAAATATTCACTTAGCCCAATTTACGGAGTTAGCCAACACGATAAAGATAATGGGTAAGTGAGGATGTTGTTAAAATGAAGCTTTTCTCGTTTTCATTAAGAGATAGAGCTAAGACTTGGTATCATACTATACCATCGGGATCCTACACCACATGGAGAGAGTTGTCACAAAGATTCTTGAGCTAGTATTTTTCGCCTTCAAAGATGTTGCAACTAAAAGGGCAAATCTTTCAATTCAAGCAATTACCACTTGAGACATTTAGTGAAGCATGGGACCGATTTAAAGAGATGCTATTTAAGTGTCCACAATATGGATTCTCTGAAGAGCAACAAATAGGATTTTTCTATGCCGGATTACATGGAAGTGAGAGGATGTTTATTGATGCTTCGGCGGAGGTTCGATTTTGGGACAAACTCCGGAAAGAGCAATGGTTATATGTGAGGAAGTAGCTTTGAATACAGGTCAATGGCCTATGGATCGTGCATCGGGAATGTATGAAAGGGAGAGAATTGCTAAGATGGAAGAAGTGTGCTTGTAACAAGTGAAAAAGGTGGAAATGCCTAAGGAAGATATGACCGACAAGGAGATATTAAAGAGGATGAATGCTAACATGCAAGTGTCTCCAAATTCTACACTGGTGGTAAATCAACAAGTGCTTGCAAATCCTCAACAAGGTATGTCATTGCCTTTGATGAATCAACAAGTGTTTCTAAATTCTCAACAAGACATGACTATGCCTAATATGGGTCAATCTTCTCAAAGTTGTCAAATGCCTACATCTATGCCTCAACAAGGTATGTCCTCTAATTTTGGAATTCAAGATACATGGTGTCTACCGGAGATGTCACTTGAGGAAGTTGTCTTCATGCAAGGAAGGAACTTTCAAGGAAATTATGGTGGTAACTTTGGAAATCATGAAGGAGGATATCCACAAAGGCAAGGAGGATAGGGGCAAGGTAACTTTCAAGGAAATTTTAATCAACCTCATAGGTATGAGAATTAATCGTATGGAAATCAAGGGAATGCTCTTACTCTTCCACCGGGAATCAATCCGGGGGAAAAAGCTCCAAATGGTGAAGGAAAGCCTACGGTGGAGGATCAAATGAGAAAAATATTTGTGCTAATGAAGCATGAAAGGGATGAGAGGTTCCTAGAGAAAGAAGAAAGAAGGTAAGAAAGGGAAGTGAATGATAAGAGAATCAAAGCTTTGGAAACACAAATAAGTCAAATGGTAACCGAGCAAGGTAAAATGCATCGTAAGGGTAAGTTTTCCTCCACTACCGTTACTAATCCTAAGGAGCAATGTTTGTATGTTACCGTGTGTAATATGGAAAGTAAGGTGGAGAAAGGGTTGGTGGAAGCAACAAACATTGTTTTAAAGGTTGAAGAAGTAGTTTGTGATGAAGTTGTGTTAAACGTGGAGGAGAAAATTATCATAGATGAGTATTTGTCTTTTGATGATGAGAGGATTATTGATGAATTTTTGTCTTCATTTGTTGATGAAAGTAAGTGTAATAAAGAGTTGTGATTGGAACAAGATCATGAAGTGGTTGAAGTTGATGCTTCATTAAAGGTGGAAGACCCCGGTAAATTCGTGCTTACTTGTAAAATTGAAAATGGGGGATACTTTAATGCTATATGTGATATTGGTTCAAGCATTAATGTGATGCTTTTGGAAATTTTTGAAAAACTTGGCATTGGGAGATTAAAAGAAACGGATGTGGAAATCGAAATAATAGATGGTTCAATAATAAAGCCACATGGAGTTGTGGAGGATATGCTTGTAAAAATAGAGGATTTTGTCTTTCCGGTGGATTTTATGGTATTTGAAAAACAAGCGGATCCTTTGATCCCTTTGATTTTTGGAAGGCCATTTTTGGCAACCGGAGAGCAAAATTTGACATGGATAAGAAGGAACTCACACTCCATTCAAATGAAAAAGAATTGGTGCTCTCAAGCAAGAATTTAAAAGGGGGAGATCTTCATTTGAAGCCACCTATTATGCCTCCGGATGAGCGAGATCGAGTGGTAAGTGAAATTTTAAAAGATAAATATTTAACTAATTTTTTACTTGAATTTGCAGAAAATTTTCCTTCAAGGGGGAAAAAGTTTGGGGGTAATCCACGTGTTGATTGGAAGATTGATAAAGGCCCTCTGGGATTTGAAAACATGAGAAAAAGAGGCAATGAATTGAGTTCAAGTGTTAAAGGAGCAAGAAGTGTGGATAAGAAGGTTGTTATGGAAATGTTTAAAGTGAAGATGAGGCCCGATGGGGTCTTGGATTTCTCCAATTGTTAAGAGCTTAAAGGCGTCAAGCTCGACGACGTTAAATCGAGGGCTTGATGGGAGGCAACCCATTTTATTAAGTTTTCTTATTTAGTTTTTTTTCTTGAATCTTTGGTATGTAGGTGTATTGTACTCATGGAGAAAAATCATATGGAGAAGACGAAATGTGTTCAATTTGGAATGAAGATGTATGTTCCACCACTCTTTACAAACTTAAATTTAACATTTGTGTTAATTTAAATTTGGGGGGAGTGCGTGGTGGCCATACGTACTTGAATATTGGAAATGCACATATGTCATCACAAGGTAACTTCATGAAGATCATTGGAACCTACAAGGGTAAGTCCCACCACTTTTTGCAAACTTAATTCTCAACTCTTGTTTCGATTTAAGTTTGGGGGGAGAGTGCGTGGTGTGACTCACCACTTGAGTGTACTATAGATCTTGATTAATGATTGATTGGGGGATTATTTTGTGTGAAATTAGGTTAATTTTAAAATTTTTCTCATGAGTTTGGTTATAATATTGGTTCATTTGGTTGTGTTGAAGTGCATGATAGTCCTCATTTTTATTGCAATTGTTGAGCTAATGGTTTTTGATGAGTTGTTGAGCATAAATGGAGTACAGTGAAAGCATGAATTGAGCCAGAAGATCAAATCGAGAAAACATTGTGGATGCAAGGTGGAAGCTCATGCCAACCATTTCTATTCTCAAATGTTTAAGGGAGTTTACTCTACGTCTTATCACTTCTAATTACTTGACATGAATTAATATTGATTTTGATTGTATTGGATTAGCATGCTACTTCATGTGTTATGTTTGTAGGAGGTTTTCGTAATCTAGGATTTCATTTTCAATTAAGGATGAGATGCTTGTTGAGCTTATTTGTTATGGATGATGAGGTGATATGCTTCGATTTCTAGTGATGGATGATTTTGGTCATGTATGTTATGTGCTTTTGTATGTTTTTAGTTTGGTGAGTCTTTTCTTATGTGTTGTGTTTGAATTTTTTTTCTTGTATAGGGATGGTTTGGTGGTATTGTTTTGGGAAGAGTTGAATGGTTTTGAATATGAGCTATAATGCATTATTTGTGATGAGTGATGGAAAGCATATTAATGGTTTCTACTTGTTGAAATTGTGATATGAATTATATAATTTGTTCAATTTTGGGAAGTGATAGGTTTTTTCTGCGCACTATAATTTAATCCTCAAGTGTAAGGATATCAATTGTAGCAGTAAGCACCCAAGTTAAATTATCGAACCCAAAAGGACAGCTAATTATTTATTTCCTAAAATTACTAAATTAATCAGAATCAAGTAACCGATATCCAGGAGTTGTGAATTTAATTATTATCTAAATAACAGAAAATTAAATAACTAATAAAATAAATCACAGAAGAAAGATTTAAGATTAATTCAAGAGAAAATCAACAGTTCTAAGGTATCAGGTATAGACCAATTAATTCGGGTTTCTAGACCTCTAATTGTTCATTCATGCAGTTTCAATGAAAATACACCGCATAACCCTGTTTTCCCACCGGATATGATCCGATTCAAAGCTAAAAGTATAATCTAGTTTAAATCCTAAGGTGCGTGAATATTACCAAGCCTTATTCCTAGATACTAATCAAAGCAAGCAACAATACCTCCGGATGGTAAGCCCGACTAACAAGATATTTTCTGGAATTACTACAAGGTTCTATTCACTTCCTACTTGATTGTCTAATTGCATTGTTCCACTAAACTAATCAAGTATTTGATTAACCAGTTCATGAAATTAAAGTGCTTATAGTGGAGCTACTCTAATCCCTAACAGATAGACAATACCAATCATGAACGCACACAAGCTAACACAATAATCCAAGCATTATAGCGGATGTCATGAATATATTATGAAGACGTTACGAAGCAGATTAACATGTCTTAGTAAAATAAGTAAAATCAAAAGTTCAACTGCATAAAATCCCAATCTTTAGTCTAAATCCCCAAATCAATCAAATCAATCCATCAAACCTTAAAACTGTATAAGAAATTAGCCTATGAGGTTACAAGCAACACTCATGGCTATGCAATTCATACCACAAATCAAGACAAAAGAAAATTAAAGAAAGGAATAGAAAAACCCTAGTGTTGGAGTTGTCTCAGATTCCTTCTCCGTCTCTCCGATTGACTGATCTTCCTCTTGAATAGCCTTTGAATCCCCTTTGATGTGGATGGATGATGGGATGGATATGGATGATGGTAGATGATGGATGGTAGGGGGTAATCCCTTTGTGGAGGGTGGTGTCTCTTATGAATAATGATGTGAGATATATATAGGTGTGAGAAGGGAATGAGATAAGGAAAGAATTGTGCTCAAAGAAAGGGAATGAGATAAGGAAAGAATTGTGCTCTAAGAAATAGCTAAAATTGGCTAATTTTCGGAAATTTTCGGAAATTCCCATTGGCAGCTGCGCAGTCTCACCGTTTCAAACATAACTTCCTCATACGGACTCCAATTTGAGTGATTTTTACGCCAAAACGATCCTCTCTTCCGTGGCTTTCCAAAAATATATCACATGGTCAATTTGGACCTCTACATGAATACAGAAAAATTATTCAAGTGGACGTATCTTTTTCACCATTCCTTCACACTTTCACTCTTCATTCCAACTTTTAACTTTTGATCCTGTTTTACCCTTCAAAACTCAACAAAACACCTTAGTAGCATCTTAATTATGCAAGATATGAAAATCACTCAATTCTACCCAAAATCATGGCCACATTCTATCAAAAATGGTGTAATGTGAGACCTAAATCACGTGAAATTTCACTCTCAACAGGAAGTATGAAGGGTAATTAGGTTTCTTTTGGTCCAAGCAAAAGCTTGTGAGACTTGAGCCTCAATCGTGCCTCCATGGTTCATTCTTGATGAGAGGACCGGTTGAACTTAGACAAACTAGAACTTGCTCATGGACTCTATGAACGAAGCCCGAATGGTAGAAATTTGTGAAATGATCTTAGGCCATCCTTGTTAAATGAAGTCATAGCCATAAAACTCCTTACCAAAAACATTATCCCTAGTAAGCCACTTTGAGCCTATAAGCCTTTTCTTTGTGATTTGAGCACAATACAATCCTTGATAATCCATTTGAGCCTTATATATATAACCTATGTCTGGGTAATTGAGGATGATGATGATTCACAAGGGAAGATATGGAAAAATATGCAAGTAAATAGAAGAAAGGGTGAATCAAGAAAATGGATAAAAGAGCTCAAGATAAAAGCAAGTGCAACTTCAAAAAAAAGAAAAAAGGAGCAAAATCATAAAACATGCTCAAGGAAATTCAAAAGACAAAGAAAGAAAGTATGCAAGTTAAAAGAAGCCAATGAATCCATGGTATGTTGATGTTTAGTGTTTATGAATATTTGAAAAAGGAAGGAAGTGAGAAAGTGAAGATGATGGAGAGAAGAATCATTTCTTCGATTATCTACACATGTAAAGTCACTTTTATCTAAATTTTTCTATCCTACCAAAGAGCCTAAACATTACATCCAAAGATAAAGACCTTTGTGATCAGTTAGTGAAACTAGGGTGGCTTGTGAACATAGTCTATGAGCAAGCTTATGGTGAGTCGGTTCTAACCGATTGATAAGTGATGTTAAAAACCCTACTCTATAGAGTGTTGAGTGAATTTGATATCCTATGAGAGGCTTGGATTGAAATAGATTTGATTACTCTTTTGTCATTCTCAAGATTGAACTTGTTAATCTTTCATGTTATAAGTTTGATGATGTAGGGATACTTAATGTGATTTTGTAGTCCTTATTACTTGTCATGTGTTGTGGTTTATGTTTGTTATGTGTTTTCCTAGGTGAAAATTACTCCTCTTATTTATCATTTTTCATTGTTCGATGACGAACAATACTTTAAGTTTGGGGGGTTGATCGTAGTCATTTTCACCTAGATTTTAGTGTCTTTATTTGTGGATTTTCAGATACTTTTATCCGTATTTGTGTGATTTTTGGTGGAGTTATTGTTATTTTGAGAAATGTGGTATGAATTGATAGAATTGTGTAAATGAGCTTAAATATGTATAAAACAGGTCAAGAAATGGATAAAAACGGAGTCGGGAGCGAAACGGAGATGGAAGAAAAGGGCCTGCTTGTACACAGGCTGTGTGCGGAACACAACCCTGTAACAAGTGACTGTGTATTGTCATCAGAAATCGCTGCTCACCCAGAAGAATGGTCGTGTGCTAGTGCACGGGCCGTGCGTTGCTGCACACCCCGTGTGCGGAACACGGCCCTGTAAGAAGAAGCCATGACTTACATCAGAAAATGCTACACGGCCATTACCAAGGCCGTGTACTGCAGCTCGAGCCATGTCCGGAAGCATGCACAACACACCAAAGTAGGTGTGCCCTACACGGGCCATGTGCTGCTATACGGGCCGTGTAGGTGCAAAAACCTGTGCAGTTTTGAGAAAGTTTTCAAAGCTTCTAGAAGGTCCACTAGTGATATAAAAGGATGACTTATGCAAAATTTTGAGGGGGGGGGTCAGATTGATGGCAGTTACACACACTCCACACCACATTTTCTCACACACTAGATCAATATTCCATCTCTACATTAGATCCATCCAATTTCCATTTGATCTCCATATTTAATCCATAAATCCAACATTTAATCTATCCATCCGTCATTTGAGAAGAGTGAAGCATCAAGGAGTGGAGGAGTTGATAAATTGAAGAGGAGGAAGGTTTCTCCATGCAAGAAAATCCAATCTACTTTTCATTTGTTGATTTTCTTCTTATTTTGGCTCAAATAGAGCAAAGCTTGATTTGTATTGAATTAAACATCATGTTTAGTGGCTAGTCCTATAGTAGGGCTAATCATATGAATAATTGAGGTGAAGAGTTAGATATGTAGAACTTGAATAGTGATTTGAATTGATTTGTGGATTTTTTTTATGATATATCAATCATGTTTCATTTCAATGTTTGTGTGATTAAATTCTCTATTCATAGTATTAGGATGGTCATTCCAATGTTGTAATGGATGTTTAATTGAATCATATATTGAAATGTGCATGCATGTTAGTATAAGGAGAGGTAAGCCATACCCTCCTTAGGCTTGGAACATTCATAGAGGGACACTTAAGAAATTAAGTGAAAAGAACCAACTTATGATCATAGTACCTTAAAGGAATAGAGATTAAGATCAATCTTAGGAGATTTAGACTTTTAAAAGGGTCGAGAACGTAGTTGCCTTGGCCATAGGGATTAGGGGTAAAATTATGATTGCTATTAATCACAAGTTAATGAAAATTACCATCAAGAGTTTTGCATATCTATCTCAAGTCTAAACCATGAGTATGATTAGCCTTACTCTCTTCTCAAGTGAATTCTACATCCATTCCATTCATCATTTGCTTGTTGTTTGATCATTTACATTGTTAGTATAAATTCTAGTTGAGTGAGTAGAGGATTAAGTAATAGTTTTATATACAAAACCTTCAAACTATCATCCTTACAAAGCATAAATCAATGGAAAATCCGGATACAAGCCTCAGTTTACTTTCCCTTGGGACGACATTACTATAAATTTTGTACTTGGTCACGCATTTACTCGACGATAGAGTCTCTTACTCTTACACATTTTTACAAGAAATATGACTAAGAACAGCCCACGAACCCAGAATCACGGATTTTTCCACCCTTTAACAGAACTGGGAAAAGAAGCAACAAGATTGGTGTGGCGAGGTACCAAATAATAATATCCCTTCATCCTATTATTCGGGGTAAGCCAATATAGAAAATTAATTTCAGCAGTAGTAAAAAATGAATACTTCTTCTTCCGAAAAAGAACTAAAATTCCCATCAAAGCCGCCCAACCGTTGGGAGCCAATTGAGCAGGGGCTATATCCCAAAACTCGAAAATATCCCGAATGTAAGGATGGAGAGGAAACCTAAGGCCGAACTCAAGTTGCAACTCGCTGCAACAGCATTCGGCGGAGCATAGCACATGCGGCCATCGGGGAAAGAAAGGAAGAAATCAATACCTTCCCCATACTGAAATTTGTTGAGAGCAACGACAGTTATTTTTCTCAACCATGAATCATCAAAAGTTGAGTAGACCTCAGCGGTGAAAAAGGGCGTGTCCTGGTCCCACCGGGAAAGTTCCCCAGATGGGCTAATAGCCCAGGACCGACGTCAATAATTTGAGGATTATGCTCTAACGTGAAAGTAGAAACGAAATCGGTAACCCTCTGATTAAAAACAATCTGGGAAGGAGACGGGGGACCCGAACACTCTTCTGAAGATGATGAGGAAGACCCTGAGCTACCGAGTGAAGAAACGGTCGAACGAGAAGTGGATCTAGGGGATCTAAGAGAAGAAGAAGAACCCTCGCAATCCATACTGTGCTAGTTGTAATGGGAAATAAAACGCGGAGAGATAGGGAGAAGGAAACCCTAAGCGCCGGCGACAAAAAACTCAGAGACACGAAAGGAGAGAGTCAGGAGAAGAAAAGAAAAGAAATAGAGGGGAGAATAATACCTGAAAGAAGAGGATGAGCGCACTGAATAAAAGGAATGCCAATGATGAGCGTTTTTTCAACACACAATTAATCCCCAAGTATGAAGGATATCAATTGTTTCGAAGGTGACCAAGTTAAATATCAAATCCACGGGACAGTTAAATATCAATTTAATTAAGTTCTGGTAGATTATGACTATGTTGAGAATTGTAATTTTGGTTTGTAAATTAAGTAATAATTGAAATAGCAATTAAATAACAAGAACAAGAAAATAGTAGTTGTGATCAAATAAGATAATAGGTAGTTCATCAGGCCATCCAGTTTCCTTCGTTAATTCGTACTTTCGTGTGTCGATGTTCGACTCTGCCTTGTGGTTTATGGACGCATTGCTAGACCATACAAATCTATTCTATAGACACAAATAGATAAGCTTTTGACACGTGTGAGTATCCTCAGAGCAAGACGTATACTTTACCTCCCTTTCTAGGTACTATCATAATCAATTATTTCCCGTGCACTTAGTACTCTAACCCGATTTGATCTCCCTTTTTAGGTACTATAAAGTTATACTCTTTATCCTACTTGTTTACCCAAATTCAATTCAATTAACAAACATCCATATAAGACAGTTCTAATAAGACTTCAGAATCCCTTCACTTAGAATTATAACAATAAACCCTGCTCATTAGTGAACGCACTCAACCAATAATCATGTTATGCATTCAGACTCTAAACAACGATTATTGATGCACAAAACAACTAAGAGTATGGATTAAAAACGTGCAATCTTATATAAAATAAATCACAAGTAGTGTTGTACGGAGTATACACACAAAATACAAATTTAACTCATGAAACCTTCATAACCCTAGAACTACCGAAGTGGCTCTAGCCCATGATTGATCTAAGAACAATCATGGTTAGATGGACCGATCTTACTTGAATCTCCAGCCGAACCTCTGTCTCAGCCCTCCGGATGGATCACCAATCTCTTCTCTTCACTCCTCTTATGATTCACGATCTTAAGCTTTTCGTGCTTCTTCCTCTGTTTTGACTGCATGAGCCTCCTTTTATACTTGTAATCACGTCTCTAGGGCTTGGAATGGGCTTTTCAAGTGATCTCACGCGTTTTGGCCTCGAAAATCCGGATAAGGTAAGTTTCCGCGTTTTGGTTCGACCTCGTTAAACAGGTCGAACCACTGGCCAACAGGTCGAATCCCAGGTCGAACCCTACTACTGGACACATTCTGCACTTGGTTCGACCTCTTGTACAGGTCGAACCACTCCCTCATAGGTCGAACCTCAGGTCGAACCACGCTACTGGACAATTTCCACTCCTGGTTCGACCAACTGTCAGGTCGAACCCCATCGTCGTGGTCGAACCCCTCTTCTCACGAACTGGTTCGACCATGGTTCGACCTGATCAAACAGGTCGAACCCCTTGAGTCGTGGTCGAACCCTCCTTTTGTTGTTTCGCAACGCTGGTTCGACCTGTAGGAGAGGTCGAACCCTCCTCCAACCAGGTCGAACCCTACTCTTTCCTTGGCAGTTCGCGTGGTCTCGACTTCGTCTCTTCAATTCTTGGCACTTCTACTCCGTTTTTGCTATAAAAACCACTTAAAAAGCTCCACTAACACTTGATTCATGCTAATTCACAATATATATAGGTTTTCCACCTATTTCCACCTCAAAACTCTCCAAAACTAGCACAAAACATGATGCCAACTTGTGAATTTACACACTCATCAAACCCCCAAACTTACATGTTGCTCGTCCCGAGGCAACCAAATCAAACCACAGGAGTCATGTATAATTCACCAAGATCAAGTACAACACATATCATACATGCAACTTCATTCAATCAAACAAGTATTAATTGCTTCATATATATCACTCATGCAAAACCAATCCAATTACATACCATTCGGAGTACTAAGTAATTTCGCTCACAAGATAAGTATTTATTCTCTTTCACTCAAGTGCGTGAGGCACTATATATGTTAATATAAACACTCATATCAATCCATATTCACGCGTAACCATAAGCTTGACAAAGGTCTCAAAAATCAACTTATAATCAACTCTTCACTAGGATCATAAAGGACTTATTTTTGGGTTGTAATGTTGGCTCTTTGGAAAAAGGTAGGAAAATTTAGACTTAGTGACTTAAGACACTAGTAGAGAGTTACCTTGGAGGTTCTCGATTTCTTCTTCTTACAGCAAGTTCTCCTCCAATGTCGTCTCTTGAACTTGTAAAATTCCTGAATTTTCCTTCTTTTCTGGCATCAACATCATCTTTTTAAACAATTCGGGTACCGGTTTTAGGCACTACCCTTCTTCTCATGTATAGGCCGTCAGCTGCTAAGCTTCATACACCATGTATAAACAATCGGGGTACCAGTTTCAGGCACTACCCCTAAACAAGATTTAACCATATGCTATCTTCCTTTTCTTTTTGCAACACTTACTCACCTCCACTCTCTCTACCAATGCATAGGTTAATCAAGCTCAAGTAAAGGCTTATAAGGTTATTCACTTCGGCTACCAAAGAAAAAGCTTTAACGGCTCAACGGGGCATCCAAAGGTTAATAAAATCATTAGGAAGGATAAATTTGGCTAAGTAGCTTAATCACGAAATAATGGCCTAAGATCATGTCCTAGCAATTTATCAATCATAAGTCTCACACAAGACTCCAAGCCAAGTTCTAGAATACGTTCATATGAATGATCCTCTCAAGAATAAAATAATCATGATCAAGCATGATTAAAAAGCTCAAATCCTCACATAGGTATTTCTAGTACTCCTCATAGCACATAATTAAGATCAATTTCACAAGAACTCAATATACTTATCAATTAAACATGCTTTTCATCAATAGAAATTAACACATGAACATATGAATGCACAAAAATCAATAAGCTTATACCCAATTAATCATACAAGATATCACTTATACATTCCACTCATGCATGAATCACACCCCAACCTGAAGATAAAAGGAAAATAATGGAATCAAGATGAATCGGATGAAACCAAAGAAAACCTGAAAAAACTACTCCTCCGGAGCATCATCATCCTCATCATCAAGCCTCCGCTCCACACTCCGGTGTAGATCACCGATGTGTCTATCCAAGTAATCAACTCGATCACCCAACCTACCAACTTTCTCATTCAAAGTCGTATACCTCTCATTCAACATATTATAGTTGGCGTTGGCGAGTGCGAGCTGTCGGTTTGTCTCCTGCTGGATAGCAACGATCGCAACCAGCTGCTCATGAATAAGGCGGAGCTGCCCGTCTATCATTCGGGACAGCCCGCTGCTGACGTGGTGCTGGCTCATGCTAAGGTGCGTCGTGCTGCTCCTCTTTTGGAATCTCCATCTCTAGCTGCTCATCTACCCGATGCTCGACCTCGGGCTGCTGTGGCCACTGTAATTGCTGGTGTGATGGCGGATGGTACTCTCCCTGTTCCATAATTTGTTGTAGCTCCTCCAACCTACCTTCGACACACAACCTAGCCACGGCTCTCCAATCCCCATTGGTCTTCACAGTCACGGACAGAGCAGTGTGTCCTAGGGAGTTCATCAACAAGTTCCTCACCTCCCGAACAGTGGTCATGTTGTTCATGTCAAAGGGAAACATAAAGTCGAATGGCTTTGATCCTCTCGTGAAGAACTAATCACCATCTCTAAAGTGTGCAAATCCTCCCTTTACACATGTGAGCATCACCAAGTCGGGCTCTCCTCTAACAGGTGTAATGCTGGTAAAGTCCATGTTGTAGTGCTCAGCTACAATCGTCAGCAACCCTCCAATGTTCACCTTCTGAAATCCAATGGTCCTGAATCGATGCAGCTGCGCGATGAAATATGTTCCCACATTGAACTTCACCCCATTCATCATACACCATAGGGCATAAAGTTCTCCTCTAAACACACAACCACCCTCCGAACGAGCAAACAATGTATTTCCGAGCACTCGATCCATATATTTCAACACTGGATTCTTGATCGAGGTCGCACGAGCCTGCCTAATCTTATAGTCTCTGATCTTCCCGGTTATCTTCCTCCAAAACTTATTAGCGTTGAAGTGTCCATTCTCTACTCGAGAAATCTCTAGAGACGTCTAAAAAAGCTGATTAAAATCCTCAGCCGTCCATCTCATTCGGACTCCTCCTAACTGAAATGAGCACTGATACGGATAGCCAAGTGGGTCCTTATCCATCTCAAATGAGCAAACTACCTCTGCTGTAACGTGGAAGTAAGTCGGCTTCTTCAACTCCATAAATCTGCGGATCCCCACTCGATCGAACAACATCGTCATATCATCCCTAATGCTCATAAGTCTCATGGCCTCATCATCTTGGTATCTTGTCCGAGCTATCTTGTCTGAGACTTCTTCCTATTTTTCTTTAATCTCATCCCAGTTTTGCATTTGAATTTTAAAGTTTTCGGGTAAACGATCTTGTAACCTCAGTTTCCTCGTCACTGTGTCCACATTCGAAGGCCTGTCTTGCCTCTTCTTCGATCTTGCTTCCTCCACCTTACCTTTTTCTTTATTTGATCCTTGTCCCTTTCCTGAAAACAACTATTTCAACACAACCAACAAAACAAGAACACAAGTATTTGACTAGCATATCCTATACTCTACTCATGACTTCAAGCATCCATGCTTAATCAACTCCAACTATTATCTCAACACCACTTGCTCACTCATCATGCTCAAAACATCATCAATCACACTCTCTTTAATCTTCAAATCATCAACAACAAGCATGCATCAACCAATTCAAGCCATTCAACATAAATCTCAACAATTGAACTTCATGAACAACTCAAACTATCAACAATTCCAACCTAATTAACATGCTCATTCATCTAGATGCATCATATCCTTGATCAATCCACATAAAACTCAAGTTCTATCCATCTCAAACCAATAAACATGAATTCATCTGAATCAACCCAAAAATATCAATTATCACCATGAATTTCAACCAAAATCAACATCAATCAACTTACCCACAATACCTTTCTTGCAATAAACTTCAATCCTAAGGTAATTGAGTTGAAAGAACGTACCTTTAGTCTTGCCCATGGTTAACAATCGATAATTTGCACACAACACTCAAAAACGCTACTGAAGCCCTAATTCTTGACGAAAATCACCCAAATCCGTGCCAAATTCAAAAATTAAGAGTGTAATGTTGTGTAATCGGTGCAAAATCAAGTGTAATTGATGAATTTGTGCAAGGGTATTAAGGTTCGGGGAAGGTTCGAGGTTTGGTGAACAAAAAGAATGATCGAACCCTTCTAAAAACACAACTTAAAACGCGTACCTGACTGGGTTCGACCTCGAGTTCGACCTGTGGAATAGGTCGAACCTCGAGTGACGAGGTCGAACCTACTTTCTGGACAAACTTACCTTTTGGGTTCGACCTAGGTTTGACCTTCTGAACAGGTCGAACCACTCTTGTGACAGGTCGAACCTACCTTCTGGACAACTACTCCTCGTGGTTCGACCTGGGTTCGACCTTCTGAACAGGTCGAACCATGAATGTCGTGGTCGAACCTATCACCTAAAAAATAGAGTGCTCTGAACGGACTGGTTTGACCTCAGGTTCGACCTTCTGAACAGGTCGAACCATAACGGCTCAGGTCGAACCACCCTACTGTAAGATTTAAGTCACCGGGTTCGACCTGTTAGACAGGTCGAACCTAGAATGATCAGGTCGAACCACCTCACTGGATGATTTTCTGGGTCGGTTCGACTTCCTCTGCTCGGTTTGACCTCCTGGCACTGGTCGAACCTCTCCTGGCTTTGGTCGAACCACCCTTTTAAGCTTCCAAACTGAGTGTTCTTCAATCCCTATACACTTCAAACTTCAATACGAATTATTAGGTACCAACTAGAGCACAACTTCATCCAAAATTTGTTCCATAAAATATCATTCATGAGTAACTCCATAAAAGAAAACACAATCAAAACCCACTAAACATTAGGCAAGTTGTAAAAAATGTCACATCAAAATTGATTAAAATTTTAATATAGCGCAAAAACCAACTCCCCTAACAAACATCACAAAGAAAAGATTATACTATCGGTGCTTATCAAGGTAAGTACATCACACCCCCCAAACTTAGTAGAAACTATAGTTGAAACTAAATTTGCAAAGAGATGTAATTGCCGATAAGTAAGCCCTTCAAATATAAAAATTTCTTACTCACACGAATGAAATAAAGCATTAAAACGGGAGGGAAAGCCCTCAACAGGCACTCATGTTTAACGTCGAAGAGTCACGACGGTACTAAATCAGATCAAGGTATCCACAAAGATGACACAAACATCATTCGGCGACCTATAATGCTTCAAGTGATGTCCATTCGCCGCAAAAATGTCTCCATCCTTATTAATGAGCTCAAAACTCCCCCCTCCTAAGACTCGATGAATCATGAACGGTCCCATCCACTTTGATTTCAACTTGTCTGCAAAAAGCTTTAAACGAGAGTTAAAAAGTAATACCTCATCTCCTTGCTTGAACTCCTTATACGAGATATTCGAATCATGCCACCTCTTAATCCTTTTCTTATAGATCTCTGAATTCTTGTACGCACGACTCCGAAACTCATCCAAAAGATTGATGTGAGTAATCCTCAACTCCTTCACATCCTTGAGAGTCAAGTTCAAGCTTCGCAAAGCCCAAAATGCTTTGTGTTGAATCTCTACAGGTAAGTGGCACGGCTTCCCATAGACAATCTGATACGGTAACATATCTAACACCGTCTTGTACGAGGTCCGGAACCCCCACACGACATCATCGAGCTTCAAAGCCTAATCCTTTCTATTGCTTCCGACCACTTTCTCCAAAATCTATTTGACTTGACGGTTAGATACCTCCGTTTGCCCATTCGCTTGAGGATGAAAGGGTGTAGTGACCCTATGCTTAACACCATACCCTTTAAGCACCTTCTCAAGAAATTTATTTACGAAATGCGTACCTCCATCACTTACAAGTGCTCTAGGGACTCCAAAACGGGCAAAGATATGCTTTTTCAAGAAAGATATAACAGTTTTCGAATCATTTAAGCGAGTAGGAATCGCTTCCACCCACTTAGAAACATAATCCACCGCAAGTAGAATGTAGAGAAATCCATTAGATGGGGGAAAAGGCCCCATAAAATCGATACCCCACACATCAAAAATCTCGACCACAATGCTTGGCTGAAGCGGCATCTCGTTTCTCCTACCGATGTTCCCCATGCGTTGACATCTATCGCAAGACGCCACATAGGTCTCACAATCCTTGAACAAGGTAGGCCAATAAAGAGCGGACTGAAGTACCTTGGCTGCTGTCTTTTGAGCGCCAAAGTGCCCCCCGTTAGGTTGTGCATGGGAAAACTCGAGAACACTCTCCATCTCCATCTCGAGCACACACCTATGGATGATAGAATCCGTGCAAATTTTGTACACAAATGGATCATACCATATGAAAGTCTCAACATCCCTTTTGAATTTAGCAAGTTGATATCGGTTGAGATCCCTTGGAATTTCTCCCACAACAATATAATTAACATAATCTGCATGCCATGGATCAACTCCCTGCGCAGCAACCACACACGCTCGCTCAGCCCCTTCAATAAACACGGCCATGATCTTTTCATCCGAGAACATTTCCTCAATATACTCGAAAGAATTATCACAATGTTCCCTAGTCTCCAATCTCGAAAGGTGATCCGCTAGCATATTATCAGAACCTTTCTTATCCCGGATCTCCATGTCAAACTCTTGAAGTAAAAGAATCCACCTTATTATCCTGGCTTCATCTCCTTCTTCTCCATCAAGTACTGAATCGCAGAATGATCCGTGTACACAATAGTCTTCATGCCAACCAAATACTGACGAAACTTATTGAAAGCGTACACAACCGCCAAAAACTCCTTTTCAGTCACCGTGTATTTCTTTTGTGCCACATCGAAAATCTTACTTGCGTAGTAAATGGCGCAAAACTTCTTTTCCTTCAGCTGTCCAAGCACCACTCCAAGTGCTACATCACTTGCATCACACAAATAATACAAACGGTTGAGCCCAATCCAGTGTGATCAAGATAGATGCAGAAATAAGCGCCTCCTTCAAAACTTGAAAAGCTGTTAGACAATCATCATCAAACACAAAAGGAACATCCTTTTCAAGTAAGCGAGATAAGGGCTTAGAGTATTTTGAGAAGTCCTTAATAAATCTCCTGAAAAACCGGCGTGTCCAAAGAAGGACCGCACTCCTCTTTCATTGGTCGGTGGTGGAAGCTTCTCAATCACCACCACTTTAGCACGATCTACCTGCAACCCTTTAGCCGAGACATGATGCCCAAGAACAATCTCATCCTTCACCATGAAGTGACACTTCTCCCAATTCAAGACAAGATTAGTCACTTGACATCTCTTCAAACTAGTAGCTAGGTTAGACAAACAAATATCAAAGGAGGAACCAAAAACAGAAAAATCATCCATGAACACCTCCATGATCTTCTCTATCAACCCATCGAATATTGCCATCATGCATCTCTGAAAAGTAGCAGGCACATTACATAACCCAAATGGCATTTTCCGAAAAGCAAAGGTCCCGTAGGGGGTAAGTAAAAGTGGTCTTTTCTTGATCCTCGGGGGCAATCATGATTTGGTTGTACCCCGAGTATCCATCCAAGAAACAATAAAACTCATACCCTGTAAGACGATCTAACATTTGATCCATGAAAGGAAGAGGAAAATGATCCTTACACGTGTTCTCATTCAACTTCCTATAATCTACACATGTACGCCATCCCGTAGGAATCCTTGTGGCTATCGCTTCTCCATCCTCAACTTTAATGACAGTCATACCCCCCTTTTTAGCAACTACATGCAATGGACTCACATGGGGACTATCACTAATAGGATATATGATTCCGGCATCCAACCACGTAAGGATTTGCTTCCTAATTACCTCTTGAATCACGAGATTAACCCTCCGCTGATTCTGAACACTTGCCTTTGTCTCGTCTAACAATCTTATCCTATGCATACAATACGAAGGACTAATTCCTTTCAAATCCTCAAGAGACCAACCAATCGCAGATTTATACTTCCTAAGAACGTTCAATAACTCCTCAAGTTGATCATCATCAAGAGAAGAAGATACAATTACCGGATATTTTTTATTGTCGCCAAGAAAGGCGTACTTCAAGTGTTCCGGCAAAAGTTTCAACTCCTCTTACCTCACTTCCATCGGAGGGCTCTCGTTATCCAAAGGCAAGTACTTCCTAGTCCACTTGACTTCTTCCACCTTAGTTTTTCCCGATTCAAACCTATCATCACCCAAAGCAAGTAAGTTTTCAAGAAAGTCAATACATACCTCGTTGGAGAGTCCGTCAAGCTCCGTAGTGGGATAAGTAAGAGATTCCATCAAACATGTCTCAAGAGGATCCTTTGACAGGATTAGAGACATGTCCTCTTTCACAATCTCCTCCACCACGTCAATACTATGACACTGCGACTCTATGGGCATCTTCATTGCTTTGTCTAAGTTGAAAAGAACTTCTTCTTTGTCCATCCGCAATCTAAGCCCTCATTTCTGAACATCAATCACAGCTCCAACAGTAATAAGGAAAGGTCTCCCCAAGATTAAAGGAATATTATCCTTGTCTTCTTCCATCTCTAGCACAAGAAAGTCCACAGGAAAGACTAGCTTCTCCACTTTGACGAGAACGTCTTCAATTATACCTTTTGGAAACGTCATTGACCTGTCCGCCAATTGGAGAACCACTGTTGTTGGAGTAAGCTCCCCCAAACCAAGCCTCTGAAAGATGGACAAAGGCATCAAATTGATGCTCGTCCCTAAATCGCACAAAGCTCTTCGTGCCGGCCCCTTTTCGATTTCACATAGAATAGTAAAGCTCCCTGGATCCTTCATCTTTTGCGGCAGCTTCCTTTGGATGATTGAGCTGCAATTCTCAGATAAATTCACCGTTTCAATTCCGGTTAAGCTCCGCTTCTTCAACAATATGTCCTTTAGAAATCGGGCATAGTACGGCATCTCCATGATTGCCTCTGAGAAAGGAATGCTCAAGCTTATTTTGTTCATTATCTCTGAAAACTTCTTGAACTTCTCTTCCAATCCCTTCTTCACAAGTTTGTAAGGAAACGGCGGAGGTATCTTTGTTTTGGGAATCCCCCATTCATCACGATCAACCTTCTCCGCTTTCTCCTTTTCGGCTCTCAAACGCTTGGCTCTCTCCCACTTTTTCTCAGCTATTATCTCAGTACTTTGTTCATTCCGAACCACTGGAGTAGCTTCAACATCATCGAGAGTGTTCGGAGTGGAAACAGATAATTTCTGGTGCGGTTCGACCAGGATTCGACCTGTGGAACAGGTCAAACTATGTACGTACTGGTCGAACCTACCTTCTAGACAATGGCTCTCTTTTTGAATTTGAGGTTCGACCTGGGTTCGACCTGTGAGACAGGTCGAACCATGGGTAGTTAGGTCGAACCGGCCTACTTACTCCTTCCACCATCCGGTTCGACCAAGGTTCGAACTATTTTATAGGTCAAACCATGACCGTCGTGGTCGAACCGTTGCTGTGACAAAATAGAGTGCTCAAAGTGGTGCGGTTCGACCTGTTGGATAGGTCGAACCAAGATTGGTTTGGTCGAACAAGTATTTTGGAAAAACAGAGTGCTCCGAGTTGTGGGGTTCGACCATGGTTTAACTTGAGGGACAAGTCGAACCATCTGCAGTTTGGTCGAACCGATGCTGCAGTCTCTTCTGATCGTGTCTAGTGTGTTGGTTCGACCTCCCCTGTATGGTTCGACCTTCAATGTTGGTCGAACCATGTTCGAACCTCGCCCTAGACATGTCCAAATTTGATTCCGGCCTCATAGGTCCCTCGTACTGCGTTCCCGACCTTAATGTGATGGCGTTGCAGGACCTTGGATTCTCAATACTTTGAGACGGGAACTTCCCCTTCTCAAGAGTTTGAGTAAGCTTGTTAACACTTTCTGCCATCTTCCCCATCAGTAACGTAAGGTCCTTCACCTGCTTAGATATAACCTCATGGTTTGCATCGATTTTCTTTTCAAGTTTGGCCTCAAGGCGGTTAACTCTTTCATCATTCTTAGCCATATACCTGTTCACAGTATCCTCAAGACCCGGTTTCCCTTCTTCCACCTTAGCACCCGGATCAACACCCATCGGAGGTTGAATCGCATTATTCGGATTGCTCCATGAGAACTCCGGCCTCCTAGGCTGTTGATAACTACCTGGGGGACCACAATTATTAAAGTTTCCTCGATAGTTCCCTTGGTAGTTCCGGTTTCCTTGGTCTGGATACCTAGTCCCTTGAATACTTTGACCCATGGCATAGTGTGCCTCTTCCAACTCCTCTTGGATTGGTCCCTCATTCTTTAACTCCTGCTGTATGATTGGTACGCGCTGAGATAATTCGCTGATTTGCTTCTGTTGGGATTCAAGTAGCTTGTTGATATTGGACAAGCTAGAGACGATCCCATCCTCTCTACTTTTTTCACCATTGCTTGTTCAACCTTAGCTACCTTACCAAGGACATAAGTACCTCTAACTCTATCAGTTGGCCAATCCCTCGAATTCATCGAAATATCTTCAAACAACTTTTCGGCCTCTACGGATGACTTTGTAAGCAATGCTCCATTAGAGGAAGCATCCAATAAAACTCGTGAATCACAGACCAATCCATTGTAGAATATACTGATATATTGAGCTTTAGATAGCCCATGTTGAGGACACTTCCTAAGCATGTCTTGAATCTATCCCATGCTTCATGAAATTTTTCTCCTCTACCCATAGCGAATTGGTTGATGTCTTGCTTCATCTTAAACACCTTTGAAGGTGGCATATACCTCTCCAAGAACCTTAACTTCAGTTGCTCCCAAGTGGTGCACTCAGCTGCGTTGATAGTGTCGTACCAATCTCTCGCATTTTCAGTAAGCTAGAATTTGAACAAGAGGATCTTCCTAGCATCTTCATGTTCTCCTGCATCTTTTTGAGTACTTGCATAGCCCAAGAACTTGTTTAGATGCTGCTGCGGATCCTCGAAAGACCCTCCTGAAAAGGAGTTCCTTTCTATCATGCTAATAAGAGCGGGATGAAGATCGAACGCTGAATTAGTTCCCCTTGCTCCTAGAAGCCCAAAATTTCCAGCCCCATTGTTTCTGAAAACCTCTCAGATGGCTAGATTATCCGGATTCGCTGCCATGTTGACTGTCCTTACTCCCGAATTAACTTCAGTTGTAGCTTCAATCGTCTGCGAAATCTGCTCGTCAACTTCAACTCCAAAATTCAGAGCTTTAGTTGGATCAATAGTCTTTGCCTTGCTCTTCTTCTTCTTTTTCTTTCTTGACGATGCTCCGATCTCAGGATTATAGGGTTCAAGTTCACCTTTCTTTGATCTCGTGAGCATGCACCTAAAAAGAACTAGAATTAAAACAACAAAACAAGAAAAATAGCCTTAACAAACTAGAAATAACAAAAATATATTTTAAGCCGTCCCCGGCAACGGCGCCAAAAACTTGATGAGTGTTTTCTCAACACACAATTAATCCCCAAGTATGAAGGATATCAATTGTAGTTTCGAAGGTGACCAAGTTAAATATCGAATCCACGGGATGGTTAAATATCAATTTAATTACGTTCTAGTAGATTATGACTATGTTGAGAATTGTAATTTTGGTTTGTAAATTAAGTAATAATTGAAATAACAATTAAATAACAAGAACAAGAAAATAGTAGTTGTGATCAAATAAGATAATAGGTAGTTCGTCAAGCCATCCAGTTTCCTTCGTTAATTCGTACTTTCGTGTGTCGATGTCCGACTCTGCCTTGTGGTTTATGGACGCATCGCTAGACCATACAAATCTATTCTATCGACATAAATAGATAAGCTTTTGACACGTGTGAGTATCCTCAAAGCAAGACGTATACTTTACCTCCCTTTCTAGGTACTATCATAATCAATTATTTTCTCGTGCACTTAGTACTCTAACCCGATTTGATCTCCCTTTCTAGGTACTATAAAGTTATACTCTTTATCCTACTTGTTAACCCGAATTCAATTCAATTAACAAACATTCATATAAGACAGTTCTAATAAGACTTTGGAATCCCTTCACTTAGAATTATAATAATAAACCCTGCTCATTAGTGAACGCACTCAACCAATAACCATGTTATGCATTCAGACTCTACACAACGATTATTGATGCATAAAACAACTATGAGTATGGATTAAAAACGTGCAATCTTATATAAAATAAACCACAAGTAGTGTTGTACGGAGTATACACAGGAAATATAAATTTAACTCATGAAACCTTCATAACCCTAGAACTACCGAAGTGGCTCTAGCCCAAGAGTGATCTAAGAACAATCATGGTTAGATGGACAGATCTTACTTGAATCTCCAGCCGAACCTCTGTCTCAGCCCTCCGGATGGATCACCAATCTCATCTCTTTACTCCTCTTATGATTCACGATCTTAAGCTCTTCGTGCTTCTTCCTCTGTTTTGACTGCATGAGCCTCCTTTTATACTTGTAATCACGTCTCTAGGGCTTGGAATGGGATTTTCAAGTGATCCCACGCGTTTTGGCCTCGAAAATCTGGATAAGGTAAGTTTTTGCGTTTTGGTTCGACCTCGTCAAACAGGTCGAACCACTGGCCAACAGGTCGAACCCCAGGTCGAACCCTGTGATATGGGTGTGATAGGAGTGTGGATTGATGATGGTTTATGGCTGGGCTCTCTCCGATTGATGTCTCGATCTCCCTAATTGTTTCTAAGATGGATGCAGGGCTGTTTTCGCGATGAAACTGCTTCAGAATCGCGATTTGAGGGTATATATACACTACTGCATCGAACAGACCCCGTCTGGAACCTGAACTGGGCCGCTCGGCACCCAGCTCGGCTGAAGCTGGGCCTGGACCCAGCCGAGCGGCCTTCCATCGATCTTGCCACATCACTGGGGTCCCACCTGGACCCGACTCGGTACCGTTTACCGCCGCTCGGCACCCAGCTCGGCTCGAGCGGCTCGCTGAGCTGCTCCCGAGCTGGGCCATTCCGGGTTTGTTTTGCTCCTCTTCCGATCCTGCCCTGTTCTACCCTGTTTCCTGCCTTCAAAACTCACAAAAACACCTTAATAGCCTTAAAATCGTGTAAATTCTTAAACATACACAATTCCATGCAAAAATGATAAATTTCCTAAGCAAAATGGTGTAATGTGCACACATAAAATGCGTGAAATTCCACTCTCAACAAATCCCCAAACTTACCTGCTGCTCGTCCCGAGGCAACAACATTAAAAACCAATAGAGTAATTGAGAGGAAATTTCACAGCAGAAAAACATTCAACACAATATAACAATTTAAATATCATACTTGGGATACAAGATAACCATCCATCTAAAAACATACAAATCAAATCAACTATTTTACTCATTCGGAATGCTCATCCACCCATTCTCTCTGGTAGTATTTACGCTCATCGCTCAAGTGTGAGATATACACTTCAGGGTAAGGTGTTTACACTCAAAGTCAATTCAAACACACGCGTAACCATAAGCTTGGCAATCATCTCAACTCTTGACTAAATGAATAATTTCAACAATAGGATCATAAAGGTCTTGCATTAGGTTGTAATGTTGGCTCTTTGGTAAAGGTAGGAAATCTATGGATATCGTGACTCAATCACTAGTAGAGAATCAAAGAAGACTTATAGCTTTTCAACAAACAGCTTTACTTTCTTCTTTCTTCTTCAACGCTCTTCAATGCTTCTTACAATTCGATTCCTCCTACACTTTTGAACACCACATCCTTACTTGAAATTTTTTTTTCTTCTTCCCTCTTTTCTTTTCTCTTTTTTTTTTCTTTTTCAAATAAGGGTACCAGTTTCAGGCACTACCCTTTTCATGGGGTACCAGTTTCAAGCACTACCCCTTTATGCAACAATTTAACTACTCTTTTCAACAATTTTCATCACTTCCAACTTATTCTCCTTTTATGTTTCTTCTCAAGATACCAAATTGACTCCTTCAACTCTCTACTAGGTAGGAATTTTTTTAAAGGCTAGCAAATGGATCAATTGGCTAATCACGTAGGCTTCCAACAAATAAGGCTCAAAGGCTCAAAGGGGTTAACTACGGATAGTTTCAATAGGTAGGATAATAATTTGGCTAGTGACTAATAAACAACAAAGATGGCCTAAGATCATTTCCTATCATCTAATTAAACACGTAGCTTCAAGCAAGATATAAAGCCAAGTTCTAGAATACGTGTGTATGAACGACACTCACAAGAATAAACTGAATCATGAAACTTGTCATGATTTCAAAAGGCTCAAAATCTCACATGGCTATCGGAATGAACGAGCAATCCTAATAAAGTTACATAGCTAATCTTTCATGCACATAAATAAATTTCAAGTATCTCAATATCCAAGCAAAATCTCAAACTGCTTCTCAAACACAATCACACATATAATCAAGTGCCATGAAAAATCAGAAAATCATCATAGAGAACCATAAATCGACTACACCGACACTAGGATTAACACAAAACAAATAAACACAAATAAAAGCAACACGAAACCTGAAAATCGCAAAAAAATCAAACCCTTAACATCATCAAATAAATTGAAAATATTAAAAATCCACAAAAAATCGACCCTCCAAGCAACAACACAACAATGCAAAAATTTTACTTCGGTACTACAAGATTTACTACAAGACAAGGTATGTACGTAACCTCCCCCCAAACTTAGATCAAACAAAGTGAAAAACTAAGTTTGCAAAGAAGTATATACCGTAGTCGAGCAATACCTAATAAAATTCCTACATCAACACAGATATATAAAAGCAATTAAAATGGGAGGGACAGCCCCCAACAAGCGCTCATGTTTAACGTCGGAGAGTCACGACGGAATACCTCAAGCTCATCAGAATGGCCATGGATATCTTTCATCCTTGCCATCGTATTCTAATCGATGTGCTTCTTCATCAATCCAATACTTATGGCGAGGGATGGCCTCATTGGCATTCTTAAAATTTATCTTGACCTTGCCAACCATGTTAAGATCAAATTTCATCAACCTCTTCATTCTACTCCACCACTTATTCCTTCTTCCGACAAAAATTCCCAACTTCTCTTCTAGTTCCTTTCTATCCCTAAGAATATGAGAGGAATCATAAGGTGAAACAAAGTCAACAGAAACAATATCATTAAATTCAATGCAACTTAAAGAGTTTAAAGGTTTAGAAATGCTCATTTCATTCTTCAAGTCCTCTTCGGTTGCTTCATGACTTTGCTCTTCTTCTTTCTTTTCTTCCTCAACATTTGACTCCAGTTGATAGCTCAATTCAAGTGGAACCACTTGACTTAATCGAGTGGACTCCTCTTCGAGTTCTACTTCCTCAAGCGACAGCATAGGACCTTCAAATTGCATTCCAGGGTACAATGGAATAAAAATATCTTCCTCAAACTCCTCTTCATCCATTCTTTCCTCTTGTTGACCTTGAGAATTTAAACTTGAAGTGATGTTCGCAAGAAGATTGTTTATGTCTCTCGTTCTTTGATCAAACTCCTGCGATGCAACTTCCCTCTCCTGTGATTGAACTTTCATCTTTCTTTCTAGAGCTTCCAACATTCCCATGTTTTCTTCATGCTTCTTGATAGAAGTATAAAACGCGTCTTATAATTCTTGGAAAACTCCAATCGATCCAGAATAAGTGTTCTCTTGATAAGGTTGATATAAACTTTCATTATAAGCACAAGACCATTCATCTTCATATCTGACTTGATTGTAGTACTGAGAATGACTTTGATTCACTAAAGAATCATAACCATAATTCCTCTCATCCATGTAATATGGAGAAGGAACCATAGCATTATGATTTTCATATCGTTTCAATATTTTGTCTATGCATGAAGAAGGATCCATAACATTCTGATTTCCATATCTTTTCAATATTTCGCCCATCTCAGTACCTCAAAGATAATTTATAGTCAGAATATATTCAAATAAGAAAAATAAAAAAAACAATAAAAAGTCCTAATTAGACTAGCAATAAAAGAAAAATAAATAATTAAGCCGTCCCCGGCAACGACGCCATAAACTTGTTAGGCTTTTATTGCACACTCCAATTTAATCCTCAAGTATAAGGATGTCAATTGTAGCAGCAAGTTCCCAAGTTAAATTATCGATCCCACTGAGACAGCTAATTATTTATTTATTCTATAAATTACTACTTAATCAGAATTGAGTAACCAATTTCCAATGTTTGTAGTGAATTAATTATCTAAATTACTGAAATATAAATAACTAAATTAATTAAAAGGCAATAAAAATAAAAGCAAGTTTCTAATAAAGAGATAACGAACAGTTCTAAGGTATCAGGTAGAGACCAATTAATTTGGGTTATTAAACTTACGATTGTTCATTCATGCAGTTTCACTGAAAATACACCACATATCCCTGTTATCCCACCGAATATGATTCGATTCTAAGCTAACAGTATAATCTAATTTAAATCCTAAGGTGCACAAATATTACCAAGCCTTATTCCTAGATACTAATCCAGCGAACAACAATACCTCCGGATGGCAAGTTCGACTAACAAGATATTTTCTGGAATTACTACAAGGTTCTATTCACTTCCTACTTGATTGTCTAATTGCATTGTTCCACTAAACTAATCAAGCATTTGACATACCAGTTCATGAAATTAAAGTGCTTATAGCGGAGCTACTCTAATCCCTAACAGATAGACAATACCAATCATGAACGCACACAAAATCCAAGTATTATAGCGGATGTCATGAATATATTATGAAGACGTTACGAAGCAGATAAGCAAGTCTTAATAAAATAAGTAAAATCAAAAGCTCAACTGCATAAAATCTCAATCTTTGGTCTAAATCCCCAAATCAATTAAATCAATCCATCAAACCTTAGAACTGTATATAAAATTAGCCCATGAGGTCACAAGCAACACTCATGGCTAAGCAATTCATAACAATAATCAAAGTAATAGAAAGGAATAGATAGGAATGGTGAAACCCTAGTGTAGGAGCAATCTCACATTCCTTCTCCGTCTCTTCAATTGCTTGATTTTCCCTTAATTAGCACTTGAAACCCTTGTGGAATTGGATGGAGGATGAAATCAGATTGTAATCTGATATGGGTGTGATAGGAGTGTGGATTGATGATAGTTTATGGCTGGGCTCTCTTCGATTGACGTCTCGATCTCCCTAATTGTTTCTAAGATGGATGCAGGGCTATTTTCGCGATGAAACTGCTTCAGAATCGCGATTTGAGGGTATATATACACTGCTGCATCGAACAGACTCCGTCTGGGCCCTGAACTGGGCCGCTCGACACCCAGCTCGGCTCGAGCTGGGCCTGGACCCAGCCGAGCGGCCTTCCATCGATCTTGCCACATCACTGGGGTCCCACCTGGACCCGACTCGGTACCGTTTATCGCCGCTCGGCACCCAGCTCGGCTTGAGCGCCTCGCCGAGCTGATCCCGAGCTGGGCCGTTCCGGGTCTATTTTACTCCTCTTCCGATCCTGCTCTATTCTACCCTTTTTCCTGCCTTCAAAACTCACAAAAACACCTTAATAGCCTTAAAATCGTGTAAATATCTAAACATACACAATTCCATGCAAAAACGATAAATTTCCTAAGCAAAACGGTGTAATGTGCACACATAAAATATGTGAAATTCCACTCTCAACAACCTGCTACTGGACACATTCTGCACTTGGTTCGACCTCTTGTACAGGTTGAACCACTCCCTCATAGGTCGAACCACGCTACTGGACAATTTCCGCTCCTGGTTTGACCAACTGTCAGGTCGAACCCCATCATCGTGGTTGAACCCCTCTTCTCGCGAACTGGTTCGACCATGGTTTGACCTGATCAAACAGGTCGAACCCCTTGAGTCGTGGTCGAACCCTTCTTCTGCTGTTTCGCAATGCTGGTTCGACCTGTAGGAGAGGTCGAACCCTCCTCTAACCAGGTCGAACCCTACTCTTTCCTTGGCGGTTCGCGTGGTCTCGACTTTGTCTCTTCGATTCTTGGCACTTCCACTCCGTTTTTGCTATAAAAACCACTTAAAAAGCTCCACTAACACCTGATTCATGCTAATTCACAATATATATAGGTTTTCCACCTATTTCCACCTCAAAACTCTCCAAAACTAGCACAAAATATGATGCCAACTTGTGAATTTACACACTCATCAAACCCCCAAACTTACATGTTGCTCGTCCCGAGACAACCAAATCAAACCACAAGAGTCGTGTATAATTTACCAAGATCAAGTACAACACATATCACACATGCAACTTCATTCAATCAAACAAGTATTAATTGCTTCATATATATCACTCATGCAAAACCAATCCAATCACATACCATTCGGAGTACTAAGTAATTTCGCTCATAAGATAAGTATTTATTCTCTTTCACTCAAGTGCGTGAGGCACTATATAGGTTAATATAAACACTCATATCAATCCATATTCACGCGTAACCATAAGCTTGGCAAAGGTCTCAAAAATCAACTTATAATCAACTCTTCACTAGGATCACAAAGGACTTATTTTTGGGTTGTAATGTTGGTTCTTTGGAAAAAGGTAGGAAAATTTGGACTTAGTGACTTAAGACACTAGTAGAGAGTTACCTTGGAGGTTCTCGATTTCTTCTTCTTACAGCAAGTTCTCCTCCAATGTCGTCTCTTGAACTTGTAAAATTCCTGAATTTTCCTTCTTTTCATGGCATAACATCATCTTTTTAAATAATTCGGGTACCGGTGTTAGGCACTATCCTTCTTCTCATGTATAGGCCGTCAGCTGCTAAACTTCATACACTATGTATAAACAATCGGGGTACCAGTTTCAGGCACTATCTCTAAACAAGATTTAACCATATGCTATCTTCCTTTTCTTTTTGCAACACTTACTCACCTCCACTCTCTCTACCAATGCATAGGTTAATCAAGCTCAAGTAAAGGCTTATAAGGTTATTCACTTCGGCTACCAAAGAAAAAGCTTTAACGGATCAACGGGGCATCCAAAGGTTAATAAAATCATTAGAAAGGATAAATTTGGCTAAGTAGCTTAATCACGAAATAATGGCCTAAGATCATGTCCTAGCAATTTATCAATCATAAGTCTCACACAAGACTCCAAGATATCCCCACCGGAATGAAAATATCTCAAAGATATCGCAGAAAACCCGATAATGCAGGAACTTATCAGAATGAAGACAACAAGTAGGAACAATGAAGAGCCGAGATGGAAAGAACCCTAATATCACAGGCACCAAAGCATGAGGGATATAACCCGTGAAATACGATTCGACCCTGAACAATCTCAAGTCATGAAATTAATCAGGCTCGAGTAGCTAATGTTATGGGCATTATATCTCCCATGCGTAGCAGGCCCAAAAGCCCAATAACCTCTATTATAACTGAAGAAAAAGGCCCAATCCCCTAGCGGCCCAAACTGTGGACAGAATTGAAAGGACAATCGAGACAGCTCAAGGAGGTGGCGGCAGCCCGAAGGCCCAATCGAGGAAAGAACAAAGAGAAATCCACTAAACAGGCCGAAGCTAGCTAGCACCCTCGGCACCAAACTTCAGCAACGTCATCCTCCTGCCTGAGAGTTCTGACGAGCATCACAACATTGAAAGTCAGCCTGTCCGAGGACCAAAGGGGCAACAGAAGCAGGATAGTGAAGAGCAAGCACCATCATGAAGGCTGACAAGTACCGCAGGCTAAAGGACAAGACTAACGGGAAGAAGAGATGTCTTGGGCAGCAATCTTAACTAGAAGACAACAACTGACTGGCGAACCTTACTCTAATAACCTATGGGAAGCCAGCAAAGGACGGAGGCACTCTGTAGAACCCTGCAAAAGCAACGGCGTCCAGACTTCTCCTACAGCTGGTCGACGTACCAAATAGCTTCATTAAAGATGGCTTGCCTCCATCCAAATGGCGCAAGGCGATTGGCTCTGGTTTAGGGTTCTGAGACAATATAAATAGCCTCTCTCACAGGAGAGAGGCATGTGACTAACATTTTGCTCTAGACATTACACTTTGAGTGTTGTCTGAGGGAGAGTAATAAAAATCGATTGAGTTCTTTGGTGAAAATTGAGTTTTCTATCGGTTTTGATCCCGTTGTTTGTAGTTTTATTATGTTTGATTGTGTTCGTTCTTGGTTCCGTTACTAAATATCTTTATCTCATAAGCATTAATTAACGGGTCAAGAACAACCATCAACACACACAAAATAACAATATTAAAATTGCAATAATCATATAAAAATTACATAATTGAGATACAAAAAAAATACATGAAATATAAAATCATAAAAAAAAAAGGAAAAAATCATTACAATCAATTGTCATTACCAAAGTTTTGCCATATATGCTCAATCAAGTCATTCTTAAGAGCATTATGAGCTTTCCTATTGCGAAGTTGTGTCCTATTAGTCATATAAGTGGATAAGCTTGCAATGCATATTGATGAGCATTTTCTCAACACACAATTAATCCCCAAGTATTAAGGATATCAATTGTAGTCTCGAAAGGTGACCAAGTGAATATCGAACTCAAGGGACGGATAATTATCAATTTAATTATATTCTAGTATATTAAGACTATGTTGGAAATTATAATGGTTGTGATTTTGAGATTAAGTAACAACTATTAATTAAAATATCAAGTAAAAATAACAAGAAGAAGAGATAAGTGAGTTGTGATCAAGTAAGGAAGTAGGTAGTTCTTCAGGTCATCCAGTTCTACTTATTAATTCATCTTCCATGTGAGGTGTCCGACTCTGCCTTGTGGTTTATGGACGCATCACTAAACCATGCAAGTTCACTCTATAGACACAAGTGAATATGCGTATGACACGTGTGAATATCCTTGGAGCAAGAGATATAATTTACCCCCTTTCTAGGTACTATCAGCTTCAATTATTTCCCGTACAGTTAGTACTCTAATCCGATATGATCTCTCTTTATAGGTACTATGAAATTATACTCGTTATCCTACTTATTAACCCGAATATGATTCAATTAATAAGTATTCATATAAGATAGTTCTAATAAGTCTTCGGAATCCCTTCACTTAGAATTATAACATAAAACGCTGCTCAGCAGTGAACGCACTCAACCAATAATCAAGTTATGTATTCAGACTCTACACAACAATTATTGATGCACAAAACAACCATGAGTATGGATTAAAAATACACAATCTTATATAAAATAAACCACAAGTAGTGTTGTATGGAGTTTATACACCAAAGATAAATTAACTCATGAAACCTTCATAACCCTAGAACTACTGAAGCGGCTCTAGCCCATGATTGATCTAAGAACAATCATGGTTAGTTGGACTGATCTTACTTGAATATCCAGCAGAACCTCTCTTGCAGCCCCTCCGGATAATGGATGATCGCTCTTCTCTTCACTCTCTACGTCTCGTCCTCTTGATCGCGTGATATATCCTGATCTACTGCTGCATAAGCCTTTTTTTATACTTGTAATCGCACCTCCCGGGCCTGGAATGGGCTTTTTAAGTTATCACACGCATTGAGGGTGTAAAAATATGGATATGGTAAGTTTCCGAGGCTCAATTCGACCTCCCCAACAGGTCGAATTCACCCCTCTAGGTCGAATTGGAGGTCGAATTGGCCTATTGTAAGTCCCAGGTGCTTGATTCGACCAGATGCCCTAGTCGAATTAAAGTGACGAGGTCGAATTAGCATCTCTGCCAATCAATTCGACCTCGATTCGACCTGATGCCCGGGTCGAATCCCCTGTCGTGGTCGAATCCACCTTCTGCTCGTGTTAGGCTGCCAATTCGACCAAAAGGGCTGGTCGAATTGACCTCCTTCTGGTCGAATTGCACTCTTGCTTCGCCCAAACGGATGGCTTCGACTTCCTTTCTTCAGATTTCAACACTTCCACTCCGATTTTCTTCGAAAAACCACTCAAATGGCTTCAACAACACCTGATCTATGCCTTTTCACAATATATATTGTTTTACAACCGATTACAACCTTCAAACACTTTGTAATAGCATAAATCTAGGCACAAGATTCATGAATTTACACACTCATCAAACCTCCAAACTTACATGTTACTCGTCCCGAGGCAACGCAATCAAACTAAGGAGTTGTGTATAAATACGAGATCACAAAGTACAACACATATTACACATGCAATTTTATCAATTAAAAATAAGTATTTCCTGCATCATACATATCATTCATGCAAAACATCACCCAATCATATTACCATTCGGAGTACTAAGTCATCTAGCTCACAAGATAAGTGTTTACTCTCTCTCTCTCTCTCTCTCTCTCTCAAGTGCTCATTGCACTTAAACGATTAATATATACGCTCATACTCAATCAATACTCACGCATAACCATAAGCTTGGCAAGGATCTCAAAAATTAACTCACAATCAACTCATGACTAGGATCACAAAGGACTTGTTTTCGGGTTGTAATGTTGGCTCTTTGGAAAGGGTAGGATAATTAAGATAAAGTGACTCAAACACTAGTAGAGAGTTACCTTGGAGGTTCTTGCTTTCTTCATTCGGCTACATATTCTCCTCCAATTTCTTCTCTTGAACTTGCAATTTTCGAACTTTCCTTCTCTTTCTTGCATCAACATCATTCTTCTTTTGATAACTCAGGTACCGGTTGCAGGCACTACCCTTTTTAACAGCAATTGGGGTACTAGTTTCAGGCACTACCCCTAAACAAGATTTAACCATACACTTTTTTTACTTTACTCAGCCACATTCTATCTTCCTTCTTCTTCTTGCAACACTTATTCACCTCAACTCTCTACCAATGAATAGCGTATTTAAACAAGCTCAAGTAAAGGTTAAAGAAGGCTCTTTTATTCGGCTTGCCAAAGAAAAAGCTTTTTTAAGGCTCAAACGGGGCTACCAAAGATATACATAATCAATGGGAAGGTAAAATTTGGCTAAGTAACTTAAGTAACCAAGAATGGCCTAAGATCATATCCTAGCAATTTACCAATTGTAAGTCTCACACAAGACTCCAAGCCAAGTTCTAGAATACGTTCATATGAATGATTCTCTCAAGAATAAACTATCATGATCAAGCATGATTACAAGGCTCAAATCCTCACATGGGTAAATAGAATCCTAAGTACTCCTCATAGCACATAATCAAGATCAATTTCACAAGAACCCTACATACTTATCAAATTATACATGCTTCTCATCAATGAAAATTAACACATGAACATATGAATGCACAAAATCCATAAACCCATATATCAAAATCAATCATACAAGCTTCTCTACAAATCCCAACTCATGCATCATAGTCACTCCTCACAATCCACATCCGAGATGATTAAATATAGCAAATAAAGTGCATGCCACTCACGCAAGACACACCCATCCTGTAAAGATAAAAGAAGAATGGAGATGAGATGAATCGGAGAACATAAAAAACCTGCAGCTCTACTCCTCCAGAGCATCATCATCCTCATCTCATCAAGGGTCTCATCAATACTTCGCTCTATAATCTGGTGCAGATCACTAATGTGTCTATCCAAATAATCAACACGATCACTCAGCTTACCAATCCGCTCATTCATGTCCTTGTACCGATCATTAAGCAAGGCATAGTTGGCATTCGTGAGCTCAAGCTATCAATTTATCTCCTGCTGATTCGTGCTGATCGTGGCCAAATGCTCATTCAACAGACGGAACTGGTCTCGTGTATAATCATCCAGACTAGCCCACTCCTGCTACCGTGGCACTACCGGAATGGGACAATGAACCCTCTCGTGCTGCTCTGGGATATCTATCTCCTGATACTCGTCCTCGCCTCCATGCTACTGCTGCTGTGGAAGATGTGGCCGGAACTTTCCCTGCACAACAATCTGTCGCAGCTCCTCAATCATACCGTCTGCACACATCTGAGCCACTATCCTCAAATCTCCTTCGTCCGAATAGTAACGGACAAGGCAGTGTGTCCCAATGAGCTCATCAACCTGTTCCTCTCCTCCCGAACGATAGTCAAGTCACTCACATCGAAGGGGAACATGAAAGTGAAGGGCTTAGGACCCCTCGTAAAGAACCAATCCCCAACTTGAAAGTGAGCAAATCCTGCCTTTACACAAGTAAACATCACCAAATCAAACTCTCCAAAAACAGGTGTGATTTTGATGAAATCCATGTGATAATGTTCAGCCACAGTCGTGAGCAATCCTCCAATATTCACCTTCTGAAACTCATGAATCCTAAACCAATTCAGCTGATAGATAAAATACGAACCCACATTGAACTTCACTCTATTCAGCATGTACCATAAAGCGTAAAGCTCTCCTCTCGACACACAACTACCCTCAGAGTGGGCAAATAGTATGTTGCTCAACACCCTATCCATATAACGGGGTACGGGATTCTTGATCATCGAAGCACGAGCATCCTGAGTCATAAAATCTCCATTCTCCCCAGAAATCTCTCGCCAAAACCTATTAGCATTGAAGAATCCATTCTCCATCCGAGCAATCTCTATAGGAGTCTGAAACATCACATTAAACTCCTCTGCAGACCATGTCCTCATAACCCCCCTAGCTGGAAGGTGCACTCATAAGGGAATCACATAGGATCCTTCTCAATTATAATCGAACATAGAACCTTAGCCATCACATGGAAGTATGTCAGCTTCTTCAGCTCCATAAAATGTCAGTTCCCACTTGTTTAAACATCCATAAAATATCATCTCGGATCCTCATTGTGAGCATAGTATCATCATCTTGATACCTTGTTCTAGCTAGAAACTTCAGCCCATTTCTCCTTTATCTCGTCCCACTCATTCATTTGGATATTGAAGTATGCAGGCAATCTCTCCTTCAGCCTCAACTTCTTTGTCACATTATCCTCACGAGTAGGCTTATCCTGCCTCTTCTTAGATCGAACTTCAACTTCCTTTCCCTTTCTTTTCCTTGTCCTGAAAACAGTACTTTAATAACAACCAACAAGGAAAACAAACCAAGTAATTGACTAGCATCCTACTCTACTCAAGACTTCCAGTTTCAATGCATAATCAACCAAATCCAACTTGTTCCTTTCTCATCCAATACTCAATCCTCTTGCTTATTCACCATGATTCCAACACCAAGTAAGCATAATAATCAACAACAAGCATGCTTCATTAATTCAAGTAATTCGACATGAACAATCACAAGGAACTACTCAAATTCAACAATTCTAGTCCATAATCAACATGCTTATCAAACACACTCCTTAATCACCCAACAATTCACATAAAACTCAAGGTTCTAATATCAACTAAGCAATCAAACCAAACCAAACAAGTATTCATATGAAATTGTTCACAATCATTCAACTATCACCATGAAACCTCAATAAAACAAGTTTAATCAACTTACCCATACCAAAATCAACACCTAGAACATCAATCCTAGGGTAATTGAGTTGAGAAAACATACCTTTTGTTCTGCCCATGGCTAAAGTCGAACAAGTGAATGACTCTCCAAATTCGCGCTAAGAACTCTAGATTACAACTAATTTCGCCCAAATACACGACGAATCGAAGGGATTAAGGATGGAATGTAGTTTAATCGGTGGGAAAACGAGTAGGATTGATGATTAGAGGCAAAGTTTTTCAATTAGAAATGAATTCGAGTGGAGGTGGTGTGCAAAGTGATCGAATGGGTATGAAAATTGGGGTTAAGAACACACTTACCTGGCCCAATTCGACCTCAATTCTACCTATCTACGAGGTTGAATTAACTTCATCGTGGTCGAATTGACCTTCTGGATAACTTTCACCTTTAATTCGACCTCGATTCGACTTGGTCCCCTGGTCGAATTGACATGCCTCAGATCGAATCCACACACTGTAAGTTTCAGGTCCTCAATTCGACCTCAGTTCAACCTGAGCTACTGGTCGAATTGAAATAGTCATGGTCGAATTGGCTCACTGGAAGTTTGCACACTCCGATTCGACCTTGATTCGACCTTGATTCGACCTGGGCCTCTGGTCGAATTGCCATGCCTCAGGTCAAATTGGGCTACTGGATGATTTTTGCCCCTCGATTCGACCTAAATGCTTGGATTCGACCATACTCCCTGGTCGAATTGGCTCACTGATGCTCCAAAATCGAGTTTTCTTCATATCCTACACACTTCAAGCTTAATAACGAACATTAAGTACCAGAATAGAGCATATCTTCATCAAGAATCAATCCTAAAACTTAACATTCATGAGTAACTCCGCAAACAACTCAAAACACGGAACAAAACACCACTAAATATTAGCCAAGTTATAAAAAATCGACACATAAAAACTGGTTAAAGTTTTAATATGCCGCAAAAAATTAACTCCCCTAACAAGATTATACTATCGGTGCGTATTGAGGTAAGTACATCACACCCCCCAAACTTAGTAGAAACTATAGTCGAATCTAAGTTCGCAAGAGATGTAATTGCCGATAAGTAAGCACTTCAAATATAAAAATTTCTTACTCACACGAATGAAATAAAGTAATAAAATGGGAGGGAAAGCCCCCAACAAGCGCTCTTGTTTAACGTCGGAGAGTCACGACGGAACTAATTTACTGTAAGGTATCTTCAAAGACAATGCAAGCATCATCCGGTGACTTATAATGCTTCAATCGATGCCCATTCGCCGCGATAATGTCTTCATCTTTGTCCATAAGCTCAAAACTCCCCCCTCCACATGCTCTATGAATCATGAACGGACCCACCCATTTCGACTTCAATTTCCCTGCGAAAAGCTTCAAACGAGAGTTAAAAAGTAACACCTCATCACCTTGCTTGAACTCTTTGTATGAGATCTTAGAATCATGCCACTTCTTCATCCTCTCCTTGTAAATCACTAAATTCTTGTAAGCACGATTTCTAAACTCATCAAGTTGATTAATGTGAGTCATCCTCAACTCTCTCACATCCTTAAGAGACAAGTTCAAGATTCTTAAAACCCAAAAAGCTTTATGTTGGATCTCCACGGGTAAGTGGCATGGCTTCCCATAGATAATTTGGTATGGTGACATATCCAACACCATCTTATAAGCAGTACGGTACCCCCACAAAATATCATTGAGCTTCATAGCCCAATCCTTCCTATTGGTTCCAACCAATTTTTCCAAAATCTGCTTCACTTGATGGTTAGAGACTTCCGCTTGCCCATTCGCTTGAGGATGATAGGGTGTGGTAATCCTATGCTTGACACCATAATCCTTAAGCACCTTCTCCAGAAGTTTATTGACGAAATGAGAACCTCCGTCACTCACTAGTGCTCTAGGAACTCCATAATGGGCAAAGATATGCTTATTCAAGAAAGATATAACAGTCCTTAAATCATTCAAGTGAGTAGGAATGCCTTTCACCCACTTAAAAACGTAATCCACAGCTAAAAGAATGTAGAGACATCTATTAGACGGGGAAAAGGCCCCATAAAATCTATCCCCCATACATCGAAGATCTCTACAACAATGCTCGGCTGAAGTGGCATCTCATCTCTCCTACTTATATTCCCCATCTGTTGACATCTATCGCATGTCGCCACATAGGTTTCACAATCTTTAAACAAAGTAGGACAATAGAGAGTGGATTTAAGTACCTTGGCTGCTGTCTTTTGAGCTCCGAAGTACCCTCCGTTAGGTTGTGCATGGCAAAACTCGAGAACACTCTCCATCTCCATCTCGGGCACATACCTACGGATGATAGAATCCGTGCATATTTTGTAAACAAACGAATCATACCATATAAATATCTCAACATCCCTCTTGAATTTAGCAAGTTGATATCAGTTGAGATCTCTCGAAATTTCTCCCACGGCAATGTAATTAACATAATTCGCATACCATGGATCCATCCCTTGTGCAGCAACCACACATGCTCGTTCAGCCCCTTCAACGAACACATACATAATCTTCTCATCTGGGAACATCTCCTCAATATAATCAAAAGAATCATTATAATGCTCCCTTGTCTCCAACCTTGATAAGTGGTCCGCCAATACGTTCTCTGTACCTTTTTTATCTTGGATCTCCATGTCAAACTCTTGAAGAAGAAGAATCCATCTTATGATTCTTGGCTTCGTTTCCTTCTTCTCCATCAAGTACCAAATCGTAGAGTAATCCGTGCACTATAGTTTTCATGTCAACCAAATACTGCCGAAACTTGTTGAATGCATACACCACAGCTAAAAACTCCTTTTCAGTCACAGTGTAGTTCTTTTGTGCTGCATCAAAGTTTTACTCACATAGTAAATGGTGCAGAACTTCTTTTCCCTCAGCTGCCCGAGCACCACTCCAAGTGCTACATCACTTGCATCACAAATAAGTACAAACGGCTGAGTCCAATCTGGTGTGATCAAAATAGGTGCAGTAGTAAGCGTCTCTTTCAAAACCTGAAAAGCTGTTAGACATTCATCATAAAAAACAAAAGGAACATCCTTTCAAGTAAATGAGACAAGGGCTTGGAGTATTTTGAGAAGTCTTTGATAAATCTTCTATAAAATCCAGCGTGTCCAAGAAAGGACCGCACTCCTCTTTCATTGGTCGGGGGTTGAAGCTTCTCAATTGCCACCACTTTAGCTCTATCCACCTGCAATCCCTTGGCAGAAACATGATGCCCAAGAACAATCCCATCTCTCACCATGAAGTGGCACTTCTCCCAATTCAAGATAATATTAGTTTCTTGATATCTCTTTAAAACAGTAGCAAGGTTAGATAAACAAATATCAAAGGAGGAACTAAATACAGAAAAATCATCCATGAACACCTCCATGATCTTTTCTATCAACCCATCAAAAATTTCCATCATGCAGCACTGAAAGGTAGCAGGCGCATTACACAATCCAAATGACATCTTTCTAAAAGCAAAAGTCCCGTATGGGCAAGTAAAAGTAGTCTTTTCCTGATCCTCGGGAGCAATCATGATTTGATTATATCCCGAGTACCCATCCAAGAAATAATAAAACTCATACCCTGCGAGACGATCAAGCATTTGATCCATGAAAGGATGGGGAAAGTGGTATTTGCATGTATTTTCATTCACTTTCCTGTAATCAGTACACACACGCCACCCCGTTGGAATCCTAGTAGCTATTGCCTCTCCATCTTCAGTTTTCATAATAGTCATGCCCCCCCTTCTTAGCTACATAATGCAATGGATTCACATGGGGACTATCACTAATTGGATAAATAATTTCGGCATCTAACCATGCTAGGATTTGCTTCCTAATCACTTCTTGAATCGCGGGATTCACCCTCCGCTGATTTTGGATACTACTCTTGGCCTCATCTAATAACCTTATTTTATGCATGCAATATGAATGATTAATACCTTTTAAATCATCAAGAGACCACCCAATCGCTGACTTGTACTTCCTAAGACCATCTAACAACTCCTCAAGTTGATCATCATCAAGGGAAGAAGATACTATTACCGAATATTTTTCATTATCACCAAGAAAGGCATACTTCAAGTGTTCCGGTAACAGTTTCAGCTCCTCTTTCTTTTCTTCCATCGGAGTGCTCTCTCTATCCAACGGTAAGTACTTCCTAGTCCACTTCACTTCTTCAACCTTAGATTTCTCCAACTCATACCTGTCATCACCCAAAGCAAGTAAGTTTTCAAGATATTCAATACATACCTCATTGGAGAGATCTTCAAGCTCCATAGTGGAATAAGTAAGAAACTCCATCAAGCATGTCTCAAGAGGGTCCTTAGACAGGATCAAAGACATATCTTCCTTCACAATCTCCTCCACCACATCAATACTATGACATTGTGACTCCATAGACATCTTCATTGTTTTGTCAAGGTTGAATAGGACCTCTTCTTTATCCATCCACAACCTGAGCGCCCCCTTTTAAACATCAATCATGGCCCCAGCAGTAGCAAGGAAAGGTCTCCCCAAGATAAGAAGGATATTATCCTTGTCATCTTCCATCTCAAGTACAAGAAAATCCACAGGAAAGACTAGTTTCTCCACTTTGACAAGAACGTCTTCAATGATACCCTTCGGAAAAGTCATCGACATGTCCGCCAATTGTAGAGCAACCGTTGTAGGAGATAACTCCCCCAAACTAAGCCTTTGAAAGATAGACAATATCATCAAATTGATTATTGTCCCAAGATCGCACAAGGCTCATCATACCGGCTCTTTTCCAATCTCACAAAAGATAGTGAAGCTTCCTAAATCCTTCATCTTCTGTGGTAGCTTCCTTTGGATAATCGAGCTGTAATTTTCAGACAAATTTACCATCTCAACTCCGTTCAAGCTTCTCTTTTTCAACAGTATATCCTTAAGGAATCGGGTATAGTACGGCATCTCCAATATTGCCTCAGAGAAAGGAATACTCAAGCTTATCTTATTTATGATATCTGAAAACTTCTTGAACTTCTCTTCCAATCTTTTCTTAACCAGCTTATAAGGAAAACAACGGAGGTATCTTTGTTTTGGAGACCCCATTCATCACGCTCGACCTTCTTTGCTTTATCCTTTTCGGCTCTCAATCTCTTGGATTTTTCCCACTTCTTCTCTGCTATGATCTCAGTATTCTGCTCATTTGGAACCAATGGAGTAATGTTCACATCATGAGGAGTATTCGATGAAGAAACAGGTGCTGTATGGGATGATTCGACCTAAATTCGACCAGGAGCTCTGGTCGAATTGGGCACGTAGTGGTCGAATTGTGCACCTGGAACTCTATTCTCACCCTTATGCTCAATTCGACCAGGATTCGACCTGAAGGTCTGGTCAAATTGAAGTCCCCTGGTCGAATTGGCTCACTGTAAGATTTTTATCCCTTGATTAGACCTCAATTTGACCTGGCAGTCTGGTCGAATTGAATGGCTGCTGGTCGAATTGGGTTTCTGATGAAATAGAGTGCTCCAGAAGGGTAGATTTGACCTCAATTCGACCTGGCCCCCTGGTCGAATTGATTTGGTTTTGGTCGAATCGAGGCTCTGTTGCTTCCAAATCATGTCTAGGCGTCCAATTCGACCTCCCCTACTGAATTCGACCTGTGGTATTGGTAGAATTTAGGTTGAATTGAGCCCTCGATGTGTCCAATTTTAATTTTGGCCTCATCGGTCCCTCGTACTGTGTTCCAGACCTCAATGTGATGGCGTTGCAGGACTTTGGATTCTCAATACTTTACGATGGGAGCTTCCCTTTCTCAATAGTTTGAGTGAGCTTTTTAACACTTTCTGCCATCTCCCCCATCAACAATGTAAGGTCCTTCACTTACTTGGATAAATCCTCATGGTTTGCATCAATCTACTTCTCTAACTTGGCCTCAAGACGATCCACTCTAGCATCATTCCTAATCATGTACCTGTTCACCGTATCCTCGAAACTCGGCTTTTCTTCTTCTACTTTTGCACCCGGATCAACACCCATCGGAGGTTGAATTGCATTGTTAGGATTACTCCATGAAAACTCCAGCCTCTTAGGCTGTTGATAATTAACCGGGGAACCACGATTGTTGTAGTTCCCCTGATAATTCCGGTTGCCCTGATTTTAAAATCTCATTCCTTGAATACTTTGGTCAATAGCGTAGTTTGCTTCTTCCATCTCCTCTTGTCGTGCCATCATTCATTACTTCCTGCTGCATGATTGGTACGCGCTGAGGTATATCACTGATTTGCTTTTGTTGGGACTCAAGTAGCTTGTTGATATTCGACAAGCTAGAGACGATCTCATCTTCTCTACTTGTTTTCACCATAGCATGTTCAACCTTAGCCACTTTTCTAAGGATGTAAGTGCCTCTCACTCTATCAGTTGGCCAATCTCTTGAGTTCATCGAAATATCTTCAAAAATTTTCTCGGCCTCTACGGATGACTTAGTAAGCAATGCTCTATTAGAAGAAGCATCCAATAACATACGAGAATCACAGTCCAATACATTGTAGAATATGCTGATATATTGAGCTTTAGATATCCTATGTTGTTGACACCTACGAAGCATATCCTTGAATCTGTCCCACGCTTCATGAAACTTCTTTCCACTACCGATAGCAAATTGGTTAATGTCTTGATTCATCTTGAACACCTTTGAAGGTGGCATGTATCTTTCCAAGAACTTTAACTTCAATTGCTCTCAAGTAGTGCATTCAGCTATGTTAATAGTGTTGTACCAATCTCTCGCCCTTTCAGTATGCGAGAATTTAAACAAGAGGATCTTCCTAGCATCTTCATGTTCTCCTGCGTATTTTTGAGTACCTGCATAGCCCAAGAACTTGTTTAGATGCTGTTGCGGATCCTCGAAAGTCCCTTCTGCAAAGAAGTTCCTTTCTATCATGCTAATAAGAGCGGGGTGAAGATCGAAATCCGCATTAGCCCCCCTTGCTCCTAGAAGCCCAAAGTTTCCAGCCCCGTTATTCTTGAAGACTTCACGGATGGCTAGATTGTCCAAATTGGCCATTTCGTTGGCCATGTCGACTTCCTCTGCTTTCGCTGTCAAATCAACCACAGTTTCAGTCGCTTTCAAGTTCGGTTCGTCCACTTCAACTATAAAATTCAGAGTTATAGTTGGTTCTTCTTTCTTGCTTTGAATCTTACTCTTCTTCTTCTTCGTTGATGCCCCAATCTCTGAATTAAAAGTTGCTAACTTTCCAGCCTTTGATCTAGTAAGCATACACCTGAAAAGATTAAGAGTTAGAACACAAAATACGAATTAAGAGTCTTAAATACACTAGAAATAACAAAAAGAAATTTTATGTCGTCCCCGGCAACGGCGCCAAGAACTTGATGAGCATTTTCTCAACATACAATTAATTCTCAAGTATTAAGGATATCAATTGTAGTCTCGAAAGATGACCAAGTGAATATCGAACCCAACGGACGGATAATTATCAATTAATTATATTCTAGTATATTAAGACTATGTTGGAAATTATAATAGTTGTGATCTTGAGATTAAGTAACAACCTAATTAAAATATCAAGTAAAAATAACAAGAAGAAGAGATAAGTGAGTTGTGATCAAGTAAGGAAGTAGGTAGTTCTTCAGTCATCCAGTTCCACTTATTAATTCATCTTCTGTGTGACGGTGTCCGACTCTGCCTTGTGGTTTATGGATGCATCACTAAATCATGCAAGTTCACTCTATAGACACAAGTAAATATGCGTATGACACGTGTGAATATCCTCAGAGCAAGAGATATAATTCACCCCATTCTAGGTACTATCAGTATCAATTATTTCCCGTGCACTTAGTACTCTAACCCGATATAATCTCTCTTTATAGGTACTATGAAATTATACTCTTTATCCTACTTATTAACCCAAATATGATTCAATTAACAAGTATTCATATAAGATAGTTCTAATAAGACTTCGGAATCCCTTCACTTAGAATTATAACATAAAACCCTGCTCAGCAGTGAACGCACTCAACCAATAACCAAGTTATGTATTTAGACTCTACACAAAAATTATTGATGCACAAAACAACCGTGAGTATGGATTAAAAACGCACAATCTTATATAAAATAAACCACAAGTAGTGTTGTACGGAGTTTACACACGAAAGATAAATTAACTCATGAAACCTTCATAATCCTAGAACTACCGAAGTGGCTCTAGCCCATGATTGATCTAAGAACTATCATGGTTAGTTGGACTGATCTTACTTGAATATCCAGCGGAACCTCTCTTGCAGCCCCTCCGGATGATGGATGATCTCTCTCCTCTTCACTCTCTACGTCTCGTCCTCTTGATCGCGTGATATATCCTGATCTACTGATGTATAAGCCTTCTTTTATACTTGTAATCGCGCCTCCTGGGCATTGAGGGTGTAAAAATATGGATATGGTAAGTTTTCGAGGCTCAATTCGACCTCACCAACAGGTAGAATTCATCCCTCCAGGTCGAATTGGCCTACTGTAAGTCCCAGGTGCTTGATTCGACTAGATGCTCTAGTCGAATTGAAGTGACGAGGTTGAATTAGCATCTCCGCAATCAATTTGACCTCGATTCGACCTGATGCCCAGGTCGAATCCCCCTGTCGTGGTCGAATCCACCTTCTGCTTGTGTTATGCTGCCAATTCGACCAAAAGGTCTGGTCGAATTGACCTCCTTCTAGTCGAATTGCACTCCTGCTTCGCCCAAATAGATGGCTTCGACTTCCTTTTTTCAGATTTCAACACTTCTACTATGATTTCCTTCGAAAAACCACTCAAATGGCTTCAACAACACCTGATCCGTGCCTTTTCACAATATATATTGGTTTACAACTGATTATAACCTTCAAACACTTCATAATAGCACAAATCCAAGAGCAAGATTTGTGAATTTACACACTCATCACGTATGGCAGAGTATAGCATATTGTGATCATCTACATCATGTACTTCACTTGTGCTTTCTTATCGGTTTAGAGGCATATCCCAATAAATTCACTGGAATCATAATAGTTTTGATATGTATGTCGCTTATCCTCTACATTTATATTATTTTACCCATCTGAAGTTTATCCCAAACAAGACATGGGCATCTAAGAAATGCAAAACGAGCTTGTAGAATTCCAAATGTATGCTCTACATCTTTTCTCACAGCCTCTTGGTGTAAAGCAAACAACTTATGTTTTTGTAGTTGTGAGCAGAAATTAACTTAACAAATACAGCCCATGAAGGATATATGCCATTAGTAAGATAATATGCTCTATCAAATTCGTGGTCATTCACAACATAAGTAACTCTTGGTGCTCAACTCTCTAACACATCATTAAAAACTGGGGAATGATGGAGTACATTAATATCATTGCATGTACCTAGTGTTCCAAAGAATACATGCCATATCCATAAGTCATATGATGCAACAGCTTCTAAAATAATTGTTGGCTTCCCATTTCTTCCTGCATATTGTCCAGCCCATGCAGTTGGACAATTTTTTCATTCCCAATGCATGCAATCAATATTGCCTATCATGCTTGGGAATCCACATTGTTCCCTGACGTAGAGTAATCTAGACAAATCTTGTTCATTAGGCCTTCTAAGATACTCATCACCGAAACAAGAAATAACACCATTTATAAATTTTATGAGAGCTTCCCTTGCCACAGTTGTACTCATTCGCAAGTATTCATCAACAGCATCAGTTAATGTACCATACGCCAATACCGTCATAGCTCTAGTACATTTTTGTAATGTTGAAATCCCTTGTCTACCTGTGGCATCAAGTCTTTGTTGAAAATATTCATCATTGAAAGCAACAGCCTGCACAATACGAAGAAAAAATGATTTTTGCATGCGAAACTTATGTCGAAAAACTTCAGGAGAATAGGTTGGTCTGTCGACAAAATAGTCATTCATCAAACGCTCTTCACCAGTTCACGTTCTCTTTCAATATATCGTCGTCTAACTCTGGGAGTGTGATTTTCCAAATCATATTAGGATTGTTTATCACATCCTCAATCATCTTATCAATTTGATGATTGCTTCGAATAACTCAATTTTTCCATTCATCAAATTCTGAAAAATTGATAGAACCAGAACTTGAATCTGAACCTACAAATGAATTTTCATTGAAAGATATTTTTGTAGTTGATGAAAAAATTGATTTATGTGTAAGTTATAAATAAATACAACAAGTATATATAGAAAAAGCTATCTAAAAAAATTCGTGAATGTGAATGTGAATGAATAAAGCATGTGATATTTGAATGACAAGCATGTGATAAACTGAATGACAAAAAATATATGACAAACATGTGATAAAGTAAGGGATGGACAAACATGATAATGCAAATACACGTTAGCTTCAATGATAAATAATTTCAACAATTGAATGACAAGCATGTAAATAAAGTAAGGAATGGACAATTGAATGACAAAAGTATCATTTGTATGTGATAATATAAGAAAATTGATAATTGAGAGACAAAAGTTGACAACTCAATTATTTAATTAAAATTACATGACATTAACTAAAAGGCTTACAATACATTTAATTAAAATACATTACTTAAAATGTGATACCGAAAGTACATGATAGTAAGACAAGTCTATTGACCAAATGCAATTGCCATTAATTTGCGTTTCATTTCTTCATCTTCTGATTATAAGTGATCTTTAGCTAGCAAAGTATTCAGCATAAGTTCTTTCATCTTCATTTGATTCCTCTGTAACTTCTCTCATTCCAATTCGAATTTTTTTTCCAAAATTTTTCATCACTTCAACTTCATTGTCTCTAGTGAGCCTCAATGCACGAATTTCAGCAACAAACTCATTCATAGCAAATAATTGTGAGGCCTTACTTTTCTCTTTTTTTGTCTTATCTCTACTACTAGGACGAGCAATGATTGAGCATCCACTACTTGGCGTTTCAGGATTTGTTGGAACAGAATACTCCCATTCTTCACTTGTTTTGGTTCTTTTGGAACTTCCACCACTTTCGTCACTATCCTCCTCATCTTCAGGACGAAAACATGTTGAGTCATGATCTAATTCCAGCTTCCATTTTGGATGTTTACACATAACTTCATTAAATACAATTATATCAGTAAACTTAGTACTACTTGTTTTATAAATGGTATGAGATTCTTTCTCGATATCTTTCTGGCTCATTACGCTCCTTTTTCGAGTATGTGCTTACTTGCAAGCTACAATCCACTTGTTTGTACTTTCATTGAGTCGTTTGAAGCGACTTTTCAACATATCCAATGTTCTTTCCTTCATATCTTCAAGATTTTCTGCTCAAGTGTCATGAAGAATCTCATGAATTTGTTTCCATAGTGAAGTAGCCTTTTGATTTTTTCCATGCACTCTATCTTCACTAATGAAACACCAAGATGACATAAGAGCAATATCTTCCTTCACACACCATTTATTGTTTGGGAGAGGATTTATTTGTTGAACATTATTTAATAAATTTTGAGAAATATTTTGTGATACTTGAACTTATTCGGAAATTAAAGTTTGATTGAGATTTGGCGAAAATTGGGAGCTTTGATGGTATTAAAAGTTTTAGTAACTTCCAAAATTAATAAAATCATCAAAGTTTGAAAAATTTTTTGAGTTTGGATAGAAATTTGGATTGTTTGGATCCATGAGAAATGATAAAAAAAACTCAAAAGAAAGAAGAAAATATAATTGGAGATGAAGAAAAAAGAGTGTTTTCGTTTTGTGATCTACAACATATCAATATTGTACTCTATTTATAGATAAAAAATTACGAATTTTGATTATTATTTTTTTTATATAATTTAAATATTAGATATTGAAAATCTAAATTCAATCCTAAAAAATAAAAAATGACCAATGAACATTTGACAAGTGTCAAATTTTGGAGAAGGGGATGAGTTGGTCAACAATTGAATGGGGTTGTGTCAGAAAGATATGTGCAACCAGTTGCTGACGTCCATTTCATTTTCTATTTTTTTGTCATCTTATGCGCGACCTGGAGGAGGGGGCCACCAATGAGAGTAGTCTCATAGTTCATATTTAGTTATTCTCTTCTCATTCGTGTTAACACTAATGGAGAATTTGGTTAGCCTAAAGAATATTTTTCCCCACATGCTCTGGGATAAGCACAATATAGCAATCAACATCGCTTTAAAAATTCTCTTCTTCCGGTTCAACATCTCCATTAGACTATGGTAAATAGGAATTTGTGGTTTGATGAACAATCTCATTAAAATCCTTCAAACAGAGTTACATATCCTCCACCACTATCACTTCAAATTGTTTTGATTCTTTTACTAAGTTGATATTTATAATTTTATGTTAACATCTATTGCTTCATCTCTACTTCTTAATAGATATGAATAGCAATATCTTGTGCAATCATTATGGACAAATTTGTACTAACTATAGTTTGCTTGAACTTTAAATTACATATATCAGTATAGATTAGTTCTAAGGGTTTTAAGTCCTTTTTTCCCACTAAATGGAACATAATTTTTTTTCTCTGTATTTGGACTCAATGAAAATCTCACACTTATTTTGAATCAAGTTCCAGCGTATTTAGGTTTACATGTCCTGATCTAGCATTCCATGAATCAAGATTCTTAGCTAAATAAGAAATAATATTTCATTTAATTATTATCACGTATGTATTCTCTGTGTTCATTATGTTTAATTTCAAAAAAGGTCTTTTTTGAGGAAATATTTCCCTACAAAGCACTCCCAAACACACATGCCCAACTTATCCAATTCATATCTTAACCGTTAAACTGAAGATTTACACTTCAATCCTTACAATTTATCTCCTTAAACTTCATTCCAGTTAAACATGGTCCTCCTATGCCCCAACAGTCACTACAAAAAAACTATTTTTTACCAACGGAATATTATGTTGGTAAAAACCTTAATTCCATTGTTAAATTGGCTTACCAACGGATTATTGATAGGCTTTTTCTGCGCACTATAATTTAATCCTCAAGTGTAAGGATATCAATTGTAGCAGTAAGCAACCAAGTTAAATTATTGAACCCAAAAGGATAGCTAATTATTTATTTCCTAAAATTACTAAACTAATCAGAATCAAGTAACCAATATCCAGGAGTTGTGAATTTAATTATTATCTAAATAATAGAAAATTAAATAACTAATAAAATAAATCACAGAAGAAATATTTAAGATTAATTCAAGAGAAAATCAACAGTTCTAAGGTATCAGGTATAGACCAATTAATTCGGGTTTCTAGACCTTTAATTGTTCATTCATGCAGTTTCAATGAAAATACACCGCATAACCCTGTTTTCCCACTGGATATGATCCGATTCAAAGCTAATAGTATAATCTAGTTTAAATCCTAAGGTGCGTGAATATTACCAAGCCTTATTCCTAGATACTAATCAAAGCAAGCAATAATACCTCCGGATGGTAAGCCCGACTAACAAGATATTCTCTGAAATTACTACAAGGTTCTATTCACTTCCTACTTGAATGTCTAATTGCATTGTTCCACTAAACAATTCCAGTATTTGATTTACCAGTTCATGGAATTAAAGTGTTTATAGCGGAACTACTTCAATTCCTAACAAATAGACAATACCAATTATGAACGCACACGAGCTAACACAATAATTCAAGCATTATAGCGGATGTCATGAATATATTATGAAGACGTTACGAATCAGAAAAGCATGTCTTAATAAAATAAGTAAAATCAAAAGATCAACTGCATAAAATCCCAATCTTTGGTCTAGGTTCCCAAATCAATCAAATCAAACCATCAAACCCTAAAACTATATAAGAAATTAGCCTATGAGGTTACAAGCAACACTCATGGCTATGCAATTAATACCACAAATCAAGACAAAAGAAAATTAAAGAAAGGAATAGAAAAACCCTAGTGTTGGAGTTGTCTCAGATTCCTTCTCCGTCTCTCCGATTGACTGATCTTCCTCTTGAATAGCCCTTGAATCCCCTTTGATGTGAATGGATGATGGGATGGATATGGATGATGGTAGATGATGGATGGTAGGGGGTAATCCCCTTGTGGAGGGTGGTGTCTCTTATGAATAATGATGTGAGATATATATAGGTGTGAGAAGGGAATGAGATAAGGAAAGAATTGTGCTCAAAGAAAGGGAATGAGATAAGGAAAGAATTGTGCTCTAAGAAATAGCTAAAATTGGCTAATTTTCGGAAATTTTCGAAAATTCCCGTTGGCAGCTGCGCAGTCTCACCGTTTTGAACATAACTTCCTCATACGGACTCCAATTTGAGTGATTTTTGTGCCAAAACGATTCTCTCTTCCGTGGATTTCCAAAAATATATCACATGATCAATTTGGACTTCTACATGAACATATAAAAATTATTCAAGTGGACGTGTCTTTTTCACTATTCCTTCACACTTTCACTCTTCATTCCAACTTTTAACTTTTGATCCTGTTTTACCCTTCAAAACTCAACAAAACACCTTAGTAGCATCTTAATTATGCAAGATATGAAAATCACTCAATTCTACCAAAAATCATGGCCACATTCTATCAAAAACGGTGTAATGTGAGACCTAAATCACGTGAAATTTCACTCTCAATAAACCCCTAAACTTACCTGTTGCTCGTCCCGAGGCAACATCATAGAAAATCAATAGCGTAATTGAGAGGAAATTTCACGGCTTCACATCCAAGAAAATTTAACAATTCAAAAATCATACTTCAAATACTAAGATAACCATCCATCTAAGAACATACAATTCAAATCAACTACTTCACTTTTTCGGAATGCTCATCCACCCATTCTCACGGGTAGTATTTACGCTCATCGCTCAAGTGTGAGATATACATTTCAGGGTAAGGTGTTTACACTCAAAGTCAATTTAAACACATGCATAACCATAAGCTTGGAAATCATCTCAACTCTCGACTAAAATAATAATTTCAACAATAGGATCACAAAGGTCTTGCATTAGATTGTAATGTTGGATCTTTGGTAAAGGTATGAAATATATGGATATCGTGACTCAATCACTAGTAGAGAATCAAAGAAGACTTTAGTAGAGAATCAAAGAAGACTTACAGCTTTTCAACAAACAACTTTACTTTCTTCTTTCTTCTTCAACGCTCTTCAATGCTTCTTGCAATTTGATTCCTCCTTCACTTTTGAACACCACATCCTTACTTGAAATTTTTTTCTTCTTCCCTCTTTTCTTTTCTTTTTTTTTCTTTTTCAAATAAGGGTACCAGTTTCAGGCACTACCCTTTTCATAGGGTACCAGTTTCGGACACTACCCCTTTATGCAATAATTTAACCTATCTTTTCAACAATTTTCATCACTTCCAACTTATTCTCCTTTTATGTTTCTTCACAAGATACCAACTTGACTCCTTCAACTCTCTACTAGGTAGGAATTTTTAAGGCTAGCAAATAGATCAATTGGCTAATCACGTAGGCTTCCACAAAAATAAGGCTTTTAGGCTCAAAAGGGTTAACTACGGATAATTTCAATAGGTAGGATAATAATTTGGCTAGTGACAATAAACAACAAAGATGGCCTAAGATCATCTCCTATTGTCTAATCGAACACGTAGCTTCAAGTAAGATATAAAGCCAAGTTCTAGAATACGTGTGTATGAATGATACTCACAAGAATAAACTGAATCATGCAATTTGTCATGATTTCAAAAGGCTCAAAATCTCACATGGATGTGGGAATGAATGAGCACTCCTAATAAAGTTACATAGCTAATCTTCCTTGCACATAATCAGATTTCAAGCATCTCAATTTCAAAGTACAACATCAAAATGCTTCTCAAGTACAATCATACAAAAATACCATCAAGTGCCAAGAAAAATCAGAAAATCATCATAGAGAATCAAAAATCAACTATACCAACACTAGGATTAACACAAAACAAATAAACACAAACAAAAACAACACGAAACCTGGAAAATTGCAAAAAATCGAACCCTCAACATCATCAAATAAATTGAAAATATTAAAAATCCGCAAAAAAATCGACCCTCCAAGCAACAACACAATGCAAAAATTTTACTTGGTACTACAAGACAAGGTATGTACGTAACCTCCCCCCAAACTTAGATCAAACAAAGTGAGAAATTAAGTTTGCAAAGAAGTATATACCGTAGTCGAGCAATACCTAATAAAATTATTACACCAACACAGACATAGAAAAGCAATTAAACTGGGAGGGACAGCCCCCAACAGACGCTCATGTTTAACGTCGGAGAGTCACGACATAATACCTCAAGCTCATCGGAATGGCCATGGATATCTTTCATCCTTTCCATCGTATTCTAATCGATGTGCTTCTTCATCAATCCAATACTTATGGCAAGGGATGGCCTCGTTGGCAATCTTAAAATTTATCTTGACCTTGCCAACCATGTTAAGATCAAATTTCATCAACCTCTTCATTCTACTCCACCACTTATTCCTTCTTCCGACGAAAATTCCTAACCTCTCTTCTAACTTCTTTTTATCCCTAAAAATATGTGAGGAATCATTAGGTAAAACAAAGTCAATAGAAACAATATCATCAAATTCAATGCAACTTAAAGAGTTTAAAGGTTTAGAAATGCTCATTTCATTCTTCAAGTTCTTTTCGGTTGCTTCATGGCTTTGCGCTTCTTCATTCTTTTCTTCCTCAACAATTGACTCCAGTTGATAGCTCAATTCAAGTGGAACCACTTGACTTAATCGAGTGGACTCCTCTTCGAGTTCTATTTCCTCAAACGACAGCATAGGACCTTCAAATTACATTCCAGGGCACAATGGAACAACAATATCTTCCTCAAACTCCTCTTCATCCATTCTTTCCTCTTGTTGACCTTGAGAATTTAAACGTGAAGTGATGTTCGCAAGAAGATTGTTTATGTCTCTCGTTCTTTGATCAAACTCCTGCGATGCAACTTCCCTCTCCTGCGATTGAACTTTCATCTTTCTTTCTAGAGCTTCCAATATTCTCATGTTTTCTTCATGCTTCTTGATGGAAGTATCAAACGCGTCTTGTAATTCTTGAAAAACTCCGATCGATCCAGAATAAGTGTTCTCTTGATAAGATTGATATAAATTTTTATTGTAAGCACAAGACCATTCATCTTTATATCTGATTTGACTGTAGTACTGAGAATGACTTTGATTCACTAAAGAATCAAAACCATAATTCCTCTCATCCATGTAATATGGAGAAGGAACCATAGCATTATAATTTTCATAGCGTTTCAATATTTTATCTATGCATGGAGAAGGATCCATAACATTCTGATTTTCATATCTTTTCAATATTTCGTCCATCTCAGTACCTCAAAGATAATTTATAGTCAGAATATATCCAAATAAGAAAAATAAAAAAAGCAATAAAAAGTCCTAATTAAACTAGCAATAAAAGAAAAATAAATAATTAAGCCGTCCCCGGCAACAGCGCCAAAAACTTGATAGGCTTTTTCTGCGCACTATAATTTAATCCTCAAGTGTAAGGATATCAATTGTAGCAGTAAGCACCCAAGTTAAATTATCGAACCCAAAATGACAGCTAATTATTTATTTCCTAAAATTACTAAATTAATCAGAATCAAGTAACCAATATCCAGGAGTTGTGAATTTAATTATTATCTAAATAACAGAAAATTAAATAACTAATAAAATAAATCACAGAAGAAAGATTTAAGATTAATTCAAGAGAAAATCAACAGTTCTAAGGTATCAGGTATAGACCAATTAATTCGGGTTTCTAGACCTTTAATTGTTCATTCATGCAGTTTCAATGAAAATACACCGCATAACCCTATTTTCCCACCGGATATGATCCGATTCAAAGCTAACAGTATAATCTAGTTTAAATCCTAAGGTGCGTGAATATTACCAAGCCTTATTCCTAGATACTAATCAAAGCGCGCAAGCAACAATACCTCCGGATGGTAAGTCCGACTAACAATATATTCTCTGAAATTACTACAATGTTCTATTCACTTCCTACTTGAATGTCTAATTGCATTGTTCCACTAAACAATTCCAGTATTTGATTTACCAGTTCATGGAATTAAAGTGTTTATAGCGGAACTACTTCAATTCCTAACAAATAGACAATACCAATTATGAACGCACACGAGATAACACAATAATTCAAGCATTATAGCGGATGTCATGAATATATTATGAAGACGTTATGAATCAAAAAAGCATGTCTTAATAAAATAAGTAAAATCAAAAGATCAACTGCATAAAATCTCAATCTTTGGTCTAGGTTCCCAAATCAATCAAATCAAACCATCAAACCCTAAAACTGTATAAGAAATTAGCCTATGAGGTTACAAGCAACACTCATGGCTATGCAATTCATACCACAAATCAAGACAAAAGAAAATTAAAGAAAGGAATAGAAAAACCCTAGTGTTGGAGTTGTCTCAGATTCCTTCTCTGTCTCTCCGATTGACTGATCTTCCTCTTGAATAGCCCTTGAATCCCCTTTGATGTGGATGGGTGATGGGATGGATATGGATGATGGTAGATGATAGATGGTAGGGGGTAATCCCCTTGTGGAGGGTAGTGTCTCTTATGAATAATGATGTGAGATATATATAAGTGTGAGAAGGGAATGAGATAAGGAAAGAATTGTGCTCAAAGAAAGGGAATGAGATAAGGAAAGAATTGTGCTCTAAGAAATAGCTAAAATTGGCTAATTTTTGGAAATTTTCGAAAATTCCCGTTGGCAGCTGCGCAGTCTCACCGTTTCGAACATAACTTCCTCATACGGACTCCAATTTGAGTGATTTTTACGCCAAAACGATCCTCTCTTCCGTGGATTTCCAAAAATATATCACATGATCAATTTGGACTTCAACACGAACACATAAAAATTATTCAAGTGGACGTGTCTTTTTCACCATTCCTTCACACTTTCACTCTTCATTCCAACTTTTAACTTTTGATCCTGTTTTACCCTTCAAAACTCAACAAAACACCTTAGTAGCATCTTAATTATGCAAGATATGAAAATCACTCAATTCTACCCAAAATCATGGCCACATTCTATCAAAAACGGTGTAATGTGAGACCTAAATCACGTGAAATTTCACTCTCAACAATTATCAACGGAATCCATTGGTAAAATTCCATTGGTAAAATGGTTATTGGTAAATTTTTAGCAACGAAAAATTAATTCTGTTGGTAAATAATTCCATTGGTAATCCGTTGCTAATAATTCCGTTGGCAATTTATATGATGATTTCCTTGCTAATCTGTTGGTAATTACCAACGGATTGAATTTCGTTGCTAAAATAGAGAATAAATCTATTGGTATTCCGTTGCTAAAACAAAAATGTCATTTTTGTTGCTAATCCATTGGTTATTACCAACAAATTGAATTTCGTTGGTAAATTCGGTTGCTAAAAAATTTTTTTTTTTTTTGTAGTGAGTACTGCTCATAATTGGGCAGCAAACTCTCCTTAAACTAACAAGCACTAATCAACATCTTACACAACTCAAATTTTGTTGTGAGAAGAGTCTTAGTACAAAAATTTATCAGTAAGATTATTATTCGTACTAACTTTACAAACTTTAGTTAAACCTTGATCTACCATATCTCTTATGAAGTATAGTTTCACGTTCATGTGCTTAGTCCGTTCGTAATGGCCTTGGTGCTTTGATAAATTTGTAGCAATTTGATTGTCACAGTGGATGTTGACAACATTTTGATCAATAACAAACTCCTTCAGAATTCCCTTCAACCATATGTAAGTGATGTGTGTTAATTAGTGGTGGAATTTTTGAAAATCAAGTGTACTAAAAAATTATTTGTATTAAGTGTATTTAAATTTTTAGGTCGGGAAATATATATTGAGACAAATAAATAAAAAGATATAAAATATGTAATGTAACAGAGGGTGTATGAAAAAGTATATATGGGTTTTAAATTTTAAGGTTGTATAGGTGTGACAATAACAAAGAAATAAAATTAATTATATCTATGCATAGTGTATAGACATGATATGAAACACTGCAAATTCATTTTTTTTAAGAGTAAAAAAAATAAAATAAAAATTTTATAACTTGTGTGGGGGAGAAAGTGAACCATTGAAAAACATGCTTCTATAAATAGGTCTAACTTTCTCCCCCCTTATTTAGTGATGCAAATAAACAAATAAATAATAAAGGTTTTCAAATATTTGATTGTTGCTCCATGCTGACCACCGCCTCCTCCATTATTCCGCCGTGTCTTTGCTACCTTGGTATTCATTATTCTTTTATTACACCCTATTTTCTTTAATTCTTGATATTATATATAATATGATTGTGTATTTTTCATTATTATTTGAAAGCTATTCAATTTGAATTATTTCATACACCTACCAGCCTAAATCTACATTTCAAGGTTTGGAATGGAATTTAATGTGGGTAATTACATGTTTTATCTGCATGAAAATTTTCTCATTCCCATTTTTGTTTGAAATGTGAACTCTGATTTAGCATATAATTAATTACAATTTTCACCTAATTAAGGGTTTCATAATTCATTTATTTGGTTTTCATTTTCATTTCTTGATTGTGTGTTGTTTCAATTTAGATATTTTCATTTTATATAATAGAAATTCTGCTTCTTGAGGTAATTGATGATTTTTGGATTTAGAAATAATGAAGTCTTGTCTAATTATTCATGACCAGATCAAATATTTGGAGAAATTATCTGATTGTGGGGTTGTAAAGATATAAAATACTTGTAACGTAATTCAATTTAGTGTTGTAAAATTGATCGCCATGTGAAGTTTTTTTGCAAAAGTAATTATAATTTAGAACTTTTATTGTTAATATAACAATGAGTAGTTTAAATTAAATCCATTGTGCGTTATTGAGTATTTAAACCCTCTCAATGTCATTCCTTTATTTGTTAGATAGTAATGTTTCATAAAGAAAAGGGAAAATATAAACACCTATTTTTGTGTTGGAACATTGTGTGTATTTATATAGGGTCGTGCAACATGATTTCATGATACATATAATGAAGGACTAAGTATATCCATAAATATAGGCAAACTTGCGTGAAATCGTCTCACAGATTAGCTTCCGTGATACAGATAAAAAGTGATAACGTTTATAATGAAAAGTGACATCCAATTAATAAAAAGTTAGTTTCCGTGAGATAGATAAAAAGTGATAACGTTTATAATGAAAAGTGACATCCAATTATAAAAAGTGATAACAACATTGCGAACGATTTTATGTGTAATTTATAATATAAATGAAAATTGATAATATTTTTAATAAAAAGTGATAACTAAATACGAAAGTATAGAATGGTTACTCCGTGAAACAGTCTCACCCAAGACTACCCCTAAATATATACTTACATACTTGTCATTCTGATCACTGTTGTGGTGCATTTTAGTGCAATGGAAGACAATAGAGTAAACAAGGTGACAAGCATCAGACAAATTGTAAAGTTGAAGGAATTCCTTCACAAATGGCAGAATGCTACCCTTAGCCCCAAGGGGGGCAACAACCCCCAACTTTGTCCGGGTATTTCGTCCAAGACAAGTTGGAGGCTACAAAATTTACATTGTGACTCGGACGAAGAAAGTTGCCCAAGTATAGAGATGCCGAGTGATGTACCGCGAGGTTACCTTGCTGTGTACGTTGGTCCTGAGCTTCGAAGGTTTATTATCCCCACAAGCTATCTCGCCGATCCTTTGTTCAAGGTGCTGTTAGAAAAGATCGAGGAGGAGTTCGGATTCGACCACAGACACAGTGGGGGTCTTACCATCCCCTGTGACATTGAGACCTTCAAGTTTCTATTGCAATGCATGGAAAACCATAAAAAGGAGCAATTTGATCACACCAATGCAGGTTAAACTATTCTCCACCAATTCTATGATCTTCAATATTGTTCCTGTTTTAACACATTTTCCTTGTATCACCTATTCCACAATGATGTTTTATATAATGTTTCACTTTAATCATTTTCAAAAATAACGTTAAGTGTACAAGGGTTAAAAAAAAACATGTATTGGAACACAATTGTAGAATAGGAATTGGATCGTTTCCCTTAATGAAAATAATAATCGTAGGTTCATGTAGATGTTTTCCATATATATTTATAATGTGGTGTAATTAGACAGGGCGGTCGGACCCCTAATGATGAGGTACACCATTTATAACGTGTTCTCATTATTATATTTTTGGTCCCAAAAATATGGTTGCATTAATGAACAATAATGATAAGATCAAACTTTAATGGTTGTTAAATGAAATTTTGTTTCTGTAGTAATTACTCGACTTCTTACACTTACAAGAATTTCGCAGGTGAAACCTCATTGCAAATCGAGAAGATTAGGGCTGATTAATTTATTGTGTTAAAAAAACATTTTTCTTTTAACATTTTTATTTTCTATTATTATATCTTGAAGAAGCATTAGATAGTTATAATGTTTGATCTTGTTATTAGGAGGCGATTTTAGATGTTAAAGAAGCTGGTAATTATTTCACCACGCCGAGTAAAATATAAATTTGTTGGGATCTAATTGAGTTGGATTAAAAACAATGTTGGGATCTAATTGAGTTGAATTTTGTTTTTCTTTTTTTCTTTTTTTAAGATATCAAAACTTTTCTTTTTTAATCAAGCAAAATAAATTCTTAGTTCACTTGGACTATGAGGAGAAATTTCACAAATGTCACGTAAGTTAATGAATCCACCTTCAATCATTACATTTTTAACTTTATCACTAGGAAGAAGAGTTTGGCTTATTTGGAAGTGATACAAAATTTTATAAAGAATAATTGAGCGAAACTTATATAAGGAAGAAATGGGGAATAACATTTCCAATGAAAAAATGAAATTAATAAAAAAAATGAAATAGGATGGTTTTTTTTATAAGTTTTGCTATAAAAAATGTAACTTTTCGAATGAAACGGAGGAAGTATTGTTTTTATTTATCTTGCGAGTTCATAAAATAGTTCAATTTGAGGTAAACATTTTTCAACAATTGAATATTATTATTTATTAAAAATACAATAACTCCTTATATGTTTCATTAAACTCTGGTTGTGAAACATTACTGTAAAGAATTTGTATGTTCGTTTCATAAATAAATTTATTAATTGGATTTTTTTATGAGGATTATTTTTCAGGCATTCTCTTATGATATGTATTTATATAAGATGGGTATATAAAATGGGCTATGAGATTTTTTATGAGTGTTATTTTTCAGGCATTCTCTATATAATATGGATATATAAAATGGGTTAGATTTATAATTGTGAGTTGATTAATTATTAAAATACTCTCTCCGTCCGTTTGAAAGAAGATATTTTTTGTATTTTGATCGTCCACTTCAAAGAGGGTCATTTTCTTTTTTTACACATATGTGATCCACATACACCCACTAATACAACTAAAATATGGGGTCCACACTTCCACTAATATAACTACCCATTACACATTAAATAATAATACTCCTGAATCAACGTGCAAAAAAGTAAAATGCTCACTTTCAGGCGGACGGAGGGAGGATGATTTTTAGATAAGATGTGATTTACTAAAGTATAATACTCCTTCCGTCCAGTTTTAAGGTATTCATTTACTTTTTGCACGTGGATTAAAGAGTATTATTATTATATATGAAGTGGATAGTTGTATTAAAGAAAAGTGGTAAACCATATTGTGTAATTTTTTACTAAATAGGAGAAATTAATACCTTTGAATCGAACCAAAAATAATAAAATGGATACCTTAGAAGCCGACAATAAATAATTAACTCATTTAAAAAGTACTAATTTAAGATAGTTAATAAGTATAACTCGTATGATGTGTGATTTATTTAAGTTTGATTTTGAGGATCTTCTACTCCATTTTTGTGCATCATCTTTTGTGCCACATGTTAAGTGATTGACACGTAAGAGGTGAAAATAAATCCAACCATTGCCCCTAGGGTTTAAGGATTAGGGTATAGTTTATTTCTCCTACGTGTCATCCATCCAACAGTGTAACACAGGGATATTAAGGTATAGTTTATCTCTTCTACGTGTCATCCATCCAACAATGTAACACAGGATATGATGTACCAAATGACACAGAAAATCCAGGTCGGATTTTGAGGTTGTTAATGAATGATTCTCTCAAGTCAAACTTTATAAATCATATATATATATATATATATATATAAAAGAAATTATTTTATTTTAATTAAACATGAAAAAATAATTATAAAATATAATATTCTAACTTAATAAAATTATAAAAATTCTTAATTTAAAATTAACACTAATATAAAAATTATTTTCTTAATGTAAAATTATTTCTCATATTTTAAGATAATTATTTTAAACAAAAAATGAAGAAAATAAGAATTCTCTCTCCTCGATGTAAACTCTCAATCTCTCATGAGGCCTAACTCGACTTTTGCACAATATCAATGGCGAAATTGACAACAACGGCGGGAGAGTTGGTGATTATCGGCATCTATGGAGATCAGCAGCGACGGTGAGTGTGAATTTATGTTCTACTTGACGAAGAATCCTAGTGGTGATCGATTCCATTTCGAGCCTGAAATCGCTACGCCCATTTCTAAATGTTTGTGCTTCTAATGTGGTCTACAAGCGTTCCTGATTAATTGAATTTTGATCTCATAAATATGTAAGGTTAGTGAAGTTCCTCTACATCGTGTTTCTCTTTGATCTCGAGCTTCGGTGACGAGGTGCGTATGTCCCGGCGCTTCTCAGTTCATAATCCGACGAGTTTTGATACCTTAACGACGATGTGGTGAGATTAGCGGTTTATTAGATTATTTTGTGTGTGTGTGTGTGTGTGTTTGTTTTTTCACATTCTTCTTCCTTTCTGGCTGTAATGGTTGTAAATTTTGTGATTGGATTCTGAGGGAATACGGGTGTTGCGCTGTATGCACATGGAATTGGAGATTGTTCGGGAGATGCTGTGGGATGATAAAGAGCTTAATATTTGTTTAGCATAAAGATAGACAACAACCTATTGAGGTGATTTGAATAAATATATAGACACAGATTTTATGTGCATATTTAATTGCTATTATCGAGCTACCTATGAATGGGTAAATGAATACTCAATTCATGGTTTTATTTGTATGTATTTCTTATGCATTGACCGAATTCATGAGATCAGATCATATTATAGCATGTGTTCTTGTAAATTATGGCTTATTTGTCTTTCTCTTGTGATGATTTCAGTTCCTTTGGAAATAACTTGTTACATTTATTTACTCAGATTTATTTACTGTCACATTTGACTTTAGCAACATCTTAGACACAGCTTTTAGTTAGTTGATGATTTTCTATTACTGTTGCAGAGATACTACCTGTTCTTCTTCATGTTTGTCCTTTCTACTATTTACTTTTTTTTTTGTTTTCGGTTTCTGCTAGGTATACGTTAAAGAATTATGGATGCCGGCTCACGTCAATATGGAAAGCAATGATTAAGACCCTGCTTCAATTGTTTTGAATGTCTATGCCTTTATAACTGTTTGGATTGTTGGTGGTCTCACGGCATTTCTTTTGTATCTCGTCAATACAAATTAGGTAAGGACTTGTATCCCATGTGCTGAAAATGCTCTTCTGTTGTGTGATTATTTTTAAAAATACATGCTATTCTGTTGTGTAAAGCATTTCCTCTGCCTCCCTCATATATCAAATGTGGGCACTGATTTCTTATGAATGTAATACGATAATGAAATGATCTCACCAGTAAGGCAAAAAGACTGATACTGCATTGGTTATCCGTTCCTTTTATATTTCTTTATGTTTGATGATTTTCATGCTGGAAACCTGATAGATATTTAGGCGCACTGAAGCTTAAGAATGATGAAAGACTGTTTTTTGCTTCTTTAGTTATGTTTCACTTCCAATAGCATGTTTGTCTTTCCTCTATAATTTATGTACTTTAATTTAGATTTCTTTATCATTAATATGACTTTACTTAAGGTACTTTTCCTCGGAGTTTTGATCTTTTCACTGAAGTTGTTCTGCTTCTTTAAACATTTTTTTTTCGTGTCTGATTTTGATACAGGTGACTAGTGTTGATGATCAAGATTGATTAGTTCAAGGTATTGTTTTTCTCTCTTCATGAAGGCAGCCTATGGTTGGTAGCTATCTTCATCACTGTCTATTGAGGTACTCAAAATAAATATATAGACACAGATGTTATGTTCATGTTTAATTGCTACTATCGAGCTGCCTATAAATGGGCAAATGAATACTCAATTGGTGCAATTACCTAGTGATTTTATATTCTCTAACAATGTGTGGATTGAATTGTTAAAAATATTGATTTTCTTACCTATTTTACTTGTTTGTTCTTAACATATCTTCATCTTATGGTTGCCTTGATTAATTCAAATATGCCTCTGAAAATTTTTTATGAGCATGCAAGTTAAGCCAACAAGTTTTGGTTTTAAAAAATAATTGCAGAATTTCTTCCAAAATTACACACATTATTGCTGAACAACAATAGGCTGAACAACCTGGTTGAGATTGCAAGAGCATTCCAGCTGCAAGTACTCCTTCTCTCCCCCTCTCTCATGCATCAACATGATTGTTCTGTCCTTCTCTCATGGAAAAAGGGTAAAATTTATTTAATTTTACTTAAACTTTCTAGGGTTTATTATTGATTTACCTTTTTATTTCTTAGTGGTGACGCCTAAAACTTGATATCAAATAAGGAATAAGGCTCCAATGGAAGATCCTCTATTGCAGCAATATGGACAGCAAGCATCAAAAGAGTAAGGCTAAAATTTGTTTTCAACGTATAAAGTTTTTTAACTTGTGGCTGACTATTTATGCCTTTTTCCAGTGATGGTACATAGAACTGGATATGCACTTACTGTTCGGGAACAATTTGAGCTGCTCACTGAGGTATACAAATTCTTATGGAACCCCCTTCCCCCTTATATATACGTCTTTGTAGTTATAAGCATGTGTGTCTTGATATGAAATAGTGGTGCGGTGGATTGCTCCAACTAGGTTGCCAAGGTATAATTTCTTGTGCAACTGAGGTCATTATATTAAATGTTGATTCAAAGAAATTGTTCTGTTCATGGCATTGAATTGATTGATCTCATCAGGAAAGAAAAGAGCTAATTATACCCCTTAATAAGACACTTACAAGTGTCCTATTAAGGGTTTTTTGTTGTAGTGTGGAAGCGAGTCTCTGTCACTCAGGCATTCGATTATGCAGATTGCTAATAATTGTTGAGGCTATTTTGGGACACTGCAGGTCAAGAAAGGTGTGTTCCTCGCCTTCATTACTTTAATTGTATGTATTCAATGAATTATATTATTGTGGAGTATTATCTTATTTGACTAGCAGTTTTTCCCCTTAGCATATTGTTTTAATGATTATGACTGGGATTTCTAAGCCAAATTCAAATATTTATGAAACACATATGCTGATAATGAATTGAAATTTTGATCTAAATGTAGTTTTCTCAATGAAATGCACATAACAAAATCATCTTTGTGAATCAATATATTGTAGAGTTTGTTGAAGGGTTGAAAATATGTGAATGGTTGCTCTTTTGATCTGTTTTCCCTTAGACGTAGACACTGAGTTGAGTTTTATATTGAGGAAGTTAGCCTTTTTTCTTTAGTTACAGATGAATTCATGAACTGGGAGCAAAGGTTAGAATAGCATAAGAATGAGGTTCAGTTAAAAATATGAAGATGTCCTGATTCATTATTTATTTGCGTATATGAAAGGTACGAGGTAATAAAAGGAGGAATGTGTTAAAAATAAAAGTTGTTGTGTGTTATGGTAGGCATCGAGCAGTAACAAGTGCATATTATCGAGGTGCAGTTGGTGCAATGCTGGTTTATCATATGTCAAAGCGACGATCGTTTGATCACATGGCTAGGTGGCTTGAGGAACTAATATACAAGGACTCCTAGAGGTGCTAATTCCTTTATATATCTCCTTCACTTTATTCATTATAGTTTCATTTCTTTCTCTTCATAATTGAGCTAAAGTTCCTTGTTTTTTTAGTTGCATTTAACTTACAGTTGTGTGTGGCTATGGCTACTACTGATGTTGTTGAAGCTTGCACTGGTATCCATGTTGTTGTTATGGTTGGTGATTTCCAAGAAAAGAGGGCAATTACTTGGTTTGTTTTTTCATGTTTAGAGGACCTTCTATATATTTAAGCGGTACTTGTATCTAAAGATATAAGAAAAATAGTTGTACGATGTATATTTAGGCCGAACTTGTTATGTATTTGGTTTTGCCTATATTTGGATTTGATAGGTTACTTAATATTTTGTGTATATTTGGATGTATATAATCCATAGTGAATTTTATTATTTTGTTAATTAATTAAGTATGTGTATATTATGTTTTGTCAAGAGTAAAGTGAAAGGTTATAAATATAATATTATTAGGTGTATATTTGAAAAATTAACTAATTAAAAAAATTAATAAATACTCCCTCCGTCCCACATTTATCTTCACACTTTCCGTTTTCGTCTGTTCCACATTTATCTTCACACCCCCCAAAAAAGAAATTTCAAACTAACCAACAACCTCAAAAGTTACCTTAATTTCAAAAATATCACTCTCATCTAACGCACATAACATACTTTACAATTTATTTATTACTTAAAAATACCACAATATTCTTCAAAAGTCAATAAAGTTGGTCAAAAGTAACTTTTATTAAACTCCGTGTCTACAGTAACTACGAAAAAAGCAACTTTTATTAAATTCCGTGTCTACAGTAACTACGAAAACAAATACGGGACGGAGGGAGTATAAAATATAGTAATACTATGCTAATGGACTATATATATATATATATATATATATATATATATATATATATATATATATATATATATATATATATATATATATATATATATATATATATTGTTTTAAAAATATAAGACAACATATATAATGTGTAGTCCTTGTGCGTTTTTTTAGAAAATAAAGACGCACAAAGACAATATATATAATGTGTAGTCCTTGTGCGTTTTTTAGAAAAAAAAACGCACAAGGACTACACATTATATATGTTGTCTTAAATTAGGTCTAAGACATCTCTTTGACTACATAACATTTTTCCCAAAACAAGCTAATAGATAACAAATAATATATGTTGTCTTAATCCATTTTTGTTGTAGGCCCCAAACTATTTTAAAAAACAGGAACATTAAACATAGCTTCTAAATTACAACTATTCGATAAATATTGACTATACAAAATGATAATCAGAAAAAATGTCACTTTTAATAATTTATTTTGAAAAAAATGCTACCTACTATAATTTTTTTTGGAAAAATATCATTTTTTTAAAATTTTGGATCTTAATGTGTAACATTTTATGCAACTTTGCCTGCAATCCTACATGCGATTGCGATTATATATGCGATCATACACGCGATTATATGTGTGATTTTATTTACTAACATATGTGTGACCATTATACGCGACTATATGTACGACTATGTATTAATTATGTAATAGAGGCAAAAAGTGAGTAACTAACATTTTTTATATACAATTATGTATTAATTTTATAATAAAAAAAGACAAAAAAATGAAGAATTGACATTTTTCAAAATCATATATTATTTGGAACATTTTTCACAATTTTCCTATATAAAAGAAAGAGAATAAGCCGTCTACATTACAATAGATTTAGTGAGAGAAGGTGGGCGTGGAGCGAACCAATTGAAACCGATTAACTACAGTTTTACTAGTTGCTCCCATATGATATTTCATATTGAATGCTTTCTTTATGCTCTTATATTGAGCCATTATTTATTGATGGGTTAATGTTCAAACACTCATGGCTCCATCAATGAAATGCTTATGATATTTCTTAGCTTACAGGCTATTATTTGGGATTTAATTGAGGCTATTAAACTAAAGGGTGGATGGTTAAATAGACCCTCATCTTAATTTATCGAGTCAAATAAGTTCCTCATCTTAATTTTTAGGATAAATTACGAACGCTCCCTTAAGGTTTGTTCAAATTACCATATAAACTTTGTGATTTGAAAAATTATCAATTACACTTTTGACTTGTATTTTATTAGAATAATATTGATGATAATACTTTTTTTTAAATACAACATATATATTGATTGAGCCCGTTAAAAAATCTTGTTCCACTCAAATTACTTATATGCCGACACACTTAGTATTAATATTACAAATTGTACAGTAAAACTAGATTATAGGTTTAAATTACACATCTACCCTCCAAACTAAACAACATTATCAAAGTAGATAAATTATGTGTTTTATTATTTGGGTGGATTATTCGCAGGGTTAATTTTTTTTTTTGAATACGTAGTATTGACGGTTCACATTCTTAAAAAAATGTAACATAAAATAATAATAATAATAATAATAATAATAATAAAATAAAATTTAAAAAATTAATGGGAACGTCTCTGTAATTGATACATCTAAAAAAAATTCTAGATAAATTTAATAATAAAATAAATATTAAAAAAAATGAATTTAATGTACAAAATTTTAAATAGTAGTAATAATTTTCGATTTTATTTATAAATTATATTATAGACATCCTCACCTAAAAATAATGTAATAAAAATTTACAAATTTAATAAGGGTATAAATATAATATTACATCCTACACATAATATTATTATGCAATAGAATAAATTAAAATACAAAATAATTTTAATAATAAAATAAATATTTAAATTAAAGGATATAGATGAAAGTTTACAAATCTATAAGGGGTATAAAGGTAATGTCACACTTTATACTTTATATTAGTACTACTTACTAAACACTTTCACAATATTAATCTCAATCTTTATACATTTTATCAAACAAACTTTCTTTTTCATATTACCTACTCATATCAATATACACGTAATACCTACCTACATAATATTTCTTTATCTAATCTAATCTATCAAACGAGCCATGTGGAACAAGCTTCCCATAACTTCTCATAGGCACATGTTCGAACCCCATTAGCTAGTTTTATTTTTAGGTGGATTGCAACAGTGCCTTGCGGATATTGATATGATATTAGTTTTTTTAAAAATGTTGTTAAGACAAGTTTTTACTTTTTAAAAAATTAATTAGATAATGATTTTTTTAAAAAAATAATTAATATCGTGTCAATATCGAATTAAGAGTTTTTCGTCATTTTGGGCATTTTTAAACATTCCTTTAAAGTTTAACAACAAAAGAAAATTAAAAATTTTGAACGACCACTTTAATTAATTCCTTCTTTATTTTTGAACTTATTATTTTAATATTTTTTTTAATTTATCTTATTTCAATACTCCCTTTATTTTATTTTATGTGCATTTTATGTCAATTTACGTATTCATTTAATAATAATATTATTTTTTTTACAAATAATTTTATTAAATTTTGTATTTATAATACATGTGCTGTTTATTCTATTATGAAGGGAGAATTATTAAGTGATCTTGACACCCTGATCGAAATTTTAGGGTCCGAATAATTTTTATTAAATTTCGTATCTAATAGTGGGAGGATTATTAAGTGATCATGACTCTCCTGATCAAAATTACTGGGTCCGCCACTGCCTGTATTGAATATTAATAGTAAACACTGTAATATATTTATTCTAATATGTCTATTTTTTATATTTAATTTTTATGAAAAATGGGACGTTTGATCCATTTAAAATATTTAAAAGAGAAAAACATAAGAGGGGTCAATTTGCTCTTATAGAATTAAATCATAGCCCCAATTAACCTTTTGCCCGAATAAAAACAATTTAAATGAAAAAAATAGAAAGTTAGACGCTAATCTGGTAAAATAAGCTGGAGGGTTTATGTGACACCCTAAATTAAATAAGGCCCCCAAAAATAAATTCATGCAACCTATTCAAGTGAAATCATTCAATTGGTGTTGATCTTCAACTGCAGCAAAATGTTTCGAGCCCATTTATTTTTACTGTTATTTTATGTACTTCGCACCCATTTTCACTATTTTCAAGAATTTGAACTATCTTATATAGATACTTATTAATTGAATCGTATTCGGGTTAATAAATAGGATAAATAATACTCCCTCCGTCCCAACTTCAACTTCACACTTTCCGTTTTGGTCCGTCCCAATTTCAACTTCATATTTCCATAAAAGGAAAAAGTACATAAATAATATCCCCCTAACATACTTTAATTTCAAAATTGCCATCACCTTTTTAACACACATAACATACTTTATTATTTATTTATTACCCAAAAATACCAAATTACCCCCAAAAGTTACTCAAAAAGTGATTTTTCTTAATTTGCGTGCGTACAGTAAATATGAAGATGAAAATGGGACGGAGGGAGTATAATTTTATAGTACCTAAAAGGGACATCAAATCGGGTTAGAGTACTAAGTGCACGGGAAATAATTGATTATGATAGTACCTAGAAAGGGGTAAAGTACACATCTTGCTCCGAGGATATTCACACGTGTCATACGCTTGCTTACTTGTGTCTATAGAGTACGCTTGCATGGTTTAGTGATGCATCCATAAATCACAAGGCAGAGTCGGACAACAACATATGGAAAGGAAATTAAAAAGTAAAATTGGATTTCCTGACGAACTACTCTATTAATTACTTGATCACCACCGAAGTTTCTCTATTGCTTATTTAATTACTTTGCTATTTTAATTTAAGTTATTTAGTTTCATAAACAAACCAAATCAATTTTGCCAAAATAATCTTAGTTAAATAGAACATAATTGAATTGATAATAATCCGCCCCTTGAATTCGATAATTACTTGGTCACCTTTCGAAACTATAATTAATATCCTTATACAGCCGATGGCTACACCCCTTCTCGACTTTGAATGAGGATTAATTTTGTGGGTTGAGAAAACCGTCATCACCTTTCAAAAAGATTTAACCTGTTATTATGTATGTAACAGTAGCTTTTAGCTTCTGCAGTTATTTTCCTGTAGGTCCGTATTGTACCAGATTTTGCAACTATCAATATATACCTCTGATTTGGGAGAATTTGTACAGGTTCAACTAGCAGAGATGAAAGATGTATTACATGCAGCCTTGGAACAGATTTCATCTGAGAAGTAATATCAGGAGAAATGCCTGTTAATGTTGGTTCATGCTTTAGAGATGGGCAGAGAAAGTAAGCAACAGAAAAACATATTCAGATGCAGAGAGAAAATATCTATTATCAAAATATCAACTAGTTGTATCTTCAATCCTCATGGCTAGTCTTCCTCGATTTTCCCAAGTCTCTCTTTTATTGGATTGCAAATGATCATGTGAATCAAAATATTAGATAATTGCTACAAGAGATTTTCTTCACTTTATTCTACAATTCCGCTTTGATGTCCCTAAAGATAGGTCTTAAACACTCCAGATCCTTATGATGGAAGAAAGAAATTAAAATCCTTAGATGTCAATCTGGTGATCTTCACATATGACAAAAATTTAAAGTTATCTCACATGCCATTTCTCAGTCTTACTCTTACTACCACTATCATGCTTTGCTAGATTGCCTCATTTTCCCACCATGCCAGCTACTTAAAGGGATTAAAGGGACGAAATAACAACTTTTGAATATAAACATCTTAAATGGAGGGTGTTAACTGCTGTTTCTTATGTTTCATAAAATGCTTAGATGTACTTCACTGGTACTCTAAGGGACGTCTGGAGGAGTTAAGTGCAATGATGGCTACTGGCTATGAGTATCATAGCAAGTTAAATGTGGATGACAAAGTGAGCCTGGAAGGGAAACCAGGGGAAATGGACATTGATAGAACTAATCAACATAGAACCAAGTTGGGAAATAACACATTAGTAAGGAACATTGGAGAGGTCGTCCGTGATTTGAGGAATCTTGGATTTACTTCATTGGCTGAAGATGCCTATGCATCTGCTATATTTCTCCTATTGAAGGTTTGTATATGTTGCAACTCCATTTATTTTTAATATGAATTGCTTGATGTTCTAAAAGTTGATTCTATTCAAAGAAGTGATGTTACTCTGTATTTCTGTCACATTTTAAACACTTCTTTATGTTTTATTGATTTTTAGAAACTTTTTAAGTGTTTCTTTCTTGCCATGTTCTTTGATTAATCATCTATTAATTTGAACAGCGAGACATGTATACTTGGGTTGGCCATGGACCTTTATCCAATTGTGTAGCCTATACAGTAGCTATTCAAAGTTCATTATAACATAGTATTTTATGTTTGGGTTTCACAGATTATATAATTTAGTGTTATCTGAACTTAATCTTTCTTTTCATCATTGATCATGCTTAAGTGGACTGGAGCTCAGTATGTTGAAATATTTTGTTGAGTGAGCATACATATTCTTTATCTTCCTTTATTGTGATAGCTGTTAAAGAATGTGTTTAAGGTTGTCAGTTCAATTTCTCAACTGGTGCTAAATGAAACTTTTTGCATTGAGTAAAAGAGATGAGATTGTCTTAAAGGGAATCATCTATGCTCAATGATAATTTCTTTATTCTCAGTTCCCCTGCTATTGAAGACTTGAAACAGTGCCTTGACTACACTGGGCAGCACTCAAAGCTTGTTGATTCTTTCATAGCAGCTTTAAAATATCATTTATTAACAGCTGGTGCCTCTACCAACGATATATTGCACGAATATGTTTCAACTATTAAAGCCCTTCGAACAATAGATCCAGCTGGTGTTTTACTTGAAGCTGTTGGCGAACCGATTAGAGAATACTTAAAGGGAATGAAGGATACTATTAAATGTATCGTCACTATGCTCACTGATGGGGCTAGTGGAAACCCTAGTGGACCTGGAAGTACTGGGGACAGCCTTCTTGAAGAACTGAATAGGGATGAAGAAAATCAAGATCATTCAAGCTTTGATGATGATTTCAACACGATTATAAACAAGCATGGATCAATGCTCAAAGGTAATTCCTTTAAAAATATTTCTGATGATTGTTTCCATATAAGTACAGTTTATAATAAAATTAAATTAATGCACTATTGCTTCCAAAATTTCAAATTGTTGACTTAGTATATGCCCATTAAGTTGGAATCCTGATCCAGTGGAGGCAGATCCCTTGAAGGGTGGTAAATATAGGAGGAAAGTTGACTTCCTTGGTATGATTGTCGGTGTAATTGGTTCAAAGGATCAGTTGGTCATTGAGTACCGTGTTATGCTGGCAGAAAAGCTTCTGGAACTCCTAAAGGTTATTGATACGATTATTCTTCTGCAATTTCTCTAGTCTACTGCCTGTTCAGGCCTCTTTACATCCATTCTTTTCGTGCTGTCAACCGCAGATTCATTTTGGCGAGAGCAGCATGCAAAAGTGTGAATTAATGCTTAATGATCTAATTGATTCCAAAAGGACCAACACAAATATAAAAGCAACTATTAAACAGCAACCTAAGCCAGGTTTTATTTGCACATTCTCAAGTACCTTGACAATTATGCTGAAGATCATTTTCTAGCTTAGTTTTTATAACTAATGATATATGCTTAAAATTTTGGGGTGGCTACCATGTATAAATGAAATGCAGTTTCATTTATCCAGGTATGCGTGAATAGCCTTAACTTTTTTTGCTTGGAAGATTGTAGTTTATAAAATACTAATGACATTTGGATAAGTTATTTTCTTTGGTTTGGTTAGCAGTGGTAGCTGTGAAGAGCTACTAGTGGGTGACGAGGATGGAGAGAGATCGGTGGCATCTGCGTAAAGAAATGACTGTTTATGAGGTACATATGTCGGAGAATTTGTTTATCCATTCACTTGTGATGTATTCCACGATTTATTTGGAGCTTAAGGTATTAAACTTTCTCTTCCTCTCCATCACAACTCTCTAAAACGAAATGCCTCCAGATTAGCCAAAAAATGCCTCTTCACTGCTAATATGTGAAATAATTAGTACATTATCTCCATCTTGAACTCGAGTTTTCCAAAAATTGTTGCAGAAATTCATCACAGGGATGCTCACCAATTTCGGCAGCATGGCGTTGGACCAGATTCACAACACCCTCAAGGTAACCCCCAATTTCAGCAGATACTGTGGATTCTTGACATTATACAATTTTGTTGTACATTATTTATGTAATCTCTTTTATTTTATACACCATTTATTAATTTATACTCCATCCTTCCACATCTAACTTCATAGATACATAGTATTGTAGTTACATAGTCTTAAAAAATTGATTTTTTACAAACTTTATTGAATTTTTATGGGTTTTGGGTTATTTATTTATTGATTATTTTGGAATATATTCTAGTAATTTTTTTAGATAAATCATAAAAAATTATAAAATAGTGATACATTAAAAAATAAACAATATTCTTTCCATCAATCCTTATTCTATTAATTTTACTATTTTAAATCATTCATTCTTAATCTATCAATTTCTTTTTTTAGACATATGGTACTCACACCCTCCACTAATACAAATAAAATATGAGACACACATCCTACACCCTTTACATAAAATAATAATACTCCTTAATTCACGTGCAAAAAAGCAAATGAATACTCCCTTCGTCCTATTTTAGATGACAAACTTTCCTTTTTGAGTTGTCCCACAAAAGTTTGAACATTCCTAAAAAAAAGTAAAAAGTCAAACATAATCACCCTTTCCTATACACCTTATTTACAAAAAAAATCACTGATGAGCGTTTTCTCAACACACAAGATTAATCCTCAAGTATAAGGATATCAATTGTAGTTTCGATAGGTGACCAAGTGATTATCGTACCCAAGAGACGGATTATTATCAATTTAATTATATTCTAATTAACTAAGACTACGTTGGCAAATTGGATTTGGTTTGGTTACGATTCTAAATAACATATAATTAAGATAGCAAAGTAAATAAGCAAGCAATAGAGAAAATTCGGTTGTGATCAAGTAAGTAATTAGGTAGTTCTCCAGGTCATCCAGTTCTACTTATTAATTTCCTTTCCATGTGTTGATGTCCGACTCTGCCTTGTGGTTTATGGACGTATCACTAAATCATGCAAGCGTACTCTATAGACACAAGTAAACAAGCGTATGACATGTGTGAATATCCTCGAAGCAAGAGATATACTTCACCCCCCATTCTAGGTACTATCATAATCAATTATTTCCTATGCACTTAGTACTATAACCCGATTTGATCTCCCTTTTTAGGTACTATAAAGTTATACTCTTTATCCTACTTATTAACCCGAATAAGATTCAATTAACAAGTATCTATATAAGATAGTTCTAATAAGACTTCGAAATCCCTTCACTTAGAATTATAACATATAATTATGCTCAGCAGTGGACGCGCTCAATCAATAACCAAGAGATGTATTCAGACTTTATATAACATTTAATGATGCACAAAACGACTGTGAGTATGAATTAAAAAGGCACAAGCTTATATAAAATAAACCACAAGTAGTGTTATACGGAGTTTACACATGGAAATTCAATTAACTCATAAAACTTTCATAACCCTAGAACTACCGGGGTGGTTCTAGCCCATGATTGATCTAGGAACAATCATGGTTGATTGGTATGTGTAACAACAAATTTTGTATTTATAATAAAATAAACACAAAAGAATTACAATAATAATCCAAATGATTAAACTTGATAATTAAGGAAACAATCTCTATCTATCCTCTGATTCTTCTCTCTAACCAATTTGGACTTTGACTTGTTGTGTGTTGACCGCGTTGACTGTGTGTTTTGAGTCGGATCTTCAATTGAAGCTTGTCCGAACTCGAATTTGGGACCTTGTAACGTTAATCCAGAAGCATCGAGCCTTTATTTGGATTAAACATTCTTGGTCCAAAGAACGCTCGATCTGGGGGCTTAGCACCTTAATCCCGAGTCGTATGCTGTTCTTGGCGCGAAGAACACCGAAGAACTTAGTTTATGAAGAACGCTTGATTTGGGGGGCTCCGCACCTTAATCCCGAATCGCTTGTCGTTCTTGATTTGAAGATGCTTGAAGATCTCAAGGGAGCACTGCTCGTGTTCTTGATCTCTTCAGAGTGTTTGTGTCTTCAGGTCTTTGAATGTGTCTGGAATGAATGGAGGAGGGCTCCTTATATAGGTGAAGGAAGGGGATGTCCCATAAATAACTCGCAATTTGATTGGTCAATGGTTGATTTGACCTGATTTTGCGGGCTTGGGTCTTTCCATATATAACACAGTTTGATTGGTCATGGCTTGATTTGACCTAATTCTAGAACCTTTCAGGCTTTATTTGACTTGGGGGTCAAGCTTTACTTAATTTAAACCCCTTTTAATTTGTCGGGTTTTAAATTAATTATCAATTATTTATTAATCTATTTTAGGAATTAATTTATTTAAATTCCAAAATAAATTAAAATTAATATTTAATCAATAAAATCCACGTGTCGCCATTTGATTGGACATTGAATTTTAATTGCTTACAAATGCCCCCTTGCGATTTGTTCACGGACAATGTGTCTTGTTGTGAAGGAATCGCAAAAATTTGCTTCTTTTCTTCAATTTTTCTTTTGAAGCTTTCAATTTACAAAGCATTTGGGCTTGAAGAATAATTATAAAATTTATTTGACCCAAGAGGGCAAATAATTTTATTTCTTTTGGCCCAATTCTTCACTCTTTTGATGCCCAATTTATCTTTTCATGTTTACCACATCCCAACCAAATAAAAATATGGCACATGTGTTTATTGTTCACTAAGATAAGAAAATATGGAACAAATTTATTTCTTATCCACCAAGATAGAATATAGAACAAATTTATCTCTTGTCCACATTGGTAAATCTTACACAAAATTATCAAATTTATTTGTAGTAAAGAATCTCTTAAACTTTTGTAGAGATTGCACCCTTACAAATAATTTCCATATTTATTGCACGACTCACTAGTATATAATAGCCTCTCATTATGCTTATTTTTCATCAACCTTGTCATTCCTCCTCTTTGAAGGAAATTGATGGCGAGCCTTGTCCTTCGATTGTCTCTTAATGGTTGTCTTGGTTGTCCCCTTTAACGGTTGTCCCAATACGATTGTCCCTTTTAACGGTTGTGCCGATACGGTTGTCCCTTTATGGCTGTTTCTTTACAGAATTTGCGACTGTCCCTCGATTATTCCTTGGTTACTATTGTGTGGCGTCAGAAACGGTGGTTGAACGATAAGCTCGTTTGGTGACGAATCTGCACGTAGTGATGGTGGTGTTAGTATTGGGGTAAAGAGCCAATTGTGATAGTGTGTTTCCAGCAGCAGCGCACGATTCTCGCTTGAGAGATCGACAGCTGTCGGGCACGGGCGCGGTCGTGATCACTGATGGCGGAAAGCTCAGTTGGCCTTGCGTGGTGTGGCGTGTACTTTGTGGATCTGGTAAGGGGTGCGATGGTTCTGGTGGTTGAGGTTCTCGCGCCTTTGGCAGTGGTTCCAAAAGAGTTCGAGTCTACTTGCTGTTGGTACTCGTGTTATGGAGAGGGGCAATAGGTGCCAGTAGGAAGTAGATCTGACCGATGTGGTGTCTTTTGACGATGGCAGCGTGATTCTTGACCGGGAGATCAGTGTCTGTCGGGCGCTGCTGGCATGTGATCGCTTGGTGTTACTATGGAAAGAGCAAAACATGGGGTCGTTGATGTGGGTATCGAGTTTCACTGATAGAGAGTTCTGAACATCCCATAGGGAAAAGTGGCTAAACGGTCGAGGACAGCAAGAGCAGCGACGACAGTGCACTGGTGTTGCCGATGATGGCTTGGCAAGGTTGAGGACATCCGCCTGATCTGGGTGAAGAGCGTCGGAACGGCGAGAGACAGCAGCAGCTTCAATGGCACCATGTTTCTCGGTGTCGATGGTCGGTTCGTGCGATTCAACACCGTGGCGTGAGGCAGCGGCTGACGTTCGTTCTGAGCAAACAGGGCGCAGCGGTAGTACATCGATGGTCGGTGGTGGTGAGTCAATGATCAGCGCTTGCTGGGTCGCGATTTTCCAACAGCGAGTTAGCGACATGAGGTGTCGCGGTCGTGACTTTCCGACAGCAAATGACCTATCGATGGGGGTCAGTGATGAGCAGTGGTGACTCGACGGGCTCCGATGGCTGGAGGCGCATAACGATGGTGTGGTCGCGATCTCCCAGCAACTCGCGGTGCGGCGGGTCGTGGGAAGTCGCATGCTGAGGTGGTCGACAGCCACGACAACAATTTCTGGCAACGTAAGAAGGAAGCAGATTTAATTTCTAGGTTGAAGAGATTAAGGTGAACAACTCGTTCTTGTTCTTTGGAGAGAGAAACCTAAATTGATTTTGACTTTTCAATCTGTATTTTCAACTTGCAATCACGTGAGTTGATTAATTAGTTTGGATCACCACAACTTCTTAAATTTTGGGCTCAAATTTTCACTCTTGATTATGGGCCCATTTTAGGAATCCAAAAGCAACTTGGGCTTTACTTCAAATCACCCTTGGGCCTCTCCAATTAATTAAGTCAATGATTTAGACTTTATTAATTATGGCCCATGTCATTCATATAATTAATTTGGGTTTAACTCAAATTAATTCCATGAATTTTAATTCTTCAATCACTAAATGAACAACTGTCATAGTAATATTCGAACTCCTTATTACTAATTAATATATATTTGGTGTTCACAATCCTTTTCCGCCAGGTGGATGAATAGCCACCAATTCATCAGCCTGGTCTCTCTTTCTTGAGATAGAATTGACAGAGCAACCTCGAGTTTGCCACTACACTTTTGCTTCTCCTCCATTATGGTGGCCGCTTGACAAGGCATGGCGATTATCAACAAGATTCTGATAAGAAGAGTAACATAAAACGTTTGCGAACTTCGATGGCTCATTGGTAGAAGGTAACTTCATCACTACACCGCTACAAGATTCAGGATTATTTCAACACTCCAAGAAGTTGAACTTCTCTTACCACTTCAATAATTTGAATTTCTTCATCTAACGTAGTGTTCAACTACCGTCTTCTCATTGCCAACCTTTCGCTTCTCAACTCATGCTTCAACTTAGTACTTGCCTCACAAACTCGATGTAAATAACCTGAATTATGACTGAACTTAACAAAGTGCTAAGCTGACTATGTACCCCTTTTAAGAGGATCAAGTCATAACGTAGTTCAAAGGGACATAATTTAGTTTGAATGGGGGGAGTGCCGTGCACAGTTTATACTCATGCGGGCCAAAAGTGACTATTCTTTAACCACTTTAGACAAAGTAGGGTACTTAATACTTTAATCACTTAAAATACCTGAGTGGGGTGAATTAATAGTTTAATCACATATAATTACCTTTGGTGGATGTCGTACACAGTTTAAACTTGTACGGACCAGGAGTTCGTCGTACACAGTTTATACTTATGCGGACCAAGAGTTTATCGTGAATATTTTATACTCATGCGGACTAGGAGTAACATGTAGTTTAGGCTCGTGCACCAAGAAGCGTTGTACTTGTATTCATTTTACACATAGTAGTGTTTCAAGAAATTCCCATTTATGGGGCCAATGTTTACGCCATCTTCAGAGATCAATTTGTAGGCGTCATTTGTATATGCTTCTTTCATAATATGAGGACCATCCCATTTGGGTAGAACTTATTTCCAACGTGATGAGTGACTACTATAGGTCTTCTCACAGCAAGCACCAGGACACCAACTTGAAAAGAACGTATCTTCACTTTCTTATTGAAAGTTCTAGAAAGGCAAGATTGGTAACACTCAAGCCTTTGTTGTGCTTCCAACCTCTTTTCTTCTAACGCTTCTAACTTTTGAAGACGCAACTTTGCATTTTCTTCTTTGGTGAGTCCTTCTTGTATGGCCATCCTCAAAGAAGGGATTTATTTTTCAAAAGGCACAACAGCCTCAACACCATACACCAAAGAATACGGAGTGGCTTGAGTAGGTGTTCTATAAGTGGTGCGGTACGCCCATAAAGCTTTATTTATTCTTTCATGCCAATCTCTTTTCGACTTGGACACCATTTTCTTTAACAGGCTGCACAAGATTTTATTAAAAGCTTCGGCAAGACCATTAGCAGCTACGTTATACATTGAAGATTTTTTTGTTTGAAATCAAACTTCTCACATAGCTTATCAATCCAACTGTTGATGAACTGCTTTCCATTATCAGTGATAATGTAGCGCGGAACACCATATCTATAAATGATATTGATCCGAATGAAATCAGCGATATTTTCTTCCTTTACTTCCGTCAGAGGCACAGCTTCAGCCCACTTTGAAAATTAATTGGTTGCAGCTAAGATGTAGAGATGACCACCAGAAGATTTTGTAAGTGGCCCCACCACATCTAAACCCCAAGCATCAAAAGGTCATGAAGCAACTGTCGGATGCAAAGGCTCCGGAGGCTGATGAATCAAATTTTCATGGAATTGGCAAGCTTGACATCTTTGTGCATAATCCATGCAATCTTTCACCATTGTTGGTCAATAGTAGTCCATTCTTTTTATCCTGAAATGTAACTTTGGCCCAGATTGATGAGCATCGCAAATTCCAAAGTGAGCCTCATCCATCGCTTGAATAGCTTCTTCCTTACCCAAGCATCTCAAGAAGATTCCATCAAATGATCTTCTATAAAGTGTACCCATGAAATAGATGAACCGAGGTGCCCGACATCGAATATCAACCCTTTGTCGTGGATCATTAGGCAACTTATCATATTTCAAATAATCCACAAGTGGTTGACGCCAATCCTCTTCGTCAACTTCGAATACTTCCACCACATGATTTTCAACTTCTTCATAATCCTTATCCTCAAAGATTGGTGGTACAACCTAACTTTTACACACTGAAATTTGAATTTGCTCCTCCGGAATAGCTATATTTGATGCTAGCTTGGCGAGGGTGTCAGCTTGCTTATTCTCTCTTCTGGACAAATGCTCGATTTCAACATCACCAAGCTAACTCATCAGCTTTTGAGCATACTTGTGGTACGGGAGCAATTCAGGCTTCCTCACTTCATACACTCCAAGTAGTTGGTTTATCACAAGTAGCAAATCACCATACACCTTAAGGTGTAATTGCTTTATGTCAACGGTCATTTCTAAACCAAGTATGAGTGCTTGATACTCGGCTACATTGTTAGAGCAGTTTTCTATTAAGGAAAATGAGAATGGCAAAACTTTACCACTGGATGTTATAAACACGATTCCGCACCGGCCCATTCTCTATGAGATGCTCCATCAAAATACATCTTCCAAGGAGAAGCTATCTCCATAGCGAAAGCATCTTCATCGGGGAGTTCATCAGACAGTTCCCACTCTGCAGGCATCGGATGATCAGCTAGAAAATCTGCCAACACTTGTCCTTTAACGGATTTTTGAAGGACGTATACAATCTCAAACTGTTGAAGTTGGAGATACCAACTTGCAAGCCGATCCGAGAGTACTGGTTTTGACATGACGAACTTTAGTGGATTGGTTTTTAAAACCAGACGAACTGTATGAGCTTGGAAGTAGTGCTTCAACTTTTGAATCACGAAGATAAGGGATAAGCATATCTTCTCAATGGGTGAATACTTCAACTCGTTCGGAGTCATGGTTCTACTCAGGTAGTATAGAGCTCTTTCTTTGCCATCATCATTTTCTTGTGAGTAAGGCTCCAACTGAACGCTCTTGAGTAACTAGATAAAGAATTAAGGGGCATCCCGATATTGGAGCACCTAATACTGGTGCCTTCATCAGGTATTCTTTAATGCTATTGAAAGCATTATTACAAGCTTCATCCCATTCGAATATGCTGTCTTTCTTCATGAGATGACTAAATGGTTGGCATCGGCCAACTAAGTTTGATATGAATCTTCTCAAGTATGCCAACTTTCCTTGCAGACTTTTGAGTTCATGAATATTCCGAGGCACATGCTTCTTCATGATTGCGTCAATCTTTGCTTTTTCAATATCGATTCCTCGATGGCGGATAATTAATCTAAAGAATTTCCCGGATGAAACTCCAAATGCACACTTGAGTAGATTCATCTTGAGTTGATGCTCTCTTAATCGCTCGAATACTCGCCTTAGATCGTGGAGATGATTTTTCTTTTTCTTTGATTTCACCACAATGTCATCAACATAGCACTCGACGATCTTATGAAGCATGTCTTCAAATATCTTTTGCATGGCTCGCTTATAAGTGGCACCAGTATTCTTCAAGCCAAATGGCATGACATTGTAGCAATATATTCCTTTCAGAGTACGCAAGGTTGTCTTCTCTTGATCCTCAAGAGCCAAACCAATTTGATTATAGCCAGATGACCCATCCATAAATGAAAGGACCTCATGCCCCGTTGTTGCATCAATCATGAGTTCAGCAATTGGCAGTGGAAAGTCATCTTTCGGACATGCCATGTTCAAATCTCAGAAATCAACACATACTCTGAGCTGCCCATTCTTCTTTCTCGTCCTCAATCAAAGGAATCAATTCTGGTTGAAATCGACACTGCATTTACTTTACTGGTCGAGTTTCCTTTTTAATGGACAAGTGGTGCACTGCGATTTTCAGATCCAAACCTGGCATTTTTTTATGTGACCATGCAAAGACGTCTCTAAATTCTCGCAAAATGTTAATATACTTTTCTTTTTCCTCAACATTTAGGAGAACACTTATGTAGGTAGGACATGGATAATTTTCATCGCCTAAGTTGATTTCTTTTAACTCATCAATAGTGGCTTTCACTCATTCTTCAAATTGTGGAGAGGCATCTTCAGCATCTACCTCCTCCATGTGAGAATCATCAAGAGCAGTGATATGGTTGGTAGAAGCTACACTTTTTCTATCATCATCACTATCCTCTTTAGTAAAGATGATTGTTTGCATCTTAACTTTCAACACTCTTCCATATGAGACAGTCAAGATATTTCGCCACTTCATGTGAGAAGGAATTCGACTTCGAAGCTTCTTGAAGGTAGGTGAATTGACATTATTTTACCTCCCATACTTGGTTCCTTCACAGGGTCCAAGTCTTTCGAAGACACTTCTAAGCCTTTTGAAAATAAAGACTCTCTTGATTTTACTGCCGCCTTCATCAAATATATCATCCGTGGATGAAACTTCTCCTTCGGTGATATAATTTGTACTTGCTCTTCTAATTGCAATGTGGATTGGCTTTTGAGGGACATATCCCAAACCTGGCTTAGCATTCTTGAAAGTAGGGCCACTATTTTTCAATATTTTCTGAGTAGCGTTAAGCCAATATTTCAGTTGATTAATGGTCTCTTGATGTAACTTACCCATTATCAGCTTTTCTTTCGGTTCGTAACCAGCCTTCATAAGGAGTTTATAAGCTTGTGGACTATACGACTTGGTTATTTCGGCTTCAAACACTTCATTGTGTTCGATCTTAGCTCCTACCACAGAATGCATGAATCCCTTGAGTGGTGGAGAAGAAGGCTTACTAGCATCAATTTTTGTTAAAGGCAACGTTAACTCTTCCGAGGTCTCAAGCCCTTTGCCTTTGTTCTCCTTGAGAGTGGCAGATGATGTACTACCTTCCTCATCCTTTATTTGTTTATTGCCCCCATTATCTTGCACTGGGGCTTCTTCACATTTTAATTCCTTTGTACTCCTGAAGAAATATTTAACATCTGTAAAGTAAGCTTCGACTTCAGTAAATGGCTTGTCGTCGCCAAACACCCTTTTCACATTGTCACCTTCACTATATTTGAAGCACTGGTGTAATGTGGAAGGAATCACACCATTCTCATATAGCCATGGGCGCCCCAAAAGCATGTTCTACGAAGTTTTTGCATCAACAACATGGAAGAGAACTGTGGATTTCATCTCATCAATTAGCAAATCAAGAACTATTGTGCCGAGAGTTCTTTGCCTCTCATGGTTGAACCCTTGAATCATCAATCGGCTATGATTGAGTTCATCCACCAGTATTTCTAACTTTTTTAACATCCTTAAAGATATAATATTCACCGCCGAACCTCTATCAACGAGTATGCGATTCGCTCGCACCCCTTTAGTATAGCCTATCACAAATAGTAGTCGATTATAAGATTGCGAACCTAACAACATATCTTCATCCGTGAAGGTCACCTTCATGTAGTAAGCTTTACCCTTAGTTTTAGATTATTTGCTTTCATTATCCTCCTCGTTCACGACATGACATGAGCCTTCATCATGACTTTCTTCTACAGAAGTGAAGTTCGTGGCTGCCTCATCTTCTAATACAATTTTTTCTTCCTTAGCCAACTGCATGATCTTTTCCTTGAGGACAAAATAATCATGAATAGGATGACCCACCAACCTATGATAATTGCAGTATTTTGGATCATTAGTTCGGTCGGCTTCTTCTGGACGTTTCATCTCAGGAAGGTCAAGGAGCTTATTATTTATTAGATCATCAAATATGCCAGAAATATCAAAATTCAGAAATGGATGCTCCTTTTCTTGCATCTCTTTCAGAGTTAACCTTCTTTGCCCCCATTCTTGGGTAACTTGCTTACCTTTATCTTTCTTATCATCTCCATTCTTTCGAATTTTGACCGTCATAGTATTTGTGGCCATTGATTCTTTGTTGGAATTTCTAGCATAGGGCTTGCCCCTTTTTATGAAATCTTGTTTATCTTTGGACTTGTAGGAGTCCAACATTGGTGAATGCTTGATTCCACTAGCAGCCATGCTTAACTCCATGTCATGGGTCCTAGTAGCCAACTCTTTGAAAGTCTTATGTTGAATTCCTTTGAGTATATAAAGGAGATTCCATTCCATCCATTGGATACACATTTCAATAGCAGACTCTTCAAATAATCGGTCCTTGCAGTTTAAAATCAAATTCCTCCATCGATTGATATAATCAATCACAGGTTCTTCCTTCAATTGACAAGTATTAGTTAGCTCAGTCATGCTAACGGTTCTCCTTGTGCTATAGAAATGGTTAAGGAACTCATGCTCTATTTGTGCCCAACTATCAATGGACTCAGCTTGCAAGTCGATATACCAATCAAAGGCATTTCCTTTAAGAGAGCGAACAAACTGCCTCACCATATGGTCTCCATAAATACCAGCATCATGGCAAGTCTCAATGAAATATGCTATGTGCTGCCTCGGGTTTCCCTTGCCATCAAATTGTTAAAACTTGGGAGGTTGGTAGCCAGCTGGCAACTTCAAGTTCTCTACTCTTTTCATGAATGGTTTGACGTAAGTTACAGTGGGCTTGGAATTCTCTTCAAACCTTTCTTTTATGGTTCCAAGTATAATATCCTTCAATTGATCGACTTGGAGCATTCCATCAGGTGAAAGTGGCAATGTTCCTTGAGTTTTCTCCTTTTCAATAGTCTGGCGCCTTGTGATCTATTCCACTTCACTATCGTCCACAACTCATTTTCTGTTTGCTCGGCTAGTCTTCGCGATGTCTATTTTTTCCATCAATTAGGAGATCTTTGTGCCTTGAGCTTCTATGTGTTTTGTGAGCCCTTTGATAGCTTTCATCATACTTGCTAACTGCTCTTCAATAGTGGAGACGCCTGCCATCATTACTGGAGCTGCAAGTGAGTCAGATGAAGAGCTTGAAGATGCGGAATCTTCATCACTATCCTCTTTCATAGGTAGTTATTTTCTCGAAGCCTCCTCAACCAAAGGGTTGGATCCAGATGAGGCTTCCAAATGAGCTTTCTCTGACATGCTCCTTGTAACAATAGTAACATATTCATTTAATGACTCTGAGAGCTTAGAAGCAGCTGTCCTTCCTATAGTAATCTTGACAGGAGTCATTTTATATCTTCGAGCTCGTAGAGAGAATAGATGAGAGGTAGAGACGGTCCCACTGGGCGTGCCAAAATTTGTAACAAAAAATTTTATATTTATAATAAAATAAATATAAAAGAATTACAATGATAATTCAAAGGATTAAACTTGATAATTAAGGAAACAATCTCTATCTATCCTCAGATTCTTCTCTCGAACCAATTTGGACTTTGACTTTGACTTGTTATATGTTGATCGCGTTGACTGTGTGTTTTGAGTCGGATCTTCAGTTGAAGCTTGTCCGAACTCGGATTTGGGACCTTGTAATGTTAATCCAGAAGCGTCGAGCCTTTGTTTAGATTAAATGTTCTTGGTCTAAAGAACACTCGATCTGAGGGCTTAGCACCTTAATCCCAGGTCGTATATTGTTCTTAGCGTGAAGAACATCAAAGAACTTAGTTTATGAAGAATGCTTGATATGGGGGGCTCCGCACCTTAATCCCGAATCGCTTGTCGTTCTTGATTTGAAGATACTTGAAGATCTCAAGGGAGCAGTGCTCGTGTTCTTGATCTCTTCAGAGCGTTTGTGTCTTCAGGTCTTTGAATGTGTCTGAAATAAATGGAGGAGGACTCCTTATATTAGTGAAGGATGGGGATGTCCCATAAATAACTCGCAATTTGATTGGTCAATGGTTGATTTGACCTGATTTTGCGGGCTTGGGCCTTTCCATATATTACACAGTTTGATTGGTCATTGCTTGATTTGACCTAATTCTGGAACCTTCCAGGCTTTATTTGACTTTGGGGTCAAGCTTTACTTAATTTAAATCCATTTTAATTTGTCGGGTTTTAAATTAATTATCAATTATTTATTAATCTATTTTAGGAATTAATTTATTTAAATTCCAAAATAAATTAAAATTAATATTTAATCAATAAAATCCATGTGTCGCCATTTGATTGGACAGTGAATTTTAATTGCTCACAGTATGATCTTACTTGACGTGCCAGACGAACCTCTCTCAAGACTCCTTTGAATGATGGTAGGGTTTCGGTGGTAGATGGATGATGAATGATATATGTTTTTCTCCTGCGAAAGCTCTTCTTTTATACTCATGGGACCTCTTTATGGGCTCATGATGGGCCTTTGCTTGAAGCACATGTCAAATTTGGTAAAAGACATCCGAAATTACCATAAATAGCAACAGCGAAACTCCATTCGACCAAGCCTGAACTGGTCGAGCATGGCCTCCAACTCGAGCAACTGATCGAGCATGCTCTTTGGACAACTTCGCACACTCTGCTCGACCAGTCTTCTCTGCTCGACCAAATTGATGTTGGTCGAGCAACACCTTCAAGTCGAACAAACTCTCTGTATGATTTTCACATTCTGCTCGACCCCTGCTCCTCTGCTCGACCAAGATGATTCTGGTCGAGCAGCACCTCCAAGTCGAGATAGCCCTCTGGATGGATCTACAAAATCTGCTCGACTTGGCCTTCTTGTTCGACCAAAGTGATGTTGGTCGTACAAGCTCTTAAGGTCGAACGACACTCGAAACTTGTCTCTAAAATTGTGTCTTCTAATTTCGAGTCTTTTACACCGTTTTCCTATACAAATATGCTCAAAACAACCTGACCAATCTCCAGTTCATGGCTTCTCCATAAACGATCTGATTTGTCCCAATAAAAGACTAAATCATACTCCATTCCCACACAAATTAGTGCCCAAAATACGTGAATTTACACTATTATGAAAAATACTATAATACCCCTAAAAGTTATCACTTTTATTAATATGCATGCATAAAATAGTGTATAAATATTTGTAGGATGGAGGGAGTATATTGATTATTGATATGAGTATTAAAGAAAAAAAAGCATGAAGAAATATAAAAAATTAGAGAAATTACCATATATGATCTTCTAAATATTACTAAATCCACAAATGGTCCTGTATTTTTTTAATTTTTCAATTTTAGTCCTTTGTTATCAATTTTAGTTCAATTTTCTTAAAATCTTTCAAAAATTTACCGGAGGCCCATTAGTTTCTTAATTTTGGTACATTTCTGGTGCACTCGTTTCAACTAGATCCTACGTAGAAACACACATCCGGTAAATTTTGAAAAATTTTAAAGAAATTGAACTAAAATTAATAACAAAGGATTAAAATTAGAACCAATATGACTAAAATTAAAAATTTCAAAAAATATAAAACCATTTTTGTATTTAATCATAATTAAAGGACTATTTGTAATAATTTCTCTAAAAACTTATGCCAAGTAGAAACGGACCCCACAAAAGTTGCTGGGGAAGGTTAATAGACGTTACTGAAACTGCAATTCGACATTTACTTTTCCTCACATTTTGAATTTTATCCACCCAAACTAAAGTTAGGTGAAGAAAAAAAACATTTTAGGTTTTACAGAAATGGTTGTTGAAGATGAACAGAGTGTACAGAATCTGAGATCCAAGACCTCAAAGCTTCTTCTTTGAGAAGAATTCAAAGACTCAATACAAGCCTACTCCCAAATCATTAATCTCTGCCAACACACCATTTCCAGTAAGTCGAATTCGAACGTCGAGAGCCTCGACAAGGCCCTCTGCGTAGCTTACTCCAATCGGGCGGAAGCCCGAGCCCGATTTTCGGAGTTCTCTAACGCGTTGAAAGACTGCGACGAGGCACTCAGAATTGACAGATCTCATTTCAAGACTCTTCTCTGCAAGGGTAGAATTCTATTGACTCTGAATCGATACTCTGCAGCTTGGGATTGCTTCAAAGTAGCTAGTCTCGATCCAGAAGCCATTGAGAATTCTGATTTGGTGAATGGGTTGTTGGCAAAATCCAAAAGGATGGAGTTCTTGTCAAGAAGTGGGGGGTTTGATGTTTCTGATTTGGTTTCGGGTGGATTCAGATGGAGAATGCCTGAATTTGTAGAGTATATTAGTGCAGTGAAGATATAAAAATTTGAGATTAATGGGCGTGGCTTATTTGCCACCAAGAATATGGAGATTGGGACTTTGTTGTTTGTGACTAAAGCTGTGGCTGTTGATAGGGCTATAATGCCTCAAGATTGTGGGAAGAATGATCATTTAGTTGTGTGGAAGAATTTCATAGATAGGGTTGTGGGATCAGCTTCAAAATACCATGAAATCAACTACTTGATCTCAATTCTATCTACTGGTGAAGATGAAGAGGTGTTGGAGGTTCCTGATATTGGGATTTTCAGGCCAGAATCAGAGGTCACCATTTGTGGTGATGGTGATCACAAGTTGGATAAGAGCAGACTGGTGAGCATTCTTGATGTGAATTGCGTAGTTGAGGATGCCATTTCTGCTAAAGTTTTGGGGAAAAATGCAGATTACCAAGGGATTGGGTTATGGATCTTGGCTTCTTTGATGAACCACTCTTGTGATCCCAATTCGAGGCAAGTGCACATTGCCGATCACGTGGCTGTTCACGCAGCTCGAGACATGAAGGCGAGCGAAGATCTGACTTTCTCCTATTTCAACGTGCTTTTCCCCCTCAACAATTGAAGAGAAACGGCCAAGAATTAGGGGTTTCGATGCAGGTGCAAGAGGTGCAAGTTTGAAGAGAGTGTGATGGAGAGGCAAGAGATGAGGGAGATTGAGATGGCCTTCAGAAAAGGGGTGGTGGATATGGGAAATGTGGTGTATAGATTAGAAGAAAGGATGATGAAATGGATGGTTAGAGGGAAAGGGAAAGGGTACTTGAGGGGTTCATTTTGGGAGGCTTATTCAAGAATTTTTGGGTGTGAAAAGTGATGAGAAAATGGGGAAGAAAGATACCAAGTAGTGTAGTTGTGGTAGATAGTGTGTTTGATGCAGTTGGGGGTGATGATAGGATCCTCAAGGTGTTTTTGGAGGGATTAATGGAGTTTTGGAAATGGAAAAAGCTATCAAGTTTGGAAGGGGTATTTTTGGCAAACTCTTCAAGAAACAACAACTTAGGAAATTGCTTCACTTTGATGGACAATGACTTTTTTCCTTAGTATTTTATTCTTTTACTCACTTTATGTTCAAGTAATATTGACAATTAAAACTCTAATTAGTCAGTCTTCTTCTTTTATATGGAAATTTCTTTTTCATTACATATCATGGAATTTTTATGTTATATTGATGTTCTTATTACAATTTAAATTGTTGATTGATTTTGGGTTTTCCCTCCTTTTATCATGTCAATCAATGCTATTTCCAGCTATCATAATATAATTTTTTTTAACTTTTTGTCATTATTAAAAAAAAGCATAAAGGGAGTCGTATTTAGTTATCAAAAGATGGTAACTGGGCTTGGGCTTAGTTGGGCCTGTAATGTAGCTCTGGTTTACGAAGCCCATATATGGAAAGTGTGTAAAGATATTAAGGTGGGAGAGAATAGATATTTACTAATGAGTTTATTTGTATAATTGACTCTCTACATGTCAATATACCCATGAATGCGTGTAAATTGAAAACCCATGGACATTCATTGTACTTCAAAGTACAAGTTCCTTTTTTGAAATATAAGTAAAGAATTTCATTTGATTCCAACTCTTTTTGTATATATATTAATTTTAGCCAACTAATTTAACGTAAAATAAATATAATAATAAATAAATTAAAAATCTATAGATATGTGGGGCAAAAAATATTAGATTCTCAAAAGTACATGATAAATTCTACCCACCACCTACATAAAATAATACTCTAACCACTAATTTAAGTAGAGTATAATTATCTTCACACAAAATTAATTAAGTATAATTAAAAGAAACTATTTTTATTATTGAATTAAAATATTAATCATCCATATCTTGGTTAGTGGGCCACCAATCATAATTCAAAAGATGGGCTGCGTGGTGGGCCATATTATATTATACTTGAAATCATAATCCAAAAGAGTAGTTTAATGTTTTCTTGTGCAATGATGTGACACTCTTTATGTTGGATTCGACACTTGGAATCAAGGATGAGATACTCAACACTTTTATGAATGATCAGACATCTTTGATTCAATTTAATCAACCAACTCATACTCTAAACAAAGGCTGGAACTCTTTCTTGAGTTGAGACTCTCGTGTTGAATCGTTTCTTGTGCTAATACTCTTGTTCTGCTTTGAAAGCATTTGTCTCTCTCTGTCTATGCAGGTGTGTTTGTGTTTTTGCATGTGTGTGATACATTTTAATCATTGTAGTTTACAGATGGTGATTTTATCCTATGTCAATTATTATTAGAACTTCTATGATACCATTTATTTAGTACAGTAACTAAAGAGTTTCAATAACTCACTTCTTAATCAAAAGTTGTTTTGCATGTGAAATAACTTTTGTATTTACAATCTTGTATATAGATTTGGTTAAAATTCTGTAAAGTTACAATCTTGTCTAATTTTTTCACATATCTTTAAGTTCATGCTCCTATACTTCATAATTGACTAAACTTTGTCTTTTAGAATTGAGGTTATTATGTATTTTAGTCACACATTTCGTTCTCTTGTAATAGAAATAATGTTGATTAAGTTTTCTTTAATAATTGGTTGCATATTGTATTGGCCTTCGATCGTTTGGTTAGTGTGAACCATTAGGGTTCCATGCAAACTTAATTAGCAGAAGCAATAAATCAAAGTTTACATTACCTTTCACTAGGGTTTGTTGTTGAAGATCAACTGCAGAGAACTACCTCTTGATCTTCTGCTGTATTCCCCAAGTTCAATCCTGATGTGTGTGGGCGATAATCTTCAGGATCTTCTCAATCTGCTTTCTCTACTCTCTTACACATTAAAACGGCGCAGAGTGAGGATTTCAGAAAGTTGAGATAACTTATATATGGGCTACAGCAGGGACCAGGAGGAGAATTGGAGTTGGGCCTCCATTGGGCTTAAGTAACCAAGCTTAGCCAAAAGCTTATACTTAAGTCCAATAATAATAATATAGTCTACTAAAATATTATTACAGCACTACCGCTCCAATCCCAAAATTACGTTTTGGGCTCCTTCTTATTATGACCCCGACAGTCTTCCCATGTTTAAGATATAAAATATCCATTAATTAATTAAGTTACTGACAACTCCATTAATTAATATCTCATGCGAGAGTAGTACCACTCAACCTCATTATCATGCCGGAAATTAATCCACTTGCAAGATTTACATGATAATCGTTATGAGCTCCTCAAGGGGACATCATCAACCTATAGCAGACATGGATTCCTTCTACAATCAACATCACACCATAGAGACAATACTATTTCCCAACTCACCGGGTTAATTGATTTAATATATAAATCTCACCCATTAATGAATCAAAGACATAAATATCGCCTTACGTGTCGAGGTTATTGTATAGAGATTAAGAGCACGAACATCCACAATAACAGAGATCAAGTTCTTCTACATAGTCAGTATAAGACGAACGATCTCAAGAGGTCCTGCTCAATACACAAAGTGCACTAATGTGATTCTATAGTCAAGACAAACTAATACCAAATCACACTACAACCATACTGATAGAGAGTCCCTGTCTATCTCGGTTGTAAGCATCTGTTTATACTTTATAAAGAAACTGATAATATGATCTTCCGTGTGTTATCGCACAACATATTATTTACAGTATAAAGTAAATGTACTTTTGCAAAGACATATAAATAAACAATTTATAATATGCAAAATGTTTGATCATATGATTCTCATTTCATATAAATTGTTAAAACATTGTTCATACAAAAGCTAGACTTTTAGTATACAACCTAACATATTGATCTACCTTAATACAGTGCTTTATAAACTCTTTTTCTCCCACAATTTAGGCCAATTTTTATATTCTATTAATCCACAATTTTCTTTTAACTAAAAACTAGTTCTATGGAATTTCAACATCTATTTTTTCCAAGCATTTGATTATATGATGTTGTAAATCTATTATTCTTTATTATTCTATATGCAAATATGATTTTATATAGGTTAATGTTTAAACTTTCAGGAATTTCTGCTACAATTCACCATGGACTAGGTCTATATTTGAATTTAGTGAAGATAATGACAATGTTGGGGGCCTAGTTGTGAAAAAACAGATACTGAACTGGAAGGGATTTGGTTGAATATGGAGGAAGGACATAATAAAATCGGGCTTCTGTATTTAAATTTTTTTCTAATGTTTCCTCATTTTCTCGAAGTTTTTTATCGGAATTTGTGTAGAGCAATCGCTAGAATTCTTTAGAATTGTATTAAGCTGTGTTGTATTTGTATTACACTTCTTTACAAAGCTTGATTGCTCTCATTTTTTCTTCTCCCATTTTGTTATTTATTTGGCAGCTTAAGTTAATTTTACCCTTTTTCAGTAAAAAAACTTTTCTGATTTATTGATACAGATTTGATCGTGATTGGAAGAAGATTGAAGTATTTGTTGGATCAAAGACGGCCATTCAGGTATATTAAATAGTTTAGGAAATTAGAATTATTTTTTTTAATGTATGGTTATTCTCAGTACCATGCATCAGGAAAGGAAATAAAAGAAAGTGCCCATATAGACATATGCCATCAATTTCGTATTGTATTTTCATAAATATGTTTGATAGTGAATACTTGAACTTGATCAGTACTTTGCCAAACTGACATTCATTTAGAAACTTTTGGCAGAACTTCTCTTTATAACATTATGCGAGTCAGTTTATTTCCATTGCCTGATCCGAATACGCTATCGTTGAGGGTCGAGTGGAATAAGAACGATTCGAGATACATAGCGACGATGGTGGACAACAGTAAGGTCGTGGTGCTAGACACGGCTCATGTTCCTTCTTAGCCTCTCTGATGTTCACATCTTGCTTTCTTATTGTAATTTATATTCCTTCTCAGTCTCTCATTGCAATTTAGTATTTACATTACTCCCTGGCAATGTAAGTTTAAATTTTGGATCAAGATTCATAATATGTCTTTATTAAATTGTTTAAGGGACCTAAGTACTAGAAAATTGTAAACATTTGTCTAGGAGATGGTACAACACTACGTGGACAAGTCCTAAAGGTTAATGGAGAGAAGACTATTGTTAAGGTTACCACTACATAAGTTCTCATTAGTCTTATTATCATTAATTACTTTTAAAATGGTTTTTCAAGTTATTTTGGCTATTTTTTGCTTTCTTTTAGTTAATCAGAAAATGTGTTTTACACGACTTTTTTTGCATACATATGTTGGCCTTCATGCTTAATAGTCTCTCTTCATTGATTTGTTTAATCTATAGTTGTTGTATTGAGTTCATTTCAATGTTTTTCAATAAATTTTACATTGTTAGATTGGTTCTTGAATTGAAAGTTAGTATTATTCCTCAGCCATCCACAAGTGGCAAGTTAATGCAATTTGATGCTTTGTTCAAGTTATTGGTGATTAGCCATTTTGTAGTAGGGATGACCAATTAAAATAATTTATCGAACCACAGGGAGGTAGGTACTAGTGCTTGAGCGATCTCACGTTTGTTGTAATTTTATAGAGATGAATCATCAAAGGGATTAGTTGTTTAAACAAGTAAATAACAATAACCAAAGCAAGCAAGCAAGCAATGATTACCAAATTAAGTAAAAGTGAAATCAACAACAATTAAGAAGTGAAAATTCTAGGATACATGCATCAAATTCATATTAATCATGGGTATAAGACTAAGGGTCAACACTAAATTCACCTAAACTCCTTCTCGAGATGGATAGGATATGAATCTCAATTAGCTCAACGGATTGGTTCTCACTCAAACAATTCCAACTGGGTACTAAGCTTGAAATGAGAGTCCCTTCACATAATTAATCAACCTCTCGATCAAATCAATCACATGTTCTATCAAAGGGTTCTAAATTCTAAAGGATTTCTCAATCTCTTTACAATTTATAATGCACATGAAATATTTGATGAAATGATTCATTCAATTATCCTAAGCATATAATTAATTTCTCAATCTAATCACATATCTAGAACAACTAAACACACAAATCAACAAAACAAATCAAGCAATTAATAATCAATGATAGAAAATCCATTTACCCAATCAACATATGAATTCAAATACACAAATCCTAAAATTATCCAACAACTCTCATGTTGCTAATCTCACAAAGGAGATTAGCCAACCATATTCAAAAGAAAATCAACATAGACATTAAGATCCTTACAAAACATGATAAACAATAAGGTTTCACTACAAAGTATAGATGAAAACTCCCTTGAAGTGCTTGAATGGTGATCTCCTTCCTTCCCTTGCAATTCTCCTCTCTTCCTTGCTTCTTTTCCTCAATTGGATGAAGGTTTTGATGGTGGGATGATAGTAGATCCAATGGATGGTGAATGGATGAAGATGGTGGTGTAAAATGGGAGAAATGGTGTGTGATGTGTGTGTGTAGGGCCAAGGAACCGAATCTCCCTTCAAATATTGAATAAATGGGTATTTATACCCCTTAGGAAGCTTCTAGAATTTTTTGGAAATTTTCCTATTCTGGTACCGACACGACTCGTGTGCTGCAGCACGAGTCAAGTCGTGTCAGGGTTTATCGGTCAACCTTCACTCACGACGGAACACGAATCGTGTGCTGACGCACGGCCAATGGGTAGCCGTGTTGTATGAATTGATGTTCCCGCACAGCCTCCCCTTACAGGCCTGTGTTGGCTTCACGGGCCGTGTGCTGCGACACGACTCGTGTGCCAGACACGGGCAACCATGTTGTTGCTACCATGTTTCTTCTTCTTCATTTCATCTTCTGTCTCCATTTTTGCTCCTTTTTCACCTGTTTTACGTATGATTAAGTTCATTCACACTTTTTTCATAAAAATACATAACTCCACCAAAAATCACATGAAAACTGATAAAAATACACGAAAACACACGTAAAAAGACACTAAAATCTAGGTGAAAATATCACTCATCACACCCCCAAACTTAAAATGTTGTGCATCCCCGAACAAAAATAATAATAAAACAAGGGGAGTGATTTTCACCTAGGAAAGAACTAAACGAACATAAGTAATAACACATCAATAGTAATAAGAATTACAATTCATACTAAGTCATCTTACAACATTAAAATCATGAAATGCAAAAAATATTAACAAGTTCAATCACAAGAGAATAATAGTCTAATATAGTCCATTTTAATCCAAGCCTCATATAGGTTATAAATGTCACTCAACACTCTTTAAAAGTGGTAAAACAACACTCATCACTCGATTGGCTCGACTCGCTATAAGCTTGCTCGTGGACTACATTCACAAACCACCAAAGTTTCAATTAATGATAAAAAAAGGTCTTTAATTAAGGATGTAATTATATGCTCTTTGGTATGGTAGGAAAAATTTGGATAAAAGTGACTAATCAAGTGTAAGTAATCGAAGAGATGGCTAATTTCTCCAACTTTTCCACTTCTCTTTCTTCCTTCCTTTCTTTTCAAATCTCAAGCACTAATCATCAACTTTCCTTTGATTTTTTAGCTTCTTTCATTGCATGCTTTCTTCTTTATACGTTTGTTCACTTTGAGCATCTTGATGTTGCTTTGCTCCTTTTCTTGTGTTAAGGTTGCATGTGCATTCTTGTTTTTGCTCTTTTCATTCTTTTTTTCTTACTTGTTTACCATTTTCTTTCTTCGTTTTGCTTTCTCATCAAAACTTTCTAGCTACCATCTCCTCAATCACTCACACAAAAGGTATATATATAAGGCTCATGTGGGAAATCAAGCTTGTAATGTGATAAATTCATAAGAAATAGGCTTATAGGCTCAAGGTGGTTGACTATGGATGATGTTCAAGGTATGAAAATACTTGGCAATGACTATACATGACAAGGATGACCTTAAATCATATCACTAATCTCCACTAATCGGGCTCGTTCCTATAGTCTTTGAGCAAGTTCTAGCTTATCAAACACAATCAATCCACTCATGAAAAAAATACCATGTATGCACGGTTGAGGCTCAAATTCTCACAAGCTTATGCATTGGACCTTAAGGAACTTATTACACCACATTCATCTCAAAATTGAATAAGTAATAAGTTAAGTAAAATATGTCACAATTCGAAAGTGTAAAGATTCTTAATCATAACTTGTCATCACTTACTACCACAACATATCATCACTCATATTCAAAATGACTCACAACCTCCCTAAAACAAACCACCAAAACAATCCTTAAACAAGAACAAGAAAACACACAAACATATAAGAAAAGACTCACCAAACAAAAAATAACAAAAACGCATAACATGCAAAAATAACAATCGCCATCATTAGAAAAAGAAGCACATATTCAAATCATCCATAACAATGTAAGCTCACAATCATCCCCATCTTTGATTGAAAAGTAAACTTCCCAAAAACATAACACATAAAGCAGCATGCTAATCCATTCAATCCAAATCAAAATCGATTAGAAGTGATAAGGTGTAGAGTTCTCCCTCAATAGGCATTTGGTAAGGAAAGCGTTCGCTCCAAGCTCCATTCGTGCTTCAACTACCCTTCATTCATACTGAAAAACTCATACAACACCATTAGCTCAACAATTTTGTTAAAAATATGGATTCACATGCACTTCAACACAACCAATCATACCAAAATCCAACCAAACTCATGAATTTTTTTTTTAAATTTACCAATTTTACAAGAAGACCTATCATCATCATATCAAGCACACTCAAATAGTGAGGCATATCAAGCACACTCAAAGGTGAGTCACACCACGCACTCTCCCCCCAAACTTAAATTGAACTAAGAGGTGAGAATTAAGTTTGCAAAAAGTGGTGGGACTTACCCTTGTAGTTTCATCAATGAACTTCTTGTAGAGAAGCATACGTATCCACACGACTCAAGCTATGTTCACCACGCACTATCCCCCCAACTTAACTCGAGACAAGAGTCAAGAATTAAGTTTGCAACAAGTGGTGACATATCTACTCGAATCCATGAAGCACTTCTCTTTTCTTCAATATATTTTATTCTCATGAGCTCAATCCACCTACAAGACCAAAATACAAACAACAAAACAATCATAACATAAAAAGAATGGGTTGCCTCCCATTTAGCGCTAAGTTTAATGTCTTCAAGCCGGACGGAATTTTCACGCTCATTGGACCAAATGTTGGTCCACCACACTTTCTCCTCGCATCCTCACTTTAAACATTTGTTTTGCCCTCTTCTTGTCAACAAGCTCAACTTCACCATTCTTGCTCATGAGCATCAAATCATCATCAAGGAGAGCTTCTAGTGGACTTCCTCTTTCTCCTTTGTCAAGCTTCCACTCAAGCTCCGATGCTTTCATCCTATTAACATCATAAGAAGACAAGTTAATATTTGACATTTTCATATAGTCATGAAGAAATGAATTTAAATTGTCAAATAGAATAGAGTCATGATCCATGAAATCATCCAGAGGTTTCAAATGAGACTTGGCTCCTTTTTCCTTATTGCACAAGAATGTGACACTTTTTCCTTTTGAGATCAAGGATAACTCTTCTCTACCAAAATCAATTTTAGCTCTTCCCGTCGCTAGAAATGGCCTTCCCAAAATAAGTGGAACTCAAGGGTCCGCCTTCACTTCTAACACCATGAAATCGATCGAGAAAGCTAGCCCTTTCACTTTCACCTCCACGTCTTCAATAATCCCTAGTGACTTCACAACTTCTCCATTTATTACTTCAAGATGGATAGTAGTAGGCTTTAACTCTCCAATTTTAAGGTCTTTGAAAGTGGCATAAGACATCAAATTGACGCTCGCCCCCAAGTCACACAAGGCATCAAGAGTGCCCTTTCCTTCAAAATCACAAGGGATTATGAACTTCCCCGGATCACCAACTTTTGTAGGTCCCCCTTTTTGCATTGATTCACTTTCTTCAGGTAGCTCTTCTTTCTTTTTCTCTTCATACTTTTTCTTGAGATTTTTCACATGCTCTTCAAATTTCTTTTTCTTCTCCTCCTTTACAAACATTTATGGATAAGGAATAGGGAATGAAGTGATCGGAATACCCCAATAATCACGTTTGTACTCCTCTTCTTTCACCTTCTCCTCCAATTTCTTTTCCTCTTGTACCCTCTTCCACTTAGGTATCCATTTAGGCCTTTACTCTTTTTCATTTCTCCAACAACCTTGCTTTTCACCAACCCTTCTTCAATCTTTCGTTCCTCATCCGTATCAACAAACAAACATTGAGCTTTCGGATTCACCTCGGTTATGGCCATAAACTTTTCTTTTTGTTGAGTGCTCAAGAAACTTGTAATTTGTCCAACATTATACTCCAAAGCTTTAAACCTCTTTTCATTTACTTCTTTGGCTTTTTTCAATGCTTCATCTCGAGCTTGGTCCAATGTTTCTCGAGCTTTATTTGATGCCAATAATTATTCAAGTAGCTCATCAATCGATGTTCTTTCCTCATTGTTCGGTGTCTTTGCCCCCAGTTGATATCCTGGAAGATACGCAACCGCATTGCTCGGATTAGAATAGGTAAAGTTACCTTACCTTTGTTGTTGTTGTGGGTATGAGCTTCCACTACTTTGACCATTAAAGCTTCCTTGCCTTGGTGGATAGTTCTCTTGACTTTGGTTGAAATTACCTTGGTAATTATTTTGATAATTCCCTTGGTAATTTCTTCTTTGCATGTATTGCACATCTTCCACTCGTGGCATTGAATTGGCCCATTATTCTCCACTCACAATATTCGGATGTAGCACGCTTTGATCGACTTGTGGCCCCTCAACCATATTAGCTCCTTGATTATTCACACATTGGTTCAAGCTCATTTGTTTCATAACCTCCGCCACTATCTTTTCCATGTTTGGTGGACTTTGATCAACACTAGCACTCTTCACACTAAATTGTTGCCCTTGGTCAAAACTCTCAAAATCATAATATTCATTTACTCGCTCCGATGGTCATTGGTACACATTTGTAGCAATCTCATCAAATATCCTTATGGCCCTCTCCGAAGTTACTCCAAGTATGGATCCACCCGCCGAAGCATCAACAATCACTCTTTGCCCATTCACAAGTCCTTGATAGAAAAATCCAACTTGTTGATTCTCTGGGAATCCATGTTGTGGACACTTGCGTAGCATATCCTTGAACCTTTTCCACGCTTCATAAAAACTCTCTTGAGGCATTTGCTTAAATTGAGTGATCAAACTCTTCATTTGAAGCGTCTTAGAAGGTGGAAAATACTTTCAAGAACATTTGGGCAAGTTTATCCCATGTGTTGCACGTACCCGGTATAATAGTAGAGAGCCATGTTTGAGCTCTATCTCTTAATAAAAACGAAAACAACCTCATCTTGATACAATTCTCACTCACCCATTCATCTTCACGGTGTTGGCAATCTCCACAAATTGAGCTAGATGAGCATTAGGATCTTCATTCGGGATTCCACTAAACTGTTGCTCTCTCACCATAGAAATCAAGCCCTCTTTAATTTCAAAGTTGTTGGCATTGATTGGTGGAGCCATCATGTGTGGCACGGCCCTGGGCATAAAGAAATCCTGAATCACTCTTTAATCATTTTGCATTCCATGTTGCACCGGAGGTGGTGGTGGTGGTACATAAGCTTGTTGTGGAGGAGCATAAGCTTGTTGAAAGCCTTGTTGCCTTAGAACTTGTTGCACCATTTGTTGAAGCAAAGCTTGGTTGTTGAAATCTCCATGATTTTGATAGGCTTGTTGAGGAGGATTTGCATTGAATCGATGTGCGTTGTCTTGCACGTTCACATTTTGTCCTCATTCCCCACCACACGATTATCTTCTTGAAAGTTCTCCATTAACTCACTATTTTTGGATTTGTTCTCCTTTCTTCTTCTTCTCAACGTATGCTCAATCTCCTAATCAGTTAGAACAAGGTTTACAAAACAAATAAAAGTAAACAAAGAAAATAAAAAAATATCTCTATTAAGATTATTTAAAACGATCCTTCTTCAAGCTACTAGCAACCGTTGCCTCCCCGGCAACAGCGCCATTTGATTAGCCATTTTGTAGTAGGGATGACCAATTAAAATAACTTATCGAACCACAGGGAGGTAGGTACTAGTGCTTGAGCGATCTCATGTTTGTTGTAATTTTATAGAGACGAATCATCAAAGGGATTGGTTGTTTAAACAAGTAAATAACAATAACCAAAGCAAGCAAGCAAGCAATGATTAGCAAACAAGATAGATGGATAAAAAGTGGTTTTTCAAATTAAGTAAAAGTGAGATCAACAACAATTAAGAAGTGAAAATTCTAGGATACATGCATCAAATTCATATTAATCATAGGTATAAGTCTAAGGGTCAACACTAAGTTCACCTAACCTCCCTCTCGAGATGGATAGGATATGAATCTCAATTAGCTCAACGGATTGGTTCTCACTCAAACAATTCCAACTAGGTACTAAGTTTGAAATGAGAGTCCCTTCACACAATTAATCAACCTCTCTATCAAACCAATCACGTGTTCTATCAAAGGGTTCTAAGTTATAAAGGATTTCTCAATCTCTTTACAATTTATAATGCACATGAAGTGTTTGATGAAATGATTCATTCAATTATCCTAAGCATATAATTGATTTCTCAATCTAATCACATATCTAGAACAACTAAACACACAAATCAACAAAACAAATCAAGCAATTAATAATCAATGATAGAAAATCCATTTACCCAATCAACATATGAATTCAAATACACAAATCCTAAAATTATCCAACAACTCTCATGTTATTAATCTCACAAGGGAGATTAGCCTACCATATTCAAAAAGAAATCAACATAAACATTAAGATCCTTATAAAACATGATAAACAATAAGGTTTCACTACAAAGTATAGATGAAAACTCCCTTAAAGTGCTTGAATGGTGATCTCCTTCCTTCCCTTGCAATTCTCCTCTCTTCCTTCTTTTTTTCCTCAATTGGATGAAGGTTTTGATGGTGAGATGATGGTAGATCCAATGGATGGTGAATGGATGAAGATGGTGGTGTAAAATGGGAGGAATGGTGTGTGATGTGTGTGTGCAGGGCCAAGGAACCGAATCTCCCTTCAAATGTTGAATAAATGGGTATTTATACCCCTTGGGAAGCTTCTAGAAGTTTTTGGAAATTTTCCTATTCTGGCACCGATGATGAGAGTGAAAATAAGCGTGTTTTAATATCCAATTTAACACCTTTTTTATTGATATTGTAGTCTTATATGAGCACAAGTGTCTTATATTCGATATATGTGAGAATTATGTGCACTTGAGGTGTTTTATTGTGTTTTAGGTGGAAAAATGATCAAAAGAGCCAAGTTTGAGAAAAGGTGCAATTTGTGCAAGAATGCTGATAAACGCACGTTGAATTTGTGTAATTATTCTGTATTGATTTGGAGCTCAAAACTGATGTTGTGATACATAGTTGGAAAGCTACTGAAGAGAGGGTCGTTTTGGCGTAAAGAACATCCCATTCGGAGGCCGAACGAGGAAGTTATGAGCAAAGTGGTGACGCTGCGCGAGCTGTGCCGAACAGAACAGATGTTCTACTTTACATGGCTTGTTACAGATTAAATTCTTTGATTTTTTGTGATTTCTTTATATGGATAGAAAGCCCAGGAAGAGAGGATCGCGTGAGCACAAGAATCACTCAATTCGGAGGTCGGATGTGAAAGTTATACGCAAAACGGCGAGACTGCGCAAATCGGTTCGACCTAGGTTCGACCTGAGACATTCTGGTTCGACCTGTTGGGTTGGTCGAACCAAGCACCTGGGGCTTCCAGTAGGGTGTTTCGACCTGTGGTTCGACCTGTGCTTAGTGGTTCGACCTGTTTGCTGAGGTCGAACCGATGTGCGGGAACTTACCATATCCGTATTTTCGAGGCCTAAACGCGTGTGATCACTTGAAAAGCCCATTCCAAGCTTAGGAGACGTGATTACAAGTATAAAAGGAGGTCTAGGAAGCCACAAAAGAGGAGAACACAATACAAGAGAGGAGAAGAGAGGCCACAACATACAACACCCTACAAGGGGGGATCACCCCCCTACCACATCCTTTCCTCCATCCATCCATCACTTTGAAGATTCGTTTGTGGAATCAAGAGGAGAACCAAGAGGAGGATTCAAGAGCGAGAAGGAAGCGATGACGCCACATCTAGGGTTTATTCGTTTCCTAATTTATCTTGTATTTTCCGGACATCCGGGTAAGATCTATCCAACACCCATGTGTGTTTCCTACAACACCATGGGCTAGAGCCTTTTTGGTAGAACTAGGGTTGTTAAGGTTTTATCTAGTTAATTGAACTTTCGTGTGTATACTCCGTACAACACTACTTGTGGATTATTTTATATATGATTGTGCTTTCTTAATCCATATTCACGGTCGTTTTGTGCATTTTCAATTGGTATATAGAGTCTGAATATATATCTTGGTTGTAGATTGAGTGCGTTCACCGCTGAACAGGATTCCATGTTATGATTCTAAGTGAGGGGACTCCGAAGCTTCATTAGAACTATCATATATGAATACTTATTAATTGAATTGAATTCGGATTATTAAGTAGGATAAAGAGGATAACTTCATAGTACCTATAAAGGGAGATCATATCGGGTTAGAGCACCAATCCTAGGGGGAAATAATTGATAGTGATAGTACCTAGAAAGGGGGGTGGAATTATATCTCTTGCTCCGAGGTTATTCACACGTGTTATACGCATGTTTGCTTGTGTCTATAGAGTAAATATGCATGGCTTAGTGATGCGTCTATATTCCATAAGGCAGAGTCGGACATCAACGCATGAAAGGAAAATTAAGTAGTAAAACTGGATTACCCTAGAGCTACCTATTCTCCTACTTGATCCACTTTTGTATTCTTCGAGTGATATTTTATATTATTTGTTATTTTAATTACTTGCTTAGTAGATTAATAATTCCATACCTCAAACTTTATTATCACTTGTCTTAATTAATTTAGATAATAATTAAATTGATAATACGCCGTCCTTTGGGTTCGATATTCACTTGGGTGCTTTCTTAAGCTGCAATTGATATCCTTAATACTTGGGGATTAATTTTGCGTGTAAAAAAAATGCGCATCAACCGACACGACTCGTGTGCTGCAGCACGAGTCGAGTCGTGTCAGGGTTTATCAGTCAACTTTCACTCAAGACGGCACATGAGTCGTGTGCTGACGCACGTCCAATGAATAGCCATGTTGGATGAATTGATGTTCCCGCACGGCTTCCCCTTATAGGCCCGTGTCGGCTACATGGGCCGTGTGCTGCGACATGACTCGTGCACCTGACACGGGCAGCCTGTTGCTGCTACCCTATTTCTTCTTCTTCGTTTTATCTTCCATCTCCATTTTTGCTCATTTTTCACTTGTTTTACATATGATTAAGTTCATTCACACTCAATTCCATAAAAACATATAACTCCACCAAAAAGCACATGAGTACTGATAAAAATACACGAAAACACACGTAAAAAGACACTAAAATCTAGGTGAAAATATCACTCATCAATTTGCCATTCAGCTTTTAAGTGTAAAGTTCAGTGCTCATTAAAATCTTTTAATATCTGCAATTTTCAGACATTGACAAGGTTGATTTGGCTATGAATATTGTCTGAGTGTAAAAGCGGAGAAGGAATTTTGGGAAGTGGTGGAATATCAAGTGATTTTCTGATTTGTTTTGGGTATGTGAAATAAGAAGATGCATAGACATGAGTCATATTAATTTTGTACGTACTTCTGTTAATTGATTGAGGAGTTTTACCATGGCCATTTTGGTCTAAAATATTTGGCATTCTATGCCATAAGTGTGAATTTGTGATACTGTTTGTGCTATATCATTAATGATTTTTATGTGTGCAGGGGTTCCGTGATAGGCCATCCTATTGAAATTATTCGAGTAGTTTTAAGTTTTAACTGATGTTGCATCCTATGAGTGAACTTGCTTTTAAGATGGCTGATCTATTCCTTCAGAAAGATTTTTCTTTGGTCACATTTGTGGAAGTATCCTCCTCAACATCAAATGGAAATCGAATGTTACATATATGATCTGGTGAATTCGATCTTTTAAAATTATTGTATTTTGATCTTTTAATAATTTACTAATATACATTTTCTTATATGAGTTGTTCATTTTTATGGGATATGAACTAATTTATATTTGATATGTATAAGTTATTTTAGTTTTAATTTGATTTTTTTTGCTAGGAGAAATGATTGATTGCGTTGTGTGCGTGTATTTTTTATTTTTTACTACTTAAAGGATTAAATAATCTAATAAAATAGTTATGTCAAATCTTCAAAAAAATATCAAGTTGATGACTCGTACAATTTTTTTGTGAAATAGTGTGTGATTCAAACAACTATATTCAGTTTTCACTTGGTGACGATCCCCTTACAGTTAGAGAAAATATTGTCGTAAACATTTCTAATTATATGAAGAACTAACAATATTTTGCATATACTACCCCCTACTCGAAGAGTACAATAATAATCAGATTATACGATCAATCGAACTCGAAGAGTGTAATAATAATCCGATCACACCATCAATCAAATATTTGTACATTCATTTTTTTTTATCGGATAAAAGTAATTTTTATTTGTATCCATGCTAAAAAAATTATAAACCTGAAATTATAACAAAAGAATTTTCTTTCTCTCCGTGCATCGCACGGAAGAATTACTAGTATAAATAATTTTGACCTATATTTCATTCACTTCATTTTTCATTCCCTTTCATTTTCTCCTTTTCTTTTTCATGTTCTCTCTCTCCTATTTTTTCACACACTCTCTCCTAATATTCAAATATTTTTAGAATTAATATAATTTTTTTATTCAATTCAAATTGATATTAATTGACTTTTAGAATGTTGGTATTAATGTATATATGATTGTATTTATAATTGTATAAGTTTTTTTAAATAGTGTATAAAACTAAAAATCAATGTTTTTATAATTGAACCGGAGGTTGAATTGTTGTCTCCATCGGTTCACGGTTCAACCAGTCGGACTGGCGGTTCAACCGAAAAATAAAATTCAATTATTTTTTATTTTAAAATTAATTATTAAAAAAATATATAATGAATATAATTATTTATGAAATAAAGTTACTTAAAGCCCACTTATAACCATAGCATTTTATAAAGCCCAATTTAAAATTATTAGTAACTAAAGAACTAATAAATTTTGTATTAATTTAATTAAATTCCAAATAAATGAAAACACAAGTAGGGTTAGGTTCTTCATTCTTATCAGCGCCGTACCCTTTCTCTATATATCAAACATCGCCTCTCTCTCTCACTCTTCAAGATCCGTGGATAAGTCTTCTCCATTTCAAGTGATATTTTCAATTCAGACATCGAATCGGGGTTGCTTGGCGTTTCTCTTCAAATCTGGATGTGGGCTTTTTATTTTTTTCCCTCTTACTCTCCATCTTCTACAACATGGAGATTGTGGGAGTATGTATATATGTGCAGGTAATGCATTTTGAAATTTCAATTTTGTAATCGAAACAAACAGGGTAGAAATGTTGATTTTTTTTGCAAGAGAATAGAAATATTGATGTTTGAACTTTGAAAACTGCAATTTATAATCGAAATCGGTGATTCTCCAGTTCTGTTAGTTTATTGGTTTTTCCAATTTCAATCGGTCCAATTCGGTTCTTCCCGGTTCAATCGCAAAAGTAGTTAATATGTAGCACCAGATCGATTTCGGCTCCAATTCCTGGTTCAATCGGTTGAACCGTTGGTACGGTCCGATCAGCTAAAAAATACTCCATCCGTCTCATAGAAGTTGACACACTTTTCTTTTTGGTTTGTCCCACTAAAGTTGATATATTTCCTTATTAATACATGGGATCCACACCAAAACAATTAATTTTTTTTCTCATGGAGCCCACATACCACATCTAATACAACTATCCACTACATATTAAATATTATTTCTCTCACCTCACTTCATTTTACATTAAATTATTATACTCCTTAATCTCCGTGCCCAAAAAAAATGTGCTAATTTCTCTAGGACGGAGGGAGTATTAAAAAATAAAAAATAATATACACTTATTAAGAAAAATTTTTACGTGAATTACAAAAAAATTCAATATCTGATTAACGAAAATTTGAAGCAAAAGAGTGATCGTAGATCTGAAGCATTCGATGATACAGATCTGAAGCATTCAATGATACAGATCTGAAGCATATTAAACAAATTCACCAGGAGCACTTCTTTAACATTGAATCACAGTAATTGCCTGATTATTCTCTCTTTCATCTCCACAATATACACTTATTAAGAAAAACTTGTATACGAATTATAAAAATACAATATCTAATAACGATGAGTTGAAGCAATAGATAGATTGTAGATCTGAAGCATTCGATGATACAGATTTGGTTTGGTTCCTTGGCGGCAAGCGTACTGATGAGAATGAAAATAAGCATGTTTTAGTGTCCAATTTAACACTTGTTTGATGAGAATTATTGTCTTATGTTAGCACAAGTATTTTATATTCAATATATATGAGAAAAAGGTGCATTTGAGGTGTTTTGTTGTATTTTAGGTGAAAAAATGATCAAAAGTACCAAGTTGGAGTAAAGGTGAAATTTGTGCAATGATGCTGAAAAATGCACGTTCAAATTGTATAATTTGTCTATATTTGTGTAGAGCTTTGAAGTAAATGTATGATATTTGGTTGGAAAGCCACATAAGAGAAGGTCATTTTGGCATAAAGAATTACTCAATCGGATTCCAAACGAGAAAGTTATGATCAATGTGGTGACGTCGCGTAAGCTGAGCCGAATAGAATGGCTGTGCCAATTTGCATGACTTGTTATACATTCAAATATTGGAGTTTTAGAAAGTTCTTTATATGGATAGAAAGGCAAGGAAGAGAGAATCGCGTGAGTGCAAGAATAACTTAAATCGGAATTTGGACAAGGAAGTTATGCTCAAACTCGTGAAGTCGCGCAGCTGCCAGCAAGAATTTTCGAGAATTTCCAAAAATTTTCAAAAATTACCTATTTCTTGTAGCACAATTAATCTCCTTATCACATAATCCTCCATGATTCACCCATATCTTTTATTTCCTTATTTAATTTCCTTCTCATATCTATATATATTTTTTACATCATTATTCATGTGAGGGAGAGCCACATCCATCCTACACCACCCCACAAGGGGGATCACCCTCCAACCATCATCCACATCCTTTCCTCCATCCATCCATCACTTTGAAAATTCGTCTGTAGAATCAAGATGAGAACTAAGAGGAGAATTCAAGAAGGAGAAGGACAAGACGATGCCACATCTAGGGTTTATTTCGTTTCCTAATTTATCTTATAATTTTTCAAACATCCAGGTAAGATCTATCCAACACCCATGATTGTTCTTCGTAACATCATGGGCTAGAGCCTTTTTGGTAGAGAACTGGGATTGTGAAGGTTTTTATGTATTAATTGAATTTTCGTGTGTAAACTCCGTACAACACTAGTTGTGGATTTATTTTATATATGATCGTGCTTTCTTAATCCATATTCACGGTCATTTTGTGCATATATCTTCAATTGGTATATAGAGTCTGAATATATATCTTGGTTGTTGATTGAGTGCTTTCTCCGCTGAACAGGATTCCATGTTATGATTCTAAGTGAGGAGACTCCGAAGCTTCATTAGAAATATCATATATGAATACTAATTAATTGAATTGAATTCCGGTTAGTAAGTAGGATAAAGAGGATAATTGTATAGTACCTATAAAGGGAGATCATATCGGGTTAGAGTACCAATTGGTCAGGGAAATAATTGATACTGATAGTACCTAAAAAGGGGGTAGAATTATACATCTTGCTCCGAGGTTATTCACACGTGTTACACGTATATTTACTTGTGTCTATAGAGCAGATATGCATGGTTTAGTGATGCGTCCATATTCCACAAGGCAGAGTCGGACATCAACACACGGAAGAGAAATTAATGCGTGAAACTGGATTATCCTAGGGCTACATATTCTCCTACTTGATCCACTTTCGTATTCTTCAAGTGATATTTTATTTTATTTATTATTTTAATTAATTATTTATTACTTACCAGATTAAAATCCCAACTTTATTTCCATTCGTCTTAATTAATTTAGTAAATAATTAAATTGATAATACGTCGTCCTTTGAGTTTGATATTTCACTTAATCGCTTGCTTAATCTGCAATTGATATCCTTCATACTTGGGGATTAATTTTACGTCCAAAGAAAACGCGTATCAAGTTCTTGGCGCCGTTGCCGGGGACGGTTGTTATTATTGATTTATTATTTCTATTTTGATTAAGACTTTTATTTATGATTATTTATTTTTATTTAACCCTTGTGCGCTAGGAATAGGAGAGGAAGGAAAGAAAGGAATAACACACAGTGCTAAACATGGCCGGAGAAAGGCAGAATCCGGATAATATTGTCATACGTGAAATTTTTATGAACTATGGGATTGGCAACATGGGGTTGATAGGAGCAAGGGGAAGATGATGATTTTGAGATACATCTCACTCTTATTAACATGGTGGAAAAGAATCCATTTTCTGGAGGTTGCTTTGAAGATCCATATCAGCATCTCAGAAGATTTCTTGGTTATGCAAATACTCAGAAGGGTGTTGGAGCTAATGATAATGCTAGGCGGATTGCCCTATTCAAGTTCTCATTGATTGATAGGGCGGAAGCTTGGTATGAGACTCTTGATGCAGCCGATTGCACTACATGGGACCAACTACAGCAGAAGTTCTTAGAGAGATATATGTCACCCTCAAGGATCTTAAGAATGAGGCAAGAGATAACCCAATTTATTATGAATCAGGGTGAGAAATTTCATGAGGCGTGGGATATGTTTAAAGACATACTCAGGTGGTGCCCACAGCATGGAATGCCTAAGGCTGAGTACATAAGCATTTTCTACTATGGATTGAATTGTGAGTCGCGTATTCTTATTGATGCATCATCAGGGGGAGCATTGTTATCTAAGACAACACTTGAAGCTGAAAAGTTGTTTGAAAACATCTCTATGAATTCACGTGACTGCCCTGTAGAGAGAGATAGAGGATCATATGTACTTGGTAAGGTAGCGCAGATTGAACATCAAGTGGTGAAGCCGAATAGGGATGATGAGATCGTCTCTAGTCTAGCTAACATCAACAAGCTACTAGAATCCCAGCAGAAGTAGATTATAGAGTTGACACAAAGGGTGCTTATTATGCAGCAGCATGAAGTGAAGAGTGTTGAAGATACCTTCAATCGATACATGGCTTAGAATGATGCAAGGATTGATCATCTTGAGGATACCATGAATGTTAATCATGCAGATTTATCTAAGCAGTGGAAGGACCTTACTTCGATTATGGGGCAAATGGCCACGAATGTGAATCAATTGATACAAACGTGGGAGAATAATGCCATCACATGGAGGTCCAGCATATAGTACGAAGGTCCAATGATGCCGGCGAGCGAGAACGAAGGAAGTAGGGGAATTGCTTGACCAAACCACACCAACTCGACCAGACCTGATGGTCGAGCTGTGGTCGAACAAACTTTGGAAAAACAGAAGTACCAATTGGCCAGGGAAATAATTGATACTGATAGTACCTAGAAAGGGATGGAATTATACCTCTTGTTTCGAGGTTATTCACACGTGTTACTCATATGTTTACTTGTGTCTATAGAGTATATATGCATGGTTTAGTTATGCGTCCATATTCCACAAGGCAGAGTCGGACATCAACATACAGAAGGGAAATTAATACATGAAACTGGATTATCCTAGGGGCTACCTATTCTCCTACTTGATTCACTTTCGTATTCTTCAAGTGATATTTTATTTTATTTATTATTTTAATTAATTGTTTATTAGTTACTAGATTAAAATCCCAACTTTTATTTCCATTCGTCTCAATTAATTTAGTAAATAATTAAATTGATAATACACCGTCCTTTGAGTTCGATATTTCACATGGTCGCTTGTTTAAGCTGCAATTGATATCCTTCATACTTGGGGAATAATTTTGCGTGCAAAGAAAACGTCTAGTGATGACTTTGGTACCGATAGCGACTCGCGCAAATGATCGATAGGTGTTGGCGGTAGCGTGCGGTGTGATTCAGGTCTCCGACTAGATCTTGGCTGGCGGCACGGTGGATAACTGAAGAGGGCAGATTGAGAAATATATTGGAAAAGAAGATGGCAAATTGACACAGAAGATAGGAAGGAGATGACAAAGAGGAGAGAGAAAGTGGATGAGCTTGAGTGATTGTAGGGAATAATGACCCATTTGGGTATTTTAAGATTATATATAGTTAATCCATTACCTAATTTGGGTTATATTATTTGGTACAATAGATTAACTCTTCTTACTATATATCTTCTTACTTTATTAAATATATGACGTAAGCGTGAACTTTATTAAATATGACATGAGCGTGGATGGATTTATGAATGGGTCAGTAACTAATAGGTACAAACTTATCTTCATATTTACTTCGTACTACATTGCCTTTATATAATAACTCGCCCATACAAAATTTAATTCCGCATTTTCTATGTTACCCATGGTTAACATTGGTGTTCACTAAAATATTAAAAGGAATGTTTAGATATATGACTTACTCTGATTTGCGAAGGATGTGCGGCCAAGCTCCGGAAAGTTCTTGTCAAGCTCAAACTTAAAATCCGTTCATCTCTCATTTTTCCCAAATTCTACCAATTTTAAGATTTAATGAAAATCAATTAATTAATCAATTGCAAGCGTTGAGGAGGTGGAGCTGGACATAGAGTTGCAGAAAATAACCATTCGCAGAGTTACTGTGTAGAGGAGAAGAAGGTGCTGAAGGCTATCAAACGTGCCGGTAAGGCGGCGGAGTCCTAGCGCTACACTGGCTACTTCTATTTCTCCTCCTTCTTCAATTACCCCACTCACGTCCTTAATTATTACTATGATTCTTCCAGAAATGTCGTTGTTCCAACAGTCCACACCTTCTTCCACACCTCTACTGTCTACTCCGTCGTTGTCTCCTCCGATGACACTGCTGCTCCCGACAAACTCAAGATGCCTTCGACTAAAACTGTTGTCCCCACCGGCGATCGATCGACCGCCATTTTCTTCTGTAATCACTGAGGCTAGTAAAGGTGAGAATCAAAATCTTGAAATTATTTATGTAATTTTTTCTCTTCTCCTTCTTTCAAAATTAGGGATTAAATTAGGGTTTTCAACGATTGTTCATCTCGCTGTACACCAATGTACAGTAATTTAATTGAATAATTTTTTTTGAATTGGGTCTGGTATTGTAATGTTTTGTTGAATCTAATGATTTTAGTGTTACGGTGACAAAATTTGATTGTTGGTTGAGTAGTTTTCACAAATTTTATATTTGAACATGGGTGTACATAAATACTCTTACTTATTATTCAAGTCGTATAATCTTCTGTTGGTGTTTTTTTATCATCTGTGTATAATAAAAGTAGGAGAAAAATGATTGTGCAAGCATATATTTTGTCTATTGAATTGCTTAACATTGATGTATTTTAAACATTAGTGTTCATTGTTGTATTTTGAACATTAGTGTACAGTCGATTGTGTGTTCGTGTCGTGTGTGTTGTGTGTTCAGTCATGTGTGTTGTGTGTTGTTGTGTGTTCGTGTCGTGTGTGTTCAGTCGTGTGTGTTGTGTGTTCATTGTTATATTTTGAACATTAGTTTACAGTCGATTGTGTGTTCATTGTCGTGTGTATTTGTTGACATGGTTCGTCTGTATCCGTGTTCGCATTGTTGTACACCAAATTGTACATTATTGTACACCGAAGTGTACATCTGTGTTAAGTTTACTAAGGGTAAACTTGGAAAAATAAAATATTAGAATGTATCCCTTAGTACTTCAATTTGATTTTGGAAAACACGTACCTATCAGTAATAAACCCTTTATGAATAAAATAGAAAATACATTATTTTAACAACTAAATACAAAATAAGAAAATTAATTGTAAAAAATAAGGAAATATAAAAAATAAATTAAAATTAAAAAAATAAGAAAATTACACGTCATAATGGAGTGCTCTGGAGACGATACGTAGGAAGAAAAAGGCTCTGCTATAGTATATTATGCAAAAATGTATATAATCGTGTAATTTATATATTACGAGATATTTATACAGTTATTTAATATTTTGAAGTTTTAATTATTCATATTTTTTATGATTATTTAAAAATTATTAAGTTTATATTTAATCATTAATACTTAATTTTTATTAAAATATTAATTAATGTATTTAAAATATAAGTATATAAAAAATAAATAAATATTAAACCAGTACGAATAATCCATCTGTATTGATAAACAGAATGAGATGGGTACGTGTATAATGATTAACTTTTTCAATTAATAAGACGTGCATGAATGTTCATGAATACGGGTATTTGATATTTAAACGGATAAATATATCCTTAAAAAGTGTATAAGTACAAGTAAAAATTGATATTATGAAAAATAAACGTACATACCATAAGATTTAATTGATAAATATAAAATTACGTTATATATTAAAAAAACATTACGCATATTATTAGTATATAAACAATTAACAATTTATATATAAAAGACATAAATTCAAATTAATAAATTATTAATATATATATATATATATATATATATATATATATTAACTAACATAAAAATAATAATTTAAAGGGTCTAACTAAATACACGCCCCCTTTTATTGAGTACACATCTCCATTAATATATAATTAAAATATATTTTTTTAAAGTCTAAATTCCCTTAATTTGTTAAATACACATCTCATATATATTTTATACTAAATAAATTTAATAAACCCTAAATTATAACAAATCAATGTATTTAAGATAGAAAAGCAAGTTAATGTAAGCTAATTTATTATTTTTATGAACAGGTTCATCAATTTTATATTTTTGTTATAAACCCTAATTATTAATCTTTGATTTAGCGTATTATTTAATGTATTTATTGTTTAATGTTATTGTAACGTACTGTAAGAATCTCAGAGATTATAAACCCTAATTATTAATCTTCGGTAATGCTTTAAGGAAGCTCCTAGAGTGAAACACATCGATCAATTCGGCGGAGTTGGCGTTAGTGTCGGAGGATGTCACCGAGAACGATTTCTGCAATGCTTTTGTAAGAGTGTCGTTTTCCTTGGTGAAGATGTCAGAAATCCAAGCATCGGCGGTGAATGTAGGTCAGAACATCCATGGCTGCTCCATCGTCATCAAATTTTCCGACGTCATTTATATCGCAGAAACGCTCTTCTTTTCTATAGAAATGAATTTAATCCACAATTAAGGTAGAAATTTACTCTTATGCCATGAATGGAACTGTAGTTACAGTTTGAGGTAAGCTTGTTTTATGGTGTGGTGTGTAGAGAGGAGGGATAGGGGGAGGAGGGGTAATTAAATAGGGCGGTGATATAGGTAAATAATCAGATTTCAATGTTCAGTTTTTTTAGAGTAATTAGGCATTCTATGCACTCTGGAAGAGATGAAAGTCCAGCTCAAATCCAAGACGAACTAACCTATCAATGGAAGGAGGAATATCTATTCCAAATCTGAAAGTAGCAATTTAATAGAAGTGTACAGCGCATACAAACTTACAAAGGGGGCGTGTATTTTATTAAAATTAAAAAGGGTAAATTTGGGTTTGTATACAATAAAATTAAAATTAAAATAATTAAATAGGGGTGTGTATTTAATAAAGGGTTTGTATTCAATAAAGAGGGGTATGTATTTAACAATACTCTAATTTAAATATAAAAATAAATAATCATAATATAATGTGTAAGGGTATATCATTTTGTTGTAAAGGGTGTACACTTTAATTAATAAGGGTATAATTTTTTCATTGAAAAATTCAGATGAATAATATAAATGTTTGATTAATTTTTTTTTAGGAAATAAAGGGTACACATTCTTATACTGAAAGGTATACCATTTAATATTAAAGGGTATATTTTTTAAAAAATACAGAATTTAGGGGCACGGTGCTCCCGGAGGCACGCAAGTTTTAGCCCAAGCAAGATACAAAATACAACTGATCACATAAAAAATTTCTAGAAAAAGTCTACATGCTCTATCTTTTCTTAATTTCTTTACGCGTGTGGTTATTTGCGCGAAGTGGGTCAAATGTCATTATCGCTGTATCTCTCATGAGTATATCATACTCATTTGTTTTGTTGAAATATCTTATCTCTTTTAATTTTTTTACTTGAAATGACTTTATATTCCTCCATGTTTTGAGTCAAAATATTTTTTATCTCTTCATACTTTAATGTTAGATTTTTCTTCAGCCTTTCTTATTGTCGCATATTGCTCGATTGGACGAATACGATTTTCAGTATCATTTTCATTATTCAATATGATGTATGTGCCCCCTACAGAAGAAATTTTGGCCTTCTTCTCTATGTGGTGTTGTTTACACCATTTGGGACTCATATGTAAAATGTTTCATCATTAAATGGTTGAAAATTTTGTTATTATGAGCCATGATTTCAAAATCGGACCGGACCTACTGATTCGCCCGATTCAACCGAAAATCAGAGCCTGTACTAGTTCGGAAACTACATAAAATAATTTTTGTTGTTTAACAGGAAAAAATAGTTTAAAACCGATCAGAACCGGTATAATCGACAAAATCGGTAAAGTCAAAAACCGCCAGTTTTTTCCTTTTTTTTAAAGTAACTACAACTCCACTCTCAGATCCTAAACCCTACGCTGCAGCATCACCCCAAACCCTACGACGCAGCAGTGAACAATCAACCACCGCTGAAATATTATCCTCCGGTGAGCTATCTTTATGCTTTAAGAATTTATTTTGATAGGTGAAATGGGAATCAAGATGTGAAATAGGATGATCAGAGCGTGGGATCTCACTGAAATAATAGGAAGTAGGATAGGAGGATAATCGCTGATCAATATCGTCCCCTCCCTGATGATTCTCAGACGACGGAGGAAAATCGATGCGCTATATTTTTTCAAGGAAGATAGAGAAAGAGTAATTTTAGAATGAAGATAACGATATGATATACAGATAGAGGCCAACTTTAATTTAGTGAGAGAAATGATAGTGGCCGGTGAAATATAAGTCTATAAAGTGTTTGATGAAATATCTCTACAAATATTTAAGTATATTAATGTATAAAATCATATAGTATAAAATAAAGAAATATTATTAAAATAGATGATTTTCATTTTTTCGGTTGAACCTCGAACCATTGAGGGCACTGGTTTGATCTCTGGTCCGATTATAAAAATACTAATTATGTGTGTTTGCCTACAATTTTAGCTCCTCCACTTGTATATCAGCGTTTTCGAATCTCAGTTTGATTGGTGTAGAACACATTAAGCACATTAACTTCTCTTTGAACTGTGTAGTAATGCATCTTCAAAGATTTAAATTATCTAGTTGGAGTATCAGCTAGTTGATTTTTGTTATACTCTTCGGCGATCCGTATCCAAATTTGATTAAGATTTTGTGAAATTTCGATATTAGGATTGATGAGAGTGGAGATTCATGATATTTTAGGTAGGATTTAATACTTTTTTGATGTATTTTGATGTTGTATTTGCACAAAAAGCTGATGCTTCTGTTGTTACCGATAAAAGGTGCTCGGGAGGTATTTTGTCATGTTTTTCATAGGAAAAGAGGGAGAATCGATCGAGTATTGGAGTAGAGTTAAAATGGGCATGGAGCAGCATGAATCGTGCGCTATATCGTGCAGCAAATTGTGCTGCTCAAGTCACTAACCGGGCGAGTTGCCATGCAGGACACCGGGCGAAGCTGCCCGTATGCTGGAAGAAGAAATCGGGTGCTATCAATCTTGCCATACGAGCTCTCATGCGAAAGGCGGGGCGAGTCGCCCAATTGCTGAGGAGAAGTCATGCGGTGCACTCGATTTCGACATTGTTGGCCCAATACATAACGTGTGGCGTAAGTTGGCCTAGTTTCAATTCTGGGGTATAAAAGGATACAGAAGCTATACATGATGCATATTCACGCCTACAGCCTATAGTACAGAACCTGCCTTAACCATACCCTTCCATCCTTCCACTGGAGAGACGATCAGAATTGCTACTTAGATCGGAGATGAAGATTCCGACGGAGATCGTGATTGAAGAATCAGAGTCCTCAAAAAGGGTTATTTATTTTTCAATTATTTATTTCTGTTATTTTAGTACAATTGTTAAGGTTTATTACATCTTTGTGATCTGCCCTTGTAAATCTATGGGCTAAGTTTCTTTGTTGGTGATGTTAGGTCGTTAAGACAGATTTGACTATATGATTTGATTGCCCTAGACTTGGATTTATTATACTGCAGATTTTTTATTTCCTTATTGAAGAGGATATTTTGAGATTTCATATTATTGTGTTTTGAGTTTTGATTCCTTTAATTATTCTTGACGGTATCACTAATTGATAGTTAATATGATTATTTATTTCTGCATGATAGTTGTTGTTTCCTGTGACAGTCTTAGGGTATTGACCTATAATTCCTAAGAGTGTTAGATAATCAATTTGGAATATTAATTACTTGGTAAAACATCATTATTAACTAATTGGTAAGGAGACAAAAAGGGTTAGTAATTGCATACCTAGAAAGGGAAGTACTAGTCTAGTGCTCTAGCCTTTAATGAAATTTAGCATGAAGTACCTATAGAGGGAGAAAGAATTAATTCCTTGATTTTCAGCTCATTATAAGTGTTAGATCCTACCCGATTATGGTGATTTAACTAGGCTTAGTAATCTTCTTATAAACATCTGCAGGTAATTAATTTGAATTTAGATAAATTAGTCACATAGTTAAGTTGTTAGCCGAGCATTATCAATTCTCCATCCTTGAACTTTTAAGTCGTTTTCTCTTGTGTGATTTATTTTATTGCATAATTAGTTTATTTATTTAATTTCAGTTATATTTAGTTTAATTAATTATCCTTCCAAAAATCCCCAGATTTGTCTTGCAATTTTAATTATCATATAGAATTACTTATTAAATTTATAGCTATCTCGTGGGAATGATAATTTCACTTGTTCACGCACACTACAATTGATCCCTTACACTTGAGGGTGAGATTCATATTTTTCATAAAGAAATAGCGATGAAGGATCTTCACTCACGTTCACCCAACATCATGTAAAATTCTCATGCGAGATTGATTTTCTCAATACCAGATGGAGACGAATGTGGAGAAAAATGAGAAACTTACCCAAAAGTGTTGGCAATTGGATCGTGCGGTTCAACGTGATCCGTTAGGATTAACAGGTAAACAATAAGCAGCGGAAGCAATTAAACCGTTTACCGTACTTCTGGGTTGGTGTAGAGGTTGATAGTTGCAGAGAACCACCTCTCGATCTTCTGTTGTATGTCCCAAGTCGAATCCTGCTGTTGTGTGGGCAACAATCTGCAGGATTCTCTCAATCTGCTTCTTTCCCTAACTCACGTTGAAAGAGGCGTAATTTCTTAGGTTTCCAGAAGCTGAGATGACTATATATATTGGGCTACAGCAGGGACCAGGAGGAGAAATTGGGCTGGGCCTCAATTGAATTTAATTAACCAAGCTTAGCCCAAAGCTTTTAATTAAATCCAATAATAATAATATAGTCCACTAAAATATTATTATTGCACTACCCGTCCAATCCCAAAATTATGTTCTGGGCTCCTTCTAATTATAAGCCCGATAGTCTCCCCATGTTTAAGATATACAATGTCCATTAATTAATTAAGTTACTGACAACTTAAATTAATTAATATCTCATCTGAGAGTAGTACCACTCAACCTTATTATCATGCCGGAAATTAATCCACTTGCAAGATTTACATGATAAACCTTATGAGCTCCTCAAGGGGACATCATCAACCTATAACGGACATGGATTCCTTCTACAATCAACAGCACACCATAGATACAGCACTACTTCCCAACTCACCGAGTTTGTTGATTTAATACTTATAAATCTCACCCATTGATGAATCAAAGAAATACATACTGCCCTACGTGTCGAGGTTATTGTATAGGGATTAAGAGCACAAACTTCCATAATAACAGAGATCAAGTTCTACTATATAGTCAGTATAAGAAGAACGACCTCAAGCGGTCCTGCTCAATACACACAAGTGCACTAATGTGATTCTATAGCCAAGACAAGCTAATACCAAACCACACTACAACCATACCGATAGAGAGTCCCCGTCTATCTCAGTTGTGAGCATCAGTTTATACTTTATAAGGAAACCGATAATATGATCTTCTGCGTGTTGTCGCACAACATATTATCTACAGTATAAAGTAAATGGACTATTGCATCATGCATATAAAATAAATTATAAGATGCAATCATTTGATCAATGATTCTCATTTCAAATATTGTTATGACATTGTTCATACTAAAGCTAGAATTTTAGTATACAATCCAACAATCTCCCACTTATACTAAAAGACTATGCTGTCATGTCTTCTGCCATACATCTGATTCCTACTCCCACTACACGACCATTAAAAGCTCTCGCCTTAAGGTCCTTGTAAATGGTTTACTAGGTCATCATCCGATGCAATCTAGGCGACAACAACCTTCTCCTCATCATACGATTTCTCGTAACAGGTGGTACTCGCGCTCCATGTGTTTAATTGCCTTATGGACTTGTGATTTCTTCAAGTTTGCAACTGCACCAATATCATCAATGTAAATTGTGATTACATTGGGCAAACTTAGAAACACTTCAAAGTCCATCATGAAGTCTCTAGAGTCATATAGATACTTTGGTTACCTCATAGGCTCCAATTCATCATCTTTCCATGATGGAGTCCGGAGTCTGAAATATATTTCTATATAACACTCCTCCACATTATGACTCTACTTCCTAAAATTAAACACATAACCTTTGAGGAGAATTTACTGCCGTCCAATCTGACTAAAAATCTGAATCTACGTAATCCACAAGAAGCAGTGAATATGTCCAGTAAGTCCACATATAATTTCCAGTCCTTCTCAGGCACTTTATAAATGTCTTACCATAGTTCATCATTCTTGTTCCGGGTTACGTTGATACCCACTGTTCTTGCATTTAGCAAAACAGATGTCCAACATCGTTCATAGCATTTCATAGATTAAGCTTCCTTATTCGCCGAAGCATAAGGAACCGCTTTCATCCTCTTTATCTTCTTTTTGTGTCTTAAGACACAATTACTAAGATAAATTTACATGTTAAATGAGTATGGACTGTATCATTTTATGAAACTTGAGATAAGCATAACATCATTTCTTGTGATCCGTATTACCGTGATCAAAAGAATGTATTTTGCCTTTCTTAAGTCCTTCATCTCTACCGCTTTATTAACCGTACCCATACGCCCGATAATACTCTTTCATTGTCTCCAATGAGCAAGATACTATCTACGTATAGTATAAAAAATACCACCACGTTTCTGTCACTCTTTACAACACAGAAGACTCATCCGCTCATTGATTTAAATCCATGCCACTGGATTACCTAATCAAAACAGATGATTCACAATCTTAAAGCTTGCTTTAGTCCATCGCTGGACACTTTTAAGCTTACTATCAAAATGCTATTAGTACTTTGCAATGAATTACTCTGGTCGCTCTACATAGATGTTTTCCTCAAGACTTCCAATCAGGAAAGCTGTCTTGATATCTATTTGTTGTTCCTCATAGTAGCAATAAATAAAAGAATCCGGATCAATTTAAGCATAGCTACCAGCGAATATGTTCCCTCATAATCGAACCATTTCTTTCTGAGTACATCTTTTCGCAACAAGCTTTGCTTCCAAGATTTTCACCTATCCGTATGATCCTCTTTTATTTCCTTTGACCACTTTTAATGGCTTTTACACCATTTTAGTGATCCTTCAAGCTCCAGACTTAATTTAGAATCCGTAGATTCTATTTCAACATACATTGCAACTTACTAAGATTCCGCATTTTAATCTTGTAGTGATACGTCGTATTCGTGGGATAATACCATGTTCACTAGGGATCAAGTCTCACGACTCTCCCAAAACATATATTTATGGGTTGTCATACAACCCTCCCACTACGACAAGGCACTACATGTAATTGTGTATCAGTCGTGACATGCGTTGCAGTTTACCTTGTGGTATATCCTCTTGTACACTTGGTACTTATACTTAGTGTTTTCCTCTCACTTCCTTTAGAACAAATTATACATGGGTTTGTGATTTATTACATAGTCCTTTTCCAAAAATCTGGTGTTTGTGTTAACAGTCACCCTTCGATCTTTTGGACTAAATAAATCAACCTTCATTTTTCCAGGATGTCCCACAAACAGACAAATGTTTTACGAATTACTGTTTCTAGGGCATATCCATAAAACGAATTTTAATTATTCCAAATAATTCATCATCTATCTAATCATTACCATAAGAGGCTTATTCCTTCTTTCCATCACACCATTCAGCTGAGGCATGCCCGGTGTAGTCAACTTGAGATTTAATCTCAACTTCTGATTATTAGTTCCTAACTATCCTAAGAGGTCTTCATCATCACGATTGAATCGTAATGATATGATATATTTTTCATGACGCTCACTGTACCAGCCTTACAATTCTTGAATTAATCCAAGAACTTAGACATGCAGTGCATCAAATAAATATATCGGTTCCCAGAATAATCTTTGAATATTCATAACCATCTCTCGTCTGGATATTGTTAGGTTCGCTTGAATCAGAATGAACTAATTTCAACATATATATCTTTGGCTCTACACCCCACAGCCTTGAAAAGGCAGTTAATCATTTTTACTTCCAAGCAAGACTCGCAAGTCCGATAGTTTCCACTTCAGATAAACCTTACGGTCTATCGGCTATCAACTTTTGAATCCTACTTAAGTAAAATGAATTAGTGATAGATGCCAAATGTATGTTTAGTTCATTTCCGAAGGTTCCTTTCTCTTACTAATATTAGAAGATGCATTATTTAATTACTATTTATTGCATCTGTGGGATGTACATGATTCAAGAGTATACATATTATCCACCAACGTACTTTAACGGATTATAGCCTCATTCCTCATTACTATGACCATGTCATTTAAATGAAATGAAGTATCCATCCGTTAATGCATAGAAACCGAAATCAAATTCTTTCTATGAAACGTACGTAAAGACAATTTCTCATAATCAATCGTTTATTCTTATCATGAGATAAATAAACAACTCCCACTGCAATAGTCACTACCTTTGTAGTTTTACCCATGTTATTAACAATCTTATCCTTACTCAGTGATAAACATTTAGTGATTCCAATATCTACATACTTCGTATCAGTAGATGCCATCACTAATCATGTTTAAACCATTAGTAAATGAGATGTTAAATTTGTTCACATCATGATGAAAATTGGCTTTCTTTTGCCCCATGTTTTGTTTAGAAGTTTCCCACCATATACAACCTTTTGTATTTCAGGTAGAACTTGCACAAAGCATCCAGGCAAATTGTGAAGAATAAATTGATTTAGGTTTCCCTTTCAATTTCTATTCCAAGCTTTTCCAATTCATTCATCAATTCAACCATGATCTTCTGCCTTTTAACTTACTCAAGTATCCGAAGAGTTATATGAGACCATCATATTTCTATGAACCTCTCATCTCTTCATTAGAGACTTTAATAGGCATCATGAGACGTCCTTTGTGAGAATACACATGTATTTTCATAAGCAGAAATTTTCAAAACCAAGATTCTTTTCTAATCATCTAATTTGGACAAGTAAATATAATGTCTTTTAGTTAACAATTAGTGAAATAAAACCATTCGAAATTCAGAGAATCACAAATAAATTTTTCCGATCAAATCTTCGAATTTTATCCTTTTATATTATTTCCCTCAAAACAATATAAAAATAAAATTCACCGACATCTCAAGCACCGTGAGTCTGCAAGCCACGTTAGGGTGGACGTTTACAAACCCGAACATTTACAAGAGAAGGTTTTACCCATTAATTTCATTTGTCAACCTAACTTTATGACAAAATAATTAATAGTCGGTTCCTCTTTAGCCATGCAAATAATAGCAGTGACTCTGTTGGGGAGGATACTAATTATTTACACCTAAGTGTACACCATTATTTGATCCCAAGTCCGCTGCCCAAGCTTATGTGCCTTACTGTTAGAGAAGTACACACGCGCTCAGATAACTTTCTACAACCATCAATTATATAAGTTTGTACTAGTGAACCGCATATAAGCTCATCCGTTAGGGAGGAAGGTACTATAGCCAACGCGCAAGCCCATATGCAACACATTACAAACAATAATTATTTAAAGAAGTTTGTACCAGTGATCCGTGAATAAACTCATCCGTTAGGGAGGAAGGCTCTATTGCCAACGCGCAAGTTTACTCACATCACTTACAAACCAATAATGGAGGCCGCGGGAATTAATTACCAATCCCCTCTCCCACTTAGTTATTTAATACCGAGGGTTTTAACATGCATATAATATCTCAAATAAAATATACATCTAAGACATGCTTCTATTAACAGCAATTTAAATAAATAAATCACATAGAACATGTCTTTCACATATACAACAATAATTGATAAATAAATCAATTAATCAGTTATATAACATAATTAATTGTATAAATAGTGGATTAATTAATTTGGGCCCTAGAGCAACAAAGGATCACAAAATGAGCAGCAGATTAAATAATTAATCAAGCCCATTTTCCATGACCCATATACTCAGCCCAAAATTAAATTAAATCCACCAAGCCCACTAGCACAAAATTAGTCCATTAATATAATTAATTAATTATCATGTTTGGCCCATTATCCACAATTAATTAAAACCAGCAATTAATATAGGCCCAGCAGCCCATTACCATTTAATTAATATTTGGGCCTTAACTACAACCCAAAACCATAATTAAATCAAAGCCTAAAGGGGCAGCCAAAACAGACAGCCCATTTATAAAAAAATGTGCCCATTTATTAAACCCCTTTCTGCACGGCCCAATAAACGAGCAATTAAAAATGAAGCCCAGCTGGCCCAAGGAAACAACAAAAACTCAGGCCCAACAAGGAAGCCCAAAACCCATTCTGTTGCCCTAGAAGACCCAGCCACATTTGCCCCCTTTCACGACAGCGATCACACGGCGTTAAACACTGAAGCATCCACCGGCGCCGCTGCTTCAGCCCAACCGGAATCGTGACCCTTCGCATCCACCGGCGCCGCTGAACACTGCCAGCTTACTGCTTCCAGCAGCCGGAGCTCTCCTGGCACCATCGAACTTCGTCGACAGAAGCTCCGCAGCTGCATCGGCCCACCGCTGAGCAACAGCGCCGCCACCGGTTAGTCACCAACCATCAGCGCTGCCGCCGACGACTGCCACCACTCGCACCCGCCTACCATCACGCCCGGAAGACTCCTGGCGACCCAAATGGATTTGTGCCGCCATCCACGACAGCCAGACTCACGATCCACTATGCCGACGGGTACCAGTCACTCAGAGCTCGTGGACGACTCGCCCAAACGCCATCTCTACACACTCAGAACGCCGCTGCAATCAACGCCGATCTGCTCCGATTCAACCGGGATCGAGTTGGGCTCTCATGGATCCTGCCTTTGCACCAGCAATCGGGAGTTGCAGAGGCGCCCCAACCAACGCCAATCAGCGTCTTTCCCGTGCAGTCGCCTCCGCATCGGCTTCTTCATGCCTGGCTACTGCAACCTGAAACAAGCGCCGCACCGCACGCAGTCTCGCTCGGAGATACCTGAATCCCCAAAATGAGCATCCCGCCGCGCGTGATGCCGGGCACTGCCGCCGGGCCATGCGCTAAGCCACCCGCTCGGTAAAGCCGCTCGTCACAAATCGATAAAACGAGTGCCACAGTGACTCCCTCTATCGCAATCGAGTGTGATCCCATCGATTCTTCTCAGGGTTATTGACTCGAGACGTGTTTGTGTATTAAAACAGCGTGAACAGTGTATACAAACAACGAGAAATACACAACAGAAGATCACATAGTTATATGCGATTACAACAGATTATGATCTTATAATCATATAATCACAAAAACTCTTATCCTAACAAATCACGTTTCACCAAGAAACCAACGCTCTGATACCAATTGTTGGTAATTGGATCGTGCGGTTCAACGTGATCCGTTAGGATTAACAGGTAAACAATAAGCAGCGGAAGCAATTAAACCGTTTACCGTACTTCTGGGTTGGTGTAGAGGTTGATAGTTGCAGAGAACCACCTCTCGATCTTCTGCTGTATGTCCCAAGTCGAATCCTGCTGTTGTGTGGGCAACAATCTGCAGGATTCTCTCAATCTGCTTCTTTCCCTAACTCACGTTGAAAGAGGCGTAATTTCTTAGGTTTCCAGAAGCTGAGATGACTATATATATTGGGCTACAGCAGGGACCAGGAGGAGAAATTGGGCTGGGCCTCAATTAAATTTAATTAACCAAGCTTAGCCCAAAGCTTTTAATTAAATCCAATAATAATAATATAGTCCACTAAAATATTATTATTGCACTACCCGTCCAATCCCAAAATTATGTTCTGGGCTCCTTCTAATTATAAGCCCGATAGTCTCCCCATGTTTAAGATATACAATGTCCATTAATTAATTAAGTTACTGACAACTTAAATTAATTAATATCTCATCCGAGAGTAGTACCACTCAACCTTATTATCATGCCGGAAATTAATCCACTTGCAAGATTTACATGATAAACCTTATGAGCTCCTCAAGGGGACATCATCAACCTATAACGGACATGGATTCCTTCTACAATCAACAGCACACCATAGATACAGCACTACTTCCCAACTCACCGAGTTTGTTGATTTAATACTTATAAATCTCACCCATTGATGAATCAAAGAAATACATACTGCTCTACGTGTCGAGGTTATTGTATAGGGATTAAGAGCACGAACTTCCATAATAACAGAGATCAAGTTCTACTATATAGTCAGTATAAGAAGAACGACCTCAGGCGGTCCTGCTCAATACACACAAGTGCACTAATGTGATTCTATAGCCAAGACAAGCTAATACCAAACCACACTACAACCATACCGATAGAGAGTCCCCGTCTATCTCAGTTGTGAGCATCAGTTTATACTTTATAAGGAAACCGATAATATGATCTTCTGCGTGTTGTCGCACAACATATTATCTACAGTATAAAGTAAATGGACTATTGCATCATGCATATAAAATAAATTATAAGATGCAATCATTTGATCAATGATTCTCATTTCAAATATTGTTATGACATTGTTCATACTAAAGCTAGAATTTTAGTATACAATCCAACAAAAAGATGGAGTTTCATACTCCTTATTACTGTGTTTTCCCTCTGCATTATCCTTTTGTGATAAGTTTAAAGATTTTTCAACTGAATTTGGACATGAAAATCAGAAGGAGAAGGGTGACATGAATGACATTTGAAAAATTCAGACGGATACATGAAATACGTAGCTCTGGGGACATCCATTTTGGATAAAATCGAATAAACTGACAAACCAAGCTGAATTAAACAATTTGGTATGATTGTTTATTTACGATTACTTTATGGTTATTAAAATGAGAATTTTTTGGTTTTCAGTTTGGTTTTTGGTTTTATAAAATTGAGAAATCAATTAACCGAACCAAAATAGAACCGATCATATATAAGCACATCCTAACCCTAAATCCTCACTCATCGTTTATTATTTCCTATCACAAGGAGAACGACTGCGTACATTAATAGATTTGTGAACCATGAGTTCATGACACTTCCCCTTTAATCTCAAACTTATTGGTACGGCTACATCTAACGACACTTATTATTTTCTCCAGCTCCTACGATGCATCATGTCCACTTCATAACTTGTTCCATTCTACTCCAAGGTTTGTCTCTAAAACTTGATCCTCCATTAGTTCTTATAATGTTATTACTATTAGTTGGATTTTGGTCTTGTCTACCCTTTTGACACCTTACTGGGTTTTCATCTTTAATGAGAAGGTTATGCGGTGAAATGGCTCATATCGAGTTTAATCCTTACCTACAAGGCATTGTTGGCCATTTGGCCTTCATCATTGTCCTTGTGAATTCTCATACTCCCTCCATACGCTAATAAAATATCCATTATGTCATTTTAAAGTATTTATTTTCGATTTTTAGCAAAAGGCCCCACATTTACCAACAACTCACTACTAATACAATAATTTACTTTATATAAAATAATAATATTTCTTAATTCACATGCAAATAGCAAATTAGACATTATTAATGAACGGAGGGAAGGGAGTAGGTAATTTGAAACTTACCTATGTGAGAAGGAATAATTTTGGGAAAGTTTGATTGTAATATTTATGTAATACCGGAGAATTTTCCCTAGTTATGTGATAATATAATTTTTATTTTACGTATTTTTATAATTATTTGATAATTATGTATATCCTTTCTACATTTTATTTTCCTTGTAGTTTTATTTAAGACATTTATGATAATAATGGTGACAATTTATGAATATACTATATAAGTGCATAAATATTTATTTGCATTAATTTAGATATATAATTAAATTGCTCTATGTGTAAAAATATATTATTTTTTTATTATTAAGTGTCACATGTTCTCATAATAATAGTGGTAAGAAAATGTACATCAATGTATATTAATTATTAAGTGTCACATGTGTTCTCATAATAATAGTGGTAAGAAATTGTACATCAATGTATATTAATTATTAAGTGTCACATGTGTTCTTATAATAATAGTGGTAAGAAAATGTACATCAATATATATTAATTTATAAATGTATTATATCTTAGTTATTAAGTATTGCACATAATTATAATGAATAATAATAATTATTATTAAATTTATGGCACGCAACAACTAAAATCATTTGGTTAAAAACGTTAACACGTGGGTACGTTGTTGCTAGTTTATGGCCACAAGTTTAGTTTTTAATAATAATGATAATAATATATAATACTTATTATTTATAGTAATTTAGGTTTGTGGCGGTGGTAATTGCTGCCCTTATCACCTATATAAACAACTCATTTGGGTTACTGAACAACAAATCAAACGATTAATTTTTAAAAAAAGAAGAGAGAGAGGGAGAAGAGAGAAAGAGAGAAGATGAGCGGAGCGTGCCGGAACGGGAAAATAAGGGATTAGTTATAGTTCTTCACGAGGTCTATAGTATTATTGCTATTTGGAGTTCAGATAAGTAGAGGTCCAACTACAATGCATAAACATGTTGTATGTAAATTATTTGTGATTAATATGCGATAATTATGTTATAGATTATTTGTGACTAATTTAATTACGTTATGAATTATTTGTGATTAATTTGTGATACAAGTTGTGGATTTATGTGATTGGAGGTAAGTAGAAGTCCAACTACAATGCATAAACATGTGTTGTGTGTGAATTATTTGTAATTAATGTGTGATAATGATGCTATGAATTATTTGTGATTAGGTTAATTAGGTTATGAATTATTTGTGATAAATATGTGATACAAGTTGTAGAATTATGTGATTTAAGATATTATCGTTGTTTTATATTTTTTGGTCTATGTGATCAAAGATTGTTCTAAATGAAGATCTGTGTGATCTTAGAAGAAATAATTATTCTATTTTAATTAAATATTGATATTAATGTCTTAATTAATATGTGATGCATATATAATTTTTCCTATTTGCATATCATGCATAATCATGAAAAGTGTTTTCCCAAAAAATAATAAGATAGTAATGGTGTGTGCGACCACTATATATGCACTGAGTGACGGAATGGGTGACCTAGGAAGGAGAGACCTTGGGAAATCTAGAGTGGGCTACCGTTTTAAATTATTGTGAGAGAAAGAGAGTGTGGTGTTCAGTGAGGGGACTTCAGAGCATTAGAGGATCAGTTGGTGATGGACCCTAGTGGGCTGTTAGGAAAGGTGGATCCCCGGACTGCACCACGTGGGACTCTGTGGTGGGAGATGATTCTTGGTGGCGAGACAAGTGACGAGTGGCAAGAAGTTTGTTAGGCCACGAGATGATAGTTCTCATAGTAGTTCCATATTTATATTGTGAAATTGATAAATCGAGTGATGAGCTCATTTTCGGTGCATATCATAAGTGTGTCGTGGGGATCCTACAACGTGAATAATTTTCAAAATTAAAAAGACCAATTAGAAAGATTAAGAAAAGGGCGATGGCCTTGAGAAATGCATCTTTATGCATTGTCATGCATGATTTCTACTTACTAAGTTTTATCTCACTAGTTTATTTATTGTAGGTAAATTGCCTTACGATGCTGGTGGTTGGGGTTCCTTCAGATCCTGAGAGTTGTATACAAAGATGACGACCTGTCGAGCCAGTGTGATGAGCTGCTTCGTGATCAGTCTTGAAATTGTATTTTAAAAAAAAATGATGAAATTAAATGGGAAGAGTATTTATTTTTGTTTATTAGTGAGAAAAATCAGGTCGTGATAATTTAAACTATTATTAAATAATAAATTATATACTCCCTCCATCCCAAATTCATCTTCACGTTTACTGTAGATATTGAGTTTAAGAAAAATTACTTTTTGACTTACTTTTGGGGGTAGTATGGTATTTTTGAGTTATAAATAAATGATAAAGTAAGTTATGTGTGTTAAAAAGCTGATGGTAAATTTAAAATTAAAGTATGTTAGAGGGATATTAGTTAGTTGTTTTTTCCCTTCATAGAAGTGTGAAGTTGAATTTGAGACGGATCGAAACAGAAAGTGTGAAGTTGGAGTTGGGACGGAGGGAGTAGTATTTTAGAAATAATATTTTTTTATAATAAATTTTTATTTTAAATTAAATTTTTAACTTTCTAAAATAATTTTTGGTGATAACACATTTCTTTATGAATGATATTTATATAAAATATAATAAAAATGCAAATTTTAATTTTTTTTATTAACTGGTCCGATCAACTGAACTTAGAATTAGACATGCACGCCAGTTCCGGTTCTCAAAAATATGGAACCGTAATCGAACCAGTCATTATACGATTTCGGTTAGATTTTGAACCGCCAGTTTCTATTTTTTTCTTTTTATTCGAATTTTTTTTACTTTATTAATTTTAATTCTTTAATAATTCAATTTTAATTGTTTGAGATATTGAACTTGTTGATGAAATCATGAAACACTTTAAGTCTTGAAGTTTGAAATTTAATTTGCATTTGTAATTTTTTATCTTACTTTATTATTTAAAAAATATCATTTGAATTTTGAATTTTGAAGTAGATAAATTATAATATCCTATAAAATATAATAATTTATAAAAAAAACATTGATTATTGATAATCTTGATTCTAGAAGGCTAGAATAAGATGATAACATTTTAACATTAAATTGTCCATTGTTATTACAACTAGTAATGCCCCCGCGCGATGTGCAGAATAATCGCACAGACAAATATTATGTAAATTATTATATTAAAATTAATAATAAAATAAATAAATAAAAAATCTCTTGTAAAATAATGATTATGTGAAACGAATTTATTTTAAATATAATTAATATATACATATATAAAGTATGTTTATATATATATATATATATATATATATATATATATATATATATATAATATTAAAGTATAATTTTCTGATATTGGTTAATTAATAAAGTAGAAATATATTTTTTCAGTACAGATCTTTTTTTTTAAAAAAAATCAAATTCCCTACCATAAGTATAATATTATATAATGTATTTAATGCTTAAAAATACTTAATTTACTTTAAGGGAAAAATCTTTTTTGTACACTTTGAAATATATTACTTTATTTTTGTTTACAAACTTGCTGAAAAGACCAAAATACTCCCTTAATAAAAGTCATGGAATTCACTTTAATTGAAGTTTTAACTGACAGGTCAAGCTATGAAATTTTAAAATATATATATAAATAAATAAAATAATGTTAAATAATTGTAAAAATTAATGTAAAATGTCAACCATCTTAATATATTTGAATGCAAGATACTTTTATTTTTTTAAATAAATACAATGTGTTCGTTATTTTCTTTCATGGCGTCTAATTTATTATTATTATTATTATTATTATTATTATTAGTAAAACACTCGGACGATTCACGGAATAATATAAAATTTTCATTGAAATATAATATTATTTTTTATTTAGAAAAAATTATATAAAATATTTGTGTGGATAATTCATAAAAGAATAAAGTATTATTTTACAATTACCTAATTCATTCATGTATTTCAAATGAATTAAAGAGTTGCTTCAAATTTTTTGAGTGTCTAAAAATATATTTTTAAAGAGGTGATATAATTTTGTTATTATGATTATTTATTTATATATGATGAGAGATAAAAAAAACTTGTTTAGTAAGATAAATTCTTGCCATTATTTGGGAATATGAACGAATATTTATTTATTTTTAGTTTCTAATTTCCAATACAAAAATAAATTGAAAAGTTTTGGTTCATTTATTAATGTACTCCCCCCATCCCGTCCTTATGGTTACGTGTGCTTTTAGCATAGGGATTAATGAATATATTATTTTAATATATATTGAGGTGAGAGAAATAATAATTTAATGTAAAGTGGGTAGGTGTATAGTGAGATGTGTGGACCCATGGAGAGAGAAATAATTAATTTGTGTGGGTTCCATATGCTAAAAAGGGAAATGTAACCATTAGGATGGGACGCTCAAAATGAAAATGTGTAACCATTAGGACGGGACGAAGGAAGTAAGTATTTTCACTGTAAATGTTAGAAGTTAATAATTGTTGCATAAAAATATTTTTATATTTACTGAACAAATAAAGTGATTTTATCTATGTGTGGATGATTTGGTAAATAATAGGAATGATCACTTTATCAATTTAACATATTTTTATTCTCTTCCCTTTTCATTACAATTTTAATGATTTTCATGTATATTACTTCCTATTTTTATATTTTGCATTCCTCTTTTAAAATCAACACATTTTGTTTTTTTATTTATAAAAAATTAGTTCTTATTTTATTTTCTTTTTATATATTATACTATTATTTTGAAACTTATTTAAATCAAATAAGTATTTAATCATAACAATATAAATTAAAATATTAACATGATACATATAAGATTAAAATAAAATTATTAAAAATAATATATTGTACTCCCTCCTTCTCGCACTTAAGTTCACCGACACTGTAGATACGGAGTTTAACAAAAGTTACTTTTTGACCAACTTTATTGACTTTTTAGGGGTATTGTAGTATTTTTAGATAATAAATAAAGAGAGCGACTACCCTACAACCGGTCCTACCAAAATTTTGGTAGAACCGGACCCTACAGCAAAATGGGTTAAAATCGCTGATAAATAACCTTCCTACCTGGATGCAATAGAAGAAAATTACGCGGATAAATTTCGCTGATTGCTTTCACTGTTTGCTTAAAATTTTGCACATGTTATCTGAATCTCTAAATTACATTTCAAGCCCTAAATTAGCGACATGGAGAACCTACAAGAAGATGGCAGATAGGGGGATAATACATTGACGCCGCGCATCAATGACCACTGAGAATTCGAGGCCTTTCATAACGTGGAGCAGCGAGACGACGAACAGAGTCCAGTTGTTGCGAACAGAGGTTACGAACCAGAAGAAGATTTCAGAGATTTTACTGAATTCAATTCAAGTTTGTATATTTTTTCCGTCAATTTCAATGAGATTAAATGTTAAATTTAATCAATTTCTTCATCAATTTTATTAAATTCGTAGGAATAATTGAAGAAGAAACATTTGTAATCAACAATAATGCATCAAATGGAGGTTAGAAAATTCTAGAAAACATGGTATCATATACTACGTGATTACATAGAATTTTCATTTACTGATTTAACTCATTCATCAAATAGAAATTCATGTGTTGTTTTACACTATTATGGTGGTGTTTTATTTTAAAATTTTCTTATTCCTTATGTTGAATTTGTTATGTTGCTTAGTATGGTCGTGTCTGTGATTTAGAAATTTCTTATTCGTATGTTAATAAGGTGATGTTCTGTTATTGTCGTATTCTACTTTAAAATTTTCATATTTCTTATTATACATCTTATATAAATACAGAACTACATTTAAGTCATTTAAGAATAGGAGTAACCTAGTTACAAAACTAGAGTGATCTAATTTCTACGAAAAAGTAACCTAAGTTTACTTGCAGATTGCATACAATTATGTACTGCTATTTTCTGACTAACAGTTGGTATAGATAATTTGTAAACCTATCAATATTAATTCTTATTTATCTATGAAATTATTTATTCAACTAGCATTCACTCAGTATGAAAAAATTAATGAAGTCTTACTCTTTATTAAACATTAAATGCAGAACATGATGAAAAAGTGGAAGTCTACTAGGTATGACAACAGATACAGTGGATGAGATGTATGATTTATATTGTAAGCATGCTAGATTAGTTGGATTTAGTGCACGTAAAGGGACTACAAGACGTTCCAGCAATGGACATCTAATAGCAAAGAACTATATGTGTTCATGTGAAGGAATAAGACGACAAAATGAAACTGCCAAAAAAAATAAAATTAGTGTTACAAGAACAGATTGCAAGGCATCAATGACAATGAAAATAAATAAATTTGGAGGTTGTGTAGTTATTAAACATAACACAGAGCACAATCATGAGCTAACAAGAAAGAAATGGGGTCACCTACACCGTTCAGAAAGAAAAATAACTATAGAAACTGCAGCAGTGATCGAGCATATTTTAGATTCAGGAATAGGAGCAGCAAGATCTTATGATTACATGGTCAATGAAGCAGATGGTTAGGAAAAAATATGTCATACTATAAAAGACCACAAAAACTTTGTTGATGGTTTGAAGAGAAAGAATATTGAAGGAGGAGATGCACAAACACTGCTCAACAAATTGAAAGAGGAAAATTCTCAAAATCCAGACCTCTATTATAATTTCGTGCTAGATGAACAGTCAAGATTTGCTTGCATTTTTTGGAGAAACCCAATAATGAAGGAAGATTACTTTTTATATAGAGATGTGTTTATTTTTTATACAACCTACAGAACTAATAAATATGATCTCATATGTTCACCTTTTGTGGGAGTGAACAATCATAGGAAAAACGTCATGTTTGGGTGTGCTTTTATATCAGATAAGAGAACAGTTACCTTTGAGTGGTTGTTTAAAGAATTCAAAAAATCAATGGAAGACAAATATCCAGTAACAATTATCACTGATCAGGACCATGCAATTGCTTCTGCAATACCAAAGGTAATATGATTAGAAAACTCATTTATTAACATTAAAATTCATTGAGTTGTCTACATTACAATATAGAGTAATCTATGCTTCTACAAATGAGTAACCCTAATATTTCTATGTTTGTAGATATTTCTAGAAACCAGACACAGGTTATATTTGTGGCACATACATGAAAAGGCTACGGGTAAATTTGGAAAAATAAAAGGTATCCATAATTTTCTAGAACACTTCAATAGATGTTTGTCATGATGTATTGATGAAGAAGACTTTGAATTGTGTTGGGATAGTATGATCAAAAAATATCATTTACAAACTCACACATGGTTAATGAAAATATATGGTGTGAAGGAAAAGTGGTGCACAGCATTGAATAAAAAACTACTTCTCTGCTGGTATGTTGTCATCACAACGAAGTGAGAGTACAAATAATGCAATTGGGTTCAATACAAGAAAAGACACAAACTTGATAGAATTTTACAGAATCTTCAATGACGTAGTCAAGAATTGGAGGAATAATGAAGTGTTGGATGAATTTAATGGAACAAGAACAGAAGCTCATACTTTCTTGGAAAAAAAAGGCTTGATAAAGCATGCTGCAGAAGTTTACACACAGTCAGTTTTCAGAGAATTTGAAAAGGAGTTCTTAAAATGCGTAAATGTTACCACTAAAGTGTGTGCATTTGAAGACTGCACTATAGCATACAATATTGGTGAGACTGAAGATGGTAAGCTTATGAGAGTTTTTTTATACACATTTGAAGCTCATACAGTGCACCTGCAAGAAATTTGAAGAAATGGGTCTCTTGTGCCACTACAGTTAGAATGTTCTACTCATAAACTCAGCGAAGCTGATTCTTGAGTCTTATATAATGAAAAGATGAACAAAACTTGCAAAAGCTGATGTGTGGGATAGAATTAAAAAGGAACTTCCAACAATGGACAAAGATAAAGCTATACCATGGTGGCATCAAATGACTCGTAAGTATTATACTTTGGTCTTGTTATGTGAAGATAATCAACAAGTAAGGGAAGCACTTGAAGAATCTTATACAAGAGATTTGAATAAAATGAAAACAGTTGTAAGGATTGATGAAGAATATGCAGATACAACAGAATCCACATCATCCACAGCTGTTTTGGATCCTGCACGAGCAAAGACAAAGGGAAGAAACAAGAAAATAAAGAGTGGCCTACAAAGTTCAAAAGGACAAAAGAAGAGTAGCACAAGTGGAATAAAAATAGAAAATAAACATTTGATTTAGTATTCTTTCGTAATGTTCAAAACAAAAATAAACACTTGATCTATATTTTACATATTTGATTATAAGCATTTTACCTGGGCATTGAAGATTTATATAATTTCTATAATTTTGGTAGCAGTGATCACCTTCTGTAGTTATTACACATATTAACAAAACATAGCCTCTGTCATTGAGGAAGGAGTAACCTAGTTCATTTAAAAGAGTACTCCAATTAAGTCGAAAGAGTAACCTAAATTTGACTATAAGCATTTAATTGTTGTAGCATATATCACTTTTTGTACTTTTTATAAATTTATCCCTTTTGTGCTTCTTACATATATCCTAGAGCCATAGTTTGTAACAGTTTGTGATTTTCATAGCAGGGATATAATTTTGTAACTTTTACATATATCCATGACCATAGTTTGTGTCATTTGAAAAAAGAATGAGCTACTTAATCAAAAATAATAATCCTAATAATTCAAATGAGTAGTCTAAAGTTACTTTCAGATCACATGAATTATTACCACTATTCCTGATCAACGTTCAGTTTAAATAAACAGTAGTTGAAATAAAAAATAATTCAGTATAATATTACAATACAAAAGACTAATCCAATTATATATCAAATTAGATAGATGTTTAATGGATCACTTTTCATACCTTGATAAAACTATGTATAATCTGGGAATTTAATAAATGTAAATTAATTGTGTTATATCTCATAACAACACCTGTTTAATACAGTTTATTACAATATAAGCTATCAAACAAGTTACCAATATTTACAATAATCTATAATAATCCAAATGAGAAATCATTTAAATTTCACAGAAATCAAACACGAACTTCAGAATACAAAGACTAAATTTATAAAATCAAAGATCAAGCAGTAATCCTACAATTCACAAGTCAATGAATCAAAATAAGATTACTTCTAGTGTTGTTCAAACAGTCTATCTAACAGTAATCAAAATTCATTTACTTAAGAACAGTACTTAGAGTACCTACATATCAGTTAACACAAAATGACTATAATAATCAGAATCAGATTCAATTAACTATTACAGAGAAAGTTTCTTAGGAATTCTTTTCCTCTTTCCTAATGCATGTTCATTTAAACTCTTCAATTTTTCCCCAGCCAATATTTTTTTCTCCAATTTCTTTTGCATCAAGTCTTCCTTCTTGCGTTCGGAGATGTTCTTGATCAAATCTGGTTTTTTCTTGTAGAGTTTCTTTGTTTCAATAATGACAAAATCTATCAGCTCATTAAAGTTTGATAATACTATACTTGCACAGATTTCACCACGCAATCTCAACCTTATGCCAGCCTACAAAATAGAGTAGGGAATAATCAAAATGACAAATCAACTAAGATGCAATTATCAAATTGCAAAAATGATACACTTAAGATGCAATTATCAAAATACAATGATCAAAGATGGAATATGCAATTATCAAGGCCCATGACATGTATAGGTCATTAAAATGTCCACATCTTTGATAAATAATGAAGGGAACTATATCCTGAATAAATATACCTTGTTCAAATTCGGTTCTGTATAAGGAAATCCATCAAAGTGCTTGATATGATGCATGGCATAAATACCACAATCATTATGAACTCTTGATGTAGTCCATTTAAAATTGATTGGCTCATCCACGTAAATAACCATCTCAGCAGCTTTTGGATGATTTATATCAGCCAAATACTGAATCATCATTTCCACCTAAAAAAATAAAATACATTATATTAAAAAACTTTAAAATGTTAAATTAAAAAAAAAACATATCAATTTTATGTTACCAGGAAAAGTGCTGACTGATAATAGTATTGTTTTTCAGGATCACACCACTTCTTATTATCCAAGTATTGGATTTTAAAGTCCACCAGATTGATGATTACGATATTGAAGTGGTGCTCCAAACACATTGGCAAAAAAATCTATATAAAAAATAACATTGAAAAATATTAAGCAATTTTATTAAATAAAGATTGTAAAACATCAACAAATATAAAGAGTAATCCCATTAATAATAGGAAACCAAAAGTTCTACTGGAGTAACCACAATTAACTCTGAAGAGTAACCACATGATTACTTAAAGAGTAACCATATCAGTAAAAAGAATATCAGATATTTAAAATAAGTATATATCATACCAATTCAGTACTTAATAGCATGTCTTTAAAAGACTCCAGCCATAAATCCCAGCATATTTTAAAATTCATGTAATTGTCTAAAGGAACATCTGATGGAATTGTTTCTTGAAACAAATACTACAAAAAAAATTAAGAATATATAAATAAACTGCATTAGATTTATTTAAAAAGTGTAAACAATTAAAAAAAAGAAATACTTACACTATGATCAATGTTAAAAACAAATCTCTATCTATGACTATCATGCCCCGACTCAGCGTTCACCTCAAGAATCCAAGCAGAAAATATTGTATCATATATTTGACAATTGCGTTTCATGGATAGAATGTCATCTTGTTGGATAAAATGGAATAATCCCCTTCGATAATAACGTTTCCTGATTGAATTATAAAATATAAAAAAATATTAATAAATAGATAAAATTATATTTAGAAAAATATATTTATAAAGAAAAAATGCACTTACTGATCCCTTGAAACTTCAGCATCATAGAAAATATAGTCCAAAACCTCCTTATACTCCTTTTCCATGCCTTCAAAAACCTTTTTGTGTTGGTTTATGAATTTTGAAACATAACCAACATCTTCAACCATGTTGTCCAGACTGTTAATTGAAGATCTCTGAGGTCTTGTTCTCTGAATTAAATCTCTTGCTTTACTTAATTCTTGAGGAGACACATCCTCAGCATAATCATCTTCGTCCAATTCAACATCTTCAGAGTTAAAATACTATTTTCCTGCCTCAAAATAATCTTCCTCTGGATTAGAAGGGATGGGCGAAGACGGGGTAAACTTATAACTAGGCATTTCTGCCGCTAGCTTTTGGGTTGCTTTGAAGTGCTTAATAATATCATCAATATATTTCAACACCTTTTCATCACAAAAGAATTTTTGGGAATCAGATTCCTCAGGAGTGGAACTCTGATTATCCTTAAACTTTTGAGCAAGTTCGGAAACTTTGGCAAGCTTTGATTGATATTTCTTCAAGAAACTATCTGCATCATGCTTAAGACTATTCAACAAACTGCCTATTTCCTGAATAAAACAAAACCAATAGATTATTTCTTATATTCCCATAAAGTTAAATTTAAATTTTAAATAATAACCCAAGACATATAAAAGAGTAATCGTATTGATATATAAGAGTACCCTATCTAAAACTAATTAAAGAAATGCATTATATAATACCTTGGTCTGTGCGTCATCTAAAACAGGATCTGAACTAGTAAGGTCAACATTTTTGATAACTCCATTTTCAGATAGAGGATATCTATCACTCAATTTTCCTAGACCAAATTTATCGGCTTCCATTTCTTCCATCTTCCTTGAAAGTAGTTTGATATTTGTCCAATGCAGTATAAGAGGAATGGATACATGTTCTGGTATTCCCCTCCAAATCATACGATGAAAATATATGATTTGCAATAAAAGAATACATCCCCAATGTGTGTACTAGATCTCAGCTTAAACTTGGAAATAGAAGAGCACAACTCATCCAAAACAAACTTGCACTAATCAAGTTTGGGAATCATACTCACATCTTCCAATGATTTAGCAACCCGACTCTTAATAGACCCATTGACAGCACGTGCAAGAAAAGAACTTACAGTATATAACACAAATATTCTTTTAAAATCCACACCTCCATCCTTAAACTTGTTCAAAAGAAGATCACCCAAACAACCACAATGCATTTTGACCTTTATATCATATTCGCATTTAATGAAATCGAGAAACTCTGACCCTTCAAGATTTGTAAACATTGTCACATCCATACCATCATTCCTTGGCAGTTTAAAAACATCATAGACATCATCAGGAGTAACACAGAAGCTCTGATAATTATATACGGTTAACATTCTACTACCACTATTGAAGTTATCAACCAACCATGACATGAGATCTACATTAACACATTTATCAACTTTTAACTCCAATAAGGTACCAAACCCAAGCTCCTTGATATCAAACTTTTGCTTATCATTGAAATTTCGAACAATAGTGTTAAGGCCATTAGGCCTGCAATGGCTAAATAACCAACTGGATAAAAAAATAAAAAAATTATAAGCATAATATATCAATTGACAAAACACAAAAATCAAAAAATAAAATAAAAAAGTATAATTACTTTTCCCTAAGTCTGTAGTCAACTCGCTTTGCTTTCTTCTTATCACTGTAATAAATATAACAATAATGATTAAAAGTGTTCATCGTAAATAATATAAATAGTCAACTATGAACAGAATCGTAATACCTCTTATTGTTGGTTGTAGAAGTCGATACTCCATTTTTAGATCTCTTAATAACAGGCTTTGTTGGTTTAAACTTTCTAACATGAATTTCTCTACATTATAAATAAAAATAAACAAAAAAAATAAACAAAAAGAATATTACAGAAAAAGAAAAAAGGATACAATGTATTGAAATTTAAATACCTCAAAGGGATCTTGTCTGAAACAAAACCGTCATCATCATCAACAAGACTACAAGCAATAATACAAAATAATTTAAATAAAGGAATTTCTCATCAAAAAATGAATAAAAAACATACTTAGTAACCTAAGTCATTGAAAATAGCAACCTCATTATAGAACAGAGTAACCTTTAAAAACAGGAACATAGAAACATTACCTCCTATTTCTGATATTATGAGTTGATTTTTTTCTTTTCTCAACCCTCCCATCAGGCTTGGATATTTTAGATCCCCTAGTAACAGGCTTGGATGGTTTCGATCTTCTAATAGGAATTTCACTGCAATATAAATATAACTAAACATAAAAAAACAAACAAAAAGAATATTACAAAAAAGAAAATTTGATACAAAGTACTGAAATTTAAATACCTCAAGGGGATATCATCTGAAACAAAATCATCATCATCATATACAAGACTGCAATAAATAATACAAAATAATTTAAATAAAGAAATTTCACATAAGAAAATGAATGAAAAACATACTAAGTAACCTAAATCATTGAATAGGGCAACCTTATATATTGGAAAGAGTAGCCATGGAAACCAGGAAGATAGAAACATTACCTCCTATTTCTAATATTAGGAGTTGATTTTTTGCTATTCTCTGCCCTCCCATCAGGCTTGGATATTTTAGATCCCCTAGTAACAGGCTTGGATGGTTTCGATCTTATAATAGGAATTTCGCTGCAATATAGATATAACTGAACATAATAAGAGATCAAACAAATTGGCTATACAAAAAAAAGACTACAATGTATTCAAAATTTACATACCTTGTAGGGGTCTCATCATCAACAAGACTGCAAGCAATGATAAAAAATAAATATCAAAACAAAGAATATCACATAAAACAAATTTAATTTACTTCAAGTTTAATACAAAATAATTTCAAATCCATCTACTTCTTTCCATTACCAAAATAATAGAAAAATAAAAACTAGAAGTTGATAACCAAACATCACAAAACATGGACGAAATGAAAACAAATAAAAATTACAAAGAGTAAAGTTAAATCTGGTTCATAATAAACCAATTCAACAAAAAGAGTAACCCGTTAAACAGTAAATAGTAAACAGGATCAGATTAGATATCATAAAAATGAATCAAACTATACAGAGTAACCTAAATTATAAAATAGAGTAATCTCATATATAGGAAAGAATAACATTAGAAACTAGAAACACAAAAATGATACCTCATATCTCTGAGATTAGGAGTTGTTGTTTTTTTTTTGCTTTTCACTGCCATTCCAGAAGGCTTGTTTTTGGATATACTGCTACAATTTCGAAAAGAATAAATAAGAGCATAGCAACACAAATACATATAAAGAAAAAACAGTCCAATGAATCAAACCTTTGTTTATCATTCCTTAACTTTGACCTCCTCTCATGAATAATAGGTATTACAGTTTCATTGTGTCCAATTTCACTACAAATTCAACAAGAACAAACATTAATATAAGAGTATATCAACATAATAGAGTATAATGAATCAAACATTTGATTCCTATCATTTTTTAACTTTGACCTCCTCTCATCACTATCGGAGATTGCAGTTTCAGTGTGTCCAATTTCACTACAAATTCAACAAAAAATAAAATTAATATAAGAGTATATCAAAATAATAGAGTCTAATCAATCTAACCTTTGATGTCTATCATTCTTTAACTTAGACCTCCTCTCATCACTATTGGGGATTGCAGTTTCAGTGCGTCCAATTTCACTACAAATTCAACAAGAAATAAAATTAATATAAGAGTATATCAAAATAATAGATTCTAATCAATCAAACATTTGATTCCTATCATTCTTTAACTTTGACCTCCTGTCATCAATATCGGGGATTGCAGTTTCAGTGCGTCCAATTTAACTACAATGTCAAAAAGAACAAAAAGTAAATATAAGAGTATAACAACATAAGAGATTCTAATCAATCAAACCTTTTATTCCTATCATTCCTTAACTTCGAACCCCTCTCATCACTATTCAGAACTACAGTTTCATTCTGTCCAATTTCACTACAATTCCAAAAAAGAACAACAAATAAATATAACAATATAACAAAATAAGAGATTCAAATCAATCAAACCTTTGATTCATATCATTCCTTAAGTTTGAATTCCTCTCATCACTATCAGGAATGACAGTCTCAGTCTGGCTAATTTCAATACAATATAACAGTACAATAGAAAAGAAACAAATCAAAACAACAAAATAATAACAATGTATCTCATTTAAAAAACAATGTACCTGTCCTCATTTACTCTAATAGGACTTTTTGCCTTTTCATTCTCCTTGCATAAAATCTTGGTGAAGTTTCAGCACCAGAATCCATTGATTTCTGTGCAAGTTTATCATCATACAATACAAGAGAATTACAGCCATGATCTGTTCCTTGTTGTTTTCTTTTATCACCCACTCTGTTTTGATTTTTCTCCATCAACTTCTCTTGTAAAATTTTAGAAGCTTTAGAACGAGTTTGAATTATACGTCTATGTTTTCTACGAAACATAGGACCTTGCCCATGAAGAACACACTGTTTTCTACCCATTATAAAATTATCTCAACAAACCTACAATGAAAATCTAAGTAATTAATATACAAAAAATTGTGCATGCAATGAATGAAAGACAATTTAAAAACAAGAGTTCTATCTACTTAACCTAGTGCAAATTGCTGACTATTATCCAATTGCTTAAAAACAAGGATAACTGATATTACCTAAACAAAAAAAATCATATGAACACAAGAAAAATAAAATTCCAGTACATATGAAAACACAACGACATCAAAATATTGGCTAAAAAATACATTTACCGTCAAAATTCTAGAACTGGAATTAACAATTTGTAGCACCGATTCTCAAAAATTAAGGATGGGAAACTGTAGAATAAGTTTAAAAGAGAAACAAAATCAGAAGCAAATACATTACAAAAATGAAAACTCGTTTGGCGATTAACAAAAACGAACAGTACCAAAGGGGCGTGGACGACCAAAGTTAGGAACACGAGAACCGATGTCGGAAAAGGAACTACAAATGGAGAAGACGAGAAGAAATTTCACGAACCGACGTTGGAAGAAGCGCGCAAACCGAGAACGACGATGAGCAGATGAGAAAGCCCTCTGACGTTTTTTTAAAATATCAAACGGTAATGTAATATGGGCTTGGGTCAAACAGTTTTGAAAGAAAATAAGAAAATGGGCTGATCCAGATATCCAAAAAATAAGAAAATGGGCAGAAGTGTCCGGTTGTACAATTTTGAAAGAAAAAACCTGTCCTATGCTAGTCATTGCCATAAATAAATTATAAAGTTTGTTATGTGTGTTAGGTGAGAGTGATATTTTTAAAATTAAGTTAACTTTTGAGGTTGTTGGTTGATGTGAAGTTTTTTTTTGGGTAGTGAACATAAGTGTGAAACGGACGAAAACGAAAAGTGTGAACATAAGTATGGGATGGAGGGAGTATATTATTATTCAATTTTATAAAAATAAGTAGAAATTATTATAATAATAAAAATATTAAAACCATAATACTATATGCATAGGAGACAATCACATCAATAATACTAAATGAATTTTAATTTACGATCTTAAAAATAATTAAATATATTAAATATTTCAATAATTATGATCAAATTTAAAAATTAAAATATTCTATATTTTATAATAATTTTTAATTATATATTATATATACAAAATGGATGTCAAATTAAAGATTTTTAAAAGATGGTTAATTTGATATAGTATTATTTTTTACAGAAACATTTAAAATAAAAAAGTTATGACAATTAAAAATTTAAGTAGGTTATTATTTTAAATATGAAAAAATAAATTTTTGATTGGTGGTATCAAGAGCATTCTTTTATGAATATTCTCTCTTATAAGCTCTTACAATTAACCCATAAATCATCTCTTTGTGATCTTTTTCTTTTTTATTTTATTGGCAAAGACTTCAATACAACCGTTTTTTCTTTAAATATGTAGGACCGGATCTTTTAATTATGAATGGGTCAAATATTTAAAAATATGGATTTAACATGTGAATTAGGTGTCAACAAATTCATCTTCCCTCCTCCTCGACCTCAACTCCAGAATCCTCTGGCTCGCCTGCGATCGAAACTATTCCTCCGCCACCTACTGCGCCCCTTTCTGTCACTCCACCCTCTGCTCCACCGCCGGCGTCCACTACTACCACAAATGCACCGCCTCTCCCACCGTTGTCCCCATAACAAATCTTGCGCTGTCATCGCCCCCAACCCCTTCAACTCCAAGAACTCTATCGCTGAGCTCACTGTGGATGTCATCTCGATCCCATCTCTCGACCGAGAATTCATCTCCAGCAATGGATCTACAGTTCGTGTTTGCCTACGCGCCACGGTCTCTGCTTCAAGGTTCGCACCCACCAAGTATTTGAGAAATTGCCGCACTGGGTCGTACCCTTGTTTCTCTGCCTTTGCAGCTCGCTTCCCACTTTGGATTCCTAATAGGTAGATAAAATCTATAAATTGATGGATGAAGTTGATAAATACAATTGCACAAGTATTCATTCTAGGACTTGTTCCACCCAACGCAGAAAGCCAGTGACATGGCAGCCCAAGCACTGTATTATGGCTTTTATAATTATACATATCCCATCACTTTAGCTCAACTCCAAGATTTCAATAAATTCATGACTTATTATTACCATTTACCAACAACGATTGGATAATAATACTATGATATGATATGATATGATATGCTTCATTGTAGTTTGGTTTTAAGGCAGATATATTAACTTTTCATCAGTCTAAATGTTTGTGAATCATAATCAGACAACATAAAGTTACATTATTAAAAAAAGAGAAAATCAAATGAAATCAAGAAAAAGTCCTCCGCGCGTACCTAACTGCATGACGTCTCAACCACAACTGATACATGACCATATGGAAGGCATCCTCAGCTTCAGCTTTCTCCTTCCACACACCACACCAAATGCTTACTCGCCGCCACACCACACTTCCTCAACTTGGCATACTTTTCATCACTCACCCCACTCAGCAACTCTTTCACCCTCTTTACCCCTCCACCTCCACCTCCGCCACCGCCCACCACCAAACCTATGTCAGACCAATGTAAAACGTCCATCAATGGAAAGTCCTAAATCAGACGCCCCACAATCAACACGGGTACGCACTCACACGCCATCACCTCTACTATCCCAACCACCCAACCATCATCATACACAAACAAACAAAATTTACTCCACCATCATCAATATCAATGCAATTGTAATTAGTTTAGATTTCATGGTGTCTATTCAAGGGTTTTGCTTATCAAGATTATTATTATTTGGAACTATATTTTCCTACTATAATTATAATGAATTGGATTGCTCTACATAAATATATAGATTACTCTTTTTAAGTAATTAGGTTACTTTTTGATTTGATGCTCTAATTTTTTAAAAATGAAGTCATGTATATATTGTGAAGAATTAAATTGTATGTTTTCATCTTAATTGGGTTACTTTTTAAAAAAATTTAGGTTACTCTTTATCAAAATTTAGGTTACTCTTTGATTTAATAATCCAATTCTTTAAAAATGAAAGTATGTACTCTGAAGAATTAACTTGTATGTTTTCATATTAATTGGGTTACTCTTTATAAATAATTAAGTTATTTAGTATAAAAAATTAAGTTACTCTTTGATTTTGATATTCTAATTTTTTTAAAAATGAACTCATGCATTATTAAGAATTAAATTGTATGTTTTCATATTAATTTGGTTACTCTTTATAAGTAATTAGGTTACTCTTTATAAATAATTAGGTTACTCTTTGGAATTTATTAAGTTACCCTTTATAATAAATTAGATTACTCTTAATTTGAAACTTCGATTTTTTAACAATAAAATCTTTTTATAATGAATTAATTGGATTACAAATTGAATATATAGATACTTGGAAAATCGCTCAACGTGATCTTTAGAATGTCTGGAAACACTGTGGGGTGCCTTCATAGATGAGGATACCCATGTAGAAGGAGGATTAGACACTTTCATCAATATCCAGAAACTAGGATTGTCATGTGCTCCAACCTCATCCTCTCAAATCTCCAAACAGCTCCAAGAGTCAACAAATGGATACCAACACAAGAATATCTCGATTTCTTAAGACTTAAATCACGCGATAGGCAAGGGACACCTACTGATCTCCATTTGATGATTCTTGAGAAAAATACACATCTCTCTACTCTGTATTTGCTGGGAAGATTGAACCGTTCTGTGATTGCTACATTTCCTCACAGTCTCACTGACATCATGCTGTCAGCATCAGCCTTGAAGATTGACCACATGGAATTCCTGGGAGCCCTTCCCAACCTCCGAATCCTTCGACTATTGGCTCACTCTCTCCTCCGCACTTCAATTACTATCTCAGATTTCACCACATAATTTTAGAGCTACTAAAACCAGAGCCCCTTGAAGATAAACTCTTTGACCAACTCTATTTCAGAGGTTTCCAATCTATCAAACCCAGCCATTTTCTTTCTTGGATTTCTCGCCCAAGCTTGCTGGCTCATCATCAGTGCCACCATTCATCTCATGTTTTCTTTCACCAAAGATTGAGATGGACCTGGTAAGGATTTCTCTCTCACACACACAACATTCAGTATAGAAATTAATGGTGGGTTCCGACGAAGCAGAGGGCCTCGATTTCGACGGCGCCATATCCGACGTTGAGTTCATGCTCGGTGAAGTTGGTGCTCACTAGACGGTGGCGGAGCAGGGGATGACTTTGATGTGGCAGCTGGAGACATGGATCTGGGGGCAGAACGGAGCGGTACGGTGCTGACAATGGAGATGGAGATGGAGTGGAGGTGGGCGGTGCCACAAGGATAGCGGTAGGGAAGACGTGTGTGATTGCGCCATTAAAAGAGGAAAAAAGGATAGAGATGTTTTCTGTAAGGATTTTTATCAGGATCTGATTTGGAAAAGGATATATTACTGTGAGGATTTGGGGTCCGGTTTTACCAAATATTTGGTAGGACCGGTCCTACTGTAGTCTCTCTCTATTTTATTTATTAGCAAATAGGTAATAGGTTTCTATTTATGATAAATATTTTTGGGATCTTTCCTTTTATCAAATCATCTAATCCACAAATCATCTGTGATCTTTTTCCTTTTTATTTTATTTATTCACGAATATAGGTAATATGTTTCTATTTATGGTAAATATTTTTGGATCTTTCCTTATTATATATATTTTTATTATATATTTCTTTTATGTTCGTTCTATTAATAAAAATTAGAATAAAAACGATAATTATAGTATTAGGGAAATTGTAACATAATTTATGTAAAATTTAACATATTTTAAAGCCACTTATATCTTTCTTTTTTTGTTTAATGAATTTCACAAGCATGTTTTTATATTTTTCATTTCACTTAAAAATTAGAGATATTTTTCTTTCTCATTCAATAATATATATTTTATCATTTCTTCTATATACATATAAAATAAAATAATTATATAAGTTTTTTTTAAAATTGAATTATCAATTATACAATATTCACGTTAACACCAATTATCAATTATACAATGTCCAGGTTAACACGAAATATTCCTTAGATAAAAGTTCAATTTTTTTTATGATTGAATGCAACAAATTTATACCATTCTCTACGAAGATAAAATAGAACTCCCCTTCACATGATTCGTATGAACTTAAAACTGTCCTTCATATCATATCTTCGTATATGAAGATAGAACTCACCCATCACATGATTGATCAAATTTCTTGAACATTCAATTTTTTATACGATATATATAGATCTTTAAATATATCTTGTATAAAAATAATAAAAAAGAGTAAAGCCAATGTAAAAAATAATTCGACTTTCTATTTCATAAGATATCTCCAATATTTCTCTGTCATATATCAAAAATTAAATTATTTCTTTAACATAAATAGAGAAAAAATTACTTTGTAATAACTCCAATCTTTCTTTCTCATTTTATTTATTTCTCTTCATATATCACAAATTAAACTATTTTATCAATTCCATTTTATTTATTTCTCTTCATATATTACAAATTAAATTATTTCTTCAATATAAATGGAGGAAAAATTATTGACAATTTCTAAGTTTGCTAAAATATGTACGCTACACTCTCATTTCGGCACAAACGAAATCTCACCTCCGCTGCGCTTGTTGATGCTGCTGCTGGCATCTAATTAACCCACTCCCCCGCAACGCGATATTTCATTCCACTCTTCCACCAAATAGAGGAGTCTCCATCATCACCTCCGACTCTACCCTCCTTCCACTAAATAGAGGAGCCTCCATCACCACCTTTGACTCTACCCTCTTATCTTCGACTCTACCCTTCTTCCACCAAATAGCACCAAATAGATGAGCCTCCCTCCGACTCCACCACATCTCATGTTCCCTTTCCTAGAGCCTATATATATAGGCAAATCTTAAATCTTCTTGCAGAAGATTCATGTTTATAATATTTGCCAAAGATTTTTTTTCTTTAATTTTTTTGTATTTTTTATCCTTGTTTTTGGCAGCAACTTCCTTTGGAAGCTACTATCCTATTTTTATGTATATATAGATATATAAATGTATAATAAAATTTTTCAATTTCAATTTATAACAACACTAAAAAAAATTCATTATACAAATTACAATCCACAAAATAAAAGAGGAAAAAAAAGGACTTGAGTTTAAATTTAAGTTTAACTTGAATATCAACTTGAATCTTAAATTTAAATAGTCTACGTATCCCCGAAAGGAATCAAAGCCCATGTAATTCTCGTAACTTACCTCTACTTATCTTTTCGGATGATGGCCGGGTGGTGGCTTTTTTGTCAATCTCATTCTCCTTCCATCATGATGTCTTCATCCGTCATGTAATAATCATCTTTGTGTTGGTTTCGATCTTCCGCTTTTGACCAATCATCATACAAACATAGATTTTCTAAATTTTTAACACCTAAATTGGATCGTTGAGGATCCAAAATGAGTCCACCAATGCTAAATGCTTGTTCGGCGGTGGCGGTAGAGGCGAGAGCTGCAAAGACCTCTTTTATAATTAATGATAAAATAGGAAAGGATTGAACTCTCCTTGACCACCACCACAAAATATCAAAGTTCTCTTCAAATTCAAATGTATTAGTAAAATAAGAATCAATTTCTTGAAAAGAATTAGATTGAGCCCTTGCACGTTTTTTAGATCTAACATCACAAAAGTTATAAAATTTTTCAAAAATTTGATATTTTCTAGAACTATCACCACTTCCATTATTATCACCACTAAATTAATCATCACTAGAAGAACTATGTTGTTATTTGTATTCACTAAAAAGTTCTCTTAAGAGTTGATGAGTATTACTTACTATATCTTTAGACTTAGGAGCTTGTTGTCTAGTGGCTAAATCACAATTAGCATACAAATGATCATAGTAAAGTGTTAACAATTCTTCCAAATCATCCATTATAATACGTGGGTCTAACAATTTAGCAAGTAAGCACAAGTCCGGAATATTAAAAAAATACTTTAACCATTTTGATTTCATTGAAAGAATAGCATCATGTAAATTTGGATTTGTTTCATTAGCACTAAAAGTAATGGTAATTTTAACATAATTATCAACAACAATATTAGTACAAGGATAATAAACACCGGATAATTCTTTGGTAGCTTCATTAAAAATTTGCAAGACTTCACATAAAGTAGTGCATGTATCCCATTGATTAGCAAATAAAGTATGACCAATGGTTTCAAGTGCATAAAAATTACATATATGTCCTCTATATTGAAAAGATACTTGTAACATTTTATAAGTTGAATTCCAATGAGTAAAAATATCCAAAGGAAATTTTTTAGGTTGAACGTTAATAGATTGACAATATCTTTTCCATCTTTGGTCACAGAGAAATTTCTCATTATATACCATATAGCATCTTTGATATGAATAATATGTTCTTTCAACGATTGTAAAGCATCTTAAACACATAAATTTAATATATGACAAATACATCTAACATGAAAAAATCTACCACCAATTGATGGTTTACAAATATTAATAAGAGTTTATAAACTAGCCGTATTAGCACTAACATTATCAAATGAAATTGTAAAAAATTTTGTGGTCAAATTATACTCTTGCAAAATAGTATTAATTTTGTAAGCAATATTTACGGCGGTATGTGGAACATCAAAAGCTCTATAAGTAATTAATCATTTTTGCATAGTCCATGAATTATCAATTCAATGACAAGTAATACCCAGATAATCCGCACGTTGCCAAGCATTACTCCAAATATCCAAACATATAGAAACTTTATGAGGCAAATTTGTTAAAATTTGCTTTAGAACCAATTTATACTCCAAAACAACTCTTATAAGACCATTTGTACATTTATTACAATGCAATGGTGGAGCTTGAGGATTTAAGTGAGATTGACCCAATTTTTTAAAAAACTATGTTTCGCAAAGTTGAAAGACAAATGTTTGGTGCACATAAGTTTAAGATAATATCTCAAATAATTTATCTTATTAAATTTAAAAAGAGCATTACCTCCCGAATAATCCTTCTCCTCCCGACGAAGACCCCGTGAATCCTCTTCCTATTTGTGTTTGATTTGTTGTGATGCCAATCCTATCCGGATGCTTTTTTTGCAAATGCTTGATGAAAGTTCCATATCATCCACCATATCTGAATTTATAATTGGTGCCACAATAATTGCAACCTACTTTATAATTTGATGAATTTTCAAGCGCTTTTTTCTTGAAGTGAATGGTGAATATATCCGGACGTAGAGTTTGTTGAGAACTTTGACTTGTTGCTCAGGGTGATGCTCCACCTCCGCCTCCTACTCCGACTCCGGCTCCGGCTCCACTTCCACCTTCTCCACCCTAACTTGGTTGGCTACCATCCTCATTTTGTTGTCCTTGAATTTGAACATCATCTTCGTCGTTGTTGGACTCGATATCATCTCCAAGTATATTTCTATACTTTAAATTATAGAAATTGTTGGCGTTCGATCATTTAGTTAACGTGAACCGTTAGCATACCATGCGTTTCTAACACAGCGGAAGCAATAAATCATAGAAACGATTACCGTTCACCAGGGTATGTTGATGAAGATTAATTCTCGCAGGCAGCCTGCGCAGTCTCACGAGAATGGCCATAACTTCCTCGTCTGATATCAGAATTGAGTGATCTTTACGTTCAGACGATCCTCTCTTCGATGTTCCGTCAGTATATTGATCATCAAATTCTGAGTACTGTACGAATTTATACAAATTTCGCAAGGTCGCAGATAGCAGCAGCAAACTACCTTCTGATCTTCTGTTGTATGTCCCAAGTCCGATCTCGACGTCGTGTGGGCGACGATCTATGAGACCTCCTCAATCTGCTCTCAACCCTCATCACACGTGAATAATCAATTAGATTAGATTAGGGTTCCAGATAAGCTGAGGTGACTTATATACATGGGCTACAGCAGGGACCAGGAGGAGAAATTGGGTTGGGCCTCCATTGGGCTTAAGTATCCAAGCTTAGCCCAAAGCTTATACTTAAGTCCAATAATAATAATATATTCCACTAAAATATTATTATTGCACTACCGTACCAATCCCAAAATTACGTTTTGGGCTCCTTCTTATTATGAGTCCATTAGTATCCCCATGTTTAAGATATACAATGTCCATTAATTAATTAAGTTACTGACAACCCAATTAATTAATATCTCATCCAAGAGTAGTACCACTCAACCTCATTATCATGCCGGAATAAATTCCACCTGCAGGGTTTACATGATAATCCTTATGAGCTCCTCAAGGGGACATCATCAACCTATGACGGACACGGATTCCTTCTACAATCAACAGCACACCATAGAGACAGCACTACTTCCCAACTCATCGAGTTTGTTGATTTAATTACATGTAAATCTCACCCATTGATGAATCAAAGAAATACATACTGCCCTACGTGTCGAGGTTATTGTATAGGGATTAAGAGCACGAACTTCCATAATAACTGAGATCAAGTTCTCCTATAAGTCAGTATAAGTCGAACGATCTCAAGCGGTCCTGCTCAATACACACAAGTGCACTAATGTGATTCTATAGCCAAGACAAGCTAATACCAAACCACACTACAACCATCCCGATAGAGAGTCCCCGTCTATCTCGGTTGTGAGCATCAGTTTATACTTTATAAGAAAACCGATAATATGATCTTCCGTGTGTTGTCGCACAACATATTATCTACAGTATAAAGTAAGTGGACTATTGCATCGAACATATAAATAAATTATAAGATGCAATCATTTGATCATATGATTCTCATTTCAAATTAATTGTTACAATATTGTTCATACAAAAAGCTAGACTTTTAGTATACAATCCAACAATCTCCCACTTATACTAAAAGACATGCTGTCATGTCTTCTGCCACACATCTGATTTCCACTTCCACTACACGACCATCAAAAGCTCTCGCCTTAAGGTCCTTGTAAATGGATTTACTAGGTCATCATCCGATGCAATCTAGGCGACAACAACCTTCCCCTCATCATACGATTTCTCGTAATAGGTGGTACTTGCACTCCATGTGTTTAATTGCCTTATGGGCTCGTGATTCCTTCAAGTTTGTAACTGCACCAATATCATCAATATAAATTGTGATATCCTTGGGCAAACTTAGAAACACTTCGAAGTCCATCTTGAAGTTTCTAGAGTCATACAGATACTTTGGCTGCCTCATAGGCTCCAATTTATCATCTTTCCATGATGGAGTCCGGAGTCTGAAATATATTTCTATATAACACTCCTCCACATTATGACTCAACTTCCTAAAATTAAACGCATAACCTTTGAGTTAGATTTACTGTCGTCCCTATCTGATTTGAAAAATCTGAATCTATGTAACCCATAAGAATCAGTGAATATGTTTGGTAAGCCCACATATAGTTTCTAGTCCTTTTCAGGTACATAAGTATATGTCTTACCACAGTTCATTATTCTTGTTCCGGGTTATGTTGATACCCATTGTTCATGCCATCGGCAAAACAGATATCCAATATCGTGCATAGCATTCCTTAGATTAAGCTTCCTCATTTGCCGAAGCATAAGGAACCGCTTTCATCTTCTTTATCTACTTTTGTGTCACAAGACACATTCACTTAGATAAATTCACATGCTAAACGAGTAAGGATCGTATCATTATATGAAACTTGAGATAAACATAACATCATTTCTTGTGATCCGTATTACCGTGATCAAAAGTATATTTTTGCTCTTCTTAAGTCCTTCATCTCATACCGCTTTATCAACCATACCCATACGCCCGACAATACTCTTTCATTGTCTCCAATGAGCAAGATACTATCTACGTATAGTACAAGAAATACCACCATGTTTCCATTACTCTTTTCAATACACAAGACCCATCCGATCATTGATTAGATCCATGTCACTGGATTACCTCATCAAAACGGATGTTTCATGATCTTGAAGCTTGTTTTAGTCCATTAATGGACACTTTTAAGCTCACTATCACAATGCTCTTAGCTCTTTGCAATGAATCACTCTGGTTACTTCACATAGATGTTTCCCTTAAGACTTCCAATCAGGAAAGCTATCTCGACATCTATTTGCTATCCCTCATATTTCATATGAGTAGCAACAAATAAAAGAGTCCGGATCAACTTAGGCATAGCTACCGGCGAACAGGTTTTCTCATAATCGAACCCTTTCTTTTGAGTATACCTTTTCGCAACAAGCTTGCTTCCAAGGTTTTCACCTTATTCTATGATCCTCTTTTATTCTTGCATGCCCGCTTCCAATGGCTTTTACGCCATTTAGCGGTTCAACAAGCATCCAGACCTAATTTAAAATTCATCGATTCTATTTTAATATTCATTGCACTTACTAAGATCCCGCATTTTAATTTTGTAGTGCAACGTCGTATCCCTGGGATAATACCATGTTTACTAGGGATCAAGTCTTACGACTTTCCCAAAACATGTATCTCACGGGTTGTCGAATAATCCTCCCACTGCGATAAGGTACTACATGTAATTGTGTATCAGACGTGACACGCATTGCAGTTTACCTTGTGGTATATCCTCTTGTACACTTGGTACTTATACTTTGTATTTTCTTCTCACTACCTTTAGAACAACTCATACATGGGTTTGTGATTTATTACATAGTCTCTTTCCAAAAATCTAGTGTTTGTGTTAACAATCACCCTTCGATCTTTTAGACTAAATAAATCAACTTCATTTTTATAGCATATCCCACAAACAGACAAACATTCAAATGAATTACTGTTTCTAGGGCTTATCCATAAAATGAATTAAGTAATTCCAAATAATTCATCATCTATCTAATCATTACCATAAGAGTCTTATTCCTTCTATCCACCACACCATTCAGCTGGGGCATGCCCGGTATAGACCACTTGAGATTTAATCTCAACCTCTGATTAATAGTTCCTAATTATCCTAAGAGGTACTCGTAATGACGATTAAATCGTCATTACTTGATATATTTTCCATGATGCTTTACTGTACCAACCTTGTAATTCTTGAATAAATCAAAGAATTTAGACATGCAGTGCATCAAATAAATATATCGGTATCTAGAATAATCTTCGATTATTCATAACCACCTCTCGCCTAGATAATATTAGGCCCACTTGAATCAGAATGAACCAATTCCAACATATATATCTTTGGCTCTACACCCCTTTACCTTGAAAAGGTAATTAATCATTTTTACTTCCAAGTAAGACTTGCAAGTCCGATAGTTTCCACTTCAGATAAACCTTACGGTCCATCTGCTATCAACTTTTGAGTCCTACTCAAGTAAAATGATCTAGTCTTAGACGCCAAATGCATGTTTAGTTCATCTCCGAAGGTTACTTTCTCTTACTAAGATCAGAAGATGCATTATTAATTACTATTTGTTGCATCTGTGGAATATACATGATTTAAGAGTATACAAATTGTCCATCAACGTACCATAATAGATTACAACTCTATCTTCATTATAATGACCATGTCATTTAAATGAAATGGAGTATCCATCTATTAATGCATAGAAACCGAAATCAAATTCTTTCTATGAAAACATACGTAAAGACAATTTTACAAAATCAAACGTTTATTCATATCGTAAGATAAATAAATAACTCCCACTGTAATAGTCACTAGTCTTGTAGTTTTACCCATGTCATAACAATCTTATCCTCACTTAGTAATGAACATTCAGTGATTCCAGTATCTACACACTCGTGTCAGTAGATGCCATCACTAATCATGTTTAAACAACTAGTAAGTAAGATTCTATCCTTGTTCACTCCTTTTATGAAATTGAATTTCCTTTACCACATGTTTTGTCAGAAGTTTCCCACCATATACAACCTCTTGTAATTCATGAGAAACTTACTCAAAATATCTAGGCAATTATGAAGAATAAAATTGACTTAGGTTTCCCCTTCAACTTCTATTCCATGTATTTCCAATTCATTCATCAAATTCAATCATGACCCACCGCCTTTTAAATTACTCAAGTATTCGAAGAGTTACATGAGACCATCATATTTCTATGAACCTCTCATCTCTTCACTAGAGACTTTAATAGGCATCATGAGACGTCCTTTGTGAGAACACACATGTATTTTCTTAAGCAGTAAAATTTAAAACCAAGATTCTTTTCTAATCATCTAATTTGGACAAGTAAATATAATTTCTTTTAGTTAATAATAAGTGAGATAAAACCATTTGAAAATCAGAGAATCACAAATAAATATACCGATCAAAACTTCGAATTTTATCCTTTTATATTGATTCCCTCAAAATAATATAAAAATAAAATTCACCGACATCTCAAGTACCGTGAGTCTGCAAGCCACGATAGTGTGGACGTTTACAAACCCGAACATTTACAAGAGAAGGTTTTACCCATTAATTTCATTTGTCAACCTAACTTTATGACAAAATAATTAATAGTCGGTTCCTCTTTAGCCATGCAAATAAAAGCAGTGACTCTGATGGGGAGGATACTTATTATTTACACCTAAGTGTACACCATTATTTGACCCCAAGTCCGCGGCCCAAGCTTATGTGTCTTACAGATGGAGAAGTACACACGCGCTCGGATAACTTCCTACAGTCATCAATTATAAGTTTGTACAGTGATCCGCACATGAACTCATCCGATAGGGAGGAAGGTCTATGCCAACGCGCAAGTTCATATGCATCACATTACAAACATAATTATTTAAAGAAGTCTGTCCCAGCAATCCATGAATAAACTCATCCGATGGGGAGGAAGGCTCTAATGCCGACGCGCAAGTTTATTCACATTGCTAACAAACCAATAATGGAGGCCGCGGGAATTTTTACCAATCCCCTCTCCCACTTAGTTATTCAACACCGAGGGTTTTTACATGCATATAATATTTAAAAATAAAATACGCAACCTAGCATGCTCATACTTCTAAATATATAACAATAATTGACCAATAAAATAATTATAGCAGTTATATATAAGGAAATAAATTGCCAAAAATAAGTTGACTTGATCAACACTCCAACATACATGCATATAATATACCAAATATAATACGCAATCTAGCATGCTTCTATTTAAGGCAATAAATCATAGAGAATCATGCATACATATATAACAATAATCAATTAATAAATCAATTATAACAGTTATATAACAGCGAATTCGATTGTTCGCCACCAATCACGAATGCGGACAACAGCGATGGGGACCGACCTCTCCACAGCCTGCTCCACCACTCTGGCACCCTGCCCGATCATATTGTGAAGATTCACGCGGAACCTGATGCAGACCAGTCAAACTTGATGCAAACCCGCTCGAACCTGGTGCAGAGTCGATCAAACCTGATGCAGACCAATCAAACCTGATGTGAATCCGCTCGAACCTGGTACAGCATTAATCGAACCTGATGCAGACCAATCGAACCTGATGCAAATCCGCTCGAACCTGGTGCAGCATCGATCGAACCTGATGCAGACCAATCGAACCTGATGCAAATCCGTTCGAACCTGGTACAGCATCGATCGAACTTGATGCAGGCCAACCGAACCTGATGCAAATCCGTTCAAACCTGGTGCAGCATCGATCGAACCTGATGCAGACCAATCGAACCTGATGCAAATCTGCTCGAACCTGGTGCAGCATCGATCGAACCTGATGCAGACCAATCGAACCTGATGCAAATCCATTCGAACCTGGTGCAGCATCGATCGAACCTGATGCAGACCAATCGAACCTGATGCAAATCTGCTCGAACCTGGTGCAGCATCGATCGAACCTGATGCAGACCAATCGAACCTGATGCAAATCCGTTCGAACCTGGTGCAGCATCGATCAAACCTGATGCAAATCCGCTCGTCCAAGGGCCTACTTGCACGGAACCAAGTTCAGCCCAACGCGCAACATCAAACTACACCAACTGTCGTTCAGGGTTCACAACTTTAGGAACCTGGGAATCCAATCTCCACCGTCCAGAATCTACGTCTGTGAGTTTTGAACATGCTGTCCAAATTACAGGTCGATCCAACGGTTAAATTGTGAGAAACAGCTCTTTTCCCTCGACTGCGCAGAACAAAATCTCCCAAAAAACTGCTTCTGTTTTCGGCGTATTCCCGAACTTCCATAATAACTGAGATCAAGTTCTCCTATAAGTTAGTATAAGTCGAACGATCTCAAGCGGTCCTGCTCAATACACACAAGTGCACTAATGTGATTCTATAGCCAAGACAAGCTAATACCAAACCACACTACAACCATCCCGATAGAGAGTCCCGTCTATCTCGGTTGTGAGCATCAGTTTATACTTTATAAGAAAACCGATAATATGATCTTCTGCGTGTTGTCGCACAACATATTATCTACAGTATAAAGTAAGTGGACTATTGCATCGAACATATAAATAAATTATAAGATGCAATCATTTGATCATATGATTCTCATTTCAAATTAATTGTTACAATATTATTCATACAAAAAGCTAGACTTTTAGTATACAATCCAATAGAAATGAGGGTGGGTACAAATATCCGGAGAAAAATTAGGATATTATGGTGGTGATGGAAATTTTTGATTTGGTGACGGAGTCAGTGGTGGACAATTGTCTATGTTGGTAACGTTTCTTCCTTTAAAAGATTGTGAGGAAGAACCGACACCGGAAGAAGAACTTCTCCTTAGTATTTTTTTTTTTTTGGATTTTTTTTTGTAGTGTAGTAATAGAAGAAGTGAAGAAGTAAAGTAGTAAACTAAAAAAATAGTAAGAAATAAGAAGTGAGAATGAAAATTATGAAACTAACACTAAGAAACTTGGAAGTTTGAATTGGAAGTGGTAAATATAAAAGTATTGAAACTAAGAGAATGATTTGAACTATGAAGTAATGAAACTTGGACTTGGAAAAAAAATTTAGAGCACAAATTGAGAGAGTAGTTTAGTGAAAGGATAGAAATTGGATCAAGAATTATGTAGATTTAAGATTGTAGAAGAAGAAGAAGTAGAGATGTTGTGTGCTCAAATGAACCCCAATTTATAGATGATGCAAAATGATCCCAACCATCCATTTCAAATAAAATTAATTCAAGCCATTGAAAAAAAAATAAAAAACTTTAGGTTCAGCAAATCGCCGGTTCCACGATTTCGAATCGAAATGGGGTGGCAGTTGGGTTGATCTTGGCCGTCCATCTCCAACGAGCAGCAAATCACGTGCGTTCGTTCAAATTTTGAAAATTTGAATTTTGGAGCCAAAATCGCCGATTCGAGGGTGAACCGGAACTGTCGGTTCAGCCTCAACGGCTACTTTTGATCCATCCGTTCATCTTAAACAACCACTTAATCTGGGTCGTTAATTTCAAAATTTAAAAAAAAATCCCCAGTTCCAAAAAAATCGACACTTTCGGTTTTGCAAAATCTGGAACCGGAATCGAACCATATTCGATTTCGATTCCACAAGGCCGATTCAAGAACCACCGGTTCTAATTTCGATTAAAATCGACAGTTTTCCTATTGGAACAGGTGATCCCAGTTAAAATGTGCATGTCTACCTAGAATCATTTTCTTAGTTCAGTTATAAAATACTGCTTGATCCAATTCAGACTACCCTCATTCACAACCCACAACAACCCAACTCAATAATATAATATTCATTTCCCTCTCATCCACATATACAACCTACAACTCAACCCAACACAACCCAACCTCAACTTTTTTATACTCCATCAACAACCCAACTCAACCTATATTTTTAATAAAATATTTATTTTCTCTCTCATCTATATATATATATATATATATATATATATATATATATATACACACACACGATAATTAATATACAATAATTATAATTAAATTATTCATTATCATTTTGAGATATTTCAATAATTATATTAAAAATTAAAATAATCTTATAGTATATTAAAAAATATTTAATTTTGTAATTATAGTAAAAAAATTTTCTTGAAAGCACACAAAATAACAATATTAAAATTGCAATAATCATATAAAAATTATATAATTGAGATACAAAAAAAAATTACATGAAATATAAAATCATAAAAATAAAAGGTACAAATCATTACAATCAATTGTCATTACCAAATTTTTGCCATATATGCTTAATCAAGTCATTCTTAAGAGCATTATGAGCTTCTCTATTGCGAAGTTGTGCCCTATTAGTCATATAAGTGGACAAGCTTGCAATGCGTATGGTAGAGTATGGCAAATTGTGATCATCTACATCATGTACTCCACTTGTGCTTTCTTGTCGGTTTAGAGGTCTATCCCTAATAAATTCATTTGGGATCATAATAGTTTTGATATGTATGTCGCTCATCCTCTACAATCATATTGTGCATGATGATACAAGCCATCATAATTTTACCCATCTGAAGTTTATCCCAATCAAGACATGGGCGTCTAAATAATACGAAACGAGCTTGTAGAACTTCCAATGCGCGCTCTACAACTTTTCTCACTGCCTCTTGGTATTGAGCAAACAACTTATGTTTTTGGAGTTGTGGAGCAGAAATGGACTTAACAAATACAACACATGAAGGATATATGCCATCAGTAAGATAATATGCTCTATCAAATTCGTGGTCATTCACAACATAATTAACTCTTAGTTCTCAACCCTCTAACACATCATTAAAAACTGGAGAACGATGGAGTACATTAATATCATTGCAGCACCTGGTGTTCCAAAGAATGCATGTCATATCCATAAGTCATGTGGTGCAACAGCTTCTAAAATGATTGTTGGCTTCCCACTTCTTCCTGCATATTGTCAAGCCCATGCAGTTGGACAATTTTTTCATTCCCAATACATGTAATCAATATTGCCTATCATGTCTGAGAATCCACGTTGTTTCCCGACATAGAGTAATCTAGACAAATCTTGTTCATTAGGCCTTCTAAGATACTCATCACCGAAACAAGAAGTAACACCATCTACAAATTTTATGAGAGCTTCCCTTGCCATAGTTGCATTCATTTGCAAGTATTCATCAACAGCATCACTTGATGTACCATACGCCAACACCCTCATAGCTCCAGTACATTTTTGTAATTTTAAAATCCCTTGTCTACCTGTGGCATCAAGTCTTTGTTGAAAATATTCACAATTGGAAACAACATCCTCCACTATATGAAGAAACAATGATTTTTGCATGCGAAACATGCGTCGAAAAACTTCAGGAGGATAGGTTGGTCTATCGACAAAATAGTCATTCATCAAACGATCCTCACTAAGTTCACATTCTCTATCAATATATCGTCGTCTAGCTCTAGGAGTGAGATTTCTCACAATCATATTAGGATTGTTTATCACATCCTCAATCATCTTATCAATTTGATTATTGCTTTCAATAACTCAATTTTCCTATTCATCAAATTCTGGAAAATTAATAGAACAAAACTTGAATCTGAATCTAAAAATGAATTTCATTAAAAGACATTTTTGAAGTTGACGAAAAAATTAATTTATTTGTAAGTTATAAATAAATACATCAAGTATATATAGGAAAAGCTATCTAAAAAAAATCATGAACGTGAATGTGAATGACAAAAGTATGTGATAAAGTGAATGACAAGCATGTGATAAACTGAATGACAAAAATATATGAAAAGCACGTGATAAAGTGAATGACAAAAAATGTATGACAAGCATGTGATAAAGTAAATGACAAGCATATGATAAAGTAAGGAATGGACAAGCATGATAATGCAAATACACGTTAGATTCAATGACAAATAATTACAACAATTGAATGACAAGCATGTGAATAAAGTAAGAAATGGACCATTGAATAACAAAAGTATCATTTGTATGTGATAAGATACGAAAATTGACAATTGAGAGATAAAAGTTGACAAATCAATTACTTAATTAAAATTACATGACATTAACTATAAGGCTTACAATACATTTAATTAAGATACATTAATTAAAATGTGATACCGAAAGTACATGATAGTAAGACAGATCTACTGACCAAATACAATTGCTATTAATTTGCTTTTCATTTCTTCATCTTCTGGTGGTAAGTGATGTTTAGCTAGCAAAGTATTCAATATAAGTTCTTTCATCTTCATTTGATTCCTCTGTAACTTCTCTCGTTCCAATTCGAAATTTTCTTTTCCCAAAATTTTCATCACTTCAACTTCATTGTCTCTATTGAGCCTCAATGCATGAATTTCAGCAACAAACTCATTCGTAGCAAAAGATTGTGAGGCCTTACCTTTCCCTTTTTTTTGCCTTATCTCTACCACTAGGACGAGCAATGGTTGAGCATCCACTACTTGGCGTTTTAGGATTTGTAGGAACAGAATACTCCCATTCTTCACTTGTTTTGGTTCTTTTGGAACTTCCACCACTTTCGTCATTGTCCTCCTCATCTTCAGGATGGAAACGTATTGAGTCATTATCTAATTTCAGCTCCCATTTTGGATTTTTACACATAACTTCATTAAATACAATTAAATTAGTAAACTTAGTACCACTTGCTTCATAAATGATATGAGCTTCTTTCTCGATATCTTTCTGGCTCATTCCTAAGGGGGAAATGTAGGTTGGGTGTCAACCAAAGTCCCACATCGGTTAGAAGTGGGGTTGGTGATGGGTTTATAAATGAGGGATGAACTCTCCCTAGCATGAGGCCTTTTGGGTGTGAGCCCAAAGAGCAAAACCTTACGGGCCAGTGGGCGGTCCAAAGCGGACAATATCATGCTATTGGATTTAGTGAGCCCGGCTCCCTGGGCGGATAAACTCAACAAGTGGTATCAGAGCCAGACCCCAGACTTAACCGGGTGGATGGTGGGATGTTCGGACCTCAAACTGGATGGTCAAGCTGTAGGGTTGTTTGAGGGGGGAATGTAGGTTGGGTGTCAACCAAAGTCCCACATCGATTAGAAGTGGGGTTGGTGATGGTTTATAAATGAGGGATAGACTTTTCCTAGCATGAGGCCTTTTGGGTGTGAGCCTAGAGAGCAAAACCGTGCGGGCCATTGGGCGGCCAAAGCGGACAATATCATTCTATTGGATTGAGTGGGCCCGACTCCTGGGCGGATAAACCCAACAATTCCGCTCTTTTTTCGAGTATGTGCTTCCTTGCAATCTGTAATCCATTTGTTTGCACTTTCATTGAGTCGTTTGAAGCGACCTTTCAACATATCCATAGTTCTTTCCTTCATATCTTCAGGATTTTCTGCTCGAGTGTCATGAAATATCTCATGAATTTGTTTTCATAGTGAAGTAGCCTTTTGATTTTTTCCATGCACTCTATCTTCACTAATGAAACACCAAGATGACATAAGAGCAATATGTTCCTTCACACACCATTTGTTGTTTGGGGGAGGATTTGTTTGTTGAACATTATTGAATAAATTTCGAGAAATATTTTGTGATGCTTGAACTTGTTCGGAAATTGAAGTTTGATTGAGATTTGGTGAAAATTGGGAGCTTTGATGGCATTGAGAGTTTTGGTAACTTCCAAAATTACTAAAATCATCAAAGTTTGAAAATTTTTGTGAGTTTGGATAGAAATTTAGATTGTTTGGATCCATGAGAAATGATAAAATAAAAAAAATCAAAAGATAGAAGAAAATATAATTGGAGATGGAGAGAAAAGAGTATTTTCATTTTGTGGTCTATAGTATATCAATATTGTACTCTATTTATAGAGAATTTTTTTTTACGAATTTTGATTATTATTATTATTATTATTATTTACATAATTTAAATATTAGATATTGAAAATCTAAATTCAATCCTAAAAAATTAAAAATGACCAATGAACATTTGACAAGTGTCAAATTTTGGATAGAAGAGGATGGGTTGGTCAACAATTGAATGAAGTTGTAGGGGTTGTGTCAAATATATGTGCAACCGGTTGCTGACGTCCATTTTTTTTTCTAATTTTTTTAATTTATTATTATTATTATTTTTTGTCATCTTGTGTGCGACCTGGAGGTGGAGATCACTAACGAGAGTAGTCTCAATATGACAATATCCACCCCAGGTGATTGGATCTGAACCTATGGATTGACCCGACTATAATTTTCAAATTAACTTTGTGCTCGGCTCCGAGTTCACGGAAACGGCGAAAAGTAACGCAACACGTAACACTGCCGTACTAGCCGTTATCAATCCTTATCGATCACCTCCATCATTCTAATTCAAAATAGGAAAAAAAATAGAAAACTACATTCATCTTTGGTATTTCAGGAGCTTTCCTCATTTTCAACATCTGTAGAAATTATCCCGAAGAGGAAGTTATTCTTTACGCTGCATATAACTGAAACCAAATAGGGGATCATCTTGCATCTTGGCTTCCGCTGGTAAATGCTGCCCTTGAAGTTCAACAATTCTTAGAATTTCTTTCAAATGTAAGTTGGAGGTTTTCTATTTTCCCTTGAATTCTTTCTTGATTCGACGAATCTTTCCATATTTCTGCTGTTTTCTTTAAATGATTTTATTTATTGTTAACTGTTTCTTTGTGGGAACTCATATATTTACGAAAGATTTCTTTCATTTGAAGTATTTCTTATAATTTAAATCTTGTAGATTCATTATCCTTGTATGAACTGTATCGAATATAATTTTTTCTTTTAAATTCTATGCATAACAAAATAAAGATTGCAGTTCCAGTTAATTGGAATCTGGTTTTATGAAACAACCGTTTCTGTGGATTTGTAATTGACCTAATATCTTCGAAATGGATTTATCTGGATCTTGTTGTTCACTTGGTGATAGCCTTCGTTCTGACAACCGTAATATAGTTTCAGTTTAAATCTGCCAACAAAAACTCTTTCTTCTGAAGATGAGTTTAGCTGGACCAGTAACACCATCCCCAAAGGTCAAGAGAACGCCACCATGCACTCCTGGGGGTCCGAAGGTCCGTGAAGAGAACATCTTAGTGACAGTTCGGATGCGTCCGTTGAGTTCGAAAGAATTAGCTGCATATGACCTAGTAGCATGGGATATCACTGATCAAAACTCTATAGTTTCGAAGAATCTCTACCATGAAAGGCCTGGGGGTTCATTTACATTTGGTATACAATTTTTACAAGAATTTCGAGATTTTCAGAGATTAGTATGCTTTCATAAAATTTTAGCTGGGATTGTATTTAGCTCACCTGTGATGATTGTATAAAGCATTAAAACCTGTATTTGTATTGTCAGATAAAGTTTTCGAACCAATGAGTACTACACAAAAGGTTTATGAAGAAGGTGTCAGAGATGTTGCACTGTCGGCTCTCAGTGGAATTAATGGTACATAGGGTAGTTGGATTGAACAAAGTAGTTGTATTTATGCAAATGGATGTATCCTGTTTCACCTTTATTTATTTATTTTTATTTTTTTATGTTCTTGTTTGCAGCAACAATATTTGCGTATGGGCAGACTAATAGTGGAAAGACATTTACAATGAGAGGCGTGGCAGAATATGCTCTCAAAGATATCTATGAGCACATCAACTGTGTATGATCACGAAAAAAATCATTTGCCAAAACTTTTAGCAGCAAATATGCATGTTTATCATCTGAAAATTCTGTTTTGTTTTCTCAGACACTGGAGAGGGATTTCGTGCTAAAGTTCTCGGCGATGGAGATATACAATGAAACTGTTGTTGATCTTCTTAACAGAGAGTCTGGCCCCCTTCGCCTGTTGGACGATCCAGAGGTAGCGTGTTAGTATTTTTATATGGAGTTTGCTTCTTTAGATTTGCATCTTCAATTTTTTCCGTATGTGTGCAGAGAGGAACCACTGTGGATAAGTTGATTGAAGAGGTTGTCAAGAATGATCAGCATTTGAGGCAACTGATAAGTATCTGCGAAGGTAATGCAGCGCTGTAAGTGTTGCACACATTTGTCTGCAGCGCTGTAAGTGTTGCACACATTTGTCTGTTGCAAAAACTTGTGTGAGATCATCAGACGTAATGGATATCACATTTCATTTTTGGTATAATATGATATCACCTTATTATTACTCCATATATATCACTTCTTATCTGTCACATTCAAGACTTGCTTTTCTTTTCTTTTTTGTTTATGTTACCTTTATTGCCTTCTCATATAAAGTTAGTACCACAGTCTGTTAAACTGGTCTGTGAATAAAAAATTTACTTTAAACAAAAACTTGCAGCACAGAGGCAGGTGGGTGAAACTTCATTGAATGACAAAAGCTCGAGGTCACATCAGATAATTAGGCTGGTATGTTTAAACACTCTTTTATAAATCTGTTTTTGTTTTATTGCTGATTTATGTCGGAAACCAAAAAGTATTCGGTAGATTGCTTGCCCAGTAGCATGATTAATCAAAACTCTCAACTTTCAACTTCTTAATTTTGAGACGTAAATACTTTCCCATGATTATATTTCCAATATGCAAGCAAGTATAATACCATGAAGTTCAGTTAGATTGCATAAATCCCACTAGCATGATTTATTGGAATTTCAGCTTACAGCTTATTAATTTTGAAAAGCTTATACTACCCCATGTTTCTCTTTCCAACTCAGGAGCAGTATACTTGATTGATTGAATTATGTGTGACTGGATCCTATAAATGAACTGCTACTTTGAACTTCCAGAATATGCTTTTTAAAGTTACCAGCCGTTGTTCCCCTGCCACTTTTCACAGAGCGCATATGATCTTCTCTGATAGGCCAACTTATTTTACATCTTTCAGTCTTATGCTACCTGGACCTTTCTAAGTCAACTCCAGCATAACTTCATTAATTCCTTTTCTTTATTTCAGAAGTTTACACATCTCCATGATTCTATCTGCAACTCACGAGTAGTTTACTTTTCTTTTTGTATTACTCATAACTACAACAACTTTGAACTTCCAGGATATTCTTCAAGTTGCTACAAATTGTATACATGTGACTTGATCCTTTATAAAAACTACAACTTGATCCTCTAAGATATGTGTTTAAGTTTCCTGTTATCTTTCTTCAGCCACTTCTCCATTAATTCGTATCTAGTATAATTGCTAATTTGATGCATTCTTTTAACATCAATGAATTTTGTAGATACTTTTGAGGTACTGTAAATTTGCTATTATTTCTTACTCTTATACTCCTAAAGTACCTGTACCTTGTTTCTTTTCCCACCTTGACCTTGAATTTGGTATATTCTGTAGCGTCATTGAATTCTTATATAGCCTCGTTGCCAATTCAATACCTCCTTTTAAAATCACTGGAGTACATCTTTCTTTTCTCACTCTTATATTTATACAACAATTAGTTTATTAAGTCATGATTTCTGCTTACATACAACAGCGGTATCATTTATATATTTTGAGATATATTGTAAATATCTTTTAGTAGGCTTCATCTCAAGTATTCACACAGTCCATTTAACATATTACCCTCTTCTTCCCCCATTTTGATTTCAGACAATTGAAAGTAGACTTCGAGAAGACTCGGGTTGTGTGAAATCTTTTCTAGCAAGTTTGGTAAGAACATTTTCACCTCACTCCAGATGTTTTTATTGTTAAGCTTCATAGAATATCAACATCAAATCAACTATTGCAGAATCTTGTGGATCTTGCTGGGAGTGAACGTGCCACTCAAGCAAATACAGATGGTGCAAGGTTGAAGGAAGGGAGCCATATCAATAGAAGTCTACTGACACTGGCCACTGTGATCAGAAAGCTAAGGTGTGTAAAACAGGAAGCAGCATGTGCAAGATATGTAATGTGCGATTTTGAGATTAAAAGAAAATGCATTTTATTAACATCAAATATTTTTCTGGAAAAATTTCTCCTTCTTTACCATGTTAAATGCCCTTCATGGTTCCGTAAACTCTAGGCCAAATGTCTATTAAGTTGCATCATCTAAAGACTCAGTTTGTAATACAAAATTTAAGTATTAGGGGCTGAGGGCTAATTGGGAAGATTGACCTTTTCTTTAACTTGTGTGCACAGTGGTGGGAAAAGAAGCGGTCACATTCCATACCGAGAGTCAAAACTCACAAGGATATTGCAGACATCACTTGGTGGAAATGCGCGCACAGCGATTATTTGCACTGTCAGTCCAGCTTTGAGCCATGTAGAGCAATCAAGAAACACGCTGTTATTTGCAACAAGTGCAAAGGAAGTTACGAACAGTGCTCAAGTGAACATGGTAAAAAAAAATTGCTCTGCAGAATTTGATTTAGTTTCTAAATTTTGGCAATATTGTATCTGAAACTTGAGCACTGTGTGGAATAATATCTCCCAACTTCAGGTTGTTTTCGACTCCCTTTGAATCATCTTCTTTTGTAATATTCTATCCAAATCTTGATGGCTAATGAATTGTGAAGCACAATTATTGAGGTGAAGTATAACATGTGAAACTGATGTTCATATTTTTCAAACTAAATGATTATTGTGTTTTCAAAAGTAAATTGTTTTCGGTAAGTGGATTCCTCTGTACAGGTCAATATAAAGTTTGTTGTTATCATCTTCTTCAAATGTTTCACCTTTTTACCTAAGGACTTCATTTTATAATTACCTCCATGTGTAGATATTAGAGATGTTAAGTTTTGTGACTGTTTGGCATAAAAGCTAGAGGGCCCCAACTTACAAAAACCATATATGAAATTAAAGGTTTGACACCCTGTTTATCTTATTGGCTTTTTCACCTGGAGAACCAATGTGTGATATAGTAACAATCCATCCCCCTCTCAAACCAGAGGACCACGGATGGCACATGCTGGGGGTAACCCATACCAAGGCACCTTTGGTTTGCACCTCCCTGGGCGCACACCATTGGATAGCCCCTTGCTCAGCCTTCACGAATCCAGCAAGTTGGACCATATATTCTTCAACATATATAAGTTAAGAGAGCCATAACTTAACCCAAAACCATGGTCAAAGGTACAGGAAAAGGATTGGTTGACCCACACTTACATGGCATTCCACATGTTCAACTAGAACCAGTGTGGAATAATGTAACAGTGACTGATTTTTATATGGAGTATCAGCCGAGTCTTCTGTTTTATTAGCTTTAATTATTATGAGTAATTAGTGGGTTTGAATCTGTTTCAATGAGAAAAGCGTTGAGTTCCATTATTACTATTATTTTAGTCTTGCATATTCTGTGATGCAAGTTTATTTTGAGGCTTTACTTTATGTTAAATTCAGGTTGTTGAAAAGAAGCAATTGGTAAAGCAACTGCAACAGGAAGTTGCTAGGCTGGAAGCAGTGATCCGTAGCCCCGGTCCTTCATCATCTTTGTGTATTAGTTCTTCGCTGAGGGAAAAGGACTTAAAGATTCAACAGGTAATAACTATTGAACTTGTAAGAAAAAAGTTTAGAAATTCTTGCCTGAAATTTCACAATAGAATGTGTTGAAGTAGTTTTGGGTGCTCACGCTAAAGTATTGCACGTGCTTTTACTTTCAAATGCATGTTTGTTAAGATTTTTATTTAATTGGAAACATCACATGAATGAAAACTGAGATTTGTTATCAAACCTGTTTTAAAGTTCAGGGAGTTGGGGGATATTTTTTATGGCACACAATTCTAAAAAATATGCTATCTGTGGCCATTCTCTTGGATAACTTTAATATTATGTTGTATCAACTCTATATGAATATGCAATAATCATTTATCAGTATTTTGGGGGAAATGCAAAATTTATTATTAACCTTGGCAAAAGATTAAGGTAAACTAAACATCATGAGAAAAAACTTTTAATCACCTTGCTTTCTGGACTCTAGTAAAATTTATAGTTTCTTGAGTCTCCTGCAATAGGGGGCGTTATTTGCAATTTTTTTTACTGAAACCATAATTCGAAGGTTGTAGAATGGGTATTTCAAGGAAGTTTGAAGCCAAGGTTGGGGTGGTTACTGGTTAAGTTTAGCAAACTGTTTATTCATGCCCTTCACTTTTCTTAGATAATATGCTCTTCACCGGTCCGGTCATATTGGTTTTTGGACTTATAATTGGTCTGTGTTAATTAAATTTAATGAGCAACTTCTGATAACACAGTTTACTTGCAGATGGAGAGAGAAATTTATGAGCTGAAGTGTGAGTTAGAAAGAAGCTCACACAAAGAACAAAAGGTATGTTGTTGTGCTTCAGCAGTCAGCATGTAACGGTCATATGTTGTCTTTTTCTTTTTTTCTTAATCCTCTTTCTCCTATTAGGCGATTATATGGAGTATTTATAATATTTGTTCATTTCAGACCTCAGACTCCTATGGACCTTCTTGTCAAGCAGTTAAGCGCCTCTTGTTTGACACTGATGATGACACACTTCCTCTGAAACGTGATTTTAAGTGCAAAGATAGAAAGGTAGGAAGGAAATCGGAAAATTCTTCAGAGATATTAGTGTTTGAAATAAGAAAGCTGGAGATGAGGCAAAAACAACTTGGTGACGAAGCGAATCGTGCATTGGAGCTGCTCCACAAGGAGGTTGCTTCTCAAAGGCTTGGGTGTCAGGATACTGCTGAAACGATTGCTAAGATGCTATCAGAAATTAAAGCCCTGCATGCAGCAAGTTGCAATTCAGAGGAAGTTCAAATAAAAGATAAAGCTTCCTTGAGAGAAGAGATTGCCCGTTTGAACTCCCAAGAAGGCAACATCTCTGCTCTAGAAGAGAAGCTTGAGAATGTCCAGAGATCGATCGATAAATTAGTTATGTGTCGTCCAACTGGTGAGGGGATTTCTGAGCTAAAAACCTCAAAAAAGAAAAAAGTTCTTCCGTTCACCTTGAGCAATACGGCTAACATGCAAAATCTAATACGATCGCCTTGCTCCACGGTGTCTTCTTCTCACAAAGCAATGGAGCATGAAACTGAAAATAGAGCCCCAGAGAGAAATCATGCTTCTGGTGAAAAGAGAATTCCTAACAATGATGAAAATTGTGGAACTCCCACATCAAAGGAGAACGTTTCTGCACAAAAGCAATCGAGCTCAATCAATGTGAAGAGAATGCAGAAAATGTTTAAGAAGGCAACTGAGGATAACATTCAAAGCATTAAATCTTATGTTACTGAGCTCAAAGAACGGGTATCTAAGCTGCAATACCAAAAACAGCTTCTTGTTTGCCAGGTAAGAATCTTGTTGCCTTCTTACTTTGCTACATAAATTCAAAGGAAGTGCACCGAGTACTGATTATTTGGTAAATTCAGTTTGAGTGCAGCTTGAAGTAACCCTTCACGTATGATTTACATTTTGGATATACGCTTTGTTCTGATGCATAGATACTGTTTGCTTTTAGGTGTTGGAGCTAGAGGAAGCGAACGATGCCTCAAGTGATAATGATGCTGAGATCATCAGTAAATCTCCCTCCATGCCATGGAGCATGGTTTTCGAAGATAAAAGGAAGGAGATTGTAATGCTTTGGCACATCTGTCATGTATCAATCGTGCACCGTTCACAATTCTACTTGTTATTCAGAGGAGATCCTTGCGATCAGATTTACATGGAAGTTGAACTAAGGAGGTTGACATGGTTGGAGCAACACCTGGATGAGGTAGGCAATGCTAGCCCCGCCCTCTTAGGCGACGACCCTCCCGGCTCAGTATCATCCAGGTGAGTAGCAATATGTTGTTTGAATTCAATCCTTAATGCAAGTTCCTCAATCCTAACAAACATACTTGTTCTTGTCAGCATCAAGGCCCTCAAACAGGAGAGGGAGTATCTAGCTAAGAGGGTGAGTTCAAAGCTGACAGCTGACGAGCGAGAGGCACTGTACTTGAAGTGGGACATTCCACCGGAGGTGAAGCAGAGGAGGACTCAACTGGTGAACAAACTGTGGACGGATCCTTTAAACATGCAACATGTGAAGGAAAGTGCAGAGGTAGTGGCTAAGCTTGTGGGATTCTGTGAATCTGCACAACCTGTTTCCAGGGAAATGTTTGAGCTCAATTTTGCTCCTCTTAGTGACAAGAAAACATGGATGGGGTGGAATCTCATATCTAACCTCTTACATTTGTAAGGATCAGTAATTGCAAAGAAATAAATGTATTTGATTCTGTTCTACCATTTTTATTAGCTGCATGAATTTCCTCTGGTAAAATCCCCTCCTAAAAAACCAGTTTTAAAAAATGGCCGGGTATTAAAAAAAAAAAAAAAAAGTCTCTTGTGAGACGGTGCTTATGCGAGACGTGTTATAGGATAAATTTTTTTTAATAGGCAAAGTTGGTTTATGGGTTGTTATTAGTATATTTTTTTAAAGTATGATTAATGATATATTAAAATATGATTTAAGGGTATTGTAATATGATTCAATTTAAACATACTTTAATTATCAATAAGTTTACTCTATATATAATTAGCATAGATCTGTTTTACAATCCATCTTCTATATATCATCTTACAAGGAATCTTATAAGGGGGTGTCTCTAGAAAAATATTTGAAACCCCCTTCTATTTGAAATTACTTGTTAAGATGTCTGAAGATGAATCCCAAAAAAACGAGAAATTAGAGTTTATAAAACAAAATCTTGAATTGAATCTTTACTACGTCACGTGGCAATTGTACATCTCTAAAATAAAAACAAGGAATGGCTATTTGCACCCTCAATTTTACTAAACTTACCAATAAATATTTAAAGCTAAAATATCCTTATCTGTTAAAGACATAAATACCCTGACATAAATTATTAATTAACCTCTAAATTCTATATATACCCAATCTTATTAACCTATAAACCCCATTAATGGAGACTTGGTATTTATAATTCATCTATTTCTACTGTGCACTCATCGATCATAATTCATCTGATCTGATGCTCTTACGATTGTTTCAACAAGATGTTTCACTTTAAGACAGGAGCAGGAAGAAGATACGAAAACTTATGCGATAAACAATTTTAAAAGATACAAATAACCAAAGAAAATAAATTAATTGCCTCAATAATCACACATTCAAACTCTTGAATTAATTCAACTTAATAAATCTTCGACTGGGAGAAGGAATGTCCCAATTGGAAATCCATATCCCACATTCTACTGCAAATACGTTGATTATTATTATACCTTTACATTAATTCCCTTGCAAGTTTGTACATACGATTGCTATGAAACTCCTGCCATCTGAAGTCTCCTTCTTCACTGGAATAATTGATGAAGTACAAAAGGTAATGGCGTAATGAAGATTGAGAAAAAACGCGTATAGATTTCCTCCAAAAAGTGTAGAATGAGTTTTTTTTTTAATTAAAAGGATAATATAGTCTTTTAAGGGGTATATTTAGTAAAACATACATATTTTTTTAATTTTAATGGGGTTCATTTAGTAATTTGGGTGTGTTTAGTAGAATCGGGGGCCGCTCCAAAAAAAACACAATAATACCCTTAATATTACTACTATTACAAAAATATCACATTTTTTTAAAACAATTTAGTTAAACTCAACTACTCCTTTCATCACCTCCAAATAGCACAATTTTACTATATTCGGGGTTTCTTATTCAGTAAAAATGGTCCACTAATGGCCCACCATTACCCATCACATCTCTCTAATACACATACTCACTTTATATAAAAAATAATACTCCTTAATTTACGTGCAAAAAATAAATTGCGCTATTTGTCCAAGACGGAGGTAGTATATCATACACTTTATTCAATTAAATTACCAAAAAAAACTCCCTATTATTTCTTACATTATTATACCAAAAGTTATTTTTCTTAAACTACTTACAAGACATATGTACAAGTCATCTTATCATACACTTTTTTTTTATGACATAAATTATTTTTTCATTTTATTTTTAGAATAATTTTTTGAGTTATTCTACGGTGCACTTGGTGCATCGGTGCACCGGCAGATTTATAAGTTAAAATAGAGGGGGTAGTGAGTAATTATTAATTTTTTTTAATTATTTTATTTTATTGAATGGTGAGAATTAAATAGAAAATTGATCTAACGGTTATGATTATTCCGGTGCACTGTAGTTAAACTCATAATTTTTATATGTAATTAACGTAACATTAGAAGTTGCATGAAATAAAACTTACATTAGGGGTGGGCAATAATTTTTTAAAACCGCAAAAATCGATCGAGCCGCACTGTATTGCACCGCACTTAGTATTTTTTTTACCTAAACCGCGGTTAATTTTATTGGAGAAGACCGCATCGCTTGAATGGTGCAATTTCGATTTTCATCTAAAAATACGCCGCGCCGCATCGCACCGCACTCTATTATTTAAATTATAAAATTAAATATATATTATGTATACACATATAATTATGTATTATTGAAGAGGTAAAAAGATATACATTAATTTGGATTGAGAAATAATTTTGATAAAAGTTTACTTTAAGTCACAAAGATTATATTATTTGAGTTGGTTATGGAGTTCAAATTATAATTTCATATCTTTAATATCTCATTATCTAATTTGATTATTGTTATAATATTTTATTTCTAAGGGTGAAGAACAATTTAAATTAAGCATGTACAAGTATTTCTTTTATACATCCATATGTATTGTATTGTTATGTAATATGTTAAATTTTAACCGTCAAACCACAAAACCGCAAAAATTTGCCTAAATCTGCATTATAAATTAAACTCGATAAACCGCAATTTAAATCTAATTGTCAAACCGAACCGCTTATAATAATGCAATTTAAATTTTGTCGAAATAACCGCAAAACCACACTGTACTGCAGACTTACATAGTGTCTACTATGCAGTATATATAAAAGAACTCTTGTTGCCCCTGGCAGTTTCCACTCTCACTGTAAAGCGTGTGTACCTTCCTTGTCGGCTTCGATTATCTTCGTGTCATCGCCGTTCGATACTGCTCTGGATTTCTCCATCGCCTGACAACCTCTGGTAGGCAACCACACCTCTAATTCTAATTATGTTTATTAAAACACCTTTACTTGAAAATTGATTGATTATTTTGTTCCATTGGAAATTTGACTATATATCAGCACTCTTTAATGTATCACTGTAATTTTCCTCCGCCGCTCTCTGTAATGAGATTATGTCATAGGAATTGGTAGCTGATTGTGAAGGATTTGCTTGTTTTATATCATGCCTGCGCGTTGTTTGAGTAAATGCCTGAGTGTGAAATTGTGACTACGGCTCCTCAACCAACTTAATCTCTTCTGTAAAGATTACTCAGAAAAATTCAGAACTAAATCTCTTCTGTAAAGATTACTCAGAAAAATTCAGGGATTTTTTATTTTCTACCTTTTTACCAGCAATCCGAACTGTGTCGTGGATACATCTTCTCCATATTGAAAACGTAGAGTTGTTGAAGTGACAAAACTGAGATGTGAATGCAACTTTTGTTTCAATTTTGAAATAGTATATTTTAATTAATTGATAGTATGTGGAGTAGTTGCCATGTTTCTGGATATATTGTGAAGAAATAATTTTTTTTTTGGTTAACTGGAGTAAGGTACCAAGGTTTGCATTAATTGATGCCATTGATTATTATTTTCGAAAAACCCAATTTTAAAGCCATTGATGCTGCATCATCGCAATTTATTTCGCATATAAATTTCTGTTATAGATGATTAGATGTGGTTCAATTGTGTAAATCTCCATCTTTTATTTTTCTAGTTTTTTTTAATCAACTTTGAATGGACATCAATATCCATTCTTTTGAAAAGAAGTGTTGCTGTCTGTACAGTCTCCATTCTTTTGCTGTTTGTTTTGGTAATTTGTTGGAGCTCCCTTTTTGTGTTTATTTTCTGTAAAGTGGGGAGATGCCTTAGCGTTAATTAATGGTTGCTTCTAATCCTTCAAGTTCAGGTGGTAATGGTTTCGAAGGCAAAAACAGCAAGCTATATCTGGAGGAAATATTCTGATTATGTTAACAATAAGTGGGAGAGATTCCTTCTGTGGAACATGGTTGAGCCGTACAAGCGGCCAAGATCTTTCACCCCCCTAATAACCATCTATGTCTGTGCTTTCTATACAGGGGTTATTGGGGCTGCAATCACAGAGCAACGCTACAAGGTGAACCACTTCTGCTGAATTTATAAACTTAAATTTGCTTCATTTTGTTAAATTGTTTTGTGGGATAGTACATGCTTGCCTGTTTATGCTTGGCATACATCTAATGATGATTTTGTTGAATTATATTTCATTATAGAGTAGTATTTTTTACAAGAGGCCAATTTGAGTCTGTATATTCGTAGCATATAAGCAACCACTTAATGCTAGAGTTGCAATCAAAATAAATCATTTCATAGTTAGGAAAATAGGTAAATATGCTTCCGTGAATTCATAAGTCATAAACAATCAGATAGTTAAAGATAACATTTTTATGATTTAGCCAGTGTGCCAGAAAGCACTTACAACTATAGTGCTCTAGCATACGATGCTTGTTTTTCTAAGGCTGAATTAATAATTTTGTTAAAATATTTATATAACAAAATTTATATGACAATATAGAGAAATAAGAAAATTATTTAATCTTTGAGAAGCTGTCTATTTACAAGGAAAAGCTTGCTCTCATTCCTGCTTGAATTGGTATGTGATATTTGTCTCACTTGCTTAATTTTTATTCCACAATTTTCAGGAAAGATACTGGGACGAGCACCCTGGGGCTGAAGTTCCTTTAATGAAGCCAATATTCTATCATGGGCCGTGGAGAGTTATGCGAGGTGATGTTCCTCCATTTGCCAAGAAGCAGTAAAAGCATCAGTGAGGCTGCTCTTTTTAACTGCAGGTGATCTCAAGTAAGGTTATATACTGTATTAAGTTTAGAGAATGAGGGTACTTGGATGTCACAAATATAGAAGGCAAAAACTTGTATGTACCTGGGCGCATGGGAGCACACTCTGTGCGCCTTTATAATTTTGTGTTAAAAAATTGTATACCCTTTAGTATAAAGATGTGTAGCTTTTATTTTCTAAAGAAAAATAAAAAATATTAATGAAAAGTGTATAGCATGTGTACCCTTATTAATTAAAGTGTATACCCTTTAGAACAAAACAATGTACCCTTACCCATAATACTAAATTCTAAAGGCGCACGGTGTGTCCCCGGAGTACAAGAGCCTCACTCAATATCGAATGAATGAATTGTTTTTGGGCAAATTTTTTCAAGATAATAGCCCTACGTCGTTATCTTTGATAAAATAGCATGTTTATATCCCTTCAACTGTAATAAATATTTGGGCAATTCTTAGCTGATCTGGGCTCACACATGATCCAGATTGCATGTTAAAGGGTCCACCACTTATTTGTAATATATTTTATTTAATATCTTATTCTTTTACTTTATTAATTATTACTCCCTTCGTCTCATAATACTTTTCTCACTTTCCTCATTTGTTTGTCCCACAAAACCTTTCACTCCCCAAAAAAGAAAACATCATTTTATCCAACAACCTCAAAAGTTTGTCTAATTTCAAATTTGTCACTCATTTTTCACATACATATCATTACTTTATACTTTTTTATTACCTAAAAATACTATAATACCCTCCAAAGTCAATAAAGTTGGTCAAAAAGTACAACTTTTCTTAAACAACGTGGAATAGTAAAGGTGAAAAGTTTTCCGGGACGGAGGGAGTACTATTCATGTATTGTTGTGTACTTTATTTGAAAATTTTTGGAAGATTTTTATACAAAGACCTGATTTTTAGTTTAAATCTCGAGTGAGGCTTGGGCGCACGCCGTGTACCTTTAGAATTTACTATTATAGATAAGGGTACATTATTTTGTTCTAAAGGGTGGTATATACTTTAATTAATAAGGGCACCATTTTGTTCTAAAGGGTATACACTTTTCATTAATATTTTTTATTTTTTCTTTAGAAAATAAAGGGTACACATCTTTATACTAAAGGATATACAATTTAATACAAAATTCTAAATGCACACTTTTCATTAATATTTTTTTATTTTTCTTCTGAAAATAAAGGGTACACATTTTTATACCAAAATGTATAAAATTTAGCACAAAATTCTAAAGGCACACAAAATGTGCTCCCGTGCGCCCGACACACACAAGCTTTTGCCTTAAATCTATGATTTTATGGAAGTTTTAAATTGTGGTTAGAATTTTATTTTTTTTTCTCAAATTAGGACTCAATTTTTTTATTTTTGTTTTTTTCTTATTTCAAGACTTGCTATAAATTTTATTTCAAGTCATAAAAATTATATTATGCACCGTCAAATCAAATAATTATATTGAATATATATTGTTTTTATTAACATTTTATATTATTCTATAATATATATTGAATTCAGAAAAAAAATTACGATGAGCCTTATTTTAAGAAAAAAAATTAAAATTCAAACCCTCAAATGTGACACTTTTAAAATTGAGTCTAAATTTGAGACCTACATTAAAAATTGGGCCTTTATTTGAAAATTGTCCTTTATGTTCTTCATTAATAAAAAATAATGTATACTTTATTTTTTATTTTAGTATTTTTTTTAATGATTTTTATTTGAGATAATTTTATGTTTTACAAAATTTATATAATTTAATATATTTTTTATTTTAAATATATTCATAATTTAAAATATATGATTATTAAGATAATCTCTTTAAGTTTCAAATATTTTTTCGATTTTAATTTTTAATTTTCATTCAAATTTTAATGTTAAATACACTTAATAACTAATTTTAAAAAAATTTCTTTCATTAGACAAACTTTATTGAATATTAACATTAAACTTTTATTCAATAAATATTAGGTTGCAATTTAGAGTAATTATTAATAAAAATAATTAATTTCTCCATAAAATAATTAATTAATGGAGAGCTTTATGACGATTTATTGATGCGATGATAAAAATATGTAAAATTATGTCACCGTATGACGATCTCACCGAAAATTGCCCCTAAAATATATTAAATATAATGAATTATATATAAATTAACGTTATAAATAATACTCCCTCCGTCCTGGAGAAATTGACACATTTTTTTTGGCACGGAGATTAACGAGTATAATAATTTAATGTAAAGTGAAGTAAGAGAAATTAATATTTAATATGTAGTGGGTAGTTGTATTAGTGGTGAGTATGATGTGTGTGTGGTCCCATGTAAATAAATAAATTATTTTTTATGTAGGTCCCACGTTCTTAAAAGGAAATATGTCAATTTCTGTGGGACAAAGCAAAAAGGAAAGTATGTCAATATCTTTGAGACGGAGGGAGTAATTGAAATAAAAAATAGATTGATGACAACAATTTATTGCCACTATGAATATAATATTTATGTTAATTAAATATTTATTTAGTTAAATTAATAATTTATATAATTATTTTTGTTTTTCTTTTTTCCATGTGCGACATGATATTCATTTGTTATTGCTTTATTTTAGTTTAATAAAATTAAATTAATTAAATAATATTTTATATATAATTATAAGAGTTGATATCATGTGCATATTTGTGCATACGTGCATGATAATATGTATAAGTTTTTATTCAATAGTATATATATATTTCTTAATAATTACATATTTTTTTACATTCAATTTTTCATTAAAAAAACTAACAAAAAGTTCGCTAATAAAGTGTATACATTTTTATTCATTGGTGTATATATTCATATTGATAAATGTATAAGTTTCTGAATTTGGGTGCACGGCGCACTCGGGGACACTGAATAATTTGCCTGATTATAAATAGTACTCTCTCCGTCCCAAACTCGTTGTCTTACTTTCTATTTTTTTCCGTCTCAAACTAATTGTTTTATTCCAAAAAAAAGAAACTTCACATCAACCAATAACCTCAAAAGTTTATCTTAATTTCAAAAGATACCACTCCCACCTAACACACATAATATACTTTATAATTTATTTAGGATTTATTACCTAAAAATACCACAATATCCCTAAAAAGTTAATAAAGTTAGTCAAAAAGTAACTTTTCTTAAATTTCGTGTCTACAGTAATTAAGACATCGAGTTTGGGACGGAGGGAGTATAATATTTATGCTAAATAAATATTATTTATTTAGTATAAATGTTAGTATTATTTTTTAAGTGGAGCTTTATGGTAATTAAATACAAAATTATTAAAGAAATTAATTTTTTTAGTGTGGTCTCTTATGATGAATAAAAAGAGGAGTGAGGCTCCCATGCACCGGGGTACACGGAGTACATTCCATGCGCCTTTGCAATTTCTGTGCAATTTAAATCCCTAGCAATACATAAGTTTAAATAGGATATGATACATCTACAAGTTAGTAGACATATATGTACATTTTCTTACCGCTATTATTATTATGAAAACACGCGTGACACTTAATAATTAAGAAATAATATATTTATGCACATGAGATAATTTAATTATATATCTAAATAAATGTAAGTAAATATTTATGTACTTATATATATTCACAAATTGTCACCATTATTATCACGAATATGTCAAATAAAAATATAAAAATAAATAAAATGTAAAGACAATTACCACAAAATTGTCACATAATTATCACATAATTATAAAAATACGTAAAATACAAATTATATTATCATATAATAGAGAAAATTCTCAGGTATTACACGGACACTGCAACAAATAATGTATTGGACTCCACTTTCTTATACTGCAGATTTGAGAAAAGTGGAGGGAATCTTAGAGATAATTCTCCCGGTAAATATTCTAACGATGTAGAAGTTAATAAAACAAAGATTTGAGAAATTTCTATAGGGTGTTTTATGCATAGACCATGGTTTCATTTTGAAATTTGGATGAGCACTTCGTGCTTCAACATCTGAATTTTTAGGAAGGCAAAGATTTGTGCGAGACCGTCTCACGAATATCCTTGCGTGAGACGGATCTCTTTTAATCCAAATAAATTATCCTCCGCATGGCCATTTATATTAAATTGACGATAATCAGCGTATTAATCAATAATTGGTTTCACTGCTTTCGCACCACTTACCCTAATTCCAGTGAATGTCCTAGTTTTTTTTTTATTTTAATTTTTAAAATAGTTTATTCTTTTTTATAAATTATTATTTAAATTTATTATTAATAATAAAAATAATAATAATTTTAATAAAAAGTGATGACTGATCAAGTAAAAGTGATATCCATCCTTTAATTTTAATAAAAAAATGTGATGTTCATCTAATTAAATTATTTCACAAATAAATTATATGTCTAATATAAAAGTGATAAATTTTCTAATAAAAAATTATACACAATCAAGTAAAAGTGATATCAGTCCATTTGGATTATTTCAAAATTCGTCAAACAAATAAAAGTAATAACGTTTTTAATAAAAAGTGATAAGAAAAAGTCATGTTATCTAATTAAATTATTTCATGAATATTTTGTATGATGAATAAAAAGTGATAGCATTCTTAATACAAAGTGATACGTAACTGTAGGCACTGGAATTCTATTGCTTATTAAATGAATATATGTGGAAATTACATATTAAAAATCAATTTAATATATTATTTATTAAGGAATTTAAATAAATTAATTCCTAAAATAAATGAGTAAATAATTAATAATTTGGTCAGATCCAGCCAGATAAGTCCAAATTAAGCAGGCTTGCAAATCAAAGATGTCAAAGTCCAATTCTTTGGATGTGATCAAATCAAATCAAAATAAGATTTAGAATCAAATCAAGATCAGATTTGATACAAATCAAATTTGGATCAACCAATTAGATCAAGAACCAAGCCCGCAAAATCAGGTCAAATCAGCCTTGGACCAATCAGACTGCGAGTTATATATGGGACTTCCTCGCCCTTTACCTATATATGGAGCTCTCCTCCATTTATTCCAGATACATTCAGACACCTGAAGAGATCCGAAGAATACGAGCAAAGACGAAAGTCCAGCCTCCCTTTAAGATCTTCAAGCATCTTTAAGTCAAGGCAGCCTCCGATCAGAGATCAAGGTTCTACACCCCTCTCCGATCCGGCGTTCTTCAAGTTAATAGCATCTGATTAGAGATCAATGTTCTAAACTCCTTCGATCCAGCTTGATTCAAAGTTCTTCAAATCAATAGCCTCTGATTAGAGATCAAGGTTCTAAACCCCTCAAATCCAGTGTGATTCAAATCAAGAGCAGCTCACGATCCGGGATCAAGGTGCTAAGCCCCCCAGATCAAGAGTTCTTCACACATCAAGTTCTTCAGCGTTCTTCGTGGAGTCAACAATGTTCTACACATTCAATGTCGTTCTTTGCGAAAAGCTCTCAAGTCAATGTTCAATATGAACAAAGGCTCAACGCCTTCGGATCATCGTTACAAGACTTCAAATTCGAGCTCGGACAAGCTTCATCTGAAGATCCGACTCAACACACAGTCAATATAGTCACCGCAATCAACACATACAAGTCATCAAGTCAAAGTCAAGCCAAATTGGTTCGAGAGAAGAATCATAGGATTGATTAGAAATTGTAACACGCTTACATATCTTCCAAATTAAATTCGTCTGGATTATTTTTGTACTCAATTTGTATTTATTTTATCGCAAATACAAAAAATTATTATTAGAATAACTATTCATAAAAAAAGTGATAATAGTTCAATTAAACTATTTAATTAATAATTTACATGGGTAATAAAAAGAGATAATATTTTTAATAAAAAATGATATTTATGTTGGATTGTATACTAAAAGCCTAGCTTTAGTATGAACAATGTTTTAACAATATTAGAAACGAGAATCATTGATCAAATGATTGCGTCTTATAATTTATTTATATGTCTGATGCAATAGTCTGCTTACTTTATACTATAGATAATATATTGTGCGACAATAGCGAAAGATCATATTACCGATTTCCTTATAAAGTATAAATAAATGCTCACAATCGAGATAGACGGGGTTTTTCTATCGAAATGGTTGTAGTGTGATTTGGTATTAATTTGTCTTGACTGTAGAATCACATTAGTGCACTTTGTGTGTATTGATCAGGATCGCTTGAGATCGTTCGACTTATATTGACGATATAGGAGAACTTGATCTCAGTTATTATAGATGTCCGTGCTCTTAATCCCTATACAATAATCTCGACACATAAGGCAATATGTACTTTTTTTTATTCATCAATGGGTGAGATTTACATGTATTGAATCAACAAACTCGGTGAGTTGGAAAATAGTGTTGTCTCTATGGTGTGTTATTGATTGTAGAAGGAAATCGTGTTCGATAAAATAGTTTGATGATGTCTCCTTGAGAGCTCATAAGGATTATCATGTAAACCCTGCAGGTGGATTTATTCCGTCATGATAATGAGGTTGAGTGATACTACTTTCGGATGAGATATTAATTAATGGAGTTTTCAGTAACTTAATTAATTAATGGGCATTGTATATCTTAAACATGGGGAGACTGTCGGGCTCATAATAAGAAGGAGCCCATAACATAACTAGGGATTAGAGCGGCAGTGCAGTAATAATATTTTAGTGGAATATATTATTATTATTGGATTTAAGTATAAGTTTTGGGCTAAACTTGGATACTTAAGCCCAATAGAGGCCTGACTCTAATTTGGCACGGGATGTTCTGTGGCACATTGGTGTGACATCTCCTATAACACCTGCTTATGGAATGACACGTGTCAGGATGGAGAAATCAAATCCCTTGCCCCAAGGGTTGACTTAGGGTATAATTTCTCCTCTCTTTCTTACGTGTCACTCATCCAAAGTGGCACAGAAATGGCACAGAAGATCAAGACCCCTCTAATTTCTCCTCCTGAATCTTATTATGCCCCATATATAAGTCATCTTAGTGATCCGAAAACCCTAATTCCTGCGCATAACACACGTGAGTTTGAGAGAGGATTATAGATTGAGAGGATCTTGAGGATCGTCGCCCACACGACGTCAAGATTGGACTTGGGAATACAATAGAAGATTAAGAGGTTGTTTTCAACAACCTGATCGTCAACTTCCATGAGTTTTCTGTAATCGTGTGGAACCCAAAACTGGTCATGTGATACATGGTCAGAAAGCCACTGAAGAGAGGATCATTTTGGCGTGAAAATCGCTCAAATCGGAGATTGGATAAAGAAGTTATGCCCAAAACGGTGAGGTCACGCAAGCTGTCAGCGAGAATTTTCTCTTCTTCAACATACCCTGGTGAAAGGTAATATGATTTTATGTTCTTACTTTCGCTGATATAGAATGGGCAAAAGGTCTTGTAGGCTCTCGATCTTATTTCAATGGATCAAATTAGCCCTTGATCTTTTTTTTTTTCATCCAAACCCTTTTCATTTCTAATTTGGATCAAATGAGTCCTTAATTTTCTTAAAATAAAACACATAGACACCCACGTTAGAAATCAAAGGAACGGCGTTAAAGATGTGAGCATCAGATGATTCATACCCTATTCTTTTTTCCTCTTCTTCACAATTAACGCGGCAAAGGGTTTCATCTTCTTCTTCATCGCGATTGCCTCCATGTCCAAGTAAGTATCTTCTGATCCAATACACTCTGTTTAGTCAGCAAACCCTAAAATTCTCAAATTAAGTATCTCCATGTCCAAGTAAGTATCTTCTTACTCGCGAGTGCCTCCATCCCAAAATTCCCTTTCGAAATCTTGAGAATTCAATCCTCAATTCCTCTTCCCAATCAATTCCATGGACCCACCTTCATCAACGCCCTCCCGCACGAATACCACATTCTTTTCGCCGCCTTCCCCACCCTTGTAGCATGATGGATACCTTTGAGTCAGTGGCTGATTCAAAAATTGATTGTAAAAATTCAGAAGCAATAACATCAGATATGAAATTGGAGGATCTTCTCATGATCTATGACCAAGAGAAACTCAAATTCTTATTCTCCTTTGTTGGTCAGGTTTGAATGTCCAATCTTATATGAACCTTTAACCTTTGATTTTTATTTCATTTACATGGTATCTTCTTGCTTGCAGAAAGTTCGAGTGGGTGTGGTATTGGCTGATAGAAATTCTAAGAAGCTAATATTTTTCATTAAACCAAAAGAGAAGAAATAGGTTGAAAAGAAAAGAAGTCTGACGGTGAGAAATCCCTGCCATAACTTCATAAAGACTAATTTATTTAATATTATGCACATTGATTTAGATTAATTTGGTTTTCTAGTATAAATATCAATTTAGTGATGGATTCTGTCTATGTTCTTCAAGTTTTTAAAGGTAAAAAATCTGAAGGCTACACACCATTATAATTTTTTTAATGAGACAAGTAACTACTTCCAAATTTGAAACCAATTGGAGTGAATTTTAGAGGTCCTCTTTATATCTTATGTCTTCTTACTACGTAAGGAACTACAATTCTAATTTTAGTTTAAAATATATATATAGAAAAAAAAAGTTGAATAAAAAAATCTCTGCTATTATAATTACCTTTGTTCACTATGCGATTTCCCTTGTCTATACTTGACTATCACTATTGAGAATAAGATTTTAGTATGTCTTTAAATATTTTAAATAGTATAATCTTATAAAGCACTCACTCTTGTGGTTAAGTCACACTGAATGAGGCAATGCTTGCATAACTTTTTGGTTTTGACTAATGAATCACCAACATTACTTGCAAAAAATGAATGTAATGATCAAATATCTTTGAAAATCTCCTGAGTACAAATTTTTATCACAATTTGGCATATTTATCTTCGAATCAAAACAACTAGTAGATCTACATTATAATGTTACTGTTTGATGGTGTTGCTGCAGAACCAGAATAAACGTTGCCGAAGGGATGGACAAGCAACCAGAGTAAACGTTGCCGAAGGAAGACCAAAACGTCGTTCTATGATGATGGATAATCTTTGTGTAGAGATTTATTTGTTTTTTACTAGCTACGAATTTGAGTTTGGACTTGAATAGTTTTCTTGTTCGTTCAAGTAGTTACAACTTCTCATATAGTTTTCTTGTTCGTGTAAGACATGACTGATGAGTGATATTTTCACCTAGATTTTAGTGCCTTTTTATATCTATTTTCGTATTATTTTATCCGTATTTATGTGTTATTTGGTTGTGTTTTGTGTTTTTATTGAAATATGTGTGAATGAGCTTAAACGTATGATTTTCACTTTTTATTGGATGCCAGACATGATAAGAAAGACGTAGGAAAAAACGGATCTTAACTCGGAGTTGAAACGAGGGAGAACGAGCTAAAACAGTAAAGGAAACAGGGCAGAAGCAACACGGCTGACCGTGTCGGGTGCACGAGTCGTGTCGCAGCACACGACTCGTGTAGCCAACACGGGCCTGTACGGAGAGGGCGTGCGGAAGCATCAATTCATCAAACACGGCCACCTTATGGCCGTGTTGCAGAGCACGACTCGTGTTGTGTGAAATTCTGTAAAAAAATCAAAATCCTTCTAGAAGCTTCTCAAGGGATATAAATACCCAATACTTCAATATTTTTGAGGGGATCCGAAATTCAGAGCTTCCACACATACCTCACACACCATTTCTCTCATTTTACACCACCATCTTCATCCATTCACCATCCATTGGATCTACCATCATCCCACCATCAAAACCTTCATCCAATTGAGGAAAAGAAGCAAGGAAGAGAGGAGAATTGCAAGGGAAGGAAGAAGATCACCATTGAAGCACTTCAAGGGAGTTTTCATCCATACTTTGTAGTGAAACCTTATTGTTTATCATGTTTTATAAGGATCTTAATGTCTATGTTGATTTCCTTTTGAATATGGTAGCTAATCTCCCTTGTGAGATTAGCAACATGAGAGTTGTTGGATAATTTTAGGATTTGTATATTTGAATTCATATATTGATTGGGTAAATGGATTTTCTATCATTGATGTTTGAGATCTTGAGGTTTATGATAATTTGTGTGTTTAGTTGTTCTAAATATGTGATTAGATTGAGAAATCAATTATGTGCTTAGGATAATTGAGTGAATCATTTCATGTGCATTATAAATTGTAAAGAGATTGAGAAATCCTTTAGAGTTCAAAACCCTTTGATAGGACATATGGTTGGTTTGATAGAGAAATTGATTAATCATGTGAAGGGACTCTTAATTCAAGCTTAGTACATAGTTGAAATTGTTTGAATGAGAACCAATCATTTGTGCTTATTGAGATTAAGATCCTAGTCATCTTGAGAAGGAGTTTAGGTAAATTTAGTGTTGGCCCTTAGTCTAAACCCATGATCATATGAATTTGATGCATTTATCCTAGGATTTCCACTTCTTAATTGTTGTTAATCTCATTTTTACTCAACTTGGAAAACCACTCATTTCATCCATCTATTTTGTTTACTAATCATTGCTTGTTTGCTTGCATTGATTATTATTTAATTACTTGTTTAATCAACCAATCCCTTTGATGATTCGTCTCTATAAAATTACAACAAACGTGATATCACTTAAGTTCTAGCGCCGACCTCCATGTGGTTCGATAAATTATTTTAATTGGTCATCCCTACTACAAAATGGCTAATCAATGACCTAACACAAATTGGTTGGGTACACATTGTGTTGTGGTAGTGGTAGTGTTTTGTATACCAAATGTAATTTATATTATTATATCATACTTTACACGGATGAATTAGCATATTGTCTTTCACTTCTAGTTGTATTGGATTTTTACAAGTAATCTTGGTAAGATTGGTGCTTTGACACTTGAGCAAATGAGCAGGTTTCAGAAAGAAAAAAAAACATAGAGAATATGCACGTAACAGTTAACGTATTAACATAAATATTAGAAAATTTTATATAACTGTTGGTTCAAAAACATTCATTTTAAATATCCACTAAAATATTAATTTTGACAAATTCTTTGCAGAGTTAAAAGACAAATTCCACTACCAAAACCTTAAAGCTTTATATTACGAAATTTTTGACAAACCTTAAATCGTAAAAGACAAATTCCACTACCAAATTTTTGGCAAATTTATATAACGAAACATTTTTTTAAAAGCTTTAACAAAACCTTAAAAGAAAGTTTCACTACCAATAATTAGTACATAAAATAGAATCAAACTTCTCTCCTCTCAAGCTCAGAAACTATTAAATACTTAATTAGTATATTAATAATACTTCTCACTCTCAAGTAAATAATTAGTAAGGAGCATAATTAGTAAATGAGATATTGAAACCATGATAAGTCATAAGATACCACATCAAGAATAAGCAAAACTACAAGCGACAACCATCCATGACAAGTCATAAGATACCACATGAAGAATAAGCAAAACTACAAGCAACAACCATAATATTATAACAACACACAGTATATTGTAGCAGCACACTAAAAGCAGCAACCAAAAAAAAAAGAAAAAAAGTAGCCTAATATACATAAATAGCAGCAACAACAAATTCATCAAGAAGGCATTAGAATCCTCCGTTCTTGACTTCCTCATATCATTAATTAAATAGATACAAAATATCATTCATTACATCAAAGAAAAACCAAAACATGCTCAAGACATATCATTTTGCAAGACAACATTAAATCTGCAAAATAATGAAACTCAAGCATTCTTAGAAGTTTATGCAGGACTATTTCCTTGATTTAATAAGATTGTTAGCAAAAATCAAAAATCTATTCCAACCAATATTTCATCACTTCTTATCTTTTTGTGGTTGGTTAACTTTGTTAATCACATGTTGCCTCCATTCTTGAAGTTTACTAGATGTTGTGCATGGTTGGCCATGCCACTGTAATCCTGGCGCTTTAAAGGGGAGATTTGTGGACAGTTGCACGTTATAACCATCACCAACATATCTAATCTTTCTTGAGCCAGTACTACTAGGTGCTTTAAAACCTAGTTTTGATTGTCTGATTTTTCTCTCATTTGGGATTGAAAATCTGACTTCAGGATCAGAGCTTGTGCTAACAGGTTGATTTGCTAAAACATCAGCTTGAAAAACAAATCTTTCATTTGACATCCCAGGCTGTTTTAATCCATATTAGTCATCAAAATTAGGAACCAAGAAATAAAAAATATACAAAGTCAAAATGAATATTTTCAGAAAAAAATAAATAAATTTAGGCACTCATATTATATTGTATACTCACATTTTCTATGATGTTGCCATTGTTTTCATCAAAATAAACCACAAAACCACTTTGTGCTCCTCTTGACCTTCTACTACATTTACCCCCTAATAACTTGGCACTCATATTAGAAGGAAGTCTTTCTTGGCTTTCTACTGATCCAACAAGTTTTTTTTTTTTGCCTTTAGAGGTAGAAGTTTTTCTTGGCTTTCTACTGATCCAATTCGCTTCAATGTGTCTTGTACACCATCTATGTTTAGCTTCGGGTAGAACTTCTTCAACTGCTGCTAGAAGTCCCTACATAATATCAATTTCAAAAGAGGAAAGTTATTAACAAAGACATAATTTAGTTCTAAAAAAAAGTAAAGACATAATTTAAGATTTGTGTAAGTATGGAGTAACATGTTTCTTACATTTTGCATATCTGAAATCAGTGTAAGCTTGGCCCCAGTTTCCAAATCAAGTTCCTTTACAAGCCATTCTAAAAACCGCTTCCAATTAACTTTATTCTCTTTGTCTGTCACCACTCAAGCAATAGGATAGAGTTGATCTTGTGCATCTTTTCCTACAGCTACAAGCACTTGTCCCTTGACAATACCTTTAAGAAAACAACCATCTATACCTATGAAAGGCCTACAACCTGCTTTCCATCCTCTTTTAAGAGCATCAAAACAAATGAACATCCTTCTAAAAATTCTTTTCCCATGCTGCAGTCCCTCATTACATAAATCAATTTCAGCAGTTGTACCTGTTGGCAATTGGATCGTGCGGTTCAACGTGATCCATTAGGATTAACAGGCAAACAATCAGCGGAAGCGATTTAAACATGTTTACCGTACTTCAGGGTTGATGTAGAGTCTGAATCGTTGCAGAAGAACCACCTCTAGATCTTCTGCTGTATATCCCAAGTGTGATCCTGCTGTTGTGTGGGCAACAGTCTGCAGGATCTCTCAATCTGCTTCTCTTCCCTTCTCTCACCAAAAGAGGCGCAGGAATAATCTGAGGGTTCCAGGAAGCTGAGTTCACTTATATATTGGGCTACAGCAGGGACCAGGAGGAAAAATTGGGCTGGGCCTCAATTGAATTTAATTAACCAAGCTTAGCCCAAAGCTTTTAATTAAATCCAATAATAATAATATAGTCCACTAAAATATTATTACTGCACTACCCGTCCAATCCCAAAATTATGTTCTGGGCTCCTTCTTATTATAAGCCCGACAGTCTCCCCATGTTTAAGATATACAATGTCCATTAATTAAGTAAGTTACTGACAACTCAAATTAATTAATATCTCATCCAAGAGTAGTACCACTCAACCTTTTTATCATGCCGGAAATTAATCCACTTGCAAGATTTACATGATAAACCTTATGAGCTCCTCAAGGGGACATCATCATCCTATGACGGACATGGATTCCTTCTACAATCAACAGCACACCATAGATACAACACTACTTCCCAACTCACCGAGTTTGTTGATTTAATACATATAAATCTCACCCATTGATGAATCAAAGAAATACATACTGCCCTACGTGTCGAGGTTATTGTATAGGGATTAAGAGCACGAACTTCCATAATAACAGAGATCAAGTTCTTCTATAAGTCAGTATAAGTCGAACGATCTCAGGCGGTCCTGCTCAATACACACAAGTGCACTAATGTGATTCTATAGCCAAGACAAGCTAATACCAAACCACACTACAACCATACCGATAGAGAGTCCCCGTCTATCTCGGTTGTGAGCATCTGTTTATACTTTATAAGGAAACCGATAATATGATCTTCCGCGTGTTGTCGCACAACATATTATCTACAGTATAAAGTAAATAGGACTATTGCATCTTGCATATAAAATAAATTATAAGATGCAATCATTTGATCAATAATTCTCATATCAAATATTGTTATGACATTGTTCATACTAAAGCTAGACTTTTAGTATACAATCCAACAATCTCCCACTTATACTAAAAGACTATGCTGTCATGTCTTCTGCCATACATCTGATTCCTACTCTCACTACACGACCATTAAAAGCTCTCGCCTTAAGGTCCTTGTAAATGGTTTACTAGGTCATCATCCGATGCAATCTAGGCGACAACAACCTTCGCCTCATCATACGATTTCTCGTAGCAGGTGGTACTCGCGCTCCATGTGTTTAATTGCCTTATGGACTTGTGATTTCTTCAAGTTTGCAACTGCACCAATATCATCAATGTAAATTGTGATTACCTTGGGCAAACTTAGAAACACTTCAAAGTCCATCATGAAGTCTCTAGAGTCATATAGATACTTTGGCTGCCTCATAGGCTCCAATTCATCATCTTTCCATGATGGAGTCCGGAGTCTGAAATATATTTCTATATAACACTCCTCCACATTATGACTCTTCTTCCTAAAATTAAACACATAACCTTTGAGGTGAATTTACTGCCGTCCAATCTGACTAAAAAATCTGAATCTACGTAATCCACAAGAAGCAGTGAATCTGTCCAGTAAGTCCACATATAATTTCCAGTCCTTCTCAGGCACTTTATATATGTCTTACTACAGTTCATCATTCTTGTTCCGGGTTACGTTGATACTTTCTGTTCATGCGTTCAGTAAAACAAATATCCAATCTCGTTCATAGCATTCTTTAGATTAAGCTTCCTTATTTGCCGAAGCATAAGGAACCGCTTTCATCTCCTTTATCTTCATTTATGTCTCAAGACACATCCAATAAGATAAATTCACATGCTAAACGAGTATGGATTGTATCATTTATGAAACTTGAGATAAGCATAACATCCTTTCAAATGATCCGTATTACCGTGATCAAAAGGATATATTTTACTTTTCTTAAGTCCTTCATATCATACTACTTTCTTAATCATACCCATACGCCCGATAATACTCTTTCATTGTCTCCAATGAGCAAGATACTATCTACGTATAGTACAAGAATTACCACCACGTTTCCGTCACTCTTTACAATACACAAGATACATCCGCTCATTGAATAAATCCATATCTATGGATTTCCTTTTCAAAACAGATGTTTCACAATCTCAAAGCTTGGTTTAGTCCATTGATGGACACCTATAAGCTTACTATTAAAATGCACTTAGCCCTTTGCAATGAATTATTTTGATTGCTCCACATAGATGTTTTCCTCAAGACTTCCAATCAGGAAAGCTCTCTTGACATCTATTTGCTGTTCCTCATAATTCAATATGAGCAGCAAAATTTAAAAGAATCCGGATCAACTAAGCATAGCTACAAGCGAACAGGTTTTCTCATAATCGAACCATTTCTTTCTGAGTACACCTTTTCGCAACAAGCTTTGCTTCCAAGGTTTTCACCTTACCGTATGATCCTCTTTTATTTCATCATTCATTACAACTTACTAAGATTCCGCATTTTAATCTTGTAGTGCTAAGTCGTATCCGTGGGATAATACCATATTTACTAGGGACCAAGTCTCACGACTCTCCCAAAATATATATTTTACGAGTTGTCGAACAACCCTCCCACTACGACAAGGTACTACATGTAATTGTGTATCAGATGTGACACGCGTTGCAGTTTACCTTGTGGCATATCCTCTTGTACACTTGGTACTTATACTTAGTGTTTTCTCTCTCATTTCCTTTATAAGAACTTATACATGGGCTTGTGATTTATTACATAGTCCTTTTCCAAAAAATCTAGTGTTTGTGTTGACAATCACCCTTCGATCTTTTGGACTAAATAAATCACTCTCCATTTTTCTAGGATATCCCATATACAGACAAACGTTTCACGAATTACTGTATCTAGGGCATATCCATAAAATGAATTTAATTATTCCAAATAATTCATCATCTATCTAATCATAACCATAAGAGCTAATTCCTTCTATCCACCACACCATTCAGCTGGGGTATGCCCGGCGTAGTCAATTTGAGATTTAATCTCAACTTCTGATTAAAAGCTCCTAACTATCCCTTGAGGTATTCGCCATCACGATTAAATCGTAATGACTTAATATATTTTCCATGACGCTTCACGGTACCAGCCTTTCAATTCTTAAATTAATCCAAGAATTTAGACATGCAGTGCATCATATAAATATATTGGTTTCCAGAATAATCTTTGAATATTCATAACCACCTCTCGCCTGGGTAATATTAGGTTCGCTTGAATCAGAATGAACTAATTCCAACATATATATCTTTGGCTCTACACCCCACAGCCTTGAAAAGGCAGTTAATCATTTTTACTTCCAAGTAAGACTCGCAAGTCCGATAGTTTCCACTTCAGATAAACCTTACGGTCTATTGGCTATCAACTTTTGAATCCTACTCAAGTAAAATGAACTAATCTTAGATGCCAAATGTATGTTTAGTTCATTTCCGAAGGTTCCTTTCTCTTACTAATATTAGAAGATGCATTATTAATTACTATTTCTTGCATCTGTGGGATGAACATGATTCAAGAGTATCCAAATTATCCACCAATGTACTTTAACGGATTATAGCCTCATTCCTCATTTCTATGACCATGTCATTTAAATGAAATGAAGTATCCATCCGTTAATGCATAGAAACCGAAATTAAATTCTTTCTATGAAACGTACGTAAAGACAATTTCTCATAATCAATCGTTTATTCTTATCATGAGATAAATAAACAACTCCCACTGCAATAGCCACTACCTTTGTAGTTTTACCCATGTTTTAACAATCTTATCCTTACTAAGTGATAAACATTTAGTGATTCCAGTATCTACTCACTTCGTGTCAGTAGATGCCATCACTAATCATGTTTAAATAATTAGTAAATAAGATATTAAACTTGTTCATATTATGATGAAAATGACTATCCTTTGCCACATGTTTTGTCAGAAGTTTTCCACCATATACATCCTCTTGTATTTCAGGTGGAACTTACTCAAAACATCTAGGCAATTATGGAGAATTAAATTGACTTAGGTTTCCCTTTCAACTTCTATTCCATAATCTTCCAATTCATTCATCAAATTCAACCATGATCTTCTGCCTTTTAACTTACTCAAGTATCCGAAGAGTTACATGAGATCATCATATTTCTATGAACCTCTCATCTCTTCACTAGAGATTTTAATAGGCATCATGAGACGTCCTTTGTGAGAATACACATGTATTTCCTTAAGCAGTAATTTTCAAAACCAAGATTCTTTTCTAATCATCTAATTAGGACAAGTAAAATTAATGTCTTTTAGTTAACAAATAGTGAGACTAAAACTATTCGAAATACAGAGAATCACGATTAAATTTACTGATCAAAACTTCGAATTTTATCCTTTTATATTGTTTCCCTCAAAACAATATAAAATAAAATTCACCGACATCTCAAGCACCGTGAGTCTGCAAGCCACGTTAGTGTGGACGTTTACAAACCCGAACATTTACAAGAGAAGGTTTTACCCATTAATTTCATTTGTCAACCTAACTTTATGAAAAAATAATTAATAGTCGGTTACTCTTTAGCCATGCAAATAATAGCAGTGACTCCGTTGGGGAGGATACTAATTATTTACACCTAAGTGTACACCATTATTTGATCCCAAGTCCACTGCGCGAGCTTATGTGCCTTACAGTTGGAGAAGTACACACGCGCTCGGGTAGCTTCCTACAATCATCAATTATAAGTTTGTACCAGTGTACCGCACACAAACTCATCCGTTAGGGAGGAAGGCCTATGCCAACACGCAAGTTTATGTGCCACATTACAAACAATAATTATTTATGAAGTCTGTACCAGTGATCCGTGAATAAACTCATCCGTTAGGGAGGAAGGCCTATGCCAACACGCAAGTTTACTCACATCACTTGCAAACCAATAATGGAGGCCGCGGGAATTTATTACCAATCCCCTCTCCCACTTAGTTATTTAATACCGAGGGTTTTAACATGCATATAATATTCCATAAATAAAATATACAACTTAGACATGCTTCTATTAACAACAATTTAAATAAATAAATCACATAGAACATGCCTTTCATATATAACAATTAATTGTCAAGTTAAAACAATTAAATCAGTTATATATCATTAATTAATTGTATAAAATGTTGGATCAATTAAATAGGCCCAGCTGACCCAAAAATTATTATTAGCATAAAATGAGCAACCCGTTAATAAAATAATTAAGCCCATTTACCCTGCCAATTTCTTCATTAAGGTCTAGCCTAATATTTAAAATCAGGCCCAACATTTATCCCACAATTAATTAAATATAGCAGTTAGGGCCCAGCAGCTCATAAGCATTTTAATTAAATTTGGGCCAACAGCCCAAAACCAAATTAAAATTGAGCAGCCTTTAACTAAAATCTGAAATTGAGCCCAAGACTAATCCAATAATTTATTTGGGTCCAGCAGCCCATTTCCATTTTAATTAAAAAAATGAGGATAGGCCCAATAACTTGGCCCATCAGCCCATCACAAAACCTTTGCCCTAAAACTCCTGCTAGCCGCAATTGAAACCACACGGCGAGTCAACACGGGCGCTACCCGGCACCACCGCTGCCGGCCGACGCACCCACAGCCCACAGGAGCCGCTTCGTCAGTCCTCCGACCGCCAGCCGCCAGCCGCTGGCGACCAACTGCCGTGCGTCATTCAGCAGCGCCTGTTGAATCACCCGTCTGTCGTCGACCACTGCCGCTGCCCGCGCCGCTCACGCTCGCCTGGAAGCTGCCGGAGACTGCCGCCGCCCGCACTCGCCTGGAACAGCACCATCGCAATTTGATCCAGCCGATGCCGCCATCCATTACCGGAACTTCCAGCAGCACCGCCGTCGAGCAGAACCATCGGCGCTACCGTCGACTTCAATCGAGTACCGCTATCGCCGATAGCAAGCTGCCAGTGTGTCGACTCATCGACGGCCCAGCAAACGTCCGAAAACAATCTGACACAGCCGCCAGCGGCCGCGCCGCACCCACAGCTACCGCCGGAAACAATCCCACAGTCCACTGCCCATCAGCCCTCACGCATCGCGACGAGAATCGCACTTCCGAAGCGAGTCCCTCGCGATTGCAGTGCAGCAGTCCACTCATCGCCCGATCGCCGTGGATCCGCCCGCATCAGCCGCGCAGTGCTCACACGCGCCACTTCCAGCGCCTATCATCGATTCCGATCGTCATGCTTCTGGGTCAACGTCCACCTGATATCCATCAGGCGGTCAACGCCAATCACGCCACCATCGTTGATGCTCAGCCGCCGTGGTCTCAGCCACCAACCACGCCGTACAGTCTTTCTGATTCGATCAGTGGTCATTCTCCGTGCAGGCGTGTGAGTTTATGATGTCCAGGGTGTATTCTCATCACATCCAGAAGTCAGAATCCAGTGTGTGTAAAAACGTGTTCAATTGTAAATAAACAAACACAATATCATCGATTCTGATAATCATAGGATTTCACAAATAATACAGAATTATTCAAATCCTAAAACATGCTATCTTCAATGTGATTAATACCAGAATATAACATATGATCACATAAGCCCTTTCAAACGATTCACGTATCACCACGAAACCATCGCTCTGATACCAATTGTTGGCAATTGGATCGTGCGGTTCAACGTGATCCGTTAGGATTAACAGGCAAACAATCAGCGGAAGCGATTTAAACATGTTTACCGTACTTCAGGGTTGATGTAGAGTCTGAATCGTTGCAGAAGAACCACCTCTAGATCTTCTGCTGTATATCCCAAGTGTGATCCTGCTGTTGTGTGGGCAACAGTCTGCAGGATCTCTCAATCTGCTTCTCTTCCCTTCTCTCACCAAAAGAGGCGCAGGAATAATCTGAGGGTTCCAGGAAGCTGAGTTCACTTATATATTGGGCTACAGCAGGGACCAGGAGGAGAAATTGGGCTGGGCCTCAATTGAATTTAATTAACCAAGCTTAGCCCAAAGCTTTTAATTAAATCCAATAATAATAATATAGTCTACTAAAATATTATTACTGCACTACCCGTCCAATCCCAAAATTATGTTCTGGGCTCCTTCTTATTATAAGCCCGACAGTCTCCCCATGTTTAAGATATACAATGTCCATTAATTAATTAAGTTACTGACAACTCAAATTAATTAATATCTCATCCAAGAGTAGTACCACTCAACCTTTTTATCATGCCGGAAATTAATCCACTTGCAAGATTTACATGATAAACCTTATGAGCTCCTCAAGGGGACATCATCATCCTATGACGGACATGGATTCCTTCTACGATCAACAGCACACCATAGATACAACACTACTTCCCAACTCACCGAGTTTGTTGATTTAATACATATAAATCTCACCCATTGATGAATCAAAGAAATACATACTGCCCTACGTGTCGAGGTTATTGTATAGGGATTAAGAGCACGAACTTCCATAATAACAGAGATCAAGTTCTTCTATAAGTCAGTATAAGTCGAACGATCTCAGGCGGTCCTGCTCAATACACACAAGTGCACTAATGTGATTCTATAGCCAAGACAAGCTAATACCAAACCACACTACAACCATACCGATAGAGAGTCCCCGTCTATCTCGGTTGTGAGCATCTGTTTATACTTTATAAGGAAACCGATAATATGATCTTCCGCGTGTTGTCGCACAACATATTATCTACAGTATAAAGTAAATGGACTATTGCATCATGCATATAAAATAAATTATAAGATGCAATCATTTGATCAATAATTCTCATATCAAATATTGTTATGACATTGTTCATACTAAAGCTAGACTTTTAGTATACAATCCAACAGTACCTGGATTTGTTCTTTTCACAGCATCAGCATAAGCAGCTAAATGGCTAAACTCAACTAGGCAACTTCCATCTAACTCATTCATTATAATGTTTTTTGCCCTTTTGCACTTAATATAAGTGACATCTAATTTTATTTCTATTTTAGCTTCACCAATCAACTCTTTCACTTTTATACTTGGATTTCTATACACTTTATCCTTAAGCTCGCTTGCTAGAAACTTAGCAGTAGCTAAGGAATTCTTGAACACCTTATAACAATTGTGATCAGGAAGTAGCTTTTTTGCAACCAAACCTCCATTTCTACCTTCTCTTGAGATGAATAACTCAAATGGACAACCATCTTCTTTTCATTTAGCTCTGAGTCTATAAGGCTCATTGGGTTTCAACTTCAAATCATACCCATTTTTTATGATATATCTGGTAATAGCATCTCTAGCTTCACTTGCATTGCTAAAAGTCATTCCAAGTATGAAATGTCAATTATGACGATAATTTTCATACAGTAATCTATCACTGTTATATGTCATCATGGAAATATCAGTTTCCATGCCATCATCTTCAGAAATTTGATCTTCAGTATCTGTATCTTCTTCTAAACTTTCATCATTCATATCATTATCATCACAAACAATATTGGTTAAATTGAGAGGCCCATCACGAATATCTTCCCCATCTTCAAGTATATCAACTGGAATCATGTCACCTTCACTTGAAACAACTCTTTGACCAAAAACATCACTTGTTTCATTTTCTACATTTATATCAAAGGACACATCCCCATCAGCTTCATCGTTCAAATTATCATTAACATTTATGCCCCATCTCCCTTGAAACTTATCATTACCATCATTTAGCAATAAACTCAAACGAGGTGGAGTCATATTGTCTACAAATAAATTTCCAACCCATCCCGAAAAATTCGAATCTGAAACTTTACTTCCTTCACTTTGAACTTGTTTTGGAGGTTCAAGACTACATTGAGTCCCAATTTGACTAACTTGAGTTTCATGATCATGATCATTTAAAAGTTCACTTATGTTTAAGTGAGGAAGATCATGAGCATCATGTGCATATGTATGCATCAAAAGCTTTTTCTTTGATTTCATCAAGTATTTAGTCAATATCTTAATACACTCATCGCCCTCGACTAAAAGCAAGCCATCATCTAAATTTTTACCAGGTTTAAGGACATATATTTTTGCTAGAGAGGAACAACCAAAATGGGTGATAAACTTCTTCCTAATGTGAGTATAAGATAGAAAATCCACATCAAAATTCTCAAGAAGATTAGTCTCTCCACCAACATATGTTAAATTAGGTGGAAAAACCCACGTACCCTTATAATGGAATATTAAGTCAACACTTGCTTCCATGCTGCAAAGCAAAAATATAAAATACATTAAATTAAAAGGATTTGGATGAAAAAAAAAAAGATCAAGGGCTGATTCGTTGAAATAAGATCGAGGGCTACATGTCCTTTTCCCCTTTTAATTAATCAATCTATCACCAAGCTGAAGCGTTCTTTAAGAATTCAGAAGTTAACAGTAACGCACACCAGATTTCTCGACTGTTGTGGAAACCCAACCCCACCCCACCCCTACCCCGAGAATCCGCAGCGCCCGAAATTTTGCGAAATCTCACTCTCAGATTGGTATTGGCCGTCGATTAGCTTACCCTCCACCACACTTCCCAAATTCCTCCTCTAGCCTTCCCTAACCCTGCGAAATCTGCCGGCAGTTCCTTTGCCCCTCTCTTCGTTGTCAAATACACGGGGCTTCCTCTTAATTTGTATCGTCTTTCTGAAAACCCTAGGGTTTTGCATTTCCTTTTCTTCGCTTGTTCTTTTCATTCATAGAAACTTGCAATGGGAGCAAGTCGTAAATTGCAGGGTGAGATTGACAGAGTTCTCAAGAAGGTTCAAGAAGGCGTGGATGTGTTCGATAGCATTTGGAACAAGGTCTTTTATTTTGAAACCGTTCTCTCTCGTATTTCATGTAATTATTTTCTTGCTCTATAGTTTGATTGAATATATGGGCTTTTTCCAGGTCTATGATACGGACAATGCAAATCAAAAAGAAAAGTTCGAGGCGGACTTGAAGAAGGAGATTAAGAAGTTGCAGAGATATAGAGACCAAATCAAGACATGGATTCAGTCGAGCGAGATCAAGGATAAGAAGGTACTCTTTTACTGGTGAACAAGGCATTTCTTAAATCTCCTTTTCGGTCAACACTTTTATCATCCAGAAATTGTTGCTTAATTGGTTGCCTTATTCCACTTGTGGTTTCATTTTAAATTTTACTTCCACCGAGACAGATGCTTGCCATCCTCTTTTCTTTGAATTCCAATTGGAGGTTAATCTCCGTATTCTCTAAATCTCTGGCAATATATACGATGCATTTCTCTATTTCACTTGTACTCGAATATAGTGTTCGGGTTCCAGGTCCTCCAAACTTTTTTCTTGTTAGTTTTGTCAATGAAACCTTCCTAGATTGACTTAGTTAAGTGTATTTTAAACAAATGCCTGACAACAATGTATTCGATTTTGAAACTTATATCCATGTTTTGAACCGTCCTTTTTATTGTTTGAGTTAAATTGTGCATTGGTAGTGTAGGTTATTATTGTTCATTGTTTCCTGAACCAATTTTAGATACTCCCTCCGTCCCAGCAAGCTCTTCACTCTTTCCTCATTTGTTTGTCCCACTACACTCCTCATCCTCCAAAAATAGTAAAAGTCTCAAAATAAATAACCTCTCACTACATCATATTTTCAAAAAATGCAACTCTTACCTAAGTCACATAACTTACTTTATCATTAATTTATTATTTAAAAATACCACAATGCCCCTAAAACTCAATAAAGTTGGTAAAAAAAGTAACTTTTCTTAAACTCTGTATCTACAGTAACGGTGAAGAGCTTAGTGAGACGGAGGGAGTAATAATTTTGTCACCAAGTCCCCTTGGATCCTGTCATATGCATTTAAAGGGTCTACTGTAATTTTATGATAAAATCATGTTTTTTAAATTCTCTATTCTTAAAGAAGGTTATGCGCGATTATTATAGCTAGAAGAGTGTTGTTTTGCCTTTATCGAAAGCATTTTGATTAGGATAGACGAGTCTATCAAGAAAATGTTTAAGCCTATCAACAATTATTTTAAATATGATGTTATATGTGTCATTTCAGATGCTTCATGGCCAATTGGTCTATATTGATCTACTTTACACTCTTCACTTTTGATGATAAAAGTAATAAAGTTAGGTCTTATTCTTAAAGCATATAATCTTTCCCCTGAAAATGTTGCTTTTTGTTGGTGACAGTATTACCTATATGCCAAATGTATTTTCAGATTTAATGTTGTATGTTATGTCATCTCAATTGTCAATATTGAAGATTTTAGGTTATATGGACATCAAAAAATTGAAAGCATAAGGAAGAGGATGGTAGACATTTGTTGGATTTTCTTTTTTCTCTATTTGTGAACTCAATACTCAGAGGCTTTGAATGTAAATTATAAACTTAGTTCTCATTAAATGTTGAATGGCCATCCTAATATCCCTTGATTTATTGTTACATATCAAAACAGAGAGAGTGTTAGAAGCCGGACTAGTAATTTTTGGAAACTCACTTTTTTAAGTACCTATTCTTATCAAAAGTGACTACTATTTAGTGCAACTGAATATTTTAACAATTTCTTGAACATGTATGTACATGTCAAATTTGCATTTATTTATCATTACATTTCATTGAGTTTATACTTCTCTTTGTGCTACTTTTTGAAGTTCGAAAGGTTTCATTAAACGGTTATGGCATATTCAACCATAAAATATGTTAGCCAGTTATACCTTTCTGATAAAATCATATCTTATTATAATCCTTTCTTTTGTCCGATGTTGACAATGAATTTTCTGTTGATACTTGTTGACATAGGTTAGTGCCTCTTATGAGCAGGCTCTGATGGATGCTCGAAAGCAAATTGAGCGTGAAATGGAACGATTTAAGATATGCGAAAAAGAAACAAAGACGAAAGCTTTTTCAAAAGAAGGTCTTGGCCAACAACCTAAAACGGTGGGCATTTTTTGCTGTAGGCTGTTTCTTGATGTTTGAAAGATTATTGATACTTATCTCTGAATTATATTCAACTACAATAACATTTCTGGAAGCGCGCAGGATCATCGAATTTATGTAATTTTTCATTAGGAATTGACACAATTAGGTTGAGTGTTTCATGTAACATGAATTATAATTAATTAATTTTCTAGCAGAAGCTCTCCATTCTTTGCGACTTAAAAGGGAAATATGTTTCACTGTATTTTTTAGGGATTTTCAGGAGTTTTTGGAACACGGGCTTTCACTTGAAGTTACTATAAAATGACAAAAGCCTGACATTTGGTTTTAGTGTGGCTGTGGCATATTCTAACGTATTTTATGATGCATGCATTTTGTCTAATGATGTAGGATCCGCGGGAAAAAGCAAAATCAGAGACAAGAGATTGGTTGAATAATGTGGTATGCTCCATTCTTGCATATCATCTGAATTGCATAATTGTGGGGCTGTTATCCTGATCTCATTTGTGCTAATTATATTACAGACCTGATATATGATTGTCTGATTAATGAGGCCTAAACAACGAAACCAAATAGGTTTTGTTTGTTTGTTTTTTTCCTTATATGTGATTTTTGTTGTGCTGTTTATCTCATGACTATACTTGCTCTGTTTATCTACTGTTGTTTTCATGCTTGGAGTCCTTTTGACTAAATACATATGTCAACCATTCTTTCCCACTATGGAGCTCTGCATGTGAAGTGTCATTGAATCTTGATTGAGTTAATTTAAATTTCTATTAATTATGAATACATTTTTATCCTTGCTGAGTTAGTGATCGTCATATAACCTACTTTAAGGGTGCCTGTTTATGCTGAATTCAATTCTTGTTTATGGAGAAATTACTGAATTCAGGCATTTCAATGCCCAAAAAGTTTGTCCACTTGTGCTATTGTTAGATACTGATATGCTACCTTTACAATGATCTATAAATATATTTGAAGAAGTAATTTTCCTTTTAGGTCAGTGAGCTGGAAAATCAAATTGATAGCTTCGAAGCTGAAATTGAGGGACTTTCAGTTAAGAAAGGGAAGACAAGGCCTGTGAGACTGGTATGATGGAAAAGGAAAGGTGGAATAAACAATCTTAATTTTGCAACTGACTTGCTATTGTTATTATGAAGTTTTGTCTTTTGTAGACGCATCTGGAGGCATCCATTACTCGACATAAGGCTCATATTATGAAGTTGGAATTAATTCTAAGGCTCTTAGACAATGATGAATTGAGTCCGGAGCAAGTCAACGACGTAAAGGATTTCTTGGATGACTATGTGGAAAGAAATCAGGTCTTTTTTTTTTTTTTTCAAATCCTGTAATGTAATCATCTATGAATATCTGATCAAGTTAATTTGGCCTCTCAACCTGATTTGGCAAATAGGAGTATTAAAATATACTCTGATCTCATTTTATTCACATATAGCTGTTGATAAAATATAAATGTGTTGGCGTTTGATTACTTTATTTCTTTTACTACGTAACATGTAGGAGGACTTTGATGAATTTAGTGATGTTGATGAGCTTTACAGTTCCTTACCCCTGGACAAGGTGGATTCACTCGAAGATCTTGTTACTATTCCTCCTGCCCTTGTAAAGGTTTTTGACTTCTCTCATATCATTTCTTTTAAAAATTTCATTCTGCTCTACTTCTAGATTTTCTTTAAGCTCCTCTCTGTTTCTTGGATTTTTAGATATATATTTCTTTGTTATCCTATTTGTGGCATTGATTTAAAAAAAAAATTGTTCTTATCTTCTGCCTGCACCTGCACTCTACCCTCGTGACTATTTCTAATATTATGCTTTTAGACTTGAGAGCATAAGTCTTTTTAGCTGTACATTCACATCTTTCTTTTGAGATGAAACAGAAGTGCTGAAGCAGAAATCTTTATCACATCTTTTAATTTTTGGCAGGGAGTCAATGCTTCCGGTGCAGTTTTAAGTATCAAAACTTCATTGGTAGCACCAGCCCAAGCATCAGTACGTTCATATCTAATACTGCATTTTACACCCATCATGACACTTTGGCTTTCTATAAACTAGAAAAGGATCTATCTTACTCGTATTAACCCTATCTCAACAAAAGTATAAAAGTACCCGCATTTGACTTCCACTCCAATTGGCTTTCAATTATTTACTACCCAGCGCACTACTGTCCTTGAGTTGTTCTCGATGTTAATTTGAATTACATGCCGAATTTCTTTCAAATTTCATTTCATTAGATGATCATCGTGTTGAAATGGGTATAAAACTACCTTCATCTATACTGTTTCACTAAGAAGAGATACTTGCTATTTCAGTAATTACACTCTGTATGTTCTTAGAATATTCCTAAGCTCCATAAAATGGCTAAAAAGGTTTTCAAAATATTATGAGATGCAAAACTGTAAGTTCAAATCTGTACAATGTTGAATCTCTTATTTTACTTATAACAGTCATCTTGTATCATTTGAGTTATCGATTTTATGATTGTTTATGTATTAGCTGACTATCTATGTTGTATGTACCCTTCCAGGCAACCTCAGCTTCCACTCAGCAGGCTGCTTCTCCTCATGATCAGGTAGATGAAGAAGGTTCTCAGGATGATGCAGTTGCAAGGACTCCACCTCCCAAAAATAGTGTCCTCAGTTCTGCACCACAAACACCAGCTGCAGGCCTTGCAGCTCCCGGAATCACAAGTTGGTTAACAAAACTTTGAGTGTTAAGTGTTCAATTTATAATCTGAGTTCTATATATATGTTGTTGTCAGGTGCTGCAGGTGCATCATCTCCCATTGCTGTGCCAAGTGTTACAAAAGAAGATGATACTAACTTCCCTGTCCGTAAATCATCGCCAGCTCTTGCTGAATCTGGATTAAGGGCTATTGGTAGAGGTGGCTTGCCTAGTCAACCAACTCCTAACATCAATTCAAGTTCTGGCAACATGATCTCTGGCAATGGAGGCCTTGGTGCCATTTCTTTGGCATCTGAAATGGGGAAAAGGAATATTTTGGGATCTGATGATCGATCAGGGAGTACTGGTATGTCGCAAGGTCTTGTGTCCCCTCTAAGTAATCGGGTAATCTTGCCAGCTGCCAAGGCTAGTGATGGTCTTGGATCAGTTGATACTGGAAATGTTGGTGATGCTGCAATTATGGGCAGTAGAGTTTTCAGCTCAACTGTTCCTGGAATGCAATGGCGGCCTGGTAATTCATTCCAAAACCAGAATGAAGCGGTAAAATTGCGTTCTTCTTTTTACACTTTTGTTTCAGCTTCTTTTGTACTTAATTACACTAATAAAGTGAGTTTTTTTTTTTCCCTTGCTCGTGCTCCCCAAATTGTAAAGTTTTGAGAACTAGAAGAATTCAGGATTTGGTTCAAATATACCCTGATGCTAAAAGAGGACGGTGTGGATATAATATATGGGCTCTTAGTTCTTATTTAAGCTCTCTTGACCTGTGAGACAATTTTTAACTGAATATGATTGGTAAGCTGATTGGAATAATACAGCATCCTTGTTAAGAACCATGACTCGTGCATATTAATTATGCAAGTGGTGCATGCTCTAGAAAATATAGAGTGAAGTAATGTAGCGAATAGAAAGCGAGCTGAGAAAATGTTTGCATTATTGTTGCTGTTAATATATATATATTTTTTCAGATGTCTGATATTGTTTATCGTCTAACTATTGTGCTAACGTCATGCTACGATTACATTTTCATTAAAGATGATAGGAAATGAGTTTGGCAATGAATCTTATGCTCAGTTCCTTCTCTTTTTCTTCTTACAGCATTTGCATGAATCACAGTTGATGTGAGTTCTTACTCTTCTTTAAAAATTCTGATGTATTGGCCTATAATCTTTTCTTAACTTGTATTTCCAACATTCACTGATTGATTTTCTCTCACCCTTTAGACCAAGGGAATGTAAGTTAATTTTTGGAATCTATAGGGCCAGTTTCGTGGGAGAACTGAGATTGCACCTGATCAAAGGGAGAAATTTCTACAGCGGTTTCAGCAGGTACAGCAACAAGGTCAGAACAATCATCTTGGTATGCCTCCTCTGGCTGGAGGAAAACAGTACTCTGCACAGCAGCAGAGTTTACTCCTACAACAGGTGCCCTTTCCATCAAATACTTTTTCTTCTTCTTAGAATTTTTGCTGGTCAGATTATTTAATCTGCCTGTGATTTGTGTGATGAAATTATACTGTTTTTTATGTAAGCTAACAATGGTCACTTGCTGGTAGGGTAATATAGTTTTTTCCCCTCCTATAATGGCCCCCTGAAACAACTTCTCCTTTTTTTTTTCTTTTGAGGTCGAGGTTGGGGGTTAGATGGATTGGTACTGTGTGGAAGCTTGATAAGCTCACTCTTTCATGCTGTATTTAGTGATGTAGTTGTGATTGTTATGAGTAGATAAGGTCTCATCAGCAATTCAGCATGCCTTTTGCTAAAAGCCATATTATATGACAAATTTTTAGCTCCCATGGTTCTTAACATCTTTTGCCTCTGTCAAACCACTTGTCTTCTGCGTGCATGAGCTCCACTATTTCATTTTTATTCTGAAATCAACTGAAGGACTTGATTCTAAAAAGTTGGGAAAAGAGGGTCCACTTGGTACAATCATCCAACCGAGGATGGTGAAACTTTTATTTTTGTCTGGACAGGGCCCAGTTTCTAATTCTACATTTTCAATTTATTGAAGCTCATTTTCCCTTGTTATTACTCTCAGTTCAATGCTCAAAGCTCCTCTCTTGCACCTCAACTTGGGATGGGGATTGGAGTCCAAGCTTCAGGTCTTAACAGTGTAACAACATCTGCTTCACTGCATCCACAGCAAAGTCCCATCCACCAATCAACTAATCAAATGGCAATCATATCTTCAACACCTAAGGATGCAGGTATTTTTATAAAATTGTGTTTGATGTCTTTCTCCGTGTTCACATTTTAAGTGTGGTGCCTGTATGCTGGAGCTTGTAATATTATGATGGCATGTACAGGCACAAACGATGACTGATTTTTGTTTTTAGTTCTTTGTGTTATTGATTCATAACAGCATTGTGTGATTGTTTTGGTGATAATACGCTCTAATATATGTTGTGCATTCTTTTTATAACTTCCCACGTGTTAAAATTCTATATCATCAAGTAAGCAACTTATATTTGTTGCTAAGTGGGCTGCAATGCAATTTCCTATCCACTAATTTACTTATCAGCAGGCTACCATATCCATATCACCCAAGGATGCGGTAGTTTAATCAATTTGAGAGTGTTTTTTTTTTTGGGGTGGGGGGGGGGGGGGGGGGTTAGAATGGATTTTAAAAACTGGTTTTCAAAATGTAGTAGTTGTATTTGTAATGTTTGAATGTGTAAAGTCCTGAAGTGGAACCTTCTTTAGATTTGCAAATCCCAAAACTGATACTCAAACCCAAAGCAAGCATTCCCCTCATTTATGTCATTTTGGGTTTTTGATTTTGGGAATCCGTTTAAATAATATATTGGATTTTGAAATCCTGATTAATAGTAATAATGTATTCTTTGGATTTTGGTAGGCATTATTTATGTCAAATCGATGTCTAAGAAGAGGAAGGTTAGGTGTTATAATATTATTCTTGGATTATTGGTGATAATTGTAATGATGGTATCGGTAGGTTTTCCAAAAACCGGATTTTGAAATCCTAAAGAATAGCTTTAGAATTCAAATTTAAACCCAAATGAAGCATATCCTTTATGTTTTGAAGTCTGTGTTCGTCTTGTCATTTAACGGACAGCTTTTCTGCTGGGGCTTGGAATATTAAGGTGATTAATTTTGATTGACATGTTTTGCTACAAAATAATGATAATTGAGAGTTCAAGGACAATATTTATGTCCCCTTCTTTTTAGTTTACTTCTCCATCCTCTTATAGAGTTTACACTGCAGATATTAGTCCTATGAATCGTGATCAAACAAAACTCTAATACAATAGTGAAAGGTGCCAGGGCTCCAAATCAAAATTTTAGTTTAAATAAAATAACAAAAAAAAGTTGAATTCGAATACTAGATTCACTTTACCATTACATTAAGATCCCACTCTAAGTTATGAGTGTTTATGTATTCAATTTTGCATTCCAAGTAACCATTCAAGTATCTTTAGTAATATCTGCTTGTTCTATATCATGCATTTTTATATTTAAACGAAGTTTTTCAGTTTGTTGATTTTCTATTTTAACTCTTAAGTCTATAATAATGATAGATTGAGTACATGAAATTTTCATATATAGATGCATGATTTGAGTCTGCACCACATATCTTCATCTTTAATAATTTTCTAGTGGTTTCAGATTATAGAAAATGGTAGCTTGCCTTGTATAATATTTGATAATATAGATTTCAACAATATCCAAATCTTTGATGAACTCTACAAGTTGCCAGAAGGTAGTATTTCACTTTATGACTGCCTAATCCATTTGTCAAAAATCTTTTTGAGCATGCAGAAACTGGCCTTACCAAAGTGGAAGAGTTGCAGCAACAACAAGCTCTTGTGGAAGATTCAGCAATAGAATCGGCTTCTAACTCTGGGATTGGAAAGAATCTCGCGACGGAGGATGAGCTGAAAGCTTCTTATACCTTAGATTCTCCAGTATGTAGAAGATTTTTATTTTATTCTGTTACTTGCAGAAACCTATTGGTGATCTTGACATCTTGTCAGGTTTAAATTTGTTAAATGTGTTGAACTTAACTTTGATCTGGTAAAACTGCTATAGTTAGGGGGCGCTTGGTTAGAGGTATTAGGGGAGGACAATGGAAATGAAAGGGTATTGATTCCCATTCCTCATGCTTGTTTAGAGGTAATGGGAATCCAAATACCTCAATCATTCCCATTGATTCAATATATACCCCACCCCTTCAATCAATTTCATTCCCATTACCATTACCCTCATCAATGATTCCCATTGCCATTCCGGAATTTGAACCAAGCAGGTCCTTAGTTGTAGTGTATAACATGTGATAATTGTGCTTTTGGTTTTCCAACTCAAAATTATAAATTGTGCTTTTGGTTTTCCAACTCAAAATTATTTAAATTTTGTAAATTGTAAGCATCTGTAAAATTGATGTACTTCTCAAAGTACTGAGAGTACTTTGTTTCGATATCCCGTGCAGTCATTTTGGCTTAATTATTATGAAATCATTCTATGAACTTTTTATTTACCATAATTCTTTTGCTGCCGTGGCATCGTTGCAAGCAGGCTGCAGTTGCTTCTGGTTCTCTTGCTGAACCTTCTCAAGTTATGAGGGAGACGGACTTATCACCAGGGCAACCATTGCAACCAGCTTCAACTTCTGGAAGTCTTGGCGTTATTGGTCGGAGAAGTGTGTCTGACCTTGGTGCTATTGGAGATAACATAAGTGCATCAACTGCAAATTCTGGAATGCATGATCAGATGTACAATTTGCAGATGCTTGAGGCTGCTTATTATAGACTTCCTCAACCAAAAGATTCTGAACGTGCAAAGACCTATATTCCTGTATGCTACTTATTTATTTTAGAATCTGTCCATAGATTTTTATCACTGCTCCAATACACATTTTGCTGTGTACAGAGACACCCGGTTACCACTCCTCCAAGCTATCCTCAAGTACAAGCACCTATTGTCAATAATCCTGCCTTCTGGGAAAGGCTCGGTGCAGATACTTATGGAACTGATACTTTATTCTTTTCATTTTACTATCAACAGGTTTTGGAAATCTTTTTCAATTTTCACAATTTAGGCATCCTGATATGGTTGTCTCATAGTTTAGTATACATGATCTTTTTCTGATGTCAATCTGTGTCTGTAGAATACTTACCAGCAATATTTGGCGGCAAAAGAACTGAAAAAACAGTCTTGGCGATACCACCGAAAGTACAACACATGGTTCCAGCGGCATGAGGAGCCAAAAGTTGCAACGGACGACTTTGAACAGGGGACATATGTGTACTTCGACTTCCATATTGCCAGTGATGAACAACATGGATGGTATGGTTCTCCAGTAGCCAAGTATCATTTCCTATAACATCAATGGTCTTATAGCACTCTCAATCATGGACTGATTTTCTATTTCTTATATGCCCATTCTATATTTTAGACTTCTGAAATTCCTGTTACTTAACTATAGGGATAATTTGGACCAGGTCTAGTATTTTTACCAATAAATACACTCAACTTTTTGGACTTGGTATTAGGTACAAAATGCATATATTTTACCTAATAATAATCCTTATCTATAAACCAATCTCCCAAAAGTCTCTCAAAGGAGGAGAGTCAATCCGGATTAAGTAGGTGTTTTCTTTTATTCTGTATGTTGACACTGCATGATTCCGAATTTATAAGATCTTGTGTTTGTTCTGGGTATTCTGGGTATCAAGCGTTGTTGCTTTGCTGGTAATATCCTCTAGTGTTGAATGAAATTATAATCTGGCAATTCCTCTAATTCTTGATGTGTAAATGTTGTTTTATCATTTATCTTTAGTTTACCTCTCCTTCTGTTGACACTGTTGTTTCTATTCTTCCTCAGGTGTCAGAGAATTAAGACAGAGTTCACGTTTGAGTACAGTTATCTTGAAGACGAATTAATCATATAAAAGCATCTTCTCCAAAGCTGTCATATTTAGTTCCTAGTCTACATCTAAAATGGTACTAAGTTGCTTAAGATAGTTGTATGAAACAGCAGTTTCGCATGTTCTAACAAATTTCCCATCTTTTGTAGAAGCATTCTGCAATTGAAGGGGTTCAATAACTACTCTTTGCTGCAGTTTAAAATTACGCAATGTCTTATTTTGCTTGTAATCTGGTGGGATCATCGTATGAGTTCCAAAAGTGCACGTCTTCTGTGTATACAGAAGGTTATGTTAAAAGAAATAATTACAATGAAATTGATTCAATTCCCTCTCACCGTAGTTAAGAAACCATTTACAGGAGAGGATCCTATCTCAGCACTCGTAGTTGATTCAATTTCCTTTCACTGTAGTTAAGCAAACTATCGTGAGAGGAAATGAATTCATTTACGGGAGAGGATCCTATCTCTGCGCTCGTCACTCACATTTCTTATAATTTTCCACTCAAAATCAGTACACGCTTTCCATTGAGAGAATACAAGAAGCGGGGTGGGTCGTGTTTCCATTTTATTCAACTAAATCAGATTAAAAAGAACTGAGCTGAACGGAAGTGAATTAATGCAATTGGTTATTTGATTATTACCATAGACAAACCCAGCCGCATTCTTTTAAGAAATTGGTTTCTAGTGTGTCCGTATACATAGTGATTAACGGTGTAATATTTTGTTTTGAAAGTATATACTTTATTTAAGATGGATATTGTTTTTTCATTTAGAAGAACAATTAATTAAGATAGGAAGAGTATTAATGTTTAATTAAAAAATTAATTTTCTTTTAAAAATGAAGAATATATATTTTTATATTAAAGGGTGTAAAATTCATTATCAAAAGGGTATAAAGTTAGTTTGGGTGCACGGAGCTAGATCAGTGTGCACCCAAGATTTTGCCTTTGTAGGGATGCATGTGAATCGTAATAATATTTTTGTGCTTAGTTTGAAAATTGAAAAATAATTTTTGTATATCTTATTTTATTATAAATTAAAAAGATAATTACACTTTTAGATTTGTCATGAACTACCATAATAAATTTGATAATTACACTTTTAGATATGTCATGAACTACCATAAGATAATTACACTTTTAAGATTAGTTTTTAACACCAAACTTTAAATGTAAGGATCAGTTGAATGGGTGAAATGGGTATGAACCACTACCAAGTACCATGTACATGCAACCGAATACAATGAATTCTTTGTCTTGTCTTAAATTTTGGTTGGATAAAAATTAATGTTTAAGATAATTATTAATCGAAATGCTTGAAGTATTATCAGAATTTAATAGAAACACATGCACAATGTTTTAATCAAATTCTTTTAGAATCGCATTTACAGTTCAGCGGGTCGAATGGCGAGTTGGAGTCAAAATCAATCCAAAAATAGTTTCGCACAAGTCTCTGTCTTGCATTTTTACATTTGTCTATTTTAAAATTGAGTTGATATCCTGTGCATTTGGGTATACCATGCACTTATATTACTTTTTATTCAATACTCCCTCCGTCCCAGAGCAAGGGTCTCTTTTTGCCATTTTGGTCGTCCCACCCAAAGGGTCCTCTTTCTTTTTTTACACACATGAGACCCACACACCCCCTCTAATACATTCAAAACATGGGACCCATACTCCCACTAATACAACTACCCACTACACATTAAATAATAATACTCCTTAATCCACGTGCCAAAAAGCAAATACTACCCTTTGCCCGGGACGGAGGGAGTAGTATATATAATTTTCATAATAAATGTATAACTTCTTTATATTCTTTTTTTTAATAAAAAACTAACATAGAATTCATTAAAAGTTCTATTTTTTAATAATCAATCTGGAAGTGGCTTGAGTTCGGCTTTCTTCTCCTCCTTGATGCCGTCCCCTTCAACATGTAGAAGCAAGTATTGCTTTGTCCACTTGACTTCCTCCACTGGTGTGTCTTCATGTTCATACCTGCTCTCATCCAAATTAAGTAAGAAATTCAATCGAAAGCTCATTAGTCATTTAATCAAGATTAGTAGTAGGTAAAGTAAGAGATTCGCTGATGCATGTTTCAACAGGATCCTTAGACAAGATTAAAGGTAGGTCATCCTCCACGATCTCCTCTACTACTTCCACATACTTGCATTGATGTTGTTCTGAAGGCCATTGCATTGCCTTATTCAAAGAGAAGACGATTTTCTTATCATTCACTCTCAGCCTCAGCTCTCATTTGAACACATCTATTAGAGCTCTTCTAGTTACAAGGAATGGACGCCCTAAGTTCAGAGGCACGCCATCCATGTCATCCTCCATATCAAGAACAAGAAAGTCCACAGGAAAAACCATGTTTAACACCTTCACTAGCACATCTTCAATAACTCCCTCGGGGTATGTCAACAATCTATCTATTATCTGCAAGGCCACATATGTAGGCTACAACTCCCCCAAATCAAGTTTTTTTGAATATCGAGAAAGGCATCAAATTGATGCTGGCTCCAAGATCACATAGTGCTTTCCTAGTTGTCCCTCTTCCAATCTCACAAGGAATGATGAAGCTGCCAGGATCCTTCAACTTTTCTTGTAACTTTTTCTGAATAATTAAGCTGCAGTTCTCTATCAGATTCACTGTCTCCACACTGTTCAGACTTCTCTTCCTCAAGATGAGTTCCTTGATGAACCTTGCATAGTACGACATCTGATCCAAGGCATCTGAGAAAGGAATACTGATTCGGATGTTCCTTATTATATCAGCGAACTTTCTGAACTTCTCATCAAGGCTCTTTCTCAAGAATCTTTGAGGGAAATGAATTAGTACCTTTGTTTTTGGAAGTCCCAGACTATCTTTCTCGAACACCACTTCTGTTTCTCTGAGTTTCTTAGCTCTCTGCCACTTTTTATCAGCGATTGCCTGTTTAGATTGGCTCTGTACGGAATTTGATCGCACTGGAAACCATGGGGACAGCTCGGCTCGAGAGAGTCTCTGAGTGGGGGGGCGAATCGCCTCGAGCCAGTGTCGAGCGACATCTCATCCGGAGCCCCTCTGTACCCCGCTCGGCTCGATCTGGAGAGGTCCCAGACCCAGCTTAGCTCGAGCTGGTGCCGAGCTCGTGGCCGAGCGGCCCTGCTTTGCTCCTGTTTCATCCAGCATCAGTTCTATTTCATCATACTTTCCTTACCTTAAAGTGATCATTTTGCACTCTTTTGGGTTGATTTCTATATCCGATAGAAATTTTCCATTCTGAAACTGCTGTTGCTGCTGATTCACTGTAGTAGAGATTGGCCTATAGTATACGTGAGATTCTACAACTGCTTGTCATATTCGAATCCATGAGTAAAATGCAGTTATTGATCTTATTAATATCACCATCATTCTTCTTCATATACCTAGCCAACACTTCATCAATATTAGATTTCCCTTCTTCAGTTTTGGCTCCATGATCAAAGTTAAGAGGGTATGGAAATGCATTATTTGGATTTGAATAAGCAAAGTTCTCATTCCTCTTTTGATTCTGCCAGTTCCCTCCTTAATTACTAGGACCTCCCCCTTTGGTTATTTCCTGTAGTTGGAATTTCCTTGAGGGTTCCAATTTCCTTGCTAAATTTGAGGTGCTCTTGTACCTTGGAGACTCTGACCCATAGCCCAATTCACATTCTCAAACTCTTGAAGGTTCATGATGACCACATCCTTACTTGCAGTCCTTTGGTTGCCTCCCCCATTATTACCCGAGATCAGAGTAACCAGGTTCTTGTTCATCTCTTCCAATTGAGTGGCAACCTTATCATTCCTATCAGCTTTAGAAACCTTCTCCAACCTGTTCTACACTTCCAAGTACATAGCTTCCACAAACTCTTTCAGAAGGCCAATCTATAGAATTCACAGAAATATCATTGAACAGTTTCTCTACGACTCTTGACATTTGCGAAAAATCATTCCTCCAACAGAAACATCTACTAACACTATCAAGTCGTTGTCAAGGCCATTATAGGAGACACTGATGAGTTGAGGCTTCTTAAATCCATGCTGTGGGCATTTCCTCAACGTATCTATGAATCTTTCCCATGCCTCTCCAAACGACTCATCTCTCCGTTGCTTGAACTGATTGATCTTCTGTTTTAAAGAAAGAATCTAACTCGGTGGCACAAATCTATCAACAAAAAACTGATGCAATTCAGTCCAGTTAGCACAGCTTCCTCCTTCCAAATTATCATACCACTTCCTTGCCTTATCAGCTAATGAAAACTGGAAAATTTCATCTTCCATCGGTCATATATAGTGTCCGAGATTTTCACAGTATCCATATAGCTGTTGCATCGTTTAAGATGTCCGTAAGGCTCATCAAAAACTCCTCCAGCGAAGGGATTCTTCTCCACCATATTAATCAGGACTGGCATTATATCGTTCGACTCATTGACTCGAACGGCTCCAACTACGCTTGATCCTCCTACGTTGGTGGATTTGAAAGTGTCTCTGATGACTACGTCATCTGTTGGCTTTCGATCATTTGGTTAACGTGACCCGTTAGGGTTCCATGTATTTCTAACAAGCAGCGGAAGCAAGTAAACATGAAACGCATTACCTTTCACCAAGGGTTGATGTAGAGGTTGAATTCTCGCTGGCAGACTGCGCAGTCCCACGAGAATAGCCATAAGTTCCTCTTCTGATGTCGGAATTGAGTGGTCTTTGCGCTCAGACGATCCTCTCTTCGACAGCTTTCCGTCAGTATATAATACACCAAAATCGGAGAACTGTACGATTTTATATGAATTTTGTAACATGACGAACTGCAGCAGCAAACGACCTTCCGGTCTTCTGCTGTATGTCCCAAGTCGATCTCGACGTCGTGTGGGCGACGATCTACGAGACCTACTCAATCTGCTATCCAACCCTCATCACACGTGAATAATGAATTAGATTAGGGTTCCAGATAAGCTGAGGTGACTTATATACATGGGCTACAGCAGGGACCAGGAGGAGAAATTGGGTTGGGCCTCCATTGGGCTTAAGTATCCAAGCTTAGCCCAAAGCTTATACTTAAGTCCAATAATAATAATATATTCCACTAAAATATTATTACTGCACTACCGTACCAATCCCAAAATTACGTTTTGGGCTCCTTCTTATTATGAGCCCGTTAGTCTCCCCATGTTTAAGATATACAATGTCCATTAATTAATTTAAGTTACTGACAACTCAATTAATTAATATCTCATCCAAGAGTAGTACCACTCAACCTCATTATCATGCCGGAATAAATTCCACCTGCAGGGTTTACATGATAATCCTTATGAGCTCCTCAAGGGGACATCATCAACCTATGACGGACACGGATTCCTTCTACAATCAACAGCACACCATAGATACAGCACTATTTCCCAACTCACCGAGTTTATTGATTTAATTGCATCTAAATCTCACCCATTGATGAATCAAAGAAATATATACTGCCCTACGTGTCGAGGTTATTGTATAGGGATTAAGAGCACGAACATCCATAATAACAGAGATCAAGTTCTTCTATAAGTCAGTATAAGTTGAACGATCTCAGGTGGTCCTGCTCAATACACATAAGTGCACTAGAGTGATTCTATAGCCAAGACAAGCTAATACCAAACCACACTACAACCATCCCGATAGAGAGTCCCCGTCTATCTCGGTTGTGAGCATCTGTTTATACTTTATAAGGAAACCGATAATATGATCTTCCGCGTGTTGTCGCACAACATATTATCTACAGTATAAAGTAAGTGGACTATTGCATCATGCATATAAATAAATTATAAGACGCAATCATTTGATCATATGATTCTCATTTCAAATTAATTGTTTAAACATTGTTCATACAAAAACCTAGACTTTTAGTATACAATCCAACAATCTCCCACTTATACTAAAAGACTATGCTGTTATGTCTTCTACCATACATCTGATTTCCACTCCCACTTCTCGGCCATCAAAAGCTCTCGCCTTAAGGTCCTTGTTAATGGATTTACTAGGTTATCATCCGATGCAATCTAGGTGACAACAACCTTCCCCTCATCATACGATTTCTCATAACAGGTAGTACTCGCGCTCCATGTGTTTAATTGCCTTATGGACTTGTGATTCCTTCAAGTTTGCAACTGCACCAATATCATCAATATAAATTTTGATATCCTTGGGCAAACTTAGAAATACTACAAAGTCCATCATGAAGTTTCTAGAGTCATACAGATACATTGGTTGCCTCATAGGCTCCAATTTATCATCTTTCCATATGGAGTCCGAAGTCTGAAATATATTTCTATATAACACTCCTCCACATTATGACTCAACTTCCTAAAATTAAACACATAACCTTGAGGTGGATTTACTGCCGTCCAATCTGACTAAAAAATCTGAATCTACGTAATCCACAAGAAGCAGTGAATCTGTCCAGTAAGCTTACATATAATTTCCAGTCCTTTTCAGGCACTTCATATATGTCTTACCACAGCTCATCATTCTTGTTCCAGGTTACGTTGATATCCACTGTTCTTGCATTTAGCAAAACAGATATCCACACTCATGTATAGCATTCCTTAGATTAGGCTTCCTCATTTGCCGAAGCATAAGGAACTGCTTTCATCTCCTTTATCTTCCTTTTGTGTCTCAAGACACATTTCCTTAGGTAAAGTCACATGCTAAAACGAGTAAGGATTGTATCATTTCATGAAGCTTGAGATAAGCATAACATCCTTTCTTGTGATTCGTATTACCGTGATCAAAAGGATATTTTTGCTCCTCTTAAGTCCTTCATCTTATACCGCTTTATTAACCATACCTCATACGCCCGATAATACTCTTTCATTGTCTCCAATGAGCAAGATAATATCTATGTATAGTACAAGTAATACCACCACGTTTCCATCACTCTTTTCAATACACAAGACACATCCGCGCATTGAATAAATCCATATCTTTGGATTTCCTCATCAAAACGGATGCATCATGATCTTGAAGCTTGCTTTAGTCCATCGATGGACACTTTTAAGCTTCCTATCACAATGCTCTTAGCCCTTTGCAATGAATCACTCTGGTTGCTTCACATAGATGTTTCCCTTAAGACTTCCAATCAGGAAAGCTGTCTCGACATCTATTTGCTATCCCTTATATTTCATATGAGTAGCAACAAATAAAAGAGTCCAGATCAACTTAGGCATAGCTACCGGCGAACAGGTTTTCTCATAATCGAACCCTTTCTTTCTGAGTATACCTTTTCGCAACAAGCTTGCTTCCAAAGTTTTCACCTTACCGTATGATCCTCTTTTATTTTGTATGACCACTTCCAATGGCTTTTACACCATTCGTGGTTCTACAATCATCCAGATCTTATTTAGAATCCATAGATCCTATTTCAACATTCATTGCAACTTATTAAGATTTCGCATTTCTATCTTGTAGTTCTTCGTCGTATTCGTGGGTTAACTCCATGTTTACTAGGGACCAAGCCTCACGACTCTCCCAAAACATATATCTATCAGGTTTTAGAACAACCTTCCCACTACGAGAAGACACTACACGCAATTGTGTATCAGATGTGACACGCGTCGCAGTTTACCTTGTGGTATATCCTCTTGTACACTTGGTACTAATACTTTGTGTTTTCCTCTCACTTCCTTTAGAACAACTTATACATGGGTATTTGATTTATTACATAGTTCTTTTTCCAAAAATCTAGTGTTTGTGTTAACAATCACTCTTCGATCTTTTGGACTAAATAAATTATCCTTCATTTTTCTAGGATATCCCACAAACAGAAAAACATTCTTACGAATTACTGTTCCTAGGGCATATCCATAAAATGATTTTAGTAATTCCAAATAATTCATCATCTATCTAATCACTACCATAAGAGTGCTATTCCTTCTATTCGTCACACCATTAAGGTGGGAAATTCATTTCCGAAGGTACCTTTCTCTTACTAGATTAGAAGACTCATTATTAATTACTATTTGTCGCATCCAGGGGATAAACATGATTTAAGAGTGTACAAATTGTTCACCAACGTACCATAACAGATTATAACTCTATCCTTCATTATAATGACCATGTCATTTAAATGAAATGGAGTATCCATCTATTAATGCATAGAAACCGAAATCAAATTCTTTCTATGAAAACGTACGTAAAGACAATTTCATTAAATCAAACGTTTATTCATATCGTAAGATAAATAAACAACTCCCACTACTCTCGTAGTATTATCCATGTATAAAATAATCTTATCCTCACTTAGTAATAAACATTTAGTGATTCTGGTATCTACACAATGTATCAGTAGGTGCCATCACTAATCATGCTTCAACGACTAGCAAGTAAGATTCTATCCTTGTTCACTCCTTTTATGAAATTGGATTTTCTTTACCACATGTTTTGTTAGAAGTTCCCACCATATACAACCTCTTGTAATTCAGGAGAAACTTACTCAAAACATCTAGGCAATTATGGAGAATAAAATTGACTTAGGTTTCCCCTTCAACTTCTATTCTATGTATCCAATTCATTCATCAAATTCAATCATGACCTACCGTCTTTTAACTTACTCAAGTATGCGAAGAGTTACATGAGACCATCATATTTCTATGAACCTCTCACCTCTCCACTAGAGACTTTAATAGGCATCATGAACATCCTTAAGGAAGAACACATTTTTATTTTCTTAAGCAGTAAAATCAAAACCAAGATTCTTTTCTAATCATCTAATTTTGGACCAGTAAATATAATTTCTTTTAGTTAACAATAAGCGAGATAAAACCATTTGAAATTACAGAGAATCATAAATAAATATACCGATCAAATCTTCGAATTTTATCCTTTTATATTAATTCCCTCAAAATAATATAAAAATAAAATTCACCGACATCTCAAGCACCGTGAGTCTGCAAGCCACGTTAGTGTGGACGTTTACAAACCCAAACATTTACAAGAGAAGGTTATACCCATTAATTTCATTTGTCAACCTAACCTCATGACAAAATAATTAATAGTCGGTTCCTCTTTAGCCATGCAAATAAAAGCAGTGACTCCGTTGGGGAGGATACTAATTATTTACACCTAAGTGTACACCATTATTTGATCCCAAGTCCACTGCGCGAGCTTGTGTGCCTTACAGTTGGAGAAGTACACACGCGCTCGGATAGCTTCCTACAATCATCAATTATAAGTTTGTACCAGTGAGCCCCACATAAACTCATCCGTTAGGGAGGAAGGCCTATTGCCAACACGCAAGTTCATGTGCCACATTACAAACAATAATTATGTAATGAAGTCTGTACCAGTGATCTGTGAATAAACTCATCCGTTAGGGAGGAAGGCCTATTGCCAACACGCAAGTTTACTCACATCACTTACAAACCAATAATGGAGGCTGCGGGAATTTTTACCAATTCCCTCTCCCACTTAGTTATTTAAAACCGAGGGTTTTTACATGCATATAATATTCGGAAAAATATACGCAATCCTAGCATGCTCCTATCACGGCACATAAGGCAGTAAATCCCAAAGAGTCATGCATACATATATAACAATAATCAATAATTAAATCAATCATTAACATTTATATATCAGCGAATTCGATTGTTCGCCATCAGGCACGAATATCAGCAAAGACTTCCAAACTATCAAAATTTTGAAATTTCCAGATTGTCCAATTTTCGAAACCATCGATATCGACCGTCGATGTCGTCCAGATTATCAAAATCATCGATATCGACTAGATTATCAAATATTCGAAAAACATCAAGATTATCAACATTCCAAAACTATCGATATCGATCGTCGATATCGTCTAGATTATCGAAATCATCGATATCGACGAGCAACCATATACAACAATAATAGATAATTAAATCAATTATGTCAGTTATATATTAGGAATTAATTCAACATCCATATATAACAATAATAGACAATTAATTATAGCAGTTATATATTAGGAATTAATTCGACATCCATATATGACAATAATAGATTATTAAATCAATTATAGCAGTCATATATTAGGAATTAATTCGACATCCATATATAACAATAATATACAATCTATTATGGCAATTATATATTAGGAATTAGTTTTCCTAAAATTGGATGTCTTATCCAACACTCCAGCAATACATGCATATAATATACCAAATATAATATGCAATCTAGCATGCTTCTATATAAGACAATAAATCATAGAGATCAGACATCCATATATATATAACAATAATAGACAATTAAATCAATTATGACAGTTATATATATTAGGAATAAAAACGCCTCTAAATTTTAATGTCTTGTCCGACACTCCTACTGTGGAATCGATGCCTTACGCAACAAGCAGGATTGCTTGTGCCCCAAGACGTCCATCGTCATATCCCACCATCAATCGTGTCAGGGAGCGCTCCAAGTGCCTTGACGAGCGCCCCTCGCCCGGACTGTCGCTCGTCCAAGGGCCCACTTGCATGGAACCAAGTTCAGCCCAACGCGCAACACCAAACTACACCAACTGTCGTTCGTAGTTCGAAACTGCAAGAACCTAAGAATCCAATCTCCACCGTCCAGAATCTACTCCTGTAATCCATGAACGTGCTGTCCAAATTACAGGTCGATCCAACGGTTATGTTGTGAGAAACGGGTCTTTTCCCTCAACTGCGCAAAACAGAATCGCCCAAAACCTGCTTCTGTTTTCAGCGTAATCCCAGCACGACAACGCTTCAAATTCAATCTCCACCGTTCAGATTGTATATCCACAAGATCTAAACGTGCTAACCAAATTAAAGCTCGATCCAACGGTTAATTTCTGAGGAACGACTCTTTTCCCTGGACTGCGCAAAACAGAATCGCCCAAAAATCTGCTTCTGTTTTCAGCGTAATCCCAGCAAGTAAAAGCTCCAAATTCGATCTCCACCGTTCAGAATGTACATCCACAATATCTGAACGTGCTGACCAAATTACAGCTCGATCCAACGGTTAGTTTGTGAGAAACGGCTCTTTTCCTTCGACTGCGCAAAACAGAATCGCCCAAAAATCTGCTTCTGTTTTCAGCGTAATCCTAGCACAAAAAAGCTCCAAATTCGATCTCCACCGTTCATAATGTATATTCACAAGATCTGAACGTGCTGACCAAATTACAGCTCAATCCGACCGTTGAAACTCCGGTTATTGCCTCTGCAATATCACTGCGCTGGATTTTCTCTCAAAAACGTGATTCTATTTTTGCCCTCTTTTTCTTCCTTGCATGTGAAATTGACGAACAGTTTTCGTCGAATCCTCTCACACACAACCATGGACGAATAGATATGATACAGGGTATATATCACATAGGGATATTCATGGTTTGCGCAATAAAACCAAAACCCTAAACATGTGATCCTAATTCCGAAAAATTAATCACATAAACCCTAGCCTAACGTGTCACGCTTCACCACGAAACCGACGCTCTGATACCAATTGTTGGCTTTCGATCATTTGGTTAACTTGACCCGTTAGGGTTCCATGTATTTCTAACAAGCAGCGGAAGCAAGTAAACATGAAACGCATTACCTTTCACCAAGGGTTGATGTAGAGGTTGAATTCTCGCTGGCAGACTGCGCAGTCCAACGAGAATAGCCATAAGTTCCTCTTCTGATGTCGGAATTGAGTAGTCTTTGCGCTCAGACGATCCTCTCTTCGACAGCTTTCCGTCAGTATATAATACATCAAAATCGGAGAACTGTACGATTTTATATGAATTTTGTAACATGACGAACTGCAGCAGCAAACGACCTTCCGGTCTTCTGCTGTATGTCCCAAGTCGATCTCGACGTCGTGTGGGCGACGATCTACGAGACCTACTCAATCTGCTATCCAACCCTCATCACACGTGAATAATGAATTAGATTAGGGTTCCAGATAAGCTGAGGTGACTTATATACATGGGCTACAGCAGGGACCAGGAGGAGAAATTGGGTTGGGCCTCCATTGGGCTTAAGTATCCAAGCTTAGCCCAAAGCTTATACTTAAGTCCAATAATAATAATATATTCCACTAAAATATTATTACTGCACTACCGTACCAATCCCAAAATTACGTTTTGGGCTCCTTCTTATTATGAGCCCGTTAGTCTCCCCATGTTTAAGATATACAATGTCCATTAATTAATTTAAGTTACTGACAACTCAATTAATTAATATCTCATCCAAGAGTAGTACCACTCAACCTCATTATCATGCCGGAATAAATTCCACCTGCAGGGTTTACATGATAATCCTTATGAGCTCCTCAAGGGGACATCATCAACCTATGACGGACACGGATTCCTTCTACAATCAACAGCACACCATAGATACAGCACTATTTCCCAACTCACCGAGTTTATTGATTTAATTGCATCTAAATCTCACCCATTGATGAATCAAAGAAATATATACTGCCCTACGTGTCGAGGTTATTGTATAGGGATTAAGAGCACGAACATCCATAATAACAGAGATCAAGTTCTTCTATAAGTCAGTATAAGTTGAACGATCTCAGGTGGTCCTGCTCAATACACATAAGTGCACTAGAGTGATTCTATAGCCAAGACAAGCTAATACCAAACCACACTACAACCATCCCGATAGAGAGTCCCCGTCTATCTCGGTTGTGAGCATCTGTTTATACTTTATAAGGAAACCGATAATATGATCTTCCGCGTGTTGTCGCACAACATATTATCTACAGTATAAAGTAAGTGGACTATTGCATCATGCATATAAATAAATTATAAGACGCAATCATTTGATCATATGATTCTCATTTCAAATTAATTGTTTAAACATTGTTCATACAAAAACCTAGACTTTTAGTATACAATCCAACAGTCATCATATGTGGTTGTCTATTTCCCATTACTTCAACTTCTATATCTATTTCCTCTTCTTTTGGGAGAACTTGATTTTCTATCTGCTCTTCTTCCTCTTTTATGAATGTTTTAGGATCCGGGATATCCATTTTTCTTTGGAGTTGGTTCCTTAACAGCTTTAGAAAGTGCGTTGAGATTCCTTCCTGTTCCTTTTCTTTTCCTTGTAGAAGTTTCAATCTCCGGATCAAATTTAAGATCTTGCAATCCTTTCTTCGATATAGTGTGCATGCAACTTTAAGAAAAATTCAAGTGAAAGGAAAAATAAATCTCAACAATTAAATTTCCTAATTAAATTAGCAAAAAAATAAAAATAAACAATTAAAATTGTCTCCTGCAACGACACCAAAAATTTATTGGGCATTTTTTACGCACTTCAATTAAATTCCCAAGTATGAAGGATATCAATTACAGTGGCAAACGTTTTATTATCGAACCCAAAAGGACAGTTAATTATTTATTTCTTCTAATTACTAAACTAATCAAAATTAGGTAACCAATTTCAGAGTTGTAATTTAATTATCTAATCAACTAAAAATAATAAATAATTGAATAATTAAAAGCTAGTAAGAATAATTCAAGATTAAATCAAGAGATGAACAACAATTCTAAGGTATCAGGTATAGACCAATTAATTTGGATTTCTAAACTTTCAATTGATTATTCATGCAACATCAATGAAAATACATCACATAACCCTGCTATCCCATCAGATATGATCCGATTTTAAGCTAACATTATATCTAATTTATTTCTTAAGGTGCGTGAATATTACCAAGCCCCCTTCCTAGATACTAATTAATGCAAACATAATACCTCCGGATGACAAGTTCGACTAACAAGATATTTTCTGAAATTACTACAAGACTTTATTCACTTCCTACTTGAATGTCTAATTGCATTGTTCCACTAAACAATTTCAGTATATGATTTACCAGTTCATGGAATTAAAGTGTTTATAGCAGAACTACCTTAATCACTAACATATATACAATACAGTTCAAGTATCTCATTTTCACATTCTTATATCTTTATATACAAAATTAAGAGAAATCATTTTTAAGGGTACTGTGGTATTTTTTAGTAATAAATAAATTGTATCTATGTTATGTGTAAAAGAAAGCGTTGTCAATTTTGAATTTAAAATGTATTGTGGGGATAATAGTTGAGTGTCATTTTCTTTTATAGAAGTGTGAAGTTTTAGTTGGAATAGAATAAAATAAAAAGTGTGAAGTTGAAATTAGTATGAATGGAGTATTAAATATGTGAGAGACGATTATGTGTTTGACGGGATGTGAGACAAATCTGTTATACTTTAGTAAATTATAATATGATTTTAGAGTGTTGTAGTATGATGAACCCAAAAATGATACTTTAGTAAATAATATTTTGACAACACTTGTTTAAGACGTTTTACATTTTATTAAATAATTATCACTTTTTATTGAAAATATCACTTCCTCCATCCCATATTTAAATTCATAGTTACTGTAGATACGGAGTTTAAGAAAAAAATTGCCTTTTGCTTTACTTTTAGGAGTAATTTGTTATTTTTAGATAATACATAAATTATAAAATAAGTTATGTGAGTTGTAGAGTGGTGACAATTTTGAAATTAAAGTGTGTTGTGATGTTATTGATTTGTGTGTGTTTTCTTATTTAAGGGTATGAACTTGTTTATAAGACGGACAAAAATAGTAAGTGTGAATTTGTTTAAGGGACGGAGTGAGTATCACCTTTCAAATAAAATTTTATCAATTTTCTATTTATACTACGAATTATTATTCATTAGATAACTCACTGCACTACTGTCACTTTTTATCAATTTGATATACTTTTATTAAAAATTTTCACTTCTTATCTGTCCCATGAAACCCTTCTGGTAAGACGATTTCAAAAAATATTTGCTAAAATCATACTTTAATCTACGTCTTGGGTGAGACTGTCTCACGGATCCTAATTCGTGAGACGGATCCTTCATTAACCCAAATAAATACTATATTTTAATTTAAATTAAAAAGAAATTAAAGGAAAAGAAGGGTTCTATTTCGCTTGATTAATTAGGAATCCTATTTAAATCTTAATCCATGCATGCCCAACGGAATCACGCCTCATGGCTCCTGCATCCAACTACACGCTACCTCTCCATCTTTAATACGTTTTCTTTTAGTTTAAATAAAAAAATTATTATTATTATTATTCAATAGATAATTCAACGGTTTTGTTATCACTTTATTTTAATTGAGTATAACTTTATATTAAAAATGTCATCACTTTTTATTTATCCTACGAATTATTCATAAAAGTTTAATCAAACAATTATCAATTTTTCTTTATCCATGTATAATTTTTTATTAATAATGTTATCACTTTTTATTATTAAAGTAAATTTTTTGTGAAATAATTCAATTATACAAACTAGTTTTTACCTGGCTATGCGTTGTACGGACAGAGACTTTATTAATTAATTTTTTTGTCTTTTTGTATAAGTTAATATATTTTTCTTCGTCTTTTATATGTATGTTTATTTGTTGTACCGATACGCAGATTAATATTTGTTTTTGATTTTATAATTTATGTACCTGCAATTTAATATAGATTGTTATTTACCCCTAAATTCTCTTTCTCTTGCTGCCATGTTTTCCATCCAAAACTATATTGAAATGTTGATTTTTTTCTCCTTAAAAATAAAAGTCAAGCATTTTGGGAATTTACATGCAATAATTACATAGACATTCATGCACGATGTATATACTTTCTTTGAACATGCCACCATTTACGCGAAAATATAAATAAAATAAAATAATTTTGAAAATTCACTTAGATATATTCAAATAAGGGGTAAGATCATTTAAAAAATAATTATTGAAAATGAATTTTTAATTATATAAAAAACTCAATTCAAACAATTTTGAAAACCTACCTAAAAAAATATTTTTACATGTACTACTTTCACATCTTTTTTATCACAAAACATTATCTTCAAATCTTTTTTAGTTGTAACTCTTGAAACTGCGACGTATAATTGATCATGAACGAAAATTAGCCTATTAAAATATAGGTGAACATTGTTTAAAAGCTGTCTTTGACTCTTATTTATGATCATTGCATGCTAAACTATCAAGTGAAATTGTCTACCTTGAAACTTAAAGTAGAATTCTAAAATTAGAGGGCGTTAAGGTGAGTCTCAATGTCAAAACACATTCACCATAACTATTTTTAAAAAATAAAAAATAAAAAGTCAAAATAACTAACTGTGCATATATGTATTTAAATACAAAAATAACACCCATAACAACACAGTTAACATAAATTATCCTTTATTTATTACAAAATAACTAAAATACCCTAAAATCCTAAATCCAAACACAATTTTATATTGCATTTTGAAATGAGCCATAACATGAAATATGTCTCATTTTCTTTTGCCAAGAAAATAAAGAAATAATAAGTGAGAAAAGAAGATACACATACAATTTATAAATGAAAAACACTTGTTCAAAGATACTCCGGATGACAACGTTTATGGAAAATGCTTTTTCAAGGATATACGTATTTTCTTAAATATTAATTACATGTATCTATACCCATCCATTAAAAAAAATCCATATAATACACGTACCCGTCCAAAATTCATTTATAGATACACGCGGGCTACATGTATCAATTTAATATTAATTTATTTTATACATTTTTATTTTTTAATATTTAAATTAATATATGATAAAAATTATACTATTTCCTCCGTCCTAAATTAGTCTTCATTTTTCTATTTTGTGTCTTTTCCCTAAAATTCTTCACATTACTAAAATTGTAAAAAGATTATAACAACTAACCTCCTATTTACACTTAATTTACAAAAATATCACTCATTCCTAGGGTATCGAAAAATACATGTCTCATTGGCATATGTACTTGTACCAAATATGTTATCCAACACTATTACTTGTAAGTACTTTAACTTGTAAAACTATATCTTATGTTTCATAATGACCAAAGTACTTTAACCTGTAGAACTATATCTTATATTTCATAATGACCAAAGTACTTTAACCTGTAGAACTATATCTTATATTTTCTAATGACCAAACGTGTACCTTTGCATAAACTTTTGTATAATATATATTTCTCTCATATCATTTTAGTACTACTCGTATCCGTCACATTAAAAACAATTTATCACGATACTTTTTAAATCCGTTTATTAATATTCGTGGGTTAAAATTAACAATTAAAGGTGTACTGAAATTTAATTAATCAAGTGAAGATGATATTCTATCATAAAATAGATTAAAAATTAAATTTATTATGGTATTTCAAATATGATCTCTAAAATTAAATTAAATATTTTAAATAGATTAATTGAATATAAAGAAAAAATAAATTATCAAAATATAAAATTTATGTAAATCAAATTAAATTAATTTAATATTGATTTATAAATGTCCATCACCCGTTCCCGTATCTATATATACATTTAAATATCCAAAAATATTTTGTATTGCCTATTTTTTCTAACTTCTTCTTAATTATAATAGGTAAGCAAAAAAAATACCATTTTAAATGCAACTCGAATGCTTTATAAAAGATATATAAAAAAAATCAAATCCTTATTCTACTCTTAATAAATATTCCAAAATATATATGAATAAAGATTGAACACATATTTAAAAATTATTATAATTTTACGAATACTTTAATATAAGAATTTGTTGACTTATATAATAAGAAGTTGATGACGTAGCCAAAGAGATTCTATAAAGTTACTGATCATTAACAAATATTAATGTCATAGAAGATACTTGCTCTGATTTTTTAATGGATACAAAATGAAACATAAAAGACCCAACACTAAAAAGTTATTATATAGCTAAAATAGAGAATTTTGATGCTAAGGATCTTCACTATATATGAAATGACTCATTGTCTGTTATCAAGAAAATTAAGAAATAATAAGTAAAAGAGAGAATACTAATACAATTTATAAAGTAGTTTTGAAATATAGATTCTACGAAATTTACCTGTTCAGACTTTACCGATGGATAATCGATGAACACGTACTTGTAAATGAAACACAAAAATATAGAAATTAAAAAAGATGTAATTACAGAGAAAGGATGATCGAAGGGTTATTAAAGATATTACAAAACAGAAATGTCCATCACCCGTACCCGTACATAAATATTCATTTAATTGTTCAAAAATCTTTTGTACATGAAAAATTACTCTTTACACTCGATAAATTATTACACTTTAAATAAAAAAATCTTTAAATTCTTACACACCTTGATTTATCACTTACTCTTTAATACATGAAAATTTACTTATTGAAGCGTAATATATTATATTCAAGAGATTAATAATTAATCTCTCCAAAGAATAATATGGGAGGGAGGATTCAAATTATGTATTTATATACCTAATTACTTTTTAAAAATTTTCAACTCAACTGAATTTTTTGTTTAGAAATTAATTTATTTTGAAACAAAAAAATCTTAATCATTTTTAGTAATTTTTAAGGAATTATAATTCTTATTATAATAAAAAAGAAAGCTATAAGGTCGTTCAAAATTCTTAATTTAATCCATTCATAATTTAATATATACATGTGCTATTTTCAAATCTTTCTTATCACAAAGCTTTATGTTAAAATCTTTTCTAGCTGTAACTTTTGAAACTGCGACGTACAATTGACCTTGAGTGAAAATTGGCTTCTTAAAATATAGGTCAACATTATTCAAAGATTGTCTTTGACTCTTATTTATGATCATTGGATACTAAACTATTAAGGAAAATTGTCTACGTTGAAACTAAAATGAAATTCTAAAATCAGAGGGAGTTAAAGTAAGTCTTAATATTAAAACACATTCACCAGAACTGTTTTGGAAAAAAAAGTCAAAATAACTAACTGTCTATATGTATTTTAAATACAAAAATAACACCCCTAACAACACACTTAAATACACATACAATTTTTAAAGTAGATTAAAATACTAATTCTACAAAACTTACTACAGAGAATGGGTGATTGGAAGGTTATCAAACCCATTACCAAACAAAAATGTCCATCACCTGAACACGTATTCAGCTAAATGTCCATCACCCGTACTCGTATCTACAACATAGCTTTTGAAAGTTGACATTTTATAAATTCTACAAAACCTACTTTTTCATCTTTTATTGATGGATAATCAATTAATATGGACCTGCAAAGGAAACACAAAAATATAAAAACAAAAGAGAATATAACTACAGAGACGAAGGGTTATCAAAGCCATTACCTAACAGAAATGTCCATCACTCGTACCTACAACATGACTTTTGAAAGTTGACATTTTATAAATTCTAAAAACGAAAGAGAATATAACTACAGAGACGAAGGATTATCAAAGCCATTACCTAATAGAAATGTCCATCACTCGTACCTACAACATGACTTTTGAAAGTTGACATTTTACAAATTCTACCAAATTTGCTGGTTCGGACTTTATCGATAGATAATCGATGAATATGAACCAACAAAAAAAACATAAAAACATAAAAAAGAAAAAAAATATAACTACAGAGAAAGGGTGATCGAAGGGTTATCAAAGTCCTTACTAAACATAAATATCTATCACCCGGACTTATATCAGTAAATGTCCATCATCCATGCCGTATCTACAACAAATCTTCACCAAGTATTTCTAATACCAAGTAATCAAATTAAATATTAAGGAATAAACTATTTTAATTTATATTGGTTTAAGAGATGTAATATTTTAATGTATAATATGTAGTTGTTAGGGATGACAATGGGTAGGATACCCACTGTTATAGAGGTACTCGTATTCATATCCATTTAAATATAAACTAATTATATCCATACCCGTCACATTAAAAAAATATATATTATGATACCCGTAGTCATCCTAAACCCATAAATCAATACCAGTTTATTTTATAATTATTTATATATATTTTATATATAAATATTTTAATAAAAATTATACTGTTATTAATTTAAAATAAATATAAAAAATTCTATTATTTTAAATAAAATTTAATAAATATAATTAAAAAAACTTATAACTATTAAAAATTGATATCCTAAACCATAAAACCCGAAACCTTAAACCCTAAATCCTAAACCCTAGACCCTTAAATCATAAACCCTAAACCCAAGATCCTAAACTATAATTATACACATATGAGTGCATGCTTGCATCCATATAATTTTTATTCAATAATGTATATATCTTTCTTAATAACTGCATAGTTTTTTTACAATTACTTTTTCATTAAAAAAACTTATAGAAAATTCACTAACAAAGTGTATACTTTTTTTTTATTAGTATATGCATTTTTATTCATATGATTATATAATTTTAAAAAGCTTATAACTATTAAGAGTTGATATCCTAAACCTAACCCATAAAACCCTAAACCTTAAACCCTACAACCCTAAATCCTAAAACCCTAGACCTTGGACCCCTAAACCATAAATCCTTAAACGTAAAACCCTAAACTCTAATTATACACATATGGGCTTGCACCCATATGTATATAATTTTTATTTAATAGTGTATATATCTTTCTTAATAACTGCATAGTTTTTTTACAATCACTTTTTCATTTAAAAAAATACGTACAGAAAATTCACTAACAAACTGTATACATATGTTTTTCATTGGTATATATATTTTTATTCATAAGTATATTTACCTATACCCGTATACACATTTTTAGTATATACAATATTATCAAATATTGATCATATTGTTAGTATACCTATACCCGTATAGGGCACTATTATGAATGGCAATAGGTAGAATACCTGCTAATTTTGGAGCTCACATACCCGTATCCACTTAATTTTTAACTACTAGTGTCCGTACTTGTCCCATATAAAAAATTCATTATGATTTTCGTACCAATCTCAAATCCGTGTATATTGACCCACAAATTACTCGTACCCGTATGATATTTACTCCCCCTATCCCATACTTATCTTCACACTTTTCGTTTTTGTCCGTCCCACACTTATGCTCAACACCAAAAAAAAAAAACTTTACATTAACCAACAACATCAAGAGTTATCTTAATTTCAAAAATACCACTCTCACCTAACACACATAATATACTTTATAATTTACTCCATCCGTCCCAAAGCAAGGGTCTCTTTTTTCTATTTTGGTCGTCCCACCCAGAGGATCCTCTTTCCTTTTTTACACACATGAGACCCACCCATCCCCTCTAATACAATTAAAAATAGGACTCATACTTCCACTAATACAACTACCCACTACACATTAAATAATAATACACCTTAATCCACGTGCTAAAAAGTAAAAACTACCCTTGCCGTGGGACGGATGGAGTATTTATTACCTAAAAATACCACAATATCCCTCAAAAGTTAATAAAGTTGGTCAAAAAGTAACTTTTCTTAAACTCCGTATCTACAGTGTCGATGAGCTTAACTCCGGGACGGAGGGAGTATTTTTTTGTGTATCAAAACTCGTACTCACCCAACCATATTTGTAGCCATCATAGATATGTTTATCAATATCCGTATGTTATAAATACTTTTTTAATATCAATTTATTTACATATATTTTTAATTTTAGTTATAAAATTAATATTTAACATAAATAATATACCATTGTTATTAACTAAATATATAGAGAAAAATTTTAATATTATTAACATAAATAAAACATTCGGTTATACTCATTGTTGAATTTATATAATTATCACTAAATTATTGGAATAACTTTTTGAATTATAACCAAATTATTTTTGGAATAATACCAAAATTTGTGGAAACAATAATCTTTAGAATAATAACCAAAATATATCAAAAAATGAATTTAAGTGCGTGAAGAATAAACCATTGTTTATGAATTAAAATAGGATAGTTGGTAGTTTTTATTTCAAAATATAATTATCTATATTATTTTACTTAATGGTGGAAATTAAATTAATCAGTATTCTAACGATTAAGTTTGCCTGAGTGCACGGTCACACACCAAGTACACCATATTTGAACTCGTAATTAAATTGATAATAAAATTATGAACTCCTAAATATACAATAATAGTGGATACAACTATTTAGCACCATAAACAAAATAAAAAAATAAAAAATTTAATTAATTTTTTCCTACGTCCATAGTAAAAGGGCTGTAGAAAAATAATAAGTCATATATTACATGCTTACAATTTAGAAAATTAAATCAAATATTTTATCTTTAAAGCAAGACCACTAATGTCATGCAGAAGGCACAGTCCATTTTCTTCCTCATCCAATGATGTTTTAGCTAACAACTTAGAGTGCTTTGCAACAATAGCCCATCTACTCTACACCAAGTTAAATAGAAAATTCAATGAGAGAAATAGTGGAATCCATTTCCAATACAGACGCCAAAGCCAAAAATTGAACAGGAAAAGACTAAAAAAAGAATAAGATAGTTTTGAATTATATTTTAGTTATAACTTTGGAACTTATCATCCTTAGTTAAAATGATGGTACCTGATGGGCGTTTTCTCAACACACAATTAATCCCCAAGTATGAAGGATATCAATTGTAGTTTCGAAGGTGACCAAGTTAAATATCGAATTCACGGGACGGATAAATATCAATTTAATTACTTTCTAGCAATTATGACTATGTTGAGAATTGTAATTTTGGTTTGTAAATTAAGTAATAATTGAAATAGCAATTAAATAACAAGAACAAGAAAATAGTAGTTGTGATCAAATAAGATAATAGGTAGTTCGTCAGGCCATCCAGTTTCCTTCGTTAATTCGTACTTTCGTGTGTCGATTTCCAACTCTGCCTTGTGGTTTATGGATGCATCGCTAGACCACGCAAATCTATTCTATAGACACAAATAGATAAGCTTTTGACATGTGTAAATATCCTCAGAGCAAGACGTATACTTTACCTCCCTTTCTAGGTACTATCATAATCAATTATTTCCCGTGCACTTAGTACTCTAACCCGATTTGATCTCCCTTTTTAGGTACTATAAAGTTATACTCTTTATCCTACTTGTTAACCCGAATTCAATTCAATTAACAAACATTCATATAAGACAGTTCTAATAAGACTTCGGAATCCCTTCACTTAGAATTATAACAATAAACCCTGCTCATTAGTGAACGCACTCAACCAATAACCATGTTATGCATTCAGACTCTACACAACGATTATTGATGCATAAAACAACTATGAGTATGGATTAAAAACGTGCAATCTTATATAAAATAAACCACAAGTAGTGTTGTACGGAGTATACACACGAAATACAAATTTAACTCATGAAACCTTCATAACCCTAGAACTACCGAAGTGGCTCTAGCCCATGATTGATCTAAGAACAATCATGGTTAGTTAGACCAATCTTACTTGAATCTCCAGCTACACCTCTATCACCACCCTCCGGATGGATCACCAATCTCTTCTGTTGTCTCCTCTTATGATTCTCGCGTCGTCCTTCTTCGTGATTCGTTGTTCCGTTCTTTCTTCGTGACTGTATGAACCTCCTTTTATACTTGTAATCACGTCTCTAGGGCTTGGAATGGGCTTTTCAAGTGATCCCACGTGTTTTGGTCTCGAAAATCCGGATAAGGTAAGTTTTCGCGTTTTGGTTCGACCTCGTCAAATAGGTCGAACCATCGGCCACAAGTCAAACCACAGGTCGAACCCTGCTACTGGACACATTCTGCACTTGGTTCGACCTCTTGTACAGGTCGAACCACTTCCTCACAGGTCGAACCTAAGGTCGAACCACGCTACTGGACAATTTCTGCTCCTGGTTCGACCAACTGTCAGGTCGAACCCCATCGTCGTGGTCTAACCCATCTTCTCGCGAACTGGTTCGACCATGGTTCGACCTGATCAAACAGGTCGAACCCCTTGAGTCGTGGTCGAACCCTCCTTCTGCTGTTTCGCAATGCTGGTTCGACCTGTAGGAGAGGTCGAACCCTCCTCCAACTAGGTCGAACCCTACTCTTTCCTTGGCGGTTCGCGTGATCTCGACTTCATCTCTTCGATTCTTGACACTTCCACTCCGTTTTTGCTATGAAAACCACTTAAATAGCTCCACTAACACCTGATTCATGCTAATTCACAATACATATAGGTTTTTCACCTATTTCCACCTCAAAACTCTCCAAAACTAGCACAAAACATGATGCCAAACTTGTGAATTTACACACTCATCAAACCCCCAAACTTACATGTTGCTCGTCCCGAGGCAACCAAATCAAACCACAGGAGTTGTGTATAATTCACCAAGATCAAGTACAACACATATCACACATGCAACTTCATTCAATCAAACAAGTATTAATTGCTTCATATATATCACTCATGCAAAACCAATCCAATCACATACCATTCGGAGTACTAAGTAATTTCGCTCACAAGATAAGTATTTATTCTCTTTCACTCAAGTGCGTGAGGCACTATATAGGTTAATATAAACACTCATATCAATCCATATTCACGCGTAACCATAAGCTTGGCAAAGGTCTCAAAAATTAACTTATAATCAACTCTTCACTAGGATCACAAAGGACTTATTTTTGGGTTGTAATGTTGACTCTTTGGAAAAAGGTAGGAAAATTTGGACTTAGTGACTTAAGACACTAGTAGAGAGTTACCTTGGAGGTTCTCGAATTCTTCTTCTTACAGCAAGTTCTCCTCCAATGTCGTCTCTTGAACTTGTAAAATTCCTGAATTTCCTTCTTTTTATGGCATCAACATCATCTTTTCGTTAGACAGCTCGGGTACCGGTTTTAGGCACTACCCTTCTTCTCATGTATAGGCCGTCAGCTGCTAAGCTTCATACACCATGTATAAAAACAATCGGGGTACCAGTTTCGGGCACTACCCCTAAACAAGATTTAACCATATTCTTTTCATCCAACCATATTCTATCTTCCTTTTCTTCTTGCAATACTTACTCACCTCCACTCTCTCTACCAATGATTAGGTTAATCAAGGTTCAAGTAAAGGTTTATAAGGTTATTTACTTCAGCTACCAAAGAAAAAGCTTTAACGGCTCAACGGGGCATCCAAAGGTTAATAAAATCATTAGGAAGGATAAATTTGGCTAAGTAACTTAATCACGAAATAATGGCCTAAGATCATGTCCTAGCAATTTATCAACCATAAATCTCACACAAGACTCCAAGCCAAGTTCTAGAATACGTTCATATGAATGATCCTCTCAAGAATAAAATAATCATGATCAAGCATGATTAACAAAGCTCAAATCCTCACATAGGTAATCCTAGTACTCCTCATAGCACATAATTAAGATCAATTCCACAAGAACTCAATATACTTATCAACTAAACATGCTTTTCATCAATAGAAATTAACACATGAACATATGAATGCACAAAAATCAATAAGCTTATACCCAATCAATCATACAAGATATCACTTATACATTCCACTCACGCATGAATCACACCCCAACCTAAAGATAAAAGAAAAAATAATGGAATCAAGATGAATCGGAGGAAACCAAAGAAAACCTGAAAAACTACTCCACCGGAGCATCATCATCCTCATCATCATCATCCTCATCATCAAGCCTCCGCTCCACAATCCGGTGTAAATCACCGATATGTCTATCCAAGTAATCAACTCGATCACCCAAACTACCAACTTTCTCATTCAAAGTCGTATACCTCTCATTCAGCGTAGCATAGTTGGCGTTGGCGAGTGCGAGCTGTCGGTTTGTCTCCTGCTGGCTAGCAACGATCGCGACCAGCTGCTCATGAATAAGACGGAGCTGCTCCCGTGTATCATTCAGGATAGCCCGCTGCTGACGCGGTGCTGGCTCATACTGAGGTGCGTCGTGCTGCATCGGCATCTCTTCATCCTGCTGCTCCTCCTCAGGCTGCTGTGGTGGACGGAACTCTCCTTGATCAACAATCTACTGTAACTCCGCCATCCTACCATCCGCACACATCTGCGATACAGTTCTCCAATCACCACCCGACCTTGCTGCCACGGATAAGGCGTTGTGTCCGAGAGAATCCATCAACTTATTCCTCGCCACCCGGATAGTTGTCAAGTTGCTCACGTCGATAGGGAACATGAAATCGAAGGGCTTGAGTCCCCTCGTGAAGAACCAATCTCCATCTCGGAAATGGGCAAATCCTCCCTTCACGCACGTAAACATCGCCAAATCGGGCTCTCCTCTAACTGGTGTAATGCCGGTGAAATTCAAGTTATAATACTCAGCCACGATCATCAGTAACCCTCCAATATTCACCTTTTGAAACCCAATGGTCCTGAATCGATGTAGTTGTGCAATGAAATACGCTCCAACATTGAACTGCACCCCATTAAGCATGCACCACAAAGCATAAAGCTCTCCTCTAGGCACAACACTTCCCTCTGAGCGGGCGAACAACGTGTTGCTCAAGACACGATCCATGTACCTCAAAACTGGATTCTTTATCGAAGAAGCACGAGCCTGCCTAATCTTATTGTCTCCAATCTCCCCTGTGATCTCTCTCCAAAACCTATTAGCGTTGAATGCACCATTCTCCAAATGAGAAATTCCCAAAGGCGTCTCAAAAAGCTCATTAAAATCTTCAGACGTCCATCTCCTACTTACCCCACCAAGCTGAAACGTACACTGATACGGGTACCCAAGCGAGTCCTTCACCATCTCGAATGAGTAGACTACTTCTGCTGTAACATGGAAATACGTCGGCTTCTTTAACTCCATAAACCTTCGGATACCCACTTGATCAAACATCCAAAAAATATCATTCCCGATTCTCATTATCCTCATCACCTCATCATCTTGGTATCGAGTACGAGCTATATTGTCTGATACTTCTTCCCACTTTTCTTTAATCTCATCCCAGTTTTGAATTTGAATTTTGAAATTTTCGGGTAAACGATCTTGTAACCTCAGCTTCCTTGTCACTGTGTCCACATTTGAAGGCCTGTCTTGCCTCTTCTTCGATCTTGCTTCATCCGCCTTACCTTTCCCTTTATTTGATCCTTGTCCCTTTCCTGAAAACAACTATTTCAACACAACCAACAAAACAAGAACACAAGTATTTGACTAGCATATCCTATACTCTACTCAAGACTTCAAGCATCCATGCTTAATCAACTCCAACTATTATCTCAACACCACTTGCTCACTCATCATGCTCAAAACATCATCAATCACACTCTCTTTAATCTTCAAATCATAAACAACAAGCATACATCAACCAATTCAAGCCATTCAACATAAATTTCAACAATTGAACTTCATGAACAACTCAAACTATCAACAATTCAAACCTAATTAACATGCTCATTCCTCTAGATGCATCATATCCTTGATCAATCCACATAAAACTCAAGTTCTATCCATAATCAAGCAATCTCAAACCAATAAACATGAATTCATATGAATCAACTCAAAAATATCAATTATCACCATGAATTTCAACCAAAATCAACATCAATCAACTTACCCACAACACATTTCTTGCAATAAACTTCAATTCTAAGGTAATTGAGTTGAAAGAACGTACCTTTACTCTTGCCCATGGTTAACAATCGATAACTTGCACACAACACTCAAAAACGCGACTGAAGCCCTAATTCGCGACGAAAATTGCCCAAATCCGCCCCAATTCAAGAATTAAGAGTGTAATATTGTGTAATCGGTGCAAAATCAAGTGTAATTGACGAATTTGTGCAAGGGTGTTAAGGTTCGGGGAAGGTTCGAGGTTTGGTGAACAAGAAAAATGATCGAACCCTTCTAAAAACACAACTTAAAACGCGTACCTGACTGGGTTCGACCTAGGGTTCGACCTGCGGAACAGGTCGAACCTCGAGTGACGAGGTCAAACCTACCTTTTAGACAAACTTACCTTTTGGGTTCGACCTAGGTTCGACCTTCTGAACAGGTCGAACCACTCTTGTGACAGGTCGAACCTACCTTCTGGACAACTACTCCTCGTGGTTCGACCTGGGTTCGACCTTCTTGAACAGGTCGAACCATGAATGTCGTGGTCGAACCTATCACCTGAAAAATAGAGTGCTCTGAACGGACTGGTTCGACCTCAGGTTCGACCTTCTGAGTAGGTCGAACCATAACGGCTCAGGTCGAACCACCATACTGTAAGATTTAAGTCACCGGGTTTGATCTTGGTTCGACCTGTTAGACAGGTCAAACCTAGAATGATCAGGTCGAACCACCTCACTGGATGATTTTCTGCATCGGTTCGACTTCCTCTGCTCGGTTCGACCTCCTGGCACTGGTCGAACCTCTCCTGGCTTTGGTCGAACCACCCTTTTAAGCTTCCAAACTGAGTGTTCTTCAATCCCTATACACTTCAAACTTCAATACGAATCATTAGGTACCAACTAGAGCACAACTTCATCCAAAATTTGTTTCACAAAATATCATTCATGAGTAACTCCGTAAAAGAAAACACAACCAAAACCCACTAAACATTAGGCAAGTTGTAAAAAATCATCACATCAAAATCGATTAAAATTTTAATATGGCGCAAAAACCAACTCCCCTAACAAACATCACAAAGAAAAGATTATACTATCGGTGCTTATCAAGGTAAGTACATCACACCCCCCCCAAACTTAGTAGAAACTATAGTTGAAACTAAGTTTGCAAAGAGATGTAATTGCCGATAAGTAAGCACTTCAAATATAAAAATTTCTTACTCACACGAATGAAATAAAGCTTTAAAACGGGAGAAAAAGCCCCCAACAGGCGCTCAAATTTAACGTCGGAGAGTCACGACGGTACCAAATCAGATCAAGGTATCTACAAAGATGACACAAACATCATCCGGCGACTTGTAATGCTTCAAGCGATGTCCATTCGCTGCAAAAATATCTCCATCCTTGTCAATAAGCTCAAAACTCCCCCCTCCTAAGACTCGATGAATCATGAACGGTCCCGTCCACTTTGACTTCAACTTGCCTGCAAAAAGCTTTAAACGAGAGTTAAAAAGTAATACCTCATCTCCTTGCTTGAACTCCTTGTACGAGATCTTCGAATCATGCCATCTCTTAATCCTTTCCTTATAGATCTCTGAATTCTTGTACGCACGACTCCGAAACTCATCCAAAAAATTGATGTGAGTAATCCTCAACTCCTTCACATCCTTGAGAGTCAAGTTCAAGCTTCGCAAAGCCCAAAATGCTTTGTGTTGAATCTCTACAGGTAAGTGGCACGGCTTTCCATAGACAATCTGATACGGTGACATATCTAACACCATCTTGTACGCGGTCCGGAACCCCCACACGACATCATCGAGCTTCAAAGCCCAATCCTTTCTATTGGTTCCGACCACCTTCTCCAAAATCTATTTGACTTTCCGGTTAGAGACCTTCGCTTGCCCATTCGCTTGAGGATGATAGGGTGTAGTGACCCTATACTTAACACCATACCCTTTAAGCACCTTCTCAAGAAATTTATTTACGAAGTGCGTACCTCCATCACTAACAAGTGCTCTAGGGACTCCAAAACGGTCAAAGATATGCTTCTTCAAGAAAGATATAACAGTTTTCGAATCATTCAAGCGAGTAGGAATCGCTTCCACCCACTTAGAAACATAATCCACCGCAAGTAGAATGTAGAGAAATCCATTAGATGGGGGAAAAGGCCCCATAAAATTGATACCCCACACATCAAAAATCTTGACTACTATGCTTGGCTGAAGCGGCATCTCGTCTCTCTTACCGATGTTCCCCATGCGTTGACATCTATCGCAAGACGCCACATAGGTCTCACAATTCTTGAACAACGTAGGCCAATAAAGAGCGGACTGAAGTACCTTGGCTGCTATCTTTTGAGCGCCGAAGTGCCCCCGTTAGGTTGTGCATGGCAAAACTCGAGAACACTCTCCATCTCCATCTCGGGCACACACCTACGGATAATAGAATCCGTGTAAATTTTGTACAGAAACGGATCATACCATATGAAAGTCTCAACATCCCTTTTGAATTTAGCAAGTTGATATCGGTTGAGATCCCTTGGAATTTCTCCCACAACAATATAATTAACATAATCTGCATACCATGGATCAACTCCCTGCGCAGAAACCACACACGCTCGCTCAGCCCCTTCAACAAACACGGCCATGATCTTTTCATCTGGGAACATTTCCTCAATATACTCGAAAGAATTATCACAATGTTCCCTAGTCTCCAACCTCGAGAGATGATCCGCTAGCACATTATCAGAACCTTTCTTATCCCGGATCTCCATGCCAAACTCTTGAAGTAGAAGAATCCACCTTATGATCCTAGGCTTCGTCTTCTTCTTTTCCATCAAGTACCGAATCGCAGAATGATCCGTGTACACAATAATCTTCATGCCAACCAAATACTGACGAAACTTGTCGAATGCATACACAACCGCCAAAAACTCCTTTTCAGTCACCGTGTAATTCTTTTGTGCCGCATCGAAAGTCTTACTTGCGTAGTAAATGGCGCAGAACTTCTTATCCTTCAGCTGCCCAAGCACCACTCCAAGTGCTACATCACTTGCATCACACATTAGTACAAACGGTTGAGTCCAATCCGGTGTGATCAAGATAGGTGCAGAAATAAGCGCCTTCTTCAAAACTTGAAAAGCTGTTAGACAATTATCATCAAACACAAAAGGAACATCCTTTTCAAGTAAGCGAGATAAGGGCTTAGAGTATTTTGAGAAGTCTTTTATAAATCTCCTGTAAAAACCGACGTGTCTAAGGAATGACCGCACTCCTCTTTCATTGGTCGGTGGTGGAAGCTTCTCAATTGCCACCACTTTAGCACGATCTACCTGTAACCCTTTAGCCGAGACATGATGCCCAAGAACAATCCCATCCTTCACCATGAAGTGGCACTTCTCCAAATTCAAGACAAGATTAGTCACTTGGCATCTCTTCAAAACAGTAGCTAGGTTAGACAAACAAATATCAAAGGAGGAACCAAAAATAGAAAAATCATCCATGAACACCTCCATGATCTTCTCTATCAACCCATCGAATATTGCCATCATGCATCTCTGAAAAGTAGCAGGCGCATTACATAACCCAAATGGCATTTTCCAAAAAGCAAAGGTCCCGTAGGGGCAAGTAAAAGTGGTATTTTCTTGATTCTCGAGGGCAATCATAATTTGGTTGTACCCCGAGTATCCATCCAAGAAACAATAAAACTCATACCCTGCAAGACGATCTAACATTTGATCCATGAAAGGAAGAGGAAAATGATCCTTACACGTGTTTTCATTCAACTTTCTATAATCTACACATGTACGACATCCCGTAGGAATCCTTGTGGCTATCGCTTCTCCATCCTCAGCTTTTACTACAGTCATACCCCCCTTTTTAGCAACTACATGCAATGGACTCACATGGGGACTATCACTAATAGGATATATGATCCCGGCATCCAACCACGTAAGGATTTACTTCTTAATTACCTCTTGAATCGTGGGATTAACCCTCCGCTGATTCTGAACATTTGCCTTTGCCTCGTCTAACAATCTTATCCTATGCATACAATACGAAGGACTAATTCCTTTCAAATCCTCAAGAGACCAACCAATCGCAGATTTATACTTCCTAAGAACGTTCAATAACTCCTCAAGTTGATCATCATCAAGAGAAGAAGATACAATTACCGGGTATTTTTCATTGTCGCCAAGAAAGGCGTACTTCAAGTGTTCCGGCAAAAGTTTCAACTCCTCTTTCCTCACCTCCATCGGAGGGCTCTCGTTATCCAAAGGCAAGTACTTCCTAGTCCACTTGACTTCTTCCACCTTAGTTCTTTTCGATTCAAACCTGTCATCACCCAAAGCAAGTAAGTTTTCAAGAAAGTCAATACATACCTCGTTGGAGAGTCCGTCAAGCTCCGTAATGGGATAAGTAAGAGATTCCATCAAACATGTCTCAAGAGGATCCTTTGACAGGATCAGAGACATGCCCTCTTTCACAATCTCCTCCACCACGTCAATACTATGACACTGCGACTCCATGGGCATCTTCATTGCTTAGTCTAAGTTGAAAAGAACTTCTTCTTTGTCCATCCGCAATCTAAGCTCTCCTTTCTGAACATCAATCATAGCTCCAGCAGTAGCAAGGAAAGGTCTCCCCAAGATTAAAGGGATATTATCCTTGTCTTCTTCCATCTCTAGCACAAGAAAGTCCACAGGAAAGATTAGCTTCTCCACTTTGACGAGAACGTCTTCAATTATACCTTTTGGAAACGTCATCGACTTGTCCGCCAATTGGAGAACCACTGTTGTAGGGGTCAACTCCCCCAAACCAAGCCTCTGAAAGATGGACAAAGGCATCAAATTTATGCTCGCCCCTAGATCGCACAAAGCTCGCCGTGCCGGCCCCTTTCCGATTTCACATAGAATAGTGAAGCTCCCCGGATCCTTCATCTTTTGCGGCAGCTTCCTTTAGATGATTGAGCTGCAATTCTCAGATAAATTCACCGTTTCAATTCCGGTTAAGCTCCGCTTCTTCAACAATATGTCCTTTAGAAATCGGGCATAGTACGACATCTCCATGATTGCCTCTGAGAAAGGAATGCTCAAGCTTATTTTGTTCATTATCTCTAAAAACTTCTTGACCTTCTCTTCCAATCCCTTCTTCACAAGCTTGTAAGGAAACGGCGGAGGTATCTTTGTTTTGGGAATCCCCCATTCATCACGATCAACCTTCTCCGCTTTCTCCTTTTCGGCTCTCAAACGCTTGGCTCTCTCCCATTTTTTCTCAGCTATTATCTCAGTACTTTGTTCATTCCGAACCACTGGAGTAGCATCAACATCATCGAGAGTGTTCGGAGGGGCAACAGACAATTTCTGGTGGGGTTCGACCAGGGTTCGACCTGTGGAACAGGTCGAACCATGTACGTACTGGTCGAACCTTGCTTCTGGACAACAGCTCTCTTTTTGAATTTGAGGTTCGACCTGGGTTCGACCTATGAAACAGGTCGAACCATGGGTACCTAGGTCGAACTGGCCTACTGTACTCCTTCCGCCATCAGGTTTGACCTGTTTGATAGGTCGAACCTTGACCGTCGTGGTTGAACCGTTGCTGTGTCAAAACAGAGTGCTCCAAGTGGTGCGGTTCGACCTGGGTTCGACCTGTTGGATAGGTTGAACCAAGATTGGTTTGTTCGAACTGGTGTTTTGGAAAAATAGAGTGCTTCGAGTTGTCAAGTTCGACCAAGGTTCGACCTGAAGGCCAGGTCGAACCATCTGCAGTTTGGTCGAATCGATGCTGCAAGCTCTCCTGATCGTGTCCAGTGTGTTGGTTCGACCTCCCCTGTATGGTTCGACCTTCAATGTTGGTCGAACCATGGTCGAACCTGGCCCTAGACATGTCCAAATTTGATTCCGGCCTCATAGGTCCCTCGTACTGCGTTCCCGACCTTAATGTGATGGCATTTTAGGACCTTGGATTCTCAATACTTTGAGACGGGAACTTCCCCTTCTCAAGAGTTTGAGTAAGCTCGTTAACACTTCCTGCCATCTCCCCCATCAGTAACGTAAGGTCCTTCACCTGCTTAGATATAACCTCATGGTTTGCATCAATTTTCTTTTCAAGTTTAGCCTCAAGGCGGTTAACTCTTTCATCATTCTTGGCCATATACCTGTTCACAGTATCCTCAAGACCCGGTTTTTCTTCTTCCACCTTAGCACCCGGATCAACACCCATCGGAGATTGAATCACATTATTCGGATTGCTCCATGAGAACTCCGGCCTCCTAGGCTGTTGATAACCACCCGGGGGACCATGATTATTAAAGTTTCCTCGATAGTTCCCTTGGTAGTTCCGGTTTCCTTGGTCTGGATACCTAGTCCCTTGAATACTTTGACCCATGGCATAGTGTGCCTCTTCCAACTCCTCTTGGCTTGGTCCCTCATTCTTTAACTCCTGCTGCATGATTGGCACGCGCTGAGATAATTCGCTGATTTGCTTCTGTTGGGATTCAAGTAGCTTGTTGATATTGGACAAGCTAGAGACGATCTCATCCTCTCTACTTGTTTTCACCATTGCTTGTTCAACCTTAGCTACCTTACCAAGGACATAAGTACCTCTAACTCTATCAGTTGGCCAATCCCTCGAATTCATCGAAATATCTTCAAACAACTTCTCGGCCTCTACGGATGACTTTGTAAGCAATGCTCCATTAGAAGAAGCATCCAATAAAACTCGTGAATCACAGTCCAATCCATTGTAGAATATACTGATATAGTGAGCTTTAGATAGCCCATGTTGAGGACACTTCCTAAGCATGTCCTTGAATCTATCCCATGCTTTATGAAATTTTTCTCCTCCACCCATAGCGAATTGGTTAATGTCTTGCTTTATCTTAAACACCTTTGAAGGTGGCATATACCTCTCCAAGAACCTTAACTTCAGTTGCTCCCAAGTGGTGCACTCAGCTGCGTTGATAGTGTCGTACCAATCTCTCGCCTTTTCAGTAAGCGAGAATTTGAACAAAAGGATCTTCCTTGCATCTTCATGTTCTCCTGCGTCTTTTTGAGTACTTGCATAGCCCAAGAACTTGTTCAGATGCTGCTGCGGATCCTCGAAAGACCCTCCTGAAAAGGAGGTCCTTTCTATCATGCTAATAAGAGCGGGATGAAGATCGAACACTGAATTAGTTCCCCTTGCTCCTAGAAGCCCAAAATTTCCAGCCCCATTGTTTCTGAAAACCTCTCGGATGGCTAGATTATCCGGATTCGCTGCCATGTTGACTGTCCTTACTCCCGAATTAACTTCAGTTGTAGCTTCAATCGTCTGCAAATTCTGCTCGTCAACTTCAACTCCAAAATTCAGAGCTTCAGTTGGATCAATAGTATTTGCCTTGCTCTTCTTCTTCTTCTTCTTTCTTGACGATGCTCTGATTTCAGGATTGTAGGGTTCAAGTTCACCTTTCTTTGATCTCGTAAGCATGCACCTAAAAAGAACTAGAATTAAAACAACAAAACAAGAAAAATAGCCTTAACAAACTAGAAATAACAAAAAGATATTTTAAGCCGTCCCCGGCAACGACGCCAAAAACTTGATGAGCGTTTTCTCAACACACAATTAATCCCCAAGTATGAAGGATATCAATTGTAGTTTCGAAGGTGACCAAGTTAAATATCGAATCCACAGGACGGATAAATATCAATTTAATTACTTTCTAGCAATTATGACTATGTTGAGAATTGTAATTTTGGTTTGTAAATTAAGTAATAATTGAAATATCAATTAAATAACAAGAACAAGAAAATAGTAGTTGTGATAAAATAAGATAATAGGTAGTTCGTCAGGCCATCCAGTTTTCTTCGTTAATTCGTACTTTCGTGTGTCGATTTCTGACTCTGCCTTGTGGTTTATGGACGCATCGGTAGACCACGCAAATCTATTCTATAGACATAAATAGATAAGCTTTTGACACGTGTAAATATCCTCAGAGCAAGACGTATACTTTACCTCCCTTTCTAGGTACTATCATAATCAATTATTTCCCGTGCACTTAGTACTCTAACCCGATTTGATCTTCCTTTTTAGGTACTATAAAGTTATACTCTTTATCATACTTGTTAACCCGAATTCAATTCAATTAACAAACATTCATATAAGACAGTTCTAATAAGACTTCGGAATCCCTTCACTTAGAATTATAACAATAAACCCTGCTCATTAGTGAACGCACTCAACCAATAACCATGTTATGCATTCAGACTCTACACAACGATTATTGATGCACAAAACAACTATGAGTATAGATTAAAAATGTGCAATCTTATATAAAATAAACCACAAGTAGTGTTGTATGGAGTATACACACGAAATATAAATTTAACTCATGAAACCTTCATAACCCTAGAACTACCGAAGTGGCTCTAGCCCATGATTGATCTAAGAACAATCATGGTTAGTTGGACCAATCTTACTTGAATCTCCAGCTACACCTCTGTCACCGCCCTCCGGATGGGTCACCAATCTCTTCTCTTGTCTCCTCTTATGATTCTCGCGTCGTCCTTCTTCGTGATTCGTTGTTCCGTTCTTTCTTCGTGACTGCATGAGCCTCCTTTTATACTTGTAATCACGTCTCTAGGGCTTGGAATTGGCTTTTCAAGTGATCCCACGCGTTTTGGCCTCAAAAATCCGGATAAGGTAAGTTTCCGCGTTTTGGTTCGACCTCGTCAAACAGGTCGAACCATCGGCCACAAGTCGAACCACAGGTCGAACCCTGCTACTGGACACATTCTGCACTTGGTTCGACCTCTTGTACAGGTCGAACCACTTCCTCACAGGTCGAACCTCAGGTCAAACCACGCTACTGGATAATTTCCGCTCCTGGTTCTACCAACTGTCAGGTCGAACCCCATCGTCGTGGTCGAACCCATCTTCTCGCGAACTGGTTCGACCATGGTTCGACCTGATCAAATAGGTCGAACCCCTTGAGTCGTGGTCGAATCCTCCTTCTGCTGTTTCGCAATGCTGGTTCGACCTGTAGGAGAGGTCGAACTCTCCTCCAACCAGGTCGAACCCTCCTCCAACCAGGTCGAACCCTACTCTTTCCTTGGCGGTTCACGTGGTCTCGACTTCATCTCTTCGATTCTTGACACTTCCACTCTGTTTTTGCTATGAAAACCACTTAAATAGCTCCACTAACACCTGATTCATGCTAATTCACAGAATATATAGGTTTTTCACCTATTTTCACCTCAAAACTCTCCAAAACTAGCACAAAACATGATGCCAAACTTGTGAATTTACACACTCATCAGTACCAAATAAAACTAAAATGGAGGAAACGGGTAACCTTACTCTATCTAATTGAAGCATGCACCCTCTGCCACCCAAATTTTTTTTAAATAAAATTTTAAATTTTAATAATTAAATAATAATATTATTACTACCCAGCTTACCCCCAACTATCCCCTTACCCACCCACCCACCCACCCCACAAAAAAAATTTAGTAAAATTTTAGATTTTAATATTTAATTTGATATAATAAAATTTCATTATTTTTATTTATCATATATAAAATTATATTTTAAAAATTAAAAAATAATTGTTAGAATTATGAATTTTAAAAGTCTTTTATAAATCATAATTCATGCAAACAATAGAATTCAAATGAATTGATTTAAAATTCATGAAATTTAAAATCCACTCATTTTCAAATCCATTGGATTTGAAATTACTCAATCCAAACATAGTATAAGAGTTATTTAAACTATTGTGGACTCTTCATTTTAGTTCAGGGTGTGTTAAGGTTAACCCTTTTGCTTGATTACACCAATTGGTTATTAACCATGATTTGTGTAGTGCTTCTACGATTCTATTTGATTAATGAATTGTGTGAAATTATTTAATGAATTATGCGATACTGCAGATCAATGGATCCAAACTTTTTCTTGCTGAGATTTTTTAATGATGCCACATACATTTTACTACGGAGGTATCCAGGGTGTATTCTTTCTGTCCAGGAGTAAGGACGTACATGTAATTTTATTGCCCATTGAGTTTTGGTTAGTTTTTCCTATTACCCTCTTAATAACAATGCTTTAATTAACTTATTTATGTTCTGCAGTGTTGTGTTACGCTTGTACGATTACTGATTGTATTTATAGTTTTTGACTTTATCATTGGCGGGGGTGCGGAAGAATTATCAGTACAACAATTTTTGGACCACTACGATTGTATGACTGGTAGTGCAACAGAAAGCAGTGTTTCAAGTGGGATAAGGTATATAAGAGAACATGGATTATGCACGGCTCTGGATGTTCCGTGGTTGGGTGATGTGCCTGGTAACCTACATAATAGCTTTTAGATGTAAGTTTAAAATTTACATTAGTTTCTTTATTTTATTTTGTTTTGCTCAGTTAAATTTTTAATTTTATATTCGTCTTTCTATAGTTTGATAGAAGACACGTCCATGGATTTCAACGCCTTCATCATCGTCAAGTGCAAGAAAGTTTGCATAATGGACATGCTTTATATTGTCGTATGTACATGAGGATGGTATGAAACGTAGTTTGATAAGACCCAATATAATAATTTTTGTATCGGATAGTATGATTTCTAATTTGGTAAGCTCATGTTCAATATTATAATTTTAGCTTTGAATCGGATCATATCCAGTGGAAAAACAAAATTAGGTGGTGTGTTTCCATAGAGTCTACATGAATGAACAGTTGGAAGTCTAATGATTTAGATTAATTAGTCTATATCGGATTGCCTTAGAACTGTTGATTTTCTCTTGAATTACTCTTAAATCTTTCTTCTTTGATTTATTTTACAAGTTATTTAATATTTTAAGTAATTTAGATAATTAATTTAAAATAATTGGAAATTGGTTACTATATTAATTAATTAGTAATTTTAGAAGTAATAATTAACTGTCTCGTGAGTTTGATAATTTAACTTGGTCGCTTGCCAATACAACTGATATCCTTGATACTTGGGGATTATTTTTGTGTATGAAAACGCTCAAAAATTTCTAAATAACTACAAGAATCCAAGTAGCTTCATCATTCCCTGTGAGATTGGAAAAGGACTTTCGAGTAAGGTTTTATGTGATCTAGGGGCTACCATAAATTTTTTGTCATACTCTACATTCAAGAGTCTAAGTTTGGGGGTGTTAAAGCCTCATTAGCACTGTAGCTAGCTGATCAATCATTGATTCACCCCAAGGGGGTTATTGAAGATGTGTTGGTGAAGGTCTCAAAGTTCACGTTCCCTGTGTACTTCGTTGTGCTTGACATGGAAGATGGTAAGGAATATCCCTTTGATTTTAAGGAGACTATTCCTTGCGACTGCAGGAGCCAACATTGATGTGTAGAAAGGAGAGCTAAAGTTGAAAGTCAAGGATGAGGAAATTATTTTCTCACTTGATGAAACTATGAAGAGGGGTGCTGAAAAGAAAGAGTGCGAAAACATAGAAGTAGTAGAGGAGACCAATGAAGAGAGTCCACCATTAATCTTGTCCAAGGATTCACTTGAAAATAACATAAGCGTATTTCTTACTTTTCCTACTAATAACTTGTTTAAAAATTTGTCTAATAACTTTTCCTACTACTGTTACTACTGTTACCTAAATTTGATGATTGTAGAAAATTCAAAGGAAAGAAGGTGTGGGGCGAGAAACCAAAGTGGAAGCAAAAGTAGGAAGACGGTCAACACTAAAAAGAAGAAATATTGAAGGATCACATTCTTATGATCAAGAAAGGTGAAATAGTAAGTGTTTATAAGAAGAGAGAAATGAAGTACTTGAAAGTTAGAATGAGAGAAAGCCATCCTTGGATCCAATCTTCATTCTATCATGCTCTGAGGTTAAACATGAGTACCTGTTGGGGGCTTACCCTCCTGTTTTATTACTTTTATGTGTTTGTTTTGCTGTAGGAAATTTTATATTAGGTGTTCTTCGCCTACGGTATATATTTCTTTGCAAACTTAGTACATGTAAGAAAAAAGAAAGAGAAAGTCAAAAAAGTACATGTAACTGATATTCGTGTATTAAATTGTTCCCATTGCATGCCGGCCAACGTTGTAGAATTTTTTATTTTTCAGATGATGAGAAAATACGATGATGAAGTTAGCGTGTTAAGAGATATTTAGCATATATGATTAAGGAAAGAAATCAACAAGGTTAATAGTTGGATAGAAATTATATGGTGAGATGGTGCAAGGAACTCATAACACGTGCCAGTCATCCGAGAGGTGTAACAGGAGATGTCACACCATTGAGTCACAAGACATTCAGACCCAAAGTTAAGACCCACCTAAAACACACACAAGTTACACCTAATAAAACTAGTAAAATACACATAACACCAAAACACACACTTGACACCACATCAAGAGAAATGAGATTCAATTTCAGATAATATTGAGTAATTGTTTTAAATTATGGATGAATATTGAATTTAAGAAAGGGTAGAGTTAAGTATTAGAGTTTTATGTGTTTTAAGTGTTGTTGTCTCAGACAATAGAATTTAGTCCTAAAAAATTTTGAATAATTTTTCGCTACCATTAATCGAAAATTGTCTTAAATATTGGTCAGGGAAGGTCGAAGTTTTTATCAAAATTTAACCACCCACGACTGAAAATTTTGCATTTGTTCAGATAACTAGTGTCGAGCCGAATATTCTCCAGCGAACTTTATGCATCTTTCAGCCGAAAAAAGAAACAAAATACTATATACCATTTTAGAAAGTGAAAATCAGTGCAAAACTTACATTTTCTATTGATTTATCATCTCAAATTTAAAATTTTGATTTTCTTTGTTTTTAATTTGATGGGAAAAACAACCTTTTAGGATATATTAATTTGTGGATATTTGATCTAATTCAATGAGCTTATTAAAAATTATGAGGATGATTTGATTGTTTTTCTTTCTTCTTTATTTTTTTTTTCATTTCCCTTCAATGCTTTGTGAGTGTGTGAAATGTATGTTTGTATGGGTGTTGGGTGTAGAAAATATTTTGAAAAGATGCAAGTTAGGAGTGCACAAGTAATTTAAAACATCACATTTTTAAAAATGAATTTGAAATATTATTATATTTTTATGCAAAATTTGTTGTGATTCTGATTGTGCTGACTGCTGAGTAAAAATCAAAGTGTTAATTGTGCCCTATTAAATAAATTTGGGGAAGCTTATTTGGAGGTAAGTAAAGATGGGTATTGTGAATGAGTATTCATTTTCAATAATAAATGTTCATTAAAAATAAAGAAAGAAAGTGATTTTTAGTTAGTTAATCATTTTGTAAATTACTCTCTTCATGGATGATGGTCATCAATCAAACCCATTAAATTATGTTTGTATCCGTTTTAACCAATCCGATTTAGATTAACAAAAGGGAGAATGACCCATTTACCCCTTTTTTTTTAAATAAAAATCATTGTGAATCATCAATTAATTAACATCCCTACCCAATTGTTATTTTGAACAAAAATGCCTCTCACCCTATTCGAATGCTATGTCGATTCGGTGTCGGAATCCCGACATAGCATTACGACAAGATGGGGGTATTTTGGTCCAAAAATTGACAATTGGGTATGGAAGTTATACAAGTTACTTTATGGATGACAATGATTTTTGTCTATTCATTTTGGATATTTTTGGCAATTTCCTTTTAACAAAATTCAATCTTAAATTTTAGAAACTACCTCTATGTATGTATGATTTAATATTGGGTTAATTAAAAAAAAAGCCTCAACCTTTATTTCTATTGCAAATAAATCTCAATCTTTGAGAAATTGCAAAAAGAAAATCTCGACCCTTAAGTTTCGTACAAAACACACCCAATGGGCAGGAGATGGTTGCCCGACGTTCGCGTTAACCTTTGCCACGTCAGCTTTGAGTGTATTGCAAAAAAAACCTCAACCTTTCCTTTTATTGCAAATAAATCCTAACCTTTGAAATTTTGGTCAAAAAACCATCAGATTTTTTATTTTATTTTTTTAATCGCACCAATATAATAAAATATTTATATTTATATTAAAATTATATTCTAAAAAATTATTATGTAATATAATTAAATTTTAATATGATATTGATTTAATTAAAAAAATATTACTATAAATAGTGTTAAAAAAATATTTAATATTTAATATTTTATTATGTGAGCAAAATTTATTATCTCTAATATTTAAGTTGTGAAAAATTATAAAACATCTAAATATTTAAATTTTTTTAATTTTTAAAATATTTTATACATTATAAAATTTTTATAATTAAAGTTTTTTTCTTACAAAGTTTTTAAAGTTTTTATTTATTACTTTTTTATTACTCGCTCCCTCTCGTAGTTATCTTGTCCTGTACTCCCTCCGTCCCAAAAAGTATTTCATACTTTCCTTTTTTATCCGTCACTTAAAGTATTTCACACTTTACTTTTACTAAAATTGGTAAAAAATACACTATAATAATACCCACTTTTTACACATATTCCAATATAATACTCACTTTTTCACATATCCCAATAACTTTACACAATTTTTCATTAAATTAACCCAAATATTTCTTCTCTTTCTTACTTTATACATAAAAAATAAAAAATTTTCTTAAACTCTGTGAACCACAATACGTGAAATACTTGCAGGGACGGAGGGAGTATTTATTAATTTTTTATTAATTTTTAATGCTAGTAGGTAGTGTATTATTATTGTATGTGAGTCTCATGTTAATATATTAATTGCTTTAGGTGGGCTATATGCCAAAAAGAGAAATGTGAAGATTGAAATGAAACGCCAAAAATAGAAATATATAAAGATTGAAATGGGTGGAGAGAGTATATATGAAAATTTGATTTGTATAAATTAAAACTTATTTGTCTGTATAAAACTATTAGTTTAAAATTTAGTCTACATGAATTATAAATTAATTTTTGTATAATTTTTTGTCATATATATATATATATATATATATATATATATATATATATATATATATATTGTCATATTAAATATAATATAAAATTACGAAAAAATCTTAAGATATGTTCAAGAATACTTTTATTTTAAAAATTATAAAAATTAATTTTATAATGCATAAAATATTTTAAAAACTAAAATAAATTTATTATTTTATTTAATAGTTTTTTAGAATTTAAATATTAAATATAAAATATAATGGGTGCAATTTAAAAAAAAATTGATGATTTTTTTTTGCCAAAATCTCAAAGGTTGGGATTAAATCGCAATTAACGTAAAGGTTGGAGTTTTTTCTGTAATAACTCAAATCTGATGTGGAAGCTGATGTGGCAAAGGTCAACGCCACGTCGGTTGTCGGGCAATCCTCTCCTGCCCGTTGGGTGCATTTTGCACAAAACTTAAAGGTCGAGGTTTTTTTTGTAATTTCTCAAAAGTTGGGATTTATTTGCCATAAAAGTAAAGTTGGAGTTATTTTTGCAATTAACTCTTTAATATTTTATCTCCTTTTTTTTATCCACTCTCATTCTTTTCTTAAATCAATCCTCTTTAACATTATTTTGATATGGGGCGGCTATTTGCACCTCGAATTTACTAAACGAACCCCATCAATTTTTAGATTAAAATATATTTATGTGAGAAGACGTAAATATTTTTTTATAAATAATTAAATAAGATTAGTTATGATAAATTATTATAAAAACCCCAATTAAATTTCTAAATGTACCTCAATTTCTACAACACTCCACATTCATTATCCACGGAGTTGGGACAACTCGACTATCGCCTACGTTCATTACGTACATGTCCTCTCCCTTCATCAATATCACAAGAACATGAGATCCCATCAGAGCTAGCTCCGGATCCTCCATCACCATCTTATCAGCAAGATTCAAGAACCCCTTATCTGTTTTGTGCAATGCTTGTGACAGAACTTTAAAAGCATCACTGTGATTCCTTCGTCTTTATTTCAATCCCTTTTGATAATTGGAGAGCAAATAATCAGGTGCATATGGTCAATTGAACCCATCGTTAATTCCGACGAAAACCCAATCGTGTTCTTCGGAGACGATGACATGAACTCGATCTTCTCCGGCTTTCCCTTGAGCCCACTGTAAACTCAGATTTTCTGATGAATCGTCATCGTCTAAACTATATTCACTGCTGAAATTCACACTGTTGTTAATTGTTAACTAGTAATTCACCCGTGCGTTGCACGACTATATGTTATAAAAATAAAAAAATATTTCTATGCTCGTTTGTAAGTGCACAAAAATTAAGAAATTTGGTTTTTTAATATATAATATAAATAAATATGAGTAAGTTGGTAATTCAAATATGAAAAATAAATAAAGTTATTGAGAATGATGAATATTAAGTGTAAAATAAATAAATAAAGTTGTTTGAATTGATAAATAAAATGCAAAAGCTTGTGTGTGCCCGGGCATACGGGAGCACATTCCGTGTGCCTTAAGAATTTTGTGCTAAATTGTATACCCTTTAGTATAAAGATGCATACCCTTTATTTTACAAAGCAAAAACTTGTGTGCGCCCGAGCGCACGGAAGCACATCCCGCGTGCCTTTAGAATTTTGTGTTAAATTGTATATCCTTTAGTATAAAGATGTGTACCTTTTATTTTTTAAAGAAAAATAAAAAATATAATGAAAAGTGTATACCTTTTAGAACAAAATGGTGTACCTTTATTAATTAAAGTGTATACCCTTTAGAACAAAATAATGTACTCTTATCCATAATACTAAATTCTAAAGGCACACGGTGTGCGCCTTGTCGCTCGCAAGCCTCACTCTAAATAAAATGGAAAAAGCAGGTAAAATGTATTGATTATTTTAACTATTAATGGAACGCGCATAAATATCCACTTCAAAATAGAAACTATGCATAAATACGTGAGACATAAAGAATATTATTAATGATTTTTTAGGTTTTAATTTATACTACATGTATGAATATTGAATGATAGATAAGGGCATGCACTTGTTAGAATTGAGTTCACACATGAGTCCTAATTTATCGATTATTCTTTAATACATAAGAAATTGAATATTTTATTAAAGAAATGAACTGTTACTTTTTAAATGAAAAATTACTCTGTAAAGAGTAATTTTTTATGTACATAAATATTTTTCATAAAATATGAATAATATTTCATCTCTTAAAAAGTGAATTTTTATGATATATGATTGGAAAACTATATATATATATATATTTATTGATTATATTACTTTTTAAAGACATTTAAATCGAAGCACATTATAAGTACTAGGATAGCTTATGAAAATTAAAATAATTCAATTGGCATGCATTGCATTTACATTCACGGTTCGTAATAAATTTATGTAAAAAAATTATATAAAGCAAGTTTAGAATTAGTCTTAATCAAAGAAACTAACTTGTTTTGCTCAATATGATCATACCATCATTTAAGTTGGAACTGACATTTACAACCAAGTAAATATGAGAAGCTTCTTTATGGTATTAGTCCTTACTGAGATCTCAAAGTGATAGATATAAGGGAAAAATATACTCCCTCTGTTCCATTGAAACGTATGCGCTTTTTTATTTTGGTCATTCACAATACAAAGTGTGCATTTCTTTTTTTGGTAAAGAGGGCCACACATCATTAAAGCGAATAATGCAATTGCCTCAGTTAGAGCAAAGCCCAGAATGGCATATTAATTACTTTCTCTCTCCATGACCCACATATTATACTAATACACCTACTCACTTTACATTAGTATATTATTTCTCTCACCTCACTACACATTAAAATATTATACTCCTTAATCAACGTGTAAAAAGCAAACGCCCACATTTCAATTGAACAGAGGGGGTAATTTTTTTTATAAATATAAGTATTTGTAATTTAGGAAATAAACATGTATAATGGTTAAACATTTCATAAACTAACTTATTTATCTATATCCATATAATAGTGTACCATGATATTAGTAAAAAATTTGTCACACTTCATTTTAAAATAATTATTATCTATTAAAATAATAATCACATTTAAAATAATAATTATAAATATTTCAACTTTTATTATATATATATATATATATATATATATATATATATATATATATATATATCATTAAGTGAATCCTCATAATATCTTTTAAATTAATCTCTGCACAAACTCCTATAAATTTATCTCTTTACGCTTCATGCACGTCTGAACATATAACAGCTCATTTTCCTCTCAATAAATATTTAAAATAATACTAATCCCTAATCCCTTGAGAAAATCATTCTAGTAAAATTGCATGTAGAGGTTACATGTTTACAACTTTAAGTCTTCAATAATAAAGAAAAGATAGAACGAAAAAAAAACTTGCAAAAATAATTAAACCAAAAAGAAATGTAAAAGCTCAACCGGCAACACCACCACCAAGAAAGTGACCAATCACCCCATGATTAACTAATTTTTTATGATTAAGGATTTTATCTTACAGTGGATAAATTCTACAACTTGGCAAATATCACTCTATAATGATAATACCTAGTAGAAATCAATAAGTGCTTAATGTTGTGATCCTGCAAGCAAAAGCAAAACAAATAAACATATTATTCAAAACAATAAGGTGTTGATCCCACATTTAGAGAACTTCAGTGTTTCTTCATTAACATTTTATCTCTTGTACTTAGCATTTGGTTAAGTACCCACATCAATGTTTGGTATCGTTATCATTAGAACTTCTCTGCCTTTTGAGATCTCTGGAATCCTACAACTTTTTACTCTCTTCTCGTATAGTAACTTTCAGTCTTCGAACTTGAAAAAAAAATAAAATTTTAGTGCAATAGAACGAATAGCAAACATCAATATTACCGGAGTAGGCATAATTCATGCGGTGCTAAGGCCGCACTTGGTGAGCTATGCGTTCGTCCACTTTGAAATCTTTGAAGCCATTGTAGTTTGTTAGAGAGAGAATTTGGGAGAGTAATAGTGGAGTTACCAAGGTATGTATTTCTTCATTTAGGTTGGAATATAGACATGTAATAAAATAAAATAAAAAATCTGAAACAGGTATGCTCATCAATATATAGCAAATGCTATTTCTAAGCAAGCTGCATAATTTTAACACCACATAATGTTCTTGAAAACAATCAATCCTAGAAATGAGATAACTTCATTATTATCCCTATTCCACAAAAAAAAAGAATAAAACGAAAGAACTCCATATACTACTTTCATGCCAGTAGACGACGGATGAGCATCACTCATTCTTAAGTAAAAAGAAGAGTGTAACGATACCTTCAAATATTCTTGTTAATGAGAACAACATAAAGCACTTTTGTTTGCTTAGTTGATGGATCATAACTCATCAATCTACCATGGGGTCTACCATCTAACACCATTTGAATAGATGTTCTTTGTAGTTGTATGAAGCATTAGTGAAGTAAAGCAAGCATCCCATCGTCACCAGCATCTACAACATCAGTTAACTTAAATTTCGGACCATCAGCCTCATCAGTGAGTAGTTCTACTACACCCTCATTACTTATGTTCAATAGCCCCTGCAACCAAAACTACTCCATCAACACTTTATCATTCTATATCTTGAATCACCCCAAATGCTATTTTAGAAAAAATATTATCTAATCAAGAACTGATATCATAGATTGTGCAGCGAAATTTTCAAAAATAGTCGGTTCGACATTTTATCAGTCACCATCAGATCATAAGAACAATCAGAATTGAATAAATTCATTTACCCAACACTAATTCTTAAGATTTAAAAAAAAATTCAGCATAACCACCTTGTAAGCATCTGCAACAATGACCTCATCGTGGAGACCATGTGCGATTCCCAGCGCCTTCCACCAATGGCACCTCCTTTTCCCAAGAAGTCGTCGGCGGGCCACCATCGTATTTCTGAGGACGTGCTGCAGTCGTACCTTACCGTCCTCTGCAAACCTATTTGTAAGACCCAAGTTCTGGCCGCCGGATCTGCCGCTTCGATAATTGGTGTTCACAGATCTGCAGCGAACTCTCCTTGGTGGAAATCCACGCCCCGTTTGTCCCCGTTATCGGCTGCCAGAAATCCACTGCCAAGAAATTCACTGTCATTAAACGATAAGGTCCCCTGCAGAAAATCCAGTAGTTTGAATTGCTACTTCGAGTTCCTCGAGCTCGCTTCCTCAATTTCCGCTTATCTTTCTTTTCATAATAACTAAGATGCTGGTGAGAGAGAAAATCAGCGTGTTTTAGTGTTCAATTTAATACTTTTTTTTGGAAATTATTGTTATATATTAGTACAAGTGTCTTATATTCAATATATTTGAGAAAAAGGTGCATTTGAGGTGTTTTATTGTGTTAGGTGAAAAAATGATCAAAAGTGCAAAGTTAGAGGAATGCTGAAAAATACACGCTCAACTTTCATAATTTTTTTATATTTATGTGGAGCTTAAAACTAGTAGTATGATATATGGTTGGAAAGCCACAGAAGAAAGGATAATTTTGGTTTAAGAATTACTCAAATCGGAGTTTGGATGAGGTTATACTCAAAATCGTGAGGTCGCGCAGTTACTGGCGAGAATTTCCTAAAATTCCAAAATAACCCATATTTCCTATTTTTTGGAGGACAATTAATTTTTTTATCACATAATCCTCTATGATTCACCTATATCATTCATAGTCCACAACCATCCTATACCACCCCATAAGAGGGGATCACCCCCCACACATTCTCTACATCCATCTATCCATCACTGTAAAGATTCATTTGTTGAATCAAGAGGAGAACCAAGAGGAGAATTCAAGACAGAGAAGGACGCGACGACGCCCACATCTAGGGTTTTATTCGTTTCCTAATTTATCTTTATTTTCTAAACATATGGGTAAAATCTATTCAACACCCATGATTGTTCTTCGTAACGTCATGGGCTAGAAACTTTTTGGTAGATCTAGGATTTTGATGGTTTTTATAAATTAATTGAACTTTCGTGTGTATACTCCGTACAACACTACTTGTGAAATTATTTTATATATGATTATGCGTTTTCAACTCATATTCATGGTAGTTTTGTGTATCTTTAACTGTTATATAGAGTCTGAATATATATTTTAGTTGTTGATTGAGTGTGTTCATCGCTGAACAAGGTTTATCGTTATGATTCTAAGTGAGGTGACTCTGAAGCTTCATTAAAACTGTCATATATGAATGTTTATTAATTGAATTGAATTCGGGTTAATTAGCAGAATAAAGAGGTTAATTTTATAGTACCTATAAAGAGAGATCATATCGAGTTAAAGTATCAATCCTAGAGAGAAATAATTGATACTGATAGTACCTAGAAAGGGGTTGAAATTATATCTCTTGCTCCAATGTTATTCACACGTGTTACACGCATATTTACTTATGTCTATAGAGTATATTTTCATAACTTAGTAATGCGTCCATATTTCACAAGGCAGAGCCGGACATTGATACACGAAAGGAAAATTAATGAGTGAAATCGGATTACCCTAGGGCTACCTATTCTCCATTCTTGAGTCACATTCGTATTCTTCTAGTTTTTATTTTATTTTAATTGTTGTTTAATTTTTAGTAATTTAGTTAATTAGTTAAAAATTCTCAAATATTATTGACATCTTGTCTTAATTAATTTAGTTAACAATTAAATTGAAAATACGCCGTCTTTTGAGTTCGATATTTAACTTGGTCGCTTGCCTAAGTTGCAATTGATATTCTTAATACTTGAGGATTAATTATGCGTGCAAAGAAAACACTCATCAAATGCCATTGTTGAACTACATGTTGGAGGAGTAAGAAATTTATTGAATGTGCTGATGATTGAAATAAGTAAGGGATTTCAGGATATGTATTATTTGAAAATCTCTTGTGGAAACCTAAATCGTTTCTTCTACTGAATCATTTCTTCTCCTATTCCTCATTTTCTAAAAATCTGCCTCTCTTCACGTTGCTTTCCTCCCTTCACCATCGGCTGCATTCCGCTGCTCCTCGCCGGATCTGCCCGGCACCATCATCAACCGCTGTTCGTCGCTCACCCTCCATGCCAATCACTGTTGTCCATAGCCTCTTTATTATTACGCATTTTTCATGAAAGTAGGGTTAGGGAGGGAGGCCTATTCAATCTCTCTGGTTGGCAGTATGAATCTTCTGGATATTCTTTGTTGGTTGTGAATGAAATTATGAAATTAATTACTACTAAATAAATTTACAGTGGGAGTTGAACCATTTATTTTGTTGTATTTCCAAAAATTTTTAAATTCAAATAATGCAAATGCAAGGCAGGATTAATGTATTAAATTAAAGGTATAATGGCAGGAAAAGTGACGTTTTAAGTTAAAAAAGAAACTGAAAAAACATAAAAAAATGTATGGCTGGCAAGCTGTTCACGTGCAAATGCATTCCCCTAATACGTACCAATACGCAATGGTAGATTGATACCACTTTCTATGAGTAAATATGTTCATCCTAATATATATATATATATATATATATATATATATATATATATATATATATATATATATATATATATATATATATATATATATATATATATTCGTTCATGTTATCAATTTCAGCTACCCATTCGCTTCCTTTCAGTGCAACCACACCTTTAATTGGTGCAACAATGGAGTTCTGACCTCTTGAAATATCTCTTGATAAATCCCCTCTCTTACGGCTCGAATCAAGGATATTTTTATCGATTGGGTTCGGCACGCGAATTCCCGAGGAGAAACTTATCAAAAAATGATTGAAAGAGACTATTTCAAGAGGTTTAGAGAACATCACGGGACCCGTCATGAATGGCTGCTCAATTGGGCAGGAATCCCCTCTCTATAGGTCCCGAATTGAATATCGGGCTGGAATGAATTGAGAAATCTCTCAAAATGGTCTGGAAAGGAATGGAGGCAATCAGGCAAACGAGGTGGATCCCTCAAAGGCCAAGGCCCGGTCGACGCCGTTGTAGGAGTAGAAGTTGAGTACGGTAGTGGAAAGTGGCATGGAGGCATTAGCGCTGACGGCGGCACTAGAGATGGACTTAAACGTCATCGTTGGGGATCATAAGTTTCTGTATTGATTTTGAAAGACGAGAGCGGTGTTAATTCGAGTCGGACGTAGTAGAAGGAATGGCCCAAATCGTCCATCGGGTCCGGAATAACCATATCGCTCCTCTACCGCCACCGCCCTTCATCGACGTTGATTTCTCCGGTGAAGCACAATGTCAGCCTCCCAACTCCATTCTCCCATTTTATTATCCACATCATCATGCTCTTTATCTACAATTGAACAATAACCTTCGAGCAACTTGCAATTAAGCTAAAAAAATAAAGTGAGGGAATGAGATTTAGATGATAATGGAGGTGAATTTGTATTCGCTGGCTGAGAGTAAGAGCTTGATGAATGTTGAGTGTTGTGTAGAAATTGGGATACATTTAAAATTTTAATTAAGTTCTCTATAACAATTTGTCATCACTAATTTTATTTTATTATTTATATAAGGGTATTTAAGTCTTCCCCAACATAAACATATTTTAAATCTTATAAATTAATGATGTTCATTTAGTAAATTTGGGTGCAAATAGCCGCTCCCTTTGATATAAAGTTAAATTTTATCAAATTAAAATCAAAACATATATAGATTAATACTTGTGATATGGAGTACTAAATTTGAAAAGATTTGCATGAGATCGTTTTACGAAATGAGGTAAGATGAGGTGAGACAAATAGGAAGTTATTACATTTTCAATATAAAGTGATATGTAATTGATGAACAGTGATAATGCTTTTGTAAACTATTTTATGAAAATTTATAATATAAATAAAAATTAATAACATCTCAAGAAAAAGTAAAACTCTCTCAGTACATTGAAACGTGGACATTTGCTTTTTTCATGTAGATTAAATGATATACAGTAAAACCTCTATAAATTAATATTGTTGGGACTGAAGAATTTTATTAATTTAGAGAGATATTATATAATCGATAAATGAATAATTTATTAATTTAGAGAGGTTATATACATAAGAAATATTTTATGGAATTATATTATTAAAAAAATATTGATTAGGAATATATAAGCAGTAAAGTAGTATATTAGGAGATTCTTAATTTACACATTAACAGTAAGTAGTTAATTGCATTATTTGATTATTATTATTATTGAGTTATATCTATCAAAAAATCAATATGAAGATGAAAAAGATACAAAATTGTGAATCCTTAAATTTATATATATACATATATATATATAATATTTTTTAATAATTATTAATTTATAATTTCATTGGGACCTTAAGTATATTTAAGGACTTTCTAAAAAAGTATTATCTTATGTTAAATTGCAACATCATTTTTTTTTTTATAAAAGATGATTTACATTTTCTTTTTTTTAATATTTTTTTCATTAAAAAAAAATCATCTTTTATAAAAAAAAAGAAAAAAAAAAGTATGTATGAAAAAAAAAATTAAAGAAAAAAAAAAAAAAGGAGTAAGTTATTAAAAGTATTATCCATATCAGTTTGTTCTATTTCTTAGGAGCAGTTAATTGTGCACATATGTAACTTCTCTATAAGCCTCTTTAAGGTGCATCTTGTTGGTTTCATCAATGTAGTGTGGTTTTTCCAAATTTTCATTCATGTACTTGGTATCCTAAAATTGTATCAATGTAGAGCTTGATTGTTGTGGGCGTGTGGGTGTATAAAAAAAGAAGAGAAAAAAAGAAAAAAAATGGGGGATCATCAAGTTATTGAAGGAATTAAGAAACTCAATAATCAGAATTATAATATTTGGTATACATGTATGATGTCTTACATGCAGGGCCAAGATTTGTGGGAGATAATTGATGGATATTAAGTCAAGCAACCTGATGAGTGTGTAAATTCACAAGTTTGGCACCATGTTTTGTGCTAGTTTTGGAGAGTTTTGAGGTGGAAATAGGTGGAAAACCTATATATATTGTGAATTAACATGAATCAGGTGTTAGTGGAGCTATTTGAGTGGTTTTCATAGCAAAATAGGAGTGGAAGTGCCAAGAATTGAAGAGACGAAGTCGAGACCACGCGAACCACCAAGGAGAGAGGAGGTTCGACCTGATGGAGGAGGGTTTGACCTCTCCTACAGGTCAAACCAACATTGCAAAGGTGCAGGAGGAAGGTTCGACCATGACTCAAGGGGTTCGACCTGTTCATCAGGTCGAACCATGGTCGAACCAGTTTGCGAGAAGATGGGTTCGACCACGACGTTGGGGTTCGACATGACGGTTGGTCGAACCAGGAGCAGAAATTGTCCAGTGTGGGGGTTCGACCTGTGGTTCGACCAAGACCCGAGGGGTTCGACCTGTACAAGAGGTTGAACCAAGTGCAGAATACTTCCAGTAGGTAGGTTCGACCTGTGAGTCGACCTGCGGCCAGTGGTTCGACTTGTTTGATGAGGTCGAACCAACGTGCGGGAATTTACCTTATCCGAATTTTCGAGGTTGAAACGCGTGGGATCACTTGAAAAGCCCATTCCAAGCCCTAGAGACGTGATTACAAGTATAAAAGGAGGCTCATGCAGTCAAGAAAGACACGGTCACTAAGAGAACGAAAAAGAAAGAAGAGAGGGATCGTCATCAACAACACATTACAAGAGGAGAGTAGGAGAGCTGAGACAGAGGTTCAACTGGAGTTTCAAGTAAGATTGGTCCAACTAACCATGGTTGTTCTTAGATCAATCATGGGCTAGAGCCACTTCGGTAGTTCTAGGGTTATGAAGGTTTCATGAGTTAATTTGTATTTCGTGTGTATACTCCGTACAACACTACTTGTGGTTTATTTTATATAAGATTGCACGTTTTTAATCCATACTCATAGTTGTTTTGTACATCAATACAGGGTTATTGGTTGAGTGCGTTCACTAATGAGCAGGGTTTATTGTTATAATTCTAAGTGAATGGATTCCGAGGTTTTATTAGAACCGTCTTATATGAATGTTTATTAATTGAATTGAATTCGGGTTAACAAGTAGGATTAAGAGTATAACTTTATAGTACCTAAAAAGGGAGATCAAATCGGGTTAGAGTACTAAGTGCACGGGAAATAATTGATTATGATAGTACCTAGAAAGGGAGATAAAGTATACGTCTTGCTCTGAGGATACTCACACGTGTCAAAAACTTATCTATTTGTGTCTATAGAATAGATTTGTATGGTCTAGCGACGCGTCCATAAACCATAAGGCAGAGTCGGACATCGACACATGAAAGTATGAATTAACGAATGAAACTGGATGGCTTGACGAACTACCTATTATCTTATTTGATCACAACTACTATTTTCTTGTTCTTGTTATTTATTTGCTATTTTTACTTAGCTTACAAACCTACGAATATAAATCTCAATATAGTCATAATTGCTAGAAAATAACAAAAGTAATATTTATCCGTCCCGTGGATTCGATATTTAACTTGGTCACCTTCGAAACTATAATTGATATCCTTCATACTTGGGGATTAAAGTTGTGTGTTGAGAAAACGCCCATCAAGTTTTTGGCGCCGTTGCCGGAGACCGCTGTTATTATTGATTTTATTATTTCTAGTTTGATTAAGATATTTTTTTTCTTTTATTTGTGATTATTTATTTCTATCTAACCTTGAATTTTTTCGAGTTACTTGTGCATTTGAAAAAAGGAGAGGAAGGAAAGGAGCAAATAATACATTGAGCTAAACATGGCCGGAGCAAGGCAGAATCCGAATAATGTTGCCATATGTGAAATTTTCACGAACTTTGGGAATGTCAACATGGGGTTAATAGGAGCAAGGGGGGAAGATGATGATTTTGAGATAAATCCCGCTCTTATTAACATGGTAGAGAAGAATCCCTTTTTTGGAGGTTGTTTTGAAGATCCATATCAGCATCTCCGAAAATTTCTTGGTTATGCAAACACTCAAAAGGGCAGTGGAGCGAATGATAATGCTAGGTGGATCGCCTTATTCAAGTTCTCTTTAATTAATAAGGCGAAAGCTTGGTATGAGACCCTTGATCCAGCAGATTGCACTACATGGGACCAACTGCAGCAGAAGTTCTTGGAGAGATACATGCCACCCTCAAGGATCTTAAGGATGAGGCAAGAGATCACCCGATTTGTTATGAATCAGGGTAAAAAATTTGATGAGGCGTGGGATAGGTTTAAAGACATGCTCAGGAGGTGTCCACAGCATGGAATGTCTAAGGCTGAATACATAAGCATCTTCTACTATGGATTGGATTGTGAGTCGCGTATTTTTATTGATGCATCATCAGGAGGAGCGCTGTTATCAAAGACAGCACTTGAAGCAGAAAAGTTATTTGAAGACATCTCTATGAATTTACGTGACTGGCCAATAGAGAGAGATAGAGGATCATATGTACTTGGCGAGGTAGCGCAGGTTGAACATCAAGTGGTTAAGCAGAATAGGGATGATGAGATCGTCTCTAGTTTAGCTAACATCAATAAGCTACTAGAGTTCCAGCAGAGGCAAATTACAGAGTTGACACATGGAAGGGAAGTTAATTAGTGAAACTGGATTATCCTAGAGCTACCTATTCTCCTACTTGATCCACTTTCGTATTCTTCGAGTGGTACTTTATTTTATTTGTTATTTTAATTATTTGTTTAGTAGTTGTTAATTAAATCCATCAAATCTTATTGCCTTGTTTTAATTAATTTAGATAATAATTAAATTAATAATACGCCGTCCCTTGGGTTCGATATTCATGTGGTCACTTTCGAGACTACAATTGATATCCTTCATACTTGGGGATTAATTGTGTGTTGAGAAAACGCTCATCAAGTTCTTGGCGCCGTTGCCGGGGATGGCTTAAAATATCTTTTTGTTATTTCTAGTTATTAAGGCTATTTTTCTTGTTTTGTTGTTTTAATTCTAGTTTTTTTTAGGTGCATGCTCACGAGATCAAAGAAAGGTGAACTTGAACCCTATAATCCTGAAATTGGAGCATCGTCAAGAAAGAAGAAGAAGAAGAACAACGCAAAGACGATTGATCCAACTGAAGCTCTGAATTTTGGAGTTGAAGTTGACGAGCAGAATTCGTAGACGATTGAAGCTACAACTGAAGTTAATTCAGGAGTAAGAACAGTCAACATGGCAGCGAATCCGGATAATCTAGCCATCCGAGAGGTTTTCAGAAACAATGGGGCTGGAAATATTGGGCTTCTAGGAGCGAGGGGAACTAATTCAGCTTTCGATCTTCATCCCGCTCTTATTAGCATGATAGAAAGGAACTCCTTTTCAGGAGGGTCTTTCGAGGATCCGCAGCAGCATCTGAACAAGTTCTTGGGCTATGCAAGTACTCAAAAAGACGCAGGAGAACATGAAGATGCTAGGAAGATCCTTTTGTTCAAATTCTCGCTTACTGAAAAGGCGAGAGATTGGTATGACACTATCAACGCAGCTGAGTGCACCACTTGGGAGCAACTGAAGTTAAGGTTCTTGGAGAGGTACATGCCACCTTCAAAGGTGTTTAAGATGAAGCAAGACATTAACTAATTTGCTATGGGTGGAGGTGAAAAATTTCATGAAGCATGGGATAGATTCAAGGACATGCTTAGGAAGTGTCCTCAACATGGGCTATCTAAAGCTCAATATATCAGTATATACTACAATGGATTGGACTGTGATTCACGAGTGTTATTGGATGCTTCTTCTAATAGAGCATTGCTTACAAAGTCATCCGCAGAGGCCGAAAAGTTGTTTGAAGATATTTCGATGAATTCGAGGGATTGCCAACTGATAAAGTTAGAGGTACTTATGTCCTTGGTAAGGTAGCTAAGGTTGAACAAGCAATGGTGAAAACATGTAGAGAGGATAAGATCGTCTCTAGCTTGTCCAATATCAACAAGCTACTTGAATCCCAACAGAAGCAAATCAGCGAATTATCTCAGCGCGTACCAATCATGCAGCAGGAGTTAAAGAATGAGGGACCAATCCAAGAGGAGTTGGAGGAGACACACTATGCCATGGGTCAAAGTATTCAAGGGACTAGGTATCCAGATCAAGAAAACCAGAATTACCAAGGGAACTATCGAGGAAACTTTAATAATCGTGGTCCCCCTGGTGGTTATCAACAGCCTAGGAGGCCGAAATTCTCATAGAGCAATCCGAATAATGCGATTCAACCTCCGATGGGTGTTGATCCGGGTGCTAAGATGGAAGAAGGGAAACCGGGTCTTGAGGATACTGTGAACAGGTATATGGCCAAGAATGATGAAAGAGTTAACCGCCTTGAGGCTAAACTTGAAAAGAAAATCGATGCAAACCATGAGGTTATATCTAAGCAGGTGAAGGACCTTACGTTGCTGATGGGGGAGATGGCAGGAAGTGTTAACAAGCTTACTCAAACTCTTGAGAAGGGGAAGTTCCCGTCTCAAAGTATTGAGAATCCAAGGTCCTGCAACGCTATCACATTGAGGTCGGGAATGCAGTACGAGGGACCTATGAGGCCGGAATCAAATTTGGACATGTCTAGGGCGAGGTTCGACCATGGTTCGACCAACATTGAAGGTCGAACCATACAGGGGAGGTCGAACCAACACACTGGACACGATCAGGAGGCAATACAGCATCAGTTCGACCAAACTGCAGATGGTTCGACCTGTTCCACAGGTCGAACCATAGTCGAACCCGACAACTCGGAGCACTCTATTTTTCCAGAACTCTGGTTCAACCAAATCAATTTTGGTTCGACCTATCCCACAGGTCGAACCCAGGTCGAACCTCACCACTTGGAGCACTCTGTTTTGTCACAGCAATGGTTCGACCATGACGGTCATGGTTCGACCTATCAAACAGGTCGAACCTTGGTCGAACCGAATGGCGGAAGGAGTACAGTAGGCCGGTTCGACCTAGGTGCCCGTGGTTCGACCTACTCAATAGGTCGAACCCAATTGGAATCTCAAATTTAAAAAGAGAGCCGTTGTCCAAAAGCAAGGTTCGACCAGTACGTGCCTGGTTCGACCTGTTCCACAGGTCGAACCCTGGTCGAACCCCACCAGAAGCTGCCTGTTGCTACTCCGAACACTCTCGATGATGTTGATGCTACTCCAGTGGTTCGGAATGAGCAAAGTACAGACATAATAGCTGAGAAAAAGTGGGAGAGAGCCAAGCGATTGAGAGCTGCAAAGGAGAAAGTGGAGAAGGTTGATTGTGATGAATGGGGGATTCCCAAAACAAAGATACCTCCGCCGTTTCCTTACAAGCTTGTGAAGAAGGGATTGGAAGAGAAGTTCAAGAAGTTTTCAGAGATAATGAACAAAATAAGCTTGAGCATTCCTTTCTCAGAGGCAATCATGGAGATGCCGTACTATGCCCGATTTCTTAAAGACATATTATTGAATAAGCGGAGCTTAATCGGAATTGAAACGGTGAATTTATCTGAGAATTGCAGCTCAATCATCCAAAGGAAGCTGCCGCAAAAGATGAAGGATCCGGGGAGCTTCACTATTCTATGTGAGATTGGAAAGGGGCCGGCACGGCGAGCTTTGTACGATCTAGGGGCAAGCATCAATTTGATGCCATTGTCCATCTTTCAGAGGCTTGGTTTGGGGGAGTTGACCCCTACAACAGTGGTTCTCCAATTGGCGGACGGGTCAATGACGTTTCCAAAAGGTATAATTGAAGACGTTCTCGTCAAAGTGGAGAAGCTAGTCTTTCCGGTGGACTTTCTTGTGCTAGAGATGGAAGAAGACAAGGATAATATCCCTTTAATCTTGGGGAGACCGTTCCTTGCTACTGCTGGAGCTATGATTGATGTTCAGAAAGGAGAGCTTAGATTGCGAATGGACAAAGAATAAGTTCTTTTCAACTTGGACAAAGCAATGAAGATGCCCATGGAGTCGCAGTGTTATAGTATTGACGTGGTGGAGGAGATTGTGAAGGAGGATATGTCTCTGATCCTGTCAAAGGATCCTCTTGAGACATGTTTGATGGAGTCTTTTACTTATCCCACTATGGAGCTTGACGGACTCTCCAACGAGGTATGTATTGAATTTCTTGAAAACTTACTTGCTTTGGGTGATGACAGATTTGAATCGGAAAGAACTAAGGTGGAAGAAGTCAAGTGGACTAGGAAGTACTTACCTTTGGATAACGAGAGCTCTCCGATGGAAGTGAGATAAGAGGAGTTGAAACTTTTGCCGGAACACTTGAAGTACGCCTTTCTTGGCGACAATGAAAAATATCCGATAATTGTATCTTCTTCTCTTGATGATGATCAACTTGAGGAGTTATTGAACGTTCTTAGGAAGTATAAATCTGCGATTGGTTGGTCTCTTGAGGATTTGAAAGGAATTAGTCCTTCGTATTGTATGCATAGGATAAGATTGTTAGACGAGGCAAAGGCAAGTGTTCAGAATCAGCGGAGGGTTAATCCCACGATTCAAGAGGTAATTAGGAAGCAAATCCTTACGTGGTTGGATGCTGGAATCATATATCCTATTAGTGATAGTCCCCATGTGAGTCCATTGCATGTAGTTGCTAAAAAGGAGGGTATGACTGTAGTAAAAGCTGAGGATGGAGAAGCGATATCCACAATGATTCCTACGGGATGGCGTACATGTGTAGATTATAGGAAGTTGAATGAGAACACGTGTAAGGATCATTTTCCTCTTCCTTTCATGGATCAAATGTTAGATCGTCTTGCAGGGTATGAGTTTTATTATTTCTTGGATGGATACTCGGGGTACAACCAAATTATGATTGCCACTGAGGATCAAGAAAAAACCACTTTTACTTGCCCCTACGGGACCTTTGCTTTTCGGAAAATGCCATTTGGGTTATGTAATGCGCCTGCTACTTTTCAGAGATGCATGATGGTAATATTCGATGGGTTGATAGAGAAGATCATGGAGGTGTTCATGGATGATTTTTCTATTTTTGGTTCCTCATTTGATATTTGTTTGTCTAACCTAGCTACTGTTTTGAAGAGATGCCAAGTGACTAATCTTGTCTTGAATTGGGAGAAGTGCCACTTCATGGTGAAGGATGGGATTGTTCTTGGGCATCATGTCTCAGCCAAAGGGTTGCAGGTAGATCGTGCAAAAGTGGTGGCGATTGAGAAGCTTCCACCACCGACCAATGAAAGAGGAGTGCGGTCCTTCCTTGGACACGCCAGTTTTTAGAGGAGATTCATAAAAGACTTCTCAAAATACTCTAAGCCCTTATCTCGCTTACTTGAAAAGGATGTTTCTTTTGTATTTGATGAAGATTGTCTAACAGCTTTTCAAGTTTTGAAGGAGGCGCTTATTTCTGCACCTATCTTGATCACACCGGATTGGACTCAACCGTTTGTACTAATGTGTGATGCAAGTGATGTAGCACTTGGAGTGGTGCTTGGACAGTTGAAGGAGAAGAAGTTTTGCGCCATTTACTATGCAAGTAAGACTTTTGATGCGGCACAAAAGAATTACACGGTGACTGAAAAGGAGTTCTTGGCGGTTGTGTACGCATTCGACAAGTTTCGTCAGTATTTTGTTGGCATGAAGACTATTGTGTACATGGATCATTCAGTGATTCGGTACTTGATGGAAAAGAAGGAGACGAAGCTTAGGATAATAAGGTGGATTCTTTTACTTCAAGAGTTTGACATGAAGATCCGGGATAAGAAAGGTTCTGATAATGTGTTGGCGGATCATCTTTCGAGATTGGAGACTAGGGAACATTATGATAATTCTTTCGAGTATATTGAGGAAATATTTCTAGATGAAAAGATCATGGTCGTGTTTGTTGAAGGGGCTGAGCGAGCGTGTGTGGTTGCTGCGCAGGGAGTTGATCCATGGTATGCGGATTATGTTAATTATATTGCTGTGGGAGAAATTCCAAGGGATCTCAACCGATATCAACTTGCTAAATTCAAAAGGGATGTTGAGACCTTCATATGGTATGATCCATTTGTGTACAAAATTTGCACGGATTCTATCATCCGTAGGTATGTGCCCAAGATTGAGATGGAGAGTGTTCTCGAGTTTTGCCATGCACAACCTAATGGGGGCCATTTCGGCGCTCAAAAGACAGCAGCAAAAGTACTTCAGTCTGCTCTTTATTGGCCTACGTTGTTCAAGGATTGTGAGACCTATGTGGCATCTTTCGATAGGTGTCAACGCATGGGGAACATCGGTAGGAGAGATGAGATACTGCTTCAGCCAAGCATAGTGGTCGAGATTTTTGATGTGTGGGGTATCGATTTTATGGGGCCTTTTCCCCCATCTAATGAATTTCTCTACATTCTACTTGCGGTGGATTATGTTTCTAAGTGGGTGGAAGCGATTCCTACTCGCTTGAATTATTCGAAAACTGTTATACCTTTCTTGAAGAAGCATATTTTTGCCCGTTTTGGAGTCCCTAGAGCACTTGTTAGTGATGGAGGTACGCATTTCGTAAATAAATTTCTTGAGAAGGTGCTTAAAGGGTATGGTGTTAAGCATAGGGTTACTACACCCTATCATCCTCAAGCGAATGGGCAAGCGGAGGTCTCTAACTGTCAAGTCAAACAGATTTTTGAGAAGGTGGTCGGAACCAATAGAAATGATTGGGCTTTGAAGCTCGATGATGTCATGTGGGGGTTCCGGACCGCGTACAAGACGGTGTTAGACATGTCACCGTATCAGATTGTCTATGGGAAGCCGTGCCACTTACCTGTAGAGATTCAATACATAGCGTTTTGGGCTTTGCGAAGCTTGAACTTGACTCTCAAGGATGTGAAGGAGTTGAGGATTACTCACATCAATCTTTTGGATGAGTTTCGGAGTCGTGCGTACAAGAATTCAGAGATCTATAAGGAAAGGATTAAGAGATGGCATGATTCGAAGATCTCATATAAGGAGTTCAAGCAGGGAGATGAGGTATTACTTTTTAACTCTCGTTTAAAACTTTTTGCAGGCAAGTTGAAGTCTAAGTGGACGGGACCATTCATGATTCATCGAGCCTTAGGAGGGGGGCTCATTGACAAGGATGGAGACATTTTGTGGCGAATGGACATCGCTTGAAGCATTACAAGTTACCGGATAATGTTTGTGTCATCTTTGTGGATACCTTGATCTGATTTGGTACCGTCATGACTCTCCGACGTTAAACATGAGCGCCTGTTGGGGGTTTTCCCTTCTGTTTTATTGTTTTATTTCATTCGTGTGTGTAAGAAATTTTATATTTGAAGTGCTTACTTATCGGCAATTACATCTCTTTGCAAACTTAGTTTCACCTATGGTTTCTACTAAGTTTGGGGGGTGTGATGTACTTACCTCAATAAGCACCGATAGTATAATCTTTTCTTTGTGATGTTTGTTAGGGGAGTTGGTTTTTGCGCCATATTTAAAATTTTAATCGATTTTGATGTGATGATTTTTTTACAACTTGCCTAATATTTAGTGGATTTTGGTTGTGTTTTCTTTTACGGAGTTACTCATGAATGATATTTTGTGGAACAATTTTTGATGAAGTTGTGCTCTAGTTGGTACCTAATGATTCGTATTGAAGTTTGAAGTGTGTAGGGATTGAAGAACACTCAGTTTGGAAGCTTAGAAGGGTGGTTCGACCAAAGCCAGGGTAGGTTCGACCAGTGCCAGGAGGTCGAACCGAGCAGAGGAAGTCGAACCGACGTAGAAAATCATCCAGTGAGGTGGTTCGACCTGATCATTGTTGGTTCGACCTGTTTAACAGGTCGAACCAAGGTCGAACCCGGCAACATAAAATTTACAGTATGGTGGTTCGACCTGAGCCGTTATGGTTCGACCTGATCAGAAGGTCGAACCTGAGATCGAACCAGTCCGTTCAGAGCACTCTATTTTTCAGGTGATAGGTTCGACCAAAACAAGAGTGGTTCGACCTATTCAGAAGGTCGAACCTAGGTCGAACCAAAAGGTAAGTTTGTCCAGAAGGTAGGTTCGACCTCGTCGCTCGAGGTTCGACCTGTTCCGCAGGTCGAACCCGAGGTCGAACCCAGTCAGGTACGCGTTTTAAGTTGGTTTTTTAGAAGGGTTCGATCATTCTTTTTGTTCACCAAACCTCGAACCCTCCCCGAACCTTAACACCCTTGCACAAATTCATCAATTACACTTGATTTTGCACCGATTACACAATACTACACTCTTGATTCTTGAATTGGGCGTGGATTTGGGGCAATTTTGTCACAAATTAGGGTTCAGTTGTGCGTTTTTGAGTGTTGTGTTCCAATTTTCGATAGTTAACCATGGGCAAGACTAAAGGTACGTTTTTTTCAACTCAATTACCTTAGGATTGAAGTTTATTGCAAGAAATGTGTTGTGGGTAAGTTGATTAATATTGATTTTGGTTGAAATTCATGGTGATAATGGATATTGTTGAGTTGATTCATATGAATTCATGTTTATTGGTTTGAGATTGCTTGATTATGGATAGAAATTGAGTTTTATGTGGATTGATCAAGGATATGATGCATCTAGATGAATGAGCATGTTAGTTAGGTTTGAATTGTTGATAATTGGAGTTGTTCATGAAGTTCAATTGTTGAAATTCTTGTTGAATAGCTTGAATTGGTTGATGCATGCTTGTTGTTTATGATTTGAAGATTAAAGGTAGTGTGATTGAAGATGTTTTGAGCATGTTAAATAAGCAAGTGATGTTGAGATGATAGTTGGGTTGATTAAGCATGGATGCTTGAAGTCTTGAGTAGAGTATAGGATATGCTAGTCATATACTTGTGTTCTTGTCTTGTTGGTTGTATTGAAGTAGATGTTTTCAGGAAAGGGACAAGGATCAAGTAAAGGGAAAGGTAAGGCGGATGAAGCAAGATCGAAGAAGAGGAATGACAGGCCTTCGAATGTGGACACAGTGACCAGAAAGCTGAGGCTATAAGATCGTTTACCCGAGAACTTCAAAATTCAAATGCAAAACTGGGATGAGATTAAAGAAAAGTGGGAAGAAGTCTCGGACAAGATAGCTCGTACTCGATACCAAGATGATGAGGTGATGAGGATAATGAGAATCGGGAATGACATTTTCTGGATGTTCGATCAAGTGGGTATCCGGAGGTTTATGGAGTTAAAGAGGCCGACGTATTTCCATGTTACAGCGGAAGTAGTCTGCTCCTTCGAGATGGTGAAGGACCCGCTTGGGTACCCATATCAGTGTACGTTTCAGCTTGGTGGAGTGAGTAGGAGATAGCCATCTGAGGATTTAATGAGCTGTTTGAGATGCCTTTGGGGATCTCTCATTTGGAGAATGGTGCGTTCAACACTAATAGGTTTTGGAGAGAGATTACAGGGGAGATTGGAGATTATAAGATTAGGCATGCTCGTGCTTCCTCAATAAAGAATCCAGTTTTGAAGTACATGGATCGTGTCTTGAGCAACACGTTGTTCGCCCGCTCAGAGGGAAGTGTTGTGTCTAGAGGAGAGCTTTATGCTTTGTGGTGTATGCTTAATGGGGTGCAGTTTAATGTTGGAGCGTATTTCATTGCACAGCTACATCGATTCAGGACCATTGGGTTTCAAAAGTTGAATATTGGAGGGTTACTGACGATCGTGGCTGAGCATTATAATTTGGATTTTACCGGCATCACACCAGTTAGAGGAGAGCCCGATTTGGCGATGTTTATATGCGTGAAGGGAGGATTTGCACATTTCAGAAATGAAGATTGGTTCTTCACGAGGGGACTCAAGCCCTTCGATTTCATATTTCCCTTCGACGTGAGTAACTTGACAACTATTCGGGTGGCGAGGAACAAGTTGATGGATTCTCTCGGATACAACGCCTTATCCATGGCAGCGAGGTCGGGTGGTGATTGGAGGACGGTATCGCAGATGTGCGCGGATGGTAGGATGGCGGAGTTACAGCAGATTATGGATCAAGGAGAGTTCCGTCCACCACAGCAGCCCGAAGAAGAGGAGTATTTAGAGGAGGAGCAGCAGGATGAGGAGATACCAATGCAGCACGACGCACATCAGCATGAGCCAGCACTGTAGCAGCAGCGGGCTGTCCCGAATGATACACAGGAGCAGCTCTGCCTTATTCATGAGCAGCTGATCGCGATCGTTGCTAGCCAGCAGGAGACAAACCGACAGCTCGCACTCGCCAACGCTAACTATGCTACGCTGAATGAGAGGTACACGGCCTTGAATGAGAAAGTTGGTAGGATGGGTGATCGAGTTGATTACTTGGATAGACACATCGGTGATCTGCACCGGATTGTGGAGCGGAGGCTTGATGATGAGGATGATGATGCTCCGGAGGATAAGTTTTTCAGGTTTTCTTTGGTTTTCTCCGATTCATCTTGATTCCCTTATTCTTCTTTTTATCTTTATAGGTTGGGGTGTGATTCATGCGTGAGTGGAATGTATAAGTGATATCTTGTATGATTGATTTGGTATAAGCTTATTGATTTTTGTGCATTCGTATATTCATGTGTTAATTTCTATTGATGAAAAGCATGTATAATTTGATAAGTATATTGAGTTCTTGTGAAATTGGTCTTAATTATGTGCTATGAGGAGTACTTAGGATTCTAATTACCTATGTGAGGATTTGAGCCTTGATAATCATGCGTGATCATGATTATTTTATTCTTGAGAGGATCATTCATATGAACGTATTCTAGAACTTGGCTTGGAGTCTTGTGTGAGACTTATGATTGATAAATTGCTAGGACATGATCTTAGGCCATTATTTTGTGCTTAAGTTACTTAGCCAAATTTTGTCCTTCCTAATGATCTTATTAACCTTTGGATGCCCCGTTGAGCCGTTAAAGCTTTTTCTTTGGTAGCCAAAGTAAATAACCTTATAAACCTTTACTTGAGCTTTGATTAACCTATTCATTGGTAGAGAGAGTGGAGGTGAGAAAGTGTTGCAAGAAGAAAGAGGAAGATAGAATATGGTTGGATGAAAAGAATATGGTTAAATCTTGTTTAGGGGTAGTGCCCGAAACTGGTACCCCGATTGTTTTTATACATGGTGTGTGAGCTTAGCAGCTGACGGCCTATACATGAGAAGGAGGGTAGTGCCTGAAACCGGTACCCGAATTGTTTAAAGAGATGATGTTGATGCCATGAAAAGAAGGAAAATTTAGGAATTTTACAAGTTCAAGAGACGACATTGGAGGAGAACTTGCTGTAAGAAGAAGAAATCAAGAACCTCCAAGGTAACTCTCTACTAGTGTCTTAAGTTACTAAGTCTAAATTTTCCTACCTTTTTCCAAAGAGCCAACATTACAACCCGAAAACAAGTCCTTTGTGATCCTAGTAAAGAGTTGATTATAAGTTGATTTTAGAGACCTTTGCCAAGCTTATGGTTACACGTGAATATAGATTGATATGAGTGTTTATATTAACCTATATAGTGCCTCACGCACTTGAGTGAAAGAGAATAAATACTTATCTTGAGAGCGAAATTACTTAGTACTCCGAATGGTGTGTGATTGGATTGGTTTTGCATGAGTGATATATATGAATCAATTAATACTTGTTTGATTGAATGAAGTTGCATGTGTGATATGTGTTGTACTTGATCTTGGTGAATTATACACGACTCCTATGGTTTGATTTGGTTGCCTCGGGACGAGCAACATGTAAGTTTGGGGGTTTGATGAGTGTGTAAATTCACAAGTTTGGCACCATGTTTTGTGCTAGTTTTGGAGAGTTTTGAGGTGGAAATAGGTGAAAAACCTATATATATTATGAATTAGCATGAATCAGGTATTAGTGGAGCTATTTGAGTGGTTTTCATAGCAAAATCAGAGTGGAAGTGCCAAGAATCGAAGAGACAAAGTTGAGACCACGCGAACCGCCAAGGAGAGAGGAGGTTCGACCTGATGGAGGAGGGTTCGACCTCTCCTACAGGTCAAACCTGCATTGCAAAGTGTGCAGGAGGAAGGTTCGACCACGACTTAAGGGGTTCGACCTGTTAATCAGGTCGAACCATGGTCGAACCAGTTTGCGAGAAGATGGGTTCGACCACGACATTGGGGTTCGACCTGAAGATGGGTTCGACCACGATGTTGGGGTTCGACCTGAAGGTTGGTCGAACCAGGAGCAGAAATTATCCAGTGTGGGAGTTCGACCTGTGGTTCGACCAAGACCCGAGGGGTTCGACCTGTACAAGAGGTCGAACCAAGTGTAGAATACTTCCAGTAGGTAGGTTCGACCAGTGGTTCGACCTGCGGCCAGTGGTTCGACTTGTTTGACGAGGTCGAACAAACGTGCGGGAATTTACCTTATTCGGATTTTTGAGGCCGAAACGCGTGGGATCACTTGAAAATCCCATTCCAAGCCCTAGAGACGTGATTACAAGTATAAAAGGAGGCTCATGCAGTCAAGAAAGACACGGTCACTAAGAGAACGAAAAAGAAAGAAGAGAGGGATCGTCGTCAACAACACATTACAAGAGGAGAGTAGGAGAGCTGAGACAGAGGTTCAGCTGGAGTTTCAAGTAAGATTGGTCCAACTAACCATGGTTGTTCTTAGATCAATCATGGGCTAGAGCCACTTCGGTAGTTCTAGGGTTATGAAGGTTTCATGAGTTAATTTGTATTTCGTGTGTATACTCCGTACAACACTACTTGTGGTTTATTTTATATAAGATTACACGTTTTTAATCCATACTCATAGTTGTTTTGTGCATCAATAATCGTTGTGTAGAGTCTGAATGCATGACAGGGTTATTAGTTGAGTGCGTTCACTAATGAGCAGGGTTTATTGTTATAATTCTAAGTGAAGGGATTCTGAGGTTTTATTAGAATCGTCTTATATGAATGTTTGTTAATTGAATTGAATTCGAGTTAACAAGTAGGATTAAGAGTATAACTTTATAGTACCTAAAAAGGGAGATCAAATCGGGTTAGAGTACTAAGTGCACGGGAAATAATTGATTATGATAGTACCTAGAAAGGGAGATAAAGTATACGTCATGCTCTGAGGATACTCACACGTGTCAAAAACTTATCTATTTGTGTCTATAGAATAGATTTGTATGGTCTAGCGACGTGTCCATAAACCACAAGGCAGAGTCGGACATCGACACACGAAAGTATGAATTAACGAATGAAACTGGATGGGTTGACGAACTACCTATTATCTTATTTGATCACAACTACAATTTTCTTGTTCTTGTTATTTATTTGCTATTTTTACTTAGCTTACAAACCTACGAATATAAATCTCAATATAGTCATAATTGCTAGAAAATAACAAAAGTAATATTTATCCATCCCGTGGATTCGATATTTAACTTGGTCACCTTCGAAACTACAATTGATATGCTTCATACTTGGGGATTAAAGTTGTGTGTTGAGAAAACGCCCATCACAACCGGTGAAGGATGCAAATGGCACACTGCGCAAGTGGAAAATAAAGGCATGGAAGGCAATGTTTGCCTTGAAGACTACTGTTGAAGATGATATTTTGGAGAATGTTCGGGATGCTAAAACTCCATAAGAAATTTGGGATACAATAGCCACTATTTTCTCAAAGAAGAATGACACGAGACTTCAGTTATTGGAGAATGAACTTTTATCAATAGCACAACATGACTTGACGATTGCTGAGTATTTTCACAAGGTGAAAACAATTTGTCATGAAATCTCAGATTTGGATTTGGAGGCTGCGATTGGGCAAATAAGGATAAAGAGAATAATTATCCATGGTTTGAGACCAGAGTATAGAGGATTTATTGCTGCAATACAAGGATGGCCAACTCCACCATCACTTGTTGAGTTTGAAAATCTTCTTGCTGGGTAAGAAGCATTAGCTAAGCAAATGGGAGGAGTCTCACTAAAGGGTGAAGAGGAAGCTCTCTACGCCAACAAAATCAGTGAAAATATGAAACAATCTGGAGAATCAAGGAGGTTTGATGGATCTAAGAGTTGGCGTGATGACAACACTAAAAGTCATCAAGGTAATGCAAGTGTTCGCCGAGACGAAACACCAAGAAATTATGGTAATAACAGAAAGTTTGAAGGTGCTTGTTTTAAATGTGGGAGGAAATGACATAAAGCAAGATTTTGCTGGTCGAAAGACACACCGGTAGAGAGTAATTATGCTACCGCTGAAGGTACAAAAAGTGAAGTTGAGTGGGATGCAAAGGCTTTATTTGCGGTTGAGCAGGAGATAGCTTTCGTTGCCACAACAAATAAGCAACTTGATTATGAGAAGGATTGGTTTATTGATTCAGGATGCCCAAATCATATGACAGAAGATAAAGAAAAGCTGAAAAATATCTCTAAATATAATGGAAGTCGAGTAGTGGTAACAGCCAATAATTCAAAGTTACCAATTGCTCATGTCGGGAACACGACGGTGTCTCCACAATATGGTGCTCTTGATATTTCACTCCAAAATGTTTAACATGTTCCAGGTTTGAGGAAAAATCTTCTGTCAGTGTCACAACTAACTCATCGGGTCATTCTGTTGTGTTTGGTCCACAGGACATAAAGGTCTATCGCAACCTTAAGGTTATGAAAGAACCAGTGATGGGGGGAGTTGGATAAAGTCATTTATATGAATCAGCCAATGGGTTTTCAAAATAAAGAACACCCTGAATATGTATGCAAGCTAGGGAAGGTGCTTTATGGCTTAAAATAAGCACCGAGAGCTTGGTATGGTAAGGTTGCTGAATTTTTAACTCGTAGTGGTTATTCAATGACACATGCTAATTTTAATGTGTTTGTCAAAACTTATGGAGTTAAGTTGGCTATTGTTCTAGTGTATGTGGATGATTTGATCATTATAGGAGACTTTGAAGAGGAAATTCAAAGAACAAAAGAAAATCTATCAATTCGTTTTTACATGAAAGACCTCAGACAATTAAAATATTTCCTTGGTCTTGAAGTCGAGCATACAATGGACGGGTTATTTCTAAGTCAACAAAAATATTGCAAAGATTTGCTGAAAAGATTTGGAATGTGTGATAACAAACCCTCTCCAAGTCCAATGGAGCCGAATTCGAAGATGTGTGCTCATGAAGGGAAAAATTTGGAGGATGCAATGATGTATCGACGATTAGTTGGTAGTCTGATATACTTAACTATAACAAGGTCGTATATATCTTTTTTAGTTGGTGTCATGAGTCGTTACATGGAGAATCCAAAGAAATGCCATTTAGAAGCAGTTCGGCGAATTTTGAGATATGTGAAGGGTACTTTGAGTTGTGGCATTCTGTATAAAAGGGGTGAGGATAGCAAGTTAATAGGCTATTGTGATGCTGATTATGGTGGTGACCATGATACGAGACGTTCAACTACTGGATATGTATTTATGCTTGGGTCGGGAGCAGTTTCGTGGTGTAGCAAACGACAGCCAACTGTGTTGTTATAAACAATGGAGGCAGAGTATCGAGCTGCTACAATGGGAGCTCAAGAATGTACTTGACTGGTACAGTTGTTGGAGGATCTGCATCAACCCATGAATCATGCAACACTTATGTATTGTGATAATCTATCAGCAATACGTTTGGCAGAAAATCTAATTTTTCATGCAAAAACTAAACATATGGAGGTACATTATCACTTCATCAGAGAGAAAGTGTTACATGGAGAGATTGACTTGTGTCATATTGAAACTGAGAATCAAGTGGCAGACTTGTTTACTAAATGATTAAGTTGCAGCAAGTTTGAAAGGTTCTGTCAAAAGCTGGGTTTGGGAAGGAAGTGTGCTGATGTTGAGGGGGAGTGTTAAATTGCAACACCAGCAACTTATTAATTAATTTTTAATATTATTTACATGTTAGTAGTTAGTAGGAGTAAGTTATTAAAAGTATTATCCATATCATTTTGTTCTATTTCTTAGGAGCAGTTATTTGTGCACGTATGTAACTTCTCTTTAAGCCTCTTTAAGGTGTATCTTGTTGGTTTCATCAATGTAGTGTGGGTTTTCCAGTGTTTTATTCATGTACTTGGTATCCTAAAATTCTATATCTTATTATTTAATTTATTGGTAACCAAATTTGAACTGGTCCCGAGTTGGGACCAGACAAATTATTAGTTTATCGAGATTATTAATTTATCGAGTATTATTTTATGGAGGTTTTACTGTAATATTTTAATATGCAGTGAGGTGACATTTGCTTTTTGCACATAGATTAAATAATATAATATTTTAATGTGTAGTGAGGTGAGAGAAATAATATTTTTGATAAAAAAAATAAATTGAAATTGTCAAATGGACAGAGAGAGTATTAATTTTATGCCACATGCTACAATTAGGTTACGTTTACTTTGAGTGTTAATAGGGATTATCCCTCCATTAACCTTAGTTAACTCTTGCTTACATTTAGGGTTTAAACCAAAGGGATAACCTCTGGGCCTTGTCGGCCCGGTGTTAAGAAGGGGCGTGGGAGGGCCAACCCAACTCTCAAAACTTGACGGATAATATCAATTCCTCGGGTTTGGCAAGTAATTTATCATTTTGCCCCTGAAAAATACCAACACACTTCGTTGTCTACTCAGATCGAGACTAGCGGTGGCCATTGAGGGTTTGGGCGAAAGCTTATTTCCGGTACATCGGGGAGAAGGCGGATCCCAAGGTGAAAGGATGAAAGTACCGCGTTGAAGTAGAGGAGGATCGAGAGTATGTCGTAGACATACACCGATTAACTGGAACCACCAGTTCCAACCGGAGAACCGACGGTTTTAACCAGAACCAGAACTGGCAGTTCTAGAACCAGGAAAAATGAAACCGAAACCGATAGAACACGGTTCGTTTCAGTTCCAGCCATGCACAAACTGGAACCACCAGTTCAAACTGCCGGTTTGCCGGTTCACGATTAAAATTGGCGGTTCCTCTATTTTTTTTTAGACGGCCAAGATCGACTGTCCATTGGAGATCCAACGGCCCAAAAAAAGTGACCGTTGGGGCGGTGAACCGGCGGTTCAGGTGGGCCGGGATGGAATTTTTGAATTTTGAAAATTCAAACGTGCGGCTGAGATCGTGTGACCATTGAAGATCAACGGTTGAGATGGATGACGGAATCGGCGGTTCTGGTTTGAACCGGTGGTTCCGGTGAACCGGCGGTTTCGATCGATTTTTTTTTTTTTTAATTCAAGGGTTGAGGTTGAGATTTTTTTGTGTTTAAAATTTGAAATGGATGGATGAGATCACTTCCAATCCTCTATAAATAACCCCCAAGTGTGATCAATTTGGGCACACAACATTCACATTCAATCTACTACTTCTACTACTACTACACTCTCTTCTCTACACTACTTCTTCTTCTTCTATTCCACATTCTTGATTGATTCTACATTTTTACTCAACTACTCAAGTTCTCAATCTCATGTCATCTCAACTCTCAAGTCTCAAGTTTATTTTTTTAGTTCATATATATCAAACTAAAAAAAAAAGTTGTAGTCTTTTATTTCAATTCTCTTATTATCACTTTCATTTCAATTCTCTCATTATCATTTTCTATTATTTCCCACACATATACTACTAATTAGTATACTTCTACTTCTAGTCTCTTAGTTTTAGTTCATAAATCCTATATATTCATCCTTTTTTCAATCTAAAAAAAATACCTAGAAGAGGTTCTTCTTCATCCGGTGCCTCACCTTCTTCTTCTAGAGGAAAATCCACACCCAACACCTTAAATTGTCCTCCACCACCTCCACGCCAACTTCCACCAACTCTAGAAGATATTGAACTTGAAAATATTCCTTCGGATGAAGAAATCTCCCCTTATTTGTTCAACTTGAATGTTAGGGAGATACTTGGAGATGATTTCCCCTCCGACGACGACAACGATAATACTCAAGGTCAATCACAACAAAGGACGAGTGGAAGTCAACCAACCTCGGGTGGTGCGGGTACCGAAGATGGTTGCCGAAGGCTCTCCGGAGGCAGAGGATCGACTCAAAGTTCCCCACAAGTGTAACGTTCCGATATATTTTCCATTCATTTCAAGAAGGAGGCGATTGAGAATTCGAATGAATTCAAAGTTATTTGCAACTATTGTGGCACGAAGTATAAATTCAAGCATGACGGAGGATATGGAACGTTCATCAAGCACATCAACTCGAAGCATCCGGACAAGATTGACATCTCAATCGGTCAAACACAAATAGGACGAGGGTTCACAGCCTCTTCCAGAGGAGAAGGTTCATCGGCGTCGGGTACACTCTTTTTAAATTTGATGAATCTAATTATTTGAGATTATACCTTAAACTTATGTGCACCAAACATTTGCCATTTAACTTTGCCGATAATATTTTTTTTAAGATTGGGTAAATCTCACTTTAAATCCTCAAGCCCCACCTTTGCATCGTAATAAATGTAAACTTGGTGTTGCTAAAGTTTTTAAAGAGTATGGTTTGGTTTTAAAACAAATTTTGCAACAATTACCTCATAAAGTGTCTATATGTTCGGATATTTGGAGCAATTTTTGGCAAAAAGCGGATTATATGGGTATTACTTGTCATTGGATTGATAGTTCATGGAATTTGCAAAAAAGATTAATTGCTTATAGATCATTTGATGTTCCTCATACCGCCGTTAATATTTCTCACAAAATTAGTACTATTTTGCAAGAATATGGTTTAGTTACAAAGATTTTTACAATCTCATTTGATAATGCTAGTGCTAATACGGCTAGTTTAGAAAGTCTTATTGATATTTGCAAACCCTCAATTGGTGGTAGATTTTTTCATGTTAGATGTATTTGTCATATATTGAATTTATGTGTTCAAGATGGTATAAGTGCTTTGAAAACACACATTCAACCTATTAAAAGTGCTATATGGTATATAATGAGAAACCCTTCCGTTACTAAAAGGTGGAAAAGATATTGTCAATCTGTGAACATTCACCCAAAAAAATTTCCTTTAGATGTTTCAACTCGTTGGAATTCGACGTATAAAATGTTGCATGACTCTTTTGATTATAAAGATCATATTTGTGCTTTTTACTCACAAGATGCGGGTGGTCAAATCTTATTTGCTAATCAATGGGGCACATGATATACTCTATGTGATGTTTTATAAATTTTTAATGATGCTACGGAAGAACTATCCGGTGTTTATTATCCTACTTCAAATTTAGTTGTTGATAATTTTGTTAAAATTGCTATGGTTTTTAGTGCTAATGAAGCACACCCGTTGTTGTCAAATGCTATTCTTTCCATGAAATCTAAGTGGTTAAAATATTTTTTCAAATCCTGGACTTGTGTTTAGTTGCTAAATTATTGGACCCACGTATTAGAACGGATGGTTTAGAAGAATTGTTAACGCTTTAATATGAATCATTGTATGCTAATTGTGATTCTCCTACTAGACAACAAACTCCTAATCCTAAAGACATAGTTGCAAGTACTTATAATCTACTAAAAGATCTTTTTAAGGAGTATAAAGAACAAAATGATACGAATGATGATCAATCTAGTGGTGATGATAGTAGTGATAGTGTTGATAATTCTAGGAAATATGATGCTCTTCAAAAATTTTATAGTTTTTATGATGCTAGATCTCAAAAACGTGCACGAGTTATATCTAATCCTTTTCAAGAACTTGATTCTTATTTTACTAACACTTTTGAGTTTGAAACAAGCGGAACTAGTTTTGATATTTTGAAGTGGTGGTCAAGGAGAACAAAGTCATTCCCTATTTTATCATTGATTGTAAAAGAGGTTTTTGCATCTCCCGCCTCTACGGTTGACGTCGAACAAGCATTTAGTCTTGGTAATCTCACTTTGGATCCGACACAATCCAATTTAAGTGTGGCAAATTTAGAAAATTTGTGTTTGCTTGATGATTGGTCAAAGGCGGAAAGACGGATTCAAAATCAAATTGAAGAAGACCGATAGGATGATGAAATTACGGAATATGGAAGCGAGTTAGATTGGTAGAGTAAACAAAAAAGGCCATCACCATTCACCTCCACCAAGCCAAAGAGGTAAGTTGAGGTAAGTTAAGAGAACTACGTGGGCTTTGATTCCTTTCGAGGATATGTAGGCAACTTAAATTTAAGTTGAACTTGAATTTTCAAGTTTAACCCTAAATTTAAGCTCAAGTCCTTTTTTTTCCTCCCTCTATTATGTTGTTGTATTTTATCTTATAAAGTTTGTATTTTTTAAATTTTTGAAGTGTAACAATAGAGTAGTTGACATGGAAGTAAACTTGTAGTGTTCTCTACACTTCTACATTTGTAAATTGTAATAGTTTAGACTTTAATAATTAAATTTTTTATGTGATCACATTAATTAATATTGTATGATTATTATGAATTTAATATCAACTTTGAAATTTTTACTTGCATTATTGAATATTGCATAGTGCATACATCATGTTTTCAATTTTAATGATATTATTATTACATTAATTCAAATTAAATATTTCAATTTTCAATTACACATGTTTCACTTATTTAATAAATAAATTACACATAATAACTGATAACACATGTATGATGTATAAATATAACATAAAGAAACAAAAAAATACAAAAAAAACCGAAAAACTGGCGGTTCCGAACTGGAACCGAAACTGCCGGTTCACGAACCGAAACCCCTAGCCCCCGGTTCGGTTCCGGTTCCCCCTCCGTTAGAACCGGAATCGCCGGTTCGGAATCGAAACCGGCGATTCCGAACTGGGGTGCATGTCTAGTATGTTGTCGGAGTTGGCATCCGCCGGCAGATAGAGGAGAGAGCGGAGGTTGATTTCCAGCGAGATTATGTCTTTGGACTGGACGCCGGTGGGTGGATCGAGGGATGCAGGGATGTTATCTTGGGGGGTAATTGAGCGGTCACTGCTATTGGTTTTGATGGCGGCGGCGAGCGTGGAGACGAAGTAGCGTATTATCATATCGAAGTGTGCTGCTGCCATTATTGTCAGTGAAGGAAACGGATGTTTTATGTTTGTTACGGAAATCTTTTATCTTATTTTTGGCAATACTTCAAATGGATGGTTTCTGTTTGCTTTTAAGATAAAGAAATAATCATAATTTTAGGATTTGATTCTGTTTGATTAGAATATCCGCCATTTGAATTTCGCCGTGTGAACCATGGTGTTAAGATCTGAATCTGGATTCTCAAAGCTGAATTTCTTATCGCGATTCTGAGGAAAATGTATTTTTTCATGAACTGATCTTACCCATTCAGACGGAAACGGAGATCTCGAACACCGATGAGTGTGATTCCGGCGAAATTACCGGCAGCAATTTTTGAGGATTCAACCTTATTCTTCTGTAAATTTCATCTTCGTCAATGGGCAGAATGTTCAGACTGTTAAGAAAAAATATATTTTAATATATTTAGATAAGGGTATTATAATAAATCGCTAAAAATAAACCCTCAATGTAAATATTACCCTCAAAGATTAACCAATCAATATTAACTCAACCTTCACTTATCCCTCAATAAAGGTTTATAAACCTTAATCTTGGCCACAAAGTAAACGGACTATTAGTGGTTATATTAGGGCCAAAGTGTAAGGGTTTATTGATTATATGGAGTAATATATAATTTTAAAAAAATGGAATATGAATTGAATAGGACAGGTCTTAAGATTTAATCATTTGATAAGACAATTGGATATATTCCTCCAACCTAGTTAGATTCGCAGTCCATCTCCACCACCGCGTGAGGAATTAAATTGAAGATTTTGTTCATTCCTTTAAAGTCAAGAAACAATAGAACCCACCACCGTAACCTTGAGCCTCCCGTAGAATTATTTGCTTTACTCGGTCCTATTTAAGCTGAATTCCATACAAACTTTGCATAGAAATCCTTGTTGACAATTCAATTATGAACAGCCCATTTGGGGAGCTGGCTGTGGACCTTTCTCCCTCGGAGCTCCGGGAAACCGCTTATGAGATCCTTATCGGAGCTGCGCGGACCTCTGGCTCCGGAAGGCGGCTTACTTACGTTTCCAGTTCAAACTCAAAGGAGAGGTCTCAACAGCTATCGCCGTCACAATCGAAGCAGAATTCTGTGACGGCGGCGCCGGCGAGTAAGATAAAGGAAACTCTGGGCCTCAAGTCGAAGAAGATGAGAGGAAATAAGAGAGACGAGGACGAGTCGGACCGAAAGAGGGGTGCGGTGGCAGTGGGGGAGCTGATTAGGGCTCAGATGAGGGTTTCGGAGCACATTGATTCCAGGGTCCGACGTGCCTTTTTGAGAGTTGCTGCGGGTCAGGTCAGAATTTTTTAGATTTTTCTTGAAAAAATTAGAAGAAAATTGAAGTATTTGTATTGAATTGAATAGGTGTAAATTGTCAAACAAATTCTTTTGTATTGTGGCAACGCCAGTGCGTGGTAAATTTGGGTTTCTTTGTTTATTTGAAATTTATATTTGTAATTTCATTGCGTTGGATCATGTTCATTATTCAAAATTTACTTCTTGAGCTCAAGTGTTTGTCTATTTACTCTCTTTATCATTTGGAAGTAATTTGGGTCTCTTACTGGTGAAGAACTTCATATATTTGCACTTATGTAATTTAATCTTGGAATTGAGATGTGACAATTATTGGTCATGACTTTATGTTTGAAGTGTGCTAATATTTAGCTTTCTGAATTTGGCTTATTAGCAGCTTGGAACACGTATTGAGCGGATGGTTCTTCCATTGGAGTTATTGCAACACCTCAGGTCCTCAGATTTTGCTAGTGAGGGAGAGTATGCCAAATTTCAGAATAGAATGTTGAAAATCCTCAAAGCTGGGCTCCTTTTCCACCCGAATGTGCCTCTTGATAAATCACACACTGCCTCTAAACGTCTTCAGCAGATCCTACAGGCTGCATCAGAGAAACCTATGGAAACAGGAAAGCACAGCGAGACGATTTGTAACCTCCAAAGCGTCGTAACTTCTCTTGCTTGTAGATCATTTGATGGTTCTGTATCTGATATATGCCACTGGGCCGATGGGATTCCACTAAACCTCCATCTCTACAGGACACTTCTAGAATCCTGCTTTGATGTAAATGATGCTACATTTGTTATTGAAGAAATTGATGAGGTATTAGATCAAATAAAGAAGACTTGGGTGATCCTTGGGATAAACCAGGTGTTTCATAATCTTTGTTTTTTCTGGGTTTTATTCCACCAATATATTGCTACTGGAGAAACTGAAGACAACCTTCTTTGTGCTGCTGATCATATGATGGTGCAATTGGCGAAAGATGCAAACTCAACTTGCCATCCAGAGTACTTAAAGGTTTTAGGATCCACGGTACAACTGATATTAGATTGGGCAGAAAAGATACTTCATAGATATCATGATGTTTTTTATAGGGCTAACATTGATGCTATGCAAAATGTTTTGTCCCTTGGAGTATCGGCAGCTAGAATATTGATGGACATATCTCATGGTGGCAGTAACGAGAGGAAAGAAGTTGATGCGGCACAGAGCAAGGTCGATACATTCATCAGGTCATCAGTGCGCAATGCTTTCTCTCAGGCAAGTATGAGGAAATTCATTAGTTAATCAATACCAGTAAGTGGTTTTGGAGAGACTTGACGATAAAAAAAAATTTACATTTAAGTATACTTCAAGTACTATAAAAGAAAAAATTTTGTAGTATTTTGCAACTTTGATACTAGCATTAATTTTGGTTTATTTTAATGACTCATAATAATGTAATGACTGAGTTCTCGTCTTCTTTGTTTTTGCATGAAGTTATTATTGACCCAAGTAAGGATTTAACTAAAAAATTATAAAGTTTCACAGTATTAGTATACATCTATATGAATATCCGCATGCAATTATTTTAAATTTAAAATTGTTAAACATTAGTTAGATTTTATTTATTTGTATTTGGGTCCTGGAATTTAAAAGCATCTGGGTTGGGTACTGGTTTTCCTTCCATATTTAAGAATTATATGAAACTTTATTATAATTTGATGTTAGATGATGATGTTTCCAATTAGCAAAATATTTTCGTGCACCCAGGTGCTATAGCCTATATTTACCATTTTAACCTTGTGGCTAATGGTTTATCATTTACCCCTAGGGTTAATGGCATTCTCACTTTAGGGTTTTATCGTCAATTCATTCAAAATTAAGTGACTCAACTTGGATGTACAGAGGTGTGATATTGCTATTTACCCCTGTAGTCTACTGCTTATCTTTTATCCTTAGAGATGACATTCTTTTCTTGAGGTTTTGTACTCAATTCATTCAAAATTAAATATGCCAATCTAGGTGCACGGATCTATGCTCGGTGCATCCGGGTGCATAGGATATCAGCAATTTCCTATTTGAGTGTCAAACTCATCGACAATACATTGACTAAGTTCTATGTTAGTTAACCTGTATTATTATTATAATTATTATTATTTTATCATCATCCTTGTAATTGTGAACTCAGGCTTCTGTTTGTTCCATCTGAGGACAGGAAAGAGAGAAGCTTATCTCATACAGGAAGTCTTCCAAGAACCAGCAGAGTCCACTCCCTCTTCTTTGCATCCTTGCCCAAAATATTCTTGACTTGGCATTCAATGAGAAGGACATATATAGCTCCACGTTGAAAAGATGGCACCCTCATGCCCAAGGTATCGCTGTTGCTACTCTTCATGCTTGCTTTGCGAGAGAGCTCAAGCAATTTGTTTCCAGTATAAATGAATTAAATCCAGAAGCTATACAAGTGCTTCTAGCAGCTGAAAAGCTTGAAAAAGATCTAGTGGAAATGGCCGTTCTTGATTCACTGGACAGTGAAGATGGTGGAAAGGCGACAATCCAGGAGATGACTCCTTATGAAGCTCAAGCTGTGATCACTGACTTAGTCAAATCCTGGATACAAACTAGACTAGAAGGAATTGGGGAGTGGGTTGACCGGAATTTGCAACAAGAGGTACTTCCCTACCCCTTAAGCTTAATTAATTTGTTCTGCCTTTGATGCCACATCATTTAGGTTGACCTTCAAACATTTATGATTGAGTTGTTTCTACACTCATAGAACATGGTACGTGATACTGTACGTCATATTAAAGAAAAGAGAATACAAACTAAACACATTAAGGGGAATGCCAAGTAATTTTTAATTATTGCAAAATATCTTAAAATGCTTATTCAGTTGACGCAATGATTTTAGACTGCCCCTTTCTAATGCATCTATATGGTCCTTTTATTTTACTTATAGACGATGTTATTATCTGCGTATAAGTACCAAAATTGTTTATTTGCAGGATTGGAATCCTCAAGTAAATAGAGGGCGTTTTGCACCGTCTGCTGTGGAAGTTCTACGTATCATAGATGAGACATTAGAAGCATTCCTTATGCTGCCAATACCAAAGCATCAAGCCTTGCTTCCTGAGTTGATAGGTGGTTTAGACAAGTGTCTCCAGAAATATATTACGCAGGCTATATCTGGATGTGGTAAACACTATAATCGCCATAATTTTCGTGTTATTGTTGAGAAGATTTTGCGTACAGATACTGACTTTGAGCTGTTAAGCAGGATCCCGAAATACATATATTCCATCACTGCCTCCGCTCACCAGATGCGCAACTGGTTCAAAATTCCGTGCATTTAAGAAGAAAGATCGGTCACATATGAGTCCATGCAGGAAATCAGAGGCCTATGGGGATGACTCATTCAGTGTACCACAACAGTGTCTTCGCATTAATACCCTGTACAACATCCGCAAAGAGTTGGAAGCCCTAGAGAAAAGGACAATGTCCAATCTGAGAAATGATGAAAGACCTGCAAATGGGTATTTTGGGCTTGCTATAGCTTCCTCCATGGAAGGAATCCGGAAGCTCTCTGAGGCAACGGCATACAGGGTTGTATTTCATGATCTAAGTTATGTCCTCGGGGATCACCTGTACACAGGTGAAATTTCTTCATCCAGAATCGAACCTTTCCTTGAGGAGCTGGAGAAGAACTTAGAAGTAATATCTGTTACAGTCCACGACCGAGTTAGGACACGAGTCATTATAGATATGATGAAAGCATCTTTCGAAGGATTTTTGTTGGTTTTGCTTGCTTCCGGTCCGTCCCGTTCTTTCACCGTGCAAGATTCCCAAATAATAGAGGAGGATTTTAAATTTCTCACTGAGCTCTTCTGGTCCAATGGAGATGGTTTACCAGCTGATGTGATAGATAAATTATCAGCTTCTGTGAAAGATGTTGTCTCTCTTTTTCATATGGATACCAACAGCCTTGTACAGCAATTCAAACATGTCTCTGTAGATAACCATGGAGCTTCAGCAAAATCAAGGATTCCTTTGCCTCCTACAACAGGTCAGTGGAGTCCGACTGATCCGAACACAGTTCTGCGCGTCTTGTGTAATCGGATAGACAAAATGGCATCCAAATTTCTCAAGGAAACCTTTGATCACTTACCAAAGAGAACTTGAGGTAAACCATTTGATCAAGTAAGAGATAGGTATAATGCTGCTGTTATTTGTTTCATAGGAGCTGATTGTATTTTGTACATAGTAACATTTGTTACCAGCTGAAGAGTGTCGTATCAAGAATGTAACCTGTAATTCATTTGTTAATTATTAATATTTGTAAATTTGTTTCGTTTCAGCATTGTATAATTTTTTACCATGATGAATATTAAAAAGTTAATTTGAATTTTAAATTATGCTTAGTTCATGGAGTCGGGATAGAAGTTTGAGAAGTTGATAATTTCATAACTAAAAAAATAAAATAAAAGTTTGAGAAGTTGATGGCATTGTTGTAATATTAATATTGTTTGCTAATGAATAAATTACGAGTACAAGTGAACCAGTTACATCTAGGGGTATTACGAGTACAAGTGAACCAGTTACATCTAGGGGTGTGCGGATCGAGAATCGGTACGGATTTTTAAAAAATTCGTACCGAAATTCGGATCGATTTTTTTAAAAAAATAATTCGATATTAAATTCGTAAAGACAAAATCCGATATTAAATCCGTACTGAAATTCGGTTCGATTCAGAACGGATTTTCTGGAAAATGGATTTTGACGGTGCGGAGCGAATCGAAGATAATATTATTTTTTTTAATAAAAGGTAATAATACTTTAAAAATAAGAAAATACTTTTGTAATACTGCTTCACAATTCACATTAAGAGTTTCATGATACATATAAGAAGAGATAATATTTGAATAAAAAGTTATACTCGAATTGATGAAAAGTGAGAGTGATGCATTGCATTATTTCATAAACAATTCATATTATAAATAAAGAATGATAAACTTTTAATGGAAAGTGATAATATATTTAATAAAATATTAATTACCTAAAAAATGTAAAATAGTCTTACATAACACGACCTTATGCGTTGCCCTAAAAAACAATAGTACTAAGATAAAGAAAATTAATAATTTTAGAATTTTTTAAACTTGTAACTTTAAATTTAAGGTGTATTTCAATTAAAGTCTATCAATACTAATATTTTAGACATAAATATGGATTATCATTTAATTTTTGCATTTTATCTTCATTAAATAAATATAAAATATAAAAATATTTATTAAATTTACGATTGAATTTAGACTTTGAGATACCATTTACTTTATTCATTATATTCTCTGAAATAATACTTTGAACATATTATTTTATTTATTTCTTATTTTTTTAGAAATTTATTTTATTTTATGAAATATATATTTTCTAATATACACTAATAAATAAATATTTAGAGTATTAAATATATTTTTAAATTATTATTTGGTAGTATATAATAAATAATCTTAATTTATTAATTATGAACTACATTGTAATTAGTAGAATAAAATTAATTAATTCATGACATATAAAGTATAAACTATAAATAATAAGATAAATATATTATATATAATTTTAATGCATAATTTAAATTCGATTTTTCGGTACGGTTCGATTCGGTGCGGTTCGGTCCGGTTATATCCAATATTCGGTACGGAAAAGTAAAAAATATCCAAGTCCGTACCAAACGAAAAATCGGTTCGATTCGGTTCGGAAAAAGTCAAAAAATCAATGGTTTTTTTCGGTTCAAGATTAATTCGGTGCGATTTCGGTACGATTTCGGTTAAATCCAATATCGGTGCACACCTTACATCAAATGAAATTGTTGACGTGTGGTTTCCACTTTTTTCTAATTAATTTACACAAACACTGGTGTAAATCAGGTTTACGAATGTGGTCCCCCTTCTAATGGTATATACTTTATGTATTGTTACGGTGTTTAAATTAAGAGTATCATAAGATTTACAAGGGTTTATGATGTAAATCCGATTTACAAGAGACTAACTCATTAATTTAATTAATTAATACTCTATTCGTCTGCTTTCAAGTATATTATTTTTCCATTTTAGGCGTCTGCCTCCAAAGGTGTAATGTCCCGGGTTATACTATGGGGTTGGGACGCTACTAGATATACAATTCCCAATATAATAATAAAGGGATCTAGTATACACAGCGGAAAAAAAAAAAAAATATATATATATATATATATATATATATATATATAAAAGATATTATTACATATTAGCGTCTACTCACCCGAGTAGAGTGAAATATCCAAAACAAGTACGTTCAGATGATATATCCAAAATAAAGTTCTAATAGAATACTAAATATAAGTCAAAATATAAAGTCTTCTAAGGGCTTGGGACATCTGCATTAGCCTCTTCATCTTCTAAACTTTGTTCTGAAAATCAATAAGGGTTAACTTAAATGATTGCACAGTTAAAAATAAATATGCATGCCACATATATCATAAAATTTAACATATGTTATTTAATAAAATAATTTGCACATTGTCGTTCGATAACTCAATGAAAATATTTTAGACCGAACCTTCGCCCGATAACTTATGTTAGTTGGTACATGTGCACCGGGCCGTCACTCCAATATAATGATAGATACTTTGAAATATATTTTAGTACTAAACTGACGTAGCCAGTAACTTGTGTTAGTTGGTATATATGCACCGAGTCGTCACCCCGTACAAGTGTTAGTAAGAAAATATTTGTCATCGAACTAAAAGCACACATGACATATAAGTAACACATATCACATTTTAACATAGCAATCATAACATAAAATTGTAGCACTCGGCAAAGAGTGAAAGTTACCCCACCTTGAACTTTCTAGAAAATAGTAAGCTGGACTAGGCTTGCTCGTGAGTCTCAAATATGCCTGCAAGGATATACTAAACTGAGTTCCACTCTAATAATAATTCCTAATACTTAAGCTAAATTTCTAATTTAATATAGTAAAAATTAAACTAATTATTAACTTAAGAATTTATAAATAAATAATTATTAAATAAAATGAGTTAAAATAAAATAAAATAATAAATAGAAATATATATTTTAAAATTTAAAATAATAATTTAATATTCTTAGTCCACAACTTTGATAATAAATTGTAACATTAAAAATATGAATACAAATAACATTAATTTTATTAAAAATAGATATTAAATAAGGATTCTATACCTAAAATAATAATTGTAAAATTATAATTAATATTTAAAAAGAATTAAATTATTATATATATATATATATATATATATATATATATATATATATATATATATATATATATATATATATATATATTGCACGTATGCATGCTGTTTTCTGGAAATAACAGTTCACGCAAAAATCTCATTTTCATTTCATTATATATATATATATATTATAAATTGTAATCAAGTCCCTGCATTATATTAAATTCTCATTTGAACTTATCCCAAATTTTAATCTTATTACAAAATGACTCAACTTGAGTTATACAACTCCATTTGAAAATTCGAAAGTACGTATGGAGTCCTCGCAAGGTGAGGATCGAATGCATACCAATTTTTTATAAAAATAACGAAGTTTAAAGGAGACGAAATTTTAATATGAAGTGGGTTTCTTCCCATTTTCTTCATTTCACGTCCAAACTCAAAACTAATTATATGTTTTTGATCCTCATGAGGAGAGCTTCAAAATGGCCTATAATATTAAAGTTGTATCCCAACGATACAAAATACGCTATTAAAGGGCTAAAACTTCGACTGAGATTTTTTTACTCATACTAAATCCTTTTCACAAAAGAGTTATATATATAGAATCTACGCTGTGAGACGATCATTTTCGTATATAACATGATAAGGTTTGACAAAGAATAGGAAATTTCTCAAAACATCAGTGTGTGTGTGTGTGTATATATATATATAGCGTGAGTTGTGTGTATATTTATATGTATGTATATGTGTGTGTCAGTGTGTGGAAACGTACAAGGAGAGAAAAGTTACCTCTAACTCCCTGGATTAACCCTTTCTCTCTTTACCCCAAAATAAAAAATTGTTATATATATATATATATATATATATATATATATATATATATAGAAGACAACCAAATCTATTTTTCTGATTCGCTCTCCTATTCCAAGTTGTCATATGTCATCACATAGCTCATAAAATGAGCAATGGCTCTACGTCATCATCTAGCAACTAGTTGTCCTTTCTAATATAATAATATATATATTAAGCATGTGTGTTTACTATATTAATATAATTATATCAACTATTATTAATATATATATATATGATGGGTATTACATCCATCCCTACTAAAATAAAAATTTCGTCCTCGAAATTTCACTTACCAGATATGAATAGATTTGGATATTTATTTTGTATGTCGTCTTCGCGTTCCCACGTTGCTTCCTCTTCATTGTGTTGGCTCCATAGGACTTTGACTAAAGTAACTTCACGATTCCTTAGCTTATGAATTTTTCTGTCAAGAATTACTATAGAAAATTCCTCGTACGCTAAATTGTCGTCAATAGCTATAACCTCGTGGTTAATAACATGGCTTGGATCAAATACATATTTCCGTAGCATGGACACATGAAATACATTATACACTCCAGCTAATTCAGGTGGTAAAGCTAATTTGTATGCCATTTCGCCGATTCGTTCTAAAATCTCGTAAGGCCCAATGTATCTTGGCTTGAGTTTTCCTTTCCTTCCAAAGCGGGAAATTCCTTTCATTGGTGAGACTTTGAGAAAAACTTTATCTCCTTCCCGGAACTGCAAATCCTTGCGTCTCTTAACAGCGTATGACTTCTGTCGATTTTGTGCTGTCGAGATTCTTTTTCTGATCTTCTCAATCGCTTCCACTGTCTTTTCTACTATCTCTGGTCCTAGAACTTTCTTCTCACCAACTTCGTCCCAATAGAGAGGAGATCTATACTTCCTTCCATAGAGTGCTTCATAAGGAGCCATGCCTATCGTGGCTTGAAAACTGTTGTTGTAAGCAAATTCTATCAGTGGTATGTATCTTTCCCAACTTTCCCCAAAATCTAGGACGCATGCCCTCAACATGTCTTCCAATGTTTGAATAGTCCTTTCAGACTGACCATCGGTTTGCAGATGAAATGTCGTGCTAAACTTTAGCTTCGTGCCCATCGTTTTTGTAAGTTGTGCCAGAATTTTGATGTAAACCTTGGATCTCGATCTGAAACTATAGAAACTGGTACACCATGTAGTCTGACAACTTCTTCTAAATAGATTTGTGCAAGCTTATCCATTCCATGAGTCATTTTAACTGAAAAGAAATGCACTGACTTAGTTAAACGATCCACTATCACCCATATAGCTTGATTTCCTCGCACTGATCTTGGTAGACCAGTAACAAAATCCATTGTAATGTGCTCCCACTTCCACTCTGGAATCTCTAATGGCTTCAAGAGTCCTGAGGGTCGTTGATGTTCTGCTTTCACTTACTGGCAAGTCATACACTTTTGGATAAACAAGTCTATATCCCTCTTCATATTTCTCCACCAAAATACATTTTTCAAGTCTTGGTATATCTTGGTTCCTCCTGGATGTACCGTGTATGGAGTATAATGAGCTTCTGACAAAATTTTTCTAATAAGATTCTCATTCTTAGGAACACATAATCTTTTTCCAAAGACGAGTGCCTCATCTTCAGTGTCTTTCTGAGAAATTCGTCTCCATCTTGAAGTTCCTTAACTCTATCTCTTAAGGAGGGTTTAATTAGTAACGCAGTTAATACTACTTCAATGCTATTTGGAGGTATCACGACCTCCAAACTCATCCGAGAGAACTCAGCCACCAATAATTCTTGGTTTGTTATGGAGCAGACTAATTCCCCTTTTCCTTTTCTGCTTAGAGCATCTGCTACCACATTTGCCTTTCCTGGATGTTATAGTATTGTACAATTATAATCCTTTACTAATTCCAACCATCTCCTTTGCCTCATGTTTAATTCCTTCTGTTCGAAAACATATTTTAAGCTCTTGTTATCTGTATAAATTTGACATTTTGCTCCATACAGGTAATGTCTCCAAATTTTCAAAGCATGTACCACAGCTGCCAATTCTAAATCATGAGTTGGATAGTTCTGTTCATGGATCTTGAGTTGTCTAGACGCATAGGCAACTACTTTATCACGTTGCATCAGAACACATCCCAATCCTTGCTTTGAAGCATCACTATAAATGACAAATCCTTCTGTCCCATCTGGAATTGTCAGTATAGGTGCAGTGATCAATTTCTATTTGAGAAGGTTGAAACTCTTTTCACACTCGTTTGTCCAATAGAACTTAACTTCCTTGCGATTAATTTCGTCAAGGGCCCTACAATCTTCGAAAATCCCTCAATAAATCTTCTGTAATATCCAGCCAATCCAATGAAACTCCGTACTTCTCCTACATTTGTAGGTGTCTTCCATTTTTCTACTGCTTCTACCTTGGTCGGATCCACCTCGATTCCTCGAGCTGACACAATGTGCCCATGAAAGATAACTTTATCTAACCAAAATTCATATTTCTTGAATTTGGCATACAACTTCTCCTTTCTTAGTGTTCCTAAAACGATCCTCAAATGTTCTTCATGTTGTTTTGATCTCTAGAATACACTAAGATATCATCAATGAACACAATCACAAATTTGTCCAGGTATGAGTGAAAAACACGATTCATCAAATCCATGAAAATTGATGGTGCGTTGCTAAGTCCAAAAGGCATCACTACGAACTTATAATGCCCGTAACGTGTTCTAAAAGCAGTCTTCAAAGTGTCGCTTTGCTTGATTCACACTTGATGATATCCAGACCTCAGATCTATCTTGGAAAACACGCTAGCACTGCCCAATTGATCAAATAGATTTTCAATCCTTGGCAAAGGATACTTATTCTTGATGGTAAGTTTATTCAGTTCTCGATAATCGATGCACATCCTAAACAAACCATCTTTTTTCTTTACGAACAAAACAGGTGCTCCCCAGGGTGAAACACTAGAGCGTATGAAACCCAAATCCAAAAGTTCTTGTAATTGGATCTTCAATTCTTGCAACTCCTTTGGTGCAATTCGATAAGGTGCTTTTGAAACTGGTGTTGCTCCCGGTACAAGATCGATTGTGAATTCCACTTGTCTTTCAGGTGGCAATTCTGGTAAGTCTTCTGGAAATACATCCTCGTATTCCCGCACAATAGAAACATCCCTTATGCTTATCTTTTTGCCTTCACTCTCCACGATACTCACTAAAAATGCTTGACATCCTTCTTTCTTCATCATTTTGATTGCTATCATTGCAGTTATAACTCGCGGTATATTTTCAGCTTTCGCTCCGTGAAATGTAAACTTCTTATCTCCTGGGAGTTGAAACTGTACTTCTTTTTCACGACATCTAATTACAGCATGATTAGCTCTAAGCCAATTCATTCCTAAAATTTCATCAAAATCTTTCATCTCAATTACGTGAAGGTCTGCAAGTAGGACTATGTCATTCATCCCTATTTTCACCTTCTTGCACAACTTCATGGTTCGGATGGAGTTACTAGAAGGTATACTAACCTCAAGAGTTGATTTGTCTAACTCCTCACAATTATTTTCTACTTTCTTATACATCTTAACATATATGAATGAATGAGTGGCTCCCATATCGAAAAGTATAAGAGCAGGAGTATCAAATACTGATAGCATACCTGCCATTGTTTCTGGTTCTTCCTCAGTTTCTTGTTGTATCATAGCATATGCACATGCCGGTCTAGCACTTGATCCTCCTGCTGCTTTAGACTTTGGGCATTCTAATATGGTGTGTCTCGGTTGACGACATCGATAGCATATTCCGATTCCATATAAGCATGCTCTCAGGTGATTCTTTCCACATTTTGGGCAGGAAGAATTTGTTCTGAGTGGCGGTGCTCCTGATCTACCTCCGATTTTACTTTGCTTGTTCTGAATCATATGGTTTCATTTTCCGATCACCGGTCCTCCCCACTTGCGCTTTGCAGATATCTCTATCACCTTTTTATTCTGGTTGATGTTGTTCCTTTGTCGAGACTCAATTTCTTAAGCTCTGGAAAATGCATCTGCAAAAGTCATCATCCCTTGTCCAGCCAGGATGGTGCTGATCTCAGACCGCAATAATTTTTCAAATCGTCTAGCTTTCTTCTCCTCCGTGTTGACAAGGTGTGTGGCAAATCTAGAGAGTCAATTGAATTCCCTTTCATATTCGAGAACACTCATTGTACCTTGTTTCAAGTGCAGAAATTTGCTTTTCTTTTCATCTCGGAAAGACTGAGGCATGTAGTTTTGAATGATCACATCCTTAAAGTCTTCCCATGTCATCCTTGCCTTCTGTTCAGGTGTCTTGGTACATCAATAAGCCTCCCACCAAAATCTGCTTCACCCACAAACTGAAAAATAACACATGCGATCTTCTGTGCATCAGTGCAATCGAGATAAGTGAAAATCTTTCCAACGACCTCAACCATTTCTCAGCTTCTGCGGGGTCCTCCGTTTCGTTGAATATTGGTGGATTGAAACATCAAAATTGTTCAATTACTAAGGCTGGCTCATTTCTAGGAATAGGTTCTGGTAGTGGTGGTGGTCGTACAGAGTTTGCATGAAATTATTGAGCCAATCCTCAAAGGATTGTCACTAAATCATCTTCGGGGTCACCATAAACGTTCTTAAGATTTTCATTAGTAGGTAGGTTTTATGGTCTTCTCCGACTCATGATCTAATAAAAACATTATAGTTATAATAATACTTCAATTATACATAACGAATAAGATAATTAAACATATAAAGATTTATATCTGCAAAAATTGTGCCATTAAGGCACTCGAAAAATCATTGTTAGTCATACATCAGTAGATTATGCATCATAGAGTACTATCTCAAAAGGGCCTATCGAGTGCGACATCTAAATACATATATATATACACATGCTACCCACTTAAGGGTCAAAAGATTCCTACTATAGGAATATGTCGCTACTACTTATAATAAGAGTCATAGCAAGCCTAAGTCAGTGTAGTCTATCTAGTCAATCACTTTCCCATCTCCTCCGGGCCCGTCCTCTCTAGGCTCCTCTGTTGCGGCTGAAATCTCCACCTGAACAACTGCCGGAACTGGTGGTGTAGGTGGAAAGAGGCTTAGAAGCCAGGTATGAAACATAGATGCACTGTAGGATAAGTAGTTCACTATAGGGGGTCCAGGAGGAATCACGAACATTTCATGGTATATATTAAGGGCAGTGTCAATCCAAGACTCCGGTACGGTATTCATTAAGAGGAGACAGTGGCCAAAATCATCCATTTCATCATTTCCTTGTGCATCTAAAGCTCGCATAAGGGCCATCTCGCTTATATGGGTTCCCAGGTCTTGATCTTCAGTCCTCCCCCAAAGTTGTGCTCTGAATCTCCTTCGGGCATTAATTTCATCGATGTCCATCTGATTTATAAGTTCAAATCCCATTCTAAGTTTATTTAAATATTAAAGAACTTTAAATATTTAAAATAAACAAGCTAGAAAATCATATAGTGTAATGATGTCATAATCTAAGGGAATAAGTTGTCCTTAGGATGTAGTATTATGATCTAAGTTAGGTACTTGAGGAAGTCTGATATAGACCACTCTGATACCACGCTGTAACGCCCTGGGTTATTAATGAGAGTGAAAATAAGCGTGTTTTAATATCCAATTTAACACCTTTTTGATTGATATTGTAGTCTTATATGAGCACAAATGTCTTATATTCATTATTATGTGAGAAAAAGGTGCACTTGAGGTGTTTTGTTGTGTTTTAGGTGGAAAAAGAATGAAAAGAGCCAAGTTTGAGAAAAGGTGCAATTTGTGCAAGAATGCTGATAAACGCACGTCGAACTTGTATAATTATTCTGTATTGATGTAGAGATCTGAATAGGAAATGTGATACATGGTTGGAAAGCCACTGAAGAGAGGGTCGTTTTGGCGTAAAGAACATCCCATTCGGAGTCCGAACGAGGAAGTTATGAGCAAAGTGGTGACGCCGCGCGAGCTGTGCCGAACAGAACTGATGTGCTACTTTCCATAGCTTGTTACAGATTCAATTCTTAAATTTTTGGTGACATCTTTATATTCAAAGAAAGCCAAGGAAGAGAGGATCGCGTGACCGCAAAAATCACTCAATTCAGAGGTCGGATGTGAAAGTTATACGCGAAACGGAGAGACTGCGCAAATCCAGTAGCAGGGTTCGACCTGTGGTTCGACCTGTGGCAAGTGGTTCGACCTGTTTGACGAGGTCGAACCTACGTGCGGGAACTTCCGTATTTTCGAGGCCAAAACGCGTGGGATCACTTGAAAAGCCCATTCCAAGCCCTAGACACGTGATTACAAGTATAAAAGGAGGCTCATGCAGTCAAGGAAAACGTCACCAATCACCGAGGAGAGGCCACAACCATACAACACCCCACAAGGGGGGATCACCCCCCATCCATCATCCACTTCCTTTCCTCCATCCATCCATCACTTTGAAGATTCGTTTGTGGAATCAAGAGGAGAACCAAGAGGAGGATTCAAGATGGAGAAGGGCATGAAGACGCCATATCAAGGGTTTATTCGTTTCCTAATTTATCTTGTATTTTCCGGACATCCAGGTAAGATCTATCCAACACTCATGATTGTTCTTCGAAACATCATGGGCTAGAGCCTTTTTGGTAGATTTAGGAGTTTGAAGGTTTTATCTAGTTAATTGAACTTCCATGTATACACTCCGTACAACACTACTCGTGATTTATTTTATATATGATTGTGCTTTCTTAATCCATATTCACGGTCGTTTTGTGCATCTTCAATTGGTATATAGAATCTGAATATATATCTTGGTTGTAGATTGAGTGCGTTCACCGCTGAACAGGATTCCATGTTATGATTCTAAGTGAGGGGACTCCGAAGCTTCATTAGAACTATCATATATGAATACTTATTAATTGAATTGAATTCGGGTTAATAAGTAGGATAAAGAGGATAATTTCATAGTACCTATAAAGGGAGATCATATCGGGTTAGAGTACCAATCCTAGGGGGAAATAATTGATACTGATAGTACCTAGAAAGGGGGGTGGAATTATATCTCTTGCTCTGAGGTTATTCACACGTGTTATACGCATGTTTACTTGTGTCTATAGAGTAGATATGCATGGTTTAGTGATGTGTCCATATTCCACAAGGCAGAGTCGGACATTGACACATGGAAGGGAAGTTAATAAGTAAAACTGGATTATCCTAGAGCTACCTATTCTCCTACTTGATCTACCTACGTATTCTTCGAGTGATAGTTTATTTTATTTGTTATTTAATTTAGTATTTTAGTTATAATCAAACATCAAACTCTTATTGCTTTGTCTTAATTAATTTAGATAATAATTTAATTGATAATACGCCGTCCCTTGGGTTCGATATTCACTTGGTCACTTTTTGAAACTACAATTGATATCCTTCATACTTGGGGATTAATTGTGTGTTGAGAAAACGCGTATCAAGTTCTTGGCGCCGCTGCCGGGGACGGCTGTAATTATTAATTTTATTATTTCTAGTTTGATTAAGATATTTTTTTTCTTTTATTTGTGATTATTTATTTCTATCTAACCTTGAATTTTTCCGAGTTACTTGTGCGCTTGTAAAAGGAGAGGAAGGAAAAGAAGGAATAACACATTGATCTAAACATGGCCGGAGCAAGGCAGAATCCGGATAATGTTGCCATACGTGAAATTTTCACGAACTTTGGGAATGTCACCATGGGGTTGATTGGAGCAAGGGGGGAAGATGATGATTTTGAGACAAATCCCGCTCTTATTAACATGGTAGAGAAGAATCCCTTTTCTGGAGGTTGTTTTGAAGATCCATATCAACATCTCCGAAGATTTCTTGGTTATGCAAACACTCAAAAAGGAGCTGGAGCTAATGATAATGCTAGGCGGATCGCCTTATTCAAGTTCTCATTGATTGATAAGGCGGAAGCTTGGTATGAGACTCTTGATGCCACAGATTGCACTACATGGGACCAACTGCAGCAGAAGTTCTTGGAAAGATACATGCCACCCTCAAGGATCTTAAGAATGAAGCAAGAGATCACTCAATTTGTTATGAATCAGGGTGAGAAATTTTATGAGGCGTGGGACAGGTTTAAAGACATGCTCAGGAGGTGCCCACAGCATGGAATGTCTAAGGCTGACTACATAAGTATCTTCTATTATGGATTGTATTGTGAGTCGGGTGTTTTTATTGATGCATCATCAGGAGGAGCGCTGTTATCTAAGACAGCACTTGAAGCGGAAAAGTTATTCGAAGACATCTCTATGAATTCACGTGACTGGCCAGTAGAGAGAGATAGAGGATCATATGTACTTGGTAAGGTGGCGCAAGTTGAACATCAAGTGGTGAGGCCGAATAGGGATGATGAGATCGTCTCTAGTCTAGCTAACATCAACAAACTACTAGAGTCCCAGCAAAGGCAAATCACAGAGTTGACACAAAGGGGGCCTAGTATGAAGCAGCAAAAAGTGAAAAGTGTTGAAGATACCTTCCATCGATACATGGCTGAGAACGATGCAAGGATTGATCATCTTGAGGATACCATGAATATTGATCATGCAGATTTATCTAAGCAGATGAAGGAGCTTACCTTGATGATGGGGCAGATGACCACGAACGTGAATCAATTGGCACAAAAATTGGAAGATAAAGCCATCACGTTAAGATCTGGAACGCAGTACGAGGGAACGACGAGGTCGAGATCAAATTTGGACATAGCTAATCCTCGGTTCGACCAACATCCAGAAGGTTCGACCTGGCATTCAGGTCAAACCATGGTCGAATCTCACCATGCGGAGCACTCTGTTTTTCCAGAACACCGGTTCGACCAAAACCCAGAGGGTTCGACCTGTTCTGCAGGTCGAACCATGGTCGAACCTCTTCATTCGGAGTGCTCTGTTTTGTCGCAGCAACAGTTCGACCACGACCATAATGGTTCGACCAACCCAGCAGGTCGAACCCAGGTCGAACCGGAGGATATAAACTATACAAAAGGTCAGTTCAACCTGGGGCATTTCGGTTCGACCAGCACAACAGCTCAAACCGAGGTCGAACCGCATCCTCCGAAGTACTCTGTTTCATCTGCAGCTCGATTCGACCACGACATAATCGATTCGACCAGTACCCTTGGTCGAACCAAGGTCGAACCGGTAGGCAAAAATCATCCAGTGAGCCGCTTCGACCTGGGGGGAGTTGGTTCGACCAGTACCCCTGGTCGAACCCAGGTCGAACCCAACATGCAAGGTGAGAATGCACTTCCAGGTGCTCGATTCGACCACGACGTACCCAATTCGACCTGTCCTGATGGTCGAACCCAGGTCGAACCCCAAGTTCAAAGTGAGAGCAGCATGCCAGACGACTGGTTCGACCAAAGCATTGATGGTTCGACTAATCACCCAGGTCGAACCCACGTCGAACCCCAATTACAGAAAGAGAGCAGCCTTCCAGAAGATTGGTTCGACCATTACACACCTAGTTCGACCAGCACCAGTGGTCGAACTGAGGTCGAACCTATTTCTTCTGTACCGTTTTCCGCGCCGAATGTTCCCTATGATGTTGATGCTACTCCAGTGGTTCGGAATGAGCAAAGTACAGAGATAATAGCTGAGAAAAAGTGGGAAAGAGCAAAGAGATTGAGAGCCGAGAAGGATAAAGCGAAGGAGGTTGAACGTGATGAATGGGGAAGACCAAAGACCAAGATACCTCCTCCGTTTCCTTCGAGATTGGCCGAGAAGGGATTGGAAGAAAAGTTCAAGAGGTTTCACGATGTCATGAGCAAAGTAAGCTTGAACATTCCTTTCTCTGAAGCAATCATGGAGATGTCATACTATGCCCGATTCCTTAAGAATATTATATCAAAGAAGAGAAGCTTGAACGGAGTGGAGACGGTGAACCTATCAGAGAATTGCAGCTTGATCCTTCAAAGGAAGCTGCCTGCAAAGTTAAAGGATCCGGGAAGCTTCACCATTCTTTGTGACATTGGAAAAGGGTCGGCACATAAAGCCTTGTGTGATTTGGGGGCAAGCGTTAACTTGATGCCTTTGTCCATATTTAAAAGGCTTGGTTTGGGGAAGTTAACTCCCACGAATATTGCTCTTCAATTGGCGGATAGATCCATGACTTGTCCGAAGGGTTTAATTGAAGATGTTTTAGTGAGAGTGGATAAGTTAGTTTTTCCCGTGGATTTTCTTGTACTTGAGATGGAAGATGATAAGGGTGACATTCCCCTTATTTTGGGACGACCGTTCCTTGCCACAGCTGGAGCTATGATCGATTTTAAGGAAGGAAAGCTTAGACTGCGAATGAATAATGAAGATGTGGTTTTCTCTCTTGATCATGCAATGAAGATGCCCATGGAGACTCAATCGTGCAAGAGCATTGATATGGTTTCTAACTTGTTTAATCTTGATTTTTCTAAGACAGGTGATTCTGAATTTAAGTGGAAGGTTGACAAGGAGGAGTCTAGACAGCTATGGGAGGAAGGAAATTTCAATGATCATATTTTTGTGACCAAGAAAGGTGAGGTATTGAGTGTAGACAAGAAGAGGGAAAGAAAGTACTTGAAGGTGAGGATGCGACAAGACCGTCCTGTGATCCAGTAGTTCAAAGTGGTAATCCGTCGTGACTCTCCGACGTTAAACGTGAGCGCCTGTTGGGGGCTTGCCCTTCCATTTTATTGCTTTATTTCTTTCGTGTGAGTAAGAAATTTTTATATTTGACGTGCTTATTATTCGGAAATTACATCTCTTTTCAAACTTAGTTTCAACTTACGTTTTTACTAAGTTTGGGGGGGTGTGATGTTCTTACCTCATTAAAGCACTAAAAATATAATCTTTTCTTTGTAATGTTTGCTAGGGGAGTTGATTTTTTGCGGTATGTTGAAACTTTAATCGGTTTTGATGTATCGATTTTTTGCAATTTGCCTAGTGTTCAGTGGTGTTTCTAGTGTATGGAGTCGATTACATAGTCAATTAATTCTTTCTTATAGTTCTCCTATTTTATTATTGATGAATCCTGTGATGATGAGTTTGTTTGAGCTTTGATGATAGAAAAGGGTAACTAGGTGGCAAGACAAGTTCTACATTGAGGTTTCGACTCGAGGAGCTCGTGCGTACGTTGAAGAAAAATCAGGTGCCCTCGTTTCCTTTTTCTAATTTTTATATGTGCTTTTAATTCATGGAGTGGAAGGATTAAGTTTAAGGTGGTGATCCATGTGAGCTTATATTGTTAAAATTATCTTTGAAATTCATATGCTCTTGAAATTGATGAAGAAAGTGTACTTGAGTTATATTGTGATATGAAGTTCTATGTGTACTTGTGGGATATTGCTTACCATGAAAAGTGCTCTATTACTTGTTAAAAACCCATGTGAGATTTTGAGCCTCGTTGATCATGTACATAATCCCATGATAATTCTTTTCTGGTGAGTATCGTTCTTGTACGTGTATTCTAGACCTTGCCTTGAGTCTCCTTGAATATTCAAGATTAGTCTAGCGGATTATGGAAATGATATTAGGCCATCTTTGATATTTAACCCATATTTTCCCATATACTTTACCTGAATTCATTATATCCCTAGTCAGCCCATTTGAACCTTTTTAAATACATTCTTTTGATAGCCAATAAAGCTTAATTGAAGAGAGTGGTGATTTGAGGGATGATAAGGATGATGAAAGAAAAATCTTAAGGATCAAGAAGAAATTCGCGGAGTAGTGCTTAAATCTAGTACTCTATGGAATCAAACACCCTAGGGTAGTGCTTAAATCTAGTACCCTATGGAGGATGTGAGAGGTAGTGCCCGAAACTGATACCTCGAAAGAGAAAAGAGAAAAAAAAAGGTGAAGAAAAGGAGAATGATGGAGTTGAAGAGCTAGGAAAAGTTAAAAAAGAAAATATGTTGTGCTTGAAGGAGAAAAATGGGAGAGTTTGAAGAGAATGTTGTGCTTGATTGAAGTGATGAGGAAGAATGAAAGATCGAGAGAGACTGCAGCTTGATTGATCCGAGTTTTGAGTCACTTATCCATATACTTCTCACCTATTCCAAAGAGCCTACATTACAACCTAATAAAAGACCTTTTTGATCTATGATTTACTAGCTACAAGTAAAAGGAGAGTTGAGACAATAGGCAAGCTTATGGTTACGCATTCACTTGAATTGAATTTGAGAGTAAACAGTTTAACCCATAAGTGTACATATTTTACACTTGAGTGAAAGATCATATATATACTTCCGTAAGAACATGTTGATGGAGCATTTGAATTGGTGGTGATTGTCTTAACTTGTATGCTATGCATTGATTATTACATGTGATAAGAGTTGCATGACCTAAGTTGATGACAATTGTATTTTGAATGGGATATTGGTCATAGTCCTTGTTTCCCCGTTAATTTTCATACTCTCTCTCTCTTTATCTTTATTTTGTTGCCTCGGGACGAGCAACGGGTAAGTTTGGGGGTTTGATGAGAGTGAAAATAAGCGTGTTTTAATATCCAATTTAACACCTTTTTGATTGATATTGTAGTCTTATATGAGCAAAAATGTCTTATATTCATTATTATGTGAGAAAAAGGTGCACTTGAGGTGTTTTGTTGTGTTTTAGGTGGAAAAAGGATGAAAAGAGCCAAGTTTGAGAAAAGGTGCAATTTGTGCAAGAATGCTGATAAACGCACGTCGAACTTGTGTAATTATTTTGTATTGATGTAGAGATCTGAATAGGAAGTGTGATACATGGTTGGAAAGCCACTGAAGAGAGGGTCGTTTTGGCGTAAAGAACATCCCATTCGGAGTCCGAACGAGGAAGTTATGAGCAAAGTGGTGACGCCGCGCGAGCTGTGCCGAACAGAACTGATGTGCTACTTTCCATAGCTTGTTACAGATTCAATTCTTGGAGTTTTGGTGACATCTTTATATTCAGAGAAAGCCAAGGAAGAGAGGATCGCGTGAGTACAAAAATCACTCAATTCAGAGGTCGGATGTGAAAGTTATACGCGAAACGGAGAGACTGCGCAAATCCAGTAGCAGGGTTCGACCTGTGGTTCGACCTGTGGCAAGTGGTTCGACCTGTGGTTCGACCTGTGGCAAGTGGTTCGACCTGTTTGACGAGGTCGAACCTACGTGCGGGAACTTCCGTATTTTCGAGGCCAAAACGCGTGAGATCACTTGAAAAGCCCATTCCAAGCCCTAGACACGTGATTACAAGTATAAAAGGAGGCTCATGCAGTCAAGGAAAACGTCACCAATCACCGAGGAGAGGCCACAACCATACAACACCCCACAAGGGGGGATCACCCCCCATCCATCATCCACTTCCTTTCCTCCATCCATCCATCACTTTGAAGATTCGTTTGTGGAATCAAGAGGAGAACCAAGAGGAGGATTCAAGATGGAGAAGGGCATGAAGACGCCATATCAAGGGTTTATTCGTTTCCTAATTTATCTTGTATTTTCCGGACATCCAGGTAAGATCTATCCAACACTCATGATTGTTCTTCGAAACATCATGGACTAGAGCCTTTTTGGTAGATTTAGGAGTTTGAAGGTTTTATCTAGTTAATTGAACTTCCATGTATACACTCCGTACAACACTACTCGTGATTTATTTTATATATGATTGTGCTTTCTTAATCCATATTCACGGTCGTTTTGTGCATCTTCAATTGGTATATAGAGTCTGAATATATATCTTGGTTGTAGATTGAGTGCGTTCACCGCTGAACAGGATTCCATGTTATGATTCTAAGTGAGGGGACTCCGAAGCTTCATTAGAACTATCATATATGAATACTTATTAATTGAATTGAATTCGGGTTAATAAGTAGGATAAAGAGGATAATTTCATAGTACCTATAAAGGGAGATCATATCGGGTTAGAGTACCAATCCTAGGGGGAAATAATTGATACTGATAGTACCTAGAAAGGGGGGTGGAATTATATCTCTTGCTCTGAGGTTATTCACACGTGTTATACGCATGTTTACTTGTGTCTATAGAGTAGATATGCATGGTTTAGTGATGCGTCCATATTCCACAAGGCAGAGTCGGACATTGACACATGGAAGGGAAGTTAATGAGTAAAACTGGATTATCCTAGAGCTACCTATTCTCCTACTTGATCCACCTACGTATTCTTCGAGTGATAGTTTATTTTATTTGTTATTTAATTTAGTATTTTAGTTATAATCAAACATCAAACTCTTATTGCTTTGTCTTAATTAATTTAGATAATAATTTAATTGATAATACGCCGTCCCTTGGGTTCGATATTCACTTGGTCACCTTTCGAAACTACAATTGATATCCTTCATACTTGGGATTAATTGTGTGTTGAGAAAACGCTCATCAGTTATACTATGGGGTTGGGACGCTACTAGATATACAATTCCCAATATAATAATAAAGGGATCGAGTATGCATAGCGGAAAAAAAATATATAAAAAAAATCCCCAAAGCGATAACATAATAATGTAAGAGTTGCATAGATATTATTACATATTAGCGTCTACTCACCCGAGTAGAGTAAAATATCCAAAACAAGTACGTTCAGATGATATATCTGAAATAAAGTTCTAACAGAATACTGAATATAAGTCAAAATATAAAGTTTTCTAAGGGCTTAGGACATCTGCATGAGCCTCTTCATCTTCTAAACTTTATTCTGAAAATTAATAAGGGGTGAGCGTCTAAAATACACTCAGTGGGTTAACTTAAATGATTTCACAGTTAAAAATAAATATGCATGCCACATATACCATAAAATGTAACATATGTCATTTGATAAAATAATTTGCACATTGTCGTTCGATAACTCAATGGAAATATTTTTGACTGAACTGTCGCCCGATAACTTGTGTTAGTTGGTACATGTGCACCAAGCCGTCACCCCAATACAATGATAGATACTTTGAAATATATTTTAGTACTGAACCAACGTAGCCAGTAACTTGTGTTAGTTGGTATATGTGCACTGAGTCGTCACCCCGTACAAGTGTTAGTAAGAAAATATTTATCATCGAACTAAAAGCACACATGACACATAACATGACATATAAGTAACGCATATCATATTTTAACATGGCAATCATGACATAAAATTGTAGCACTCGGTAAAGAGTGAAAGTTACCCCACCTTGAACTTTCTAGAAAATAGTAAGCTGGACTAGGGTTGCTCTTGAGTCTCAGGTATGTCTGCAAGAATATGCTAAACTGAGTTCCACCTCTAATAATAATTTCTAATACTTAAGCTAAATTTCTAATTTAGTATAGTAAAAATTAAACTAATTATTAACTTAAGAAATTATAAATAATTAATTATTAAATAAAATGAGTTAAAATAAAATAAAATAATAAATAGAAATACATATTTTAAAATTTAAAATAATAATTTAATATTCTTAGTCCACAACTTTGATAATATATTGTAACATTAAAAATATGAATACAAATAACATTAATTTTATTAAAAACGGATATTAAATAAGGATTCTATACCTAAAATAATAATTGTAAAATTATAATTAATATTTTAAAAAGAATTAAATTATATATATATATATATATATATATATATATATATATATATATATATATATATATATATATATATATATATATATATATATTGCACGCATGCGTGCTGTTTTCTGGAAACAACAGTTCACGCAAAAATCTCATTTTCATTTCATATATATATATATATATATATATATATATATATATATATATATATATATTATAAATTGCAATCAAGTCCCTACATTATATTAAATTCTCATTTGAACTTACCCCAAACTTTAATCTTATTACAAAATGACCCAACTTGAGTTATACAACTCCATTTGAAAATCCGAAAGTACGTATGGAGTCCTCGCAAGGTGAGGATCGAATGCATACCAATTTTTCATGAAAATAACCAAGTTTAAAGGGGACGAAATTTTAATACGAAGTGGGTTTCTTTCCATTTTTTTCATTTCACGTCCAAACTCAAAACTAATTATATGTTTGTGATCCTCGTGAGGAGAGCTTCAAAATGGCCTATAATATTAAAGTTGTACCCCAACGATACAAAATATGCTATTAAAGGGCTAAAACTTCGACTGAGATTTTCTTACTCATACTAAATCAATTTCACAAAAGAGTTATATATATAGAATTTACGCTGTGAGACGATCATTTTTGTATATAACATGATAAGATTTGACAAAGAATATGAAATTTCTCAAAACATCAGTGTTTATATATATATATATATATAGCGAGTTGTGTGCTTATATTTATATGTATGTATATGTGTGTGTCAGTGTGTGGAAACGTACAAGGAGAGAAAAGTTACCTCTAACTCCCTGGATTAACCCTTTCTCTCTTTACCCCAAAGTAAAAAAATTATTTTATATATATATATATATATATATATATATATATATATATATATATATATATATATATATATATATATATATATATATATATATGCATAGAAGACAACCAAATCTATTTTTCTGATTCGCTCTCCTATTCCAAGTTATCATACGTCATCACATAGCTCATAAAATGAGCAATAGCTCTACGTCATCATCTAGCAACTAGTTGTCCTTTCTAATATAATAATATATATATTAAGCATGTGTGTTTATTATATTAATATAATTATATCAACTATTATTAATATATATATATATATATACGGGTCTCATATGTATAAAAAATGAAGTGAGACCTTTTGCAATACCCATCATATATATTTATTACTACCCGTATCCATCCCATAACCGTTTAATATACGACTTGCAATACCCGTATTCGTCTCGTACCCGATTATTCTTACCTGCGGGTACTCGAACCCGTCAAACCTATTTTTTTATCCTAAAATATTAAATTTCAAGTTTCAAATATAAATGTGCCTACAATATTAAACATTCTTGGTCTAAAAGTTAAACAATAATCATAAAATGTAAGAAAATCACCACATAAGTTTTAAAAGGGAACACGTAATTAATAACACATTAATTAATTATAGAGTTTATAACACATAAATCATATGATCTTGTAGTATATTATTTTACTTTATAAATTTTTTTTTGTCAAACTAGCTTAAGTTGGTAAACATGGCATGCAATGAATCCATATTTTAAACGTGGGCACTGTATATATTTCTGTATATATATTTTATATATATAGAAACAAATTTATTTTGATGCATTAAACAATGTACTATACTTGAGTACAATACTAAAGTTTAGTATTCAATTTTGATTAATTCATCAAGATTTGAGTTTTTCAATGAAATTAAAGTCATGAAATTTATGACTAGACTCGAATTAACCTTATTGTCGTACTGTCTAGTTATCAAATTCGCATTTTTTACTTTTATTCGTTCCAAAGCTTATACACAGATCTAAAAATATCGCAGCTCATAATTGACACCATATTAACTCCATAATACAACCAAATTTTCACATATTTTTTCTACTTTGTTAGCTCACAGATAATAACTTTATACACTTTCCTATTGAATTATTCAAAGCACGCTTATTCTAATATTTTATACACCTAAAATAATAAATTAACGTAATATGCAAATATAAAATATGTGATGTAATTAACAGGGAGAATGAATATATAAGTTAGAGAAAAAAATGAGAGGGCCCTGAGTATGCTCTTGAGAAATTGATGGTAAAAGAAGAAATTGAATTTGGCAGCTAAGGTAAGTTTAAATTGAATTACAGTTGGGTGATGGTTTGTTGGTGACTACTAATTTTGCAGTAGTGCTTCAAGTTCAAACTCCTTTGCCTAAACAAAAAAATTAAAAGTAGAGAACAACCAATAATAATAAAAATTTAGCTTTAGCCGACGTTTGCGAAGGCACGCAGAGCGGAAGAAGGGAAGAAAAATAAGTGAGAAAGAAGGAGATGACCTGAAATAAGCTACAACGAGGTGAAAGACGGTGCGCAGAGAAAAAATCGCGGATGGTAGCCGGTAGTTCGCCTCTCCTGCGTCTGCAGTCGCGGCGCTGATAAAATTGGGGAAAGAGTGAGAAGTGTGTTATTTAGGGTTACATTGGGTTGGGGACCTGGGGTTTGTGAATTGAGATTACCAGCAATAATTTCTATATTTAATTTAATATTGAAAGATGTTAACAAAAATGACTTGTGTATAAATGGTGAAGGGGTATTTTTTTAAGTAGTGGGTCATGTGTTCGAATCCTCATAAAACACATACATACATAAATATTAAATGGGATGGGTATATGCGGGTACCCGTATCTGTTTATTTAATCGAGTTTGGGTAGCGGTTATCCGAGGGGGTGAACCCGAACCCTACTCAAACCCTAATGGGAAATTTATTTTTTTCTCAAACCCGTTTATGGGTATCCAAACTCGTCCCATTAGGGTTCGGTCGGGTCGGGTACCCGGGAAAACCCGCGAAGCTGCTATCCCTACACATACATACTAATACAACTAAAAAATGAGACCCACACCTCCACTAATACAACTATCCACTACATATTATTAAATAATAATACTCCTTAATCCACGCGCAAAAAGCAAATGACACCCTTAAAGACGGACTGAGGGATGTGGTTCCCTTCTCAATTAATTTTTTTTATTATTATATTTAAAAGACAATTAAATCTAAAATCACAAGGATAAAAAAATTACAATTATACCCTAAACCCACACCTTAAAGTGAAATATAGTCTAAATCACAATGATCAAATTACAATTATACACTAATCCCTGTGAGCTAAATATACCCTAAACCATAAGAGTGAAATTACAATTATACATAAACCATAGAAATGAAATATACACTAATCCTAAAGGTGAAATTATAATTATACCTTAAATCCGAGGGTTTTTTTCTTTTTTTTGTCTTTTATTTTTTTTTAAAATTTAATTTTAGGGATATAATTATAATTTCATCCTCTTGGTTTTGGGTATGCTTTATTCTAGTGAATTAGGGTATAAATTATCCCTATGATTTACTATTATTTATTCTTATAATTTAGTGTTAATTGTAATTTTATCTTTTTAGTTTAGAGTATATTTCATCCATATGGTTTATGGTACAATTTTAATTCACCTTATGATTTAGAGTATATTCACCCCTTATATTTAGAGTATAATTGTAATTTGGGGTATATCTCAACCGTTATAATTGACATAAAGTGGTGGGATGGGGCCTGTTACATGAAATCCTGTAGAAATGTTCAATGTTAGTCATTGCTTAAATTAATTAAGTAAGAGAGAGTAGATCAAGAGTAGAAGTGAGAGTACACGAGAGTGAGAGTGAAAGTGAGAGTATATTTAAATTTTAAAATTATTGATTTAAAATTATTATATACTAATACTAGGCAAAACTTGTGTGACATCGTGTTAAGTGAGACAGACAGAAAGTAATAATTTTTATAATGAAAAGTTAAATTAATGAAAGGTGATAATACTATTTCATTAACAATTTATTATAATTATAAATGAAAAGTGATAAAATTTTATGGCTATTTATGCTATGCAACTGGGTGCAGGATTGTACCCAGATCCGACCCAACATTTAGATCCAGAATATTTAAGAGAGAAATATCCATTTCACTTCATTTCTTCTCGTTCTTATCGCTGTTAATCTGCCTTCACCCTTTTCTCTCTCTCGTGCATAGAATTAAAATATTTCTTCTCTTATCATTCTCCAATTCATCACGACTCTTCTTCAATTTTCAATTATTTTTCTCCGCTCTCTTGTATATTGTGAATTTTTTCTGAATTCATTTGTTTATTCTTTGATTGTTCTTAGGCACAGAACATAGACCATGATTTTTCCTAATTCAACCGTCATATTTCCCGATTCGCCCGCTGATTCTTCTCCGACTCATTTTGAAATTTTTCTCCGAATCATTGAGGGTCTTCTAATTCAGAAGAAACAAAGGAATTGTTTGTAAGTAATTACTTTTGCAATCATGTATTTTTATTTTTCACATTTGTGTGTTTCAATTTTTCTTGGGTTTATGGTGTTTTTGTGTTCTACATATCACTAATTATACGGTATTCAATGTTCCTATGACCATAAAGAAAATAATTTACTAACAATGTCTCTGTATTTATTTGGAGTAATACATATGCTTGTGCTTGTGTGTTTTACCATTTAAGATAGAAGGAATGTAGAGTAAACTCAAAAATGTGAGAAAACAACCAAACAAAGGAGTTGTGCCTCATGGAATTGAGTTTGTTGTTTATCCTTGTTGATAAATGTCACTTAGTATAACTTAATTGATTATTTAAGCCTTGTTTCTATAGATTGCAGTTGTGAATGACGTAAAGTGTAAGTTGATTCAATAACAACATAATAGTGCTTTTAATTTAATTGAAATTTCGCAAGAAAATTTTGATTATGTAATGTTTTAAGCATATATTTGATAAGATTATTAGGATAAAGAATACAGAGGATTATATGAGCAGAGACATGGTGAATTGGAAACAGTAGAAGAGTATCCTACTTTGGAAATCAAGATCGAAAGCCATGGAGTCAAAGCCTTTATTCTGGTATTTTTTTCTTAATTATTATTTAATTTTAAACATAAATTAATCATTTCAAATGTCTTTAATTTGCTCATATGAAACGAAGCGCTCGGATGTGATGGTTGAGTGCGTAATCTTCAAGCTCTTGAAGAAGTAAGAGTTTATAAAGAAGGCGAAAGACGAGCTACCTTTGTTGAGTGAAATATGTTTATGTAGTTCATTAATGTATAATTTTTTTGATTGAAGTGTATTATTTTTCGTCAGTGTTGTGTTATTTTTTTAATTTTATTTTATGTACTTTGTATTATGAAATAGTACTATTAATGTAGATTACACTTAAACGGAATGGTGCATATCTTTGTATATGTTTTCCTCATTGATAGTATAGAAATTGTTTTTGATGTACATGGGCATGAGCTAGCATTGTGCATTTAAGGTGATGGATTTTTCTGTATATGTTTTCTCCATTAATTGTTCTGAATTGTACATGTGCATGATTAGTATGGTGGATTATTTTAATTGTATATATTTTCTTAATTAATTGTATATATGTATGATCTGAATTGTATATGAGCATGATGAGTATGTTGGTAGCATTGTGCATTCAAGGTGATGGAGTATATGTTTTCTCTGTTAATTGTATATATATTTGTTCTGAATTGTATTTGAGCATTATGAGTATGGTGAATTATTTTAATTGCATATGTTTTATCCGTTACTTATATATAAATATGTTCTGAATTGTACATTGACATAATAAGTATGGTGGATTATTTTAATTGTATATGTTTTCTCAGTTAATTGTATATAGATATGATCTGAATTGTACATGAGCGTGATGAGTATGTTGGTAGTATTGTGCATTCAAGGTGATAGATTTTTCTTTACTGTATATGTTTTCTCCGTTAATTGTATATAGATATGTTCTGAATTATATATGGGATTGATGAGTACGGTGGATTATTTTAATTGTATATATTTTCTCAGTTAATTGTATACAGATATGATCTAAATTGTACATGGGCATAATAAGTATGTTGGTAGCATTGTGCATTCGATGTTAAGTATATATAAATTTTTTCTGAATTGTACATGACATGATGAGTAAGATGATTTTTTTTATTGTATGTATTTTAAAATTAGTTTTAACTCAATATTTAATAAATTTTCTAACAAGGTATTTATCCTTCAGAATCATTTGTCTTTAATAATCAAGTGTTCAAGTTTTAATAATCAAGTGTATATAATTTAAAACATTTTTGTATTGGTAAATATTCCAAGTGTATAAGTTTTAATAATAAAGTTATACAATTTAAACCCATTTTGTAATTGTCTAGTGTAATAGCATGTACAATTTAAACTTATTTTGTATTTGTTTAACTGTAACCGAATGTATAAGCTTTAGTAATCAATAATCAAGTATATATAATTTAAACTTGTTTAATTTGTTTAAGTGTAACTAAGTGTATAGGTTTTAATACTCAAGTGTATACAATTTAAACCCGTTTTGTATATATATATTTTAAGAATGTAATATATTAGTAAATATTTATACATACATAATCTATAACCATACCAATCACCTATGCTATGAGAAAGGGTCATCCAAAAATACAGAATTCCATTACAAATTAAAAGAGAGAGAAAGAAAAAAAATGCAGAATTCCCCTATTAAATCTCAAATGTAATGTACTTAAGATAGCTCAAAATAATTCAAAAGCAAAAGAAATTAAAAAAAATCAAAGCAATTGTGAATGGTATTGGCCTTCAAAATCAAACTATTAATATTCTGGGCATAACAACAATTTTAGCTCTTCGTGCGTGAATGAACCTGATTTACTATTGTTGGTGCTCCGAATTTCATGAAATCTGGCAGGCTTTTATAGTCAGCGATGTTGATGTATTTCTGATGTTAGAGATTTGGGGATGAACAGACTATTCTTCTTCGACGAGCGGGCACAAGCTTTAAGATAATAGAAGTTAGATTCATAATCCGCTGATTCGGAAATATTTTCTCTCTCTTTTTCAATACAACAAATCTGAAGAGAAAATATAAGTGATTACATATTTAAGAAGAAACTGCGGAATCAATTACAGAATAAAATAAAATTTAAAACTAAATTGAAGACCTCTTAAATCCGTAGAAGTTCAATAAAATCGAAATCAATTGAGATTGGATGAGATTTTCTTAGAGATTGATTTGGATTCACGCATCGTGAACATACCTGATCTAAAATTGGCATGTGAGGTAGAGAGAGAATTTGATTTCATTTGAGAGGAGAGGAATGAACATGATAAGAAGAATGGAGAGAATGAAATATCATAGAAAACCTAGCGAGAGGAAGGGGGAGGGGAGAATGATTTGAGCAGTAAAATTTTTTCTTATATATGACCCGTTTAACATTGGGTTGACCCGGTGCACACATTTAAAATTGTACATTTGGGTGCACCTAACATACACTCATATTTTATAGCGAAAGTGATAACCACATTTTATAGCAAAAGTGATAACGTTTTTATAGCGAAAGTGATAACTATTTCAAAAGGTATAAAATGATCTCACGCAAGACCTGACCCTAATACTAAAGGCAGTGCAAAACTTGCTTAAGATCTTCTCCTATAACGAGTTTTGTGAGATGAATACAAAGTTATAGGAGTTCTATTAGAGAATTCTATTGATTCAAGATCGAAAAAAATGTATTAACTATTGGTACGGTGCTTGAAAATTTTCTTTTATCAATTTGGGCTGATTTATTTAAAATTATCAGTATATGCTTGGATGTTAACACTGTCATTTTATTATTTAACAGAAGAATAAATCTTTGAATAATTGCCATATCAGTATCCGAATGGCACCAAATGATGATTTCTCAAAATTAAATAAATAAAGATTAAATATCTTATCAGCATATAAGTAACGACCTCCAAGCATCTTGTCGAGACATTATTCACATTGTCTTTGTGGTGAGATTCTTGAAGAGTTGGATTTCATCTTTGAATCATTACCACTGCTCTCCGTCAAGAACGAACTTAAAACCACACTTATCACCTCTTCCACAAGTTTAAAAGAATTATATTCATTTGGGAGTAAACCCCGTGAATCCCAAATAAAAGCATGATTTCAAGAAAAATGAGTCTTCTGCCAAAACTATAGATTTGAATTTATAAATTTGTACACTTTTACGGAACATCATTTCACATGGAAGAGAAAACAATCTTAAAATTTATATTTGCCATTTAACTCTAAAACATAAACCTAAGTGTCAATTTTTGAAATATTATTGATTTTTTATCTGTTACATGAAACCCTTCGTAGATCTCACACGTATGTTTAATATGATTAATTTGACACTTCCTCTGTCCACTTTAAATAGTTCATTTTTTAATTTTGGCGTTCACCAAAGAGTCTCATTTACTTTTTCCACACACACCCAATAATACAATTAAAATATGAGCCCACACATCCACTAATACAATTACCTACTACATATTAAATAATACTCCATACTCCTTAATTCACATGCAAAAAACAAATGAATTAAAATACGAGCCCACACTCCCACTAATACAATTACCTACTACATACTCCCTCCATCTCACCCAAAGGGTGTCTTTTACTTTTTGCACGTGGATTAAGGAATATTATTATTTAATGTGTAGTGGATAGTTATATTAGTGGGAATGTGGACCTCATATTTTAATTGTATTAGTAGGTGTATGTGGGTCTCATGTGTGTAAAAAAGAAAAGTGCACTCTTTGAATGAGATGCCCAAAATAAAAAAAAATGGCTCTTTGGGTGGGAGGGAGAGAGTATACTCCCTCCGTCCCTCTAATATGTATTCATTTACTTTATTCACGTGGATTAAGAATTATAATATTTTAATGTGTAATGAGGTGAGAGAAATAATATTTTAATGTATAGTGGGTAGTTGTATTAGTGTTGAGTGTGAGCCCTTTGTGTGTCAAATCAACCCAAAAAAGTAAATGGTGTTGGATTGTATACTAAAAGTCTAGGTTTAGTATGAACAATGTTATAACAATTAATTTGAAATGAGAATCATATGATCAAATGATTGCATCTTATAATTTATTTATATGTTCGATGCAATAGTCCACTTACTTTATACTGTAGATAATATGTTGTGCGACAACACGCAGAAGATCATATTATCGGTTTCCTTATAAAGTATAAACAGATGCTCACAACCGAGATAGACGGGGACTCTCTATCGGGATGGTTGTAGTGTGGTTTGGTATTAGCTTGTCTTGGCTATAGAATCACTCTAGTGCACTTATGTGTATTGAGCAGGACCACCTGAGATCGTTCAACTTATACTGACTTATAGAAGAACTTGATCTCTGTTATTATGGATGTTCGTGCTCTTAATCCCTATACAATAACCTCGACACGTAGGGCAGTATATATTTCTTTGATTCATCAATGGGTGAGATTTAGATGCAATTAAATCAATAAACTCGGTGAGTTGGGAAATAGTGCTGTATCTATGGTGTGCTGTTGATTGTAGAAGGAATCCGTGTCCGTCATAGGTTGATGATGTCCCCTTGAGGAGCTCATAAGGATTATCATGTAAACCCTGCAGGTGAAATTTATTCCGGCATGATAATGAGGTTGAGTGGTACTACTCTTGGATGAGATATTAATTAATTGAGTTGTCAGTAACTTAAATTAATTAATGGACATTGTATATCTTAAACATGGGGAGACTAACGGGCTCATAATAAGAAGGAGCCCAAAACGTAATTTTGGGATTGGTACGGTAGTGCAGTAATAATATTTTAGTGGAATATATTATTATTATTGGACTTAAGTATAAGCTTTGGGCTAAGCTTGGATACTTAAGCCCAATGGAGGCCCAACCCAATTTCTCCTCCTGGTCCCTGCTGTAGCCCATGTATATAAGTCACCTCAGCTTATCTGGAACCCTAATCTAATTCATTATTCACGTGTGATGAGGGTTGATAGCAGATTGAGTAGGTCTCGTAGATCGTCGCCCACACGACGTCGAGATCGACTTGGGACATACAGCAGAAGACCGGAAGGTCGTTTGCTGCTGCAGTTCGTCATGTTACAAAATTCATATAAAATCGTACAGTTATCCGATTTTGATGTATTATATACTGACGGAAATCCGTCGAAGAGAGGATCGTCTGAGCACAAAGACCACTCAATTCCGACATCAGAAGAGGAACTTATGGCTATTCTCGTGGGACTGCGCAGTCTGCCAGCGAGAATTCAACCTCTACATCAACCCTTGGTGAAAGGTAATGCGTTTCATGTTTACTTGCTTCCGCTGCTTGTTAGAAATACATGGAACCCTAACGGGTCACGTTAACCAAACGATCGAAAGCCAACAATTGGTATCAGAGCTTCGGTTTCGTGGTGAAGCGTGACACGTTAGGCTAGGGTTTATGTGATTAATTTTTCGGAATTAGGATCACATGTTTAGGGTTTTAGTTTTATTGCGCAAACCATGAATATCCCTATATGATATATACCCTGTATCATATCTATTCGTCCATGGTTGTGTGTGAGAGGATTCGACGAAAACTGTTCGTCAATTTCACATGCAAGGAAGAAGAAAAAGAGGGCAAAAATAGAATCACGTTTTTGAGAGAAAATCCAGCGCAGTGATATTGCAGATGCAATTACCAGAGTTTCAACGGTCGGATTGAGCTGTAATTTGGTCAGCACGTTCAAACCTTGTGGATGTACATTCTGAACAATGGAGATCGAATTTGGAGCTTTTTCTTGCTGGGATTACGCTGAAAATAGAAGCAGATATTTGGGCGATTCTGTTTTGCGAAGTCGAGGGAAAAGAGCCGTTTCTCACAAACTAACCGTGGGATCGAGCTGTAATTTGGTCAGCACGTTCAGAACTTATGGATGTACATTCTGAACGGTGGAGATTGAATTTGGAGCTTTTTCTTGTTGGGATTACGCTGAAAACAGAAGCAGATATTTGGCCGATTCTGTTTTGCGCAGTCGAGGGAAAAGAGCCGTTTCTCTCAAAATATCCGTTGGATCGGGCTGTAATTTGGTCAGAATGTTCATACCTTGTGTATGTACATTCTGAACAGTGGAGATCGAATTTGAAGCTTTTTCTTGCTGGGATTACGCTGAAAACAGAAGCAGATTTTTGGGCGATTCTGTTTTGCGCAGTCGAGGGAAAAGAGCCGTTTCTCTCAAAATAACCGTTGGATCGACCTGTAATTTGGACAGCATGTTTAGGACTTATAGATATAGATTCTGGACGGTGGAGATTGGATTCTGAGACTTTTGCAGTTTCGAACTACGAACGAGAGTTGGTGTAGTTTGGTGTTGCGCGTTGGGCTGAACTTGATTCCATGCAAGTAGGCCCTTGGACGAGCGACAGTCCGGGCGAGGGGCTGACACGATTGATGGTGGGATATGACGATGGACGTCTTGGGGCACAAGCAATCCTGCTTGTTGCGTAAGGCATCGATTCCACAGTAGGAGTGTCGGACAAGACATTAAAATTTAGAGGCGTTTTTATTCCTAATATATATAACTGTCATAATTGATTTAATTGTCTATTATTGTTATATATATATGGATGCCTGATCTCTATGATTTATTGTCTTATATAGAAGCATGTTAGATTGCGTATTATATTTGGTATATTATATGCATGTATTGCTAGAGTGTTGGATAAGACATCCAATTTTAGGAAAACTAATTCCTAATATATAACTGCCATAATAGATTGTATATTATTGTTATATATGGATGTCGAATTAATTCCTAATATATGACTGCTATAATTGATTTAATAATCTATTATTGTCATATATGGATGTCGAATTAATTCCTAATATATAACTGCTATAATTAATTGTCTATTATTGTTATATATGGATGTTGAATTAATTCCTAATATATAACTGACATAATTGATTTAATTATCTATTATTGTTGTATATGGTTGCTCGTCGATATCGATGATTTCGATAATCTAGACGATATCGACGATCGATATCGATAGTTTTGGAATGTTGATAATCTTGATGTTTTTCGAATATTTGATAATCTAGTCGATATCGATGATTTTGATAATCTGGACGGCATCGACGGTCGATATCGATGGTTTCGAAAATTGGACAATCTGGAAATTTCAAAAGTTTGATAGTTTGGAAGTCTTTGCTGATATTCGTGCCTGATGGCGAACAATCGAATTCGCTGATATATAACTGTTAATGATTGATTTAATTATTGATTATTGTTATATATGTATGCATGACTCTTTGGGATTTACTGCCTTATGTGCCGTGATAGGAGCATGCTAGGATTGCGTATATTATTCCGAATATTATATGCATGTAAAAAACCTCGGTTTTAAATAACTAAGTGGGAGAGGGAATTGGTAAAAATTCCCGCAGCCTCCATTATTGGTTTGTAAGTGATGTGAGTAAACTTGCGTGTTGGCAATAGGCCTTCCTCCCTAACGGATGAGTTTATTCACAGATCACTGGTACAGACTTCATTACATAATTATTGTTTGTAATGTGGCACATGAACTTGCGTGTTGGCAATAGGCCTTCCTCCCTAACGGATGAGTTTATGTGGGGCTCACTGGTACAAACTTATAATTGATGATTGTAGGAAGCTATCCGAGCGCGTGTGTACTTCTCCAACTGTAAGGCACACAAGCTCGCGCAGTGGACTTGGGATCAAATAATGGTGTACACTTAGGTGTAAATAATTAGTATCCTCCCCAACGGAGTCACTGCTATTATTTGCATGGCTAAAGAGGAACCGACTATTAATTATTTTGTCATAAAGTTAGGTTGACAAATGAAATTAATGGGTAAAACCTTCTCTTGTAAATGTTTGGGTTTGTAAACGTCCACACTAACGTGGCTTGCAGACTCACGGTGCTTGAGATGTCGGTGAATTTTATTTTTATATTGTTTTGAGGGAATCAATATAAAAGGATAAAATTTGAAGATTTGATCGGTATATTTATTTATGATTCTCTATAATTTCAAATGGTTTTATCTCTCTTATTGTTAACTAAAAGAAATTATATTTACTGGTCCAAAATTAGATGATTAGAAAAGAATCTTGGTTTTGATTTTACTGCTTAAGAAAATAAAAATGTGTTCTCCCTTAAGGATGTTCATGATGCCTATTAAAGTCTCTAGTGGGGAGGTGAGAGGTTCATAGAAATATGATGGTCTCATGTAACTCTTCGCATACTTGAGTAAGTTAAAAGACGGTAGGTCATGATTGAATTTGATGAATGAATTGGATACATAGAATAGAAGTTGAAGGGGAAACCTAAGTCAATTTTATTCTCCATAATTGCCTAGATGTTTTGAGTAAGTTTCTCCTGAATTACAAGAGGTTGTATATGGTGGGAACTTCTAACAAAACATGTGGTAAAGAAAATCCAATTTCATAAAAGGAGTGAACAAGGATAGAATCTTACTTGCTAGTCGTTGAAGCATGATTAGTGATGGCACCTACTGATACATTGTGTAGATACCAGAATCACTAAATGTTTATTACTAAGTGAGGATAAGATTATTTTATACATGGATAATACTACGAGAGTAGTGGCTATTGCAGTGGGAGTTGCTTATTTATCTTACGATATGAATAAACGTTTGATTTTATGAAATTATCTTTACGTACGTTTTCATAGAAAGAATTTGATTTCGGTTTCTATGCATTAATAGATGGATACTCCATTTCATTTAAATGACATGGTCATTATAATGAAGGATAGAGTTATAATCTGTTATGGTACGTTGGTGAACAATTTGTACACTCTTAAATCATGTTTATCCCCTGGATGCGACAAATAGTAATTAATAATGAGTCTTCTAATCTAGTAAGAGAAAGGTACCTTCGGAAATGAATTTCCCACCTTAATGGTGTGACGAATAGAAGGAATAGCACTCTTATGGTAGTGATTAGATAGATGATGAATTATTTGGAATTACTAAAATCATTTTATGGATATGCCCTAGGAACAGTAATTCGTAAGAATATTTTTCTGTTTGTGGGATATCCTAGAAAAATGAAGGATAATTTATTTAGTCCAAAAGATCGAAGAGTGATTGTTAACACAAACACTAGATTTTTGGAAAAAGAACTATGTAATAAATCAAATACCCATGTATAAGTTGTTCTAAAGGAAGTGAGAGGAAAACACAAAGTATTAGTACCAAGTGTACAAGAGGATATACCACAAGGTAAACTGCGACGCGTGTCACATCTGATACACAATTGCGTGTAGTGTCTTCTCGTAGTGGGAAGGTTGTTCTAAAACCTGATAGATATATGTTTTGGGAGAGTCGTGAGGCTTGGTCCCTAGTAAACATGGAGTTAACCCACGAATACGACGAAGAACTACAAGATAGAAATGCGAAATCTTAATAAGTTGCAATGAATGTTGAAATAGGATCTATGGATTCTAAATAAGATCTGGATGATTGTAGAACCACGAATGGTGTAAAAGCCATTGGAAGTGGTCATACAAAATAAAAGAGGATCATACGGTAAGGTGAAAACCTTGGAAGTAAAGCTTGTTGGGAAAAGGTATACTCAGAAAGAAAGGGTTCGATTATGAGAAAACCTGTTCGCCAGTAGCTGTGCCTATATTGATCCGGATTCTTTTATATGTTGCTACTCATATGGAATATGAGGGATAGCAAATAGATGTCAAGACAACTTTCCTAATTGGAAGTCTTGAGGAAAACATCTATGTGAAGCAACCAGAGTGATTTATTGCAAAGGGCTAAGAGCATTGTGATAGGAAGCTTAAAAGTGTCCATCGATGGACTAAAGCAAGCTTCAAGATCATGAAACATCCGTTTTGATGAGGAAATCCAAAGATATGAATTTATTCAATGCGCGGATGTGTCTTGTGTATTGAAAAGAGTGATGAAAACGTGGTGGTATTACTTGTACTATACATAGATATTATCTTGCTCATTGGAGACAATGAAAGAGTATTATCGGGCGTATGGGGTATGGTTAATAAAGCGGTATAAGATGAAGGACTTAAGAGGAGCAAAAATATCCTTTTGATCACGGTAATACGGATCACAAGAAAGGATGTTATGCTTATCTCAAGCTTCATGAAATGATACAATCCTTACTCGTTTTAGCATGTGACTTTATCTAAGGAAATGTGTCTTGAGACACAAAAGGAAGATAAAGGAGATGAAAGCAGTTCCTTATGCTTCGGCAAATGAGGAAGCCTAATCTAAGGAATGCTATACATGAGTATGGATATCTGTTTTGCTAAATACATGAACAGTGGGTATCAACGTAACCCGGAACAAGAATGATGAACTGTGGTAAGACATATATGAAGTGCCTGAAAAGGACTGGAAATTATATGTAAGCTTACTGGGCAGATTCACTGCTTCTTGTGGATTACGTAGATTCAGATTTTTTAGTCAGATTGGACGGCAGTAAATCCACCTCAAGGTTATGTGTTTAATTTTAGGAAGTTGAGTCATAATGTGGAGGAGTGTTATATAGAAATATATTTCAGACTTCGGACTCCATATGGAAAGATGATAAATTGGAGCCTATGAGGCAACCAATGTATCTGTATGACTCTAGAAACTTCATGATGGACTTTGTAGTGTTTCTAAGTTTGCCCAAGGATATCAAAATTTATATTGATGATATTGGTGCAGTTGCAAACTTGAAGGAATCACAAGTCCATAAGGCAATTAAACACATGGAGCGCGAGTACCACCTGTTACGAGAAATCGTATGATGAGGGGAAGGTTGTTGTCACCTAGATTGCATCGGATGATAACCTAGTAAATCCATTAACAATGACCTTAAGGCGAGAGCTTTTAATGGTCGTGTAGTGGGAGTGGGAATCAGATGTATGGCGGAAGACATAACAACATAGTCTTTTAGTATAAGTGGGAGATTGTTGGATTGTATACTAAAAGTCTAGGTTTAGTATGAACAATGTTATAACAATTAATTTGAAATGAGAATCATATGATCAAATGATTGCATCTTATAATTTATTTATATGTTCGATGCAATAGTCCACTTACTTTATACTGTAGATAATATGTTGTGCGACAACACGCAGAAGATCATATTATCGGTTTCCTTATAAAGTATAAACAGATGCTCACAACCGAGATAGACGGGGACTCTCTATCGGGATGGTTGTAGTGTGGTTTGGTATTAGCTTGTCTTGGCTATAGAATCACTCTAGTGCACTTATGTGTATTAAGCAGGACCACCTGAGATCGTTCAACTTATACTGACTTATAGAAGAACTTGATCTCTGTTATTATGGATGTTCGTGCTCTTAATCCCTATACAATAACCTCGACACGTAGGGCAGTATATATTTCTTTGATTCATCAATGGGTGAGATTTAGATGCAATTAAATCAATAAACTCGGTGAGTTGGGAAATAGTGCTGTATCTATGGTGTGCTGTTGATTGTAGAAGGAATCCGTGTCCGTCATAGGTTGATGATGTCCCCTTGAGGAGCTCATAAGGATTATCATGTAAACCCTGCAGGTGGAATTTATTCCGGCATGATAATGAGGTTGAGTGGTACTACTCTTGGATGAGATATTAATTAATTGAGTTGTCAGTAACTTAAATTAATTAATGGACATTGTATATCTTAAACATGGGGAGACTAACGGGCTCATAATAAGAAGGAGCCCAAAACGTAATTTTGGGATTGGTACGGTAGTGCAGTAATAATATTTTAGTGGAATATATTATTATTATTGGACTTAAGTATAAGCTTTGGGCTAAGCTTGGATACTTAAGCCCAATGGAGGCCCAACCCAATTTCTCCTCCTGGTCCCTGATGTAGCCCATGTATATAAGTCACCTCAACTTATCTGGAACCCTAATCTAATTCATTATTCACGTGTGATGAGGGTTGATAGCAGATTGAGTAGGTCTCGTAGATCGTCGCCCACACGACGTCGAGATCGACTTGGGACATACAGCAGAAGACCGGAAGGTCGTTTGCTGCTGCAGTTCGTCATGTTACAAAATTCATATAAAATCGTACAGTTATCCGATTTTGATGTATTATATACTGACGGAAAGCCGTCGAAGAGAGGATCGTCTGAGCGCAAAGACCACTCAATTCCGACATCAGAAGAGGAACTTATGGCTATTCTCGTGGGACTGCGCAGTCTGCCAGCGAGAATTCAACCTCTACATCAACCCTTGGTGAAATGTAATGCGTTTCATGTTTACTTGCTTCCGCTGCTTGTTAGAAATACATGGAACCCTAACGGGTCACGTTAACCAAACGATCGAAAGCCAACAAATGGATACTTTGTATTGAGACGGACCAAAATGAAAAAATGAATACGTATCAAGGGGATGGAAGGAGTATTAAATAATACTCCATTCTCCTTAATTCACATGCAAAAAACAAATGGGACTCGACAATTAAGTATACTCCATATTAAAAAAAATACTCCCTCCATCCCACATCACCCTTTACATTTTATTTATTCGTCCGTCCTACACCACCCTTTACATCCCAAAAAATAAATATCACTTTATCTAACAATTTTAAATTTTACTTCAATTTCAAATTTATTACTCATTTTTTACCCACATACCATTACCTTATATTTTTTATTATCTAAAAATAACCATATATTCTTTAAATCAATAAATTTGATAAAAAAAAAAAGTGCTAACTTATTTTAAATAACTTGGGAATATTGGTGCTGATGGAAGAAGTAATTCATACTCTCGCAATTGCACGATGTACAACACGATAACAAACCATAACATACACCATAGAGCATCATCCCGCTCCTCTCTCTAATTTCGTGGTCTGCTCTCACGGTGGCACCGCACACAACTTCATGCTCCTCTCTGTCTCTCCACAATCTCATATCTGAGTAATCTTCCTCCACATTTGGTAAATTATTCTGTAAACATGGCTTCTTCTATTTTTTTAGGTGTGATTGAGGAAAAAAATAGTATGGATTGAAGCAAATTATTTGGTTGGAGAAAACTGCAGGCGTTCATGGGTTTAATTTTTTAATTTGCACGAGAAATAGTGAATTTCGGTTTATTTTATTCAAAACTGAACCGTTCGCCTTCGCCCATCACAGCAGTTTGGTTTCGGTTCGGATTGAATTTTCTAGCATTCTCGGTTTTCACTGTTCGGCTCCGTTCGGACAGTTGCGCACCCCTTTCTGTCGCCTTCCATCTTTTTGGCGACCTTCGGCTTGCTGCCCTCAAACACTGACTCACCTGCGTAAATATCTTTATTTCGGTATTAACGAAATCCATTAACTCTAAGAATTGAATTTATTTTCAATTTATTCGATTAAACTTGTTGCATTATGAATGAGAGTATTATCAGTGTTCTGTGAAGCATGTGCTATTTTCTATTGCTTGATGAGTGGTTTCTGCTTTTTACACTGAAGTTTGAAGCTCAATGTCCATTGCTCATTTGGTGCAAGTTTGAGTTGTTTAATGGCTTACTATCAAATTCCAAATCAACAAATCCATGCATTCTGGAGGACAATTTGTTGTTGTGGGAAGAGTCTATCACTAAATCAGAACACGTGTCATAAGTTGACTACTCTTGGATACCCAAGAAGGATACACTCTTCGTTTGTCCCCTTTAGACTGGTATATCTTGTAGTATCATTTTTGATTGGCATGTTACCTAGCATTTCTGCTTTCTGTTGTCTTATTCTTTGTTTGTATCAGAATTTCTGCAAGGGGTACAATGATTTGAATTCTGGATATAGTAAGGTTCTGCATCCTGTCTCATTGGAAGGTATCAATGCATCTGCCCAAAATGCAATGGTTAATCAAGGTTCAACCTTTGATTCTGCCCTGCATGAAGATGGATTGACGGCTGTAAGTCCATCAAATGGAAGAGTAATGCTCATTGACGGCACTTCAATCATATATAGAGCATATTACAAGCTTCTTGGTGTGTAAACAATTACTTTTTGATTCCTTTAATCTACGAGCTCTTGTAAATGCTTTGCTGCAATGACTCGTGTTGTATTAATTTTCTAATTATTTTAGCATTGGCTGTTGTATCAATAAATACTTGGGAAGAGAAGAAAAATGAATATTTGTCAAATGAGCTGAACATTATAATAGATAAGGCTAGAACAAATTCCTCAAAGGAAAAATCTAAAAGAAAAGACACTCCTAAGGTACTAAATCCAAAACTTTTATCATCACCAATGGTGCATTGATTGTGTCTGTAGGTGTGCATAATATATCCTGCCATGAAAATCCATGAACAGTAAAAATACTTATTTGGATGAAGAATGTGATTGCATATTAGGATGTAGTAGGATCTGATGGAGAAAAATAGATGGTAGTAAAATGTATTACTTTGAAATGTGTGCTGTAATGATTGGAGAAAGAGAGAGAAATAGAAAGTGGGATTAGATTTGTATGTGGCTATGTCTTTTAAAATAAAAAGGGTACAACATTAGGTATCATTACAAGTAAGGTTGAGTGTGGATTATGAAATCCATAATAAAATCCTCCAAAGAATCAAGAATGTGAATTCTGTGATCCCTCTCCTTCCGACGCAACCCTGAAACAAACACACCTTACGACACTCTATTTTGAAAGGCTATGCATTGACTTATCCAAAACTTATGTGCATTCAAAATTTGACCATCACCTTCAGCAGAATGGGTAATAAACTATCCTGATATTGTGGTGCTAGGGCTCGTGTTTACACTAGTCACTATGTTCTTGTGACTTGTTTCTCTTTCAGCTGTTACCATGATTAACATTATCCAAATTCATCCATCTTGCATTAATTTAAGTAGAGAGAAGTTGTAGGAAAGTTGATCGTGCTGTGAAGGTTAGTCTGTTCTGCTTCAGGATGGTTATTACACTTGATTTTCTTCTGAAATGACCCAAAAAAATAAAATAAGAAAAAGAAAAAAATCAACTGGGAACTTCAATGGTCCTTTGTTTGAAGCTGAGGTAATTTCATGTACAAGTTTGTATTGACATCAGAATTAACGATATTAAAAATTTATCTGAAGAATCTTGTTCTCATTGACTGTCAATTATCTTACATATGTGCAATGATATTATGCATGTATTTTGGTTATTGACTCAAAAGATTTTCAGAAAAGCATTACTGATATCAGAGACATATTTTCACTTTAAGGAAGATAAGAGAGAAGTTATATGATTGGCATAGTGATAGAAATAATTATTGAGAATTATTGGTTCAGTAGATGATCATTAAAAAATTAGCACATGCTTATCCTAGTTTGTTTGGCATTCGGTAATCCCTTGTAATTGAAAATAAATAATGATTAGTTTTGGTAGTTATAGTTTCGGTGCGTGTTTCTGTTATCTCATGTCTGGCTGGTATGTGCTTAACTGAACAAATTTTCCTGTTCTTATATAGCGAAATTACATCATGGTCATCTCTCTCATGCTGATGGCAATGGAGATTGGGTCCTAACCATTTTCAGTGCATTGTCTTTGGTAAGCTATGATTTTGTCTTATTTTTATCTTTTCTAACAATTATGGTGCAACATGCTAGAAATGGACTGATATTACGTTATGTCTTGGATCATAGACCTCTCATTTTATATGAGATGTCTTTCTTAAGAGAATAAATTTATTGTGAAATTGATGTTGGAAGAGACTGAAGCATTTTATTGTGGAGTTCTTCTCTTGGGCATGTTTTTGTTGTTTAAACATGGTGAGATAAAAAAAAGATTATTGTATTTCTCAGGCCATTTAGTGTTTTCTTCATTGCTATGCGCCTTATCAAAAGGTAAAAATGTTCATATTTGTGATGTGAGCTATAGAACTGTATTATTCTCTCTGCAATGCAACTGTAAGACATCATTTACATGCTACCGTTTTCTTCCGATGGACGAAACTGCATTCCCGTCGCCTGTTATTTGCATATGTTAGTCTTAATTTTCCTCTTTGAAATGGAATACTGATGTTCACATTGATACGTTAGATGACTTATCTTGGACTGGTTATAGATCGGTAATTATGCCACTGTAAACAAATTGTATACTGAGGATGGAAAATGAAGTTTATTATTGCAATTTGGAAAATTTAGTTGCTGGTCAAATATTCTTTTCTTGGAGGGACATGTTACTTCTATATTTCTTCCACATTTTCTATATTTAATACTGTTTACAAATCTTTTATTTTGAATTTACTTCACCTCTTTGTTGCAGATAATTGATGTATTGGAATTTATCCCCTCACATGTAGCGGTATGCCTTCCCTCTTTCATGTAATGGTGATAATCATTGTCTATATAGATCTAATCATCTCAGCTTTTATCATTTTCAAACACTAATACAATTATTGTTATTATTAATTGGTTCAGTATGCCCTTTTTCTTCTCTTTAATTGGAGATCATTGTCTAAATAGATCAATTATTTCAGCTATTAGCATTTTCAAAGGCTATAAATATTTTTATTAGAGCATCTGCATTAGCCATTTAATTGAGTCATTTAAATGCCAAGTGACATTCAACTCTATTTGAAAATGAAGTTAAATGTCATGTTATCATTTTTTTTTCCATTTATTTATTTTTTGGTTGTATAGTTGATTGAATGGCAGTTCAAGTAGAAAAGTGAGATGAAAAAGATGTTGGTCCCATCCAACCACCTATAACAAAATAAGATGAATGAATCGTGGGTCCCTTGAGAAGTAGATTAAAATATTGAAACGAACGAGAATGAAATGGAGTGATTAAATGATAAATGATGTGAAGGAAAGAGTTCCATTTTTTCACTTGATTTGCCAACGTGGATGCACTTATAATCAATCGATTCATCATCATTTTAAATTCCCATTCTTGCTAATAGATTGATTATGGATTATGAGAGTATGCTTTGCCTTGTTCAATGCTGGCCATCAACATTCATCCAACAATGTCGTCTTTATCTTCATGTGATGATATCCCACATCGGTTCCACATGAAAATGTGGAAGAGCGTATAAATTGGGGTCAATCCTTTATCTTCAGCCACTGTTCCGAGTGAAGTTAGGGCTTCCTAGCTTATATGTCTAACAATTTGGTCTTGCCTGTGGCGTGTCGGATCCGGATGGGCCGTGGGAAGGTGCTACCCGATGGTGGCCCAGGGTTTTCCACCCCGGATGTGGGGCCAAGGGGGGTTGCTACCTAGAGTTTAGGGCCTTGGCGTGTGGGTTGCCACCCGGAGTGTGACGTCCGGTTCAAATGGGGATGTATTGTTATGATATCCTCAGTTCCACGCCAAAGTATGGATGGACATATAAGTGGGGGTCAACCCTTCACCTTCAGCCATGGGTTTGGGTGAAGTTAGGGCTCCTAAGCTTATATGCCTAACATCATGATATATTGCTGTTTTCATGAGAAGCATTTATAACCTTTCTTTTTCTTTTCTCAAATTTTAAGGTCATTGTGTCCATTGATATTTTGATTTCATTTCTTATTCTTGTTTCTTTTGGGCCTATATATGTCTTTTGCTACATCTGCTCTAACGTAAGTTGTTTTCTATTGTGTTTCTGCTTTTATTCATGCAGGTGGTTTTTGACTATGACGGTAAGTTTTACCTTATGCCTGTTTTCTCCATGTTACACTTCTTTATCTGCTTCCTGCTTATACTTATTTTATTTACTTTAATTTTTCTCTTCTTTATCTGATTCCTACTTATACTTATTTTATTTATTTTAATTTCAACACTTATCATTAATAAATACACGAGCTTTTTCATGCTATCACATATGCAAAATAAATTGACTTGGTTACATTATTTGCTTATTGTTGGTTGTCAAGAATGGTGCAAACATGCTTCATGATTGGGGTGGGACATTATAATTATTAGTAATGGACTAATGGTGCATCTGTCAAAAAAAAAAAAAAATGGTGCAGGTTGTCGGAGATTGTTGTTGGGTTGAGAGATGATATCCCAAAAGTTTCCCTACCTGAATCAAATTTTTTTATTATTCTTGTAAAAAACCTTGAACCCAAAGCTGATTCTTTAATCTTTTTAAGTAATTTGAACCTACTCTCAGATGACTTATATATTAGGTCAACATATCAACCTAAGAAACCCTTATATTTACTCGATTTGTGTTAACTTTTAACATGAAAATATCTTCTTTTGTTCAACAAATTAACTTGGCAATTTTGAAAATTCAATTCCATTATCAACAAATGTATAGGTTTCAGGCATTTCCTGTTTTTCTTCACACTTTATTATTTTACGATTTTCAAGTTGGTTAAACATGTTAAGCTAAGTGGTTATTCAGACCAAGCTCAATTCTTACCTATTTAGTGAAGCCTTAACCTAAATCAATACTTTGCTAGTTAGGTTTGTATGTGTTTTTTTGTTTTTGTTTTGTTTTGTTTTTTTTTTCCTGGGTTAGCTATTTTGGGGTTGCCACCCCTAACCTCAGGCCTTTCTTTCATATATTTTCTTGCTCACTTAAATAGTGGACGAAGTTGGGTATGTTTTGGGCTTGTAATTCTTGCTGCATATTAGAGTCTGATTTGATTGGACATGGGCATCAATTATGTTCGGTTTGGTCATTATTCATTTTTTCTTTCAGTTTGCTGGCTGTTTTACCTTGAGTTCAGCATATTTCTCTGACTGTGGACACTCTCACTTGCTCCAAATTTTGATTATGACACGATATGCATGGATAGATGGTGTAAAATTTGATTTGAGTTTTAAAGTATGCTGCTTCATAGCTAAATGTAGAATATCCAACAAATTATCTGTTTCTTTCGTTGTCTTGTTTGTCATGATTTTTTATTCATATTCTACTTAAATTGAGTGTTTGGTCCTTTCTACCTCTTGGTTTGTCAAGAAATTTAGGAAAGGACAATGAACATCTGGTGGTTAACTCATCCCATACTTGGGGGGTTCCGGTTGTTGCAAAGACCTAGCATGATGACTTTAAGATACAAATCCTGTATTATATCCATAATACTGTAAATCTGGTTACCCTAAAAATATACTCCGGGGATGTTTTTGAGTCAAAGGTAGGGTGATTGTGGCACTGAGCTGATTCTTTTCATTAAACAAAGTTTCTTCTTGACAGGGGGTCCATATGGTCATGCCTCTCTTTCAACCAAACAAAGTTTTGTTGCAAAAGGTATGCTGTCAGATTTTTTACTTTTATTTCTTACTTCATGTGTAGCTGGGAGGAAGGGTAAGCACCAAATACTCCAAATATGCATGTAGTGATTGAGTTCTCTAATCTAGGTGCTAAATAATAATATCTGAAAGTGAAAATCAGTATAATGTAGAATGCTGTCAAACTAGGAAATTTCTTTGGTGCACTACTGATACCAAATATTCTTTATGAAGATTCTATATTTCTTTTTCATTTTTTCTGTAGTCTAACTCTGCTGTGTTCCATGACTAATAAGCTTCTAGATCAGAACTGAATTTATATAGCAAGTCTCAATTGCATTATTAATGCCTATCAACCTTATGAAAGTTGATCTTACTTTGAGTAAATTTTTGTAACTGCCACTTGTTACTCATAGTTAGAGTCATGCCTCCAAGTGGGCTGAGCCCTTGTGCCTATTTTTTTTCGATTTTTGGTGATTTCAGGCATTGTTCAAGAGGCGTGCGTCTCCTTGCACCTTTCTTCATGTCAAGAGGCCCGCCTCATATACATGTTTTCCGATAATCCTTATTTTTGGGGTTTTTTTTTTTAGAGTTACATGTTTTCATTTAGCACAAAACGTTTTTGCCTCATATTTAGTCTTTAGGGGGGAAAATGACTTTTATATCTAGGTATTACTTGAATTAGGGTTAAGGTTTTCATAAACAAAACACAAGCCAGAGAAAAACCAAGCACCTAGTCACTTCAGTGCTAGATTACCCACTTAAGGGAAAAATTAAGTGGACTAAGAAAAGAGCTTTAAAGGCTCATCTTTAAAACATATAGATGATGATGTAGATATTGAAATTGATTTTGAGTGTGAAGGGAATGATGTGGAAGAATTTAACAAGACAATGCTCAGCTTGAGGAGGATAGGAGGAGGAGGATGGGGATGATAATTAATTAGTTTCTAGCTTATCATTGAAACTTGATAACCTTTTTAAACTTGAAGACTTCATTTTATTAGCTTATTGTTTGCTCGTGTTTGAACAATATTAGGCAGGTTGTGAATAGCTTATTTATTATATGTTATGAATAATATTAGGGCAGGTTGTACAAGAGGCGCGCACCTCAACCTTTTGTGCCTCTCACCTCTAACAACTATTATTATTGAAAAAAGTGTTTCTGATACATAGCAGCCACATAGTGAATTTTACTGGTTTGTTGCATAACATGCATATGACACTAGGTGACTAGCTGTGACAGGATTATAATTGACTTGGCTATTACATTCTGCAACCTATCAGGGAATGTTTAATGCTTTGTCATCCCCGCTTAGCGCTGCTAATTTCTTTTTGGGATGTCCAGAAATAATCTCCCATTTCTTAATTCACAGTTTACCTCCCATTGTGTCCCTTATTAGTTTTGATTAAGTGATTGCCATTATTTTTCCAATGCTATTGCTTCTATAAGCTCTTGAAAAGCCTCCCTGGATAAATGATGTCATTGATGTTTTGTTTATGAAACTGGTCATTCATGTGATGGATAATGTGCTCTGTTCAACAAAAGAAGATTATATGCAAATGGAAGGTTCTAAAGGACTATTAAGAATATTAGAAATTAATAGAATTTTATAATGTATAACATTTTCCTGCATGAGATGTCAATGGAAAACCAAAAATGTTAAATGGGTTATATCATGAATTAAAGAAATGCGCTGTTTAACCCTGTAGTAGAAGTGAATGAGTATGAACAAAAAATGTGAAACGGAAAAGAGGCGTTATGGTTTATCCATGCTGGGATTAGCAAATCCTCTCAAATCTTAAGGAGTTTGAAAATGTATATCTGGACATCATAGACTTCCACTGGGAGCAAGACTCGGATGCTAGAAACTGCTGTTCAATAATTTTTTCGTATTGTTAAGGCATAAATCAACACAGTAGTTTTAAGCTGTTAAAGTCAAACATGGTTGTACAAGGGTAGTCTCATTTTCTTAAAGTTTGCATAGTATTTGGCAACCTCTAAAACAGGACCAGGTCATGTTACTTATAGTTTGGTAAATTATTTCTTTGAATAGTTAAATATTATTCATAAAAAAGAAAAGAAAAAGAAATTCTGCTTCCTCCATGTTAAATACGGAGTACGTAATTAACAATCAATCTCCTTGAAATTATTATTTGTGATCTTCATAAATTTTGCTTCTATTTTTCAAGGCTTCAATGTTAATTGTAAACAAAATTAGAAAAAAAAGAAAAAAAATCTTTGCCAACGAATTCATTCTTGAAAATCTTCTGGAAATTATGGTTTTATCATTTAACTATGTTAGTGTAACTAGACCAAATTCAAGCTATACATATTCTTTAATTTTCAAGCAGATCTCTAGTGAGGAAGTACATATTTCTGAATTCGATGGCAGTATTAAGTGGACTAAATCTTTCTGAACTTGTTTAACTGTATGCACGATGCAATTTCATTTCTCATAAGCTTTTTAACATGATATTTTTATTTGTTAAATGACCACTTAATCTAGAAGCACAAGTTTGTAGAGATGTGTATCATTTAATATTTAATCAATCACAAATGCCCCTCACATGCATGCGGGTTAATTTGTACTCAAGCCTTGCATATTGTGTTTTTGATAAATGGGTGGCAATGAGGTCTGAACCATGAACATTTGTTAGGTCATGACTGTGTTACCATATTAAATGACTACCTTATGTAAAAGCTCAAGCTTTATGTATTATTAAGAAGGATTGATTGGTAAAACTTCTTGTAGGCTTGAACTTCCGACATACCCTATATCCTGCCTACAAAAGCAATAGGCCTCCAACCCCTGATACTATTGTTCAGGGGCTTCAATACTTAAAAGCATCAATTAAGGCAATGTCCATCAAAGTAATCGAGGTACAAGTTCTGAATTATTGGCTTTCTGTTGATGACTAAAGTAGAGTAAGATCTGCTTAACTCACTCTTAAGCAGGTTCCAGGTGTTGAAGCTGATGATGTAATTGGGACCCTGGCTGTTAGAAGTGTCAATGCTGGGTTCAAGGTATTTTCACTGCATTTGATGATTTGAGTTCTATCTTGAGAAGTCTCGCAAGTTTTATTGCAGTGGAAAATAACATGGGATTGAGTTGTTGGTTTATTTTTTGTAAGTAGAGTCCAAACATTGAGTTTGTCTGTTGCATCATTTTGTCTTAAAGGTTGTTTAGTTCTTTTATCTTGTGCATAAGCTTTAATACAGGGTTGCAAATGATCCCAACCATCTGAATATCATAGGGTTTGTGATAGAGTGAAGACAAGGATAACCAACAGAACAGTTAGTATGGATATGAAAATCCTCAAATGAGGCCACAGAGAGTCTCTGCCACAACCAAAGTTGCAAACACCAATAACTGAAATAATCACTATTTGGGTTCTGGAATAACTATTTAGTAAGTTTAAGGTCCACAGACATCCCATAAATAACTGGATATCAGAACAATAATTGAACACAGTAATAATATGGTAATTAAATCAATTACTCGAGCAGACCTGCTGTGAGAACAGCAGTTTGACGATTGTAACTGTGCATGATCAAAGGTGCTCTATCTGTTTGGTTTCAACTTGTTTGAATTTTAACCAGGTTTTGCTAGAAAAAAGCTTATCAGAAGTTAAATGACCTTAATTCGAGCTCGAGTTTGAGAGTTTATTAGAGCAAAATAATTATCTGTTTAGCTCGAGTCATTAAAACTCATTTACATTCCAAACCAAGCTTGTTTGCAAAAAATTATTGCGAGTCTATCTGCAAACAAGTTTGTGAGCTCAATAAATTGTTCACAAGCTGTTGAGTGGAGTATGTTACTCATGCTTTATGTAGCAAATTGACAGACTTCATATTAGGCACATGGTTATCTATGTACATTGTGAACCTCAAGTTCTTAAAAGTTTTGGTCCTCACGTCAATGATAAAATGAATTAAGCTTGTGATGGTTTAAAAGTGAACTGCAAGAACTACAATATAAACATGTCTAGTGCTGGAAGCATATGAATTTTTTCAAGCTAAATGGAAATTTTCCTTTTGACTCCTTTCCCTACAATCATGTTTAGTCAGAAAAGATCTTAGGGAGAAGTGAAGCCTAAATAAATTGAAATCCTTGATTGGCTGGGTACTATTGACGGGGTTATCAGGATGGTATGTGCTTTCTGTCATTTTATGTAGTATGACATATCACACCATTGCCTGAGAAGAGTTGTTAAAAAATTTCTCATGTCCAACATCTTTTAAAGGACTAGTGGATTTTTTAGTTTATCTTACTTGGTTCTATGTTTTGTTTACTCTTAACTCGTGTTTAGGATTATTGGTACAGGTGCGAGTAGTCTCCCCAGACAAAGATTTTTTCCAGATACTATCTCCTTCATTGCGTCTATTGCGGATTGCTCCTCGTGGCTTTGAGTTAGTAACTCTCTTGACCTTTGACAATGTTTTCAAGATATGCCAACTATTTTTTTCTTTTTTTTAACAGTTTTACTTGGTCTGCGTAACTGTGATTTTACCTGCTGTTGCGCTTGGTTTTATGTTTTTTTAAAGCTATAGCTAACTACAACTATAAGGGTAGCAATTTCCAAACATAAATGTCAGCATTAACTTATAACTTTTCCCTTTAGAATAGGATTCATGGTAATTTGGAGGTTTCTGAAGAAGAGTTAGAGATTCAAGTTATGTTTGTTTAGGTTTATTTTTCACATGCTGCATCTAGGACTCTTCGTCCTGTGTACCTAGTTATTGTTAATTAGTGGTAATTTGCTTACACCTGAAGCACTTTAAGAAACTTCGTTTTTTAATAGTCCTTGTATGTGGTTGATCATGCTATAGGATTTTTAAGTGACAGCGCCCATGCTTAATTGAATTGGAACCTCCACATTTTTCTAGCATTTTTCTGAAGATCTTGTTAAGAATGGCACTAGGAGATATGCTTATTATTTGAGATAATGCGTTGGGAAAGAAATAAAGCAAATTGAAGATAAAATTAATTTGGAAAGTTTTTTTTATGTGACAAATTCATTGGGCAGTCTTAAGCCTTAACAAAACCAAGGTATAAATGGAGTGAGTTGTCATGCTTTATTTAAATCCCAAAAAATTATGGATTTGGCACTTGTTACTCTTTAGTTATCCCTGACACGCTGAGGAGCTGGGGCATTGAGGAAGCTGGAAGCACTCTGGAACTCAGGAAATCTGTAGAAGTTATAAAATCATCTAATGTCAATCTTTAATTAATGTTAAAATACCCAACTACTCTTGCTTCCCATGTAATGAATCCTTATTTTCTTTTTTCTTAAAATTGTTTTATTTAAAAAAATTTATATTTGGTTGCGGATTGACAGCTTGCTTGCATAGCTAAATGCCATTTGACTTGCATTTGAGCCTCTGGACACAGAATGACACTAAATGAAGTTTGGTCGATCTCATCTTTAAGGAATTAGGAATACAAGTCAACACATGAGAAAATCTTTTAGGTTCATGGGACAATAATGGGATTTTAGATAGACTCTAGCTAGAGAGGTAAGGAATTTCCATCTCATAGCAAAAATAATGTAGGAACTATTGCATCCAAGATTTAAAATTAATCACAGGAGTCTGGTGTTCTTGTTCTTTAAGGTTCTTATCTCTAAATGTACACAGCCAAACTGCGGTTTCGCTATAGATATCACCTAACCATCACTTTGTAAATTTTCTGATCTTCGTATTTTTAATATAATTAGTAGTCTCCTCAATATTCAATCCGATTTATTTTTAACCTCTTTTCTAACTTGGAAAATGTTATGTCGCTTGTATATAATAGTTTTGTTTTTAGTATTGTAAATATTTTTGTTGTGCTGGAGTTATTATTACAATCTTTATTTACATTATTTGCTTCTGTTTTCTCATACAGATCTTTCCTGGTTCACTCTGTCTAACAAGGGATTAACTTTTTAATGTTTTTCCTTTTTTTAGGATGTCATCTTTTGGGATTGAAGATTTTGCTAACAAGTATGGAACATTAAAGCCATCTCAGTTTGTTGATGTAATTTCACTTGTGGGAGACAAATCTGATAACATACCAGGTTCTTTTGTTTTACTACCCCATGCTTGTATTAATGATGAAGTGAATGACATCTAATTTCTCCCCATGCTTCAAGTTCCACATCAGCTTGGTGCATATGGTATTCTGTTTCTCTTTATTCTTGGCCTTTGTGTAATCTCTTGACATTCGTCTTTTCTAGAGGGGTTCCCCATACTACGGGAAAGTTGATAGAGTGAAGATAACGAGTCACCTATGAAACAGTATGTGAATTAGGAAATCCTCAAACGAGGCCCCAAAGACAAGTCTCTGCCACAACTAGAGTTGCAAATACCAACTACGTCAACGATCCTCATTAGGGTTTTGAAACTATTTAAATTAGTCTAAGGCCCAATAACAAGGCTAATAAATAATTAAACTTAGTAATAATAAATTTATTAAATCAGTTGCTCAAGCAGGCCTACCAAAAGCAGTCCAACACTTATAAATTCGCAAGATTGTAGGTGCTCTATCAAAAGTATTTATTCTGAAGTAGTAATTTTACCAATAATGACATGTTCAAACAAATATCTGTTAACCATGATGTTATGTATTGGTAAGCTGAAATTACAGGTTGCAACTGATTTAGATTTTCCTAAATTCCTTATGTTCCTGTACAATCTTGCATCTTTTTGTGAGCCCAACTCCACAGGTAGTCAGAATTAAGCCTTCAGCTTTTATAAAGGACATTGCATGAATCGGACCATACAAAAGAAAGTTGATGCTTCTCAAGTTTGTGTAGGGATTGTTTGAACGCTCTGGATATTACTTATTAACATTTAACATAAGCTTAGATACCTTAGGAGGTTTGTAATAAAAGAAAATAGTTTGGCTTATACTGCATAAAATTGCACTTATAATATTACAATTTTCAGTTATTTTTATTAGTAAGAGTGAAGATAGCTACTTTCCTTGATCCACATATTGATCAATGATGGTATTACATGCAGCATTCATTTTTCTTTTCAGTTGTACTCTGGTAATATATTGTTAGAGTATGCGGGAATGTGGTTATAACTATAACTCTGATCTGTACAGGAGTTGAAGGGATTGGAAATGTACATGCTGTTCAACTGATTACAAAGTTTGGTATGTTTAATGCAATCTTTCTAATTAATACAACCATACTAATTTAATCCCACAGTGAGATTCTTTACTCAGTCCATGTTATATGTTTCTTTGGGTCCACTCCTATAGTCCTAGATAATAGGAAGAAATGGGAAAGGGCAGAAGTCCTTATTTCACCGCAGGCTTTCTTGATTACGTAATAATTTAATTTAGTGCATGAAATATGCGCATGTACTTGATGTGATGAGGCAATTGAAAAAGAGAGACTCAATAATTATAACTGCGTTTTTAGCATGTTTCACATATTGAGTCGGTACAAGGTAAACCTTTAGGGAAGCTACATGCTTTTAATTGCTTATTCTTAAGATGTTGTGTGAAGCATGTACTAATGTTGTACTGCGCAAGAGAGATTTAAAAAAGTTATAGAAACAAGATTTTTTTTAAGATGAATTGTATTTCTAAATGAGTTATTCCTTATAAATTAGGTCAGAATTAATTGTGTGTCTTTATTCCCATGGAAAATAACTAGTTATCTTACATAATGTGTTCTATATAAAGTCTTAACTAACCTTAATTGCATGCCTGAGGATATCAAGGTCATATCCTAAAGGAAGAGTAATCGGTGATGAGTTCAAGTATTATTAAGCTACTGACCTTGAAAGAACATTCACAATATATTTTGATCTATTTTCTAAATTTGTAGAGTTCATCTTCCTGGTTGATTATATAGTTGCTTTGTTGACCTTTTCCATTTTATTTTGGTAGGCTCTTTGGAAAACTTGTTGCAATGTGTTGAGCAAGTTGAAGAAGAGAGAATCAAGAAGGTAGTTTGATTATATTAAAGGTTCCTTGTACTTCTGTTTGCAGCTACGATCCAATGAAATTGTTCCTTCCATTTGTAGTTTATTCGTTGTTGTATTTACGTATTAGGATCAACATTTTAGCATCTTCCATAGAATTTGATATATTATACTTTCACTTGAACTTTATCTTTTGTTTCTTTTCCCACAGATCATTCATTAATTAGGTCCTAATATCATATTTATATCTTCACTAGCTGCTCTAAAGTTTGACCCTCGATTATCTAAATTATGCATCCGTTTGGTCCCCAGACTATATATATGTATGTATGTATGTATTTACTACAGCTGGCCCAATCATTCTCTGGTTTTCTTATCTTAGTCATAGAATACTTGTCATATTAAGGAAAAATGTATTAATTAAGTCTTTTCAGTTTCTTATCAATATTAGAAAACAAATATGTGAATTGAAATAATGCTATGAGTTTTGCAATCATACCTTTAATTTTTTGATGGTGGCATTTGCTTTTAGTTATACATAGTTAAATGCCATAAGTATATCATGAATTATAAATTTTGTTAGATTACATGGCCAAGCAGACTGGGAGAACACAAAACTGTTAAAATTTGGAGGTATTCATGATATTGATAGCAACATCTGCCAATTAGTCTGGTGCAGTAGAAGTGAACTTCTTGTGGTACCTTTACTAGGATTGCCAAGATTGAAGGGTACAACAAAACCAAGCTTCTCTTAGAGGGAACATATTTGCTGTAAATTCCTTCAGCTAACATCAAAATAATCTCTGATAATATAATAATGTGTGCATTCATCTTATTCATAATATCTGCCCTAATCTATTGATTTATTCTTAATTTATTTTTATGTTTTATTTTTTTTGTAATTATTCTTTCTGGTTGTTTGAATTTAAACAACATTCACACATTGATTCACTACTTCCAGACGTTGACTGAAAATGCTGAGCAGGCTATTCTAAGCAAGAATCTTGTAAGCTTGTCTCTGTTTGTCAATTGATCACATTTAGTGCTCTGAAAAGCTAAGCACCTTGTTAATTCAATGTAGGCTATGTTGCGTTCTGATCTTCCATCCTACATGGTTCCATTTACAACGGAAGATCTGACTTTCATCAAGCCAGAGGTTAGTTAATATGACACTAAAACTTGTATTTCTGGTAATTATGGAGATAGTTCTTGCAGATTGTATCTTGTTAATGAATTGGAATTTAAAATATTATTTTGGGAAAGATAATGCAGTTTTTATCAGGGAGACATTTTTAAGCATAGATCTTTTGTCAATGCTTTAATTTATTGAAACATGGATAAAATAAAAGTATAGATTAGATTTCTAAGATCTTTAAAGAAAACATGTTTTCATCTTCTAGAAAAAGCCAAAAGCACACCTGACATTACATTAGAGTTTCAATAAGTACATCATGGTGTTATAAATGCTGCCGTTTGAATCTCCTTTCTTCTTTTTTTTTTTTCTGACTTTTGTGTGGTCTGTTCAGAAATGAAAATTAAATAAATGCCAGAATTCATTAAATCTGGACTCCTGGTCAAGTACATAAAATATTCTCTTTTGTTCTGTCATCTTTGAGAATTATGCTTGCACTATTTATAATACAGTTCGCTTTTTTTCTTTTATCAATGAAATTTTAAAACACAAAAAGATCAAAGTTGAATGTTTTGAAACTTTCACTCTAAACTAAGCCATCAGCTGCTTTAACCAGCAATCATCAGAGTAGATTTGTCTTCCATATTCATATGAAGAATGGCTAACAGTAGTAGAGAACTTGGGCTTGCATTGTGTGATGAAAACGATATTAAGTAATTTTCTCATGAAAAATCTAGATCACATTGGCTGCTTAGCATAATCTTACAACTGAGAAGATTGACTCGTGCTTATTTAGGATAAATCAAAAGCTTTTGGTTCCTGTAAATAAAAATGTACTCTTTTTTCTTCTCTTCCTCTCCCCACAGTAATATAAGTAGAGTATAACCACTTTATAACATTTCAATGTTTCTCGGATTTCTAGGTTTGGGAATTTAGATTACTTGTGGATTAGAAAAATGGGAAAACAGCATGTTTCATCCGCGTAGAATCTGCCAAAATTTCATCACATTACATTATGATCTTACAGGTTGCTCTCTTGTTCCATGATCATTTGAAAAAAACAAAACAGTATAATGACTCCTTCAGAAAACCTAAGAATCTCTAAATTATATTGCACGCATCTGCGGCTGTGTAGAAGTACTAACTGAATGTAGCGTGGATGTATGATAGTCTATAATCTAATTACATGACATTTCTCAGAAAATTTTAAGGTGTCCAAGTTCTGGATTACTATGTACTTCAATATTAATAACTAATGTACATGCATGAAATTTGTTATCTTAAAGCCCAAATGGTGTAATACAGGATGCTGGGGAGAAATTCACGAGCCTCCTGAATGCAATTAGTGCGTATGCGGAAGGGTTTTCTGCTAATGTCATTATCAGGAGGGCTTTTAATCTGTGGAAGAAGCTTGAGAGCCAATGAAACAGATATTTTCTTCATCCACTTTTAGCCATCTTCTTGTGCGTGGATTCTACTTAACAACAACAACGAATACGTAGTTCTTGTCTGATGATGTGAACAGTGAACACAAAAGAAGTGGTGGTGCTTATTAAGAGTGATATGTAATAGATTTCGTAGTAGGCACTTCTTGGAATCCAAGGATTTATATATGTGGGATATGTTTTGGTTTAACTTCGGTTTTAATTGAAAATTCTGACCGGTTGCAGTTGAACAGATTTGTGAAGGAGTGGATGACAGTGAGAATTATATTATGTAAAATGCGAAAATTATTGAATAATTGAAATAGAAAAAAGATGTAAAAGACGAGATTAAACTTAAGAAAATAAAGTTATGTTAGTAAATTGGTGGTTTGTGCATGCAGACTGATCATGAACAGGTAGATACAATTATGAGGATGTTATAAAATTAATCCTATGACTTATTTGCTGGTCTAAAAGTCGTTTTTATTTTATTTATTTATGTATTTATTTATTATTATTATTAAAATTGGTTATTTAATTATTATTGGTATTATAAAATAAGTTAAAATCTTGAAAATTGTAGTAATATGATAATTAACTCTCAATGGGAATAATCATTTAAGAATGTTATAGGATTTATTAGCAATGATAATAGTTAATGATCAAAAGATTCAAAACTAATAAAAAGATAAAAAAAGAAATATTATGGTAATGGCATCATATAAGTTGAATGGTTAATTAAGTAGTTTCGCACATAAATAAATAATATAGCCTTTGATTCAGTATATTAAAACATAATAGGCTTTCGAAGTAGAGGTAAAAAACAAGTCCAAATTAATAATCGGGAATCACAAAAAAAATGCCATTTTTAATAATTTATTTTGAAAAAAATGTTACTACTATAATTTTTTTGAAAAAATGTTATAGACCCTAATCTGCGATATTTTCTGCAATTACGCCTACAACTACATCTGTGATCCAATACAATTTTCATGCAACTGTGATATCTTCTGCAATTACGCCTACAATTACATCTGTGATCCCATATAATTTTAATGCAACATCTCATGCGACTTACCTGCAATTACGATTGTGACCCCTATTCAATTTTGTCATGCGAAGTCTCCTACAACCATGCCTGCAACTATGCATGCGACTTCATACACGATATTTTTTCATACGACTCTACACGTGACTATATGTGTGATCATACATTATTTACTAATATATGTACGATGTTGTACGCGACTATTTATGCGACTATGTATTAACTATATAATGAAGATGAACAACGAAGTTAAAAAAATAATATTTTTCAAAAAAAAATCATGATGGATGATATTTTTCAAAATCAACAACTCCCTTCGTCCCCTTGGTAAGTGTCCGTTTGTTTTTGCACTTGGATTAATGAGTATAATATTTTAAAATGTAATGAGGTGAGAGAATTAATATTTTAATGTGTAATGAGTTGCTGTATTAATGTTGAGTGTGTACCCATGTGTAGTAGGTTGAGTAAAATTATATTATTATGTGTGTCATATCAACCTAAAAAAATGGTCACTTTATATTGGGACGTACCAAAATGGTAAAATAGACACTTATTAGTGGGACACAGAGAGTATTATTTATGATATTTTTTTTAACATTTCTCATTATAAAGAAAAACAAAGGGAAGTTGACACTCTCAAATATTAGCTTTGTATCTCTATATATTATAATAATAATAAAATAATAATAATAATAATAATATGGAAAGTTCCACCATAATCAAATTGCTATAAAAACTACTTCCTCCGTCCCGGGTATTTTTACCCATTTGTCAGGGTACGGAGATTAAGACGTGTTATTTTTTAAATATATAATGTAAGAAAAAGTAGGAATAAAATAGTAATTTAAAAGGAAAAAGTAAATAAAGTTGTTGGGAATGATGAATAAAGTGGAAAAAAGTAATTAAAGTTATTGAGATTGTAAAAAGTATGTAATATAATATTATGTATTTTTACCATTAATGAAATGAGTAAAAATACGTGGGACAGCCCAAAATGGAAAGTGGGTAAAAATACGTGGGACAGAGGGAGTAATTTGTTTAAAATATAAAATAAAATAATATTTCCTCCTCATCATTTCAAATTGCACGCTTTCTATTTTGGGTTGTTCCACAAAAGTTTATATCTTCTTAAAAAATAAATAAAAAAGCATAAAATTAAAAGGCAAAAACTATTGTACAAGTATGTCAACATCCAACCGGATCAAACATGACCCATGACCCGGAATACTTATATGAAATTTAGTCCATATGGATCATTAATACTCTCACGCCCACGTTGTTCACCCCTTCTCTCATCTATCGTTCCTTTTTTTTCTCTTTCTAAATTTTTTTCTCTCTCTAAATCTCAACCATGATCCTCTCTCCCCCCCCGGCCGTTCACGATCCTCTGTCTTCCTAATTCTCACTGTTCTTTCTTCTCTCGTTCTTCGTTAAATCTCCAGTCTCTTTCAGATCTCGGATGTTTACAGATGTTTATGTTTGTATATTCTCTGCCTCTTTTCGATTTCGAGTTGTGGCTTTATTAAATCTTCTACCTTCTTCAGATCTCAAAGGTGTGGCCTTAATCAGATTCAAATTATGTCGTTGCCGTATTAGGGCACAAAAGGAAAGAATTGATTTGATTTTTCAAATTGATATTTGGATGTAACATTGTTGATTGTTTGCATGATGAATTTCCAAGGATTCAATGTATTATTTGAAGGCATCGCTACCTTCAAGAAGTTTTTCAAAGTCATGCGCTACTTTAAGACGCCAGTAGTAACTCAATATCAGTAGCAAGTTTATGGAATCAAGATCATTCCCAAGTTTCTGGAATTTAATTTTTCAATTTATAATTAATTTGTTAACATGTTGAGATTGTTTTTTAATTCGTTATTGTATATTGAATATCAAATAGATGTATTACTTTTTATTCGTGACTGTATTATTTATTTTGCATATATTTATTAGTTATTTTTATAAATAATGAAATGTATTAGTTAGAAATCAATATTGTATAGCTTTTTCTTAATAAATTTAATTTTTTTAATGTTTAAAGATCACATTTATATTTCAATAATTAACTGTATTACTCCCTCCTTCCCATATATTTTTAGCCACTTTCTATTTTGGGGTATCCCACATATTTTTGTCCATTATATTAATGGTATAAATACACTACACATCTTATCTACTTTTTACGTTTTATTCATCAATTCTAACAACTTTATTTACTTTTTACACTTTATTCATCATTCTCAACAACTTTATTTACTTTTTCTCTCAATATTAGCAATTTATCCCTAATTTTTCTTACATTATATATTAAAAAGACAACACTTCTTAATTTACGTGCCCGTACAAATGAGTAAAAATACACATGACGGAGGGAGTAATTGTAATTCAGTAATGTATATTTTATTCTTAATAACTGTATTACATGAAATATAATTAACTGTATTAGTTGTAATTTAGTAATGTATATGTTTTTCTTAATAACTGTATTACATTTTTTTTATTCGTACAGATTACATATATTATTTAATAAGTTACTGTATTACTTGTAATTCAATAATGTATATAAACTTCTTAATAAACGTATTGCTTTTTTAATTTATTAAATTTTATCAAAATATCACTATCTTTGTTTATATATCCATTCATCTTATATTTTACGTCAATATTTTATATACATTTATGAATATAATCATATACATTTATTAGTACAATGATTTACTAATGAGTTTCAACGATGGAGGAGCAAATATGAAGAACTAAGAGTGTTAGAAGCAGATCTGAAAAAATAATAACCTATAATTATTGAGATTGAAGAAGATTTGAAGAATTAGGAGTAATAGAGGAAGATCTAAACAAAGAATACTCACTTTCGTGTAGATTTAAACAAATAATACTCAATTAGGAATAATTTTGTGTAAAATAAGATCTAATATACAACAAAAAAAAAATAGATCCGCTAAAATACACATAGATATCCTTAGCATCCCACGCTTCTACATTGTAGAATACCATAGCCGCTCGCTATCATCTGAGAACACCACCATCAATCCCGCTCCGCGTCCACCACCGCCTGAGATTCTCAGTTATCTTCTAAGAACATCACCATCAACCACCATGTAAGAAAGTCGTAGACAACGTAGGGAGAAAAGATGGAGTGAAACCCTAAAGAGAATGAGAAGAAGGAGATGAGAAGAAGTAAAGAAGAACAGAGAGGAAAATTGAGAACTGAGGAGAGAGGAAGAGAGAAGCGGGGAATGAAAAGTTGAAGTGACGTCATTAACCGGGTTGTTCATGTTTTATATTTAAGCCATTTTCTAATTTGGGTTATATTATTAGCGTACACAAGTGTACAATAGACCTATTCAAAATAAAAAAAATTCACCCTTCCCTATACACTTTATTTGAAAAAATCACTCATACCTAACACATCTAACATACTTTATTATTTATTTATTATTAAATTAAAATATAATATAATATCCTCATTTTTCTTAATCTCCATACTGAAGTGAGGATGCAAACTAGAGTGCAACATAGGGATATATAATTATGGGTCCATTATTTATAAGTACAATTTATTAACCTAAATTACTAGCAGATATAATATCCTAATTAAAATATTATCCACTACAAATTCAACCCATCAAATACCTATTTTAACCCTATTATAAGTTTAATTATATTCAAAAATTAATTAAATATTAATCTCTCCATGAAAATAGGAAATATGTTGAGATAAGTTAATATAATCTGTATGTATGATTGTATATGTTATTCAAAATTTATTTATTCAGAAGTACGTTATTCAAAATTTATGTATTCAAAAGTATTTATGTTCAATATATTTGTATTTAATCTACTAAAATCTATTTTCTAGGAAATAGGTTGAGATTAATCAATAAAATCTGTCACACTATGATTGTATATGTTATTCAAAATTTATGTATTCAGAAGTTATTGAACCTTAAATATTTGAATAACTACTAATTTTGAGTACAAAAGCATTTCAATTAATGAATTTGAAATATATCGAATATTGAATACATTATGAATACTTCGTTGAAAATATTTATGAATACATCATTATTGAACATTAAATATTCTAAATACTTATTGATTTTATTGAAATATTCTAAATTCTTAATGTGATTGTATTCAATAATATATTAAAATGTAAAGATATTTTATATTAAAATTAAAAACAGAGTTTATTCCATCTTTTTATCTTAAAAATCTGTTAGGATTAATTCAACTTATTCCACGTTTATAGGAAGCGTGAGTTGAGGCCCATATTCTGGGTAATTAATTTCTGAATACATGTTACTGAACATTAAATATTTTGAATACCTATTAATTTTAAATACAAAAATATTTCAAGGAATGAATCTGAAATATATTGAATATATTCTGAATATTTCGTAGAATATTGAGAAAATAATTTTAAATACATCATTATTCAACATTAAATATTCTAAATATTTACTAATTTTGAATACAAAAATATTTTAATGAATGAATGTGAAATATATTGAATACATTTTGAATATTTTATGGAATATTATGTTCTATATTTTTAATACAAATATTGAAATATCACCTGAAGTGTCGATAAGAATTATTATTTGCAATATCAATTTCTCTATCCACAAACTCAATAATCCAACTCTCATTCCTAAAACATAAAATGAAGATAAACTTTCTCTTCTAAAATGTATAATCTCGTCAATACAAATTGAGAGGTAGAAAACGAGTCATAAGCAATATATGTGTTCAATAGAAGTTCAATCCACTCAACATCGTATGTAAATAAAATAAACATATTAATCATATATAAACTGTATCTTCAACGAACCAATAAATAGTGTACAAGCATTTGAAGGAAAAAAATAGGATAAAAAATGAAGTGACATCTTCAATATTGCGCAGACTTTCACGTTTGCCTACTTTTAAGATTCTGCATTAAAATAAAAAAAAATCGATCAAATATTAATGTAAGAAAAACTCTAATATTTAAGTAAGAGAAACAAATGATACTTACCATTCAATGGGTGTTTTCCAAAATCGATCAAATATTAATGTAAGAACAACTCTGATATTTAAATAAGAGAAAAAAGGATAGTTACCATTCAACGGGTGTTTTTCTCTTTTTCTTATGATATTTTTCATAGGAAGGTATCTGCTTTTTTCGGTCAATCGGGCGTTTCAAAATAGATGCAAGAATCTTATATTCACTTTTACATTCAAATTTTAGACCTGGTTTCAGGGATAGAATGTATATCGTGCATGTAGCATTCTCGATATTTTACAATTGAAAAATATTCACTCACGAGATTTGATTTCAGAAAAAATCTTATAATGGTATTAAAAAAAAGGTAACCCTACAGAACGCATACATAAGAACAACAACAATTGTTATTTAGGAAAATCCTATAATAGTATTCCGAAAACAACGTAATCATATAGAACGCGTAGATAAGAATATCAATCGTTGGTATTTATAAAAATCTTATAATGGAATTAAATAAGAATCGTAACCATACAGAACGCAGACATTAGAAAGTATTAAAATTGTATTTTGAAAACATTACTAACAGATCTTATAAATTACAGAATTCCAAAATCATATTAATTAGATAAATTTTTACACACCATTTTACGCGAAAAAAGAGAAAATATATTATAAACAAAAGAGAAAAACAGTCATTGACTGGTAATTAAACAAAATTATGTTCACACCCGTTGAACAAAATTATCATTAAATGTACTTACAAAATTATGTTTAAACCCTCATAAATTACCGTTGAATGTTTGTGATTATTAACAAAATTATACAAATCTTTAAAATTAAACAAATACTTACAAGTTTGTGATTTCAAATTGAGATGATTATCACGGCCAACAATTTCCTACCCTTCAACTCTGATATGTAATCACACCGGGGGAAGATCTTCAGAAATAGATTGATTTGAGGAGAGATAACTAAAATATAGAAAATTAAATAAAACAAGTTTACATGAATTTCAGACTACCCAATTATGAATTATGTATTCAGCTGATTATGAAAGGGTAATTAAGACTTTACATTGCATACTTTTCTATTTGATAGTAATTTAATTTATACATTGTATCTAGTAGTAATATTATCTTATAATCTGTACCTATAAGTAATAATTCCTATAATATATCATGTTATTAATTGATGTGTGTAATATACTACTATGGAGAGAGTTAGCATTGAATTACTGTTAACAATCAATTTTTTTTTTAAATTTAAAATTTTATCATAATTTTTAGGATTTATTAATATCCACTACAAATTATACTCTTATATTATTATTAGATATAATGAGGGATAAGATACCCAATATATCCCTCGGTAAGTATTGAATATTATAATGTGCAGATAAGCCTTTCTGAATACAAATATATTAAACATTAATATTTTTGAATACATAAGTTTTGAATAATATATAATATTATATACCGAATGTAATAGATTTGAATATATTGACCATAAACATTTCTGAATACACATATTTTGAACAATAATAAATATCATAGATTTTAATATATTAAACATAAATATGTTGAATATAAATATTTTTGAATATATAAAATTTGAATATAAAAATAAATATCAAAATTTTTTTGAACCGTGAATAAAGGAGGTTTGTTGCAATGTTTAAGGCAGTAAATCACGAAGATAATTTTTTCTGAATACAAATATATTAAATATTAATATTTCTAAATATATAAGTTTTGAATAATATATTGGAAGATAATTATTTCTGAATACAAATATATTAAATATTAATATTTCTGAATACATAAGTTTTGAATAATACATAACATTATAACATAAAAGATTTTAATATATTGAACATAAATATTTCTGAATATATATATTTTGAACAATAATAAATGTCATAGATTTTAATTTATTGAAGACAAATATGTTGAGCATAAATTATTTTAATACAACCTATTATTTGAATACATGTGAGACTCTTTTTTATCACTAATCCCAACCCATTTCCTATTTTTATGGAAAGATTAATAATTACTTAATTTCTTAAATCTTATAATAGGGTTAAAAGGGTATTTGATGAGTTCAATTTGTAGTGGATAGTATTTTAATTTGGATAATGTACCTGCTAGTAATATGGATAAATAAATTGTACCTATAAATAATGGACCCAATTTTAAAATGTTTTTAACTTTTTTATTTTAAATTAATTTTACATGAAAATTCAAATTAATCGTCTCTTAAATATTTTAAATTTGACTTTCATATTACCAATCTATACATATATAAAAGCAAACTTAAAATTAAGATAACTACTAATATAATTAAAATATAGGACACACATACTAATATAAATACCCATTAAAAATTAAATAATAATACTCCATAATTCACGTGCAAAAAGGAAATTCATCCTTCTGGGACAGACGGAGGGAATAGTATTAAGTGGACATTTAAGATTAAAATTAAATAAAAACTAAATACAGTAAAATTATGGATACTAGTAGTAGATATTTAAACGGATACGATATCTCTATATAAGTGTGTAACCTATACGCCGTCCTTCCCAAATACTCCCTCTATCCCATAGTTAAGTTCACCGACATTGTATATACGGAGTTTAGGAAAATTTACTTTTTGATCAATTTTATTGACTTTTTCAGGGGTATTGTGCTATTTTTAGGTAATAAATAAATTATAAAATATGTTATGTGTATTAGGTAGGAGTGATATTTTTAAAATTAAGATAACTTTTGAGGTTATTTCTTAATGTGAAGTTTTCTTTTTTGGGTGGTAAATATAAGTGTGGGACAGACAAAAACGAAAAGTGTAAACATAAGTGTGGGACGGAGGAAGTATAAGTAAAAATTAATGTTATGAAAAATAAACGTATATACAATACTATTTAATTGATAAATATAAAATTAAATTATGTTAAAAAAATTACATTTATATATTATATATAAATAATTAAAAGCTTATAAGGGAAAGTATGTTCTTAGCTTGGTTTGAGGCAACTAAGAAATACCCTGAGGCAAGAAAACTGATATATACAGAATTCTCAAAACACTTTATCTGGAAAAGTAACACGAGTGAATGAGTGAAAAGAAAACTTGGTAATTGATTGTTGGTAGGATTTTCTATATTCTTTCTGGTATCGGAGAATCTTATTATTTGAGAATTCTGCTAAATGTAGTGCGAGGACCAACATGTTACAAAGATTTTCGTAAATTTTGGAAAAGAGATGTATTGTATTTTTCAAGAAGCATGCTATGTAAGAGGGTATCATATGTCATGACTATAAACAAAAGTCAAGAACAATCTTTGAAGATTGTTGGATTGTACTTGAAAAGTCCAATATTTAGCCATGGTTAACTCTACATTGTTGTTTCTAGAGTTACAACAAAGTAAGGCTTGAAAATAATACTTTGTAATACTAATGATCGGGCCACAAGTAGGTGTAAAAATATTGTGTTCAGGGAGGTATTCAAAAATGTCTAGAAAGTGACAACTGCAAATCTCTATAAGGTAAAAGAAATACATTCAGGATCAGGTATGTCTTTCACCTAAGTTTGAATGTAGCTAATTTTTTTCGATGCATTCAGAATTTGTTCCTTAATGAAATTTTGGTAATATTGTGGAAATTGTATTGTTCTCATCAATGTGTGGGATTGCTAAGTAAGAACTTTTTTCCTCTCTTCTTCGCAACATACCACATGTATTGAGAATTGACCTTATATTGGTGTAGGGAAAAGGTTTGAGATATTTAGGGGAGAAAGTGTTTATAGTAGAAATTTTTATTTTTTGAATATCATATTCGTGCATTGTTATATACACTAAGTTTTTCCAAATCACAGTCTAAACTTTTTTAATATTTATATATATATATATATATATATATATATATATATATATATATATATATATATATATATATATATATATATATATATATATATATATATATATATATATATATATATATATATCATGCTCCAAAGATAAATTGCAATTTTTTTCAACGATATTTTAACAATTGAAGTTAATGGAATAATTCGTACTTAACAGGATATACACAAAATAAAAAGATGGTTTCAATTGTATAATTCATCTGCAGGAAAAAAAAGCAGTTATTAAATGATTATGAAGATAGTTTCATCATTCAGAGATTTTTTTTAAAAAAAGGGCCTTGAATACTGGCATCTATATGTAATTTATTATTATTATTAACTGCTACTTTCATAGAAAGAGTAATGAAAACTGAACAAAATGGTAAACATCTACTAAAACTATTATTTTAGTTCTAATGTTGAATGTCAAACAGATATAAAAAAATGGTTAATGCCCATTAAATTATATTACTACAATTACACAATACACAAAAAAACTCCCTCTGTCCCCTCCTAATGGTTACATTTGCTTCTTGCACGGTGATTAAGGAATACTATATTGTAATGTATAGTGGATAGTTGTATTAGAATGGTAGGTGGGTCACATGTAGATGGTTTAATCATTTTATGTGGGTGGGTAATGAAACCGATTAGGAACTGATCCCCAAATTAAAAATATGTAACTATAAGGTCGGGAGGACATAGGAAGTATAAGAAAGAAAACTAATTATAGATAAAAATATTTATAATTATTTCCATGCAAAACACATATGGAATAATTATAAACATAAATAAAAAAATAATACTACAACAAAATTTTAACTAGATCAAAACTGAGCGAGGCAAGTCCAAACATATTCATAGAGATAAAACTATTAAAACTAAAATATATTTAACAATAATCCTACTATAATAAAATATTTAAAAATTATTCGTAAAATATAATTATTTCTGTGAAAAACCCATATAGCTAGGATAGTTATAAACATAAATAAAAATAATAATACTACAACAAAATTTAAACCAGACCAAAATCGGATGAGTGAAGCTCAAACATATTCATACTAATACTACAACAAAATTCAAACCATACCAAAATCAGATCAGTGATGCTCAAACATATTCATACAGATACATAACACTACTGAAAAAAAAGAAAAAACAATAAAAAACTTAACCAACAATCCTATAATAAAATACTTTCCGTGCAACGCACGGCTGAGAAATACTAGTATAATATAATAAGATTAATATATTTTCATATTTAACAACAATTTCTTTATTTTAAATAATTTTTAATTAAATTTTATTACTAAAATTTTAATAAAATATTTAAGAAACATTAACAAAAGTATTTAAATTAAAAGTCTATTTTTCCTAGAGTTTCTTATTTCTTATTTTTATCATATAATATCATCATAATTTTAAGTATGGACTCTTTCAACTAAGTACTTAGTATTCTAAATAGTAGTAACACACTCATTAATTGTTTTGATAAATACAGTGCAGTGTTTTTTCATTCCAACTCACTTTCTTTGGTAATAACACATTACCAAGAATATATAGATTAATTTAAAAAAATATTAAGAAAAAATGAAAATGTTACAAGTAATGTTTTCATAATTGGACCGAAGATCAAATCGGTTGCCCCAATGGTTCGCGGTCGGACCGGTTGAACTGTCGGTTCAACTGAAAAAACGAAAATCACATATTTTTAATATTATTTTATTATATATAATTTCATATTTTATTATTTTATACATAATTTAATATTTATATATAATTTAATAATTTATTATTTTATATATAATTTTATATTAACATACTTAATGTACATGTGAATATACATTTATTAAAAATAATGGATCAAAAGAAAAGTAAAATATGAAAGTAAAATAATTTTTGGATTTTAATTTATGTTATAAACTAATTTGATTCAAATTTCAAATTGAAATAAAATTAATTATGAATATTGAAATTGAAATAAAAATAAAAATAAAGTTCTCTTTTATTAATTTTAATTTTAATCAATATTTGTCAAAATTTATTTTTTTTAATTCTTTATATACAGTTAAGCAAATAAATTTATTTATTTCAAAATTAAAAAATTAATGAGTTATTAAATTATGTATAGTCAAATGTTATTGTTTAATGAAATTGCTAAAATCCCACATTTATTATTATCATATAGAAGGGGTATTGGAACTCTACATATAAAGATCAATGTTTCCCTTTCTTTTCTCCAATATCCCATGTTGAAAACTTATTAGAGAAAAGGAGATATTTGAACTCTATATATAAAGACCAATACTTCCCATTCTTTTCCTCCAAGATCCTACATTGGTTATTTAAAAGAGAGAAGGGATATTGGATCTCTATACATAAACATTCATACATCGTTTCTTCACACACTTGTCTTGTCGGGAGTGTTGGCTCTTAAATTAGTTAATGATCCAGATTTCAAAGTGCAAGTTAAAAAAAAAAGAATAAAATCGGCGGTTTTTGGTTTGACCAGTTCGGCCAGTTATTCCGGTTTGGATCGGTTCAAATAAGTATTTCCCAGTTATATTATAAAAATGATTTTAGGGGGTTCTAGTCCGGTCCGATTATGAAATCACTGGTATGCAGTAGAGAGTGGACCATAAACCAACAAAAAAATATTAAGATACCAGTATATAGACTACATAGATAAGAAATATGTGTTATCGTATGCTTTATATATGTTGTCTTAAATCTTTTTTCACGCACTAAGACTACACATATTGACTGGTGGTATCTTAATGTGGTGTCAAACAATTATTTTTCAAGGTAATTTACTATAAGACTATATATATGACAACATATGTTGTCGTAAATTTTTTTTTTACGCACAAAGACAACGCATATGACAATAATATGTTGTCTTAAATTGTTGTAATTTTTATTCAATAAACATATATATACCATATGACAATATATGTTGTGTATAATATAATATATTTTATAATTAATATATTTTGAGGCAACATATATAATTTGAATATTTTGTTACTCATAAATTTGTAAATTTATTTTAAAACTAATTAAACATTAAATATATAACAATAAATTCTTTAATTTTAATAAATTATGAAATAAATTTTTTAAAAACTATAAAATTAAAGATTCATAATTTATTTAATCAAATGTCAACAACCTTAAAATCATTGATCAACCTTCGTAAATTATAATATAACCAACTTAAATCATATGTTAATAAACAACTCATTATACTTTAACTACTTAAAAATTATTCTTAATTTAAAATTTGTACTTAGTAATTGATCAAAATTTTGATTCATTTATTTTATAAACGTACTTTGCTACATACAAATAATGCTTTAGTAAAAATATAAATAAATAAATAAATAAAATCATATTTTAGTATCTTTCATATATCTATTTTTATTATCACTTTTCGTTACTTAGGTATTACTTTTTACTAAAACATCATCACTTTTTATTCATATCATATAACTCATTCCGCGTAACGATTTAACACAAGTACTTGTCATGAATCTATTGATTGGCGTTATATTTCTCAATAATTTGATCCTATGTTTTGCACATTCAATGTTGCTTTTAATAGTAATTTTTTTAATTTTTTAATTTCCAGGGAGAGGAATTTATTGGCGGAATTTGTAGAGTTTTGAACTTAAATAATCTTTTTTAAACCATTACGAAAATATGGAAAAAAATAGTGCTGCAGAATTAAAATAAATAAAAACGAGCTAAACATAAACAGTGCACAATCTGAAATTCTAACTGATCGATTGTGAAATAAAACTTTGGGGTATTTTCATTTAAATGGTAACCCAAATCCTGATTTTATAAAGCAATAGAAATTGGGCCCACGAGGAAAAGCCATTTTTCTTTAAAGTGGCCCACCACATGGAATTAGTTATTTACAACCGAGAATTGGTTTTTCAATCCCAATTGCAACATACAATTTCTTGAGCCCATTTTCCTAATTAAAAATGAGAGAAAGCGTGGGTTAAAATAATAATAATTATTATTATTGGTGCACCCGGATGCACCATGCACTCATATTTAAAAACTTATACATTAATGAATAAATAAATAAATAAATATATATATATTAAAGAATAAAAGTTTTTATACTTTGTTAACGAATTTTATGTTAGCATTTTTAATGAAAAATTGAATTTGAAAAAGTTATACAATTTAAAAAAAATGCATACACTATTCAATAAAAATCAATAAATATGAGTGCACATGTTTACCCAAGTGTACGGAATATCAACTCATAAAAGAAAAAAATAAAATAACAGAGCAACAGTAGATTCCAAATTCAGTAGCACTAGTTACGTTCCATGCATACGAGTTTTATTATTTTTCAAATTAAATACTCCCTTCGTTCATCACTAAGGTATCTGCTTTGCCATTTTGATCGCCACTCTCAAGGTATTCATTTTTCTTTTAGTAAAAGAGTCTCATGACTCACCACTCTCCACTAATACAAATATATACCCATTTTATATAAAATAATAATGCTTCTTAATCCACATGTAAAAAGCAAACGAATACGTTTGCAACTGAGGGAGTATAATTGTTGAGAGGTAGACGCTTGCATAAGTTAAGTTAGCAATACAACACGAGGAAGATAGAGGTTGGATTATCAACATATAAGATCAAGGGCTATGATCGAGTGTTGGCATAAGAATGAGCCTCTATAATCAATTATGAAAGCGGGATTGGATAATGATGAGCTGCTTGCTTTGCAAGTTACCTAGTTGCAAAGCTATACTCCCGTCGTCCCACGTTAAGGTTTTACATTTTCCATTTTGGTTTGTCCCAAGTTAAGTTTTATATTATATTTTTTTGTCTTTGGGCCCACACAAAATAATTAATTATTCAATGTAGGGTCCACACACAACACTAATACAACTATCCACTTTACATTAAATATTATTTTTCTCACCTCACTATACATTAAAATCTTATAATTTTTAATCTTCGTGCAAAAAGCAAACGTCAACGTTAACTCAAGATGGAGGGAGTATATATTAGAAGAAAGATATGGTAGTATGGAATCATCCATATGAGTTCATCAAATTAGGGTTCACGTGAGCTTTTAATTTCCTTTTTCATCACTTGTAATCATCATCAATAAAATCTTCCCTATTAAGAGTTGACTTAGGCAAGACGACGAACCACTATAATCCTTTGTCTTGTTTTATTTCTTTTGTTAAAAATTCAATATGTGAGAGGGTTACGTGTGATCGTTTGTGAGATTTAAGAAAGTTTATAATCTTGCGCACGTTTCATAACCATAATTATTTAAATTTAAATTTTCACTAATTATTTGTGTGCTCTAGTACTGTATAAGAGTATAAAATTTTGTTCGAAGGAGTATGAATGCAAATTTTTCATTGAAAAGGTCAGTTAAAATATAAATAACATAAATGTTTGATTTAAAGAACTAATTTTTTCCTGTGAAAAATAAGGGTATAAATTATTATATTAAAAAGTGTAATATTAAAAGTACTTTCATAAAGCGCTTGTGATTGATCGTAATAGTCAGGGTGACCAAGTAACAAAATATCGAACCCAAGGGAGAAAGTGATGTATCCGTATTCGAAAGATGTTTCACTCTAGAAGGACTAATCAATAAAGGATGGGTTTAATTACACTACAATTAATCAACTAGAAAAGCAATTAAAGATAAAACATATACACATGGGATGGATGATGGATGAAGGTGAGATGGATGAAGTAACAATCTAAAGAGGAGTAAGACTAACCACAATCAAGATTTAGGACACAACATGGACTTGTTAATTCAAATGGTAAATATCAATGACAATTGGAATAAAAACAATCACAAAGGTTTCCCTAATCCCTATGGCCAAGGTAATTAGGTTCTTAACTCATTACAAGTTTTAAGTACAAAAGATTGTTTTTTACTCTCAATTCCCTTAAAGGTACTATGATTATAAGATTTATCCTTTTCACTCAATTAACAACCAAGTATGATAAATTAATTAAGTGTCCCAAGATGAATGTTCTAAGTATATAAAGATGCTACCACATACTTCACATACTAACATACAAAATTCATATAATAATATGATCCAATCAAATCCCTAAACACAATATTCGAATGACCATCCTAACATCATAAATAGAGAATTTAATCACACATATCATAATGCAAATCAAGTAAATCATTAATCATGTAGGAAATTCCTAATATCATATCAAATAACCATTTAAAATCCAACAAATCCACAAAGCCCTAATCCATCTTGTAACTAGCCTCACTAGGGGTCTAACCAACAATAAACATTATGAAAACATCCTCAAAATGCTTACACATATTCATCGTTTCAAAACAAACCAAAAAGGATTACAAATCAAAAGAAAGATATCTTCCCTTCTTGATGTAGGTTGGATATCTTCCTTCACTTTGCAAGCTTCAATCCTCAACACTCAATAGATTGGTAGAAAAAAGGATAAAATGGTGGAAGATTGGTTGAAAGGATGATGGAGATAGTAGTGCATGTGGAAAATGGTGTTGGAGTGTGTGTGCCTCCAAGAGGAGGAATGGAAAAAAACCCCCCCATATTAATCCTCATGCAATAAATGAAAAAAACTCACTGATAATCATGTAAAGCAACTAAAGTGAAAGTAACAACAAGACATGTTGATACACAATACACAACCTAATTACTATACACTAATATCAAAGGCATTATTCCCAAATTAAAGCATGCATACATATTCCATAAACAAAACCTAATCATAGTCGGAAATTCAATTAAGAAACATAATCATACATCAATCACCCACCAAAGTAAATTAAGATAATAAGTAGGATTAGATTTCACCTAATGAAGTTTTACATCCATGAGGATCATCCTTTCCTTGGTGTCCCCACCTTCTTGGAAAATAATAAAATCCTATTTAAACTACGGATGGATCCCTCACTATTTAAACTACGGACGGATCCCTCACCCCGAAAGGGGGAGGGATCTCAACTATGGAGATCTTAAAAAGCTCTCTTCAACTATTGAATCTAATGATCCAATTTAATAGAATTTAATGGGTGAGAATTGGTGTATGGTGACTTTCATGGAAGAGGGTATTTATAGTAGTAAGGGTGAGAGAAATTTGAGTGAGCTTCCAATGTGGGACAAATGGGTTCATATAGTGGTAGAGTGAGAGGAATTTGCGGTAAGTAATCAATGTGGGATAATTTAGCTCATGGGACCAAAAATGAGATTTATAACAAAATTTTCTTTGGCCCATTCTTGCTCGTTTCAACTCCAAATCGAGCTCCGTTTTCTCCCACATCTTCCTCTTCACTTGTAGAATTCATTTTTATCAAAATCACCCTATTTTCTGCAAATATCAATAAAAATACTTTTCTCAAACTAATTAAGCAATGAATAGTATTTTCATTAAAATCATGCTTAATTATTGAATTAAAGCCAAATAAATCCAATTAAATTCATGCAATTAAGCCCAAATTCTAGGTGAATTTCACGCCGATCAGTTTGATTAGGGAGCACGATCCCGAAAACATGCAAATTTTAGCCAAAATTGATAATATTATCAATACAATATTAATACTTTTTTTCCAGTCGACTTAGATATGTAATTATGTATTGTGGATTTACATACTTATTTTACATAGTATATATCTACTATATCTATAAAGGGCCTCAAAGGGTGGAGTGACCAGTTTCAACTCGATTTTTGATCATCTACATTATACGTGGCAATATTGTGGAACTACTCTCCCACGACGTGTCCTTTTGTACTCCCTCTCTCATCTGATCAACGCATATTCCAGGCGACTCAACTCTCACTCCCACTTTCATATGATGAATTTCGCCACGGGCTCACCGCAACTGAAGAAATTAGACATCGTAGTAGACCGTCTTCCCTCCTTTCCCATACTTTTCTAATGACTGCTCTCACCAAGGTGAATTAATCATGTTTTACTTCACATTGTTGTTGTGTTCTTCACACGTGTAAAAAGGACCGTCTCCTACATTTGTATTTGATTCTTACAATTTCACTACATTACACAGATTGATTTGCTCTACTGGAATTTTATCCAACTTATTTGGGTATAGGCTGAACAAAAAAATAAGTTATTTTGTTGAACTTGCATCTCAATCCATGAGCATCTTCGGTTGTTCTACTAGCTAATGTAAGTTGTTTTTTAAAATCGATATACCGAAAAAATAAATATCATACCCATATCGAATTGAGAAATTCACTATGGATTTTTCCATACTGATACCGAATTTTCAGTATACTGATTTTCGGTATGCTAATTTTCGACATACCAAAATTTTAATAAAATTTAATCCCATACCGATATTGTACCGATATTTAAACCATATCGATTTTTTGATAAATATTAATTTTATACTGAATATTTGACATACCATTTCATACTGAAAAATCAGTATACCAAAATTCTTTAATATATCGATTCATATCGAAAAATAAAATTAATTTTAACTAAAATAATAAAATTAAAATAAAATAAAATATTCTAAAACATTTTACATTACAATCAATGGGCATGATAATTATTTAGGTGATATATTTATATCAACTACTAATTTATTAAAAAATATTTATATAAATTTATTTATTTTCTATTATTTATTTTAATATTAAGTGTAACATATTTTTATTTATAAGTTTAGAGTTTATTTTTATATTTAATAAAAAAATTATATGAATAAATGTGATGCATAATTATACTTATTTTATAATAAAATTTATATTTTATTATAAGATAAAATTATATTTAAATAAAATTTTAAACTCAATATATAAGTGATCATTTGTTCTTGAAGTTAGATATAAAAATTTTAATTTAATAATAAGAAATGTACTAAAAAATACACTTTCATCCCAATTTCAACTCTACACTTTTCATTTTGGTTCATCTCAATTTTAACTTGAAACTTTATGGCATGATTATTAGCATGAAATAACATGAGAATGGAATTAGTATTCCTAATTTGATTCTCGTTCCTTCGTTTGGTATGTTCTTATTAATGTGAATACTCATTCCATAAGGAATGTGTATTCTATATATTTGGGAATCACCATTCCTCCCCCTCCCAATGGGTTTACCTATTCCCATGTATTATGTAATCAAAAATTTTTTTTTGTATAACATCAAACACATTAATAATTATAAATAATTTATGTTTATTTATATCATATCTCTTTTTGTATAATTATGAAAATAAAAATAAATTAATAATTTTTTCATTTAACATATAATTTTCCCATTAAATTATATAAAAAAATTAATTAGTCAAAATCTAATTAAAAAAATTATATATTTTAATACATTATAATAAATATAATTATTAAAAAATAAATTAAATTATTTAAAATACAAAAAAAATTATATAATTAATTAAATCTTTATTCTAAATAAAAATTATTAAATTATATATAAAAAATGTTATACAAAGTTTAAATTAAATACACATATGTAATATTAAATATAAAATTTAATTTTATTTATGTAAACAATTTTTTAAATTACCTAGAGTTTTTATTTAAATTTTAAATATTATATATATTTATTTTATTTTTAATTTCAAATTTTTTTTAATAATATAATGTTTAAGATATTTTAAATTTATTGATATTTAAGTTAATTTGAAATTTGAATAAAATACAAATAGTAAAATTTGAATCAAATTTTGAAATGTATTTTTCAAGCTATTTTTAATTCATACCAATCATGAGAATAATTATTTTTTTATCATTCCTTTTTCATTTCTATTCCATTCATGAATTCATTCAATTCCTTCATAATTTCATTCACTCATGTCAATCATGTCGTAAAGAAAAAAAACAATTTACTAATATCCCTCTACCACATTTAATTTTAAATATATAATCATTTTTAACACACATAACATATTACTGTGAAAATATTGGATGTCCTCAATTGAGGATTGTGATCCACTGTATTTACAATTACAATAGAATGATGAATATAAGGAAAATAATATCTACAAATATTAGTGAGAGATATATACAATTAATGATGATTTATCGGAGATTGATTCCTAACATTTATCATTAATGTATTACACATAAATGTCAAACTACCCCAAAATTAAGTTAAAAATGACTTTTATTAATATATATATGCAAACAGAAATATAAAGATGAATTCGAGATAAAGAGAGTGCTATAGTATATAATTAATTTTTGGGTTAATTGCATAAAAAATCACGAACTTTCAACGGATTGCAAATTAATTCTGACTTTTATAAAATTGCAAAAAAAATCATGACCTTTCATATTTGTGCAATTCGCATCCATCGGGCAGCTGAAGCCTGCCCGACCGCTGACGTGGCGTTGACCTTGCCACGTCAGCTTTTAGTTGATTGCAAGAAAAACCCCAACCTTTACTTAAATTGCAATTTAATCCCAACCTTTGAAATTTTGGCAAAAAAAGACCATAAATTTTTATTTTTATTTTAAATTACATCATCTAATAAAAAATTTATATTTTATTTTAAAATTTAAATTCATAACTAAAAATTATATTAAATATTTATTTTTATTTTGTATTTTTATATTAAATGTTATATTAAATATATATTTTTTTTACAAAGTCTATTAAATTTTCATTTATTAATTTTTACTACTCCATCTTTCCCCTAGTTATCTTCACTAGTACGGTAGATATTTAGATATATAAAAGTTATTTTTTGATAATTTTTTGACTTTTTGAGGGCATTATAGTATTTTAAGATAATAAATAAAGTATAAAATATGTTATGTGTGTTAGGTGGGAGTGTTATTTTTTAGATTAATATATAACTTTTTGAGGTTATGGATTGATTTGATGTGATGAAGGTAAGTATGAGATGAATGAAAACGAAAAATATGATGATAAGTACATAAAATTATTTTGGTTTGTACAAATTAAATCTTAACGAATATTTTTTCTCAGTATAAAACTTGAGTTTATAAATTAATTTTAAATAATTTTTTTATAAATAAAGTTTCTTAAACATATGATAGGTATATTTGTCATTCTTCTATATATAATGTGAAATTACGAAAAAGATATTGAGACATGTTCACGAATACTTTGATTTTATAAATTATAATAATTTTATAATGTATAAAACATTTTAAAAATTAAAAGAATTTAAATATTTAGAGATTGTATAATTTTTTTACTACTTAATAGATATAATTAATTTTATTCACATAATTTAAGTAAGAAACATTTTATTCATATAATAATTTTATTATTTTATTTAATAATATTTTAGAGTCTAAATTTAAAAATAAAATATAAATTTTTATTAGATGATTCAATTTTTTAAAAAAAACTATGGTCATTTTTGCCAAAATTTTAAAGGTTTTGATTAAATTGCAATTTAAGTAAAGATTGAGATTTTTTTTGCAATCAACTAAAAACTGACGTGTCAAGGTCAATGTCACGTCAGCGGTCGGGCAGGCTTCAGCTGCCCGATGGATGCGAATTGCACAAATATGAAAGGCCATGGTTTTTTTGCAATTTTATAAAAGTCGGGATTAATTTGCAATCTGTTGAAAGTTCGTGATTTTTTATTCAATTAACCCTTAATTTTTTTAAAAATAAATAAAAAATATTCAGTATTTATGGTTGATTGGTCGTTAATAGTCGGATGACCAATTAAAGAATTTATCGAACCCTAAGGGAGGAACGTACTAGAGTTTAAGCGATCTCAAATTTATCGTGATTTTATAAGGACGACGAAATAGAATAGACGATCTCAAATCTATCGTGATTTTATAAGGACAACGAAATGAAATAGATGGATTGCAAATGAATGTAATTTCTACACTCATCAACGGTACAGTATACCGATATCGAACACTGAAATATACCAAAAAAATCATAAATTTTGAAACATGTTACGTTATTGTATCAAAATTTTCCGTAAGACAATCATAACGTATCGAAAATTTTGAAATACCTGACATTTGAGTATTTTTTAATAAAATTTTATAGGAAAAGCTTGAGTATTTGGTATTTTTTTCCTAAAAAAAAAAAAAGAGGTTAACCGAGGAAATTCGAAAGGTCCAACTACTCCGCTTTAGGCACGACTGGGCACAAATATAATGCGTTGAAAATTGTGTATTTAGAGAGAGATGATCAGTTCGGTTGGGAGGTGCTTCTTTTAACCTCCACCGCTCTCCTCTTCCATTAGCACCGCCGCAACTGACGTCATTTCTTAAACCCTAGGCCAGTGATGACGAGAACGACGTCGTCCGGAAGCAGCTCCAAGTACAGCCGCTCCTACGACATGCCGGAATGTTCAGTGCCGGAGCCGCCAATCTACGGCGCAATGTTGCCGGTTTACCTCAACGACTTGAGAAAAAACATTAATTCCGAGGAAATGATCGAAGTCACGCTCGAGCTTGACGATAATTCCGTCGTCCTCTGCAGCGTCGCTCCCGCCTCCAACGACGGGCACAACAACGGTTTTCTGTCGCGGAGCACGTCGGCGGCGTCGAAGCTCCGGCGGATGTTCTCCTGGCGTCGGTCACAGTCGGCGAGGACGTCGGACGCGGAGGATCGGCAGCAGGAGGTGGCTGCGGTGTCGGCTCGGGAGATGATGAAGATGAAGGCGAAGATGATACGGAATAAATCGAGCGCGCAGAGAGCGCTTGGCGGTTTGAGATTCATCAGCCGAAGCACCGGCGACTCCGGCGAGATGTGGAAGCAGGTGGCGGAGAGATTCGACGTTTTGGCCGTTGATGGATTGCTGTGTAGGCAGGATTTCGGCGAATGCATCGGTAAGATTAATCAAATTAATTACTCCATAAATAAATATTTAAGAGCAACTGTGGCCTGTAATGCCTTCCATGAGAAGGTGACAGTGTCACGATTTAATTAATTTATAGAAAATCATTTAAATTAAATTGCCACTACTATAATGTGATATATGTATGGCTCATAATTCATGTGTAGAGTATTATGAATGAATTATGTTACATTTTGAGATGTATAGGAATGGGGGATTCAAAGGAATTCGCGCTAGGGATTTTCGACGCGTTGGAGCGGCGGAGGAGGCAGAAAAGCGGTAGAATAAGCAAAGCGGAGCTGAATGAGTTTTGGCTCCAAATATCCGACGCCAGTTTCGACGCTCGTCTCCAGATATTCTTCGATATGTAATTATCATCAACCTCCACTCATACACTCATTTCTTTAATTTTCCTTTTTTTATGCATGTTTACGCTATATTAACAAAATTCAATTTCTAAAGTGAATTTCTTGTGCGCCGGACATCTGGCTCTTTGCAATTTTCATATGGAGGGAAAGGACTGTGTTCATATGGAGACAATACATAAATTTAAATAAAATAGAGAGGGAAGAGTTCTGTTCACATGGACATACGGATAGTATCCGAGGATTGCGCGCAGTAGCTTTTGTCATTTTTTCTACTTATTTTACTCATGTTTTTTTACGTAGTTTAGTTTAATTAGTAATAATAAGTAAAAGTCAAATTACTTTGACAATTATTGCAAAATTACGTCATTAAGTGTCATTTTCTTATTTGGGATTGTCGAAAATATTAGGATTGCTTAAAAACAAAGTGTGCTAATTTTGTTACTCGTAGAAGAACTACTCCATTTCAGCTGATAGCATTTCTTATTTGATTAACTGCCTATTCACCTAAAATCCGTCACTAATTTTATTTTCCGTCGTCATAACCGTTACAATAGTGAAATTTATTCGTCGCTAATTTTTTAGTGATTAATGCAAAAATCAGCGTTGTTCACGTACAAATTATATATATATATATATATATATATATATATATATATATATATATATAACTGAGTCTTTTATTTCTCCGTTCACTTTATATCTTTTATTAATACAGAAAAAGTATTTCCCATTCACATTTTATTGGTCATGTATAAATAAAAGTATTTGCTAATTGTTTTACATGATGGAGGAACTGAATGAAGCAGGTGAAAAATGCTTCAATTTGTGTTGTTTTTGTTTCCATCTACCTAGCATTAATTGTATAAGAGGGAAAAGTTATACTAGAATTTATTGATTGAGAATCCAACTTAAAAAATGAGCAACAGATTTCTTCTTTATCAAAAAACATTTATGATCAGGTTTTTGGTTGATATAGGAGTAGTGACTAGTGAGATCCCTTTAAATATTGGTATATTTTATTTTAAATAAAACTATATCCATAAATGTGTGTGTGTGAGTGTATGGGGGTTTGTTTGTCGTATTCATGGGATAATTAATTGCATTAATTACAGTATATAACTTGAGAATTGGTTAATGTGTACTGCAGGGCTGACATTAATGGAGATGGAAAAATAACAAGAGATGAGGTAGAAGAGGTATATGTGAAGTATTACTATATGACCCTTATATTTCCAAGTCCTTAATTAATCATGATTCTTGCTACTTACCTAATTCGAAATTGACACCATGCAATTTCTTAATCGTGTTAAAACCAGCCCTCACTTATTTCAACTCCATATTTATATTATGTTTCAACATATCAATTATGATTCTCAATTCCATTTTGATACATCATCTCATTTGTCACATTATTGGATTGATAACACGTAGACTATATCCTCAAAAAAAAAACTTAAATTACACAGAAGATGATATATGAAAATGATACAGAAAATCCGATGGGCATAAATTACTTCTTAAATTACCATTAAATATCTTAAGAATTTAATATTCATCAATTGGTCTGGATGTTTTATTTTAAAATAGTGTTTCACCTCGTATTCATAATATTTTTTTTAAAAATGAGCATTAAACTTTGTACACACTTGACGGTAATTTAGCATTGATTATAATCATACACATCTTATAATAAATAAAATAAAAAATGAAATAATGGAATTATATTGAGTAAATATATATATATATATATATATATATATATATATATATATATATATATATATATATATATTTTTTTTTTTTTTTTTCAGCTATGAAATGAAATGAAATAATAATAAAACATAAAATGTGGAATTAAAAATTGCAGCCTAATATAAATCAATTAATTAATAGTGTCTCTAATGTCTATATATAAATATAATGTTTATTATTATAATAATAATAATAATTAAGATGTTTACCTACTGGGATATTATTCTGTATAATTTGAATATGTTAATTTGACGTAAACAGCTAATAATGGTGAGTGCTTCAGCGAATAAGCTGTCCAATTTCAAAGAACGTGCCAGGGAATATGCGTCTTTAATAATGGAAGAGCTTGACCCTGAACACTTTGGTTACATTGAGGTACACCAATCATTATCACCTAATTACACAATTAACGTTGTTAATTACCTCACTTTATTTTAATCTCCAAATTAATTAACACTAAAAACAAAAAGTTTAGAATAAGAGTTCCTATAGTTGGCGCTGAATTGATATACGTAGTCTAATTTAGTAATTTCCACTTCAGCTATATTTGCTGGTAACGCATGTTTAGGGTCATTTGACTCGACACATCCAGAAACAAATGTTGATTTTACTTTTTTTTTTAAAAAAAAAAGTAATTATATTGTCTTTTTATTAAAAATAAATAAACTTTTTATTAAATAAATATGTTACTCCCTTCAATCTCCAAATCAACTTCACATTTTTTAATTTTGTCTGTTCCCAACTCATCTTCATATATACCCCATAAAAAGAAATAACAACAAATTCAATAACCTTGTAAAATAATTTAATTTCAAAATTTTTATCAATATCTTACTCATATAAATACTTTACAATTTATTTATTACAAAAAAATCAAATTACCCTTAACAATAAATCAAAAAATAATATTTCTTAACATACTCCCTCCTCCATGATATTTATGCTTGTTTGTACGAGTACGTAGATTAAAAAATGTTATTTTTTAAATATAATGTAACAAAAAATAGTAAGTTGGTAATTTAAAGAAAATAAATAAAATTGTCAGAAAATGATAAATAAAGTGTAAATAAGTTAATAAGGTTGATGAGATTGATAAATGAAGTGTAAATAGTAAGTGAAATGGACCGTGTATTTTTATTAGTAATGAAATGTACATAAATACTTGAAACACCTTAAAATAGAAGGTGTGCATGAATTAGTGGAATAAAAGAAGTATATATATATTTAGTATATTAATTAATATGCCGTACTATAATTAAACCTTTCACACTTACCATTAGTTAAGAAAATAAATTTGATGAGTGTCACTAATTTAAAAAATGAAATAGTGGAATGAATAGGTAATTAATGATGAACAGCTGGTTGGATTTACAGTTATGGCAATTGGAAGCACTTCTTCTGCAACGGGATAACTACATGAATTACAGCAGACCACTAAGCACAACAAGTGTGGGAGGATGGAGCCAGAATGTAATGGTGGTGAGCAAAATTTGGTCAGTGGTGATGGAAAATTGGCAAAGAGGGTGGATTTTGATGGTGTGGATTTTGGCCATGGTGGCACTTTTCACTTGGAAGTTTCTTCAGTACAGGGATAAATCTGCATTCCATATAATGGGCTACTGTTTAACCACTGCCAAAGGAGCTGCCGAGACTCTCAAGCTCAACATGGCTCTTATCCTCCTCCCCATCTGCCGCAACATCTTGACTTGGCTACGATCCACGCGCATACGCATCCTCCTCCCCCTCGACGACAACATTAACTTGCACAAGGTGCGTTCGTTCGTTTAGTTTGACGATCTGACATGCCATATCACCATGTTGTGTGCTCGAGGAATCCATCTTTGGGTTCTGTTAAATGACCACCTCGTTTACAAGCTTAAGCAATAGATGAAAGTGATCATTTTATATGGTGGAGCCATGATCTAACAAAGATTCAAGATTCAAACTTTACTATCATTCATTTATGAAAAAATTCCATGAGCAAGTCTTGAGGCAAGTTAATCTGTCTTGTCTGAACGTAAAGAGGAGATGAGGTGGTCATTTAACAGTTGCGTATTCATTTTGCTGCTCTCACTTAACTCACGTACGTACAGGTGATAGCATTGGCTATAGCGATTGGTGTTGTGGTCCATGCAGGGATTCATCTCACGTGCGATTTCCCTCGAATAATCAGATCTTCTCCGGAGAAGTTTGCACTGATTGCTTCAGATTTCCAGGGTGTTAAACCAACCTACTCTAGCCTCTTAAAAGGTGTGATTGGTACAACTGGGATTGCTATGGTGGTGTTGATGATCATAGCCTTCACACTAGCAACAAGGAGCTTCAGAAGAAATGGGGTGAAGCTACCACCCCCCTTAAACAGACTAACAGGGTTCAATGCATTCTGGTATTCCCATCACCTTCTAGCTCTAGTCTACATACTACTACTCATCCATGGGACTTTCTTGTTCTTGGTTCATCAATGGTACAAAAAGACTGTAAGAATTCTAAATCTACCTCAAACCTACAAAATTAACTACTACTTGCACTAACATGATATATGTTGAATTGAATCACTGCAACAGATATGGATGTACATCTCCATTCCCCTCATTCTGTATGTAGCAGAGAGAAGTTTGAGAACCTGCAGGTCAGAACATTATGCAGTTAGGATCCTCAAGGTAAATCTAGTTTCGCCACGAAAAGAAGTGGCAGAGAGAGAGCCAGCAAATAATTACTTTACAGTGCCAATCTGCCCTTTATAGGTGTCTGTACTTCCAGGAGGTGTGTTCAGCTTGATCATGGCGAAGCCGAATGGATTCAGATACAAGAGCGGACAATATATCTTCCTGCAATGTCCTGCGATCTCCTCGTTCGAATGGTGAGCATGTCTGAATACTGATCAATAAAGAATTAAGGATGCTGATATTGCTGAGTTTTGGATTGGGCATTCCTGCAGGCATCCATTTTCACTCACTTCAGCTCCAGGGGATGACTATCTGAGTGTCCATATTCGGACAGTGGGTGACTGGACACAAGAACTAAAGAGGGTGTTCACAGAAGATAACAGTTCAACATGTGTGATCGGTAGGGCGAAATTCGGAGCACTGGGAAATGTTCATCAAACAGGGTACTTTAACCAATTCATATACATTTTGCACAAATTATCTTCAAAAATCTTTCACAGTTAACATGCACTTCACATCATCTGGTTGCAGTCTGCCAAAACTGCTGGTCGACGGACCCTACGGTGCACCTGCACAGGACTATAAGAACTACGATGTTCTGCTTCTTGTAGGACTTGGAATTGGAGCAACCCCATTCATAAGTATTCTCAAAGATCTCTTGAATAATACAAGACAAGAAGATCAAATAGTATGGCAGCATATTAATATAGTTATAGACTAGTACTAATAATTTTATTCGCATTTACATCAAGTATAAATGGTTTAATTTCATCGGTTCAGGACTCGAACACGGAAACGAGCAGATCAGACGACAGCTCGAATAGTTTCGGGTCTTCGTACGATACGTTGAGTGGAAAGAAGAAGTTGCAGAAAACAAGGAGTGCACATTTCTACTGGGTGACCAGGGAATCAGGGTCGTTCGAGTGGTTCAAGGGAGTGATGAATGAAGTAGCAGAGATGGATCACAAGGTAAATGTTTGCATGCTCTTCGAACTCAACCTGATGTCTTGTCCGTTTTGAAATGACAGCTCGAAATTCTTTTTATGTCATGGAATTGGAATAGGGTCAAATTGAGATGCACAATTATCTAACAAGTGTTTATGAAGAGGGTGATGCAAGATCAACTCTCATCACCATGGTGCAAGCTCTAAGCCATGCTAAACATGGAGTCGATATCCTATCTGGCACTAGAGTAAGATCTCTCTCCTGCTCTACCATACTTTTTAACACTTTTCTATCACACAATCATATCCATGTCCCACTAAATATACGAGTTATATGAATGACACGTGAAGACCAATTACATTCCTGGCGTGCCATTCATTTCGAAGATCTACGAAATATCTGTTACATGAATGACACTTGAAGACCAATTACATTTTGTTAAGTGTCATTCATTTCGAAGATCTTACTCCATTATTAAAAAAAAAATCCCAACCAAATATTTAACTGCAGTTTAAGCTATGTTTTTTAGCGGTTTTAAAAACTAATTTTAAAATCAATCTATGTACACCTATAGACGGTTTCAAAACCAAGCTTGTCTTTTAGGCTATGTTTTGGGTTTTCAAAACTCAGACCTATTTTAGATGAGTATATTGGCCTACAAACTCTATTAATACTCAGATGCAAGTGACTAGAGTTGTTAATAAGCCCGTAAACCGTGGGCCCGAACCGATTAACCCGAAAAAAATTAGGGTTAGGGCCAAGAAATTTGAGCCCGTTTAACATCCGGGCTTTTTGGCCCGAACCGATTAACCCGTGGGCTAATAGGGTTGGCCCGTGGGCTAACCGGGCCGGCCCGTAGGGTTGAAAATTATTATTATTATTATGTTTAATTAATTTTAACACACATAATCTATACATCGACCACCCAATCTCACCCTACTCCCAACCCATCGTTGGACAAGCTCTAACCATCTTTTAATTTTCATCTCTTTCTCATCTTTTTTCTTACTCTAACCCAAAATTTTCTCTAATAAATAAAATAATACTTGAATAAATATATTAAGATTAATTTAATTATCACAAATTCTTTTAATTTATATCTTTTAACAATATTTTGCATGTATTAATCTTAATTCTCTCAAATTTTAAATAATGTATTAGTTAATTTTGAATTTTTTATATTATTTATATTAAATTATAATTTATAATTTTTTAAATATTTTTCCGTTTAACCCGTAGCCCGTTAGGGTTAGGTTCACCTTTTCATAGCCCGTTTAAACAGACCCGATTTAGCCCGAAACCCAATTAACCCGAAACCCGTTAGGGCCAGCCCTAATGGGTTAGGGCTGGCCCGTTTAACATCTCTAGATGCAACCACCTTTTACATATTTTTTCTCCTTAACTAGTATTCTTTCTCATCTCTCATTAACTAATACTATTTAACACTTCACCGCCCACCTCTTACACGTTGAGTTGACATAAATTTGAAACATATCCAACTAAAACTCAAAATAAACATAGATTATCATTATTTATGGTTTTCAAACCTCACGTAAAACTCGAACAAACATAACCATAAACAGTGGTAAATACTAGTATTCTTTAAATAATGAGTCATGTTTTTCCCATTTTAGGTGAGGACACATTTTGCAAGGCCAAATTGGAAAGAAGTGTTCTATAAAGTAGCTGCAAAGCATCCGTGTTCAACAGTAGGTAAAACATCCTTTCTGACCTGATGCACCAATCACATAATCATGCACATGCCATCTAAATTTATTCGAAGATTTCCCAATATCTAGCGAAAGCTTAAGAGAATACTAAATTAGGAGTAATTAATTAATTAATTAAGAGGAAAATTGCAGGTGTTTTCTACTGTGGGATGCCAATCTTAGCAAAGGAGCTGAAGAAACTATCTAAAGAATTGAGCTACAAGACATCTACAAGGTTTGAATTTCACAAGGAATACTTCTGACAAACAAACCATGCATATTATATATATAATTCATATGAGGATTTGTAATTATTCTTGTATAAGAGGGACACAATTCTTTCAAGCACAAAAAATTATTAGCAAGCAGCATATATTATAGAGATACTGAAATACCCCATTTGAAAGGTAAATATTTATTTCGAAAAAAATTGTGAGAGACAATATATAGAAAGAAGCAGACAAAAAAATTTGATCAATTTGATAAACATCATACAAAAAAGGTTGCAACTTGGTGATGTGTTCTGTTCATTACCTCTAACTGTAACTGTAAGACTGTTTAATTAGGAAGCCGTACAGAATCAGACTGGAATCTATAAAAAATGCACATTATCCTTATTTTCCTTTTAAGGCAAAGTATTCTTTGGAATGGTTACATGAAACTTTTTTTCTTTTACTTATTTTCCTTATTTTGTCTGTTTTTCTTTTGGCTTATGGGGTACTATGTTTCCCCTTTTCTTAAGCTATAATTGTAAAAGGAATTGTAAAAGTGTGGAACATGAAACTGGTTCCATACGATACACTCTCTTTTTTAATACTCCTACCGTCTCAACTTCAACTACACATTCTCCGTTTTGTTCTGTCACAACTTCAACTTTACATTTTTATAAAAGAAAGAAGCAGATAACTAAGAGCATCATCATGTCACTTAGAAATTGATTCCATAGTATTCAAAATCAATCAAAAAAAAAAAAGATTTATCTTATGTTATTTGAAAATTGCTTTTAATGTAGTAAAAAATTATCAAATACTTTGAAGCCCATTGAAAATAACTGTGTTTGCTGTGCCCAAATTTCAGCTCTTGCTTAGCACAGAAAGTAAGGTTGCTCTTCTCTAATTGAAATATACATCACATAAAAAACATAAACGACTCCAGAAGATGCTATAACTCCTAACATATGTTTCCTCATCCAAAACAAATGTAGCTGCTTACCTGCCTAGCACAGTTGTTTAATCCAGCTCCGTTCTACCTTATAATATAAACTAGACGAAAGTATGAACACATGTAACTATCTCTGCATCATTTTTTTATCCCAGTTCAAGCACCAAAAACACTCTATTTGTATGGCGCAAATAAAATCGATGAGTTGTGGCCACCAAACCCGAATGAATTAGACAATGCCACCTTAATGTCGAGTCTTTCTTTTGTTGGTCCCACCAGCACACTTGCATCCTGATTCACCATCAACAAAACCGAAGCTTTACAAAGAGAATTTTGTTCATCACAGCAGATTGAGATATCTAACATTTTACTTGAATAAGATGGCATAGCCACGCACACATTCTTGGAGTAGTTCAATTATTTTTACTCTCTCGTCCCATTATAGTCCACACTTTTTCTCATTCGTTTGTCACATAATAGTTTTTACCGAAAAATTAATAAAAAACCACTAAAAATGATAACCTCTCAATGCACTTTACTTTATAAACGTCATTTCCGCATAACACATATAACTCACTGTATACTCCTATCTTATTATTACCCAAAAATACTACTCTCTCCGTCTCATTTTCATCTTCACAATTACTGTTCACACATAAATTAAGAAAAATCACTTTTTGACTTGCTTTTGAGGGTAATTTGGTATTTTTGAGTAATAAATAAATTGTAAATTTTGTTGTGGTGATAATAGTTATGTGTCGTTTCATTTTAAGGAAGTGTGAAGTTAAAGTTGGGATAAAGGGAGTATATTACACTCTCAAAGTCAAAGTCATTTTTCTTAACCAAAGTGATACAGTGAGGTAGTATAATATTTATTTTCTCACAATGTTCAAACCTTTTCATAAGTAGTGAACAAGGGTGGGTAAGGATCCAAACTCCAACCTCCTTCTCTAATAGAGGCCTACGTGTGAAATTCATTTAAAACAATTTCTCAGTCCAACTCATCCATGATCCCTCCTATCTATTCAGCTATTCCTATTCCTTAATCATCACATTAGTTTATAATTTTAGCCATCGACAAGAGTTCTATTACCAAATGGAATAATCAGCTGTAATAAAAAATGGCATGAATTAATAGCTGAACATATTTCTATCAGAAACTAATGCCTAGGAGCCAAATAAAATGTATATTGGTACATAAATAAAAATTGCATACCACACCGTCATCTGGATTTTCGAGATTGACATTTGGATGAACCCAGCCAGTACGGATTGCCTATATATAAACAAAAAAGAGAGAAAAAAGAAAGGATTTTAAATATAATACTGGATTACATAGCTCAGGTGTCTAATTAGATCAAGACACATATAACTAAATTATTCAAACGAAAAAGAAATAGACACATCACACTAGAGGCTAATCAATTGAGTAGTCATGTTGTTGTATCTTCACCTGCAGGTGTGATTTCTTATGTTTCTAGAGAGCTGAAGAACTTAAAAATGGTTTACAATGCCAAACACAGTTTCAAGCAAAAAATAAAGTACTGGAAGAGATTCACTGCAATGAAGTTGATGTCTTCTTGCTATGAATAGTTTATAAGACACCACTGAAGAAGTTAAGGATAATCCAATAGGTTAAATTGAATATTACCAAGTACTGAGAATGAATAAAATATCGAGGAAACTGAATAATTAAGCATGTCAGGCATCGTGGATTCTCATTCTAAAACCTTTCCTAACTTCACTGAAAGCAAGATTACATATTTTCAATTTAACATCCTCCTCTGAATACAGCAAAAGCGCAATGAGATCTATTATGATAAACCTATCTTTCATTAAATTTATTTTAGCAGTACTGAATTATTCGGAGGATGAAAGGATTATTGAAACACTGAACACTTCAAAGTTCAAATCATTAGTTGCCAGAGGAATGCATATTTCTGAAAATCTTAAAATCAATCTTTAGATTATTTGCATGGTCTACATGGTATTTTGAGACTTGGGATCTAATTATTTTAGACTGTGAAAAAAATTCCATCAGGTTGGACATCCTTACTCAACCTCAAGTGTATTGAGAATCTAGCTTAGAAAGTAGATTGGCTTGAATCAATTTAATCATTTTTTCCCCTAATAATGATTATAATTGGATAGAGAGATAACAAGACTTCAAATACATATGTACTTCAGATGTTTTATCTGAGTGCATATGATAATACATTTATCGAAGACTCTAGCTTGGATCTTAGAGAGATTAACTAATTTCTTGCTAAAATAGTCTAATCAAATGAGTTATAAGCAGATCCACAACTATAAAAAGGTGGAGTTCAATTAATAAAATTTTCCAAATTGAAAAAGCTTCCGATGTTTCCTTGAGATTGTGGGATAATATTCCAACTTGCTTGTGCATACAGATTCTATCACTAGTTCCTTTCAGTCATAAAATTTTTATACTTGAAAATGCAAATATGAAGTGCATTCTTTATATTTAGAAGAAACAATATTCTTCAGGTTCTGAACCAGTTATCAGTTTCTAGTAGATTCATGGATCCTTGGCATTAAGGTAATGGGGGCGTATAATGGGAATGAAAGTCCTCATGCTTGGTATATATTAAAGGGAAATGGAATTCCTTAGTCATTCCGATTATTCCATTAACTAGCAGTCACTTTTAATCATCACATTCCAATTGTGATTGACCTCTTTATGTGTTGATATTTGTTCTTCTCCTTTTTATTGGAAAAACATGAAGTGTGTAAATAGTGCTCTGCAAGTTTACTTCTTTCTCATCCACAGATAACAGAAATCTTTCAACATCTTAACTTTTTTAAATCCCTTCCACTGATGACTCATCCTACTCAATAAAATAAGTCTGCAACTCTGCACTTGCAACAGAATTCCTGCAGCATCAAACCCCCAAGAAGATCGTAGAAAGAAAGCAACTTATTAATTTTATAAGACCCTTCCCTCTCTAGTATTAAAAAAAAAGTAAAAAACTAGATATGTTCCTCTTCCTGGTATCCTGATATCTAAAAGGTCAAGAAAGAAAATCCAACCTAATCACCTCGGAATGAGAATATTCAGACAGATAAGAAAGAAAGCTTAAAAAATAAAATAAATATTAATATATAAATCCCATATTTAATAGTATGTGTGCAGATAATTATGAAAAATACAGTTAATCATATTAAGCATACCAAGTTAACTTTAAGCTGAGATTTTCTTGAGCAAATATATTAAGAATGCAAGTCACCTGCACAGTTGCGACAGCCTCAACCGCACCAGCTGCTCCAAGTAGGTGCCCGATCATGGATTTTGTGGAATTCACTCTTAACTAAAATAATTAAAAGTATCCACAATTTATACATAACCTGTTGTCATAAGCTACAGTAAGTATAGTAGAACAGAGAGCTTGAGTTAACTGGAAACCTCTGGATTCTGCCCAAAACAATGAATAAGTGATTGATATTCCTTAAGATCACCAGCTGGGGTAGAAGTTGCATGTGCATTTATATAATTAACCTCTTCCTTGGACACTCCTGACTGAGCTAGGGCCTGCTCCACGCACAAAATGACACCAGTTCCTGTTGCAGATATGAACAAGAGGTCAAAGAAAAGCTAGATGTTCCTGCATGTACAGAGTCTTGCACTAAATCTGGTCAACATATAGCGGAATTTCAACTTAGTCAATACAGCACAAACACATGAAGATCACAAACAAAACAGCTATTATAACCAATATGTAATGTCCCGAGGGCAACAGCATCACCATGACTGCTAAAAGAAACAAAAATTATATGTCGAAGGAATTATTAGAACAAAGTTACCATAACACTCTATTGCAAGGCGAATACAGAAAGCTATTACATTTTCAATACTCACAATGAGGGACTGTACACAATTTTACCAGTGGAGCAACTCTTTTGAACCAAACGGTCATTGATCATAATAATCAACCACAACATAGTTCACTTGTCTAGAAAGTTATCAGAGATTACTTGGGAGAGTGCACATTCAGTAAACAACAATGCAATAATCTTCACTCCAAAAATTGTAAAAAAACACAACAAAAATAACCTCTCATTACACTTATTTTTCAATAAAGTCTAACGCACCTTTGACATAACACGCATAACATACTTTATACTTTATTTATTACCCAAAAGACTATATTACCCTCATAAAGTCAATAAGGTGACTTTTATCAGACATTGAACGATAAGTGTGCACACAGTAATGGGACATAGGCTGTATAATATTACATTTCTTAACTGCACTCGTGAATTTTTTCAATCTCAATATTAACACGTAGGCTTAAAAACCCTAGTTATTTTACCTTGTGGATGAGGCTCTGTCATGTGATAAGCATCACAAGTGAAGCTTCCACCAAGAAACTCAGCATATATAGTTGCACCTCTACTCTGTTCATTCAATGATTGAATTGGTAACTTTTAAGAATTTTAAATCACAGATTTTCTTCTACTTATAATGCCAAAAAAATTTTGGAAAATATTTGTTTTTGACGCAAGCTTGACACACCTTCGCATGTTCAAGTTCCTCTAACAGCAGTACTCCAGCACCTTCTCCCATAACAAATCCATCACGATTCTGTCAAATATCAAAAATAATTCAGGGGATGTCTGATACTTGAGATCGAAGAGTTATATGGCTTTAACTAGCTCTTCTTCAGTCGCTGACATAAAGACTTTTTAAGATGGTTCTTCTGAATAAAGTTCTCTAATTTTCAAAGATGAATATTGATCTGTTTTATTGATAACTTCATGCACAATGATTTTAAGGGGACACAGAAATGCCAAGCGTGAAAATTAAATTATTCTCAAGATAAGAATCACATAGCTCACAAGAGCTGGTTTGCTTATAGAACTATTTGATGTAACTGTTCACTAATCAAGTTAAATAGTGTTTCGAATGATATTGCAGACAGATCTACTTTTCTTTGAAAGAGTTGAAAAATAAATAAATTGTTTATATAACCTGTTAATAAAGGGAAAAAAAAACAATAATTATGTATGGGTGTGAAACTTAAAGAATTTAAAGAACGAATTACTACTATTGGGTCAAATTTCTGCAGATACAGTAGTAGAGTTAAAAATATAGCAGATTACACTGTCCCAAGGGCGTGAGGCTTTAGTAGGGTCAGTGTTTCTTTGTGACAATGCCCTGCATGCAACAAAGCCTCCTAGTCCTGCCCCAAGGTTTATGAATCAAAAGCTGGAAATAAAGTGTTAGAAAAATACGTGAATAAAAAGATAGTCACCAATTGGTATAATTGCCGCATCTGAGCCACCACAAAGCATCATGTCCTGCAGAATCTCAAGAATTAAAAACACATTGGAAAGTACACAAAAGGATTGCCTACTTTTTGTAAGTGCCAGTTTATTTACTGAAAAAATTTGAACTGTAATGAGAACTCTAGTCTAGATCTTGAAACTAAGTGAAGCGACTTACAGCTTCTCCCCTGATAATGTGGTTAGCAGCATTCAGTATGCAGAAGTTGCTAGTTGCACAAGCAGTGGATATAGAGTAGTTTGGACCCATCCATCCCTGTAATTATCATGCTTAAGTGATATCAATAAGTGACCAACAATTACTCAAGCTGCTATAGTTATAAAGAAGGAATTTGTTTAGAACCAGATCCATGGCAAGTATGGCAGAACCCATGTTAGTTGTCGCAAAAGGTACACAAAATGGATTCATTTTTCTATATGATATCCTCAATGCTTCAATTGCATCATGAAAAACCTGTCCAAATACGATACAACTGAGAGTTTAGTAAACTGTATCCAAATATAGATGTGAGAATAGAAAACATCAATTGGATCAGTTAAAAACAGTCCAAATATTAAACAAACTTGTGGGCTGGGGGTAGACCATCTTGAGAAATGTGAAAATAGAAAATCTCTTACAAAAAAATATTAGAAAGAACATCATTTCTTAGCGGTCTCAAGTGCTTGGTAACACTTAAATCAGCTAGATAAAACTCAAAAAGATGTTAAATATCATCTCATTCAGAAAGATGAGTCACAACGTTCACAAAAAGTTTTAAATTATAATCCCAAAAGCAAAAGCGATAATAAGTGTGATTCAAATATCAGAACATTTGATAATAATCACATTTTGACTGCAAAGCTGAACTCCATTATAAGCAATTACTTCCTAGTCAGATCTTGTGCACTTAACACTAGTTAACCAACCACCATTCTTTTTCCTGAATAGAAGAATCTGGACTTACTTTCATCCCACCCATAGCAGAGCCAATTAACACCCCACATTTTGCTTTATTTAATTCATCCATTACATCATCAGTAATTCCTCCATCAGCCAAAGCCTTCTTCCCTGCTGTCAGCATGTAAAGCATGAACTTGTCCAATCTCTTAGAAAGTTTAGGTGCAACCCATCCATCTGTTGAGAATGACTTGATCACTCCAGCAATTCTCTGCGAAAGATACTCTTAGTAGCAAAACATACAAAAGTTAATATCACAAAAATGAAAAGGAGATAATGCTCGTTACATACAGTTGGATAATGTGAGCAATCAAAAGTCTCTATCTCACTAATTCCACTGAATCCTTCTAGCAGGTTATCATAGAAAGTACCCGGATCACTTCCAAGTGGTGTCTCCACACCCATGCCCGTCACCACCACTCGCCTTTGCTTGGTTGGAGGTTTCTTCTTGGTTGTAACTTCCGTTCCCAAATTCACAGCTATTGCCACAGTGTCTCCTGAAATTCACATGGGAACCAGAAAAATAAAAATAATAAAAGGAAACAGAAACAAATGGCCCAGGTAAGACATTCTAATACATCACGATACATTAAATGCATAAAAAATCCAAATCAATTAAATTATTAATTAGAATTTGATGGTGAGTTCTGAAACTGCAGAATTCTAATCATTGAAAATGACTAAAAGCAATAACAAGGTCGCACCAAGATGAACTGCCCATCGAGCCAACAATGTCAAATTTCTCAACGAAACAGAGATTTGACATTTGCAACATCTAAGATTGGCTAACCTAACTGAACCAACCACACCCACCCAGGCAGAATGAAGCATAGATGATTCTTATGCTGGTTGACAAATACACATTTCCATATAAATACGGTTAGGGCAACAACTATATCCAATGAAGCTGATAGCTGTGTCCATGCATTAGGGAAACGTAGCAAAATCCAGGTCACCGTTCAAACAATGAAAAATGAACTTTAACTCTACAAAACCCAATGAGTAAGAATTAAATCTTACGATTGAACACACAATTGTAACATCGGATTATAAATTGGGGAAGAAAAAAGACCAATGTGTTGAATAGAAATCGATTTAGCAGGAAATTTCTTTTAATTTGGAATAAACCACCTGGTGACCAAAATATTGAAGAAAAACAAAACCAAAACCACGTCAACAATCAGACACTAAGAATCAGCAGAATCAAGAGGGCACACACCGGAATGGGCATAGGGGCGAAGGAGTTTCCTGAGGCTGCGTTGCATCGGAACATTTCTCGATCCAAAAGATTCAGAGGCATTGTAGAAATCATGGGAAGGGTGAAAGGAGAAAGAAGAATTCACGAGATTCTGAACGCCGGAGAGAACCCTTTTCCGGCAGTGAGCAGCCCATTTAGTAAGGCGGGAGGGATGAGACGACAGCATGGAAATGGAAGAATCTTTTTCAGACATGCATGCGGGCATTAGCCATGAGCAGACCACTGATGAGGCCGCCATCACCCAACCCAACACACAACCACCACTGGAGGAAATCTATGTTGGTATTTATTGTATCTAGCAATGTAGATTTCAGCATACGAGTTGTACAATACAATAATTTTTGTGTATTCACACGTACGTGTATGTGTTCGTAACGAATTTTCGCACACTAAGAAGAAGTGTGTGTATCAAGATGGGAATGGGAATGCTGAAATTAACGAGGCCATTTGATTGATTGAATCTGAGACTACAGGAGCTCGTAAATAGAACAGAGAGGAGAGAGAGAGAGTGTGTGTTGGTGGTGGATCGAAAAGTGTCCTTTTTAAATATATTTAAAATTTTTATTTTCCAATAAAATTTATTAATGCAAAGACAAAGTATTTCATTTTAATAATAGTAGTTTTTTATAAAAAGTAAAAGTTCTTTGATAATTATACAATTAATTATTCCATGGAAATTTATAGAAATAAGTGGTGATATTTTTAAAGAAAAGTGATACTCATTCCATCTAGGAATACATTCAAGTATTTGTTGTCACAAGTTTAAAAATAATAATTTTTTGCTGTAATGAGATAAAAAAATATTTGGTTAATTTAATAAAATAAAGTGTGTGATATAGTTAATTTTGACTAAATTGTGTGTAAAAAGAATGTGACACTTATAATTTTGTAATATTGTAAGGTTATTAATATTGCGTATTATTTTTATTTTTTGGATTTGCAATATTCTTGGGATAAATTAAAATAAAAAGTGTGCAAATATATTTGAGACGAAGGGAGTAACATTTTTTTATAATAAAAGTGATAAAAAAAAGCGCAAAATAGATGGTATCATACAATGTTACCCTTGCGCAAAAGCATTATTTAAAAACTTTAACCATAGGAAATGAATTTTGTGTCATTGATAAAAAGTAATAATAATAATTGAGTGTATATTGGGTGCAACTAGTTTCATGTTTTTTAATTGTGCACCGGGCTGACCCATTTTTAAATGGATTATATAAAACCCTAAAATTAAGTCAAAAATTCATTCACGTCAACACTCAACAGCCCCCGATTCTCTCCCACCACGCAATACACTCCCACACGACAATTCCTTTCCACCACGGCGATTCTCTCCCACGGCAGTCTACCGCCAATTTCGCCGTCAGGTTTCGACGATCCGTTGTCGTCATCTGACGATTTTACTGCACCACGTCGATTTTGCCGCCAGGTTTCAGCGATCCGCAATCGTCATCTGACGATTTCACCGCCGTCGATTTTGCAGCTGTCTAACATGTCTGAGAAGCAGGAGGTACGAAACTAGTGGATTTATTCCAATATTAGGTAAAGTTAATCTTATCTCCAATTGTAGTTTCTGATTTCAAATAATATTGTTAGATTTTTTCTTCTAATCTATGATTCATCCTTCTCCAATTGTATATATTTCTGCTTTAGTTTATTATAGTCTCATTGTCAATCCAATTTGTTGTTTAATGCTGTGTAAAATAAGTATTGGTTTATGTTATCTAATTGTATATGTTTTATCTGTTAATTGTATAAAGGTGTGTTATGAATTATACATGGTTATGTATGGTCTGTATTGTGTAGCCACTTATGAGTTGTGTATATGTATGGTCTGTATTGTACATGGTTAGTTTAATTGTATATGTTATCTCTGTTAATTGTATATAGGTATGGTATGAGATGTATGTTATCTCTGTTTCTCCGTTAATTGTATATATGTATGTTCTGAATTGTACATAGGTATGGTCTGAATTGTACATGGGCATGATTTGTATGTTGGATTATTTTAACTGTATATGTTTTCTCCGTTAACTGTATATATGTATGTTTTGAATTGTATGTGGTCATGATAGGCATCTTTGTAGCATTGTGCATTCGATGTGATGGATTTTTCTTTACTGTATATATTTTCTCTGTTAATTGTACATAGGTATTGTCTGAATTGTACATGAGCATAATTTATATGTTGGATTATTTTAACTGTATATGTTTTCTCCGTTAACTGTATATATGTATGTTCTGAATTGTATGTGGTCATGATAGGCATCTTGGTATAGATAATTTCTCCAAAAATAGAGTAATTTTTTTCAAGCTTTTAGATTTTGATTTTTGGACCTACACTTGATTTGAGACTACTTCAACTCGATATTAGTTTGACATTAATTTAACTTCATTCTTCTTTATTTTGATTTTAGATGACACCAGAAAATAATGATTTTGATGTTTCTCTTGAAGGAGTATTGGGTGGTGCACAAAGAGGGGAAAAAGTTGTGGGTAGATGCTAGTTTAGGTGATAAACTAAGATCGAATAGCTTATCCGGATCAGCGCTAATTATGCAGATGAAAAGACAAACTTTGGATCGAGCAGCCACTGATGAAATTGGGCACTTTATGCTCTTTTTTTTAAAAAAAATAAAACATGATTTTAATTATCCTGGATATTTTATTTTTTATAATAGGGTATCCATGCTAATATTTTGTACATACAGTATTAATTAGGAGTAGATTGAAATTTTGATGTTTAGTACTTTATGTCAATATGTGGTACTTGCAGCAAAGTTTCAAAGATTTGAGGTTGTTGAATGTTGTTTGATTCATGTACATAGTATGAAAATTCAGCAAGTTAGGAGTTATTAGATAAAGGAGCTTATTGAGCACAACAGTTGGATTTTTCTTTACAGTATATGTTTTCTCCATTAATTGTATATAGGTATGATCTAAATTGTACATAGGCATGATTTGTATGGTGGATTATTTTAATTGTACATGTTGTGTCCGTTAATTGTAAATAAATAGTTATGAATTGTATGTGGTCATGATGAGCATCTTATAGCATTGTACATTCGATTTGTGGATTTTTCTTTATTGTATATGTTTTCTCCGTCAAATGTTCATAGGTATGGTATGAATTGTATATGGGCATGATAAGTATTGTGAATTATTTTAATTGTATATGTTTTCTCCGTTAATTATATTTAGATATGTTGTGAATTGTATGTGGTCATAATTGGCATCTTGGTAGCATTGTACATTTGATGTGATAGATTTTTTTTTTACTGTTTATGTTTTCTCAGTTAATTGTATATAGGTATGGTCTGAATTGTATATGGGCATGATGAGTGTGGTGGATTATTTTAATTATACATATTTTCTCCGTTAATTGCATATATATATGTTTTGAATTATATATTTTGAATTGTATGTGGTCATGATGGGCATCTTGATAGCATTATCTTTCTATGTGATGGAATTTTCTTTAATGTATACGTTTTCTCTGTTAATTGTATATAGGTATAGTCTGAATTGTATATGGACATGAGTATGGTGAATTATTTTAATTGTATATGTTTTCCTTGTTATTTGTATAGAAATCTCTCTTAAATCGAACATGGATGAAAATATATATCACCCTAAAAAATAAACATATATAATACATGTAAACCATTATGAACATAACTATCATAGTCTTAATACATAATCTTAACTGTCTAAAGAAAGTTTTAATCTAAAAATCAAGAAACAAACCATTTCAAATAAGATATACACCATTTCAAAACACAAGTAGATCTTGATAATACCAACAAAATATACTCACAAAAACCATAAAATTCTTCTGGCTACATTTCCTACAAATTTAAGGTGTTGTTACATTACTTCTTTCCCTTCTTCTTAGCACCAACATCCATTTTTCCTATATCAGCTTCATTGAGTTCTTTATACAATTGTACAACAACTTGTTTCTTCTCCTCAAAAGCCTTCATAGCCTTCACCTTCTTTTATTCATCTAAGAAATTCAACAATCTATTTATCACGATAATATTCCGCTTTTTTCTTGATCACAACCCCTCTACATTGAGATTTGATAGCGTGTTGCTAAAATCTCTGCCCTTAGCACAACACGGATTTTAGCCTGGAATAAATGCAAAATATCAATACAGACAATCTTCAAAACTTATACATTATTAACCAACATCATATATATTAAAGCAGCAACCTATACAGCATAAAACAAGAGTAACATAAACACATAAGAAGAAGTATATACAGTTGGTATAGAAAAAATCATACATAACGGAAAAATATTATATACAATTTTTGACTGATCTCGACAAATATGTTCCCAATCAAATCCCTTCCAAATTCTAAAATTTTAATCCGAACACCATGCAAAAAGCAAACTAGATGATCCTGCCTATATCATACGAAATTGTACAACCTTCTCACTCTACTAAAATGATCAATCGAAACCAACCTCACATTTACCATAACATATGGTAAATCCAAAACTACCCAAATTCTCTTCCAGTACCCAGAACCATCTCACTCCAAAATCACACCTGAACAGAAAAAATTCACCCGAAATTCCAACCTTAATTTAAGCTTCAATGTACTTCAAAATGCCAATAATTTCCATAAAAGAAGAATAAAGAATACAGCCCCTAACTTATATATAAATCGAAGCAACAACACCCTGAAAGCATAGCACAATTACACGTACAGAATTGTCATTCCACAGTTATCTACTTCAAAGCTTACTTGTATGCTTCAAAACCCTTAGTTTTTCTAAAAATTATATTAACGGAAGCGGAGTAGAACTCAGATCAAAGCCGAGAATCAGGTGAGGTAGTGCATAAAGAAAAAGAAAACCCTAGAAACAAAAGCTGTAAAATAAGAAGAGTGCGCAATTAATAAAATAGAAATAGACAAACATATACTGCGAGAAATTGAAGGATGCCGTGCGAATCGAACATACGAGAATAGTTGGTAAAGATTCATATAGTGAACATGAAGAAATGAAGAGAGAAAGAGAGAGAACAACGAAGAATGGGTGAGTTTCGCAGAGAGAGAGAGAGGCGGAAGAAAGTTTGGATTTGAGAGAGAATGACGATGTGGAAAATAAAATTCGGGTCAGGAGTAATATTTATCCTCCAGGTTATAAAAATGGGTCGGATCCAGGTGCAACCTTGCACCCAGTTGCACCCAATAAATTGCCATAATAATTTTAATTAAAAGTAGGTAAATGATTTATGAAAAAACTGATAGTTGTGTGATTAAATTTGATGAATAATTTGTAGGAGTGTGGGTATGATATGAACCGATTTGCACCTTATTTATGCAAAATTATACTCTATTTTTTAATACATTAAAAACATTACTCTTTACATAAAAGAATTATTACTTTCTTAAAAAAAAATACTCCCCCTATTCCCAATTTATTTTCAATACTTTTGACTTTTATAATAATACTCCCTCCATCCCCTCGAAAGAGGGTTTTTTTCCATTTTGATCGTCTGTTTTAAAGAGGATCATTTCTTTTTTTACACACATATGACCCACACACATCCACTAATACAACTAAAATATGTGGTCCACACTCCCACTAATATAAGTACCCACTACACATTAAATAATAATACTCCTTAATCAACGTGCACAAAAGTAAAAGGCTCTCTTTCGGGCGGACGGAGGGAGTATGATTTTTTTTTTCAAGGGCAGTTTCGCACCAAAAATGAGTTGGGAATGGATGAAAATGAAAAATATATAGATAGTTGATGACGGAGGGAATATTACTTCTTAAGTTCCGCTCAACAAGAATATAATAAAGGGGAGGTTTTAGGTAGACCATCTCATGGATCTCCTTATATGAAAGATTATTTATGGATAAAAAGAAGTACTCCCTCAATCCCATTTCAAACTTTACGTTTGTTTTTTAGATTGTATTCTAAAAGTCTAGCTTTTGTATGAACAATGTTTCAACAATTTAATTGAAATGAGAATCATACGATCAAATGTTTTGCATATTATAATTTATTTGTATGATTGTGCAAAAGTCCACTTACTTTATACTGTAAATAATATGTTGTGCGACAACATGCGGAAGATCATATTATCAGTTTTCTTATAAAGTATAAACAGATGCTCACAATCGAGATAGACGGCGACAAACTATCGGAATGCTTGTAGTGTGATTTGGTATCAGTTTGTCTTGACTATAAAATCACATTAGTATATTTTGTGTGTATTGAGCAGGACCGCTTGAGATCGTTCGATTTATACTAACTATATAGAAGAACTTGATCTCTGTTATTATGAATGTTCGTGCTCTTAATCCCTATACAATAATCTCGACACGTACATAAGCCAGTATGTATCTCTTTGATTCATCAATGTGTGAGATTTAAATGATAAATCAACAAATTCGGTGAGTTAGGAAATAGTATTATCTCAATAGTGTGCTGTACATTAGTAGGTCAATAAATAGTAGGTACAAAACGTACTTAATTATTTACTAAACAATACATTCGCTTTAGAAAATTACTCATAAATACAAAATTTTATTTTTTTTTACCCATGATACCCATATCCATCTAAACATTAGTGTGAATCGTTAAAAGAGAATAAAAAAAGTCGATTAAGTAATTGTACTAGTGTACATCGATGTGATCTTTGTTAGAGAAATGAATCGTGAGAGAAAAACAAAGAATAAACTATTAAAATCGCCACTATGGTTGATGTACACCAATGTGCAATCTGGCCAAATGAAAGAACGCGCCATTAAATTATGATGTACACCGGTGTGCAATCTGACCAGAGAAAAGAAAACGCTATTAAATTTCCCAAAATAAGAAATTTATTAAACTTTCACTTTACTGTATATTTGAGTGCAATTCGGAGAGAAAACTGTAAAAGATATTAAATTGCGATTGAAGAGTGAATGCTAATGTAAATTAGTGTGCAATCTGGCCAGATTAAATAATACGCCAATAAATTTCCCCAAAATAAGAAATCCATTAAACTTTCACTTTACTGTACATTAGTGTGCAATTCAAAGTGAGAAATAGAATATACAGTAGTTCTTGAAATCTCTTCTTAATGTGCGATTAAAGAGTACAATGGGTAATGTTGGAAAATAAATTAGGCCTTCTGTATTTATCAGTAATTATATTTAATCAATGTATTTATTAATAATTAAGTAATATAAACACGTATCTATGAGTAATAATTCCTCATTAATATAAAGTGATATTTATACAATTAATTATTGCATGTATTTGGTGGCATGAAGTTTAAGAAAAGTAATTTTTTATTGTAATGATGTAAGAAAAAAGAAGAGGTATTTTAGTTAATTTAATAAAATAATTGTGTATAGAAAGAATGTTGCATTTGTAATATTGTAGTATTATAAGTAGGGGTGGGGTAAAAAGCCGAAAACTCGGTATGTCGAGCTCGTTGAACCGAAAAATATTGAAAAATATCGAAATTTAGGTATATCAAAATTTTGGTATGGTATAGTCGTCGTACCGAAAAAATTGGTCCGGTATCGGTATATGCCGAGTTAAATCGGTTCGGTATCGGAATACCAAAAATTATATATTATTTTTATAATTTTATTTTTTATGTTGGATTTTTAATATGGACCCCAATTTATTTTAATTATTAAGCCCAATCTTTTTATTACCAGGCCTAGGCCCATTTCCAGCCCTTTTCATACTCTAGTAACTCACATTTATGCTGCTAGGTCATTCATTCCTAAATCACGATTCACGCCACAATGCTCCATCTTCGAAATCCCTCTTCTCAAGTCGAACTCGACGCGCCCAGAATGTAGGTCGATTCCAGTTCCTGTTCTTCCGAGGTGGGTGCTCGGAGATTCCGAGGTGGTTTCTTTGTATTCGTCGAAGTCCTGTCGATGTCTCTTTAAGCTCCTGTCGGTGGTTTCTTTGTGTTCGTCGGAGTCCCTATTCTGTCTTTTTAAGCTGCTAAGCCAGTTGTATTCAGCCACAATTATCTCCCGTTGGTTCGACTACTCTCCTGCAATTATATTGGGGTATATGTATTAATTATTATGTATGTGTTTTCATCTCCAAGCTTATAGTGATAGTATTAAGTATATATACTCTTTACACCTAAAAATTAAAAGCTTGCACCTCATTTTGTGTGTCATTAGTGACGTTTGATTATCTCGACTTAATTGGGCAACAGAAAATCTGAATATGTTTTTCACACTAGTATCTTCTTACATTCTTAAGAAACAAGTTTACGCCCAATTGTTTAATTGAGCTACTCTTGTTTAAGTTGGAATTTTAATGATTTAAGTGGAGTAGAAAATACTAATGGTTAGAACTTAGACATCAAACATTCATCATTATCATGTATATCAACAATTTATCGTAATGAGGAATTTAAAGAATACATAAAACTTATTTGTCATATTTTAAAATGGTTAGAATTTAAAGAGTATATTCTCTTTTTCTTTCCGGATGCAAGCTGTGATAAAGTTTGGGAAATGACCAAGGCTGCAAGAGAGCAGATTGTTGTTATTTGAATTCTTCTTAATGTTATGTTTTGATTATTGGTTATAAACTTATGATTTATGAATTGTGTGAAGTATTTGTCATTTAAGTTGTTGTTCATTTGTGAAATTATTTATGATTGCTAGTATTTAACTAATTGATTATGAATTGTGTGATGGAGTATTTGTTATAGTTAGATTGGTATTTTGTGAGATATATATGATTGTTAGTATGTGTGATAATTGTGGATTTTTTGTTAGTATATTGTGTTATTACTGTGGATTTTTCGGTATACAGGTATATTCGGTATGATTCGGTATATTGAAATTTCAACATGTAATAAATTTTCATCATTTCGGTATAATCAGTATATACCAAAAAATTGGTACGGTATTTATTTCGGTTTGACAACGGTATACATTTTTATATACCAAAATTTCGATATACCGATACCGAAATTATCGGCATACTGAAATTTTGGTATCGACATCGGCATGCTGATGCAGCGAGAGCGTATTAAAATATAAAGATACTAAGAATAATTTCTATAATCTATTGATTCTTAAAAAATATCGGAAGATAGGCATCTCAAATACGTTGATTCAATAGAATACCGTAAAAGAGGCTATGAGACAACTCTCATTTACATTAAACAAATTTAACTACTGTAATACATAAGAAGACCACCTATTTATAGGTGATATCAAGATCTATCACATTAATGACAATTATGAATAAAAGGAAACAATCAAAATCTATTATACTAATTATATTTTATATCTCCATCAAATCTCCATCATTCTCCTCCACTTGGAGAGGATTCGCCCTCGAATCGTACAGGGTAGTATCACGAACAAAATAAGTACGAAGTCGGCTGGAACATCTTTGAATTCATATAATGCCAAAATCCTTCTAAAGTCTACCTCCATATTCAATATCTCTGCTTATTATGAGATCCACAAAATATGAATCTTCCTTATCAAATGCATCATTGTGTGCATTATTATTGACTTCAATATCTACATCGTCTTCTTCGTCGAAAATTGGTGGGCAATCATAGTCAGCGTAGAAATTTTCTGAATCTTCTTCATCAAAGATTGGTGCACCATCATAGCCACCGTCAAAAACTCCATCATCTTCCTCATCGAAGATCGGTGAGCCATCATAACCACGGTAGAAAAATTCCACCATAATCCTCATTGAAGATTGGTGGTCCATCATATCCATCAAATGATATGGGATCGGATACCAACAAATCATTATGTTGGTAGATCTGCATAACATCATCTTCATACGATGACTGGTCATCATAAAAGGTATCATAAACCACTTGAAATCTCGAATCCAACATCGAGAATTTGGCTATGATTACCAACTGATGCAGCGAGAAGATAAAGATACGAAGAACAATTTCTATAATCCATTGATTCTTAAAGAATACCAGAAGATAGGCTTCTCAAATACGTTGATTCAATAGAATACCGTAAAAAAGAGGCTATGAGACAACTCTTATTTTCATTAAACAAATTCAACTCCAGTAATACATAAGAAGACCACCTATTTATAAGTGATATCAAGATCTACCACATTAATGACAATTATGAATAATAGAAAACAATCAAAATCTATTATACTAATTATATTTTATATCTCCATCAAATCTCCATCACATGCAATATAGTATACCGAAAATTTCGATACAGTATCAGTATTTTCGGTATGCCGTGTTTTTCCACCCCTATGTAGGGGTGGTTTTTAGTAAATAAAGTGTATGGGGAAGGATGATTGTGTTTGACTTTTGCTTTTTTAGGAAGGTGCAAACTTTTATGAGACAATCCAAAATAGGAAGTGTGTCACCTAAAATTGGACAGAGAGAGTATACCCAATTGATCATGTTTTACCAAAATATCTCGCACCTCATGGTTTAATTATTCAGTGTCGGTTAGAGTGTTAAATATCCAACACAAGATATCGACACATGTCCAACATCATTGTTATAATATCGAATGTTGGATTCGATGTCGGGCATGATATTGGAGCCTCGACACAGGACACTGACTGACATCATATCCGATATTATCATCATGAATCTAATATCGAATTTGGTGTTGGTCAAAGTGTCGAAGCAAGATATAGGATACCGATATTATATCTGACACCATCGTCATTGCACTAAATGTCGGATTCGATGTCAGTCAAGGTTTTAAAGCACCGACACAAAATCCTAAAATTTGGGACATTATAGACATTTTTAAAAAACTAAAGGATATTTGAGTCTATAAAATTCACATTTGAATAAAATAATCTTTTTGAAACATTTGGATGGTATTAATTGTTCACTATCAATATTGGTTAATTTTTTTTTACAATTGGATTTTATTAGGCTCTATTAAAATATTGATGTTACATTTTTAGCCAAACTTCATGTCATCCGTCTGTACCCTTTAATGTAATGTAATTATTAACTCTTTGCATATATTAAATATTATCTAATTTATAGTAAGTATTTGTATTAGTGAAATGTGTGAATCTCATATATATATATATATATATATATATATATATATATATATATATATATATATATATATATATATATATATATATATATATATATATTAGTACTACTTTCATCATTCGTCCCAAAGAGTATCATTTGCTTTTTCTCATATGATATAAAGAGTATTGTTATTTTATATTAGTGGATAAGTATATTGAGTGTTTTACATAAAAGAGTGGCATATGTTGTAATTTTTTTTAAAAAAATCTCAGTATTATTGTATATGGGTATCCTTTATATTACAAAAAAAGAAAATGAATACTTTTGAATCGGATACAAAAAATAATTAACTGGTAGCTTTGGAGTGCACAAAAAAGTATTTTTTTAATATCATCGTAAGCTGCGTTTTGTTATAAAAATCAAAACATTAAATTTAAAATAAATGAATAATTGTCAACCACGGTCGAAAATTGAGAATTCGAAAGATCAATTCCAAATTTTAAAATAATAAAAACTTTAATTCATGTTCTACTCTCTCTTAAGCTCAATACCTATGAATTATTTCATTGATCCAACAATAACCACATGTTAAACTCTAAATAAACTAACTATTCTACAACCTAAACTACAAAATGGAAATTGAGTGTATTTAAGTATGTGTTTTTTATGTGTTGGGTGGGGTTGATGTGTCTTTCCAAGCGAACTCTTAAACGTCTAGTCACTTACAAGTTTTGTGACGCTTGTAACTTTTACTTTCTCGTGCCAATGGATTGGAATTAAGGTAGTGTGATATAATATTTATTGGAAATGATCAGCTTGTCTTATCATTTCGAATGTTCTTTTAGAAATTAATGATTAACAAATTAAGAAAAGAATTTATTATTTTTTATTAGAATGCATGAGCATGATTTGGCTAAAACTTGTGTCACATCGAAACATCATCTCTCCCAAATCATACGCTTTTTGAAAGTTATACTCTTTAGTTTATAAATTTATACCCTTGAATTTTTTAGAAAAAATTTAATTATTTTAAACAAATATTATACTATTTATATTTCAGCGACCCTTTCAATGAAAACATTATATGATTATTAATTAAAGTATATGCCATTTAGAATAAAATGTGATATCCTTATATACCCAGTGCACCCGAACACAAGAGACCAAACCCACACGATTTTTTACAACTATTTGGTCATTTATGTTATAACCTTTTATTGAGGGTGGGAATTGAAACCATGTTCAAGTTAAGACTGTATTTAGGCCCAACATTTTTCTGCTATCAAAGATCAACACCAATTGAGTGGTTTTATTAGACCCAAAATGTAATATCCCGATATTTTTATGTATTTTTAAATCATGATAATTATTTTTTATTTAAAGACATTAAACTTTTAGTTATTCTAAAAGTGTTTTACTTCAAATCCTTTTCACTTTACATTGACGAATAAAAAAAAAAGAGCCCCAGCCCAAGTCCAAAAATAAGCCCAATTTATTTATATTTACATTTAAAATAAAGAAAATGAATCATCTGTTCTTTTTAAAATTCATTCTCTCAATCGTCATTGTTGGATTGTATACTAAAAGTCTAACTTTTGTATGAACAATGTTATAACAATTTATTTGAAATGAGAATCATATGATCAAATGATTGCGTCTTATAATTTATTTATATGTACGATGCAATAGTTCACTTACTTTGTACTATAGATAATATGTTGTGCGACAACACGTGGAAGATCATATTATCGGTATCCTTATAAAGTATAAACAGATGCTCACAATCGAGATAGACGGAGACTCTCTATCGGGATAGTTGTAGTGTAATTTGGTATTAGTTTGTCTTGACTATAGAATCACATTAGTGCACTTTGTGTGTATTGAGCAGGACCGCTTGAGGTCGTTCGATTTATACCGACTATATAGGAAAACTTGATCTTAGTTATTATGAATGTTCATGCTCTTAATCCCTATACAATAACCTCGTCACATAAGGCAATATGTATTTCTTTGATTCATTAATGGATGAGATTTACATGTAATTAAATCAACAAACTCGGTGCGTTGAGAAATAGTGTTGTCTCTATGGTGTGCTATTGATTAGAAGGAATCCGTGTCCGTTATAGATTGATGATTTCCCCTTGAGGAGCTCATAAGGATTTTCATGTAAACCCTGCAGGTGGATTTATTCCGGCATGATAATGAGGTTGAGTGGTACTACTCTAGAATGAGATATTAATTAATAGAGTTGTCAGTAACTTAATTAATTAATTGATATTGTATATCTTAAACATGGGGAGACTAACGAGCTCATAATAAGAAGGAGCCCATAACGTAATTATAGAATTAGAACGGTAGTGCAATAATAATATTTTAGATGTATATATTATTATTATTGGACTTAAGTATAAGTTTTGGGCTAAACTTGGATACTTAAGTCCAATAGAGGCCCAACTCTAATTTATCCTCCTAGTCCCTGCTGTAGCCCATATATAAGTCATCTCAGATGTCCAGAAACCCTAACTTCTCTATTGTTTGCAACTCCATCAACAATCCTAGCGTCATCCATTTCTTTCTTCTCTCATCTTTCGTCTCTCATCATAAAAGATCAGAAGAACTGCTCGCCGTCGAGTGCCGCGTTGCCAAGTCACCATCGCCACTGGAGACCATAAGAAATTGCCAATTTGCAGCGAATCCCGCTGAAAGAAACACTCTTGCCATCGACCACAGTCCAAATCTAAATTGAAGTTGACGTACACACCGGATTTTCTGTGTCATTTTGGTGTATCATCTTTTGTGCCAAACTGATTGACACATAAGATGAGGAAACAAATCCAACAATTGCCCCTGTAGTTTAACAATTAGGGTATAATTTCTCTCTCCTACGTGTCGTCAATCTAACAGTATGGCACAGGAGATGGTGTACCAAATGGCACAGAGAATCCAAGTCGACGACCGTAGGCCCTCGTTTCCGTTACAGTGGCGCAGTCCGACCATCTTCTGAAAAAATACATAGGAGACTAAATTAAAAATGAGAAGACATTTTAGAAGAAAATGAGAAGCAGGTTTTTGAGAGGATGTTAATACACATGAGACTAAAGAGGACGTTTCCTATCATCAACTTTACTGTAAGAAAAAAATGAGAAGTGAAGAGTCAGTGGATGTATTAATGAAAAGATGTTTGCGTGTTATATTTCCAGAGAAAATGAAAAGTTGTGCTTGGCCGCAACACTTCACTTCTTCATTTTTTTTGTCATTTCCCATGAATTTCTTTTTTCACGCCTTATTTAATGTACTCAGACTATTTATCTTATATTCTGTTCTCTTTTTTTTCCTTTTTTTCTTAATTTTAATACTAATAATCTACTTTTAGAAAGTATTTTGGCGGGAAAACAATACTTACTATTTTTGGCTGACTTTTTTGCTTATATATATATATATATATATATATATATATATATATATATATATATATATATATATGATGGTCAATTGGATTTGGGTCATGTAGTGCACCTTAAAAATTGTTGCACACTCCGTCCTAAATTCATCTTCACGTTTACTGTAGATATGGAGTTTAAGAAAAGTCACTTTTTGACTTACTTTTAGGGGCAGTATGATATTTTTGGATAATAAATAAATGATAAAGTATGTTATGTGTGTTAAAAAGGTAATGATAAATTTGAAATTAAAGTATGCTGGAAGGATATTAGTTAGTTGCTTTTTCGTTTTATAAAAGTGTGAAGTTGAATTTGGGATGGATCAGAATGGAAAGTGTGAAGTTGAAGTTGGGATGAAGGAAGTTTTTATTGGCAAAGACTTGTGTGAGACCGTCTCACGTAAAGGCTTACGTGAGATGGATAAAAAGTGATAACTTTTATAATGAAAAATGATATTCAATTAATAAAAAGTGATAATGTTATATCATGAACAATTTATAATAGAGTGTTGTTATTTGCACACCACTCTTTATTAAGTACAACATCTTTATTGAATACACACCCTATTTAAATTTTTATTTTTAAATATTAATATATAAACATCCCCTAAAATTTCAGAATTACCCTTTTGTAATTAAAATTATACACACCTTCATCATCTCTTCTCCATTACATTCACCATCTCTTCTCCATCATATTTTATTATTTTCATCGCTCAAAGATCTCTGTAATAGAATGACTTTTATGATTTTATCATTCATATATCCTCCAATCCCTCTATTGTTTTGTGAAAAGATAAATCACTAATCATACTATTTGAGTTTAATTTTCCATCAAAAATTTAAAATTTTCAACTTGGGATACAAATAATTTTGTAAAACTAAAACTTTGCAGAATCAATCAAAATTTTAAAATATCTATAGTTTCTTCAGAATTTTTAGTAAAAATAGCTGCGTATGCATCCATTATATTTACATCTCTTGACATATCAATCTCCAAACCACCTTTGAAATTCCTAAATTTACACAACGACATCGAAGGATCAATATCGGTGGAAGCAGATTCAAACTTCATTTGTTAAGGTTTTAGATTATCAAAACCTTAACATTTTTTATTTTCTATTTTTTAAGATAATAATAACAATGGTAATAATAATTTTAATACACATCAATCACATAAATGTCTATCCATAAATTTACAAACTTGTACAAGCCCCTTGGATACATAGCCACAAAAGGTGAGAGTTACAACAAGAGATGAATCTGGAGCTTTCATGATCGCTCCAACAGGATGAAGGAGTTGGACGAAAAATAATCGACTCTATTCCATGCCATGCATTGGTACAATCAATCATGTGTTGTTGAGCTTGTTGCTGAGTATTTCCATAATTCATGGGTTGTGTAAAAGAACCTTGATGAACAAACTGTGAACTCGGAATTTGTTGTTATAACCCATCCTTCTTTGAAGATCCATATGTACCTTTGGATGGTCCCTTAGTATCACCCTGATCCATCTCTCTGTACCTATTCAAGTACACCTTAAGAGGATCAATTTAGTCTTCAAAATCCAAAGTTTTCATTGCCCAAAGCAAATCATCCCCGTTAATTGTCTTTCTTCTCTCTCTCTAGCACTATCACTTGCCTCACTGGTGATGAAGCTAATAAACTCCGAAACACATTCTTGTGTCTCCTTGGCATCCTTAGCAATCCTCCAATTAGCAGGGAGAGCCTTCTTCATGATTCGACTAATTTCGCAATTGGCAAAAACCTATCCTGCTCATGAACCCCTGAGCGAGGGCTCTGTTCGCCGCCACTATCATGGCAGCCACCGACTGGGCTCCAGAGACCTCCCAGCGACGATTGCCCATCCGCCATTCGAACAGACAAAAAAACTCTGGTAGGGGATTAGTGTGGAATTTGTATTTTGGGCGCGAGAGAGGATCGGAGGGTTGAAAAACGAGGGAGGAGACGGCGAATAAGATTGAGAGATTTGGAAATTAGGAATTACGTTTCCACCTCGTACAGATCAAACCACGACGACCCCACCACCAAAGAGGCATTTTTCGATGAGCGAACCGAACTGCACCAGCCCTGTCTTCGCCCCATAAAGAATCTCCGGATTGCAGCTCTCTGACTGATTCTGCTGCATTTAATTTTTCAAATAAGAAGGTCTTTGTGAGTTTCTGAATCAAACGCCACCAAAGGGGATTTATGACAGTGATTTGATCTCATGAATGAACACAATGTCGTACCCATTTATTCTCTATTTCTTGTTGCACGACAGAAAGGCTGCCGAAATTTGGAGGCAGAAGTCGCTTGAAGAGAAGGAAATTTAGGATTATGATAGGGTGTGTACTTAATAGTTTAGGGATAATTTACACATTTTAAAAAAAAATTTTTAATTAAATAAAATGGGATGTTTATTTAATGGGAGGAGTTGTGCGTATAAGACCACACTTTATTAATATAAATGAAAAGTGATAATATTTTATAGTGAAAGTGATAACTATTTTAAAAAGTGTAAAATGGTCTCACGTGAGATGGTCTCACGCAACACCTACCCATATTTGACAATTAAGAAATACTTTTAATTACTTTAATGAAAAAATGATAAAAAATACTTTGACTTAAAAAATATGTTATAATTATTTTATACATCTTCCACTATATAAAAAAATTGTCCACACCTAAAATCAAGGCAAAGACTTGTGTGAGACGGTCTCACGTAAGCCCTTACGTGAGACGTATAAAAAGTGATAACATCACTAACGAAAATTGATTCTCAAATTCATGAAAAGTTATAATGGTGCAGTGAACTATTTCATGAATAATTTAGAGGTTGAAAATAGGTTTCATCCTCGAAAAAATCTCCTTTCTGTATTTTCAGAATGCCTTAACAAAAGTAGCAGGTTAATATCCAAACTTGCCAAGTTGTACAATACAATGGATGATGATTTCAAAAAAAAATGCCGATACATCTCAATCTGCCAGATGTTTATTCCTGCTCCTGAAAATGCCCATAGCCAACAAGAAAGATCTCGTGCCCAAAGTTATTTTAGACCATTTTGAACCTCTTCAAGTTTGGAAACCACAATGGGCATCATGCTACAAGATGTCCTTTTCTTGATGGGTTTGCCCTATCTCGGGTGACCAGTGATTAATTTAGCCACCAAAGAGAAAAAAATTTCATCATGTCTTCTCGGTTCAGAATGATAAAAGAAAAAATGACCGAGCATTCTAAAGATTTGGAGGATTTTCCAATTTTTTTAATTTTCAATTTTCGCAAATTTAGAGAATTTTTCAGTTTTCGTTGGTTAGGTTGTCTTCCTCTGTTAATATTATCAAATTGATATTAATATATGGGCTTTGTGGGCTGGGTATTCTCCTATATATATATATATATATATATATATATATATGGTTTGGCTTGTGTTGTGGGCTGGGCGATGCTCGTATATATAAATATATAGGAGGATTAAAAAAAGCGGGAAACTTCAATCTATTTCTTGATCAGATTGCCTCTCTACAAATCCAATTTTCATTTCTTCATCAGAAGCGCCTCTCTTCAGATTCAATTTCTAAAATGGAATCGAAAAATAAAAATGTGCAATTTAATTTCTGAAATGGAATCGAAAAACAAAAATATGTGATCGGTGGGCGATTTCGTGAAAATCATCCCGTGTGAGGTTTTATTTGAGGTAAATGACGAGGGGAAGGGAAAGGGGAAAGGATACTTTATTGAAGATCACCACCGACTTTGTGGAGAATTTTAGAACTACCTAAACTATTATGGAAGCTACTATATGGATTGGAATGCAGATCCTTTGAGAGAGTGTTAGACAGTGAAAATGGAGATATGTAGAAGCTATTAGAATATTCTAGGACTTAGTTTATAATGGTCACATGTGTTAGAACTAGAGTTGACTAGAAAGTTGTAATAGATAACAGTAGAGAACTCTAGATTAATCAAGGTGGCTAATCCACCGACCTTACCATCTATAAATAGGATGTGTGTGTGTAATGTAATGTAAGAGTGTCCAAGATAAAGAGTGTCTAAGAATAACAGTGTGTCCGAGTGAGAAAATTGTAGCACGTACAAGTTTGTGAAGAGTATCTTGAGTGTGTAATATTGTGAGCCCATAAATAAAGTGGTCACTTTCCCAAATCTACGATCTTACAATACCCAGCAAGTGGTATCAGAGCCACGGGACATTGGAAAAGGACGAGTCACGTTCGAGGTGCGTGGAGGTGTCAAGGGCTTGAGTATCATCTCAAGTTGGAGGATTATTGAGCGAAGGCATCGTGCACAATAGGAGTTTATGAAGCGAGAAGGCTTGCTTGGACACAACGAGGTTTCCAAGTTCACGATGGCGGACCTACAAGCGGTAGGTTATATAGAGAGGCTCAATAATCAGAACAACACCACGTGGAGGACCTACATGGAGTCGTATCTGCAAGGTCATGATTTGTGGGATGTAGTTGGTGGAGACGATGTGGTACAGCCGGAGGAAGCCGGAGCCTTGAAGAAGTGGAAAATCAAGGCAGGAAAGGCGTTGTTTGCACTCAAGATGACGATTAGCAAAGAGTTGTTGGAGTATGTACGAGATACTACTACTCCAAAGAATGCTTGGGATACTTTGGAGACGTTATTCTCCAAGAAGAATGAGTTCAAGTTGCAGCTGCTCGAGAACGAACTCCTCTCACTCAAGTAAGGCGAGATGACGATCCACGAGTACTTCAACAAGGCACGCACACTCTGTCGTGAGATTTCTGAACTGGACCCTTCGGATAAGGTGTCAAATGCTAAGATGAGAAGAGTTATAATTCATGGTTTAAGGCCTGAATTTAGAGGAATTATAGCTGTTGTACAAGGTTGGTCTGAGCAGCCTTCTTTGGTGAACTTTTGAAAACATATTAGCAGACCAAGAAGTGTTGACAAGACAAATGGCAGAAGTCTCACTAAAAAAAGATGATGAAGAGTTGCTATATAGTTTTACGGGAAGAAGATCCAATATGAATACTCGTGGGAGAAGAAGGAAATATGGCGACTAGGAGAGTCAGCCGGGGCGTGCTTAATCAGGAGGAGCACAAGAGAATGGTGAATGGAATGATCAACTTCATGGAAGAATAAGATTTCAAGGTACGTGCTTCAAGTGTGGTAAGAAAGATCATATGGCTAGAAATTATCGGTCGAAAGAGAAAAGAGTCGAAAGCAATGTAGTCATGCCAAGTATGGGGTACGAAAGTGAAGAAGAGTGGGACTTTGAGGCATCTTGTAGTGAGAAGAAAGATGCATTCACGTTGTCATCAGTTGTCTCAGAATCGATTGAGTATGATAGTGATTGGACAACCGACGAAGAAAAAGCATCTGTGGCTGTTCCAGGTTCTATTGAGAGATCCTTCTAGGTTGAGGAAGGCTGGACGAGCAGCTACGAAGATGATCTGCTTGAAGAATGTAGTGTCACAGGTGACATGGCGGATGAAGAGAACGAGTTGCCGCACATCGACAAGTGTGAAGAATGTTGTCTTGATGAGTTATCAGATTGCAAAGAAGCTCTACTGCAAGATTATTGCAAAGAAGCTTTGTTGCAAAAGAAAACAGGGGAGCAGAACGATGAGATTCAACCAGTTCTCTCAATGGACGAAGGAAAAGAAACTGAAGAAGCTGGTATTGATAATGTGTTCATGCAGAAATCAGAGTTATCTCAAAGTTGCGCAACAAAAGTTGCGAGTACACAAGTGGTGAAGTCCAATCACATACGGAAATTAAAATTCAGTCGCTTGCAGAGGCTAAAGTTCAGTTGGGCATCCACGAAGAATCGAAAGAAGAAGAATCATTTAAAGTAAGGAAGTGTCCACGTGGATCTGATGGGAGATATCAGGCCGAACAAGGTGTTCAAGTAGTTCCAAATTTTAACAATGATTGGAGATTGTGGTGAGCATCTGTCCAAAAGCAGGTGAATGTGATAAGAAGGAAGAAGTCAGTGTTGAGGGGGAGTGTTGAAGATCACCACCGACTTTGTGGAGAATTCTAGAACTACCTAAACTATTATGGAAGCTGCTATATGGATTGGAATGCAGATCCTTTGAGAGAGTGTTAGGCGGTGGAAATGGAGATATGTAGAAGCTATTAGAATATTCTAGGACTTAGTTTATAATGGTCACATGTGTTAGAACTAGAGTTGACTAAAAAGTTGTAATAGATAACAGTAGAGAACTCTAGATTAATCAAGGTGGCTAATCCACCAACCTTACCATCTATAAATAGGATGTGTGTGTGATGTAATGTAAGAATGTCCAAGTTAAAGAGTGTCTAAGAATAACCGTGTGTCCGATTAAGAAAATTGTAGAACGTACAAGTTTGTGAAGAGTATCTTGAGTGTGTAATATTGTGAGCCCATTAATAAAGTAGTCACTTTCCCAAATCTACGATCCTACAATACCCAACATACTTCTGATCTAATTGGGAAAGTTGCAGCTGAGGGAACGATAATTTTTTAATGATTTTCATCGTGTCTTCTCGTTCAGAATGATAAAAGAAAAAATGACCGAGCATTCTAAAGATTTGGAGGATTTTCCAATTTTTGCTAATTTGTAGTTTTCTCGAATTTGCAATTTTCGGCAGATTTGGAGTTTTTGGTTAGGTTGTCTTCCTCAGTTAATTCATATTATACCACTCAATACCTTAAATTCATAATTAAATTCAATTTTAAATATAAATCATAAAAATATTAAAAATTAAAAGAAAAGAGAAACTGGTTCAATAATTTTTTTAAAAAATAAAATGTTATAATATCTTTAATAAAAATTAATAACTAATTAAAAAAACGTAAAGATGATCTAATATGAGATCTATTATGCAAGTAGTTCCTCCAAACAAAAGTCATCAAAATCGACTTTTCTTTCCTTCTACAAAATTTTCCTAACTCCTTACATTTCTTCTATAATATTGATATACATTTTAATAATATTCTTTTCTTTCTTTTTTATCATCTTTTATCTATTTTTTCAAATTAATTAATATCCTCTTGCACATTGATTAAACATAAGATTTACATTTATCATATTAAAATTCAAAACAAATATGAATTATCACTATTAATACATTAGTTTATTACATTTATTTAAACCTAAAACAACATAGTCTTGAGGATTTTCATATGCTTTCAAGTTGATTAATTAATGAAGTAAGAGTATTAATATATATATATATATATATATATATATATATATATATATATAACACTCATTCCGTCTCAACTTTGATTTCACACTTTTCGTTTTAATTTGTTACAATTTTAACTTCACGCTCTCATTTCATAAAATGATAACATTAATGAAAAGTTAATTTCCACTCGATACTTTACCTTTTCATTTATATTAATATTTCTCATAAAAAAATAGATCGTTTAAATAGTTATAATATTTTTTTATTAAAATTTTATTATTTATTATTATTCACGATCTGACTTAACACAGATGCTTACCTTATTTTAAATATGTAAACATAAAATATTTTGTATATTTTAATAGTATAAGTTATTTAGACAGATGAAATAAATATTGGAGTTTAGTTGAGAACATATATTAATCAAATTCAAATTAATCAAAATGAGGAAAATTTATAAAGTCAACAACTTCTGAATTTTAAGTAAATGACAAAATAAGTTCATCTCCTTTTCAAAAAATAGTTTACACTGACACTAAAAGTACTGAGCTTTTTTTTTATTTTTTCAAAAAAAGAAGTGTTATCTTATTATTGACTTTTTGAAAGTAATACAATTTTTTAAGTTGTCATGCATTATGTGAGAACCACAATTTAAAAATTAATAAGATACTGTATTTTGAAATTATTAAATTAATGTAATGATATTTTTTTAAGTGATGCAAATTATCATAGAACGGAAAAAAATAAAAAGCGCGACGATAATTTTGACATGGAGTTAAAGTAATAAAGAAAAAGAAAAAGATGAATATACTTGCTTCAATATTTAGTCTTTGTTAATAGGAAAAAAAAGAGCAATAGTATTTATAAAGAACATAATTATACAAATACAATTATGCTTTAACATAATGCTTCTGATCTAAAATATAATTTTAAAATAATGTAAAATTACATGTATATTTGAAATACGTACGACTGCAAACATTAACCTCAAACGCGCGCAATGATTGAATGCATTTAACCAAGCACATGAAGATATATATTTGATATAAGTTTAATCATATATAAACAATATTGTAAGGATCATGATCAGAAAAAAGAACATATCAAAATGCCACATTCTTGTATCTTATAATCTTGTCTATTTTCAAATTTAAGTCATCCACTGAGAAAATAAGAGTTGTTGTAGTTAGACTATCACTGACTAATGTGAGGAAAGATTCTGAGCTGGATTGAGAAGCAATCCTAATAGAAGATGAAACAATCGTAGTTGCTATGGAATTAAATTGTCTGAATTATTAATGCTTCTTCTTGTATCATGTCCAACATAAACTAGTGACTACTTTGTTAATAAAGATCTATGAACAATATGCATTCTCTCTCCCCTTTTATGCATGCTATTGAAAGTAAGGGAGTCACAACTGCGTACTATGTATTTTACAACCATATGCAGTGATTTTTTAGAGATGAATCTTTCATATTCTCCAAAAAAGATAAGTAGAAATTTTAACCGAGTATCATATTGGTGATGAAAAAGTTGCCTCACCATCCAAACAAATTGATATCTATAATGAGAGAAATGGAGCATATGAAAAGGCAAATGAAAATTGAAAAAGATTAAGAGGCTACATTTAAAACAATTGAATATTTATTTAAAAGTTAAAGAGCGATTATTAATTTAATGAAGTGAACAGACCTGATAGATTAAAGAAACATAATTGCATAATTACTCTTAAAATGGATGAATTCATTGCATTAAATATTGAAATAATTGAAATGTTACATTTAATCAATTAAATAAAAGAAAGTGAATGGACATAAATAATTAGATAAATATTAAATTATCGGTGGATTTAACCTTAATTTCAAGTCATAAATAAATTTTAAATAATTAAAATCTATCTATACTAATATAAAAGCAAAATGGATTTGCTTAATTTTGAACAATTTTGACTTTTTCTAAGTTTGGTCTTTACCATTCATTGTTTAAGAATTGATCTCCATCTTTGATTTATTTTTGATAATTTTCTTTTCATTTCTTATATTAAGATTTCAGTGCCTTTTTCACCATTTATACAAATTTAAAGGATTTATTTGCAATTATGAAAAGTTTCTTGGACAAAACTGTTGAAAACCCTAAACTCAACTCACGGTGGCTCTTTTCAACCATGGTCTCACCGGACTCCCTTCCGCCTCCATGACTTATTTCCAAACATTAAGAAAATAATAGTCTCCACCTCAATATCTTCCACATACTACTTCTTGCCATCCTTCTTCCCAGCGAGCACGTAGGCACTTGAACAACATAATCAAATGCAAATGTTGGATAAGACTTTGGGTAATTCTCAATCTATTGAATGATTCTTGATTTATTAGTTAAGTGAATTTTATTTCAATTTTTCCGTCTGCAGTCTTTTTGGCATTCTAATTAAGTCAAAAAATTTCTGTTACCATCGATGTTGCACCTTTCTCAACGATTTTGGGCCTCTTGAACAGCATAAGCAAATAAAAAATTGGCTACGACTTAGGGTAATTTTCAATCAATCGAATTATTATAATGAATTTTATTTGACTTTTTTTCTCATTTGGAATCTTTTTGGCATTCCTATTAACTCAAAAATTATTCTGTTTCCGTTGATATTATCCCTCTCTCTCTCTCAGTAATTTGGGTGTCATTTCTATAAGGAGGCTTAATTCTGGATTTTCACTCTATCAAACTTAATTCACATGATAGTATAGTTGTACTAAAGGAATTATTCAATGATAGTAGGTAATTTATCTCTCCGGGATTTGAAAATAAGGTGTTCTAATTGATTTTTTTTATCATTATTATTTTAAATCTATCATCCCATGTGAAAATGTGAAAATCTGGGCATTACTAATTTGTATTTGAATGTGTAACAGAAGCCTACTTCTACATTCCCCATTTTCAAGTGAGTGCAACCATGTAATTCCTGTCAGTATTTAAGGTTAATTGAGTTGAATATCAAAGTTTATCTATCTAATATTCAGGTATTTGATGTATAAATGTATTATATTATGAGAGCTCTTTTAGTTCATTTTTATTTTTAGTCCCAACTTTTCAAGTTTTGATTCTTAATTGATGGATGAGAAGAGAAATATAGATGTATGCCATATATTTGTTCTTGAAGGCAAGAGGAGCTATTTGATGGATCTTCTTCATGAACAGAGAGCAAATGTATGTAGTTCAATGGAAGGTAGCTAATACTTCTTTTGAATAAGTAGTCGAGTTTAATTTTTTTCTTTTTCTTTTTTTAATCTTTTAGTTTTATTTTTTCTTTTTGCTAACACATTTATGTTCTAATATAATTTTTTGGCAGCAGCATGTAGAAAACTTTCCGGATAGCCTCTTTAATGAGAAAACTGACTGTCACACATTTTGTAATAAGTTTATCTTTATTCTTCTTCAATATTGTTCCATATTTGGTCTATATTATTGCATTATTTCCTCTGGTACTAGCTTTATGCATTGCTTTATTGCAAGTACTTTTGTCTTAGTATGCTCAAGTATTTATTTTTGACAATCATACATGTTAATGCAACTTGGCAGAATCTCATATAATTCAAGAAACAAAATCTTTGTTATAATTGCAATCAACTATTCGTATAAGAGGTACATTGTGTTGACTTTTTTTTATAGTGTGTAATATCTGAACGTGCATGTTTTGATATATTTATTCCACAACAGTAAATTTTGAAATAAATGATGAAATTGCTACTTGAACAAGTTTCACAAGAAATAAATGATGAAATTGCTTATTTGAATCGCAATCCCTGTTTATAGAAATTGTTTATTTACTTCTTTATCAACATGTTTCTTTTGTTTTTATAAAGTTGATGCTGTGGAGATTACACATTGACTTAGTTTCACAAATAATCTCCTTTTTCTTTTCTTTTTTCGTGTTCAGCTTTTTAGTGTCTTTGACAAGCTTTCATTATTTTCTGTAGATTAATGGCAGAGAAGACGACACACCAACTTATGCTGCTAATAATCATGAAACTAAATTAAGCTTATCATTATTCTTTTATGTGGTTAAGATAAGCCTCTTCACTAATAGATTTTCATTTTCTTAACTCACATCTTTGCTATATATATAGTCGCCAAATTGGTAAAGATGATATTTTTAAGGTAAAGATGAATCTATCTTTGTTGATTAGTCTATATCTTAACCACAAATTCAATTTTTTTATTGTCTCATATAATAAATACACTTGATTAATTCCTATTTTTCAAAATGTAAGAAATGACAATATTGAGGAGGAATCATTGGGCTGGTGCTTATTATAGGTTATCCCATTTATGTTTGTGTTGCGCATACCTAATTTTATATTTTATTTATATACTGTGGCTTTAGGTGTTTTTTAAATTACATGCTCTACTCAGGTTTTTTATAAGTTTAGCTTCGTTTTATAGTTCTTTGGAAGTCTTTAAATTTAAAAAAGATATTTCATGTTGATGCGCTGGTGGTATTCAGTTGTACGTTTATCAACATAGTTAAATTGTTGTTAATAATTCTTCAAAATATAATAGTACATTGTATGAGTAATCAGTGAATTTGTGCATTTCCTTGAATGAAAATGCTTAGTTGAGCTGTCTTTTTTGTGTCTTAAAGGTTACTTGGGAAGGAAATGACAAATATCTGATTACTACATTTGAGCAGCCTCTTTGTGCGTATCATCTTGATTGTGTTCATCCTTCACAACTGCCTTCCAGGTATGGAATGAAAGCCCCCAAACCAATCATTTATCTATTTAATTTTTATCTACTTTTATATATGAGTTTAATTACTTTTAATGTATATTTATTTTGTTTACTTACTTGAAGAATTGTGTAAAAAATTGTCTAACAATGATCACGGGCATCTACATTAAGCAACTTAGTTTGCAGAATTTGAACATTAATTTTACTATAGACAAACAAGGATATTTTTAAAAAATATTATGTACTCCCTCCGTCCCGCTAAGCTCTTCACCTTTCCTTTGTAATTTACGAAGGAAAGGTGAAGAGTACTTATTATACATATTAGATGGGTATGATATAATTTTCTTAGTCAATAAAAATGTGCAAGCATGTGGTATCTTTTCTAATTTTTCTCGCTGATTAGATGGGAATTGAATACTTTTCTATCAATTGAACACAAATAATGGTTATTAATTTCTTTTCTAGACCCATATTTTTAATTGAGAGTGAGGATTCTTCTGCAATATGTACAGGAGAACTTTTCTGCAAACAACTATTTCTTTATTTTATATTTCTATAATTTCTTTTATAGGTATTTACTTGAACAAGTTACACATTTCACAAGAAATAAATGAAATTGCTTATTTGAATCGCAATCTATGTTTATAGAAATTGCTTATTTACTTCTTTAACAACATGTTTCTTTTATTTTTATAAAGTTGATGCTGTAAAGATTACACATTTGACTTAGTTTCACAAATAATCTCCTTTTTTTCTTTTTTCATGTTCAACGTTTTAGTGTCTTTGACAATCTTTCGTTATTTTTTGTAGATTAATGGCAGAGAAGACGTGTACCAACTTATGCTGCTAACAATCATGAAACCAAATTAAGCTTATCATTATTCTTTTATGTGGTTAAGATAAGCCTCTTAACTAACAAATTTTTATTTTCTTAACTTACATCTTTGTTGTATATATAGTCGGCGAATTGGTAAAGATGATATTTTTAAGGTAAAGATGAATCTATCTTTATTGATTAGTCTATGTCTTAACCCCAAATTTAATTTTTTTATTGTCTCATATAATAAATATACTTGATTGATTCCTATTTTTCAAAATGTAGGAAATGACAATATTGAAGAGGAATCATTGGGCTAGTGCTTTAATTGAGCCATTACAGGTTATCCAATATATGTTTGTGTTGCACATGCCTAATTTTATTTTTTTATTTATATATTGTGGCTTTAGGTGTTTTTGTTAATACTGTGGTTGTGAAAGAAACATAAGCCTCTTAACTAACAATTCTCATTTTCTTCACTTGCATCTTTGTTGTGGAGTTGCAAAATTGGGGTTGAATAAACTATATAAATTGAAGATACAGAGTTGTGATGTTGTGGTCACATGCTTCAAATCAGTGGGAATAATATCATATTCATCTCATTGTGAGATAATGAGGCGTATAATTTGATACTTTATTTTATTATTTTATAAATGAGTTAATCAATTTTCTCCTTTGGATTGACCACATTTCAGAATTATTTCTTTCCCCTGTAATTCTAATTACTCCTTTATAGTTTGCTCTCTTATCTAAACATTGAAAATAGTGATGATGTGATCACATGCGTCAATTTAGTGGGGATAATCTCATATTCATTTCATCATATGATAATAAGGTGTATTTCATGATACTTAATTTTATTCATTATGTAATATTTTTAATTTTTTCAATTCAGAGGGCATATACTTATGAAATCTATTTTTTATTCTTTGTTTTATTGCTTCGATACACATTTTTTCATTTGCCACGACGACGTGATCGGATAAGGGAAACAAATTAGACATGTGTATAAGGGCAGAATTTGCTTATTTTTTCTAGATTTTTTTCTTAATTTTGTAATAGGTATGAATTTGATAAAAAAAATATAATTTGTATGGTTTGATGCTTGAAATTTGTTATTTGTTGATATAATAATGGAAAAATATAAATATTCTTTATTGCTTAGAGGGATGATGAGAGCTGTAGGAACTCATGGAGGAGAGGTAGTCATCACATGTGGTACGGTAGTTCTTCTATTTGCTATTTCAGACAAAAAAATGTAGTATTAGATGGTTATGTACCTTTTCTTCTTCTTTAATTGCTATTTCCCCCAGTGGTGATTCTTTCTTTAAGGTATTGACTTAGTGACTTCTCTATTTTTCTTCATCATTCAATAATTATTTGAACATTTCTAAGCAATGTTTTTTTAATCTCGCTAGACTGGCAAGTTCAACCATTTCAATCAGGATCCAGAAACACCTACAAGACAGCTTCAGAATTAAATTAGAAAAAACTTATTCGAATCGGGAAAATTGGAAAATTTGGATAAACCAGAAACTTAAGGTTATGTATTTCTTCTTATTTCTTTTAATTGTTTAGTTGTTGGTTGACTACTTGACCAGCCATTTCCCCTTTTATTCTTTGGCAGTATATGAGAAGAAAGAAATAGTGTCAAAATGTAGTAAAAAAAGCAGTGAGGAGAAGTTGAAATCCAGTACTGACTGTAGTGAGAATGAGTAGCGCCAACGACGGGATGAGATAAATTAAAGACTACTAAACTTCAAACTCTCAAGTTTCAATGTAAGTTTCAATTCCAACACAAAGAGGTAAATGAGATTTGAAATCATTGAATTGTAAAATATATATATTTTATATATTATAGCTATAAACTCACATTTTGCAAGATAATTTATTTTGTAATGTGACTTTTTGTTATATCTGTATTTTTGGATTTGTCCGCTTTCATCCAAGTGTATTTAGTTAATGGATATCAATTAATGGTAATAAAAAAGTGCTTGGTTAATAGAATTATGCTTATCCTTCACTCAGTTTATATTTGAGATTGGTCTACAGTAGGGCCAATAGCTTCTATGATTGCTTTTGTGACGCAGTTTTGGGTGATGTATAGATTATAGCTATGAACATAGATTTCACTATTGTTATGAAACTTAATTAAAGATTTCGGGACAAAAAGTTCCACTACACTCAACATGTACAAGGCATATTCTAAATCCTTCCTCTTTTTCGATTTTTTATTTTCTAATATAACAAGAGGCAAGTAAGATGTAGTACATGTATGATGAACGGAAATTGAATGGCTTGGTGATTTTTTGAGTAATTTGTGATTAGTTGATGAATTGCTCTTCAAAATTCAAACTAATAAAATCCAAGCATGCCAAGTGTCCGTAAAAGTGCCTCAATGAAAATTTCATGTTATATGGTGATTTGGTTCAATGAATTGTACTTTGGGGGGGTTGAATTGTTAGTACAATATTATTGGATTGATTACAGTGAACTTGCATTGTTAAAATTATGCGCGCATTGTTATTTCAGTAAGCATTATTGAGCTCCTCATTTGGTATTTACCATTCAATTTTTCTCTATAAATTTTTTTTTAAAAAATGACTGCTGGCACACGGATATATGTGTTTGAGTATACTAGAAAAAGTTTTTGTTTCAATTATAAATATAAGTCTCTAAATGTATAAGGAGTTTATTTTCAAAAGAAAAATGTATAAGGAGTTTTTTTAATCTATTGGCCGATTAAAGTAGTTGTTATTGAACATGTTCTGATAGATGTTATAAAATATGAAATTCCATTTCTAATTTCCTTTCTCCACTTTTTCGGTTTTGGATTCTTTTAGAATATAATAAATTCTGAATTGAGGACTGTTGTTTAATATGCAAGATTATTATAGGAGGGAAACTTTTACGTGGCAATGGGAAAATTTTAAAAAGCCCTTAAGAATTTTCGACAGGTGGTTTCCATTATTTCAATTGTGTTTGCAGTTTTGTTAATTACTTAATTATTTTGTGTGTTGAGATTCATTGATAGGTAAGATTTTGCTATATAGTTATTGATTCTTTGTGATCACATTAAAGCTTTTCTTTTAACGATGGTGGTTTTTCTTTCAATAGAAATGATTTTTTTTGTTAATTTCAGCGTAGGAATATAAATTGTTTACTCGGACAGATATCTGCACAGGTGTGTAGGATTATGGTCATAAAAAATATCAAGCACAGATCTAATCAATATACAACTTCACGATAATTATTTCTATGCTTAACAGTAATTGTGGCATTTGAGGCCTATTTACCGAATAATTTCTTCAATTTATCTTTTCAGGCATAAGTGTTTTATTCTTCCTCTTTTTTTTTTCTTTTTTTTTTCATGTCAACCTATATTTTGTTTTGCTATGCTTTTATATAATGGTCTAAACATTATGACTTATACGCCTAACTTGATTTAAAATCCTATTTTGGGCTTTATTCTCAACTATTTATTACACATATTTTGGCCTATATTTTAACTGACTTCTCTTTTATCTGTTTAATTTTTTCAGGTTTCTATAATTATTGTTTTGGTTGAGCACATTTATAATTAAGTTTAGTTAAATTCCATTAATGTTTCATATAGCAAAGCACTTGGTAAACCCAAGTCTGTATTTTGAGTTTTTGAAATTAAATCATTACATTTATGGTCTTTCCTTTGCTTATAGCAAAGAACTTTAGATTAGTAAACCAGGGAAGCTTTCAGATGACAATTTTTTTCCCTTTAGTTTGGTTGTTTTCAGATTGACAGATTTATTATGCATAAGATTTTCCTTAATGATGTGGGTTTAAATTATATATGCGCCACAACAGAACATTTATATGCTGTAGGTGATATTCGTTCAATATGTAATATTATAAATTTAGTTTGTATAAAACAATTAGATTTAGTGTGTAATTCAATTATTTAGACAATGGAGTACAAGTTTATAATTTATTTAATTCTCATTCAACTTTAAACAGTTAATAAACTACTAAACAGTTAATATAAGAAATAGTCCCAAAAGTTTTTTTATGAACGTGGAAAATAGAGCAGCTGCATTGTTTGTTTCATAACATCTTTCAAATTGATGGAGCCCACGACAACTCAAAGTAATAAGTTATGTTTGTGATGGGTACGGGTAGTTAAATAAAATCCCATTAGAATTTGGAATGGATACAGGGGTAGTGACTCAATACCGCGATAACTCATATATATTTAATAGTATATATTATATAATTTATTTATATTTTATTAATATATTAAATATTTATTTAAAATAATAGATTTTATATTATACTAATTTTATATTTAACTAATAAGAGTATAATTTTTTTATAATTATTAATTAAACAATAAAAGATATAAATATTGGTAAATAAATGAATATTAAACAGGTACGGATAACTCGCGAGTATTGATAAACGGGTATGCGATGACTACGTGTATGATAATAAAATTTTAATTGAGACAATTACGGCTATGGGTAATTAATACTTAAACAGATACGAGTATATATAAGCGTGTACAATATTCGTTGCAATCCTTAGGTACGTGTAAGCAATTAAAATTTACAGTCTAATCAAATGACGACACGTGGATTTTCTTGACTGAATATCAATATTTTAATTTATTTTAGAATTTAAATAAATTAATTCCTAAAATAGATTGATAATTAATTTAAAAATCCGACAAATTAAAAGGTTTAAATTAAGTAAAGCTTGACTCCCAAGTCAAATAAAGCCTGAATGGTTCCAAAATCAGGTCAAATCAAGCAATGACCAATCAAACTGTGTGATATATGGAAAGACCCAAGCCCGCAAAATCAGGTCAAATATGTCATTGACCAATCAGATTGTGATTGACCAATCAGATTGTGAGTTATTTATGGGGCATCCTCTGCCTTTACCTATATAAGGAGTCCTCCTCCATTCATTCCACACACACATATTCAGACACTTGAAGACACAAACGCTCTGAAGAGATTGAAATACGAGCAACGCTCCTTAAGATCTTCAAGCATCTTCAAGTCAAGAACGACATATGATTTTGGATCAAGTTGTGGAGCCCCCAAATCAAACGTTCTTCATACACTAAGTTCTTTGGTGTTCTTCGCGCCGAGAACAACATACGACCCAAGATTAAGGTGATAAGCCCCCCAGATCGAGTGTTTTTCACATCAAGCACGTTTAATCTAAATAAAGGCTCGACGCCTCTGAATTAACGTTATAAGGTCCCAAATCTAAGTTCAGACAAGCTTCAACTGAAGATCAGACTCAACACACGCAGTCAGCGCGGTCAACACAACAAGTCAAAGTCAAAATCAAATTGGTTCGAGAGAAGAATCAGATGATAGATAGAGATTGTTTCCTAAATTATCAAGTTAAATCCTTTGGATTATTATTGTAATTCTTTTGTGTTTATTTTATTATAAATACAAAATTTTGTTGTTACAATATGGATTTTGAATAATTTAATGAATATGGGTATTCCTAAATAAGTATGTATTCTTAAATGGAGGATAAATGTAAAAAATTATGTGATGTTCAAAATATAAAAGATATTACATAAAAAAATGATATTATATATAACAAAAATAAAAAAAGTATAAGTTCAAGATATTTAACTTCAAATAAAAATATAAAAAGTAAATTTTGTATGATTAACATAAAAATATAAAATTATATATATATATATATATATATATATATATATATATATATATATATATATATATATATAATTGTTTTATATTCCTTTTTTTGCAACGCAACAGTCATATATTATAACAAATGTTTTTATTTTTCATTAATTTTGAAAAAAAAAGAATTAACTATACTTAAAATATGTTGCAAATTAATCCAAGAAATAATATATTTATAATAATTTGAATTCAATATGATCCCATCAGCCGATTAAAGTAGTTGTTATTGAACATATTATGTTCTGATTAGATACGGGTACAGGTAATAGACATTTGATAAATATAGGTACGGGTTATTGATATTTCTCTTTGGTAATGGATTTGATAACCCTTTAATCACCTTTTCTCAGTAGCTACATTTTCTTTCATTATTATGTTTTTGTATTTCCTTTGCAGGATCATATTCATTGATTATTTATCGATAAAGTACGAATTAGTATGTTTGGTAGAATTTGTAATGTGTCAACTTTAAAAGTTATGTTGTATATACGGGTGATACGAATATGAGTGATGGACAATAAGCTGAATACGAGTACGAGTGCTGGATATTTTTTTTCGATAATGTCTTTGATAACCCTTCGATCACTTATTCTCTTAGTTATATTTTCTTTTATTTTTATATTTTGTGTTTCCTAATTTGTGAAAGAGTAGGAGAGGGAGATTATTTATTTCACCGTGTTAATGTTCTGATATTATTGCCCATATAAATAGTACAAAGTTACAACAAGAAGATTTGTAATTGAAGGATCAAATCTCTAATAAAATAATATATATGCTAACTATTTTCCTTAACACCCTCCCTCAAAGCTGTGTGGGATGGAAGAGGATTATGCAATGGTACAAGGCTGGTAATTACGAGACTTGGTGAGAGGGTTCTGCAGGCCAAGGTTCTCACGGGTAATAGTGTCGGAGAACGTGTACTGATTCTTAGACTTGCCCTAATGCCCTCTGATGTTAGAATTCCTTTTATATTTCAATGATGCCAGTTTCCATTGATAGTATCCTACACAATGACTATAAATAAGAGTCAAAGACAGTCTCTGAACCATGTTGGACTCTATCTGAAGCGACTAATTTTTTCTCATGGTCAGTTATACGTTGCAGTCTCTAGAGTTACATCAAGAAAAGGTTTGAAGATAATGCTCTGTGATAAAAAATATATTGAAAAGAGTACATGTAAGAATATGGTCTTTAGAGAGGTCTTCAGAAATGTTTGAATTGAGCCTTTTTTTAATAAAATAAATGGAAGTTTCGGTTTTACTTTTTTCTTTTTCTTATCTATTATTTAGTATATATGTATATGTATCCAAATAAATAATTCCCAATGCCATGCATTCTATGAGATAATATTGCAGAATAGAACAACAGGGAAGCTAAAGAGGATTGTCACCAATTTAAACAAAGGTCACTTGCTATGAAGACAAGATGTGGGTTAGTTCTTTATTCATATATTATTCATAAAAGATTCACTCTTTATTTTGTGAAAATAGTTGACTGAAGTTTTGCAGATATTTATACTAATGGTAAAATAGTGTTATGAAAATGTTTTGAATTTTTTATTTAATAACATAACTTTTTATGATGTTTTCAAATCTTTCATGATAGATGATTGCTATACCACATTTCAACCCGGTGTTCATGCAGAAAATATTGTAAGCCAATAATGTGTATTGATTCAATTTTCACTTGGTTTATAGTAATTGTATATCTCTTCTACTGAAAAAAAAAGTTGATAAATTCTAAGTATTCATGATTATTATACAAATAATCAGGTTTCTTTAACTAATAACCATATACACTAATTTGGGCGAATGAATTCTTAAATGATTCAGAAATGCATGACGGTTATAATTGATCATAGTTCAAACATAATCAGTTCTTAAAATGCTTACATAGTTGTAATTCAACACTCACATTAATTTACATATCAGTAACATTTCTCATCATTACATATCTATAATCTCCCTCATGAAAAGTTCTATCTAATGTGACAATGAATTTGCAGATTCCTCCAAATATTTAGCTCCATGCTCAAGCTCTATTACATGCTAATATCAATAATTGGGAAATTCAACCTAGAACGACAACACGTACTCATCAATCCGATCATCATCACCAGGTAAAACTATCACATTTCTCATGCTTCTTCCCAAACTAAGTATTTCAGTCCTCATAGTTGTTAATGACAACGGTTTAAGAATCACAATCAAGTCATGCATGAGATCGTTGTGATTTTAGAATAAAATAAATTACTCTTTAATTCCAAGGGAATATTATTAACCTTATAAAAAATAAAAGTTTATATATAAAAATATTTAAAAAATATCTCTGTCCAGGCAACGCGTGGCCGGGTAAATACTAGTAAATATTAAATATATGATGAAAGGGTAAAGATGTATAATTAAAAAGAATATGCCGGGTAAATACTAGTAAATATTAAATATATGATGAAAGGGTAAAGATGTGTAATTAAAAAGAATATGTAAGGATAAAATAGGAAAAAAATTTCCAAACTCTTCACACTTTTAATATAGTAGGATTATTCAAAAGAAGAAGTTCGTAATTATTTTGTTACACAAATCTAAGACATCTTTGCCCTTGAGTTGTAGGTTGGTAGACATCTTTGCCTTTTTGGTAATTCCTTAATAAATTAAAATATAATATACCACTATCTTAAGAGAATTTTTATTATAACTCTATTTACCTTTTTTTTATTGTATTGTATTATCGTATTGATTATTAGTTATCAATACACTTAGGAAAAAAAGTTTATCTACACATACCTACCTACTCCCTCCATCCCAACGAAAGATCCATATTTTACTATATTGTGCGTCCCACTTAAAGGTCTCCATTTTTCCTTTTGGGAACGTATTAGGGGAGTTATAAGGAGTCTTGGAAAAAAGAGGGGAGTAAGGGTGCTTAGTGAACTAACTACTAACTATATTAACAGCTAATTGTTGAGAGTAGAATTTCACGTATTTTAGGTCTCACATTATACCATTTTTGATAGAATGTGGCCATGATTTTGTGTAGAATGGCATGCTTTTCATATCTTGCATAATTAAGATGCTACTAAGGTTTTTTTTTTAGTTTTTGAAGGGTAAAATAGGATCAAAAGTTCAAAGTTGGAATAAAGAGTGAAAGTGTGAAGGAATGCTGAAAAACACATGTCCACATTGAATAATTTTTCTGTATTTGTGTAGAAGTTCAAATTAATCATTTGATATATGGTTGAAAAGGCACAGAAGAGAGGATCGTTTTGGCGCAAAAATCACTCAAATCGGAGTCCGTATGAGGAAGTTATGCTCGAAACGGTGAGGTCGCGCAGCAGCAGACGATAATTTTCGAAAATTAGCCCATCTTACCTATTTCTTGAAGTACAATTAATTTTCTTATTTCATTCTCTTCTCATACCTATATATATTTTACATCATTATTCATAAAAGATACCACTTTCCACAAGGGGATCACCCCCTACCATCCATCATCTACCATCATCCATATCCATCCCATCATCCATCCACACCAAAGGAGATTCAAGTGTTATTCAAGAGGGAGATCAGTCAATCAGAGAGACGGAGAAGGAAAGCGGAATAACGCCAACACTAGGATTTTTTTATTTCTTTTCTTTTATTTTCGTTTGTCAAGACTTCGGGTATGGCTTTGATAGCCATGGGAGTAATTGCTTGTAATCCCATGAGCTAATTTTGTTTATAGTTTTTAAGGTTTGAAAGATAGACGTAATTGATTTGATAAACTTGACTGATTATCGTGAATTCATGATGATTATTATTTTGATTTATCTGATTTGTCTTGAGACTTTGAAATCATGCTTCGTAACGTCTTCATAATAATTTCATGACATCCTCTATAATGCTTGATTTATTACGTTAGCTTTTGTGCGTTCATAATTGGTATTGTCTATCTGTTAGGGGTTAAGGTAGTTCCGCTATAATAATTGTGAATTACATGAACTGGTAAATCAGATGCTTGAATTGTTTAGTGGAACAATGCAATTAGACTTTCAAGTAGGAAGTGAATAAAACATTGTAGTAATTTCAGAGAATATCTTGTTAGTCGAACTTACCATCCGGAGATATTGTTATTTGCGTTGATTAGTATCTAAGAAGGGGGCTTGGTAATATTCATGCACCTTTGGATTTAAATCAGATTATACTGTTAGCTATGAATCAAATCATATCCGGTGGAAAAACAAGGTTATGTAGTGTATTTTCATAAAATCTGCATGAATGAATAATTGGAAGTCTAAGAATTCAAATTAATTGGTCTATACTGGATTACCTTAAAATTGTTGATTGTCCCTTGAGTCAAACTTAAATTCTTTCTTCTGTGATTTTATTTTATTAGTTATTTATTATTTTTAGTCTCTTAGATAATTAATTCAAAACACTTGGTAATCGTTTACTCGTCTTGATTAATTTTAGTAATTTTAGAAGTAGATAATCAACTGTCCTTTTGGGATTGATAATTTAACTTGGTTGTTTGTCGCTACAATTGATATCCTTCACACTTGGGGATTTGCTACAATTGATATCCTTCACACTTGGGGATTTAGTTGGAGTACGCAAAATACGCCTATCACTAACATTTACTGATAAAAAAAATAAAAAATGTGAAAGTATATATATATATATATATATATATATATATATATATTGGATAGAATTCATCATAATTTGTACAATATTCCATAGATTGCTTTAATTATTCTAAATTTCAAGTTTGTAAAATTTCTACAGATCCCAAGATAACTTCTTTGGCTGTAAATCGGATGATCAGATGTTCTTCCAAGGACTTCATCAAGATCATAGACTGCTTGTTCAACTTTTCTGATGCGTGATCGAAATATTTGATGAAAGATACTTCTTCGTCTCCCCGTTGTATTTCACGTATTTTTATGCGTGGAGTCTAAGAAATTTTTGGTTTTTTTCTAATAAATTAAGAAAAAGATGAAATATTTTAGTTGATTTAATAAAAAAAAGAGTGTTAAGATGTTGTGATGTGTGTAAAAAGTTGGTATTATTATAGTTTTTGTTTATCACTTTAAGTAAAAGTAAAGTGTAAAAAAGGGGAATACTTGCGTGAGATCTTCTCACATGAGACCGTTTTTACATTTTCTTAAATAATTATCACTTTTTTTTATCAAATGTATTATCAATTTTCATTAGAAATGTTATCACTTTTAATTTATATATTATGAATTGCTCATGAAACAATTTACTGCACCACTATTACTTTTTTGTTAATCTGAAATAACATTTTTATTAAAATGTTATTATTTCTTATCCGTCCCATGAAAGTATTCTCATGAGACGGTCTCACTAAAGTGTCCGCCTTATATAATATTTGATCGTTGTCCAAATTAAAATATTTAAATATTAATTTAATTTATTAAAAAATTTTAAATTTAAATTTTGTTTTAAAATAATTAAATGTTAATATTTTTTATGAAATGAAAATCATATTAAAAATTAATAACTTGATAATGTGTATAAATTATATTTGTTGATGAGACCCTAAAATTGTATTAATTGTACCTAGAATAATTGGGGAAGTATAAGTACATGTGTGGATAATTTTTAACTTTTGACTTGACTGCGACAAATATACATAACTGGGTATAGGAGGGTAACTGAGTCGAGCCAAGTTGAGCTTTTGCTTGTTTGAGTCTCGTTACTTAAGAAATAATCGAGCTCAATTCCGAGCTCGTCATGAAAAAACTACCGAGATCGAGTTCGATTAGAAGTTGTTTATTAAGACTCATTTGTGTCAGCGAACGTGTTCTCAATACATTTAATAACATGTTTGTGAACACTTATTCAGGAACATACAAATATTTTTGTTCATGAACACATAATATATTCATAAATTTAAAACAATCAAACAAGTAAAAACTAAATAAAATTAAATTTAAAATGATATATATAAATATGTGCCAATATACTAAAAAATAACCAAAATGAAGAGAGAAAAATTAATACCGACGATCATCTAACTTAATTATCTTTATTACTAATAGACACCTTTTGAATTCTAATGTCCTTCATTTTAACTTATCAATTTCGCCACATAGGGTGTAGGGTTTAGAGTTTAGGGAGGCGGTGGTGGTGGCGGCCCGCCTCCAGTGACCGGCGGCTGCCGTCACTGATCATCGATTGTCGGCGGAGCAGCGGCGGCGGTGGGACTACTGGCGACAGGAGGCGGTGGCGATGGGGCGACTGGCGACGGGAGGCAGGGGCGGCCGGCCTCCAATAACTGGTGGCGGCAGCTGGGTGGGGTGGTTTTGGTTTAGGGTTTTAGGATTTAAGGTTCAGGGTTTAGGGTTGGAGGGTAGTCCAAAAGGTGGCTATTGGGTAGAATTAATAATCTCTAAACAAAAATGTCGGTATTAATTTTTAACGGTAAAATTTGTATAAAAACGAATTTTCTCTATAAATATTTAGATAAGCCACTTAAATTATTATCATTTACATTTTTATATTAATATAAATATAAATATTTAATTATCATTAATAATAAATTAATAAAATGCTATACTAATCGAGTTTTTAACGAACTTGTTCACGAACATGCTAAATAAACATTAAACGAGTATGCTCAGGAATTTATAACAAACGAGCTATTTAATTCTCAAACTCTATTAGTATATAAGATAAGCTTAAAAATAGACTGGTATTAATTTAACTAAAAGTGGAGCCACGAGCTTTTCGTCTTCGGAGATCTCCTAAATCTAAATGTGGTGCAACACAAAAACGTTATTAGTTTTATTTTATAGATAAGCGCGAGTTTATTGTGGAACACCAGTGACCAGTCCACTGCAGTTAAACTGGATGAACATATACCGGATCTTCCCCCCTCCAGTAGTCTACTCTTTCTCAATTAATTTCCCTAAATAAGTCGCCTGCCCTGCTCCTTCTCAAATCCCCCATCCTTCGCTTCCAAATTGAATGCTCGTCCTTTTTCTTCCATAGCGTTCATTTCTGTTGGGAAAATCTCGGATTTCCCAGAATCAATAAATGGTCAATCAAGAAAGCATGTGTAGATCCGCTTCGATGTTTGCTCGTCGACTTTCTCGCTTTCTGTTCTTAGTATTGCTTTCCCACTCGGTGAGATTATTATTATTAAATTTTATGCTCTTCCTTTATCCGTCTCTTCCTATAACCTGGGTTTTTCATAATTGTATCATGGACTGTGTCGTTCTTACGCTATCTTAATTGGCTTTTTCTGTTTGCTATTACTCCATAATTGTACAGATTAATTTGGAGTACAGGGGTGTTTTATTTAATATATTTTGTTTGAAGAATCTTAATCTTAGAAATTGATAAATGAATGGGAGAGTTGATGAAGTAGTGAGAGTACAGCTTGGAGGAGATGTGGATATTCTGATAGACTTCTTTTGTTATTTTTAATTTTTTCCAGATATTAGGGAGTTTGTCAAATGGGGCTCCGTTTGGGAATCGTAAAAGTGGTAAATCTTTGTCTTCCGTGCTTTCTTTGTTCAACCTCAAGGCGAAAAGTCGGTTTTGGACCGAGTCTGTTATACATAGTGGTACAATAATTTTCAGTTCTTTGTGTATTATCGTCTGCTCTTTGCTTCAGACCATTCGAAGTGTCTTAACTTAATTGTCTCCTGTGTAACTGGCATTGATGATGAACACAGATCTTAATGATTTGGAATCACCAAACCTGAGCAAATTTGATGCCATCAACTACACCAAGGCAGGTACTTATTCTTCGTGGCAGTGCATCAATTCAGAAAATGACCATTTCATACAATATTGTATTATGTAAACTTCAATTTCTCATATTCAATTGAGCTATCACAGTCTTCTAAATCGGCAGATTAATAAAAGGAATTTGTGGTAACAGTTTATGTGAAAAATATCATTTAATAAGACATGATTCCTATAGTTATTTAATTCATAAGACCTGCATGCGGTTTCTGGCCTTCTTCGGTAACCTTTTTTTTCATTTAGTATTTAGTTGAATTGCACTGAGGTTGTAATCTAGATGATACATATAAATCATTGTATTCCCTGAACTTCATCTTCTAGAAACCCCAATTATGGGCTGAGTAAATTAGCTACAGGAACATTTTATTAAATTTAGCTTCAAGTACCTTATTTTCCTTCATTGTATGACAGGACTGAATCATACTTTTTAAATGCGTCACATTTGCCTTGATCATAACATGTTTATAGTTTGAGTTGATGCCCTTATTTGTGTCTGCAAATGTAGTGAAGGTCATTGATTTGGATTCATGGAACAGTTTCAATTCTGTTGGACAATGCCATCCTAATTATAGTGATGGATAAAAAAAAAATCTAAACAAAAACAACCCATGTGTCACTTTTTTTGGAGATTAACATCAGGTAAAGGTGAAGGGCTTGCATAAATGTTTACATGAGCCACCTTATTACTCTTTGTTAGAGTAATTAGGTGTGTGGAAAGCGTACTGGTAGGAATTGTTTCTTATATATCATAAAAGAATAAGAGTTATTTATACTCAAGAGAAATTGTCCAAGTGTGATTGTTTCTTTATCAGTGTATTTAATTGATTCAATTTCTCTAATTCACATTTATACTGAAATTTTCATGAGATTTCTACCTAGATATACATGTATGTGCTAATGTCATATTTGAATTTTATTCATCAGAACTTAAAGTTGTATTTCTCTTGGACCTTAGGAAATATTGCAAATTATTTGAAGCTTTTGGAAGTTGACGTAATGTACGTCCCTGTGCCTGTAAACTTTGTTTTCATTGGATTTGAAGGGAATGGTAACAAAGGTATACCAAGATGCTTTTTGACACATTTGTCAAGCTTCACTTTCACCATGTTTTGGTTCTTTTACGTGTTGGGTTTTATAACTGTCTCTTTCTCTTTCTGCAGAATTTAAGCTAAATGCTGAAGAGTTAGAGCGCTGGTTCACAAAGATTGATCATATATTTGAGCACACCAGAATTCCAAGAATTGGAGAAGTTCTTACTCCATTTTATAAGATCGATATTGATCGTGAACAACGTCATAATCTTCCTTTGACCAGTCACATTAATTATAAGTATTGCTCAGGCTAACTATTTTATCCATTATCAAATTTAATATTAGAACTTACAATCAGTGAACTATCCTCTAGAAATATTTTTAATTATACTTTTTTAGTTCTATGGTATTTGTGATATATCTTGTCAAATGCACCTGTAGCTTTTCTGTTCATGCCATACAAATGGGTGAAAAAGTCACATCCATATTTGAGCGTGCTATTGATGTCCTGGGCCGCAGAGAGGTTGTATCCAGTACCAGGTATGCAATTCACTGTAATTAATTTAAGATGTGATGCCATTTAGAAAAAATAGTCTATTCTCATTTTTTATAATTGTCATGTGCTTCTCTTCAAAGGGATGATGCTATAGGTTCTTGGCAAGTTGATGTTGATATGATCAGTGTTGTCTTCAGCAGCCTTGTGGAGTATTTACAATTAGAAGATGCATATAATATCTTTATTTTGAACCCAAAGCGTGATCCAAAAGTATCTAGATATGGCTATCGGTAAGTCTTCTTAAAATAGCAGCTTTATTATATTTTCATGATAGCTTCTGGACTAGAGCTAAATTTAGTCATCGTATGGCCTTTTGAAGTGAATTTTGTACATTTTAGAAACATTTTTAACAGTTTTTAAGACATCTGAACTTTATTCTTTTTAGCTGTTTTAGACCTTACACCAAAGTCCCATTCATTACAACTTGATATATCATTGGAATTTGAGATGTCCCCCTTCTTTAGTTGAACTTTTTGTAACTTGAACTTGACATTAAAAGTATTGCTTATGGTACTTAAGATTTATATTTAATCCACCAGTATCAATTTGTTTGGCATGAGAATGAGGAACATGGGTATTCATTAACATTCTATTCCATAATGCTCTTTTATGGTTTGATTTTATTAAAGATCATCTTCGCCGTATCCATTGTTACTAAAATGTTTTAATTTTCCATATGAGTTTTGCTTCCAAGCTTTTGAAGTTAATATAAGTTCTTGTAGTAGACTGTTAAGATAATTTATAGTATCAGCATTCAGCACGTACTGCATAATTGGCTCATTCAATTTTTTGATGGTACTAGCTATGTGTGTGAAATATTTGTAAAGCTTATCCATATAATCCAGGTCAGGAGTCATGAATGCGTGTAATTGGTGTTTCTTTGACAAAATATTGTATAGGACATGGCCTTCAAATCTAAGAAATTATTTGTAGATTAAGTTCTTGATCCATTTACTCATCCATTCTGCATAATCCATTCAGTCCATGATAAAAAAACTATGATGAAGATATCAGATCATAATTTATTACTAATACCATCATTGGTAGTTTTTATCCACTGTGTAGTGGCTTACTCAACATTCTGATATGCTTGACCATATATTGACGGAACTTCTTACTTAGAACCAAAGAGAGAGTCAAGTTTGGTGACATAACAATGAATTCATTTGCTCAAACTTGGTAGAAAAATGGTTGAAATTGTCCCTCATGAATGAAATATGTGGTATGTTTTACCTATATTTTGTGGCCTAAAATCAGTGAGTGAAATATGTGCTAGTAGTATGAGAAGATGCTGGGCTATAGTCAGTTTAGGTTTGTGCTTTGAACTTATTTTTTTGGTATAGTTTGCTTTGATATTTTTTATTTATTTATTTATACTATTTGGAACTCATCATGTTGCATGAATGATCAGAGTTACATTAGCAGATTGCTGATATGTTGAATATTTTGAGTACTTGAGTGTATAAAGAAGCATAGTTGTTAAAGGCGCGCCTTAGGCGAGGCGAAGCCCTGATCGCCTGGGTTTCTTGGTTTTTTGGGGTTTCGGTTGATGTTCAAAAAACCCTCGCCTTTGTGCGCCTTTTTTGATGAAAAAGGCGCGCGCCTTGGGTACATTTCCAAATTTTGGTTTTTATTTTTTTTCCTGCTTTCCTATGTTTTTCATAAAGAGTAAGAATTTAATGAATACAATGATCAATTTGATGGTGAAGAAGAGAATGAAGATTATAAGGCTCATAGACCATGATAATTAAGATTTTTATCTCATTGGTAATCATTTGTGTCACTGACATTTGATATTTTCTTAAAATTGAAGGATTCTGCTTATTTGCTTTTTGTGATTGTCTATTTGTGTTTAGAACTTGAATTGTGAAGTTCATTATGACATTGTGCACGGGTTTTTTAATTGTGATTATATTATTTATGAGTTATTATGTATTATTATGTGATATTATTTTATTTTTACCTTTATTTAGTTGGAAAATTATGTTTTTTAGTTGGATATATTAATGTATATATGTTCTAAAGTATCTTGTACCTCCTCAGGCGCGCCTTGCGCCTCAGGTTCCAACAAGGCCTTTGCGCCTTTTTGCGCCTTTCGCCATTAACAACTATGTAAAGAAGAGAAAGAGAAAGACAAAAGGATAGGGGATGTCCAGAAACTCTTTTGACCATACTGTTTGTGGTGCAGCCATTCTTTTTGCTTCTTATAGAATAAATGTCTGGCTAACGTACAACATGAGTTGCACTGATATTATCAGTACATATATATGTGATATGTGCACATTATCTAAAGAAATGTGCTAAATAATTGTAATTATTGATGAATACATTAGCAGTATAATGAAAGAGGAGTTACTTTTGTTACTGTATGATTACAAATGGCTTTTAAAATCCTAAAATTAGCTGGTATGCTGAGTTGATGATTGTGAAAATGGTATAACCATGCAAAATAAAATGAATGATTCTAGTAGACTCTGGAACTGAAAATTTCACATTCAGCCAAACTGAGAAGTGTTGCACCCCTGGAAATATGAATACATAAGCCGAAAAATATTGATTTGCTTTGCCTTTACTTCATTTTCTGTGCTATGCTTGATGAAAACTTAGCTCTAAGATGCTTTCCATTTTGCCTTTCTGGTAGATAGCAGAATTGGTCAAGTTTTTTAATTCGATCTCTGATGGTTATTAATATTTCTTTGAATTGGAATTTTTTCAATATAAGACCCGAAAGATAGGTAACTATCAATTAGGGACCCCGGACCCGAAAGATTTTTTCTATCAAATAGGGACCCGAAACATATGAAACTATCAAATGAGAACCTAAAATTCATAAAATCGCTAAAAATTATGTAACATACTCGTAAAATTTGCCATTGATTAACATTTTACTTGAATGATAATAAATTATAAATTAAAATCTTTAAAAACATGTTTAACATATGAAATTTTTATGTGGTTTTTATTAAATAATTTTATGATTTTAGGTCCTGATATGATAGTTTCATCTCTTTTAGGTCCCTTAATTTATAGAAAAAAATCTATCAAGTCCCTTATTGGAAGTTTACCTATCTTTCGGGTCCTGTACTGAAAAAACTCTGGAATTGAAATTTTTTCCTTATGACCAGGAATTTTTGCTTATGGTCATAAATCATTAGGATGAGGGCATACTCATTGAATATTGTGTTTGAGAAAAACTTGTGCAGCATTATCTTTCCTTTTGTTCCCCTCAAATATGTATCAAACTTTGCAGCTATACCTTGCAGAAGCCTATTATAGAATCCTCTCTACTTGATTAAGAGTTGTCTAAAAATCGTTTTAGCTCTCTCTCCATCTTTAGTTAAAAGGGGAGATACTATTATTTTGAGATTTGTATTTATCTGGTCATGACTGCCTGGTAATCCGTGGCTACTCTTAGCCTTTACAGCTCTTTTTCCGACTATAGCAGCATTAACACTGGAATATCCATCCGGTTCTGTCAATCTTTTCATATGACTGCGCTTATTTGCACATTTTTGTAAATTTAATTATCACTGATTTTAATGGGAAATATATTAAATCGAGGATATTTATGACTGAATCATGTCCAAAGTTTCTACAGAAGAAGGGATCTGAACCCAATCTTATGTAGTAGCACCTCTTTATATTTATTCTCATTAATAAATAAACTCTTTACAGTGCTTTTATATTTTCCTCGTTTCAGTTATGATATTAATTACTCTTAAAAATCACAAATATAACTAGGTTAGTGTAGTTAAATATGATTCCATTTTTTTTTTCTTAATCTAAAATCTAGTTGGTATTCATTTCTAACTTTTCATATTAAATCTAAAAATTCAGAAGGTTTGTTGTTGAGGTACACCAAAATATTGTGGAGAGTTCAATAGTAATATGATACATAAAATAGAAAGAAAGAATGATTTTTATGTCATTAAAGTTTGTGTTCATTAAGTGCGAGAGCACTCTTTTAAATAATTAATTAATTGTTTATGAGTTATTTAATACATTCTAAATTAATAACTTTATGTGGTTTTACAGTATAATTTTCATTAACGTATTACTGTAATTGGTAGCCACTAATTTACTTTATGCTGATTGATATCATCTCTGGAATCTGTAGTCTACGCATTGATTGTGTGTGTCTACTGCTATTCTACCTGTAATCCTGATGTAACCTCTAATTTTGCATATTACTGAATACATGTTGCTTTCTTTCCAAAAGGAGATTCTTGTTTAAATTGAGCATTGCGCTTGCAGTTGTTCTTGTGTGTTTGTTGACTTTGATGTCATGTTTCAGGAGAGGCTTATCTGAAACTGAAATAAAATATCTTACGGAGGTAAATTTATGACTATTCAGCTTCGATTCTTTTCCTTTCCTTTTTAGCAGGGATTTTGATCAAATAGTCTAGAATTTCCTAATTACATCTGATAATGTTCAATAATAAATTATTATCACGATGTCGAATTTCTTTACGATTAACTATATCCAAATTATCTTTTCCTATGGTGTAATTCAAGTAATAAAAGTTTTACTGGTCTTTCTGCCAGTTTCATCCGCATCTTCTGAACTCTTGCTGTTTTGCAACAATAGATAACCTCCCTCCCCCCCAATATACAATTCCCTGTAACTCGTGCCATGATTAAATTCTGCAGAACAAGTCCCTGCAAACAAGAATTCTTCAGTCAGGAATTATTCCAGAGAGTGTTCTTGGTGTGTATTACTTCCTTTGGATTTCTTGCTCTTTCCTAATTGGCAAGATTATATCATTTTCAGCAATAATTAATCAAGGTTTGACAATATTTGTAGCTCTTGATAAAATCAAAAGACCTTTATACGAAAAGCATCCAATGGCTAAGTTTTCCTGGACTGTAACAGAGGAGTCCGACACGGTGCGTTATTATCTCGCCTAATTTTTCTATTTATCTAGCTTTGACATATATAATGTAGAAATAATTTTAGAGCTCATCTTGCTAGTTATACTTTAACTATTTAGCCACTTGTGTCTCCTGAATTGACATTTAGACAGCCGCCAAACTTTTTGATGGAGATTTCTTTTCTGAATTAGAATTTCCAATAAAAATATTTTGGTAATGAAGCATGCAAACAGGCATGAAGCGTTTCGTCAACAATTCACTAATTTAGCTCAGTTCTATGTTGATGACAACAATTGCTACAATTGAGGTGTTGCATACTATATTAGATAAGTTTTGAGTCAGTGTTAGGAACAATCACTGAAAATTTGAGATTAACCTTAGGTACAGTACAGCACATGTTATCAATATTACGTAATGATCAAAGTCTACAACTGTTAAGGAAATACATATTCAAACCTAAAGTCCCATGGGCCAACTATCAAAATAGGGCTGAAAATAATGAAGTAACTTTAAGTTGAAATATTTCACTAGCAATCCCACTGGACTCCTAACGGTCCAGAAAACGAGGAAAAAGCTAAAGTTTGTATCGTATACTTCTTTAAATTCATTTTATGAAAAGGAATAGCATATTTTTTTAAGTTCTGATTTTTAATGAATTAATGTCTTGTGTTTTGTATGTTTACTGTATCGATTTCAGATAGATTGGTATAATAGATGCCTAGATGCATTGAACAATGTTGAGAGGTTATATCAAGGGAAAGACCTAGACAATATAATACAGAGCAAAGTCTTGCAGGTATATTCCATTTTGTGTATTATGATGGCTAATTTACTGGTTGAGAAAATACTCACTTTTGGATGCAGTGCCTGCAGAGATCAGGTCCTGAAAGTTTTATTGCATTATAGTGCAAACGTGTTAAGTAAGTTTTGATCTTTCAAAATTCTTGCAGTTTCTGAATGGGAAAAAGGATGATTTCGTGCCTTTCTCCGAGAAAGATTTGAAGTCTGGAGACTTTAGTGGTGTTCATGCAGAATGTCTCACAGATACTTGGATTGGAAACAATAGGTTGAGCATCTCCTTCTTCCTCTGCTCTCTCTTGTCTGTTCTTTTTTTGAGATTTTCTCAAGTGTTTGGTTGATACTGATGGGTATATACTAGGTGGGCATTCATCGACTTGTCTGCAGGTCCCTTTTCATGGGGACCTTCAGTAGGTGGTGAAGGTGTACGCATTGAACAAAGCCTACCAAATGTGGAGAAAACAATTGGTGCAGTTTCAGGTATATATTTACCTATTGATACCATTTGCTGGTTTTTTATGTTTCTATTTATCCTGTGAACTTTTGTTCGTTTATAGTTTGCAGTTATATTGAATGTTATTAAGCTTGCTGCGTGAGCTCATCATCATTATTTTAATGTCATTATTTTTTTAATACACATCGGCATCTAAGTGGTAGTTGTTGCATACTTACTATATTTTTAATGCACCCAGAGATTTCAGAAGACGAAGCTGAAGATCGCTTACAAGAAGCAATTCAGGAGAAGTTTGCAATTTTTGGTGAAGTATGCATGATTTTCTTGCAGTATACATTAATATGAAGATCATTTCTTGTATTTGGTCTGGCTTAATAAATGTCCATAAAATGGGTAAATCAATGTTGTGTTCTATCCAGTGTCATCCATGTTGATAAAATAATTTTAAAATTTTAATCTCCCACCTGCTAATATCTTTGTGGTTGGTTTTAAGTAGCACATATCTTACATATGCTATTCATTCAATCGATCGCTTAGAAATTAGAAAGATATCTGCAAAAAGGGATTGCTCAATTATCATTTGAAATGGCCAAAAGTTTTGATTGTTTGTGCAACTATAGTGAGTAAAGCATGAGTTACCAATTCACGAATTTGGAATGTTAACTGACTTGGAGGAGCCACTACTGGTGAAGTCATGCTGAGAATTGTTAAACTTTTTTTCGACTATAGCACCATTTATTTTTTTGTGATAATTTGTTTAACAATGTTGAGTCCAATATGGTGAGGCATAAATCACTCTGTCAGTGTTACTCCTGAGTTTTGTTCGAAATAGTTGGTTGCCCATCCACGTGACATTTAGCTTGTTCAAATATAATAACTATACATTTTCCATCATATATGCTGATGGCTTCATTTTTTAAGTTGAAAAAATTGCTGATTAATCTTTCTTTGCTATGAGAACTCATATATGTACAAACTCCTCCTCTTCAAGAATTGATGATTTAGTTTTCAATGGGGTATGTGTGTGTGAAACTTCTGTCTCCACTTCAAAATTTATTTATTTAGTTTTGAATGTTGTAAGTTCTTGGTTAATTTGAACATTGACCTGTTTGTGCATCGTATGCTGCAGACAGAACATCATGCAGTTGATGTCCTTCTAGCTGAAATAGATATATATGAGCTCTTTGCTTTCAAGCATTGCAAGGGAAGGAAGGTGAAACTTGCACTTTGTGATGGTAATAAGATACTGCCTTTTCAATTTCCTTTCTGTGCTCTTTGTTTCTCGCTCTTGAAGTTTGCATTGGTTGGTTTCTTCCCTTGTAATTCGATTAGCAGGCTATTTTGTTAGTCAGGGAGTTCTGGGTTTAATATCCACTCGACATTCCCTTTGCATGTGTGATCCTTACAAGTATTAAACTGTTTGCTAGTTTTGTTTTATACTTGATATAATTTATATTCTGATGAATGTGTGTAACATCACAACAACAGAGCTTGATGAGCGTATGCAAGATTTAAAAAATGAGCTCCAGTCTTTTGAAGGTGAGGAATATGATGAAAATCATAAGAAGAAAGCAATAGATGCGTTGAAACGCATGGAAAACTGGAATTTGTTCAGTGACACTTATGAGGTTAGCAAATTTCATTTTATATAATTTATGTTCAGTATCTATTTGCAGTGTCCTGCTATAATAAACAGAATTCTTAATAATGGAGCACATCATCTATATGCTGCCTTGTCACTGCTGACTGTTCTTTGTTGATGTAGGAATTTCAAAACTACACTGTTGCCCGTGATACTTTCCTTTCACATCTTGGGGCAACACTGTGGGGTTCGTTGAGACACATAATTTCTCCTTCCCTTGCAGACGGTGCATTCCACTATTATGAGACAATCTCCTTTCAATTGTTTTTTATCACGCAAGAGGTATAATATTGTGGATAGAATATCTGGAAAAAAAATTCTACAGGAATTTTGTGAACTTTATTCTTTCTTTTTTATCTATATGCAGAAAACAAGACACATTAAGCTGTTACCTCTTGATCTGGATAGTCTCACGGATGGCCTTTCCTCTCTGGTGTTACCTTCTCAGAAAGTTCAGTGTAGCACTCACATGTATGCCTTTTGTTCATTGATTCTCTTTGCATCATTTTGAAGTGATTTATAATATTTATCTGTGTGGTGATTTACTTTAAGTTACATACAGACCATTTTCATCATAGAATGCAGTTGACATTTTGTAATTAACATAGGCAATAATCACGAAGCCCCTTTTTTTCTTGTTAAAGTGAATCCTACATTTGAAAGACAATAGAGTGAATTGTTCTGTGACGGTATCTCCAACCTAAGAACAAATTTTCCAATATTGTTTTTATAAATATTTTCCTCGAAGAGAACATAGTCTGAATTGTAAATTTATTGAATTTTGAAATATTAGGCAATAGAGTATATTTAGTTATTGAAGAATCCGCTGGAGATAGATTTGGTTGATGTGATAGTCTAAGAGGAACTATGGGAGTCATTGGCAGTTTCCTGGAAAACATTCTGGAATATCTTATTTTGGAATATATTGACAGCTGACAACCCTAATCAGTAAAAATGAAAGAAAAGAACAAAGCCAAGTTTCCCATTCTAACAAAAACTTAATCACACTTGTATGATGTTCTTGAACAGTAGAAAATGCTGAAATGTAGAGACTTGATTAATCCCTATCGACAACATAATTTGAATTTATTATTTGATGTGCAATTATGATGATGATCTTGGCTTGTATTTTCATATGATGTTCATCATAGGTTACCACTGTCTGAGGAGCCTGCTCTGGCAATGGCATTTTCGGTGGCTAGGAGAGCGGCTGCGGTACCATTGTTACTTGTGAATGGGACATACAGAAAGACAATTCGTTCATATCTTGATTCTTCTATTCTCCAGCATCAATTACAGAGGCTAAATACTCATGCTTCCCTGAAAGGTTTGATTGTGTGGATGTTGCAAGCGACTTGTTTTTAATTTTTTTTTTTTTCCAAATTGTCTTACTGCAAGTGATGTACATGTTGGTTTAGACATGTATGACTAAATATATGAACATATATGTGTGCACGCTAGTATGTCAATGGTCTTTCAGCTTCCTCAGCCCCTCTGGATACCCTCTCTTACTTTATCCATGATGTACTTAATTAGGCACTGAGGAGATCTTAATATGGCTAAATGTGTCTTTTAAGCATTTCTCTGAGCTTATTATTCTCATGAATGGCAACATACAATATAGCAACAGCTTTGATATTGCTGAACAACTTAGTTATGATGTTATATCGTGCTACATTTATGCACATTACACATTGTGATATTTTACATAATGTTTATGTTGGGTTCTAGTGGCTTTAAATTGGTGATACTTATGTTTCTTAGGATAAATATTATATGATATCAAAAGATGTTCATATTTGAATGACTTATTAGACTATTTACTAAGTGTTAATTTAGGTGAACTAATGGATATTTTTCTAAGGATTTTTTCGTTGGTATGCGCCTTCGAGTTCTTTGCATGAATATGTAGATTCAATACACAAGATATTTCTTAAATCAAACATTCCCAAAATCATTATGTTGGTTGGGAGAACTTCTCCTGCTATGAGTATACGTATTCAGATGCACTTTAATGTATCTTTAAGATGATAAGGATTTATACTTGCAATCGACTATGAAGTTATACAATGATGAGAATTTATCATCTTTGAATCTTGGAGATTTCCGGCTATCTTTTTAATGCTTTTCTCTTGTTGATTGATGTAGGCTTGCATGCACGTAGTAGGTCTACACTTGAAATACCTATCTTTTGGTTCATTCACAGTGATGCTTTGTTAATCGATAAGCATTATCAGGCCAAAGCACTCTCTGATATGGTGATTGTTGTCCAATCGGAGCCACCATCCTGGGAAAGCCATCTGCAATGCAATGGACAGTCACTTCTGTGGGACTTGAGGTTTAATCATTCTTTATAAATTATTAGTGATCACATTTGACAATGATTATATGAGGCAATCCCATGTTCACTTTAAAAATTCTATTTTAAACTCTCTTTGGTGTGGTAAAATGGATGATTAGAATCATTATTGGATGCCTAAAGTTCAGGTATATGCTCATTGCATTAAGTAGAATCGTCTCTATGTCTCTTTGTGCTTCCTAAAACGAAACACAAAGCCTTAAGCTTTGGTGATGAAACATGAATAACAGAGTCATTCTTGTTATATAGTCGCACAAATGTATTTTTCTTGTGTTTGCATTTAAAGCTTATATTTGACGTTTTGTTCCCAGTCTTGCCACAAATTTCTTTGAGTCTATCTTAAGTTTGTAGCAAGCTGAATCTTTTCAATGTGAGTTTTGTGCCAAATAATACAATTGTACAGTACAGTTGTGTCATACTCTTGCATGACAATATGCACACTCTTTTTATTTTTCTTTATTTCTCCATCTGGTGAGGCAGTAATCTGGAGCTTCCCCTAAAAGTTGTTTGGATATTTCACAATCTGTAAATTTCCCATTCTGGTATTAAAGCTTGTAATAAAATTGTTAAAAGCTTTGTTATTGTTACACAGGAAGCCTGCAAAAGCTGCTCTGGCTGCTGTCTCCCAACATCTAGCTGGACTGCTTCCTCTCCATCTTGTTTACAGTCAAGCCCATGAAACTGCAATCGAGGTATTTTTACTGCAATTTGAACTAGGATATGATTGTTCTAGCATATATTTCTCTTAAAAAATAGGAAAAAAGGTGATGAAAATTTCTGATGGGGTGGAGAAAAGAAAATATATGGAGAAGGATGGATATGGTGCTTATGATTTCTTCATCTGAACATGTTTTCAGAAAATAAGCACATTTTAACATTTGTGATGTGGTCCTTTCTGCAAGTTACTCTGTAGCAAAACATTTTTTTATTTTATGGTGCTGTAATTAGGATGCTAGAAAAAATAGTACACCATTATGCGTTGCCAAATTCTTTTCAGTGTAAAATTAATATGATATATTGCAGGCAGATCATGTACAGATAAGATCATAGTTGTTAAAGGCGCGCCCCTAGATTGTTGATTTTTTGCTATTCCAGGCTCATGTATCAAAAGGGCGCGCCTCTTCAACATCCTTTTTTTTTTTAATTTTTTTGAAGTTGGTACTCAATTATTAAAGGGTTTACACGTTTTTAAGATAAAAATGGACAGCCCACTTATAAAATGAAATAAATAGAGAATTAGGGTTAGGGTTTTAGTACTTGAACTTCAAAACAAAGACAAAAAGGTGGGCTGCCTTCACCTCCACCATCTGCCGCTTACTTGAACTTTATTTGTGTGTATGTTTTATCTGTTATAATGTTATTATGAATTATTATGTATCATTATGTGATGTTATGTGATTTTTACTTTAGTTTAGTTAGGTAATATGATTGTAAGTAGGATATATTTGTGTATATACATTGTAAATTAAGTTATGGGCAAAATGTAGCTCAGGTGCGCGCCTCGGGCGCGCCTTGCGCCTCAGGCGCGCCTAGGGGTCTGTGCGCCTAGGTGCGCCTCTCGCTTTTAACAACTATGGATAAGATGGACTGTCATTTGAAATTGTTTGTGCTTATATCTTTCTCATCGCAATCTGTAATTAAGATGAGTGATGTGCAATTATAGCAAAAAATTGCATATTTAATTATTATTTCAGTTTGTTTTCTTGAGCTCTTTTTGAGAACTGTATGCCTGCTCTGGCATGGAAAAGATAGTTGATCTAACCTTTCATATATAACCTTTTTAGTGGTTTCTGTTGTGCTCTCTTATCCCTTCTTCCCATGGCGCATAGTGGTGCCTTTTTGTTTACTTCAGCTACATCATCTTATATTCTATTTTCCAGTTTTTGTTTGTTTGGAAGTTCTGATAATAAATATAGATACATGGAAGTTGTATCTATAGTAACTTGAGGACAACTGTGAATTTAGATGACCTATTTGCATTTTTGCTTGGAGAAATGGCTACTCAAATCTGTTCTTTTCTCATCCTTAGTTTTGTAACAATGTGTTCTGCTGTACTCAGTTTTGATGCACCCCCTCCCCCAACCAATCTCCCCTTTATATGTGTGGTATGTGTATTAAACATGAGCTTTTTTTCAGTTTCTTATGATGTTTATAGAGATGGAAGTTGTCTGCTTTCCCAACCACAGTGTAAAATATGCTCTGATGTGCTACAGGATTGGATATGGTCTGTGGGTTGTAACCCATTTTCTGCCACCTCCCAAGGTTGGCGTATCTCCCAGTTCCAGTCTGATACCATTGCTAGGAGCTATTTGCTGACAACTCTTGAGGAATCAATACAGCTTGTGAATTCAGCCATTCATCTTCTTGTCATGGAGCGTACATGTATCCTTTCCATGTGGTATAATGGTTATGGTGGTACCTAAGTTCAACCAAAGAAAACTGAGTTTTAAAATTAATTCCTTTAAAAAACCTAGTGATTGATTGAATCTGTTGTGTGCACATGATATTAATTCGTTATTTATCTTAAAGCAAAATTATAAAGGGAGTTGTGTTATGATAATCGGTTACACATGCACGTGTGGAAGTGCAAATAAGTGGGGGTCAACCTTTCACCTTCAGCCATGGTTTTGGGTGAAGTTAGGGCTTCCTAACTTATGCCTAACAATTTAGTTCGACCTGCAGGATTCGGATGGGCTGCTGGAAGGGGCTACCCGATGGTGGGCCCAGGGGTTGCCACCCCGGATGTGGGCCCGAGGGGGTTGCCACCCGGAGTTGTGGGCCTTGGCGTGTGAGTCACCACCCGGAGTGTGCCGTCCGTGGACGTCCGGTTCGAAGGAGGATAGATTGTTACGATATCCCACATCGGTTCCACACGCAAGTGTGGAAGGGCAAATAATTGGGGGTCAACCCATTGCCTTTAGCCATGGTTTTGGGTGAAGTTAGGGCTCCTTAGCCTAAATGTCCTCTTAACATGTAGAGCTTTTGTTCTACTTATATATATGAAGTCTCATTTAATTGTTGCTAAAGCAATAGGTCATGCTATGATTTTATCTTTGTAAAAAACTGTGATATGTATGGTTCTCGACGACCTCTTGAACCATTCCAATTTTCCATTCTGTGATTGGTAGCAGTATTGAACTTGATCAGTAGGTTTAATAATTTACAATGTTTATTAGAGATTTCCTCGTTAGATATATTTTCTGTTTGGAATAAGCACTCATTGTTTACACTAAATGAGAAACAGCAGAACAAACTTTTAAGCTCTTTCGATCACAGGAGCGTGAGTTGGTGAAGAAGTATAACTATGTGGTCAGTCTATGGAGAAGAGTAAGTGTGGCTAGTAATGCAGAAATACTGATTCATTGTTGAGCATTATCAGGCAAATACTGGTTATTTCAATTTTCTGTTTGGGTCTCTTTCAGATTTCAACCGTCTCCGGGGAACTACGCTATGCTGATGGCTTGAAACTTCTTCACACGCTAGAGGATGCAACAAAAGGGTTAGCATTCATAAATCACTTTTTAACTCCCTCAAATTATAATTAAAGATGTTTACCATGTTTTCTAACTTTCATTTGGAATTTGTTCATGCTTCAAAATTATATATATATATATATATATATATCGATAAGTTTATGATTCGCCTGCCACTGTCTTAAGGATGTGATATGTCGCAGCGAGCTAATGTCCTTCCATCAAATGAATTTGTTCATGCTTCAAAATTATATATATCGATAAGTTTATGATTCGCCTGCCGCTGTCTTAAGAATGTGATATGTCGCAGTGAGCTAATGTCCTTCCATTTTTCGTTCTCTAATTCCTTCTCCCATACTTATCTTTCAGCAAGGAAAGAAAAATTGTGGCCTAGGATGATTAAAATTGACCTGAATACATCCTCATTGTGCTAATAAACAAGTGTTCTCTTTCACAGATTTGCTGAATATGTGAACATGACAGTAGCAAGTCTCCATCCAATTCACTGCACTAGGCAGAGGAAAGTTGATGTTGAGTTTGACATGACGACAATTCCCGCCTTTTTGGTGGTTTTTCTTGTACTGTGGTTCGTCTTGAAGCCAAGAAGACCAAAGCCAAAGATTAACTGAGAGCAACTAATCGTAGCTCAAATAGGGTGATTTCCTTTGAGGATGTGTCTTGTTGTAAGTGATGAGGAAGAGAGGTTAAGCCTAGGTAGATTAAGATTATATCAAATGTAAGATACAGAACAAGGTGCAGCATTACCAACTGTAAAATTCCTATTCGAAACAGAATTTTTTTTTTTGGAGTGACCATATAAGAGATTTTGCAGTTTTCTCATGGAACAATTTATTCCTTTTAATTCCAAGAATAGACTTGTGTGAGGTTGTCTGGAATGACTTTCTTGATACGAATAAGAAGTGATAATTTTTCAATGAAAAGTGATGATAATAATGAAGTGGATTATTTCGTAAACAATTTGTAGAATAAATAAAAAGTGATAATATTTTTAAAGAATGTGATAATATTTTAATAAAAATTAAATTATTTAAGAAATTGTAAAATGGTGTGAGATGGTATCATTATTGACATCTATTAGAGGATTTCTGTGAGCTAGCTTGGGGTATGCGCGCCAATTTGGAGTTTAAAAATAAAAATAAAAAGTAGGAGTGGTGCGGTTACACTGTATTTGCCAAATTAAATAATTAGTCAATTTTTAGAAATATTCATATGTTTTCAGAGTATTTATGTTTTAAGCTACCAATATATTGGATGAAATGAAAAGTTTTGTAGAATATTAATAAAATGGTACCCTGTGACATGTAGATGCTATGAATAATGAAAAGTTTTGTAGAATATTCATTAAATGGCACCCTGTGAAATATGTATACATTAGAATTAGATGCTATGAATTTATGAATTAATTTATTTGTATATTTTAGACTACCTTAAACTTTAGTAAGTGCACTAAAATTTTTTAAAAATACTTGTAAAAGTACAATTTTAGCTCTATAAGTTAATACTTAAAATTCAAAAATATAACATTTAAATTATTTTGTACACCAAATCAGAAGTGTATGTAGCATGGTAACTGTACCCCAAAATTGAAAATGAGTAAGGAGTATTTATGCTATTTAGAAGTTAGTTCACCAAAATTGAAAATAATAAGTATTTATGCTATTTAGAAGTTCAAATGTAGCAGGTAGAAGTTAATTGAGATGTTTGGTTAAGGAATGAAATTGAGATTTTGGGGTTTGAAAATCTAATGAATAGTGATTTTTTTTTTTTGATACCGAGGTTCCGGGCTTACGCCCGACTAGTCCTCGAGGAAACAGTCCCGGCCCCTCAGAACTGCCTCCAAGTAAATCGCGGTAATCACACAATGGATCACAGGTTCCTAATATCTTTAACTACTGCGCACAAGGAGTCGATCCCCAAGTGATTGCTCCATACTGGTGATTGCTCCATGCTGACCCTCCCCCTAGCTCAGCCGCAGGTTCCCACCGAGTTTCAGCCTCCCACACTGCCGCTTGTAGCCCTCAATATTAATTGTTCCACCATTGCGCTCCGGAGGGCTTGAACCCCTGACCTTTCAATCAGGGGCACCTCAATGTTGACCCCTCGAATAGTGATATATGTTTGTTTTGAGTTTTTTAATATGTTATGTTTTAACTTTATGTCAAATCAATGTGTAAGAATTTATTAATTTATATTAAAAAAGAGGGGGAGATGAGAGATAAAGAGAGAATGAATATTAAATGAGGAGAGAGAATATAGGTTGAGGATTATAAGGTTTGTAGGTGTATATACGGGTAGTTTTGTGTGAATTTTGAAGTCCATTCCCTGTTTTAAGAACCATAAACAAACATCACCTAGGTGTACAGTGATCACGTGAGCTAACCCACCTAGTTTTTAAAATTGATAATATTGATAAAAAATATTTTTGAAATTTTATATTTACGGTAAATGCAAAATATATATGAGAACGAAATTGATCTCTTGTCTACCTCGAGTTCACGAAGTGTTAAAGAGTATAACATTTTATTTTAAAACATAGAGTAAGTTGAAATATAAAGAGAACGTCTGACTTCTAACAAAAGATTTGCTAAGTTCTTATTCATTAGTATATACTCCCCCGTTCGGAATTAACGTTTACGTTTACTTTTTACACATAAATTAAAAGATATAATATTATAGGAGTAATGTGTAGTGAAATGTCAGATGAGAGAAATAATATTTAAAGTGAAGTGAATAATTGTATTAGTGTTGTATATGAACCTCACATGTAATGATTAATTATTTTGCGTAAGCCCAATTTGACAAAAAAAAAAAATCCATAAACATTAAAGAATATAAAGCTTAAGAGAGAATTTTATTCATTAATATATAAATTCTAAATGTGAATGAGAGACTGTGAATGAGAGACTTTGAATTCGTGCAACCGAAGCAAATGATTTTATAGATTTTAGTATGATTCAGAAATGCAGCTTATTTAATGGATGATGAACTAAGTATCATGACCTGAGTTCATTAAAATATAAATTCAAAATAGGTTATGTATGAAAATAGAAATATGTACTATTCCGAAGTCCTATAATTATCTGTACACTTTTCATTTTCGGTCATAATTACTTGCACCACTAATATAAAAAAAAAAAAAAAAAAATCACCTTAATCCAATAACCTATAACAACATTAACATAATAAGAGTTCCACGATAACACCATTGACATAATAAGAGTTCCTGGGTAGTCAGCCAGATATTGCTAACACAGAGGGACATTCAATTCAGATTAGATTTGGCAAATTTGAGGGAAAGGAAACAGGATGACTGACTGATATTGTAACACCCCGTAAGTTTAATCCATGGCCTAATCATCAAAGCCCATAATTTCCAAACTCTTTGAAGACATATTTAAGCCCAGCCCATTCTTTTTATCAGCCGTGAGATCAAAAAGGAAGCAGGAATTTGAATGTTACTTGCTCCCCAAGAATCATACTGATATTTTCTTTATCCATTAGGAAAATATATGTTTCCTATTATCATCTACCCTTTTTGAGGGATAGTTCGTTGAAAGCCCTGCGGGGAGTATATCCGCTAGGATCTTGCGGTCATAAACCTTAAATATTTGAGCGGCTTCATACTACGCGCATCCTCTCTAAATATTTTTCTTTCGTGCGCTGCTACAGGAGAAAAAGGTAAAACACTGTTCTTCTTTCCTTCTTCTTTCTTTTCTTCTCTTTTCTTTTCCTATTCTTCCTATGTTCATTGTAAGGCTGAAACCTATCCTTTTCGTTTTCTTTTCTGCTTCTTCTTTAAATCCTAATCCTAATAGTAGTACTAGTCTGCAATCCTTTCAACGATTTCAGTTCTGATGTATGAATGTATTACAGCTTTTAAAAAAAAATAGTAACAATCGATCGGGTAATTATAGGTTTCGAAGGAGACTCCGATCGTGACGTTAGTACGCAAGCTTAGGACTACGCAAGTGTTTAAGGTGGGGTTTTTCTCATCTTTCATATGTCGAATGATCTTATATGTGAAAGTTAAGTTCAATGAAGTATGTGAATTATATGAATTTCAAGTTTGGACCTTCACGGTGCCTTACTCTCTTTGCAAGTTTGGACCCTTGTGGTGCCTTACTCTCTTTGCAAGTTTGGACCCTTGTGGTGCCTTACTCCCTTTGCAAGTTTGGACCTTCATGGTGCCTTACTCTTAATACTAAACGAATCGCGATATCGTAAGACATGACAGGATTGTAAGTGAATTTTGAACTCTCGTACATGATTTTATTTGATATATATAAGCATGTTTAAAGCTTCACTGAGCGTGTGGTTGCTCACCCCGATAATTAATTTTATCTCAGGTTAAGGGAGGCGAAAGCGTACGAGCGGGGACGCGTAGACGAGGGGACTCAATAGAATGTTTAATAAACTGAAATCAGTTGTCTGCGAACTTGTTTTAATTCGAAATTTTATTGAATTTTGAGTATAATGTCTTGCATATTTGAGCTTCTGTCCCCGGCAATGTTCTGAGTTCTAAATTCACTGACAATGGATAAAAGTATGATTTGGGGTTCGGCTGCATTATGGAAATGGATTTCTGAAATCAAAAGTGTGTTCATGTTGAGTTGAAAGCTTTATTTTGATTCTCGGTGGAAAAGTATATATTTTTTTTTAGTGTATATGTCTTCATGTGTGTGGCAGCATGCATGATGTTAGTGGTCTTGATTGTGTGTGGCTGTACCTTGTAGTACCACCAAAGACTTGCATGCTCGATTTGTTTAATGATATTCGATTGTGGGTGCTTACTTAAAGTTAAATTCATTAATTAATCATACTTAGTAGAGATTGGCAGATTGTTGATTTATCATCACTGTATTCGTTGTTGTACGTGGCAGGTTTGCAAATAACCCTACTTAAATTTTGGTTTATGAAATGACAAGTCCTGTATGTTTTAGTGACATGGATTTTTGGGAATAAACTTGCAGCCCTTTACTCTTAAAAACTTTTGTAGTAATACTTTAATTAACATTCTAAAATAAAGATTTCTGAAACATAAAGGACCTATCCCTATTTAACTTCCTTTATTTGAATTATGTGCATAAAATTGCTAAAACTTATAGGACTTTCTCCTTATATATCTCCTTCTCATTTGCATTATGACTTATTTATTTATTAGAAAATTTTAGTCATGCCCTATTTTAATAATTTATTTCAAAATAATATGAAAACTTCTCTTAACAAATTTTGGGGCATGACAGATTGGTATCAGAGCAGGTATGCGCTTCTGTATACTTGCTTAAAATTTTATGTTTTTAAATTCCGCACATGAGTGAATTACTTGGCTTGAACGATATGACTTTGCAATTGGATAAATTTTAAAAGTCTCTCGCTACGCATCCACCGAGTACGACGCCCGCTTCAACCAAGGTACGAAAGTATGAATTTCATAAATTGATTACATGTGAGATATTAAATGAAAGTTTATGCTACATGACTTATGTGAATTTTATGATGAATGATGAATTAAGAATTTTATTGAGAAACTATATGATTAGTAAGGATATTATCGCATTAGATGGGTGACTTGGCAAGACAACAAGCTTACATAAACTATCATCGAGACGTTCGGCACGACCTACCCACCCATATTGCTCACATGCTACAGCTGTGGAGACAAGTTAAGGACATAGGAGAGGGAATTACTGAATATTGGGCCGGAGTAAAGCTCATCAGTACCTTGCCATGGGATTGGAGAGATGTGGCAGATCCCATGTTTGCAGAAAGGCTATACCACTCGGCTCAATTCCAAGTTCCGCAAGTGGACTATGTGCGTTTCACCACCGCCTTGTTTGATAGAGTTGCAAGGTGGTATCCTCCGGACCCCCCTCCTGGTCATTACATGGGGGAATTGCATGACGAGCAAGCAGGGTTGCTAGTGAACTACCTCGCGGCACCGGAAGCGGCACCAGCTCTGGAACCCGATAATGTGCCAGATGGGGCCATGGATGAAGGGGTACAAGATGAGCGGAGGAAGACCCGTCCGAGGACTCGGGAGTATATGGAGATTAGATTATGCAAGCTACTGTTTCAAGGATTCTTTTTAACATAAATTATCTCATATGTTAGGGACATGGATTTTTCTTTCATTATTTGACATATGACTTTCCTTCTATTTAAATTGCAAGTTTGAAACAGTTGTTCATTTAGTTGATCAATGAATTATATTATTTTGAAAATGTGCCTCTATCATGTATTTGTTATTCTGCAATGCTATGATATGCGTTATTATTTTTTTTCCATTCGTTAACTCGAATAAATGCTAAAATTATTTTTATGGTGGAATTGAAGGATGCCTCCAAGAAGGAATGTTCAGAACCCTCAAAACGTTCCGAATGCTCAGAATGTCCCTAACGCTCCAAATGTTCCAAATGCTCCGAATGTCCAACATCCTCAGAACGCACCGAATGCTCCAAACGCTGATGCTGATGCTCATACAAAGATAGTACATGAGTTTCGCCAAAACCATCCACCCTTCTTCAAGGGGAGTGAAGGGTCCGAGTACGTGGAGGAGTGGCTACGAGCACTTGAGAGAATTTTTCGTCTCTTAAGGTGCAATGATGAGCAGCGTGTAATTTGTGCGTCCTACCAATTTACTGAAGATGCCGACCACTGGTGGGACGGATACTGGGAGATGAGACCTAATGAGAATAGGGAAGCTATTACCTGGGCGGAGTTTAAGGATATAGTAATGGCAAACTACTACCCTCAGGTTTACCGCAATAATATGGAGCTTGAGTTTTACAATCTCCAGCAAGGGAGCATGACCGTAATTGAGTATGAGCGGCGGTTCAATCAGCTACGCCGATCAGCTCCACAGCTGGTCAATACCGAAGAGAAGCGAGCCAAGAAGTTCCTGGATGGACTGCATCAGGATATACAAGAGAGAATGTCTTCACTGCCCGATATGAGCTACACTGACACGTTTATGAGGGCCCAGAAAGTTGAAGCTTGCTTACTGAAAGGGCGAGCGAACAGAAAGCCGATGGAGAACCCAAACAAACGGAAATAGGAAAATTCTAGCCAGGGCAGGAACAACAACCGGCAGGCAAGATCAAACAACAACTCTCCTGCAAATGCACAAAGACCAAAGCCTCTCTGCACGCAGTGCGGAAGAAATCACCATGGGGAATGTCTCAAGGGACAAAACAAGTGCTATAGGTGTTATGAAGCTGGTCATCAAGCTCAGAACTGCCCCAAGCCACCTAACTTTAAACCTGATCGTAGAGGACCACCCCCGGGAGGAAACGCAAGACAAGGTACTGGAGGAAGAGGGAGAGTTTTTGCCATGAACCAAGCGGAAGGGGGCAATGAGCCTAATGTGATGACAGGTACGTTAGCAGTGGGTAAATCCCGAGCTTTCACTTTGTTTGACACTGGCGCATCGCATTCATTTATTTCTACCAAGTATTGTAATAAGATTAACTGTAAACGAGTCAAGAGTGATGAACCTCTTGAGATTAGTCTACCTTCGGGGGAGAGAATTGTGGTGCATACCTTAGTAGAAAGTGTGAGTGTACGCATTGAAGGAGTAGATTTCAGCGTCAAGCCGTATGTCATGGACATGTACGGATTTGACATGATTTTGGGAATGGATTGGCTTACTTACCATCAAGCCAATATAAAGTGCAGGGAACGAGTAGTGATCTTAAGGGAACCAAGTTCCGAGAAAGAAGTGATACACAAGCTCAAGAGTGGTGTGGTACCGAGAATGTTATCAGCAGCAAAAGCTGCCAAGATGCTTAGAAAGAAGTCCTGCCAAGGATTCCTAGTCAACATTTTAGACACCAAGATCACAGAAGTATCACCTAGTGACATACCTGTTGTCCGAGAGTATCTTGATGTCTTTCCAGAGGATTTACCAAGCGTACCTCCAAATCGTCAAGTAGAGTTTTCAATAGACTTGACACCAGGATCGGCACCAGTATCCAAAGCTCCGTTTCGAATGGCGCCCGTGGAATTACAAGAGTTGAAAGTTCAGCTACAAGAGCTCTTGCACTTGGGGTTCATCCGCCCAAGCGTATCTCCATGGGGAGCGCCAGTCCTGTTTGTTAAGAAGAAAGATGGATCCATGAGGATGTGTATTGACTACCGAGAGCTTAACAAGTTGACGATAAAGAACAAGTATCCCCTACCTCAAATTGAAGACTTGTTTGACCAATTAGAAGGAGCGAGTGTATTTTCCAAAATTGATTTAAGATCCGGGTACCATCAATTGAGGGTGAAGGAATCAGACATTTCTAAGACTGCTTTTAGAACGCGTTATGGGCACTATGAATTCGTCGTCATGCCATTTGGGTTGAGTAATGCGCCTGCAGTGTTCATGGATCTGATGAATCGAGTTTTTCACCCGTATCTCGATCAGTTCATTATAGTCTTCATCGATGATATTTTGGTATACTCCAAGGATGAAGTACAGCATGAAGAGCACTTGAGAATGGTGTTCGAGACACTTCGCAAGGAGAAGTTGTACGCGAAGTTTAAGAAATGTGAGTTTTGGTTGAATCAAGTCACATTCCTTGGACACGTGGTGTCGTCACAAGGGATTGAAGTAGATCCATCTAAAATAGAAGCAGTAAATCAGTGGAAGACGCCTACCAATGTTCAAGAAGTTCGTAGTTTCTTGGGATTAGCTGGCTATTATCGAAGGTTCATAGAAGGATTCTCCAAGATAGCCGGTCCGATGACACGATTGACTCGTAAAGGAGAAAAGTTCATTTGGTCTGACAAATGTGAAGAGAGCTTTCAAAGGTTAAAGCACGATTTGACTTCAGCACCCGTATTGATAATACCTAATCCGAATGAAGAGTTCACGATCTACAGTGATGCATCAAAACAAGGACTCGGATGTGTATTGATGCAACATGGAAAAGTCATAGCATATGCCTCTAGACAGTTGAGACCGCACGAAGTGAACTACCCTACTCATGACCTGGAGTTAGCAGCCGTAGTTCATGCTTTGAAGATTTGGCGACACTACCTTTATGGTGGAAGATGTACGATCTTCACGGATCATAAGAGCTTGAAGTATCTGTTCACACAAAAGGAGCTCAACATGAGACAACGGAGATGGTTAGAGTTGGTGAAAGATTATGACTGCACTATTGAGTACCATCCAGGCAAGGCTAACGTAGTGGCCGACGCTTTGAGTCGGAAAACCAAAATGGAGCTAAATAGTCTATATACCAAGCAAGAAGAGCTGGTCGAAGAGTTCGCCAAGATGCAAATTAAATTGGTGGCATCACCCTCCGGCACGAAGGCGATTATTGCAGCATTAGAAATCCAGCCAAGTCTGAAAATGGAGATAAAAGAAGCTCAAGAACAAGATCATTTCTTGCAAGGGATGATGAAGAAGGCACTGGCTGGAGGCAAATACAATGGTTTCAAAGTAGATGAAGAGGGAGTATTGACATTGAATGGAAGATTGTGTGTTCCAATGGTTGAGGAATTGAGAGAAAAGATTTTAAAAGAAGCGCATGGAGCGCCGTACACCGCTCATCCGGGAGGAACAAAGATGTATCATGACTTGAAGGAAAGATTCTGGTGGAGAAGTATGAAGCGTGATATTGGATACTTTGTCGAAAGATGTTTAACTTGTCAACAAGTTAAGATTGAACACCAGCGACCAGCTGGGAAGCTCAAACCACTCGAGATTCCTGAGTGGAAATGAGAGCAAATTGCCATGGATTTTGTCATGGGTTTACCAAGATCTTCAAAGGGAAATCATGCCATTGTTGGATTGTATACTAAAAGTCTAGGTTTTTGTATGAACAATGTTTAAACAATTAATTTGAAATGAGAATCATATGATCAAATGATTGCGTCTTATAATTTATTTATATGCATGATGCAATAGTCCACTTACTTTATACTGTAGATAATATGTTGTGCGACAACACGCGGAAGATCATATTATCGGTTTCCTTATAAAGTATAAACAGATGCTCACAATCGAGATAGACGGGGACTCTCTATCGGGATGGTTGTAGTGTGGTTTGGTATTAGCTTGTCTTGGCTATAGAATCACTCTAGTGCACTTATGTGTATTGAGCAGGACCACCTGAGATCGTTCAACTTATACTGACTTATAGAAGAACTTGATCTCTGTTATTATGGATGTTCGTGCTCTTAATCCCTATACAATAACCTCGACACGTAGGGCAGTATATATTTCTTTGATTCATCAATGGGTGAGATTTAGATGCAATTAAATCAATAAACTCGGTGAGTTGGGAAATAGTGCTGTATCTATGGTGTGCTGTTGATTGTAGAAGGAATCCGTGTCCGTCATAGGTTGATGATGTCCCCTTGAGGAGCTCATAAGGATTATCATGTAAACCCTGCAGGTGGAATTTATTCCGGCATGATAATGAGGTTGAGTGGTACTACTCTTGGATGATATATTAATTAATTGAGTTGTCAGTAACTTAAATTAATTAATGGACATTGTATATCTTAAACATGGGGAGACTAACGGGCTCATAATAAGAAGGAGCCCAAAACGTAATTTTGGGATTGGTACGGTAGTGCAGTAATAATATTTTAGTGGAATATATTATTATTATTGGACTTAAGTATAAGCTTTGGGCTAAGCTTGGGTACTTAAGCCCAATGGAGGCCCAACCCAATTTCTCCTCCTGGTCCCTGCTGTAGCCCATGTATATAAGTCACCTCAGCTTATCTGGAACCCTAATCTAATTCATTATTCACGTGTGATGAGGGTTGATAGCAGATTGAGTAGGTCTCGTAGATCGTCGCCCACAAGACGTCGAGATCGACTTGGGACATACAGCAGAAGACCGGAAGGTCGTTTGCTGCTGCAGTTCGTCATGTTACAAAATTCATATAAAATCGTACAGTTATCCGATTTTGATGTATTATATACTGACGGAAAGCCGTCGAAGAGAGGATCGTCTGAGCGCAAAGAGCACTCAATTCCGACATCAGAAGAGGAACTTATGGCTATTCTCGTGGGACTGCGCAGTCTGCCAGCGAGAATTCAACCTCTACATCAACCCTTGGTGAAAGGTAATGCGTTTCATGTTTACTTGCTTCCGCTGCTTGTTAGAAATACATGGAACCCTAACGGGTCACGTTAACCAAACGATCGAAAGCCAACAATTGGTATCAGAGCTTCGGTTTCGTGGTGAAGCGTGACACGTTAGGCTAGGGTTTATGTGATTAATTTTTCGGAATTAGGATCACATGTTTAGGGTTTTGGTTTTATTGCGCAAACCATGAATATCCCTATATGTTATATACCCTGTATCATATCTATTCGTCCATGGTTGTGTGTGAGAGGATTCGACGAAAACTGTTCGTCAATTTCACATGCAAGGAAGAAGAAAAAGAGGGCAAAAATAGAATCACGTTTTTGAGAGAAAATCCAGCGCAGTGATATTGCAGATGCAATTACCGGAGTTTCAACGGTCGGATTGAGCTATAATTTGGTCAGCACGTTCAGACCTTGTGGATGTACATTCTGAACGGTGAAGATCGAATTTGGAGCTTTTTCTTGCTGGGATTACGCTGAAAATAGAAGCAGATATTTGGGCGATTCTGTTTTGTGCAGTCGAGGGAAAAGAGCCGTTTCTCACAAACTAACCGTGGGATCGAGCTGTAATTTGGTCATCACGTTCAGACCTTATGGATGTACATTCTGAACGGTGGAGATCGAATTTGGAGCTTTTTCTTGTTGGGATTACGCTGAAAACAGAAGAAGATATTTGGCCGATTCTGTTTTGCGCAGTCGAGGGAAAAGAGCCGTTTCTCTCAAAATAACCGTTGGATCGACCTGTAATTTGGACAGCATGTTCAGGACTTACAGTTATAGATTCTGGACGGTGGAGATTGGATTCTGAGATTTTTGCAGTTTCGAACTACGAACGAGAGTTGGTGTAGTTTGGTGTTGCGCGTTGGGCTGAACTTGATTCCATGCAAGTAGGCCCTTGGACGAGCGACAGTCCGGGCGAGGGGCGCTCGTCAAGACACTTGGAGCGCTCCCTGACACGATTGATGGTGGGATATGACGATGGACGTCTTGGGGCACAAGCAATCCTGCTTGTTGCGTAAGGCATCGATTCCACAGTAGGAGTGTCGGACAAGACATTAAAATTTAGAGGCGTTTTTATTCCTAATATATATAACTGTCATAATTGATTTAATTGTCTATTATTGTTATATATATATGGATGCCTGATCTCTATGATTTATTGTCTTATATAGAAGCATGCTAGATTGCGTATTATATTTGGTATATTATATGCATGTATTGCTAGAGTGTTTGATAAGACATCCAATTTTAGGAAAACTATTTCCTAATATATAACTGCCATAATAGATTGTATATTATTGTTATATATGGATGTCGAATTAATTCCTAATATATGACTGCTATAATTGATTTAATAATCTATTATTGTCATATATGGATGTCGAATTAATTCCTAATATATAACTGCTATAATTAATTGTCTATTATTGTTATATATGGATGTTGAATTAATTCCTAATATATAACTGACATAATTGATTTAATTATCTATTATTGTTGTATATGGTTGCTCGTCGATATCGATGATTTCGATAATCTAGACGATATCGACGATCGATATCGATAGTTTTGGAATGTTGATAATCTTGATGTTTTTCGAATATTTGATAATCTAGTCGATATCGATGATTTTGATAATCTGGACGACATCGACGGTCGATATCGATGGTTTCAAAAATTGGACAATATGGAAATTTCAAAAGTTTGATAGTTTGGAAGTCTTTGCTGATATTCGTGCCTGATGGCGAACAATCGAATTCGCTGATATATAATTGTTAATGATTGATTTAATTATTGATTATTGTTATATATGTATGCATGACTCTTTGGGATTTACTGCCTTATGTGCCGTGATAGGAGCATGCTAGGATTGCGTATATTATTCCGAATATTATATTCATGTAAAAACCCTCGGTTTTAAATAACTAAGTGGGAGAGGGAATTGGTAAAAATTCCCGCAGCCTCCATTATTGGTTTGTAAGTGATGTGAGTAAACTTGCGTGTTGGCAATAGGCCTTCCTCCCTAACGGATGAGTTTATTCACAGATCACTGGTACAGACTTCATTACATAATTATTGTTTGTAATGTGGCACATGAACTTGCGTGTTGGCAATAGGCCTTCCTCCCTAACGGATGAGTTTATGTGGGGCTCACTGGTACAAACTTATAATTGATGATTGTAGGAAGCTATCCGAGCGCGTGTGTACTTCTCCAACTGTAAGGCACACAAGCTCGCGCAGTGGACTTGGGATCAAATAATGGTGTACACTTAGGTGTAAATAATTAGTATCCTCCCCAACGGAGTCACTGCTATTATTTGCATGGCTAAAGAGGAACCGACTATTAATTATTTTGTCATAAAGTTAGGTTGACAAATGAAATTAATGGGTATAACCTTCTCTTGTAAATGTTTGGGTTTGTAAACGTCCACACTAACGTGGCTTGCAGACTCACGGTGCTTGAGATGTCGGTGAATTTTATTTTTATATTGTTTTGAGGGAATCAATATAAAAGGATAAAATTTGAAGATTTGATCGGTATATTTATTTATGATTCTCTGTAATTTCAAATGGTTTTATCTCTCTTATTGTTAACTAAAAGAAATTATATTTACTGGTCCAAAATTAGATGATTAGAAAAGAATCTTGGTTTTGATTTTACTGCTTAAGAAAATAAAAATGTGTTCTCCCTTAAGGATGTTCATGATGCCTATTAAAGTCTCTAGTGGGGAGGTGAGAGGTTCATAGAAATATGATGGTCTCATGTAACTCTTCAGATACTTGAGTAAGTTAAAAGGTGGTAGGTTATGATTGAATTTGATGAATGAATTGGATACATGGAATAAAAGTTGAAGGGGAAACCTAAGTCAATTTTATTCTCCATAATTGCCTAGATGTTTTGAGTAAGTTTCTCCTAAATTACAAGAGGTTATATATGGTGGAGAATTTCTGACAAAACATGTGGCAAAGGAAATTCAATTTCATCAAGATGTGAACAAGACTTGTATCTCATTCACTAGTCGTTGAATCGTGATTAGTGATGGCATCTACTAACACGTTGTGTGTAGATACAGGAATCACTAAAAGCCTACGACTAAGTGATGATGAGATTTTTATGTACATGGGTAATACTACGAGAGTAGTGGTTGTTGCAGTGGGAGTTGTTTATTTATCTTGCGATATGAATAAACGTTTGATTTTATGAAATTGTCTTTACGTACGTTTTCATAGAAAGAATTTGATTTCGGTTTCTATGCATTAATAGATGGATACTCCATTTCATTTAAATGACATGGTCATTATAATGAAGGATAGAGTTGTAATCTGTTATGGTACGTTGGTGAACAATTTGTATACTCTGAAATCATGTTTATCCCCTGGATGTGACAAATAGTAATTAATAATGAGTCTTCTAATCTAGTAAGAGAAAGGTACCTTCAGAAATGAATTTCCCACCTTAATGGTGTGACGAATAGAAGGAATAGCACTCTTATGGTAGTGATTAGATAGATGATGAATTATTTGGAATTACTAAATTCATTTTATGGATATGCCCTAGGAACAGTAATTCGTAATAATGTTTTTCTGTTTGTGGGATATCCTAGAAAAATGAAGGATGATTTATTTAGTCCACAAGATCGAAGAGTGATTGTTAACACAAACACTAGATTTTTGGAAAAAGAACTATGTAATAAATCAAATACCCATGTATAAGTTGTTCTAAAGGAAGTGAGAGGAAAACACAAAGTATTAGTACCAAGTGTACAAGAGGATATACCACAAGGTAAACTGCGACGCGTGTCACATCTGATACACAATTGCGTGTAGTGTCTTCTCGTAGTGGGAAGGTTGTTCTAAAACCTGATAGATATATGTTTTTGGAGAGTCGTGAGGCTTGGTCCCTAGTAAACATGGAGTTAACCCACGAATACGACGAAGAACTACAAGATAGAAATGCGAAATCTTAATAAGTTGCAATGAATGTTGAAATAGGATCTATGGATTCTAAATAAGATCTGGATGATTGTAGAACCACGAATGGTGTAAAAGCCATTGGAAGTGGTCATACAAAATAAAAGAGGATCATACGGTAAGGTGAAAACCTTGGAAGTAAAGCTTGTTGGGAAAAGGTATACTCAGAAAGAAAGGGTTCGATTATGAGAAACCTGTTCGCCAGTAGCTGTGCCTATATTGATTCGGATTCTTTTATATGTTGCTACTCATATGGAATATGAGGGATAGCAAATAGATGTCAAGACAACTTTCCTAATTGGAAGTCTTGAGGAAAACATCTATGTGAAGCAACCAGAGTGATTCATTGCAAAGGGCTAAGAGCATTGTGATAGGAAGCTTAAAAGTGTCCATCGATGGACTAAAGCAAGCTTCAAGATCATGATGCATCCGTTTTGATGAGGAAATCCAAAGATATGGATTTATTCAATGCGCGGATGTGTCTTGTGTATTGAAAAGTGTGATGGAAACGTGGTGGTATTACTTGTACTATACATAGATATTATCTTGCTCATTTGAGACAATGAAAGAGTATTATCGGGCGTATGGGGTATGGTTAATAAAGCGGTATAAGATGAAGGACTTAAGAGGAGCAAAAATATCCTTTTGATCACGGTAATACGGATCACAAGAAAGGATGTTATACTTATCTCAAGCTTCATGAAATGATACAATCCTTACTCGTTTTAGCATGTGACTTTATCTAAGGAAATGTGTCTTGAGACACAAAAGGAAGATAAAGGAGATGAAAGCAGTTCCTTATGCTTCGGCAAATGAGGAAGCCTAATCTAAGGAATGCTATACATGAGTATGGATATCTGTTTTGCTAAATGCAAGAACAATGGGTATTAACGTAACCTGGAACAAGAATGATGAGCTGTGGTAAGACATATATGAAGTGCCTGAGAAGGACTGGAAATTATATGTAAGCTTACTGGACAGATTCACTGCTTCTTGTGGATTACGTAGATTCAGATTTTTTAGTCAGATTGGACGGCAGTAAATCCACCTCAAGGTTATGTGTTTAATTTTAGGAAGTTGAGTCATAATGTGGAGGAGTGTTATATAGAAATATATTTCAGACTTCGGACTCCATATGGAAAGATGATAAATTGGAGCCTATGAGGCAACCAATGTATCTGTATGACTCTAGAAACTTCATGATGGACTTTGTAGTGTTTCTAAGTTTGCCCAAGGATATCAAAATTTATATTGATGATATTGGTGCAGTTGCAAACTTGAAGGAATCAAAAGTCCATAAGGCAATTAAACACATGGAGCGCGAGTACCACCTGTTATGAGAAATCGTATGATGAGGGGAAGATTGTTGTCACCTAGATTGCATCGGATGATAACCTAGTAAATCCATTAACAAGGACCTTAAGGCGAGAGCTTTTGATGGCCGAGTAGTGGGAGTGGAAATCAGATGTATGGTAGAAGACATAACAGCATAGTCTTTTAGTATAAGTGGGAGATTGTTGGATTGTATACTAAAAGTCTAGGTTTTTGTATGAACAATGTTTAAACAATTAATTTGAAATGAGAATCATATGATCAAATGATTGCGTCTTATAATTTATTTATATGCATGATGCAATAGTCCACTTACTTTATACTGTAGATAATATGTTGTGCGACAACACGCGGAAGATCATATTATCGGTTTCCTTATAAAGTATAAACAGATGCTCACAATCGAGATAGACGGGGACTCTCTATCGGGATGGTTGTAGTGTGGTTTGGTATTAGCTTGTCTTGGCTATAGAATCACTCTAGTGCACTTATGTGTATTGAGCAGGACCACCTGAGATCGTTCAACTTATACTGACTTATAGAAGAACTTGATCTCTGTTATTATGGATGTTCGTGCTCTTAATCCCTATACAATAACCTCGACACGTAGGGCAGTATATATTTCTTTGATTCATCAATGGGTGAGATTTAGATGCAATTAAATCAATAAACTCGGTGAGTTGGGAAATAGTGCTGTATCTATGGTGTGCTGTTGATTGTAGAAGGAATCCGTGTCCGTCATAGGTTGATGATGTCCCCTTGAGGAGCTCATAAGGATTATCATGTAAACCCTGCAGGTGGAATTTATTCCGGCATGATAATGAGGTTGAGTGGTACTACTCTTGGATGAGATATTAATTAATTGAGTTGTCAGTAACTTAAATTAATTAATGGACATTGTATATCTTAAACATGGGGAGACTAACGGGCTCATAATAAGAAGGAGCCCAAAACGTAATTTTGGGATTGGTACGGTAGTGCAGTAATAATATTTTAGTGGAATATATTATTATTATTGGACTTAAGTATAAGCTTTGGGCTAAGCTTGGGTACTTAAGCCCAATGGAGGCCCAACCCAATTTCTCCTCCTGGTCCCTGCTGTAGCCCATGTATATAAGTCACCTCAGCTTATCTGGAACCCTAATCTAATTCATTATTCACGTGTGATGAGGGTTGATAGCAGATTGAGTAGGTCTCGTAGATCGTCGCCCACACGACGTCGAGATCGACTTGGGACATACAGCAGAAGACCGGAAGGTCGTTTGCTGCTGCAGTTCGTCATGTTACAAAATTCATATAAAATCTTACAGTTATCCGATTTTGATGTATTATATACTGACGGAAAGCCGTCGAAGAGAGGATCGTCTGAGCGCAAAGAGCACTCAATTCCGACATCAGAAGAGGAACTTATGGCTATTCTCGTGGGACTGCGCAGTCTGCCAGCGAGAATTCAACCTCTACATCAACCCTTGGTGAAAGGTAATGCGTTTCATGTTTACTTGCTTCCGCTGCTTGTTAGAAATACATGGAACCCTAACGGGTCACGTTAACCAAACGATCGAAAGCCAACAGCCATATGGGTCATCGTCGATCGATTGACCAAGTCAGCTCATTTCTTGCCCGTAAAGATGACATTCAAGATGGAGCAGTATGCGCAGTTGTATATTCAAGAGATAGTGAGGCTACACGGCGTACCAATGTCAATAGTGTCTGATAGAGATACACGGTTCACTTCAAGGTTTTGGGTAAGTCTGCACAAGGCGATGGGAACCAAACTGAATTTCAGCATAGCTTATCACCCACAAACGGATGGGCAATCCGAAAGGACAATCCAGATTTTGGAAGACATGTTAAGAGCCTGCACTGTTGACATGGGAGAAGCATGGGAGAAGTTCCTACCTCTTGTCGAATTTGCCTACAATAACAGCTATCAAGCAACTATCAAGATGGCTCCTTACGAGGCGCTCTATGGAAGGAAATGTAGATCACAATTATATTGGGATGATGTTGGTGAGAAAGCTGTTCTAGGCCCCAAGCTAATAGAAGAAGCAGTGGACAAGGTCAGAATAATTCAAGAAATAATCAAGACTGCTCAAGATAGACAAATGTCCTATGCTGATCAACGAAGAAAAGATTTACATTTCGAAGTCAGAGATCATGTCTTTCTGAAGGTAGCTCCCACGAAGGGTGTCATACGATTTGGAAGAAGAGAAAAGCTTAGACCTCGTTTCGTTGGTCCATTTCAAATTCTTGATCGAGTTGGAGATCTAGCCTATCGTTTGGCTTTGCCACCCGAGTTATCCTCCGTGCATAATGTTTTCCACATTTCGATGTTGAGAAAATATGTTCATGATCCTAATCATGTTGTGAATTTCTCGGTATTAGAGATTGGCAAGGACCTAACGTATGAAGAAGAATCAGTGTCCATTTTGGAACGAAAAATCCAAAGAATTCGAAGTCGTGATGTGCCACTCGTCAAAGTTCAATGGAGTCGACACACGAAAGATGAAGCTACATGGGAAAGAGAGGAAGAAATACAAGCAAGATACCCCTCTTTCATTTCGGGTAAGACATTTATATTATTATGGAATTTCGAGGACGAAATTATTATTAGGAGGGTAGGATGTAACACCCCGTAAGTTTAATCCATGGCCTAATCATCAAAGCCCATAATTTCCAAACTCTTTGAAGACATATTTAAGCCCAGCCCATTCTTTTTATCAGCCATGAGATCAAAAAGGAAGCAGGAATTTGAATGTTACTTGCTCCCCAAGAATCATACTGATATTTTCTTTATCCATTAGGAAAATATATGTTTCCTATTATCATCTACCCTTTTTGAGGGATAGTTCGTTGAAAGCCCTGCGGGGAGTATATCCGCTAGGATCTTGCGGTCATAAACCTTAAATATTTGAGCGGCTTCATACTACGCGCATCCTCTCTAAATATTTTTCTTTCGTGCGCTGCTACAGGAGAAAAAGGTAAAACACTGTTCTTCTTTCCTTCTTCTTTCTTTTCTTCTCTTTTCTTTTCCTATTCTTCCTATGTTCATTGTAAGGCTGAAACCTATCCTTTTCGTTTTCTTTTCTGCTTCTTCTTTAAACCCTAATCCTAATAGTAGTACTAGTCTGCAATCCTTTCAACGATTTCAGTTCTGATGTATGAATGTATTACAGCTTTTAAAAAAAAAATAGTAACAATCGATCGGGTAATTATAGGTTTCGAAGGAGACTCCGATCGTGACATTAGTACGCAAGCTTAGGACTACGCAAGTGTTTAAGGTGGGGTTTTTCTCATCTTTCATATGTCGAATGATCTTATATGTGAAAGTTAAGTTCAATGAAGTATGTGAATTATATGAATTTCAAGTTTGGACCTTCATGGTGCCTTACTCTCTTTGCAAGTTTGGACCCTTGTGGTGCCTTACTCTCTTTGCAAGTTTGGACCCTTGTGGTGCCTTACTCCCTTTGCAAGTTTGGACCTTCATGGTGCCTTACTCTTAATACTAAACGAATCGCGATATCGTAAGACATGACAGGATTGTAAGTGAATTTTGAACTCTCGTACATGATTTTATTTGATATATATAAGCATGTTTAAAGCTTCACTGAGCGTGTGGTTGCTCACCCCGATAATTAATTTTATCTCAGGTTAAGGGAGGCGAAAGCGTACGAGCGGGGACGCGTAGACGAGGGGACTCAATAGAATGTTTAATAAACTGAAATCAGTTGTCTGCGAACTTGTTTTAATTCGAAATTTTATTGAATTTTGAGTATAATGTCTTGCATATTTGAGCTTCTGTCCCCGGCAATGTTCTGAGTTCTAAATTCACTGACAATGGATAAAAGTATGATTTGGGGTTCGGCTGCATTATGGAAATGGATTTCTGAAATCAAAAGTGTGTTCATGTTGAGTTGAAAGCTTTATTTTGATTCTCGGTGGAAAAGTATATATTTTTTTTTAGTGTATATGTCTTCATGTGTGTGGCAGCATGCATGATGTTAGTGGTCTTGATTGTGTGTGGCTGTACCTTGTAGTACCACCAAAGACTTGCATGCTCGATTTGTTTAATGATATTCGATTGTGGGTGCTTACTTAAAGTTAAATTCATTAATTAATCATACTTAGTAGAGATTGGCAGATTGTTGGTTTATCATCACTGTATTCGTTGTTGTACGTGGCAGGTTTGCAAATAACCCTACTTAAATTTTGGTTTATGAAATGACAAGTCCTGTATGTTTTAGTGACATGGATTTTTGGGAATAAACTTGCAGCCCTTTACTCTTAAAAACTTTTGTAGTAATACTTTAATTAACATTCTAAAATAAAGATTTCTGAAACATAAAGGACATATCCCTATTTAACTTCCTTTATTTGAATTATGTGCATAAAATTGCTAAAACTTATAGGACTTTCTCCTTATATATCTCCTTCTCATTTGCATTATGACTTATTTATTTATTAGAAAATTTTAGTCATGCCCTATTTTAATAATTTATTTCAAAATAATATGAAAACTTCTCTTAAATTTTGGGGCATGACAGATATTCCCCTTTAACAGTCTAGGCTCCCTATGTTGCATCATAATCGTGAGATGGATAAAAAAAGAAATGGCTCAAATAATACAACAGAATGTGGTCGAACCTTATCCGGCCTGATTGAGCACAGCCTACTTACATTTACAGCACCAGAGCTGCAATTTCACCCTGAAATGAGGTGAAGACTGCCCTGTAACTGTTGGAAGTTGATAATTTAGATTCAAATTAAATGTTCTTGAACCACAGAGCATCTAAGAATTCAACTGCTGTGCCAAAAAAAATTGTCATCTTTGGCATCAAGGGAAGCCCAAGCGTGAGGATGATTCAAGATCTGCTCCATACAGAACACAAAAAATCGAGCATAAAACTGAAACTCACTTCTTCTTCATCAGAATCACTCAAATCAAATTGGTCCATAATTTGGGATTTAATTTCATCTTCAGTCGCATAAGATCCTCACAACTACTCTGACCATTTCTTCATCATTCCTTTCTTCTTGTGTGATTGGCTTAAAGCCACCTTTGATTTAGACTTCAGCCACTCTTTCTCTGAAGCAGCACTCCTCATGAATGGGCAAGTTACACTAATAACAGTATCTCCCAGTGGCCATTTATTTGGTGCCGTGTCAACACCAAGTGATGGAGAGATGGACGATTCTTCTTTTAAATCAGAAACCAGTAGAGCACCATGATCCTTTCCCTTGGTCACAACATCCACACCAGGATTTCTCAGTCCAGCTTGCGAACCAGTATTACCTCTTTCTTGAACTTCAATGGGAGATTCTTGATCCTTGAGGACAATATCATGCTGTTTTCCTTTCAAATTTGAAAAATCAATCCCTTTGAATTCTTGCGACTCTTGTTTTACAGCACTGGACTCAGGTAAAATTTGGGCAAGGTTGAATGCACTGGTATTTGCATCCGCAACGAGTTGTAGCCATGATGACTTTTGCAGCCATGAGGCGCCTCTGGCTGATTTATCTATGGATGTAGTAGTCTTGGTGGTTTGAGCATCAGAAAATTCTTCCGATTCCTTATATTTGCTTGATTGGTTTTCCTGGCCATCATTTTCATTAGAGCAAGGTGCAATTGAAACATGATCAAATCCAGGTTTTCTTTCACCTTCAGAATTAAGGTCCGTCAAAGTATCAGAGACACTGCAAACAATACCCCCCTTCTCACTGACCAGAGCTTCCAATCCTGACTTACTTGATTGGCCTTGCTGGGCATCGTTTTCATTAGAGCTAGGTGAAATAACAATTTGGTCAGATCTAGTTTTGTCTTCACCTTCAGACTTTTGGTTTGACCAAATATCCGAGACCCTGAAAACAGTATTCGCCTTCTCACAGACCTGACCTTTACATACTGAGCCCAATTCTTTGACTATAGGCTGAGTGTTCTCAGCAACTTGATTATCTATGTCGTCATGTCGACTCAACTTCTTTCCCTTCTTTTTAGAAGGCATTGTATCAGTTGATTTATTATCAGGGATAAATTGCTTCCTCTTCTTCTCAATAAGATGCTTCCCATTTTCATTTCCATGCATTCCCAGAGTTGGATTTCTAAAAGACTCCGGTTCTCTAACCAAAAAATCCTACAAAAGCATGACATGGAGAAACGCAGTAAGGAGCCGAAAATGCAGAATATCGAACGAAAAGACAATAGCACAGAATACTCACCGACGGTGCTGGGAGTTTTAACTGATTGGCAGTAGCTGTTTGCAGTCCAAAATCCTCAAATGAAGAAATCCTCTTATTTGATTGTCCCACCATATTAATCACAAGGTTATCTTCATCGCTCAATTGATCTTCCTCACTGTCATCAACTCGCCATGTATCAGCTAAAGATACATCATGGTTTGTTTCCTCGGTAAGTTTAGCTTCAGTGAGAAGAGTGTCTGAGCGAGTATCTTTTTCCAAGAGCTTGCTCAACACTGATTTCATCAAGTTAAGCTCACCCTCATTCGCCCCATAATTGTCAATTTCATCATTATCAGTGCAACTTCTTTTGGGTGGTTCAGGAGGTCCAGAATGCTCCTCACAATCACAAAAATGGATGGGATTGGAACGAACTTCAACACACTGGAAACTATACTTGTGCTTGCCCGATCCTTTCAGGGGTATAGCTTTTATCTTGAATGCAATGCAATAGATAGCGTCAAATCAGATATGAAGTATGATCAGTTACAATGTTAAGACAACGCGAGCTATAGCTAAATTTGGTCCTAGACCTTAAGGGGACTCCATTGCAAATTAATTTACAGGATTCATTGGAACAAAAGAACATATACTTTAATATTTGAATTAGTTACCTTCCTCAATTTTGGAAAAAATATCTTGAGCTGTAAATTTTCAATATCATGGTCTTTTTTTGGCTTCTGCATTTCAACCACACTTTCAACCTTATCAACGTTCTGGCTGCACAATTTGGCCTCAACATGGGCATCTTCTGCCCATTCGCGTCTCAAGCAAACAAGATAGTCTTCTTTGGCCTTCTCAAGCTTAAGCCTCCCCCCTTTCCACAAGCACCCATTGTACTGCATTTTTCATACATTCAGTAGCAAACAGTCAGGATCATTATCATGCAACAAAATTCCGAAGATGCAAAAATGATCTAAGCAACAATTTGAACCATAAAGAATGAACACAAAACATTGAGAAGGCCTTCTGAAAACAATTCATATCACTCATATGATTTTTCCATATTGCTTGGAGCCTTAATCTCCTACACATTCTTTCCCTACCAAAGATGTAATAATTCTTCGTCATTCAATTATCATTGGATATGTTTACGCCCTCAATGCAATAAAATTTACTCACTTGCATTGCCAGAGACTAAATTGAACTTCATTTAACGCTTAAATTCACTTCTGTTGAAGATAATAGCATACAATTCGCAAAACAAGTCTGAAGAGAGAGAGAGAGAGAGACCGTGCTGAAAAGCTTGGCGAGGCCTTTGGCGGAAGCGGGAAGGAAATCCAAGTAGGCAAATGCCCGACCTTTGGTGCGAATAATCTCTACGGATTGAACATCACCCAACAGCGGAGACGTGAATGTCTTCTTCAGATCATCTTCTTCCACACTGGATCCCAAACCTCCAACATATATCCTCATTCTCTTAATCGATTCCTATCAACACATTACACACCTCAACTATCAACTACTATGAAACAAACATTTCGTAACAATCCCTAAATCTGATTATCAGAGCCATATTCCGTTTAATGGGCTGGGCTTCATTGATGGGCTTCGTATGTTTTGGGCCCAAACATCTATGAGCGATCACTATTTAAACCTGTCGCGGCTATCCACACCCACCGTTTTAACTAATACACCAATTACTAAATACACCACCTCAAATTATATATACACCCACTTCACTTTTACCATTATACTCCCTCCGTCCCAAAGATATTGACACACTTTTCTTTTTGGGTTGTCCCACAGAAATTGACATATTTCCTTTTTAAGAACATGGGACCCACACAAAAACAATTTATTTATTTACATGGACCCACACACCCATCACACTCACCACTAATACAACTACCCACTACACATTAAATATTATTTCTCTCACTTCACTTTATATTAAATTATTATACTCCTTAATCTCCGTGCCCAAAAAAATGTGTCAATACTTCCGGGACGGAGGGAGTACTTGATATACCTACCAAACATCTAATTTTTTTAAATAAAAATTAGATAATACACTATCCAAACATTTCGTATACACCCACATATATTCTCCACAATGAAGTAAAGAAAAAAGAAAAGAAGAAAAAAAAAAAAAAACGCTACCGATGAAGAGAGGGAAGAAAGAACAGAAAAGAGGAAGAAGAATATGGCGGCTCGACAATCTGTATTCCAAAGGTTGATCAACCACTACTGAAATTCTAGAAGAATTGAAACAATTAATTAGATTGGATATGAATTAGAAAATTAAACAAATTCTAATAAAATTGAGAATGGCAGCGGCCCTTCCTGTTATCAATTTACTCAATATATTATGAAATCCGACGTCGTCGAACCGCACTTCCACCAGCACCCTCTCTCCACCAGCAATTGAACGAACTCTGGCTTCCGTTCACCAGCGGATCCCAGCCGAATCCGATCACCAAGCATTTCCCCAAATTTCGAACCTTATCCTTCACCCCGCTGGATCCGCCAACAGATTGCAGAACCGGTGGTCCCAGTCCGTCCCCACCCGCAACGCCAGATCCCATAGAAGATCGTTCGCTTTTTTCCTTCGAAGAACGGTTAGTTCATATATTTTTCTACACAGATATATACATGCATACCAGTGGTGGTCGACAGCCTTCAACTGGGTTCGACCAGAGGTGGACGACGAGCTTCAACTGCGCTTGACCAGTGGTGGTCGACAACCTTCAATTCCGTTCAATCAATAGTGGTCGAAATTTAACCCAAAATTCGACAAACCAGGGTCGAACCAAGACGCGATTTGCAGAAAAATTAACCTTCGAAAGATGATCATCCAACGTAATTTACATGTATAAATGCTATCTTAATACTACAAATCTTCAAATAATGCATTACCCAATAAATTTTTACTCAATTCAACATAAAATTTATCAATTGAAGCAATCTAAACCAAAAAAAAAAAAAACCTAACTATTTTAAATGTAGAAAAATGAGAGAATGAAGCGTAGTTGGATTTATTATTGATACGGCCCAAGTATTTTGAAGCCCAACATTAATTTAGACCATGATGTTTATAGAAAGCCCATATTGTGAAGGACATATATAATAGGGAACTTGGTAGTCTACGAAGGAGAGATGAATATTGTTAGGGTTCTTTGATTCTCTTTCCCCCTTTTTGAAGCTTATATTCACTCGAAGAATGCCTATCTTTAGAGCTTACACTCGCTCGAAGAGTGCTATCTGTAATTTTCCTTTTTCTTTTTGGAGCTTACACTCGCTCGAAGAGTGCTTATCTGTAATTTTTCTTTATTTCAATTAAGGTCGTATCATTTGGTGCTCTTGTTGAGGTTCGATCATGACAGAAGCAGAGCTTGCAGCGCTGGTAAAGGGTCTTCAAGAACAGATGGAGAAACAATCACTTACATTCCATCAAACACTCCAACACTACATGCCCACAGTTGAGAGGCGATTTGAAGAACTACAACATCCGACTCATGGTTCTCCTGGGTTTACACCTAGTTCTTCGGCAACACAGGTGCAAGAGCAGAGGCAAGGAAAAGCTCTTGGAATCACTGAATCATCTTCAATCTCCATGCGGAAGCAATTTGAAAAGCAAACAAAGGAACTTCAACAATCGATGCAACAATACGCTGAAATTGTGGGATTACGTTTGGATGAACTAATGGAGCATATTCAAGGTAGGAAAGCATCAAGCAGCAACAATAATCAACCACTTGGAACAGAAGTGAATTATGGGTTGGAGGTCAACATCTCTCGATCCATGAAAATTGGGGTACCTAGGTTCGATGGAAAAGAGCCAATTGGATGGATTTTTCAAGATGAGGATTACCAGGAGAAACTGTTGTTTTCTCGTCCGGCCATGTCAGTCTTTTCTGTTGCTAGGGCATACGAAACTTGCTCCGATGATGGGCATGCGGTTGCGTCAAATGGGCCAAGGGGGAGCACTCTGACAGCCCAAGCCTAGAATCAACGGTATAACCTACCTAATGTAAGCCCAAACACATCTCTTCTTGTTCAATATCACACAACAGAGCATATGCACACACCACATACACCTTCAACATCAATTCGAGAGCTGCCTCTAAACGTGCCCCGAGTGTTGGAAATTTATTAATTTCCATTATAATCTAATTGTGGGCAATATATTATATACAATTATATTAGCTATTCAATTATTTTATGGACTTAATTAAGTGATCCAATTAAGATTAAAAGTCCATGGGCTATAATAATAATAATTAATATGGGTCAAATGAGTAGATACCCAATACTACGTGATTAGGTGATTATGGGTGGTCTAGTCAAGTAGTATATAAAGGCTCCCAGGTTATGGTCCCCAAAACAATTTATGTGAGTGGTTGATGACCACATTTGGAATCAAATCAAATTATTGAGAATTGATATTGTACGATTTAATCATCAAATTGATATATGGAAGATACATTCGTACATTTGGTTGTGCCATCTAAATTGATACGATAAGCAATTTGGTAATTATGGGAAAGATTTTGTTTTATTTAATCAATTGAGTTATTGTTCACATTGATTAATTGATTGTTAATAATTATTGATCGATAGCCTACATATTTGGTTAAAAAGATATGGATACAGGATTTAGATTCCTAATCAAATTAAGAAATCTTTTATTATTTTTAAATAAGTGAATCATCTAATATTCCTATTTGGTTAGTGGAATAAAATTAAATTAAATTGGGGAGACAGTTAAATGTCGTTTAATTAAATTAAATATTTTAATATTTATTTAATTGGTCTAGTAAACCTTCAATCTAGTCAATCGAAGCACCATGTTGCCACAGCAATATCGTGTGTGGAGAAAAGCTTTATTGAAATCACATAGATGGGTGTGGTATTATTTATGTGTTCTGTGTTCGGCCCACAGGTAGGCACAGTTTGACAGAATAATAACACACATGTGATAATAAGTATGTGATAATTATTTGGATTATTCATGTGAACATGAGTCGGTCCACAGATAGACTCTTGTTTGACAGAACTTATTATCAATACTTGATTGTTACACCAAGATTACCCCTGCAGTTAATTTTTGTCCATAGACGAGGTTAATGTTGCACAAGGTATCTTGTGATGGGTCCCTAATTAATAATGTTGTGCAAGTGTATCTTCATGCGGGTATTGATCAGCCCATAGGTAGATTAATATTTGGCAGAAATACACAAGCACCTGTGGTGGTAAATATGTGACGATTATTTGTTTAACATGTGAGTAATAAGTCGGCCCAAAGGAAGGCTATTGCTTGACAGTTTTATTGTCAGTATTTGACTACTACAAAGAGGTGCCACTTACAAGTTAGTATTGTTGTCATTGGACTTGATACTAATGTTGTGATCGATTCCTTGAGATGATTCTAAACTATTTAAAATTTGAAAAATTATAAAGTTTAGTGCAAGCATGATAATCATTTTGGATTAATTCTCTGTACAATTAAGAAGTCTGTTAATTAAGTTTAACCTATGTCAACAACAAAATTATACATGATGAGAACTTCAACAATAAGGATGAACTAATAAGTTTCTAACAAACTCTGTCTCAATAAAGTATAAGAGCAACAAAAAAAAAACCCGTTTGGAAAGCTGTTAAAAAGAAATTAAAGTATAACCTTTCGTTTTCTCCTAAAGGCTTGTGGAATTGTTTTATAATACACCACATTAAGATTACTTAGTATGAATGGTGTTGTGGTGTAGTTAAAAGACAAAAATAGTACTCCACAATATATGGTTACTAATTGGAGAAATACTAAAGATTGCAGCTTATGGTCTCAATAAAGTTCCAACCAAAGTAGTTGTAAGAACTCTTTGAGTTTCACATATGGTGATATCCAACTAAGGCTAGATCATTGGGATCTACTAAAGAAAATTGGATTCAAATAGATACAAGCTACTTTATTGGTATTAAATAAAGATAATAAGTTTATGATCCAATTGATTGGATCATATTTGAGACGGGTAATACGGTATTATGTGAGGATGTTGATTTTTGGGGAAGAATAATATTAGAGACATTGTCCTTAAGGGGGAGTCGATTCGATCCTCACTTATGCTTTAATGAATTGGTGCAAATTCAAAATAACGATATGACAATGTCAATAATATTTAAGGAATAACAAATTCAACAACCTCAAGAATTAACGTCACTAAGAAAACCACTAGAGTTGGGTGAAAGATAATTCGAATGATTATGTAGTTTTTCTCTTAAATAATGAGGACACTATAGAATTAATGGTAGAACATTCAAACAATGTTCATCAAACCATGAAAGGTCCAATTACTCCAAAGTGTGTTAATGCTATAAGTTATGAGTATAAATCAATATAAGATGATTAGGTTTGCATCTTGATATATTATACTCAAAAGGGAAGGAAGGGATTATTATAAGATAATCGTGACATTAGTAGCACATTTTGATCTTGAATCATATTAGATGGATGTAAAGATAAAGTTCCTTGATCGCAACACTGATGATACGATCTAAATGGTTTAAGAACTAATAGGAAAATCATTTATGCATTCAAGTAAGTTTTCCATAAAGGAATTACACATATCATCATGAGGTAATTGTCTCATTTGGTTTTGAGACAAATGTAGATGATTATGTAATTCAGTGGGAGAATGTTTAAGTTAAACTAAGGGAGACAAGTGAAGTCTCAATAAGGTGCCCTAAAGTTATATTAAAGATTTAATAAATGTAGAAATATTCTATATGTTTTGGTTGTTAGAAGTTGTTGTATGATGAGGTCTGTACAAGACCTAATTTGGCTTCTGTTGTTGGTGTATTAAGTAGACATTTAAGTAACTCTAGTATGGATCTTTATAAAGTATATACAGAGAATTGATGATAACATGCTTGCACATCAGGAATCATATTTGTTAGAGATCATGAGGAATTCTGATTATGAGTTTGTTGGATGCCAATATAGTACAAGATCTATTTCAGGCTACATCTTCTGTTGGTTTTGAAAGCTATATAAGTAAAAGTGTTAAGCTAACACTTGTATCTCATTAACTATGACAGTAGAAATAGTAGTACACTAAGGGGCATCCAATCATAAAATAAAGGTTGCGAAGCTTTGTCACATAAAGTTTATTGTGACAGTTAGTTCGCAGTAAAGTATTAGCAACAAGAGTTCTTATAAGTCAAGCATATTGACATAGAATTCTTGGTTGTTAAAGAAAGTGTTTTGTGTAGATAAAATTTTAGAAGAGCATATTATGATAGACTCCAAATATGGATCCACCAATTATGTATTCAACGCCATGTAGTTTTATGAGCTAGCTACTCATGCGGGTGTTATATGGTTTTAGAATACATTGGTTCAGTGGGAGTCTATATTTATTGTTCTTTAAAGTTTTCAAAACACTTTGATTTGGATAATTTGATTTTCTGCAGAATAAAATTGATACTTGATGGTTTTGAATTCATTGTGAATTCACTTAAGTAATTTCATTTTGTAATATTTTGCATTATGGACTGATCTCAATAAAGTTTAAAGTTGAACCAGTTGGAAATAGACATGATATTGATCACGTTGCATGTAATTTCCATGCTACTCACCATATTTGATCTATGGCATTGAGTGTATTGATATGGTAATTGTCGGGGTTTAACCACGATTTGTAATGTGGTGAATGCTGCGGTAGTTCCATATTAGTATATGAAATGGACCAGATTGTTAAGTATAACCTGAAGAGGAATAGCATACAATTGCGTAACTAAGGACTCTTGATATAATTGTTTTGGAAAATATATAGCCCAAGTGGGAGATTGTTGGAAATTTATTAATTTCCATTATAATCTAATTGTGGGCAATATATTATATACAATTATATTAGCTATTCAATTATTTTATGGACTTAATTAAGTGATCCAATTAAGATTAAAAGTCCATGGGCTATAATAATAATAATTAATATGGGCCAAATGAGTAGATACCCAATACTACGTGATTAGGTGATTATGGGTGGTCTAGTCAAGTAGTATATAAAGGCTCCCAGGTTATGGTCCCCAAAACACTAAGCCGCACATTGTCTTCTCTTCTCCCCATCGGGAGGGATTACTGCGGTCTCATAAGGAATTAAGAGGCTTAGTTGAGGAAGGCCTTACACCTACTGTTTTTGAGTTCGTGTTTCGCCTAGATGACTCAATGGATTAAGGTACGTTTTCGCTTTACATTTTGGATCTCGTTAATTATAATAGGGTTAAGGTTTAATGGATTAATTTCCAACACCGAGTTCAAAGAGAGAAAGGGGATAATGAAGAACAACAGGTCTCAAACCTGGAACCAAACAAATTAAATGTCGAGCAGGAGATTGAAGCAGATATATCCCGCTTGAACATTCTAACGGGGAAAACCAACGCTCGTTCATTACGTCTTGTGATGCCTGGAATGGTAGAATGTCTAGAGTTGCAGATGTTTAGGGAGCTTGAATGGCAAGGTAAGCGGATTGAGTTGTTGGGTGAAGGCATGGGACAATTCAAGGTGGCACTCCAAGGTTTGAAAGCTAAAATTTCTAGTGATGCTAGTGATGAGGCTCATAGCTTGCTTGAGGTTCATTTTCGATCTCCAACTCATGCGGCCAGTATCTATATTGGTCTTGAGGACAAGACCATTTTTAAGGGGAATGGAGTGATATGGCCCAAGTATTTTGAAGCCCAACATTAATTTAGCCCATGATGTTTATAGAAAGCTCATATTGTGAAGGGCATGTATAATAGGGAACTTGGTAGTCTATGAAGGAGAGATTAATATTGTTAGGGTTCTTTGATTCTCTTTCCCCCTTTTTGGAGCTTACACTCGCTCGAAGAGTACCTATCTTTGGAGCTTACACTCGCTCGAAGAGTGCTATCTATAATTTTCTTTTCCTTTTTGGAGCTTACACTCGCTCGAAGAGTGCCTATTTGTAATTTTTCTTTATTTCAATTAAGGTCCCTTTATTTCAATTAAGGTCATATCAATTATCCTCTTGTTTTCATCATTATACTTGGATTGATTCTTTCTCTTTTCTCTTCTTTCTCTTTTCTTCCTTCCTCGATAGCTTTTTTTCTTTTCTCTTTACTTTGTGTTATGAAGATGTGTGTGTGTGTGTATGTGAAATATTTGGGTAGTGTATTAAGTAATTAAAAAAAAAGATTTAGATATTTGGGTAGGTGTATTAAGTAATTTTTATTTTATATGTAAAGTGGTGTAATTATAAAAGTGGAGTGGGTGTACATATAATTTGGAGTGGTGTATTCAGTAATTGGCGATATTTGATGTATTCGTTAAACAGTGTATGTGGTTAGCTGCAGCCTTTAACCCTCCCAATTACAAAATAGAAGCTTGATTCATCAGAGTGTACATATATTCACATAAACCCATTTTGGGAGGTATTGATTTTATCGTAGGAAAAAATGCACTTTTGGTCCCATACGAAAGAACTCATTTTACTTTTGGTTCCAAATCTTTTTTTTTGTCCCAAAAGTTATACTTTTAGTCCCGTCTGTTAGTTTTTGGATGAAAAACGTTAAAAATAAAAAATTGATAATAATAATAATAATAATAATAATAAAATCGAAAAGAAATTATTAACTAAAAAAGTCAAATAAAAGTAAAACAAAATTACATTCAAGCATATTCTTCCTGATACCCATACCTAGACATGCACATTTTAACCGGAATCGGCGGTTCCAATCGAAATCGGAACCGACCAAAATCGGATATATTTCAATTCGGTTCTGGTTCTTCATTTTGTGAAACCGGAACTGGCGATTCCGGTTCCAAACCAATAGTTTTTCCAAATTTTTTTTTTCGTTTAAAGGCTAAAATTAAAAAAAAAAAAAAAATCAGAACCGAAACCGGCCTACCCTCGGTTCAGTTCCGGTTCTATATTTTCTAAAACCAGAACTGGCGATTCCGAATCGCCGTGCATGTCTACCCATATCCACCATTCCACCCCCGTTCCTTTCAACCAAATCGTGGAGTTGATCCCTTCACATTCTCAACCTAATCGATGGTGAATTGACCCCTTCTTCTTTTCCCTTGGGGTGAATGGTAAAAATTACCCTGATTTCACCCTTCAATTCCAGATCTGATATTGCCACCATGGTTCATCGCCGCACGCCGCCGCCATAGCTGATGCGAGCGAATCGTCGCTGCCTCGCAAACGCCGTGAGCGTACTCCGATACGCTCCAGCCGCCGTCGACCGCCACACCACCAGTAACTACCGCTCATCAATTTCCAAATTCACTGCTGTCCATCGATCGCCACCGAAGTCACGAACTCCATCGGTTGGAAGCCCCATTACCATCCACCTAAAAAGATGAGGCAGCTGCCCTTTCCGGTCTGAAGATCCCATATGAGCCAGATCTGATACTGTTCATAATTATGCGGGCCAGATCTGACACTCTTCTACCACTGGACTGTGGAGGGAGCAGCGTGTGTGTCCTGGCGATGAGGAAGTGAACAGTGAATGAGTCTGTGGCAAATGGACGACCGGCGAACTCGTAATCCCTGGTCGTACACACACATATGAGCCCACTCCTGATTTCTCTTCCTCTCCAGTCGATTGAGCTCCAACTTCACCGGATCCGAACCATGGAGCAAGTTAACAAACTAATCGGCGTCGAGGCTCGACCGCACCAATGCCTTTCGCCGCAACGAGCCCTCCCTCATTGAAGGACGCCGAGACATCCAACGGCGCCACCACTACCACCACTCCCCTCGCCGGAAACCTCATCCATTTTAGATCTACTCGCTCCTTGTAGCGGACATCAAATCTCCATAGTGAAGATAATCTCGTAAATACGTCGTTCTGGGAAATTTGTCGTGCTTTGGAATTTTGGGTCAGCGATAGAAAGGGGTTGGGGATAAATTATTGTTAAAAAGATATTTAAGATCCTTGGTAAATTATGGGAAAATTATCCCTAACAGCTGTATCCCACTTTCCGTTTATTTATTGACGGAATTTCTGAAAAAAAAGCAACGGGACCAAAATTATAATGAAAAGGACAAAAAATAAAATGAAACATTTCGTACCAGACAAAAAGTGCATTTTTCCCTTTTATTGCATTAATAGGCTTCACCGAAACTTCATCACTTTTCTTGTTTTTCTGAGTTCTTTATTGAATTAGTTTATCTTGTCTTGTTCCTTCAAATGTGAACCGAGAAAGCAGCTCTCCTCTCTCTTTGATTTCCTTTCTACTATAAAAATATTTTTTTCAGTTTTCCAGTTAAAATCTCTAACTCTAATTCTTCACTAGAGTCCACCACAGTTTCCTTTCTATTATTTCCGCACACAAGGTATGCCAGCCTGATTTCCCACGAATTTCAATTCAATATTCTTTTGATTTTCTATCCATTATATTCTCTTCTTCTGCTCTTCACTGCTGCTGCTTTTAAACCGTCAAATTCTCATACTTATGCTCAAAGTTGAATAAGAAATTCATTGGTTCTTTTTATCATTTGTTGTTTATGTTCTTGGTTGAATCCGAGCGTAGGTTCATTTACTGTTCTTGATATTCTTAGGGAAAATGAAATTTTTTGTCCATTAATTTATACCTATTTTGAATTTGGTTCACTCATTTACTTAATTTTGAAATCAGTCCCTTAAGTTTATGCAACCCAACTTTTTCGTCCATCCATGGGTGCAGCTGGTATCACAACCAGTCAACTTGACGTGGCATTTGATTTTTTTTTTACTTTTAAAAATTTTATGCCATTTGGACTCGCCATATGATGTGGAGTTTAGAAGCAGAACCAGAAACGGGATACACAAATAAAAAAAAATCCTAAATTCACCAGAAAAATTACCCTCCTATCGCCGTCTTTGCCGCCGTCGTCTAACGTTCTCTGGCGTCGATGGTGCTTGTGCTTCTTCTCCTTTTTGTAATTGCCTTTTCCAGCTCTCCCATCCCTTTAACCGTCATATACTAGTGGAAGGTCCTCCTCCACCGTTCTATCCTCGTCGCCACCCCATCCTCCAGCGGCTCCTCCACCGTCCAATCCTCCAGCACTGAGCTTCCAGGTCCCGGCAAGTCCCTGATGTATCGGATACAGCCCCATCGCAACCGCCGCCGCCACCACAGACCCCGACGGCCCAGATCCAAGTTGCATACGGATCCATTAACAATCGAACCACCATTCACAACTGAGCCACCGCCGCGGCCAATGGCCACCAAACCGAATCCGTTATCGATTACCGAACCAAGACCCGCACCTATCGCCACCAAGCCTCGATCGTAAACGACGTCCTTGCAGAGAGAGAGACTGTTCTTCTTCTTCTTTTCTTCTCAGTTTTTCGTCGTTAAATCAGTTTATCACTCATGGATTTCAGTAATTGAATCTTCTTCGATTGATCTACTGAGCTCAGTGCACATCGGCATGATGCGCATAGTGTAATCCAGGTTAGAAAATCCCATGTTCGAAATGGATTTGAAGAGCCAAAAACCGGCAATCGTGGCGGCCGACGGCGGAACCAGGCTGCTGATCAACACATTAATAGAGGGGTGTCGCGAAGCCACCCAATGGTATAAATTTCCATAACCACAAAAGTGGTGTTGGAATTCAAAACCTTATCACCGATTCGAAAGACGAACTTGTCATTCCTTGTGGGATTATAATGATCCTTCTAGTCAACGGAGATTCGAACTTTTTGGTCAGCGGAGATCTTGGCAACGGGCCTAAGTTTTCAGGTTCTTTGTAGCTGGCTCAAGATCTTGAGCTGAGATAATAGTCAGCTCTAGAAGCTGTTGTGGAACCCGAGCCATGGACGATGATTTGATCACATGAACGGAAACAATGGCTTCCCCCTCGCATCCCGTTTCGGTTTCTGTTTCTATTTCTATTTCTATTTCTGCCTTTGTTATCCCACGTGGCACAAATAAATTAAAAAAGAAAAAAAATCAAATGCCACGTTTGGATGACCAAATAAATTTTTTTAAAAACAAAAGAAAAATCAAATGCCACGTTTGGATGACCGACTGTGGTACCGGTTGCACTTGATAGATGGACAAAAAAGTTGAGTTTCATAAACTTAATGGACTGATTTCAAAATTAAAAAAATAAATGGACTAATTTCAAAATAGGTTTAAGTTAATGAACGAATAATTTTATTTTTCTATTCTTATTCCTGCATAGTCCGTTTCAAGGTTAAAAGAAATATTGGTCTATCTATTCGGCCCAATACACAAACCATATTTTATCTCAGAACTCTTCCTTAAACCCCCGCCGCCGTGCAGAACCCTCTACCTCTGCCATGGCCGCCACCGCAGATTCTAGGGTCAGCATACACTCTATTGAGTCCGCCGTAAGCGCCCTCATCAAATACAAAGCTGCTCAATCGTCGACCCAGAAGCTCCAACTACTTCCCGGTGACGATTACATCTACCTCTATCTCACTCTCAAGAAACTCCCTTCAAACCCTCGCACAAACCCCTTCAAAATCCCTCTCCCTAACCCTATATTAGACGCCAATTCACAGCTCTGCTTAATCATCGACGATAGGCCAAAGACGACCACTCCCCCTTCCGATCAGATCAAGAAACTCATCGCATCTCAAAATATTACCATCTCAAAAGTTATCAAGATCTCCAAGCTTAAGACCAACTACAAGCCCTTCGAGGCGAAAAGGAAGCTTTGTGATAGTTATGATATGTTCTTGGTTGACAAACGTGTTGTCCATCTACTGCCCAAATTGATAGGAAAGCAGTTTTTCAAGAAAAAGAAGCTGCCTTTGGGGGTGGATTTGGGGAAGAAGAATCTGAAATTGCAAGTGGAGAAGGCTTTGGGGAGTGCACTGATGTATGTGAGAACTGGGACTTGTTCTGTGATGAAGGTAGGTAAGATGGAGATGGAAAAGGATGAGATTGTGGACAATGTGTTTGATGCTATTAAGGGAGCTGTTGAGAGGGTTCCAAAGAATTGGGATGGTGTGAGGAGTTTGCACTTGAAGTTCTGTGACTCATTAGCTTTGCCAATTTATCAAACAATGCCGGATGTGAAGTTGAAAATTGAGGGTTTGAAGGATGGGAAGTTAAAGAGTGTGGAGTCGAAGGGTAGAGAAGCAGGGACTGAGGCAGCCATAAGTAGTGATAATGATGGTGGTACTAAGGAAATAAGTGGGTTTAAAGATGGTAAAATTGGGAAGAAGAAGAAGGGGAGGTTTCATGAAGTTCGTTATATGGATGTTGAAGAGGATGTGGGATCTGATGATGATGATTTACATGAGAATGAGCAGTTGGTTGTTGAAAATGAAGATGAATGTGTAGAGCAGAAAGGGATGGAAGAAAACTTAATGGATAAAAGTGATGATGATGATGATGATGAGGGTGATGTGGATGAGACAGAGAAGGAGGAGTTGAGTATTGATGAATCTGTGGGGAAGAAAAGGATCAAGTCTAAAGCTTCAAAGGAAGGGGTGCTAAGCTCTTTGAATGGGAAGAAACGGGCAAAGAAGATGGATGCGGGTAAGAAACCGAAAAATGATGGGTTGTCAAGCAGAGATGAGGCTGATATGCAGGGGAAGAAAAGGGGGAAATCTGAGATGAATGTGAGTAAGAAACTGAAGAAAAGTGGATTATCAAGCGCAGCTGATTTGGAGGGGAAGAAAAAGAGTGAAAAGATTGCCAAACGTGAGAAAAGAGTGTCAGCAAAATGATCAAGATTAGAAGCAGTTTTCACTGAGGAATGTGTTTCAAAAAAAATTATTTTCTATGCAGATAAACTTTACTCTGCATAACCTAAAGTTTTGATGGCAGTTTGGTATACCTCTGCCTGAATTTCAATTTTAGATAAGTTTAGTTCTTTATAATTAATGTTATGTATTTGAATTATCTTCTCTTTTCTTTGTTGGTGCTCTTGTTATTGATTGTTACTTACCTTAACATGGAGTACTAATCTATATACTGTCCTTGATTGTCTATGAATATTTGTTTCTAATTGGATTTTGCAGTTTAGATCTCTACGCTTAAGTTAGTTTATGGAATATTATCATCCATGTCAAAGTCGGTTAATCTGATTGTAGTTTTGACTGCATTTTCCTTCCTTCATATGTTTTAATTTTCTATTTTGTGTGTTTGATATTTTCCTCTCCAATGTTGTAAGTTGGTTAATCTGTTTGTAACTTACACTTTATTTTTCTTTCTTTATTATTTTACATTTTTTAGCATAGTGTGTTTGACCATTTTATGTTCCATGCAAACTATATCTATAATACCGTTTGTCTTTTCTTCCTTTTATAAGTTTCTTCAGCCACAATGCGAAGGTAATGCAACAGATCTGACACTGGACAAAGACCTCTTGCTGGGGAAAAAAATGTGGTATGACATTAATAAATAGTGATTCACCACATGTGAGTTTTTTCAGCTCTTCTCTCATATGATGATCCATATTCACTTTATCGTATGGGTTAGAAGCTTATAAAATTGGTTATCAGTTGAATCCTTGCATGCATTTTTTATTTAAGCTATTGTTTAGTAGTAGATTTGAATAATCTTAATGTTTGAACTACTGATAATTAAAGGCTTTATGAGCAAATATTGTGTTTGTTGGAAATGGAACGGGATGTTGGGTTGAGTGATATTTTTATTTCTTTTTTTTTTATAAAATTGCACGATCAGAAAGTGTTAGTGCAGGTATAATTATTTATTTATTTATTTTCTAAAGAAAGGAACTACTCACTTGAAATAGTCTCCTTTTTCCAGTATTATATATGGTTAGTTGGTGTTGAGTGTTGACTCTCCATTCGCTAATGATGCTAATGAATGTATAGGTAAAAAGTTAATTTAGTTTGAGCGTTGAATTCTAGATATCACATGATAATTGGTCTGATGACTGCTATTAACCGTGGCTACCTTAGTTTTAGCTTCATCTTGTTCCGGTTGGTTTTGGGATTTGGTCCCTGTTGTTTGCTAAGGTGCTGTGATATGATGTCCTATCAAATTGCTGAATTGTAGTCCCTATGGTAGTCTTGTACTACGGTTGCTGCAGTTGAAGTACTTGTTTGGGTAGCTTGCTAATGCTGCCTTAATTTTCTGTTATTACCAGTAGTAGGGAGATAGGATCTCTTGCTTGCTATTTCTTGGAGTCAGCTGTGTTTATTGTTTTCAGCAGCAGTTATGGGATATGCCTTGGTGTAGTTGCTGGTTTTGTTCTAGGAATTCCAGTGGTGGTTTATACAATTTCTGCTCCCCTGCTCTAGTTTACTAGGCAGGGGAGTACCTGATCACTCATTGAATTTTTGTCTTTGATGTTTAAGTCAACTGCTGTTTTCCCTCCTGTTTCTTTGCTGCTGTATTTTTCCTTGTTGAGGCTAGACTCTGCAGAGCTGGTATTTGCTGTGGGTTAGATGTTGGCTGTTACTACAATTCTTGCACCTAATCACTACTATTAATGGTCCTTGTACTATGCTAGTATGCTAATCAATGATGGATTATTGTTGGATCTGTTCCTGCTGTTGTTGTTTTTGATCAACATAGGAGAGTTTTGTTGCATGTTGGGATGGTCTAATGTGACTCAACTATTGCTGGTTATCCACAATACTTAGCTGTTATTGCTGCTACAGTTTTGATATGCCGATATGTTTCTCCTTGTCGTCACGGCTGAGGAGAATGGACTAGCTACTGCAGAACCTTTTCTGCTGTCATTTGTTGGGCTCCTTTTGTAGGTTTCTAGGAAAAGGTTGTAGCTGCCTCCTTGCACCACTACAGATACTATCAGAGAGGGATACCAGCTTATAACTACTTTTGTTTTATTTCTGAAGTTGCTAATTTTTGCTAATTCATGTTGGGTTTTACTAATTTTACTCTAAACTACTGTTGGTTGCACTTGGATGCCTTATGTCCACGTCGGAGGATGCTTGTTTTCATCTATTGGGCTACACTGGATCAAAATATGTAACAATGCTTGCTAGCTTTTGACATAATCATGAATGTAATTTGAATTGAACTTTGCAGCCTGCTAGATAGCTAAAATGTTAACCATATTGCTTGGCTGCTAGGTTTAGACATATCATAGCATTAGTCTCACTAAGAGAATACTTTTTGAGATTTTTTGCACTATTGCACTCCCAATGTATTGTACAATTATTTTTATTTTATTTTATCTATTTATCATTTTCAGAAGTACTATATTTATGTAAAAATGAGAAATACGTGATAAAACCTTTTGGGTTCCTCATGTAAATTGTGCTAGTATAAAATCTTAAATTACGGTATAACATTGTGATTAGTGAATTATTATATTTTTCAAGTGTTGGTTATATGTTATATGAATATAATATTTTATTAAGCCACTAATCTTACTATCTTATATATTATATGTGAAAATTTTGGTATTATTTTGAATACATATATATTATTATATTACAATTGCGGGTGATAATAATTAATGATTTCTTAATAAAAAAATGTCAGTGATTTCTTTTTTTTCTCTTATTAAATGATAACCAATTTATGGTAGTAATTTTTTTCCTCTTAAAACTATTAAATAATAGACAAGTAGTTTTTTTTTTAATTTTTATGTATCTTAAATTTAAGTAAATTTAATTTCTTACAATGCTATAAATAAAACAATATGAATAACCTCATTTCACACTCCATGGATTATTATCTCAGTAGAGGTGTTGCCCTATATTTACACTATAAATATATTTACTTATGAAAATAAAATAGTGTAATATTGTATACTCCTATTTATTTGTGTAAAAGTGTTATTTAAAATGTTACTTGTATAAAAGTTTTATATTTTGATGTTATATATATAAATGTATTACATAAGAAATATAACTTTTGTAAAAATGTTATAGACATGTGTTATATATTAGAAAAATATTACTCATACACATAACTTATATAAAATATGTTATAAATATGTTACATATCATAATAATTTAGAAAGTGTTACCGATTTGTTTTAAATAAATTAAAAATGTTACTATAAGGTTTTACATAATAACACTTATGTTATAGTGATTGTTGCCTGTGAAGAGCAGCTGTAAAACCTCTCAAATACTCGGTGGAATAGCGGTAAAAAAAGGTACTGTTGCTGTTTTAAGATGGTTAATTAAGAGATTAATATTGTTTAAACTATGTACGGAAGCATGGTGGGTTTGATATGATCGTAATGGACTATGTCTATTTTGAAAAGAAGAAAATAATGAAAAACTGGCAATATAGGTATGATATAAGTCGATTAGGGATGAAAATTTTCAAAAAAGCGATGTTTTAAAACTCTTTTGAGACTAAAAGTGCAACTGTTAACGGTTTCCATCCATAACTAACAGAATATGACCAAAAATGCAATTTTTGGGACTAGAAAAAAAGGTTTGGGACCAAAAGTGTAACTGAGATGCTCCAAGGGGACCGAAAGTGCAATTTTTCCTCCCTAAATATCAGAGCCATATTCCGTTTAATGGGCTGGGCTTCATTGATGGGCTTCGTTAATGGGCTTCGTATGTTTTGGGCCCAAACGTTGAGCGATCACTATTTAACCCTCCCAATTACAAAACGTAAACTTGATTTCCCTGAGTATATTCACATAAACCCTTGAATCATGCCTCCAAGGAAAGAACTCTGCAGAAATTTTCAGCGTGGCAGGTATTGATTTTTATTATATTAATAGGCTTCACGGAAACTTATCACTTTTCTTGTTTTTTGAGTTCTTTATTGAATTAGTTTATCTTGTCTTGTTCCTTCGAAAAGCTTAGATTTTTCCATCTGCTTGTGTTGGTGAATTCGTTTTAAAGGTTTTGCAAAAGATTAGGTTTAAGTTCTGCAAAGGCTGGGATGAAACTAGAATGGAGTGCGCGATGAGATGGGGATGAAATTAGTAAATTTATTGGATGGGTGGGAGATAGTGGCAAAGTAAGAAATAGTATTGAAAAGTGTGAGCAGGGTGTGGTGTAACTGATTTTTTGAGAGAAGGAGAGTGAGAATATGTTTGTATAATAAAATAGGGTTGTATCTATAACATATAGTTCTAGATGAGGTTAATATTTGAAATGTGATGGAGTTGGATGCGTTAGACCACATAAACAAAGTTGCAATATTGTTGCTTGATCTTGCGAAATTTATGTAGTTCATTTTCTTTTATTTGGAGATTAAGCTTGTAAAATATTTCTGTATAAGTTTTTGTGCAATGAAGATTGATTATTGGAAATCAATCTATTAAAAAGTTACTTAAATAAATTAAGACTAATTATATATATTATACGTTGGTTAAAGCATGTCTTACTTAAAATATTTTTACATGTAGAGAGTGGATGACGCTTTAAGAAATAGCAGCATGATTGGTTTTAAAGGAAAAATGGACAAGATTAGGACGTCTTATGTCAATCAAACTAGCAAATTATTTTAACCTTAATTCTGATTGACGCTTGTTAAAGATTGTAAAACACTGAGAAATTAGACTCCGGCACTTTTATTTTTAATTTATGATGCTTTTCTTCTCATAATCTTTTTGTTCTGTGTTAAGTCTTCATCTATGTGATGTTTCTCGTTCTATCACAATATGTAGCATGACTTTGGAGACAAATTATGTGGACTTTGAGTTTTCTGAATTTCTCCCAGTTGTCAGTATGGCGATCGCTGTAAGTTTCTTCATGCCACATCACAACAGTCAAAACCCAATGCTTTTGGATTTGGGACACAGAATTCTACTCCGTTTCAACACACAAATCAGCAACAGCAGCCAAATCCTTTTGGTTTCGGTGTTCATAACAATAATCAGTCAAGAGGAGTGAATACTATTGGAAACAAACCAAATCAATTTAAGGTACTTTCCCTGCTTATTTTCAGCTCCTGTTGTTCTTGCTATTGTTCTGAAACAAGGGTTAACATAATTTTTTCCATATATAGTCTTCTATAATAATGTAAATAAAGCATTGCATGAATTTTACTTGATGGTTTCCTTGATATCTTTGACACAGCCTTTTGAGAATAAGTGGACTCGGTTTTCCCCTATAAATGGTGCCTCTGCTCCTCAGCGAACTGATACTCAGCCACCAGCAGCTAAGCATACGTGAGTAAATTCTTCTTTCTTACAGCTTATTCATTTCTCATTCATTAACGGGGATTGATGAATGTGTTTTCCATGTGGATAAAGGTGCACTAATGCAGAGGTTTGCAAACGCTTGATAATAGAAGAAACCGAGAAGCCACAGTGGCAGCTTACATGCTATAGTCACTATGGATAGTATGTTCTTGCCTAATCCTGCCTCATACATTGACAGATTGACTTACTACTGTTACCTGCTTCTGAACATTTTGTTCCACTATAAAATCTGAACCATCTTAATAATCCCTGAAATTAAATTTTATATTTCAATTTTCTTCCAAATGGCTTCTTTGGTTTCAAGTCACAATTATCTCTGTTTTTATGACTGAATACATCTTTAATCTGCAGTGGTCCCTGTGATATTGTTGGTGACATCAGCTTTGAAGAGTTGCGTGCATTAGCATACGACAATGCCAAACAAGGAAAAAGCCTGCAGTTCATTGTAGGACAATTTGCCAAGTGATTTGTTATTTGTCTTTATTTTCAAGTGAGGAAAATAGAATGGGTACCCCCTACCTGTGAATTATAATTAATCCACTTCATTGGCCTTGGCTGGTTACACTAACGTACTTCTATAAATATATTTTCCTTTTGTTCTGCCCACAAATAATTGAGAATTATACATTCATGAGCTGTCTTTCTTGCATTCGTTGAATCAGATAATTGTATTTTACGTTGGTAATTATTAGCTGCTGTTGTTGCTCAGGTTGAGAGAGAGAGGAGTTTGCTAAATTCCAAGTTGAATGAATTTCAAAACCTTGTACAGAAACCTTATACAGTTCCTTCTGCTCCTACTCCCGGCTCTCAAGATCTGTTTGCTGGAGGCAGTGCTAATACTCCTGTTGTCAACAATGGTTTTTCTTCTCAAGCATCAGGCTTTGGTCAATTGAGTGGATTACTAAATACAGGGTCTGAACGGAGGGGCCGTGTTCTTTTTTGCTAGATTCTGTTATCCATTCACTGCATTATGTTTAGTTTACTTCAAAGTACTGTCTTCATGCTGCATCTAGGTACGCTGCTGCACCTAATTATACATTTGGTGAACTAAGTGCCTTTCAGAACAATAGTCAGCCATCTTCATCTGGCTTGCTTCACATGAACAATTCACCGTTTAACAGCTCAGGTACTTTTTAGTGCCATGTAATGCTATTAGAATCATTCACCTGTGCACACATTTATCTGCTACTTTTATCTTTGTTAGGTGTTTATGGTAACCAACTTCCTCAACAATCTATATCAACTCCAAGTTCATTCTCCTTTGGTTCATCAAACTTCGGCAAAAGTGCAATAAGTGCTCCTGGGAATCCATCTTCAACTTTGGCCAACACATCACAGACATGGAATGCATCTGATAAACCGTTTGACACTGTTACCAATGCAGTCGAGTTGGTGTAAGATCCCTTTTTAAAAAAATATTATTTTAAAGTAAATACTCTTTTTCTCTTTATTGGAAAGGATAGTCATATTGAATACTCATCATGCATCCCTCAAATTGCTGCAACATCAACTTTTCTTGTCTCAATGTTGCATTGTAACACATTGCACTCAACTATCATTTCAAAAGTTTGATCTCAATTTTTAATCTTATCTCCGATATGCCACTTGTACAAATTTTCTTTTCCCTTAAATTTCAGTTTTCTTTTGTGCCTGATGGCTATAATTTCTTCTGCAGAAGCAACAGTCCAAAGAACACTGTTGTGGATGATAATGCTTGGGCTGCTCAATGGAAGTGGAATGCTGGAGAGGTGAACAGTTTAATTTACGCTATCTATGTAGGTTGAATTTGAATTTGATTGCTCTAAGGATGGCCATTAACACTGTTTTTAAGCCTCTCTAGGGCTAGGCCTTTCTAAGGCACCGAACTCATTCAAAAAACAGCCCAGCCTTACCTTGCATAATCACTAGACACCAGCCTGCTTCTCTTAGAACATTGACATTAACAATTCTGGCGCGACCACACAGAGATATTGGTAGACTTATTGCGGGGGATGGAAATAGGAGTGGGGTTCCATACTAGCTCTTAGAGACTGCATTGTGAAGCCGCGTACGCATCAAACTATGGTTATCAAAATTTAGGATAGTTGAATTGTTTTGGTGCAGCCTCGTTCTCTCTTCTTTAAGTCGAGCATTAAATAAAGTACTCAGTTTTCTTTGAAGTTAAGTTAGAATAAGCAAGAAATATTGCATTCTTGATTCTACATAACAAGACTCGTTCTCACTCTTTAAGAAACAATGAACCTCATCTGGCTATCTCTTAGTCCCTCTGGGAAAAATAGGATGTTCATGCTGTTTTTCTCGGTCGACTTGTCATGGATCACGAATCTTGAATTCTGATGATTAGCTTACTTCTTGAGCAAGCGGAGTCTAATTTACATCTGCTACTGATCTTTCAGATTCCAGAAGATGCACCTCCAGATATCCACATCGACTAGAATTGGTGCATTTGATTGAATTTTCATGAATGTCCAACAGATGCGTTCTCCTCAAATGGCTGGCTGTGAAGTTTTATCTCTCTGCAAGTTTCAGTAAGAAGCTTTCAGTAATCTGAAGGTGTATTCATGTTTGTGTTCTGTGAAAATATCTAGAGCAAATTGTCTAGAGCCAGACAGAAAAAGGAAATTAATTTTTTACTGTTTCCTTTTTTATTTTTTCGTATGTTCGTAAATTGATTTATCTTAGCTTAAAATTTCAGCATCAAATAAAATTGTGTAAATATACTCTTTTCTTTTACACACACACTAATCATCCCGTAATAGAAGATATATTATATAATTTTACTATCGATGATTCAATATTTTATTTTTATTTTTATTCTTGTGTGTAAAAATATTGTGAATAAGATAAAAATGAGGTAAACGCCTGAACAAACTAGATCCAAACATTCATGGTCATTTGTCTGCTCTTCCTCGTAATATTGGAACAATATTTTTAGTTTAAAGCAAATTACTATCATGGTGGAATACAAACGGTATAGATTGTAGAAGTCGGACGACAGTATAGTCTAACCAAAAATAATTTACATGGTCAACTCTATTCACGTCCGTAAGCGTAAGAACATGTAACGTAGTGGTTGATTTGGTGGGTTCAATCATTTATCTCATGACAAGAATTTATATACGTGTAGTGGTGAATTACTAGGGATAAAAATCAATTTAGTCCCATAACTTTTCTCATAGTCTATATTAGTCTCAATAAAGATAATTTATCAATTTAGTCCCACTGGTGAAGAAATAGGGCTAAACACGTCCTATTTTTGTCGGAAAATATTGACATCATCGAAAAACGGTCACATCACAACCAGAATCGTCAATTTCCGGCCTGGACGATGACGTGGCGCCTTGATTGTAGGTGAGTCAGCGGGATAAAAACCTATTTAGTCCCACAACTTTCCTTATGGTCTATTTTAGTCCCAATAAAGATAAGTATGTCAATTTAGTTCCACCGGTGAAGAAATAGGACAAAACACGTCCTATTTTTGTCGGAAAACATGTAAATTCATGTGATACTAAACTTGGGTTAGGATTCTCTGCTCCAAAATTTTGTGAATTAATTTGTTGCCTTCCTCATTTCTCTCCCATATTTACATGGCCACTCGATACCATCAAAACTCAATCACTACTATCGGGCCTTAACTTTCTTCTTCTGCCAAAGCCTGTCAAGTGCACCATCCGCATCACCCTACATACAAGAATTTCAAACTCTCATATTATAGTTATTATGTGTCATTACCAAATCCAATGCGATGGCCATAGAACTGATAATACTCTCCAACATCACAAAACTAAAGAATTAGTAATTGATAATTTGCATAGATAAAACAAAACTGATGAAATACATAAACATTAAACGATTATATTTGATCTATTCAAAGAATCCTAACCATTTTGCTCCCACAAATAATAAAATTAACAAAGCTATTATCAACTAATGAAAGTGTTGACAACAGGCATATATGCGAAACACAGAGATAATCGATCAGTTATTTCCAATATTGAGTTGATTCCTTTTTGTAATGTTTGGATACTAATGAAATCAGACATGAATACCCACATCTCATCCTCATATCACAAAAGAGGAAAATAGGAGAAAAAAACAAGGTAATAGGAAAATTTCGTTGTTGATACCTTGTGATTCAACAATCGAAACTTTGACACTTCTCCCATACCTAAGCGTGCGATGTTTATTGCATGAATCTCAAAACATGTTTCTTCATTTCCATGTCAAAGTGTAATCAATTTTCTCGAAATTAAGAACACAAAATAAAATTTTCTCAAGTGTGAAAGTGCTCCAATGAGAAATTCTAGATACATTGTAATTAATTTAATTTAATAAAAAATAAAACACAGCAAATCTAGGGTTTTAGAATAGAAAACAACAATTCTGAACAAAAAGAAGCAAACCAGTATACACATAAATTAACAAACAACCTAACAGCATTAAACAAGCTTTAACCCTTAATTGAAAACCTTAAATCATCAATTAGTTTCCTACCTTGGCCACAGGAATTCGCGTGTTCAAAACGCCTATAGAGTACATATCCGAAAATAATATAGAAATTAGATGAAGATTACGGTAAGAGAGTAAAAGCAAAATTAAAAAGGTATAAATCTAGAGAAAATATCTGCAAAACAATTCAAATAATTTTGGGAAAGAAATATAACCAACCTCGCTTTTTAGATCGAAATTATGAAAAATCAAGCTCACAATGTCATAACCTCCACATAAAACTTCATGGTTTGCGAAACCCTCGTATGAACCACTGAAAATACCGCCGTTAATCGATGGAGAATAGCAGCCGGAGAATCAAGTCGAGAAGAAAATGGAGAGAGAGAGTAAAAGAGAGAGAGAATGGGAATGGGAGAGAGGGGAGAGAACGGCGTGAACCTAGAATGAATTAGTTCTTTTTTTTCCTTTAAATATTCCGGATCGGGTTGATAATACGGGTAGAGTCAGGTTTGGGCGCACAGGTCTAAATCCGTGCGCCCGGGGACAAGTGAGTTTTTGCCATTTTTAATCTTTTTATCTTTTTTATGTTATTAAATTTTTTTAATGGTTAAATTTACGAAAAAAAATTTAAAAAAAATTAAATATGTTTCATCACCTGAATTAATTTTAATTTTAATAATTACTAATTAAAATTTAGTGATAAATACATAAATTAATTTTATTATAAATTTTCTTTAAGAGTCGAATATTTGTATGATTATATCAAATAAAAATAAAATTTTATTTAGAAATATTAAAAAAATTGATTTCTCACCACCTATAGTACAAGACTCCTTATTCATTCGTTCACATAAATTATTCATCATAACGAACAAAAGTTATCTTCACTTTCTAAAGAAAGTTTTCCTTTTTTTTTAATTGATTAATTTTTGCTGTTTATTTTATATTTTTAAAATTTTCTTTTGATTAATTTTTGTTTTTATTAATTTTTCTTTATTTAGTTTTTCAAGTGAATTTTTGTGCAAATAACCTACTCTCCACCTATAAATAAAACTCTTTATTCATTTATTATACACACATAAAGAAAAGTTTTTTTTCAAGTTCTATTTAAGATTGAGTGAGGCTCCCGCACACCTGGGCGCACAGAGCACATTCCGTGCGCCTTTGCAATTTTCGTGCCCCTTTGCAATTTAAACCCCTAGCAATACATATGTTTAAATATGATATAGAGGGGGAGGGTTGTGTTTACATGGGGACACGGAGTATCCTTCCGTGTCCTCGGGGGGCGCGAGAGCTTTTGCCTTTAAGATTTGAAGAAAGTTATCCATTTTCTTTTATTTATTATACAACGAAATTAAGCTTTTACCAACGAAAGCAAATTCACATTTGAGTGTATATAAATTGAATTTTACTCATCAATATAAACTTATAGTATTAGATTATAATTGAATAAATAGTTATATTAAACTTGAATTATATTTTTAAAATTTTTTGAATAAATAGTTATATTAAACATGAATTATATTTTTTAAAATTGTAACTTTACAACCCGTCTAATACACGGGATCCATACTAGTAAGAGTGAGGCTCTTGTGCCCCCGGGACACACAGTGCACCTTTAGAATTTAGTATTATGGGTAAGGGTATATTGTTTTGTTCTAAAGGTTATACACTTTAATTAATAAGGGTGCACCATTTTATTGTAAAGGATATACACTTTTCATTAATATTTTTTATTTTTTTTTAGAAAATAAAGAGTACACATCTTTATACTAAAGAGTACACAATTTAACACAAAATTCTAAAAACTCACGGAGTGTGGTCCGCGCGCCCGGAGGGGTGCACACAAATATATATAACTAACAATTTACATTCACAATTTAGAACTTATAAATTAGTAATTGCAAACGAACAAAAAAAAAATCAGTTTCCTATTCTCTATACATATAAACAATTCATTCCCATTTAATCTTTGAACTATATATAGTATATATTCTGGTCTAATAGTGCAACCCTACCCACAAGTTCTTACCATAATTAATCGCGCCAATGTCCCACAATAGGAGTGGTGAGTTCTTTCTAGAATATCAATTTCCACCTATATTAGTTTTTAATTTCTCAATAATATAACTCAACCTTAAAAGTTTAGATCATAATTTTATTTAAAAATTCGTATTAAATAAAAATTTAGATCAGAATTTTATTTAAAAGTCCATATATTATGTAACTCATCCTTAAAAGTTTAGATCAGAATTTTATTTAAAAATTCTTATTAAAAGTTTAGATCAGAATTTTATTTAAAAGTTCATATTATGTAACTCAATCTTAAAAGTTTAAATCAGAATTTTATTTAAAAGTTCATATTTAACTTCATCATTACATCCTATGCACCACCTCCAGCAAATAAATACTACTACATTGCACACAACAATAATATATTCAATCAAATAAAAAACAATATGGATCGAAGAAAAGTTTTATGTTTTATTTCTTATGTAAGGACTAAAACAATTATTTATAAGGACTAAAAGAATTATGCAAAATGAATATTTGTTGTGAAGAAATGGTTAGAGGTAGAATTAGATGATCTTTCTCGTTGGGATATGAACTTCATCGCCAGATTTAAGTCAGACTGTATGTATTGATCAAATTGATATAAATTTGTTAGTTAAATTCAAAATTTCCAAAATAACTAATATTCTTAATGTGCATTTAGGTGTGTTTATGGAATCAAAATATACTAATGTTTTTATATTACTGCCTCCGTCCGCCACAAATGTGGACATTTGCTTTTTGCACGTGGATTAAGGAGTATTATTATTTAAGGTGTAGTTGGTAGTTGTATTAGTGGGGTGTATGTGCCCCATAAATTTATTGTATTAGTGATGTGTGTGAGTCTCATGTATTTAAAAAGGGAAATGTGGACCTTTGGTGTGGACGCCCAAAATGGCAAAATGTGGACCTTTCCGGAGGACGGAGGGAGTATTTCTTTGAATCTATTACCAAAACTAAAATGAATTGAATTATTTTATGTATATTTTTACTTTGGTCAAGAATTAAAATGCCGTAGTTTGTGACTAATTAATATCTAGAAAAATATAGGTTGAAAGTTATGACTAAATAATATCTAGAAAAATATAGGTTGAAAGATACAATTCTCCATTAAATTATTTTTATAATTAAGATTAAGGGTTAGAGCTTCATTTGTATATTAATTAAAGACATGGAGAGAGAAATATACATATACGTATATATTGATAAAACCATCTTGACATACTTTAATTGTAAATAAGCATATTTTATCTATATAATAGGCATACTTTAGTGATAGGTCAACCCGTCTCACATCCATCTCACAAATAATACATTTCACAAGAGAATAATTCATCTTGTTAGTTCTCCAAATTTTTTATATTAGATATTTTTTTAAAAAAAAAAATCTATTATATTTTTTTTATTATAATAAGTTCTCCAAATTTTTTATATTAGATATTTTTTTTAAAAAAATTCTATTATATTTTTTTTATTATAATAAAGAGAGGTTAATTATAACCTATATTTATAACCGTATATGGCGTGATGATACTGAAAATGTAAATGTCATAATATTACTCATAATTAAACTTATTTATTCACTTTTGGAAAAATCCGATTAAATAGAATAGTTTCCTTTGATTTCTTATTCTATTTTTGATTTTGTAGAACCTTTCTTTTTTCTTTCATACTTGATTACTAAAACCAAATTAATTATAGATTGGTAAAATCTAATTCAAGCTTCAAGAATCCAACTTTTTATTTTGATTAATTAAAATGCATTGTTGTGCTTGCATCGCAAATATATAGTCAGTATAAAGCGAACGATTTCAACGGAGGTCCTACTCAATACACACCAAGTGCACTAGTGCAATTTTATAGTCAAGACAGACCAACGCCAAATTACACTACAACCATACTGATAGATAGTCCTCATCTATCTCGGTTGTGAATATCTATTTATACTTTATAAGGAGCCGATAATATGATCTTCCGTGTGACGCCGCACACTACATTATCTATAGTATAATGTAAATGGACTTTTGCAACAATACTATTGCAAACGTTTGATCACATGCGGTCTTCTGTTGTATTCCTATGCTACGTCTCGACGTTGGTGTGGGCAACAATCTACGAGACGAACTCAATCTGCAATCCCTAATCTGCTTTCTCATGTATCTAGCGTGATTATTTAATTAACCGGACTGCTGAGATTGGCTATATATAGGCTACAATAGGGACCAGAGGAGAAATTAGGGTTTGGGCCTCCCATTGGGCTTAAGCATCCAAGTTTAGCCCAAAACTTATACTTAAGTCCAAAAATAATAAATCATTCCACTAAAGAAATATTATTGCACTGCCACCCTAATCCCAAATTGCGTTTATGGGCTCCTTATTATGAGCTCATTAGCCTCCCCGTGTTTAAGATTCAATGTCCATTAATTAATTAAGTTACTGACAACTCCATTAGTTAATATATTTACCAAGAGTAGTACCACTCAACCTTATTATCATGCCGAAATAAATCCACCTGTAGGGTTTACATGATAATCCTTATGAGCTCCTCAAGGGGACATCATCAACCAATTCCGTTAGGATACGGATTCCTTCTACAATCAACAACACACCATAGAGACAGCATCATCTCCTAACTCACCGAGCATATTGATTTAACAATTAAATTTCACCCATTGATGAATTAAAGAAATAAATACTGGCTTACGTATCGAGGTTAATGTATAGGGATTAAGAGTACGAACTTCCATAATAACAGAGATCAAGTTCTATTATATAGTCAGTATAAACCGAACAATCTCAACGGCGGTCCTATTCAATACACATCAAGTGCACTAGTGCAATTTTATAGTCAAGACAGATCAATGTCAAATTACACTACAACCATACCGATAGATAGTCCTCGTCTATCTCGGTTGTGAATATCTGTTTGTACTTTATAAGGAGTCGATAATATGATCTTCCGTGTGACGCCGCACACTACATTATCTACAGTATAAAGTAAATGGACTTTTGCAACAACACTATTGCAAATGTTTGATCACATGATTCTCAAATAGAATATTATCTAAACATTGTTCAAATAAAAAGCTAGACTTTTAGTATACAATCCAACAATCTCCCACTTATATTAAAAGACTATGCTGCCATATCTGCTGCCATACATCTGAATAACACTCCCACTACTTGACCATTAAAAGCTTTCACCTTAAGATCCTTGTAAAAGGATTACTAGGTCATCATCCGATGCAATCTAGGAGACAACAACCTTTCCCTCATCATACGATTTCTCGTATCAGGTAGTACTAGCTATCAATGTGTTTAATTTCCTTATGGACTCGTGATTTCTTCAAGTTTGCAACTGCACCATTATTATAACAATAAATTGTGATAATCTTGGGTAAACTCAGAATCACATCTAAGTCCATTACGAAGTTTCTAGAACCACACAGATACTTTGGCTGCCACAAGGCTCCAATATTATCCTCTTCCCATGGTGGAGTCCGGAATATATTTCTATATGACACTCCTCCATACCACGGATCTACTTCCATTAAACACATAACTTTGAGGTGGATTTACTGCCGTCGCCATGATTTAAAAAACCTAAATCTAAGTAAACGCCAAGAAGTAATGTATTATTCCGGTAAACTTACATATAATTTCCAGTCCTCTTCAGGTACTTCAAATATGTTTTACCATAATTCAATATTCTTGTTCCGGGTTAGCTTGAAATCCACTGTCTTTGCCATTGGCAAAACAGATATCCAATCTCGTACATAGCATTCCATAAATTAAGTTTCCTCATTGCCGAAGGATAAGGAACCACTCTTATCTATTTTATCTTCTATTGTGTCTTAAGACACAAATCCTTAGATAAAGTCGCATGCTAAAACGAGTAAGGATTGTATCTATTTATGAAGCTTGAGATAAGCACAACATCCTATCTTGTGATCACTATCACCATGATCGCAAGGATATATTTTGCTTCTCTTAAGTCCTTCATTCATACTGCTTAATTAACCATATCCATATGCCCGAAAATACTCTTTCATTATTTTCAATGAGCAAGATACCATCCACATACTTACAAAAAATACCACCACATTTCCGCCATTCTTTTCAACACACAAGATCCATCTGAGCATTGATTAAATCCTTATGACTTGATTTCCTTATCAAAACGGATAATCTTGAAGCTTGCTTTAGTCCATTGATGGACACTTTTAAGCTTACATTCAAAATGCTCTTAGCCCTTTGCAATGAATCACTCTGGTTGCTCCACATAGATTTTTTCCTCAAGACTTCCAATCAGGAAAGCTGTCTTGACATCTATTTGCTTTACCTCATCATTAATATGAGCAACAATTAATAAAAGAAACGTGGCATGCAAATTCACAGTGCTTGAGATGTCGGTGAATTTATTTTATATTGTTTATTGAGGGAATCAATATAAAATTTAAATTTGAAGAGTTTGATCGTCGTATTTATTTATTTGATTCTCTGAATTTTTGAATAGTTTATTTTACATATTGTCAACTGAAAGAAATAATATTTACTTGTCCTAAATAAATGATTAGAAAATAATCTTGGTTTTAATTCTTACTGCTTAGGAAAATTAAAATGTGTTCTCACTTAGAATGTCTTCTGATGCCTATTTAAATCTTTAGTGAAGAGGTGAGAGGTTCATAGAAATATGATGGTCTCATGCGACTCTTCAGATACTTGAGTAAGTTAGAAAGGCAAGAGGTCATGGTTAACTTGATGAATGAATTGGAAATACTTGGAGTAGAAACTGAAAGGGAAACCTAGCTCAATTTATTTTCATAATTTGCCTTAACGTTTTGAGCAAGTTTCACCTGAATTACAAGAGATTGTATACGGTGAGAAACTTCAGACAAAAATGTGGCGAATGAAAACTAATTTCATCAAGAAGTGAACAAGGATAGTGTCTTATTCACTAGTTGTTGAAGCGTGATTAGTGATGGCTTTACTGACACATTGTGTGTAAATACCGGAATCACTAGCCTGCAACTAAGTGATGATGAGATTATAGAGTACATGGGTAAGCAACGAAAGTAGTCACTGTTGCAGTGAGAGTTGTTTATTTATCATATGATAGGAATAAACGTTCGATTTTGAGAAATTATCTTCACGCACGTGTTCATAGAAAGAATTTCATTTTGATTTCTATGTATTAACGGATAGATAATCTGTTATGGTACGATAATGATAATTTTTATACTTGAAAAATCATGTTTATCCTACGGATGCAATAGATAATAATTAATAATGCATCTTCTAATCTTAGTAAGAGAAAGGAACCTTCGGCGATGGACCAAACATACTTTTGGCATCTAAGACTAGATCATTTTACTTGAATAGGATTTGAAAGTTGATAGCCGATGAACCATAAGGTTTATTGAAAGTGAAAACTATCGAACTTGTGAGTCTTACTTGGAAGTAAAAATGATTAATTACCTTTTCAAGTCAAAGGGGCATAGAGCCATGAAAAGATATATTGGAAAGGGTTCATTCTGATTTAAGCGATCCTAAGATTATCCTGGTGAGATGTGTTTATGAATATTCGAAGATTATTATAGGAACAAGATATATTTATTTGATGCACTGCAAGTCTGAGTACTATATGATTAATTCAAGAAGTGCATGGCTGATGCGGTGAAACATCATGGAAAATATATCAAGTCACTGCGATCCTATCATAGTGGCGAGCACCTCTTAGGATAGTTTATGAGCTGTTAATCAGAGGATGAGATTGAATCTCAAGTTGTCTACACCGGGCATACCCCAGCTAAATGGTGTGGTGGAAAGAAGGAATAAGGTTCTTATGGATATGGTTAGATAGATGATGAATTATTTAAAATTACTAAATTCATTTTATGGGTAAGCCCTAGAAACAACATGTCGAATTGATGTTTGTGGGATATCCTAGAAAAATGAAGGGTTGTTTATTTAATAGTCCAAAAGGATCAGAAAGTGATTGTTAACACAAACACTAGATTTTGGAAAGGACTATGTAATAAATTACAAATCCATGTATAGATTGTTCTAAAAAAATGTGAGAAGGGAAACACAAGTTTTAATACCAAGACTACAAGAGGATATACCACAAGTAAACTGCATCGCGTGTCACGTCTGATACACAATACATGTAGTCCTTTATTGTAGTGGGAGGATTGTTGAACAACTGAATAGATTTATGTTTTGGGAAAATCGTGAGATTTGGTCCCTAGTAAACATGAAGTCGACCCATGAATACAATAAAGCACTACAAGATCAAAATGTAGAATCTTAGCAAGTGGCAATGTTTTCTGAAATTAAATTTGGGAGTTTGTAGAACCACTAAGTGGTGTAAAAGCTATTGGAAGTGGTCATACAAAATAAAAGAGGATCATATGGTAAGGTGAAAGCCTTGATGTAGATCCGAACTCTTTTATCTGTTGCTATTCATATTAAATATGAGGTATAGCAAATAGATGTCAAGACAGCTTTCCTGATTGGAAGTCTTGAGGAAAACATCTATGTGGAGCAACTAGAGTGATTCATTGCAAAGGGCTAAGAGCATTTTGAGTGTAAGCTTAAAAGTGTCCATCGATGGACTAAAGCAAGCTTCAAGATAGTGGAACATCCGTTTTGATTAAGAAAATCCAGTCATATGGATTTAATCAATGCTCGGATGGATCTTGTGTATTGAAAAGAGTGACAGAAATGTGGTGGTATTTTTTGTATGTACGTAGATAGTATCTTGCTCATTGGAGACAATGAAAGAGTATTGTCGGGCGTATGGGTATGGTTGATAAAGCAATATGAAATGAAGAATTTAAGAAAAGCAAAATATATCCTTTTGATCACGGTAATACGGATCACAAGAAAGGATGTTATGCTTGTCTAGAGCTTTCATAAATTGATACAATCCTTACTTATTTTAGCATGTGACTTTATCTAAGGATTGTGTCTTAAGACACAGAAAAAGATAAAATAGATAAAGGCGGTTCTCTATGCTTCGGCAATAAGGAAGCTTAATCTATGGAATGCTATGTACGAGATTGGATATCTGTATTGACAATGGCATAGTTAGTGAGTATCAAGGTAATCCAAAACAAGAATATTGAATTATGGTAAGACATATTTGAAGTGCCTGAAGAGGATTGAAAATTATATGTAAGCTTACCGGAATAATTCATTACTTCTTGGCGGTTACTTAGATTCGGATTTTTTCAAATCATAGGGACGGCAGTAAATCCACCTCAAGATTATGTGTTTAATGGAAGTAGATCCATAGTATGGAGGATTGTCATATAGAAATATATCTCGGACTCCAACCATGGAAAGAGGATAATATTGGAGCCTTGTGGCAGACAAAGTATCTGTGCGGTTCTAGAAACTTCGTAATGGACTTAGATGTGATTCTGAGTTTGCCCAAGGTTATTACAATTTATTATTATAATAATGGTGCAGTTGCAAACTTGAAGGAATCACGAGCCCATAAGGAAATTAAACACATTGATAGCTAGTACTACCTGATACGAGAAATCGTATGATGATGGGAAGGTTGTTGCGCCTAGATTGCATCAGATGATAACCTAGTAATCCTTTTACAAGGACCTTAAGGTGAAAGCTTTTAATGGTCAAGTAGTGGAAGTGGTATTCAGATGTATGGCAACAGATATGGCAGCATAGTCTTTTAGTATAAGTGAGAGATTGTTGGATTGTATACTAAAAGTCAACTTTTTTTATGAACAATGTTTAGATAATATTCGATTTGAGAATCATGTGATCAAATGTTTGCAATAGTATTATTGTAAAAGTCTATTTACTTTATACTGTAGATAATGTGGTGTGCGGCATCACACGGAAGATCATATTATCGGCTCCTTATAAAGTATAAACAGATGTTCACAACCAAGATAGACGGGGATTATCTATCGATATGGTTGTAGTATAATTTGGCATTGGTCTGTATTGACTATAAATTGCACTAGTGCACTTGGTGTGTATTGAATAGGATCGCCGTTGAGATCGTTCGGTTTATACTGACTATATAATATAACTTGATCTCTATTATTATGGAAGTTCGTATTCTTAATCCCTATACAATAACATTGACACGTAAGCCAGTATTTATTTCTTTAATTCATCAATGTGTGAGATTTAATTGTTAAATCAATATGCTCAGTGAGTTAAGAGATGTGCTGTCTCTATGGTGTGTTGTTGATTGTAGAAGGAATTCGTGTCCTAACAGAATTGATTGATGATGTCCCCTTGAGGAGCTCATAAGGATTATCATTTAAACCCTGCAGGTGAATTTATTCCGGCATGATAATAAGATTGAGTGGTACTACTCTCGGTAAATATATTAATTAATGGAGTTGTCAGTAACTTAATTAATTAATGGGCATTGAATCTTAAACACGGGGAGACTAACGGGCTCATAATAAGAAGGAGCCCATAAACATAATTTGGAATTAGGGTGGCAGTGCAATAATATTTATTTAGTAGAATGATTTATTATTATTGGACTTAAGTATAAGTTTTGGGCTAAACTTGGATGCTTAAGCCCAATGGGAGGCCCAAACCCTAATTTCTCCTCCTGCTCCCTGTTGTAGCCTATATAATAGCCAATCTCAGCAGTCCAGATTTCATGACACACACGACAAATACGTGAGAGAAAGATAGAGTGAGAGAAAGATAGAGTGCAGATTGAGATCGTCTCGTAGATCGTTGCCCACACAACGTCGAGACGTGGCTTAGGAATACAACAGAAGACCGGAAGGTCGTTTGCTGTTTCTGGATATCAACTTCAACGATTTTTATAAAATCGTGTAGAAGTCCAAACTGGACGTGTGATATACTGGTGGAAAGCCACGGAAGAGAGGATCGTTTTTGAGTGAAGATCACACAAATCCAACTGCATGAGATTGGATATCTATTTTGCCAATGGCATAATTAGAGGGTATCGAGGTATCCCGGAACAAGAGTATTGAATTGTGGTAAGACATATTTGAAGTGCCTGAAAAGGATTGAAAATTATATGTAGGCTTACCGGACAGATTCATTACTTCTTGACGGTTACTTAGATTCGGATTTTCAAATCATGAGGACAACAGTAAATCCACCTCAAGGTTGTGTGTTTAATTTGGGAAGTAGATCCATAATATGGAGGAGTGATTATATAGAAATATATCTCGAACTCCACCATGGAAAGATGATGAATTGGAGTCTTGCGGCAGCCAAAGTATCTATATGGTTCTAGAAACTTCGTAATGGACTTTGATATGATTCTGAGTTTGTCCAAGATTATCACAATTTATTGTGATAATAATGGTGTAGTAGCAAACTTGAAAGAATCACGAGTCCATAAGGAAATTAAACACATTGATAGATAATACTACCTAATACAATAAATCGTATGATGAGGGAAAGATTGTTGTTACCTAGATTGCATCGGATGATAACCAAATAATCTTTTTACAAGGACCTTAAGGCAAAAATTTTTAATGGTCAAGTATTGGGAGTGGTAATCAGATGTATGGCAACAGATATGACAGCATAGCATTTTAGTATAAGTGGGAGATGCTAAGTGGAGAAATTGATTGAAGGTGATGAATAATATATATATATATATATATATATATATATATATATATATATATATATATATATATATATATATATATATAATTAATACTATGTAAGAATAATATGAATGAAAGACCGAGTATGAAAAGAAATAAAAATCGAGCGATGCAAATCTATATATATATATATATATATATATATATATATATATATATATATATATATATATATATATATATATAATTAATACTATGTAAGAATAATATGAATGAAAGACCGAGTATGAAAAGAAATAAAAATCGAGCGATACAAGATTTGCGTTTTTATCTTTATCTGTTTTATAAAAAAAATTATACTTCAAATAGAAAATTGAGACACCAATTCAATATTCCCATCATATACTTTACTAAAAAATTATTATCCTTTTCAAAGAAAAAAATAATCTCTAATTTTGTATTCGAGTTACTGTAAATATTATTAAAAATGGATATTTCATAATAAGATATTAATTTTTCAATTTTTTATATTAAATATTTTAAAATTTTTATATAAATTAACAAATGATTTATTCTTTAAATTTTAAATATTTTTATTTTTTAAAATTAATGAACTTTTATGATGGATAGGATGTATAGTTTCAATCTTGTAAAATATTTTCAAATAATTTGAGTGAGTATTTGATAGGATATCTTATTAATTCTCCAAATTTTTTATATTAGATATTTTAAAATTTTGTTATAAATTAACAAATGATTTATTCTTTAAATTTTAAATATTTTTATTTTTAAAAATTAATAAACTTTTATGATGGATAGGATGGATAAATCTTGAAAAGAATTTTAAATAATTTGAGTGAGCTTTTACACCTAGATTCCTCGATTTTTTTAAATAATAAATTAATATTGTGTGTGTACACATCTAAATTGCGATACTTTCTAATGTTATTTTTAATGTAATTTTAATTAATTTAAAGATAAACTTTAACAATATTTTAAAAATCAAAACTGTAAGTTATATATAGATTAACAAATATATTTTTAAAACCAATATTCATAAAAATTTGATTGTCACACTTTATTTCTCGATTTTTTTATTTTTAATTTTAATTTTTAATCTATATTATATTTTTAAACACTATGGGACAAATGATACTATCTTTCTAATATTATTTCTTATTGAAATTTTAATTAATTAGTTAAACTTTAACTAATTTTGAAAATTATTATTGGAAATTACATAAGTTTACATTTTCCTCATTAAAATATTTTTTTATATTTACAATAATTCATAATTTCTTATGAAAAAGAATTTAAAATTTCAATGCAAACATACAATTTGGCCATAAACAATTAATTCTTTGTGAGAGACTCTCTTGTGAGACGGATTTTTTGTGAGACGGTTGTGAGACGGGTTGACCCATTATTAAAGTAAGCTTATCATATAGGTAAAGTATGCTTATTTGTAGTTAAAGTATGTTAATAATGAATCATATGCTTATTTGTAGTTAAAGTATGTTAATAATGAATCATATTATAACATCCTAAAATCATACTTTAATTCATCATCCATCATACTTTACAAAATATACTTTAACAACCATTTAACATACTTTACCTATATAATAGGCATACTTTAACACGTCTCACCAATGGTCTCACATAACTAGCGTCTCACAAGAGACTTTGTCATTCTTTGTATATAGGAACTGTGAACTGTTATGATATATTAATTAATATTCAATCCAAAATCCAAATTCCGGTTCTAACATCTTAATATTTAATCCAAAATTTTAATTTCGGAGGAAATATGCATCATGATGAAGAAAATAATCAATCATGTTGATGGAAATAGACATCATGTTAATGGAAATATACATCATGATATGGAAATGCTCAAAATATATAATGATGTAGGAAATGAGCATTACGATAAAGAAAATATATCATGATATAGAAAATGAGCATCATGATAAAGAAAATGACAATAAATTCCTTTCGATTCTAGTATATAGGAATCATAACCCGACCAGTTACAATCCTATACATGAACCAATTTCGATTCTAACAGTTCCAATTCTACGCACATATCCTATTCTACACAGGTATCAATTCTCCGTATATAAATAACCATAACCTGACCACCTAACATTAACATTCCGATGCTAACAATTTCAATTCTACACATATATCAACTCTATATATATAGGAACCAGGTTCAACCCTATACCAGTGTCAATTCTCTGTATATAAAACCATAACCTGACCACCTAACCTTAACATTCTGATTCTAACCATTTCAATTCTACGCGTATATCAATTTTCTGTATATAGGAACCAGGTTCCTATTCTACACAAGTGTCAATTCTGTGTATATAAGAACCATAATGATAGGATCAATCAGGGGGGAGTCAATCAAGGGGGTCGTCCTTTTCGAGTTTACATGCGCCGTAATCGGGCTGATCTTGAGTCTATGGTGAAGGAATGAGCAGATTTGGAGTAGCAGGAAGGGCAGGTTTAGTGGAGCTAGATTGGCAATATTTATTGTTATCACTGTAGTATAGTTGTATAAATAAAGGGGTAGAATGGAGAGGAGGGGTGTGGAATAATTATACTTGTTGCTTTGGGCAGCCATAGGCTGACAGGAGACTTCCTGGTTGTACCTTCTTCTTTCTTTCATTTCAACAAAATTCTCCCCAAATACCATTTCAGCTTCTTTACTCTATCAAATTGATCCGACCTGCCGGATGCCATACACCCGAATGGAAGCTCGATTTGAGGCGATAGAGAAGAACGCTGAGGCCGTGGAGAGGGTGGTCAGTACTCTTTTCGCAAATGTCACCACGATGTTTGCTAAAGTCAACATCCTTTCTGAAAAACACGACAAGCTCGATAAAATAGACAAGTTGGACGATAAAATAGACAAGTTGGAAGGGATGCTCTCTTCACTCGTGAAGAATAAAGGAGTTGAGGAAAGTGGAGAAGATCTCCAAACTAGTAATTACGGTGAGACAAGCGCTCGCAATCCGTTGCAAGAATACGCCCTAGGACGGAGTAGCTCCAACAATGATTTTCAACAAATGGCCAAACGAGTTGAATTGCCAAATTTTGATGGAAACGACCCGGTAGCTTGGATCACCCGTGCAGAAAGGTACTTCGGAATCCAAGGCACGAATGAGGACTTGAAGGTGGAATTGGCCATGGTGTGCATGGAAGGAATAACCTTACAGTGGGTTCGTTGGCTGACGGAAAGATCCCCCAAGATAACTTGGAACCAGTTGACATATGAATTGCTAAGGAGATATGGTGGAAATCCATTGGTGAATCCTTTTGAAGCCCTGGCAGCCACTAAGCAAACGAGAAGCGTTGATGAATTCATTGACGAATTTGCTGCTCGAATGCAGCTCTCGTGTCGCGAATAACGGAGACGCAAAGTCTGGGTCTCTTTCTCAACGGATTGAAACATGAAATTCGGGTTCGCATCAGATCCAAAGATGCCGTTGATATCTTCGATACAATGAATCTGGCCAGGGAAATTGAAGAAGAAATACAAAGTACATCAGGGAGAGGATCAAGGACTGGATTAGTTGGAGGACAGTGGGCTAGTGGGCCCATCCCAAACAAAGGTATGAATTCCAATTCTTTTGAGAATAAAAAGGCCCACTACACCACTAAGTGGGGAGAAGGCCCAACTTTAGATCTCAAATCTCACCCACCTGGTAAGACACATGGCGAATAGGTGAGATCCAATTTTGCCAGCAATAGGAACCGAGGGATAAAGCAGATCTCCCATGTGAAATTCCTCGATCTTCGAGCCCGCGGCCTCTGCTTCTAATGCAAAGAGAGATACCACCCGCTACACCCCTGTAAGGAAAATCTTTACAATTATTAATAGCAGGGGAGGAAGAGGAAGGGGGACTTGAAAGATACGGAGGGGGATGAAAAGATCTCGGAGATGGAGACACCCGAATATCCTCTTCTCCAGCAATTGGAGTTAACCGAACTAGCGACGGCCGGCCTTGATAGCCACCAAACGATGAAGCTAAAAGGAGAAGTTAATGGGAAGGATGTCGTAGTCATGGTGGATAGCGGGGCAAGCCATTGTTTTTTATCGGAGGCTGCAGCCCGACAGGTGGACCTCAACCCGAGAATCAGGTCGCAAGTGTTCCTAGGCAATGGAAGCCGAAAAGAGACCATGGAAAAGAAAAGAGAGTTTCCATCGAATTAGGGACAGCCAAGTTCTCCATAGATTGTTTCGTCTTTCAACTTGGGGGTATTAACATTATTTTGGGTATTTCTTGGCTAGCAATGTTAGGAAACGTGAGAACCAATTGGGCCAAGTTGACGATGGAGTTCGCGTGGGGGAATGAGTGGGTACGGTTAGTGGAAAATCCGATCTAGACTAAGAAGATGATTTCAGCGGCCTCGTTGCACAAGATGGAGGATGTAGAGCAGTGTTATATCTTGTGGGCGATAGAAACAGAATCGTCCCCATTCCCAGCCGCCGAGGAATTGGATGCAGATCAGAAACTAAATTTACAAAGGGTGCTGGGAACTTATCCTGAAGTTTTCCAGGACCTCACAGATTTACCCCCATCCCGCCCTACGGGCCATCGAATTCTACTCAAGCCAGGTACGTCCCCGATCAGTGTGAAACCCCATAGGTACGGACATCTGCAAAAGGAAGAGATAGAAAGATTGGTGAATGAAATGCTAGCCGTGGGGATCTTACAGCCAATTTGTAGCCCGTACTCAACCCCGGTTCTTTTGATCCACAAGAAAGATGGTAGTTGGCATTTTTGCGTCGACTACATAGAGCTCAACAAAGTTACTATCCTAGATAAATATCCCATTCCTGTGATCCAGGAAATGCTTGATGAGTTGAATAGCTCCAGATTCTTCAGTAAACTACACATGCGGTCGGGTTATCACCAAATTCGAGTTGCCCCTGAAGATGTTCCAAAGACAGCCATTCGAACACATTCTAGGCACTATGAATTCGTGGTCATGCCATTCGGATTGACGAATGCCCCCGCCACATTCCAGTCCATAATGAATGAGTTATTCCGCCCTTATCTGAGAAAATCTATGCTTATTTTTTTTATGATATCTTAGTCTACAGTGCAGGGTGGTCGGATCATCTAGAACATCTCCACACGATACTAGCCATTCTGAAGGAGAACTCATTTGTAGTTAACAAAAAGAAATGCTCATTTGGGTGTACTTCAGTTGAGTACTTGGGCCACATAATCACGGAGCAGGGTGTACAGATGGACCCCAGCAAGATTTTCGCAGTACTTCGGTGGCCTATTCCAAAAACTGTAAAAGGCGTTCGAGGTTTTTTGGGTCTAACAGGGTACTATCGGCGCTTCATACGTGATTACGGAAAGATTGCACTACCATTAACAAATCTTCTCAAGAAAGATTCTCTAGCTAAATATCAGTGGTGTGATGAGGCGGAGGCATTATTTCGAAAATTGCAAGAGGCCATCACGACCGCCCCGGTTCTAGCCTTGCCAAACTTCTCCTTGCCTTTTACTATAGAATGTGATGCTTCAGGCCGAAGAGTAGGAGCCGTATTGATGCAGTCCGGGCAGCCCGTGGCCTACTTTAGCAAGACTATTGCTGAAAAAATCAGTCGAGATCTGCATATGAGCGAGAATTAATGGCGCTAGTTCTCGCCATTCAACATTGTAGGCCATACCTAATTGGCAAGAAATTCTTGGTTCGCACCGACCAGCGTAGCCTACGCCACCTCCTTCAACAACGGATCAGCACGCCGGCGCAACAAAATTGGATTGCCAAACTCATGGGGTATGAATTTGAAATAGTGTACAAAACAGGTCTTAGCAACCAAGCTGCTGATGCCTTATCTCGTCAAGAAGAAGATGGGGAACTTTCAGCACTTTCACTTCCGCAATGGTTAGATTGGGAGGCATTGATGGCTGCGGTTATCGCTGATCCGGAATTACAACAAATAGTCCAGCATTTGAGGGAAGGTAACTCTTACACCCGTCCATATACACTGATAAATGGCCATTTATTCTTTAATGGCAGAATTGTAGTTCCCCGCTCAAGCTCCTGGACCAACAGCTTGATTGAAGAATTTCATTCAACACCATTAGAGGGACATTCTGGAGCCTATCACACCTATCGACGGTTAGCAGCAAATGTGTATTGGCGTGGCATGATGAAGCAGGTCCAGAAATATGTCTCTGAATGCTTAGTATGCCAAAAGAACAAGTATGAAACTCAATCTCCTGCCGGGCCCCTAAACCCTCTACCGATGCCATCTCAAGTTTGGGAGGACATCAGTATGGACTTTATCACCGGATTACCACGTTCGAAGACATTAGATTGCATTTTGGAGGTGGTGGACCGTTTATCCAAATATGGTCAATTTATTGGGTTGAAACACCCTTTTACAGCTTCAAATGTGGCGGAAGTGTTTACTAAAGAAGTGGTTCGCCTCCACGGGATACCTCGCTCCATTGTCTCAGATTGAGATCCCATATTTGTAAGCCACTTTTGGGCGAAATTATTTAAGGCGTCGGAGACAAAGTTGCGATTGAGTTCCGTATATCACCCCGAGGCGGACGGTCAAACGAAGGTCTTGAATCGTTGTCTTGAGGCATATTTGCATTGTTTCGCCTCGAAACGACCACATCAGTGGGGAAAGTGGCTGCATTGGGCTGAGTATTGCTACAACACGAATTTCCATTCTGCTTCCAGTCAAACTCCCTTCTTATCAGTGTATGGTCGTTCCCCCTCCCCCCGACATTGCATCAATTTTTACCAGGAAAATTTCAAGTGAAAGCTGTGGCAGATGAACTACTTCAGCGTGATGAGGTAGGATGCAACGAGCTGCAAACAAACACCGGCGGAAAGTAAGCTTTCAAGTGGGTGAAAAGGTATTGTTGAATCTTCGTCAGTTTCGACAAAAATCCCTCCGCCCACAAGAAAATGCCAAACTAGCCCCATGATATTATGGCCCGTTTGAGATTACTGACAAGGTGGGGGCAGTGGCGTATCGCCTGAAACTACCCAAGTCCGCTCGTATCCATCATGTCTTTCATGTGTCCCAACTTAAGTCAGTGGCTGAAAATCACATACCAGAAAATGTTACCTCCCCACCTCATCATGGATGAACCGACCTTTGAACCAGAGAGTATCTTGCCGTCCCAGTCCGTGTGGCGAGAGGATGATAGGGTGCCACAATGGTTAATTAAATGGCAGGGACGAGCGAAGGAAGAGGCTACGTGGATGGATTTAGCAGATTTCCGAGGCCAATTTCCAAATTCTAGCATTGGGGGCAATGTTGTTTCCGGCGAGGTAGAAGTTGATAGGATCAATCAGGAGGGAGTCAATCAAGGGGGTCGTCCTTTTCGAGTTTACACGCACCGTAATCGGGCTGATCTTGAGTCTATGGTGAACGAAGGAGCATATTTGGAGTAGCAGGAAGGGCAGGTTTAGTTGAGCTAGATTGGCAATATTTATTGTTATCACTGTAATATAGTTGTATAAATAAAGGGGCAAAATGAAGAGGAGGGGTGTGGAATAATTATACTTGTTGCTTTGGGCAGCCATCGACTGACGGGAGACTTTCCGGTTGTACCTTCTTCTTTCTTTCATTTCAATAAAATTCTCCCCAAATACCATTTCAGCTTCTTTACTCTATCACATAACCTGTCCACTAACCTTAGCATTCTTAGTTCCGAGTTCCAAAACCCAAATTCCTATTATCACGATTCCATTTTATCGAATTCTACACGGGTACCGATTCGCTGTATATAGAATCTTAACCCTGTATTTGAAATTTGGTTGGTTCCAAAACCATGTTAGAACTATCAATGCTCCAGTTCCAAAATCCCCTTGTGTAAATAAGTTTTCTGTATATACCTGACCTTAGTATACATATGCATTATTACAAGGAACCATGACCTCCACCAAGTTCTATGCATTACCAACAAAAAACCATTACCTGACCTTAATATTCAAGGTTTGATTCCAAAATCCCACCGAAACGGTTTTAATTTTGAAATCCTCATAACCTGGCCTTAATTTTTAAGGTTTGATTCCAAAATCCCACTTCCAGTTCTGAAGGTTTTAATTTTGAAATCCTCTGTTTGAACTGCCGATTTTGGTAAAACCTACCCTCAAGTTCTTTCGGAAATTAAAACATATGAATTATTACTAAGGAACCATAACTTGACCTTAATAGTTAACACTCAAAGAACCAGTTCCAAAATCCCCAATTCATGTAATGACGCTCCAATTTTTTATTCACCGTAAATTCTGGTCTAAAAGTGCAACTCTCCCCCAGCTACTCTCCCCTTGAATTCTTTCCAGGATTAATCTATACATGCATATATTATTACTGATGTCCCGAGTTCACTCTAGAATTAATCTTCATTTGCACTTCCTAAGTTCCCTCTAGAATTAATCTTCATCTGCATTACTACTGATCTCTCAAGAATTGTGACTAAGGAACTCAACCTTTAGAGTTTAGATCAGAATTTTATATAAAGATAACTATAACCATAAATGCAGTAATGGCAAGTTTACGCATCTACCCATACCTCTATCTCTTCAATCTAGAATTTTTGACAAACTGGACTGTAACCGGAGAACAAAATAAAATTAAAAAGAGATAAATTGAAGTAGCAGATAAAATTTCAAAAATCTCGTCATTGCATCCTATGACACCACCTTCAGCAAAATAATCCTACATTCCACAAAATAATAATAGTACATTAAACATAAGATTTTTAAGACCATCCATGCAATCACCTAAAAAATAATATCTAAAGATAAAGAGTTTTACCTATGTGTAAGGTTGGAAACTTGAAAGAACTATCTACGGAAGTGAATATTTACAACTGCTGGCTGCAAAAATAAGGTCTGTTGTATAGAAATGGCTAGAGGCAGAATTGGATGAAATAGAAATGATGAGATCTTTTTTGTTCGGGCATCAGCATTCCCAGATTCAGGTCCTTCAGAATGCATAATAATCATTGTTAACTCAAAATATTAAGCAAAGACAAGTATTGGGTGAGGAAGAAGAGGGATGAAGAGAGAAAGAAAAACCGTGTTTTATCTTGAACTTTAGAATATTAGGTTGCCTTCTTGAAATGAATTTGATAGGATGATCAGTAGACTGTCTGTGTCGATCGGTTGCTGAAATCAACTGCACAAGAAGGTTATTGCAGGTGTGTTTATTCATTGCAATCAAGATATGCTAATGTTTTCAATATTTCTTTAAATTTATTAATCTATGAAAGAAACTAAGATGGAGATCACAAAGTTCGCTTGAGGTGTATTTTCATCATTGAAAAATTCTATTTTTTCTCCGACAATTCCTTTCTGTATACATTTCGATACAGAGCTGCTTTTACTTTCTAAATAAAAATTGAGGTCACGAACAAATGATAATCCTTAACTTTAAAATAGCTCTACTCTAATTTTGTATATACTTAAGTATTCTCTATATATTTCTTTATACACACTACTTCATCATTGGTCTGGATTCAAGGCCGGCAGTTTGTGATTAATTCATGCCGAGAAGAACGGATGTAATTGGGAAGATACAGTTTAAAATTAATAATTACGAGCTCGACTTGTAAAGCTGCAAGACAAACACATGCAGAAATTTATGTATTATTAAAAGACAAAAAAAAAAGAAGAATTCAGATTGATACTTTTACTATGGGCATCCATGTGATAGCGTCGAGATATAGGCAAGAGCTAAAAGCTCTTATTCCTTTTTTTTTATATAGTTTAGATGACTGTGTTTGAAGAATGAAAAAGTGTGACAAAGAAAACTTGCATAGTTACTAGCTACAAACAACTTTCATCTACGGTTTATCAACATGCAATCCTGCCTCTTTCAGCTGCTCCAATGGCTAGGTGCTAAATAAACCATTAGGTATTAAGTATATTTTTGTATAATTAAAAATATTTGACACATAAGAGCCTAAGTCTATCAATATGTAGCCACATGGCTTTATAAAGAAAAAGTGGATAAGGTAATCCGTACCTTTTCATCGTATCGAAATAGTGAGTGATCAAAATAGGGTGAAGGACTTTGGGACTGACAATTGAAAGGCAAAGTGGCTAACATCTTCTTAACAAACTGCAAGATCAATGAGTACGAGTACAACAATCAACAATGAAACAGATAGACTGGAAAAGCAAAACAATAATTTATATTTTCGAAGTACTATTTTGCTTTTCTATTTCTTCATACTTTCCACGTATCTTTATTTGTTTGTCCCAATTACACTCTTCACATTAAATTTCAAAACGAATAACTTCTCAATATATTATATTTTCTAAAGTGTCACCCTCACCTAATACACATAACTTTATCATTTATTTATTACTAAAAAAGACCACATAATCCTCTTATAAAGGTCAAAATTTTGTCAAAAGAGCAATATATCTTAAACTCTGTATAAATGTGAAGAGTCTAACGGGACGAAGGGAGTAAACACCAATGATAAATATCAACCTAGTTTGTTCAATTATCCAAACGATTTACCTGTGGCAAGCTGCTAGCTTTGTTCTTGTTGCATCTTAACTGCTCCAGGGCATAAATGTTGTTCGAATGATTAGATATAAAATTCATGTAAATTGAGCTCCCCGACGAGGAATGGAAATGGTCGCAGAACAACTCAAACAGAGTATAAAGTTCATCAGCTGAGTTCTACGAGATAAAAGCAAAAATTAAGAAAAGATAGAAGAAAAAGAAGAAGAAGCTGGTTTTCAAATGCAAAGAACGTTTCTTGAAAAAACCCACAGGTATTTGTGGGACTAGAACCCAGTATCTCCAGCAATTAATGGCAGCATAACAATTTCACACACCTGATAAAACGAAATAATTTCTGTTGTCTCCATATTGTATACAGCAAAGAATGCAGGATGGTTATCTGAATTCCGTGCCACCTGTAGCACAAATAAGTAAACAAATTAATCTCGATTCTACTCATGAAATATATAAAGACAATTAGATAGTGAGGAGATATCAAAACTTGAGACATTAAGAAACTCATACACGAGATAAAAATGAAAATGTAAAAATTCTGCATGATGCACATGTCGATTAAAACTAATATGCATGTTCAAGAAGACAACAGTGTATATGTTATGAGATACAGAATGTCTTTCAGAAGTAGGTTAATAACATAATACAATAAATTAAGTGAACTTATGGGTGTGGTGAGTTGTGGGAATTTTTGTTTCATTTATCAGACGAGCAGTGAAGAAAAAATTGTAGGATAAATATAGATAAAAATGACTATTAATTATATATTTTAAAAAAAAAAAGTGTATTGATCAGTCAATGTGATATGCCTATGAAAATGAGGGTTGATTGGATGTGCAAAACTTTTTTGTTGAAAAATGGGAAATGGAATTCTTTTTGCAACTTATCTCCTTTTCACTTTTTCCTCAATTCTTTATATAGATATATTGGTTGTTTAGGGGATGAGGGTGGAGAAGTGTTAGGAGGTAGGTTGGCAGTGGGTGGAAAATAGGCCAGGTAAGTAACAGATGCCAAACTACAAAACATTCGTAAGAATAAAAAAAATTACATAGCAAAATTTTGAAATTCTACAAACCAATGATAAGTATGAAAAAGGGTTTTTCCATAGATGATCAGTAAGGGAGCAGCTGATTCAATTCCTAATGCTACCGTGTGACGTTATCATAGTTAACAAAACATTTATTTCTATTCAATTCTTATTGCTACCGTCTGACATTATCATAGTTAACAAAACATTCATTTCTATCATGTATCACAGCAACACCTATCGAAATACAGGACTAATTCAACTACTTCAATCTTTATAATGAAATGACAATCTTCTTGAAATATGTATACCAGAGCACTAAAATCAAAGACTCAGAAGACAATTATTCAGAAAAAATCTAAGAGAACCACAAAGACAAAGCAAGAACAAGAAGACAAATGAAGATGAAAAAGTTTATGAGCAAAAAAAGGCAGAACAAAGTCAGAGATAGTTGTCCTGAGCTAATAAACACGCATACATGACTCAAAAGTTTCAATATATGATGTTATTCTAAGACAAACTATAAAAACACACATCTTTGGCTGCCTAAATGCAGACCCTGCAAAGAATAAATTGGATAATCATTAATCAATAAAACTAGGATCCGTAAGTAAATTGAAGAGCATCAAGAAATGATAGAAGACTCACCCCACCATCAACACTGCCAAACTTAATCAATAGATGATGGCGGTCTAAGAATTGCACCTGTGTGATTTTAATCAACTAATGTTATAAAAAAAGTCTAGTTCTACAAGCTCAACACATAAAAATAAATAAGGAAATATATTACACGAAAAGAAAATATATACAAAAATTAAATTGAACGTGTAAAAGGGATACCTACCTTCCATATAACCAAATCAGCATAATCTTGAAAATGGAAATAAAACTTCTTCTTAAGGCATTGCATTCTCTGGTAACAATAAACAAATTGTAAAGAAATCTCACATTAAGAATAAATATATAATGTTTGAGCAATTCTAAAAGTTTGAACGTTCTCTGATAAGAAAAAATAAATGCCAAAAAGGAAACATTACACTCTAGAATTCACACATAATGTTTGAAGCAATTCATACGTTAGCATAAGCGGATGAATACATGCCATTAGCGGCTGAATTATATCAGAAGATAGAGTATAGACTAAACTCTTAAAAACATATTTCTCCTAAAATGAGTACAAGGTTTTATTAAAAAAAGGGATTAAATAAAATATAGACACCACAAATGAGATAACCCATTTCTTGGGAGATAGAAGTAGAACTCACGTAGTAGAATCCAAAATTAAAGCGGATCTTAAAATAATAAAGTTAAAACCACTATATTTTTTTTAAATAAAACCATAAAGGCTTCTATACAAAACAACTCTATCACATGTTTTAACAAATACAAAGAAAAGAATGAAAGATCAATTTTTGCAATTTTCGTCAGTATATACTGACATACTTACCAAACTTTGATCATCTTCTTCATCCCAAATCCCTTTAAATATGAAGGAAAGCAATCGTTGCTTTAAACCACTCAGAAAAGGAGGTTGTGGATTGTCCAAAATATGATCCAGACCATTAGCAATATCTTGTGCCCTATTTCTGTCTGGGATTACCATAAACTGTAATTAATAGCAAATAGCCAGTCAAACTTTTAGAGTTAGGTTTATAACCAAATCTCAACTAAATATGGTAGTAATATTATTCACAAGCTGAAATAGAAAAGAAGGAAGTTCAGCTCAATGCTAACTCTTACAACAATGTCCATAGTGACTCTCTTTTCCTATAATAATTGTCTTTTATATAATCTATATATTGTCATTACAAGGAGAGACTTGAAATTTTCAGGAATGAAAAAAGGAATGTATCTGTTCTTCACTTCTCTAAGTACTGAAATTCTCTGCCTCTTAAAATTAAAAAAATGAGCACATAGATAGTTCATAAAACTTAAATCCAAGTTTTGACAGATATAACCCATAGCCAATGTCATGACTGAAATAGGTCCAAATTCAACCTGATAAGTACAACTTGCATACGAAGCACAAAACTTATGCATAATTTCATGAAGAGCAAGAAGTACCACTTGCCTGAGCATTAGAATTGAGGAAAAGTTCATCGTCTTCACGACAATATTCTCCAATTGAGCGCAGATCAACAAAGTTACCAGATTCCCTGATTTGAAGAATGTGTATTCTTTGAAAACGCAAGGATACTATAGCGACCAAATCATCATACAAGAAAACACCCATGTTATGCGCCAAATTAATATAATCATTGCCGAAGACCCTTTCATCAAGTATAACACCATTTTCCAATCTATTAAAACCAGAGTAAACGCCAGTCAAAATTTATGCAATAGGGTTATTCATTTTTGAAATGGAGAGAAAAGATACAGACCTTACAAGATGAAAGGTTATTTTTTCGATAGATGGGATTCCTTGAATTGCACCTCCAACAGCAGGTGCATCTTGAATTTGTGCAGTTGAAGTTGCAAATAACCCAAATTGGTTTTTCTCTGAGTAAAGGAAGAAGTCTTTGCATATGAGTTCACCGCTAGAAGCAAGAGTAACACTGTATAATTGGGTAAAGAAACTCTCAAATTTGTTGGCTTTAGGAGGAAGATCATGATTAAGGCAATCTTCTTCTTTGCATGAAAATGACAGCCAAGTTGGTCTGTAGACGATGAGATCCTGATGATTCCTGCTGAAGGTTATAAGGTACTGTCCATCGTCGCTGAACTTACGAAAAAGAATGTCTGGACATTCAATGTCGAATATCGTATGACCTGGAACTATGTTCTCATAAAATCGTCTGGCATAATGAACCTGGAGAATCAATGAATACATCTCATTACAAAAATGACAGAGATCCCACAAAATCCTTAATTAGAAGCTGAGGTCAAGAGACTGATCACTGAAGTAGATTCCACAACACTTAAAACTAGAAGCTGATCGATGAATCTAGTAACACACTGGAATAAATAGAAAACCTGAACTTTGACAAAGGATAAAGTATATGCCTGCACTGTTTAATTCATCAAATCAAAAGCAGATAAATAAAATGCACGAACGACCAACTTATAGTGACGTCTGAGCTGGTTTTGAACAGAGCCTCGTCGAAATGAACCGGAGCTAAGGCAGCCTGATTCACTGCAAGGAGGAAAGCAGTGTACCTCCAATTCCACCCATATAAACATATAATTAATGTTCATTCTCCCAAGGGCATACACTTTTCCAACCTAAGAATTGTAATCTATGACTTGTTTGCTTTTATCCAACATTGAGAAACAAAAACTATACTCGAGCTTGTGAAATAACATTAGTAATGCACATTTCTCAGGGGTACGAATGCAGTAGGCACAATGAATTGAATCATCCAAAACATCTGCACTAGAATCATTCAAAACCAGCTGCAACTCGCCCTAATTACGAACGGCACAGTTCCCAAAACGATTACAAGATCATTGTTTCACTCATCATAACGTGCTTCAAAGCAAATAAACCCAAATACATCCCGCCAATCCAAAATCTCAAATCCAACAAGTTGAACATTATAAATTACCAAATTGGAAAAATAAAAAAAGGCAAGAAATTAGAGTTACACTGGTGCCAGGAGCAGGGGTAGAAATCTGGCGCTCGAAAATTCGGGCCGCCACATTGTTGCTTCTGTACATGAAGCTGACACACGATCCCTTCCTTCTTCTTTCTCCTTTCCTTTATCCTTATCCTTCAGTGACACTGTGAATCAAAATTCTCAAACCATTTGGAGGAATCCTTATGTGGTGGGTAAAAGAGCAGAGAGTGGGATTGGTGGATGGAGAGTAAAATGGAGGGAAGAGAAGATGGGGTTTTACAGGGAACGAGTTCAGTGTTATGTATATATACAGATACAGTGTATACACACCAATGACGTTTGTGTAATACTTGGAGCCACAAAAACAACTGGGGCCAAACTGCCCCTGGTTTCCATCATTAGACTCATTCAATCACCCAATTTTATAACTCAATTTATCTAGATTAATTTTTTTTTGGTAAAATTTCATTATACATTTAATATCCTTTTTGAAAGTTTTTCCTAATTTTTAGTTTAGGTCTCCATTTAAGAACTCATTTTATGAAAGTTTCAACTTAATGTTTGAATTTTATTTTAATTTCTCAAATTAGGACCCAATTTTTATATATTTTGTTTTTTTTCTCATTTTAAGACTTGCTATAAAATTTATTTTCTCATTTTAAGTCATACAAAATTATTTTTAAAAAAATATAATACACCTTCAAACAAAATCATTATATTAAATATATGTTGTTTTTATTAACATTCAGTATTATTCAATAATATATATTGAATTCAAGGAAAAAATTACGATAAACCTAAATTTTGAGAAAGAAATTAAAATTCAAGCCCTCATTTGAGGTACTACTAAAATGGAGTCCAATTTTGAGACTTACATAAAAAATTGGGACTTCGTTTGAAATTTTTTTTGATTTTTTTATGCCACAAATCTAATAATAAATGTTAAAATGGAAGAAATGACGAAAATATCCTTGACTCGATTTAAAAGCTTTAATTGGGACATAAATATGCATGAGTCATAAAAATATATACTTCATCGATCAATTTATTTTAACCGAGTTGACAATGATGTGAAAGCTATTTTTGTCGCATTTTATCATATCTATTTAAATATGAGACAAAAAAGAAAATCCTTAAAAAAATTTGAGTATTTTTTAGTTTCCACCGTTTTCTCTAATTTTTTTAATTAAAGATATTATTTTGTGTTTATAATTTAATATTTATTTTATAATTTAATAATAATTCTTATAATTGTTATTTCTAATTTGATTATAGATTAATTCTAAATTTAGTGTTCAATTGTGTTTAAAGTTTATTTGATCAACTCAAAATAGTTATTTTTATGTTTGAAATCAATTTTTAATTGAATTAGTTGATCTCCCTCCGTTAATTTATATATCCTTCAAGTGAAACTGAGGGAATTTTATTTTCTTTTAGTATTAATTATGTTTAACATATGACTAATAATTTAGATTGTAAAGGGTTTGTCTCATAATCAAAAGGATTGTAACAAATCGGTATTAGATAATGCTCATTCTTCTGTTGTGGAATCAAAGTAGTTATAGTGGATGAAAATTGATTTATGGTAGGCCATAAAATTAGGACAATTTGAGGGGAAAAATAATGTAAGCCAAGAATCTACACAAGATTCGACCAGTGGACATAATATACACCTTATTTTTCGTAAAGAAGTTTGGATTCTTTATACAGAATTGACGTTAGATGATAGTTTCACAATAATAATAATAGTACATGCACATATGCACACGTGCAGTAATAAATCTGGTCTTATATTGTTCAGGCCCATTTCTATTAAAATGAGGAGTGGGCTTTGAATCCAAGTTGGTCTAAGATCCTAAGAAATAATTACAAGTACCTAGAATGTGTTTTAATTTTAATGAACAAGAAATCCATCCTGCTGAGTATTACAACAACCATTTTTGTGATAACACTGTGTATTGTTGATTAAAGAGTACTCCCTCCGTCCCAGAAAAAATAGCACGCTTTTTATTTTGGGTTGTCCCACAAAAGTTTGCACATTCCTAAAAAAACAAAAAGTCAAACACAATCACTCTTCTCCATACACTTTATTTACAAAAAAATCACTCATACCTAACACACATAACATACTTTATAATTAATTATTGATACCCCTAAAAGTCACCATTTTCTTAATTTCCGTGCCAGGAAAGGGGGTGCAATCTTTCCTGGGACGGAGGGAGTATTATTTAACTCCATTGTCACATTAATTGATACAATAGGGCTTAAGAGATACAAAATGTGGTATCTATTTGTTTTTTGCACGTGGATTAATGAGTATTATTATTATATGTAAAGTGAGTTGTTGTATTAGAGGAAAGTTGTGGATCATATTGTGTACTAAATATGGGAAATTGATACATTTGAATCGGACACCAAAAATATTAAAATGCACATCTTAGAAGCGGACAGAGAAAATATTATTTTTCATTATAAAAGTTATTAATTCATATCTATCTGGCAAAAATCATTTATTGAAACGGTATCGCACAATACTTTTTCCTAATTAAGTTTTTTCTTTTATTATTATTAAAGTTATCACTTTTCTTTTACAATTTTGTCACTTTTAATTTATACTACTATAAAGCTCCATAAAACAATATACATTATTATCACTTTTCAATAATTAAGTACTCATTTTTCATTATAAAAGTTATTAATTCTTTTTTTTAATCAGTTTAGTTAGTTATTTGTATAATTAGAAGTTTGTTCACCAAACATTCATATTTCAATATTTTTCAAGTCTTCTTATAACTCTCTCCCCTAATTTATTCAAAAAGAAAATGAACTTGAGCCCACCTGTTTTATTAATTCATATATCTAACTCGCAAAAATCATATTAAAATGGTATCGCACAATACTTCCTCCTCTCGCAAATGGGGTAATCCACTTGTCCACTCCAATTTACCTCCAAAATCGTTAGAGGGACCAAATAATGGAGATTTGATTGATGCATAAGAAGACCACGTATTTATAGGTAATATCAAAATCTACCATATTAATGAATATTATAAATAAAAGGAAACAAGCAAAATCTATTATACTATATATCTCCATCAAATCTCAATTAACTACCCTCCATGGACCGCCCGTGTATACCTCCACACATATATGTATACTGATGGATAGAGGGTGACTTCATGAGTTATTATTTTGTAAACGGAGTTTAATTGTGGTCCTTTAATTTAAATCTAACAAGTTTTTGCCAAATATTATACGCTCTATTAAGTAATGCAGTAGTATTATAATTTCAAATTAAAATATACTATTACAAATTTTAATTAAAACATTGTATGGAAACAAGGGATGAGGTTCACCAATTGGGTGGCGGTGAGGCGTGAGAGGAAGAAAATAAAAGTCAAAGACATGTGATCCTAAAATCTCTACCACATTAAATGCAGCTACTGCTGCGGACAACGCCTCGCCCCCTGTCTTTAACCACTCTAACCACAAATCATGTTACACAACTTCGGGAGTTTGAAATTTTAAAACATAAATTTAAAAAAAAAAAAAAAGAAGCAAATTTTATGTATACTCTATTTTCTTGATCAGGTACCATTTTTGAGTTAGTCTGGCGTGAATAGTTCATATTATATATTCACATTTTATTCTTACATAAAAAAATATTCTTCTCAATATTACTCTTTTTTTGAAAAAATAGGGATTATTATATTAAACAAAAACAAAAATGTGATAAAATAAAATTATAATAAATTTTTGAATAAGAGTAATATTTTAATGTGACAATTAATACTCACCATCTCATAAAAATTTACATATTTTTCATTTTTGTCTATCTCATAAAAATTTGCCTTTTTTTAAATGGTAAAAATAGTCTGAACAATTAATCTTTTATTTAAACTATATTTTAAAAAATATCATTCTTGTCTAACAAATGTAGCTTATTTTATCATTTTATTATGAGTAAATATCAAAATTGGTCATGTAAGTATGATATTTTCCAACATCAATCCTTTTTTTATTGCATTTTTCACTTTTGGTCATCCGGGGTCCTTTTTGGTCCTTTTGGTCCAAATTCAGTCCTTTTTCGCCGAAAAATTATGCTTGAGTTGCACGCGCTCAAAATTAGTCCTGTAAGTATGGACTATTCCAACTTCAGTCATTTTTTTATTGCAATTTTCACTTTTGGTCCTCCATTGTCCATTTTAGTCCTTTTTGTCCAAATTTAATTATTTTTCGCGAAATTTTTAAAAAACTCTCCAAAAATCATGTGTAAGTTGCACGCGCTATTATTGTATCGAATGGATAAAATGTGATAATGGAGTAATAAATTATCCCTAATAATAAAAAAATATTCATCTAATTGAATTATTTCACGAATAATTTACTAGAATAATAAAAAGTGATAACATTTTTAATAAAAAAGTGAGACATGATAAAGGGAAAAGTGATAGCTATTTAATTAAATTATTTTATGAACCATTTGTAGATTGAATAAAAAGTGATAACATTTTTAATGCAAAGTAATACATTATTAAGAATAAAAAGTGATAACATTTTTAATGTAAAATAATGCTTGATTAAGATAAATTGATAATAGAACAATTGAATTATCTAATAAACGATTAATATAAATAATAATTATTATTATTATTATTATCATTATAATAAATTTTTTTATTAAAAGCAATTAATATGATAATAAATTTATAATGAAATTAAAAAAATGAAATGGTTAATTAATCATGGGCTTTCACCGCGTTAATTGGTTAGTGTTTTGAGTCGTAAGCAAAACGGAGCCCTTGTTTCTTCCTAATTTATTTTTAATTTAATTTTAAATATATTTAGTTAAATAAATGGATAATATAAATCATTGGCAAAAGCAAAATATAAATAATAGGTTTTTTGTATTGGAAGATGTAAATGTTTTTTTAATGAGTTTTCTACTCACCATCCAAGTTTTATAAAATTGGAGAGAATGGAAGAAGACAGGGTGGGAATCACAGTGGAACAACAGAGCACATGTCTCTCACGCGGGCTCGCGCTACTCTCACCCTGTAATATTTTTAGTTCTTTTTTTCTTCGCTGCTCATTACACGTGGTTACCCCTGCTCTTTTTTTTTATTATTATTAATGTCTTCTTTCTTGGCGCGTGCAACTTACGCATGATTTCTGGAGAGTTTTTTAAATTTTCGGCGTAAAATAATTAAATTTGGACAAAAAGGACTAAAATGGACAATGGAGGACCAAAAATGAAAATTGCAATAAAAAGGACTGAAGTTTGAACAATTCATACTTACAGGACCAATTTTGAGTGCGTGCAACTCACGCATAATTTTCCGGCGAGTTTCTTAAATTTTCGGCTAAAAAGAACTAAATTTGGATCTAAATGACAAAAAAGGACCCCGAAGGACCAAAAATGAGAAATGCAATAAAAAAAGGACTGAAGTTGGAAAAGGTCATACTTAGGACCGATTTTGATATTTACTCTTTTATTATTAAAAGTACTATCAGAATATTCTTAAAAAATAATATTTTTTTTTAATTTAAATGAAAAAATGTGAAATTATTTTTGACGAGAAGAGATTAGTTAGAGGAGTAATTTTTTTTAATTAAAAATGAAAGTTTGATGTACTTGCACCCAATAATACTTCATAATGAAATAGAAGGATCAATAATACTTCATAATTTATTAAAAAGTTAATTTTCTGTAAATTGGGCTATAGTCTCCCTTTAATTTAAATTCTATTCCTTCCATCCTACCGAAAGATCTTATTTTACTATATTGGACGTCATATTCAAAGATCCTCATTTTCTCATTTTAGTAAAAGGGCCCCACATGAGGCACATCACTCACTACTAATACAACTATCTACTACATATAAAATAATAATACTCCTTAATCCACGTGCAAAAAGTAAATGAGGACCTATGACCGGGATAAATGAAATAACAAAATATAGGATATAATGAAATTGGAAGAGGGGATGCAAGGTCGGCCCTGAGCCATGTCTGGATGGGCGACGGCCCATGGCCCCCAATTTTGAGGGGCCCCCCAAAATATATGTATTTATGTATTTATATGTATGTATATATTAATTATGTATTTTTAATAATTGATTAATATATTTTTATCAAATTTATTATTATATAAAATGAATTCTTTTTTAAAAAATTCTACTCTATCCTTCCCATCGAAAGGACCTCATTTTACTATATTAGGTGTCTCATTTAAAGGACTTTATTTTCTATTTTTAGTAAAAGGACCCCACATATGGCCACCACTCATTACTAATACAACTACCCGTTACACATAAAATAATAATACTCCTTAATTCAAGTGCAAAAAGTAAATGGGGACCTTTGCCGAGGAGGGAGTAATATAATACTCCCTACACCAATAATTTATGCAAGCATTCTTGTGTGCGGAAATAAAGAAATTCTTTTAGGTGTTTAAAGCAGGATAAATGAGGAAATTTTGTTAAGAAAAATAAGTAAAATCATGTTAAATGTAAAATAAAAGTGAATTATAATATTATTGGAACAATATTGGTATCATACAGACAAGTATTTTTATCCGTGCAATACACGGGGATAAATTTTAAAAAATAAAATTATATAAATATAGATTTTTTGCAATAGTAAAATTATATATATATATATATATATATATATATATATATATATATATATATATATATATATATATTGAACACATAAATACATATAATTATGTATTCTCTCCATCCCATCCTAATAATTATATATTTTTAAATTGGGTGTTTATTTTAACGATTACATTTTTTTATGAGACCCACACTATTAAGTAATTAAAATATCTTAATGGGACTCATCCGCCACACAACCATTCACTATACATTAAAATATTATTTATCTCACCTCAATACACATTAAAATACTAAATTTTTTAATCCCCGTAAAAAAAGCAACATGTGCAAAAAGCAAATATTACTATTAGAATGTATGAGGTGCATAAACCTCATACATATGTAGTTTAGTTTTATATTGTGATGGGTATGTATATTTAGTTTAGTTTTTTATGTGTGATGAATTAAATAGTTTTTTGTTGAATCGAATTTATACGACCTTTATTCGTTTTTCATGTATAATAAATTAATGTAATTATAAAAAACCAACAATTTTAAAATTTTTATTAATATTTATATTTCATTACGTAATCATTTGTTATAAACAATTTCAAATAATATCATAATCACTTAACCTTATTTTCAAATACAACCCAAACTTTCCCAATAATTAACTCAAATTGATACAAATTTCAACATGTTAATTGATAAAAATACCTGTTTTTTTCTTCTATCTTGATTAAAAGTTCCTCCTCTGCAAGTGTTAAATACCTGTTTTTTTCAACAATATTAAGAAAATTAATTTTTTTCTGTTCATTTGTTTTTAAAAAAACTTTTTGGAGTAGTTTGATATTTTTAGATAATAAATAATTTTAAAATAAATTATACTCCCTCCGTTCCACGTTAATGTTGACGTTTGTTTTTTGCACGGAGATTAAGAGATATAATATTTTAATGTGTAGTGAGGTGAGAGGAATAATATTTAATGTAAAGTGGATGATTGTATTAGTGTTGTGTGTGAGCCCTACATGAAATAATTAATTGTTTTGTGTGGGTCCAACATAACAAAAAAGGAAATATAAACCTTAATTTGAGATAACCCAAAATGGAAAATATAAACCTTAAGACGGGACGGAGGGAGTATATGTTAAAAATGAATGTTATGAAACTAAAGTATATTTTTGAAGTTATGATATTGAGTTTTTTTTTTAATTGTAAACAAAAATATGAAATTAACGAAAAAGGAAAAGACAAAAAAAATCATACGAGAAAAAGTGAGTATCCTTATTTACGGCCTTACTCGCCCAGAACCGCGAAATGTCAAGGCCAGCCCTAATGCAGGATTTACACACGTGTTTATTAAAATATTGACGTCCCTTAATTTTTATGTTTTTCATATACCCATTCTATTATACATCCTCAGTTCCTCTCAAAGAGGGTCTTTTGTTTGTTGCATGTGAATTAAGAAATATTATTATTTAATGTGTAGTGGGTGGTTGTATTAGTGTGAGTGTGTACCTCATATTTTAATTATATTAGTAAGTGTGTGTTGGGTCCATATATAAAAAAAGAAAATAAGAGATAGTTTTATTATGAGAATGTATACTCTATATTTTAATTATATTATCTATATTTTAATTGTATTAATGAATGTGTATGAATCTCATATATAACAAAATAAAATTTAAAGAGGGTTTTTTTTTCATTTTGGTCGTCCCCCCAAAATGTCCCTTTTTCATTTTTAGACACATGAAACCCATACATCCCTTCTAATACAATTAAAATATAAGGTCACTTTCCCACTAATATAATTATCCACTATACATTAAATAATAATACTTCTTAATTTACGTATAAAAAAAATAAAAGACTCTTTTTACGGACGGAGGGAATATAAGTTTGGTTTATGTTTTAGTGAAAAGAAAACGTGTTATAGGCTGGCACGCACTCCCGCGATTCAAAATAGAAGAATTGCGAATCCTTTATCCCTACGAATCTCCCTTTAATAGTCCTGACTTATTCTTACTTTCTGGTGACCACCGACACCCCACTTGGCCCCACACGTCTTTTAAAGATTTCTTTATTTTATTTATACTCACTCCTAAATTTTTCATATTTATTTGTACTATGTTATTTTAAAAAAACATGTCTTTGTAAATTAATTTTATTCTGTTTAGGAGGATAATGTACCAGTCCCTTCTGTCGATAAGTTATTCATTTGATTTTCCCGATTATCAGTAGATGCACAAACTTTAAATTATTACTTTCCATTACATTATTTCATGATTGATTTTCAATTTTAACTTTATCCTGACCAAATGCTCTAAGTGTAGATTTACCCCAAAATTCGATTTCTCCTCGAAATTCCGCAATTAATTGGCATATTGTGCATTTCCTTTTTATCTCGCAAACCCATTTTATAATATTTTTTTGCACATTGTACAAAAATTTGTGATTAAGTAATATGATTATGGAGAGAGAGTAAATTTTATACTCCCTCGGTCAATTGTTAGTTTATTCGTTTGTTCTTTTCAAGTAAATTAAGGATTATTATTATTTTGTGTAGTGAATAGTTATATTAGTGGGGTGTGTGAGTCACATATTTTAATTGTATTAGTGTGTGGGTCCTATAAGCAGTGGCGGACGCAGGATTTTCGTTGAGGAGTGCCCAATTTTTCTCATACAATAGTTCGTGTTTTTTGTTTTACAAATTTTAAGAAGAATTATTTTATTTACCAACTTTTATTAACATTTTTCTAAAGATGTTTTAGTATTTTTAATTGTATTATGTAAGAGTAACAATTTTGAAACTAAAGTCATTAAAATTATTAAATAAATATGATATTTAGAGGAAAAATAAATAAATAAAAGAAATAGAAGAGGAGAAATAAATAACAGTGCTGCATGAATCGAACACGGGACCTTTAAAAGTAAAACATCCTCACTTCACCACTTGTACACAAAGATATTTCAAGAAAATTTCTATATTTATACTAGTAATTTTTAGAAGTTCAGGGGGGCCCAGTGCCCCCCTACTCTCTTCATACGTCCGCCAATACCTATAAGTCTAAAAGAGGAAATTGATAAATTAAGAATAAACGACCCAAAATAGTAAAATAGATAGACTAAGGATAGACGGAGGAAGTAATATTCTTCTACACATTGTGTAAAGGACAGTTTACAATCCTCAAAATAAAAAGGTGTAGATATTGAGATCAGATTTTGTGGATGAATTAAAAAAAATATTCATTTCTCAACCTGCAGATTTTGTGGATGAATTAAGAAAAATACTCATTTCTCAACCTACAATCGCGTGAAATAAGATAATGTATATTAAGAAAAGTATTAATTATATTTGTTTGCAGTTATAATAAGTATTATAACTTTTTAAGAACTTCTCATGTCGTGAATATATTTTTATTTCTTAATAAAAATGTAAAAAATCACAAACAAATAGAATATGAATAATAGTAATATTTAAAAGGATAAGTTTTCTGTGAGACCGTCTCATTAATCTTATTTGGTGAGATGATCTAAACCTACCCATTAATATACTAATTTAGAAAAAAAACGCGCTCCCATCCCAAAACTAAATCCAACTCAAACAACTTATACCTGATTATCCACGGATTCCCTGCCCTTCCCTCCAATTGCCTCCTCCTCCTCCTTCTTTTTTTTTTTTTTTTAATTTTTAAATAATTTATTTATTAAATTCGCATAATAAATTATTTTACTTTAATTTTATTTAGTCAACGTGTAAATGCAAATATTAAATATAAAATTTAATTTAATATTATTTTAATGGATGTGTTAAATTATATGAATACTATTATTTTTCTTTTATAAGATATTACTTTTTATTAAAAATATTATCACTATTTGTTTTTTCAATAACTTATTATTCATACATGAAATGATTAAATATATAATTATCACTTTATCTTTATTAATATAACATTTTATTAAAATATTATCACTTTTTATTCTTCATATGAATTGTACAAAATAATTCGTTTGAATGGATATCACTTATCATTAAATATATACTGTACTTCTATTACTTTTCATGAATTGTTCAAAATAATTCGTTTGAATGGATATCACTTATCATTAAACATATACTCCTATTACTTTTCATTATAAATGTTATCTTTTTATTCTTCTTACAAATCTTTAAATAATTCAAATGAATGGATATCATATATACTAGATTAAGTATCACTTTTTATTACCCATGTGAATTGTTGATAAAATAGTTTAATTGAACTATTGTAATTTTTTTAAATGATTAGTTAAGTACCACTTTTATTAAAAATGTTATCACTTTTTATTCGTCATACAAAATATTCATGAAATAATTTAATTTGATGAACTTGACTTTTTCTTATTACTTTTTATTAAAAACGTTATTATTTTATTCGTTTAACGAATTTTGAAATAATTCAAATGGACGAATATCACTTTTACTTGATAATGTATCACTTTTTATTAAATATTTTATCACTTATACTAGACATATGACATATTTGTGAAATAATTTAATTACGAGAATTACATTTCTTGATTAAAAAGGAAGTATCACTTCTACCTGATTAGTCATCATTTTTTATTGAAAATATTATCTTTTTTCTTATAATTGAGAATAAATTTTAATAATTATTTACTTAAAAAAACTATTTTGAAAATAAAATACCAAAATCTTGAGAGACATTTCACACGGAAATGGGAATGAAAGTAAGCGGCTGATCATTAGGCGTTAATTTAATTTGATTAGGAGTATATGCAGCAGCTAGCGCGGATTCATTAACCGGTCCGTCTCGGTAAGGGGATCCGTGAGACAGTTTCGCACAAGTCTTTGCCTATTTAAAATCATATTTTGAAAAGTGATATTTCATATGTTTTAAAGAGTAAAATTCACACACACACACACATATATATATATATATATATATGAAAAATGATACTCAATCATTGAAAATTGATAATGGTGCAGCGAATTATTTCATAAATAATTTATAGTATAAATAAAAAGTAATAACATTTTATAGCTCAATCTATGAAAAGTGATAATGGTGCAGTGAAGTATATTTCATGAACAATTTATAGTATATATAAAAAGTAACAACGTTTTATAGTGAAATTGATAATATTTTATAGGAAAAGTGATAATAATGTTATCACTTTTTATCTATTTCACGTAAAGACTTATGCGAGATAGTCTCACACAAGTCTTTCTCATATATATATATATATATATATATATATATATATATATATATATATATATATATATATATATATATATATATATATATATATATATATATATATATATATCAAAAGTGATAATATTTTATAGCGAAAGTAATAATGATATTATCACTTTTTATTCATATTACGTAAGAGTTTATGAGAGACGGTCACACATAAATATTTGCCATAATTTAAATGGTAAAATTCAAATATACATGAAAAGAATAATTTATTTTTAACAATAAATAAATAAGATAAAGTAAATTGTGTATTAAGTGGGGATAAGGATATCAATATTTTTGGATACTCACTCTAATAAAACTCTATTGGAGAGAATAGTAATCTCATTCCATTTCATAATAATAATTGTAACAACAAAATTTGTATTTATGATGAAATAAATACAAATTGAGTATAAAGATAATTTCAGATGGATTTAATATAAAAGATAATGTAAACGAGTTACAATCTCAATCAATCCTCTGATTCTTCTCTCGAACCAATTTGGCCTGACTTGACTTTGACTTGACTTGTGTGTGTTGACTTTAACTTCTTTTTGACTAGAGTATATGCTAACTGTATTGATAGCGTGTATGTTGAGCCGGATCTTCAGATGAAGCTTGCCCGAGCTCGAATATGTAGTCTTGTAATATTGATCCGAAGGTGTTGAGCCTTTGTTCGGATTGAACGTTGACTGGAGAGCTTTCTGTGGAGAAAGTCGTTGACTGTAAGAACGCCGGATCAGAGGGCTTGACACCTTGATCTCTGATTGGAGGCGGTTGGCTGGAAGAACGCCGGACCGGAGGGAGCTTGGCACCTTTATCTCTGATTGGAGGCAATTGGCTGGAAGAACGTCGGATCGGAGGGGCTTGGCACCTTTATCTCTGATCGGAGATTGTTGACTAGAAGAACGCCGGATCGGAGGGGCTTGACACCTTAATCTCTGATCGGAGGCAGATGGATGAAAGAACGCTGGATCGGAGGGGCTTGATACCTTAATCTCTGATCGGAGGCGGATGGCTGGAAGAACGCCGGATTGGAGGGGCTTAGCACCTTGATCTCTAATCGGAGGTTGTTCTTGACTTGAATATGCTTGAAGATCTAAAGGGAACACTGGTCGTATTCTTGATCTCTTCAGAAGCGTCTGCGCCTTCAGATATTTTAGTGTGTTTGGAATGAATGGAGGAGGGCTCCTTATATAGGTGGAGGGTGAAGAAGCCCCATAAATAACTCGCAGTCTGATTGGTTCAGGGCTGATTTGACCTAATTTTGCGGGCTTGGGCCTTTCCATCCTTGCAATTTGATTGGTTGATCCAGATTTGATCTATGCTTGATTTGGTTTCAAATTTGATTTTGATTTGATTTGATCAGGCTTTGATATCTTTGATTTTCAAGCCAGCTTGATTTGGACTTATCTGACTGGATTTTGCCCAATTATCAATTATTTACTCATTTATTTTAGGAATTAATTTATTTAAATTCCTTAATAAATAAATAATTAATTGATTTTTAATATATAATTTTCCACATATTTTCATTTAACAGAAAATAAAATTCAAGTGCCTACAATAATAATAATAATAATAATTATTATTATTATTTTTAATTATTTTTAATTTAGAGTTTTGAGGGTTTTTTTTAACCTTTGGCACAGTTTAGTAATTTATTTAATAAATAAATTATAAAATATTTTAGCGTGCTGTTTACAAGACTTTGTTTCCACTATATCTATAGTTGTATAACATACGAGTAATTACTGTTTAAATAAACACTAATATTTATTCATTCAACCATAATGTTTATATATTTTTATTTTAGACACTTTGTTATAAGATTTATATTTTTTTAATAATGAATGAGACCCTTGAATTTATAATTTTTTATAATAAATGAGACCAACACAAAATAATTAGTATATTTATATAGGACAAAGATTTGTGTGAGATCGTCTTACGTGAACAAGGGTTGAATATCACTTTTCGTTAATAAGGTTATCACTTTTTATCCGTCTCACGTTACGTGAGAGGGTCTCACACAAGATATGCCTTTTATATAGAGTGTTCTTAGTCGCATTTCTTGTAAAAATGTGTAAGAGTAAGAGACTCTATCGTCGAGTAAACGCGTGACCAAGTACAAAATTTATAATAATGTCGTCCCAAGAGAAAGTAAACTCATGTTTGTATCCGAATTTTTCATTGATTTATGCTTTGTAAGGATGATAGTTTAAAGGTTTTGTATATAAAACTACTACTTAATTCTCTGCTTAATCAACTAGAATTTAAACTAACAAAGTAATGGATCAAACAACAAACAAGTGATGGATGGAATGGAGATAGAATTCACTTGAGAAGAGAGCAAGGCTAATCATAATCATGGTTAAGACTTGAGCTAGATATGCAAAACTCTTGATGGTGAATTTCATTAATTTGTGGACTAAAAGCAATCACGATTTTACCCCTAATCTCTATGGCCAAGGCAATTAGGTTCTCAACTCTTTTACAAGTCTGAGTCTCCTAGGATTGGTCTTAATCTCAATTCCCTTAAGGTACTATGATCATAAGTTGGTTCTTTTCACTCAATTTCTTAAATGTCCCTCTGTGAATGTTCTAAGCTTAAGGAGTGTATGGCTTACCTCCCCTTATATTAACATGCATGAACATTTCAATATATAATTCAATTAAACATCCACTCACAATATTGGAATGAACATCCTAACACTATGAATAGAGAATTTAATAACACAAGTATTGAAATAAAACGTGATTGATATATCATAAAAGGAAATCCACAATTTAATTCAAATCACTACTCAAGTTTTACACATTTAACTCTTCATTTCAACCATTTTTATGATTAGCCCTACTATAGGACTAGCCACTAAACATTGTGTTTATACCATTACAAATCAAGCTTTGCTCCATTTGAGCCAAAATAAGAAGAAAATTAACAATTGAAAAGTAGATTAGCTTCCCTTTCATGGAGAAACCTTCCTTCTCTTCAATATGCTAACTCCTTCAATCCTTGATGCTTTCCTCTTCTCAAATGATAGATGGATGGATTGGATGATGGATTTATGGATTGATTGTGAAGATCAAATGGAAATTGGATGGATCTAATGGATAGAGATGGATTATGGATATAGTGTGTGAGAAAATGTGGAGTGGAGTGTGTGTAACTGCTCTAAAAAATGATCTTCCCTTTCAAATTTCGCACAAGTCACCCTTTTATATCACTAATGGACCTTCTAGAAGCTTCCGGAATATTCTAAAAATTGCACAGGTTTTTGCACCTACACGGCCCGTGCAGCAGCGCACGGCCCGTGTAGGGCACACCTACTTCGGCGTGTTGTACGTGCCTCCGGACACGGCTCGAGCTGCGCTACACGGCCTCAGTCATGGGCGTATAGCATTTTCTGACGACAATACACGGCTTCTTCTTACAGGACCGTGTTCCGCACATGGGGCGTGCAGCAATGCACGGCCCGTGCACCAGCACACGGCCTTCCTCCTGAGCGAGCAGTGATTTCTGATGACAATACACGGCCACTTGTTATAGGGACGTGTTCCACACACAGCCCGTGCACAAGTATGCATTGTTTCTCCATCTCTGTTTCGCTCCCAACTCCGTTTTTATCCATTTCTTGACCTGTTTTACACATATTTAAGCTCATTTACATAATTCTATCAATTCATACCACATTTCTCAAAACAACAATAACTCCACCAAAAGTCACACAAATACGGATAAAAACATCAAAAAATTCACAAATAAAGACACTAAAATCTAGGTGAAAATGACTACGATCATAGAGCCACACACAATACTAATATAATTATTTATTATACATTAAAATAAGAAAAATTACTTATAAGTACATACTTTGTACCCATAATTATTGTGGGATACATTGATTTAAAAAAATTACTCTCACATACAAAATATTAAATTAAAATACCAAATATAACCCTAAACCCATATACTTTTAAACCACAAATCCTAAACCTTCACCCACCGCCGGACCACCAGCCGACCACCGGACCTCCGCCGATTGATCGCCGGACTTCCGCCGGACCACCACACTTTTTTGTTGCACACACTTTTTTTACTGCACACACTTTTTTTACTGCACATAATTTTGCTGCACACTAACTTTTGCTGCACACAAGCATTTATGTGCAATACATTGTAAGGGTAATATTGGAATATCACTATATATTTATGTAGTTAGTAGTAATATTTTTATATGTTTGTATCTCATAGTAATTAAAGATTTTTTAGAGTACATAGTAGTAATCCTCTCTATATTATATTCTCACTCCACGTACTCATTAAAATACTTTATTCTTTAATTCTCATACAAAAAATAAATGTAAATCTTAAGACAAGATGAAGGGAGTAAAAGTCATTTTTTAAATTATTTTTTAAAATAATATAATCTTTTAGAATAATCAATAAATTACTCCCTCCGTCCGCTCCAAAGAGTCTCATTTTTCCATTTTGGGCGTCCGCCCCCAAGGGTTTCATTTTCTTTTTTACACATATGATACCCACACACACCCACTAATATAACTAAAAAATGGGACTCATACCTCCATTAATACAACTACCCACTACATATTAAATAATAATACTCCTTAATCCACGTGCCAAAAAGCAAATGACACCCATTGTGACGGACGGAGGGAGTGTAAAATATGTTATGTGTGTCAAGTGGAGATACTATTTTTTAAATTGAAATAGATTGTGAGGTAATTGTTAAATGACATGTCCTATTATGAGGGTGTGAACTTAAATTCGGTACAAATGGAAAGAGAATATGTAAACTTTAATTTGGGAAGGAAGAAGTATAATGCTTAAGTTAGTCTTTTGTGTCCCACGTACAAAAGGTATGTAAGAATATAATAACATTTTATTTTAAATGATATACACTTTAATTAATAAGGGTATATATTTTTTTTATTAAAAATATCGCTTGGAATATGAATAGTATAAATGTTTGATTAAAAAAAATTTTATTTTTCAGAAAATAAAGGATACATGTTCTTATACCCAAAAGTATACTATCATTTAATATTAAATGATATATCTTATGAAAAAGTATACTATCATTTAACACTAACGTTCCCGAGGATACACGAGTTTTAGCCTAATTGAAAATAGCACAATGTGCATATCGTGTTTTATGTTTTGCAAGCATCAATAATTATATGACTAATACTATGAGTAATACACAATAAATATATATATATATAGACAAAAAAATATCTGATACTTAATAATGAAATATCAATACTAACAAAGTAATATTTTTTTATTATATTTATCCAAATAATACATAAAAAGACTAAAATATCATCATCGATATTTTTACTAATATATTTATTCACATAACCGCGCAAAAATCACCGATACCTTAACCCATAATTTAACCTACACACTCACCGACACATCACTTTCACTTTAACCGACATCCTAACTGGGTGGCATTCTCATTAATATGAACACTCACATTCAATCAGTACGCAACATCATCGAAACCCTAACCCATAATATTATATATATCTCACAGGGGCGGCCCTGTGGTGATGCCGAAGGTCCCACCGCACAGGGCCCCACCCCGACGAGGGCCCTCGAATTTTTTTATTATATATATTTTTTATTTAAAAATATAATATAAATATATAATGTTTTGTTAGTATCACTTTATCATCTTTTTCGCATTCACTTGAATTCGAATTTTGTCGGGAGATAAGAGATCTGTTGTGACACTTTGGTTTTCATTTTCCATTTTCTCACAATTTATATTTTTTTTAAACAAAAAATTTCATCTTTTATAGTTATTAAACAAAATTATAAAATTTTAACATAAATATTTAACTTCTTTTTATTTGATAAATTAATTAAAAAAATCTTTTACTTTTTCATTCAATCTCTCTTCTTCTACCGTTCTTCTTCTTTTTTTTAAAAAAACTCGTCTATTAAATTTGTTGAACAAAAACTATTACTCCCTCCGTCCCAAAGATATTGACACACTTTCCTTTTTGGGTTGTCCCACAGAAATTGACATATTTCATTTTTAAGAACATGGGACCCACACAAAAACAATTTATTTATTTACATGGACCCACACACCCATCACACTCACCACTAATACAACTACCCACTACACATTAAATATTATTTCTCTCACTTCACTTTATATTAAATTATTATACTCCTTAATCTCCGTGCCCAAAAAAAATGTGTCAATACTTCCGGGACGGAGGGAGTAATTTTTATTACGTAGTACTCCCTCCGTCCCAAAGAGAAATTCATGTTACTGTAGATACGGAGTTTAAGAAAAAGTTTACTTTTAAGGGTAGTTTGATATTTTTAAGTAATAAATAAAAAATAAAGTAAGTTATGTGAGTTGTAAAGGGGTGACAATTTTGAAATTAAAGTGTGTTGTAAGGTTATTGATTTGTGTGTATTATTTGGGGGTGCGAATTTGTTTATTGGACAAACAAAAGTAGAAAGTATGAATTTGTTTATGGGACAGAGGTAGTATTCTTTTTTTATTTGATGAGTCAATTAATCATATTTAATGTGAATTATTATAAACCTCATTTTATGTATTGAATAAGTATAATTATATCCATATTCCAATTTTATTTATTTTATGTCTTTTACAAAAATAAAAAGCCTCAAAAAAATATTTGCACAGGGCCCCTTCAATTATAGGACCGGCTTTCACACTCACCATCGCCACACATACGTGTTAACTCTGACATCCTTACCGATATAGGAATCGATATACTTACCTATACTAGAAGCATGTGTAGGTGAAGATAGGGGTACCTATATACTCTGACATTCGTACTGATATTGAAATCGACATACTCATCTACCCATATTGGAAGAGTGAGTTAAATAGGAGTATTAAAGTTTAAAAAGTGTCACTTAATTAAAATTGATATAAAAATTACTCCCTCCATCCCGGTAAAAGGTCATCGGTTGCTTTTTGCACGTGGATTAAGAAGTATTATTATTTTATGTGTAATGAGTAGTTGTATTAATAGTGAGTGGTGAGCCACACATGTGTCATTTTTACTAAAAAGGAAAATGAGAACCTTTGAATGAGACATCCAATATAGCAAAATGGAGACATCTCGACAGAGGTAGTATTTGCCGTAAAACTTATACTTTATTTTAAAACATAAATTAATACATGACATCCATCCAATACTGCATGTTAGCTCATACAAAATTCGAACCAGATTATGTGAGAAATTGTTGTAGTATTAATCTTTAATCCATTAAAACCATAACATCCTCCTTTAATACTCCCACCTGCCCCCTACCCTTACATATTGACCCACACCCCACCTCTTTATTACACTATCTCCTGTCTTCCCCCCCTTTAATACACCCTCTTTTTTTCAATATAATTATCTCCCACTTCCATGCATTTCACTAATCAATCTTCACATTTCACCTCCACTCTCATCCAATCCTCATTCCTGGTGCTGCTGCATGCACTTCCCATCAACTACTAAACCCACATTTTTTTCCAAATAATATCAATATCTATACAAACCATATCTTCAAACCATGTATCCATCTCTCTGGAAAACTCTGTTTCTAGTTGTGGTTCTTTGTTTTGCGGGCGGAGGAGGGGCGGAGGAATTCAATGACCTTAAGGTTCCAGTGTCGGAATTCATAGGGTCGGTGCGGTCTACCATCGACATAATCCGAGAGGTTATGTCGACGGTGTCGGGATTCGCCGGCGTGTTCGGAGACTTCCGGCTCAGTAATGCCGTAACGGATTGCCTTGATTTGATGGACCTTTCGGTGGACCAGCTGAGCTGGACTCTCTCTACTTCTCAGAATCCAAAGGGTATATATTCGTTTTTTTTTTACTTTCGATTTTGTTTTTTTCTTGTTATGTTGAAGTTGATTACGTATATGTGTACTCTGTATACCTTTTTTTCTTGACTATTCATGAAAAAAGAGCAAGAGTGGGTAATACTAATAGAGTGCCACTTTTTGTGTGTGACAATGAAGGGAAAATGTGTTTTCTTGCAACAAATTAGCTAGTCCAATTGAAATAAATTAGTTGGGCATTTGAGATGGGAAGTATGCATTTCGATGGGCATATTAAGTTTTAATTACGGGATAGGACATATAACTAATCTAGAGACTATTGTTAGTTGGCAAAAACCTGATCTTGTGGGTCGGTCCTCTCTTTTTCTTAATACAATAAATAAATAGATAGATAACACAGTATTACATTTTTATTAAAAAAATCTAACATTGATTATTTGTCTTATGAAATCCATTGGCTAGAGAAATTTTAATCGAGTATGACATTGGAGATAAGATTCCCATACGAGACCATCTTATTCTCAATACCCTGAATTTGATGTGTCGTTAACATCACAATTTCTTGTTTCACATGCACCTTCTCAATTTTATTATTATAATTAATTTTATTATTATTCTTTTTAAGAATTTTATTAATAAAATAGAATGAAGAAGTGTAAGAGAACTACCATAACTTCAAGCAAAAATACATACATAATACAAAGTATAAGTAGTGACCTACTCAATTGGATATCTTTTACTTAATTATGATAAGACAATGTTTAGTGTCCGATTGTTACACAGGAAATATCGTGTGTGTTATCATTTTATTCATTGGACTTAGGGTGAGTGTTGTATAAAATCTATTTTTTGTGGAACTTTTGTGGTTAATATTTTTTAGGACTAATTACTACTATACTTTTAAAATTAATACTAAATCATAATAGTAAATATTAAATCATAGGAAGAAAATAGACCATAAGCTCAAAAAAAAAAAATTCCATAGAATTCCTAAATTAATTTTCTCAAATTTAATGTTTATGTTTGATTTGTGTAATATATTTTTAACCTTATGTCAATAACCTATTTTTCTTATACGTATATGACACCTTGTGGTTAATTAAATTAAGTTTTAGCTGATGTTTAATCTTTATTTTATTTTATTACTAACGTTATATCACATTTAGTAACTCACGATCCATTTTAACATGTGATTTAGGATTTAACCTCAAATTATGGAGTATATTTTTTTTAAAAAAATTTTATAATTGTTTTTTCAACTCAAATTTTATGATGCACATACCCTCATAAATAGCAATTACCATTTTCAATGGAACACATGTAATTAAATACAATGGTATAACTTCATCCTACTGATTGAATTGGTTTAATTCTGTACTTAAAAAGGTAAATTAATTAAGTGCATGCTAAAATTGGACATGAATGGTGTGCAGGCAAAGACAACAGCACAGGAAACAGAGGTTCAGACATGAAGACATGGCTGAGTGGTGCCCTAGCCAATCAAGACACTTGCAGAGATGGGTTTGATGGTACCAACGGCATTCTTAAAAGCTTAATTGCTGGCAGCCTAGACCAAGTCACCTCTTTACTCTACGACATTCTTTCCAATATTAATGACCCAACCCCACCCAAGAGGGGCGGTGGCGGAGGTGGTCGGAAACTCATCGGCACGAGTAAATACCCGAGTTGGGTGACGAGGCACGATCGGAATCTACTGCAGGTAGGGGATATAAAATAAACGAACTTTTTTGATTCGATTCGAGATTTATATTTGAATATAAATATTCGAATTCGAAATATTCAAATAAGAATTCAAATATAGTTATAGAATAAATTTATGAGGTTAACGTTGTTGCACATGAATAATATTAATCATTGGATTAAATAATAATTCAATCTCAACCATTAATTATATTAAATAATTAAAAATTAAAAATATATAACTACCCATTAGGGTGCACCGGCACCGTCCACCCCAGAATGGTTCTAAATTTATTATTCTTATTACTAGAAATTAAATAGTACTATTTTATTTTTAAAAAAATAATTACAATTTCGAATGAAATTCTAATATTTAATTTCGAATGTTCAAATCGAACACTTAAATATATTCGAATAGTTTGTTCATTACTTTCGAATCTGATTTCAAATTCGATTAATAATCGAATAATAATACATATATTAAAATAATTAATCAAATATCATTCAAATACTTTAATATTCAACTCCATACCATTAGTTTATATCCCCATTCAGATACTTTAATATTCTACTCCATACGATTCGTTTACATCCCAAATTACAGGCGGCCAACGGAGCCATGGCGGATGCGGTGGTTGCGGCGGACGGGACGGGGAATTTCAGCAGCATAAAGGAAGCAGTTGCTGCTGCCCCGGAGTACAGCAGTAAGAGGTATGTAATATACGTAAAGAAGGGTGTGTATAAGGAGTATGTGGAAATAAGTAAGAAGAAATGGAATATAATGATGATTGGAGATGGAGTGGATGTAACGGTTGTTTCCGGTAATCGCAATTTCATTGACGGCTGGACCACCTACCGCTCTGCAACTTTCGGTATGTACATCTCTCTTTTTGCCTCTCAACTATTATGTGATGTTTACTAGTTGGTGTTAAATTACTTTTTGGCTTAATTTGATTGGTTTCTTATTAATTTATAACTAATGTGAAAGCTAATTGCTACCAACATGTACTCCTTGCTAAATGATTCATACGAATTTAAATGATTGTTGCTAGCTTTTTTCTTAAAAAAATTAATTTTGGGAGAATGTAATATTTTTTTATAATAAATAAAGTAAAAAATATGTCATAATGCATATTAAGCGTGAGATGATATGTTTGTAAATAAAAAGTGGTAAGGTTATTTGTTCGAATGGCTTTATTAAATGTATAGTATGAAATTTTGGTGGGATATTACCTATTTCAATTAATGTTTTATTTTGTGTTTCAAACACATTATATATATGAAGGACACTAGACATGCACCCGGTTCAGAACCGCCGGTTTCGATTCCAAGGTAGGGGGAATTGGAATCGAACCGGGATAGAAAGATTTCAGTTCCGGAACTGGAAACGGAACCGGCGATTTCGGTTCGAACAGCCGATTTCGATTTTTAATTTTTTTTTTAGTTTTAGGCGTGAAAATGTAAAAAAAAATTAAAAAATTGAAAAACTGCTGGTTCGAACCGGAACCGCCGATTTTTTCCCCAATAAATGAGGAACCGGAACCAAACCTTCCTTTACCGATTTCGATTATTTTTTTGCCAGTTTCGGAATTGGCTGTTCTGGTTTCGATTAAAACCTGCGATTCCCAGGTTCGAATCGCCGATTCCGATTTTTTGGTGCATGTCTAAAGTACACCTTACAATTCTGAAAAAGTTGAGATGACATCCAGTTGAAATATCTGGAAGACTAGATAGAACATCAAGCAAAGCAAACAATTGGATAGTGAAATTTTATCAAAAACATTCCAACGAGGAGAAAAGTAAAACTTTAGATAAGACATCGATAATATTATTTGTTGTAGGGATGTAGAGGCGTACACAGCCTTATTTTTCAAAATTTAATACGCACTCCATTTCACATATTTTTACCCATTTTTTATTTTAGATTATCCCACATATTTTTATCAATTTCATCAATAGTAAAAATACATAATATTTTTATTACCTATTTTTTACAATCCCAACAACTTTAATTATATTTTTACACTTTATTCATTATTTCCAACAACTTTATTTATTTTTTTAAATTACTAATTTATCTCTACTTTTTATAACATTATATATTAAAAAAATAACGCGTCTTAATCTCCGTGCCCGTACAAATGGGTGATACCCGAAAGGGGGGAGTATATATTTTCTTCGTTCAGAAAAAGTTAACACAATTCTTTACTCACAGATTAAAAAATTATATTTTAAGAGTATATAAAAGGTGATGATAGCGTTTTTCAATATAAAATCTATTGCGAGGTTAATTAGTTTTATTAGAGGTGTTTTTACTCTAAAAAAATCGTGTTAATTTTTATGGACAAACTTAAAAAGAAGATTTTACCAACTTTTACAAAGTTTTAATTTAAACCTTTATTCTCTTGATTTTGCTTTCCTGAACTTTTGCTTTAATAGTATTTTATGATTATAATTAAATTAAATTGCTCATTGTATATTTATAATTCTTGTATCATGTCCCTATCATTTCATCCGTCGGATTAATCACACTTAGATGTTAAAAGATCAGTTACATCATAAATAGATTCATGTTCTCCTCTTCTTAATGTATCACTCACAATTAAATGCAAAAATTAAAGATGATTCATTAAAATAACATGTTATATCTTTGCGACATAAGTGTACCTGGTTGCTTTTATTTGATTAAATATCATTTACTACACGTCTTAATTAATTGAAGATCCAAGTGCACAAAATTCTGGCACATGATTATTTTATCATTTTTTGTATAATTTTTTTCTCTTTTAACATTAAATATCATTCTCTTTTTATGTGAATTTTTTGTATAATTAATTTAAGATTGCACTCCTCATTTGACATGAATGTTAAAAAAAAAATATAACTTTTAAGAGTATTATGATATTAATTTATAATAAATAAATTGTAATCTCTTTGTCCTATTTCAATTTTACATTTTTTTATTTTGGGTGTTCCATTTTAATTTTTAAGTTTCTCTTTTTAGTATATGAGACCACCTAAAATAATTAATATATCACAATTGGACTTACATCCAACATTAATACACCTACTCACTTTACATTAAATATTATATCGTTTTACCCACTATCCATTAAAATAGAGTATTATATTTTTTAATCAACGTGCAAAAAACAAACATAAGCATTAAAACGGAACGGAGGAAGTAAAGTATATTAGGTGTCTTAGTTCGGGGTAATTTTCTTGTAAATGATATGTATGGAGAAGAGTGAGTATATTTGACTTTTTGCTTTTTTTTTTTTTAAAGAAATGTAAATTTTTGTGGAACATAAAAAAATTTACCATCCAAGTGAATATATTAGATTTAAGGATCTGGTAACTAAAATTCAACCAAAATAAGAAAAAAATTAAATAATAATAATAATAATAATAATAATAATAATAATTATAAAAAGAAATCAAAGTCAAACATAGGAAATCCAACGAAAGAGTGAAGACATAAGATTTCTTGTGCAATAAATTGGGGCTGCTCGTACCATAAATTTCGAAAATGACCTTACCGCGTTATCATCGCTCCATTTAATGTGGATCGTGTAATTAATGTATATATAAGAATCATGATAAATAAAAAAAAAATGAAGGCAATGACTTTAATACAACAAATTTTACCGATTTGCATTTTTTGTCATTTTGATACATTATTTTCTGTGTCATATAACACAAGATAGATGACACGTTAGAGAAAGAAGAAAATTATAAGTTAAAAAGAAAAGCTTAAAACCTAGGAGTAATGATTGGATTTAGTTCCCTTTTTATATGTCAATTATATAACGTATAACATAAAAGTACACAGAATCTTCTGGGTCATTTTCGTGAAAGTTGAAAAGAAAAACTTAAAACCTAGGAGTAATGATTGGATTTATTTCCTCTTTTATATGTCAATTATATAATGTATAACATAAAAGTACACCGAATCTTCTGCGTCATTTTTCTGCATCATCTTCTGGTGGTATACGTTAAGTGATTGATACATAATAGGGAAAATAAATCCAACCATTGCCTTAGAGTTTAAACATTTCTAAATAGGGTATAATTTTTTTCTCTCTCATACGTATTATCCATCCAACATTATGACATAAGAGATGATATATCAAAATAGTACAGTTATCTAACTATTTAAGAGTACGATGGAAACCTAAATGAGAGTCATGTGTATAGGCAGATGGACATCTCGTGGCATGTTGGTTTTGAAAGGTTTTTAAATATCAAAGTTGAATCATATCTATTCATCATCCCATCATTAATTAATTCTTCAACATGGGCACGTTGACCGAGTCGCCATATTTACTCGCTACCCAAAATTCTACCACAACCCAAATCCCCTATATTATTATGAATAATTAGATATATAATGATATCCCAAATTATGGTTTACATTTTTCATTTTGGGTTGTCCCACATTAAGTTTTATATTTTTTTTTTTTTTTAAATTTGAACCACACGAAACAATTAATTATTCCATTTAGGGCTCCCACACAATACTAATACAATTACTCCCTCCGTCCTACTAAAGTTGTGACATTTTCTTTTTGGGTTGTCCCATAGAAGTTGTCACATTCATTTTATAGCATATAAGACCCACACAAAAAATATTAATATATTCATATGGCCCCACACACACTCCACACACACCATTAATACACATACCCACTACACATTAAATATTATTTCTTTCACTTCACTTTACATTAAATATTATACTCCTTAATATCCGTGTCCAAAAAAAATGTTACACCTTCTCCTGGACAAAGGGAGTACTTACTTTACATTAAATATTATTTCTCCCACCTCGCTACATATTAAAATATTATATCTCTTAATCTCCGTGCAAAAAATAAACATCAACGTTAACGCGGGATGAATGGAGTATAGTATTTAAAATATAGTAAAAGGGGAAGATTTTTATTAGATATGCTACAGTAAGATCATTTTATACTTTCGTAATTAGCTATTATTTTTGTTATAAAATGTTATTACTTTTTATTTAAATAATACTCCCTCCGTCCCACAACTAGGTATACATTTTTTCATTTTGGTCCGTCCCAAAATAAAATATACATTTTCCTTTTTGGTGGATGTGACTTACACAAAACAATTATTATATATACATGGACCACACACACTACACTAATACAACTGCTCACTATACATTAAAATATTATTTTTCTCACTTCACTACACATTAAAATATTATACTCCTTAATTTCCGTGCAAAAAATAAAGTGGTTTTTTGGCCTGTTGCCCATTATGAATTTTCAATAATCAAAAAAGCCCACATCAACATATTTTCATCAAAACTGCCCACTTTAATATTGATTTTACCAAAACACCCTTAACAAATGAAAAAAAACATATGAGAAGTTTAACTGACATGATTTCTACAGTATTTCTATCGATCAAACTTTTAATTATTCTTACTAAAAACTCATTAAAAAAAATAAAATTTTCTTTAAAAAATATAAAACCATACACAAAATTATTTAGTAATAAAATTAAGTATTCAAAAATAATTTTGAATAATTTAAGTATTCGAAATATTTTATTAATTATTAATACTCCATCCATCTCTTAGTTATCGGTATTATATATACATAGTTTAATTTAAAAAAATTATTTTTTATCAACTTTATTAACCTTTTACTGATATTATCGTATTTTTAAGTAATAAATACAGTATAAAATATGTTTGTGATGGGAGTGATATTTTAAATTTTAGATAAGTTTTGAAGTTATTAATTGATGTGATTTTTTTCTAGTGATGAAAATAAATATAAGAAGGATGGAAATTGAAATTATGAAGTTAAATGTGAAACATAAAAATTAATTAATAAAAATTTAAATTAATAATACCATTAAATAATTATTTTTATTAATTTAATATTTAATTCTAGGAGTATTTGAGATAATCTATTAGACAACTAGTAATTCAATTAGTTAGTATACCAAGGGAGTATTTTTCGAAGAAAGGTGGAAGTCTACGACAACACTGCTGCTCCAATTATGTAATTAGGGGTACTACAGTCTTTTACTATGAAAAGTGGCATTTTTGCCTTTACATATAGAGTGGGCATTTTTGATTTGTTACATACAGTATTGGACATTTATGATTAATCCCCAAAACTATATGCTTACCTTGTTCCGGGACGGAAATAGTAAATTGTTAATGAAATAGTTCATTTCACCATCATCACTTTTATCAATTCAATATCACTTTTTGTTCATTTTATGTAAAGACTTACATAAAACAGTCTCACACAAGTGTTTCTCATAGTAAAATCTGTATCCTAAAATGAAAATATCAATTTTAAAGGAAAATATTCCATTTTTTCTTCTCATCCAATACATGTAAGGGGGGATATTGTATCAAAATAATAGTACATCCTAGATTTGTCATATTATCATGTTCCTAGACACTGCATGCTACCATTCTATTCCTTGCCTTTATGCTTCAATTAAATGATTAAAATTCTTCCAAAATACTCTTTTGTTGTTATTTTACTAGCTAGTGACATAATTTAACACGTAAAATTCTAAATATCTACCAAATTTGATATAATATATTCACTCATTCTAAAAAAATCATTCAAACTATACTCTGGTTTGCTTATCCCATAAAATACTTCACATTTAAAAAAAAAAAAGTGTTGTGTGCCACTTTGACACCATGAAATCTTGTGTGTCATGCACTATTTTAAGGATCTTATGATTAATTTTACATAAGGTGTTTTTTCATCTCAAAATTGGACTGAGTAATCCATAATTCTCTTATTGTGATAAGGATTTCATGTTTTCACATCCCAGTCAATAATTAATTCTCTCATATTTGAATCCAGTAATTGTTGAACTTACCAGCAAATGCAATCCATGTAAAATGCAGCTGTAAAAGGGCAAGGATTCATAGCCCGTGACATAACCTTCGAGAACACCGCCGGCCCGGAAAAGCATCAAGCCGTCGCCTTCCGCTCCGATTCCGACCTCTCCGTACTCTTCCGTTGCGCCATCAAAGGCTACCAGGACACTCTCTACGCCCATTCTCAGCGCCAATTCTACAGAGAATGCAAAATCACCGGCACCGTCGATTTCATCTTCGGCGACGGCACCGTCGTCTTCCAGAACTGCCAAATCCTGGCCCGAAAAGGCCTCCCCAACCAGAAGAACACCATCACTGCACAGGGCCGAAAAGAGCCCGTCGAGAACACGGGCTTTTCCATCCAGTTCTGCAACATCTCGGGCGAGCCCGAATTGCTGGCTGCCCTGAATTCCACGCAGACGTATCTCGGGCGGCCCTGGAAACTGTATTCTCGAACGATTATCATGCAGTCATATATAGGGAATGCGATCCGACCCGAGGGGTGGCTCGAGTGGAACGGCGATTTTGCGCTGGATACTCTGTTTTATGGGGAGTTTATGAACTATGGGGCGGGTGCCGGGTTGGGATCCCGGGTTAAGTGGCCGGGTTATCGGGCGTTTAATAGCTCGGGTGAGGCGAACAACTTTACCGTGTCGCAGTTTATTGTCGGGAACACGTGGTTGCCGTCGACGGGGGTGAGGTACACTGCTGGCCTGGCTGTTTGAGAATGAATGGTGGTATTTATTATTCAGTAGATATATAACCATGCACATAGAAGATGGTCGTGGGATGGTTTGGATGATATATATATATTGTATACTCTTGTTTTTCTGGCTTGAAAATTCTCATTTTCTTATTCTAATCAAGTACAAGTACTAGACTTGGTCTGTTTTTCATTTTGGAGAATATGCATGCATCATAAAGATATATATTTTGTCATTTTAGCATGTTCAACTATAAGTTTTTATTTTCGTTTTTGATAGATAAAATACACTCAAAACAAGTAACATTCCTATATGAGCTCACACAAAACGACTAAAACTTACTTGATACATATTAAAATATCATGCGTTTCTTTTTAATTTGTAAATCATTAATTAAATATGTATTTCATTAGTAATAATGGGGGAAATTAAAGGAAGAGAAAAGAGATAAAATCAATTAAACAAAGAGAGAAAAAAATAAATAAGTAATCAAAATATAAAAGAAACATAAAGAAATAACCTAAATTAAAAAAAAAAATAGAAAAGAAAATCAAACAAAGGGAAGAAACTGGAAAAAATACATAAATGAATAAATTAAAGGGCAAAAGGTCAGATATGCCCCTGAACTTATGTCAGGGGATCAAATTTGCCCTTTAACAAATTTTTTGTTCATTTCAACCCTCTTCCTTTCTAATTTGGATTACATAGACCCCTTATTTCCTTAAAACAGAACACCACCGGAATTCCGTTAATTATTAATGAACGGTGTTAAGTATTGGGCATCAGACTCCATCCAACTTCCCTCTTCTTTACGTTTAGCGCGGCAACGCGGGCATTCATCGTCTTCTTCCTCGCCACTGCATCCATGTTCAGGTAAGTATTCTTCTGAAATCCCTTATCTTCTTTCTTTCAAAATTATCAGGAGTTGTTCTTGTAGGACCCTGAAACCACCGAACAGTTGTACATCAGGAAAAAATCGACGGAGAGGTAAAGTCGGCCTCCGACACTAGGTAATGTACCCCTATTACATTTTCTCTCGCTTCATGCTGCATTTGAAATCCCTCATCTTCTTCAGATTCTATATAAAATAAAACTAATAGTAATGAAATCATTGATCATTGGGTATAGATTTAGCCTCGCAACAAGAATAGGGCAACGAACTACACCTCGATGAACAAGAAATTACGAAAATTTTGAATTGGGCTGCTTCAGAAAAAGAAGGGAATGCCAGCGACGGAGCTGTAGAGGATATTGGAGATGCTGGAGAGGGTGATAGTTTTATGGAGGACAATTTGCCTTATGACATTGCTAGTGAAAAATTGGCTCATCTTTCCAGTGGAGCAGGTGTTATGGAAATTGCTCAGGTAATCCATTTAATTGTTGTATGATTCGGATTGTCATGAAATTTGAACGTTGACTGCGGTTTTGATGTGATTAGTTATTTGTGGTTGTGCCTTGCTGTGGATTTGAAGGTTACTGATGATCGATAATGAGACTGATCGAAGTAAGGGGTTCTTATTCGTGACCATCAGTACATTCAAGAAGCTGAGAAGGCTGTGAAGATGTTCCATCACTATGTGAGTTGATTGCCATTTGGCGTTTGAATTATATGATTTGTTGGCTCCTTTCTATGTTTTTTATTTTAAATTTGTGTTAGTCTTTAGGCCATGTTATCTGATGATGCCTGGTAGTGTAATAACTTGAGTTGGGGCATAGAAAAATTTATGGTGCTACAACTAACAAAACATTGATTCAACATTGCAAAATACTCTTGTTGGCGATGCAGTATTCATTCGTAAATGCTTAAATCTTGAGAAATTGAATTTCACTGAAGAATGATAGTGTGGTGGCTGTGATTTTATTAGCCAGTTTACCTTTTGATAATGTCTTTGCACATACATAATCTTGTTATTGACTACAATGACCCACTGTAGCATTATATCTTCCTCGATCCAGCTATGCACAAAATGCATAAGATGTTAGTTATCTAATTGTTGACTTTGAGATGATTTTTGTGGCTAATGGCTGAGAATATATACCGACTTAGTGACGTCAAGGTTTCATGATTGATTTGAGCTTACATTTTGTTTCATTTCCTCATGTTCAGCTAAGATTAATCTTTTCATGTATCTTACTGCCAATTTGTTAACAATTCTTTGCAGCATTCTAGGTTGTTTCTCCCTTTCTCCCAGAATATCAGTTCACAATTTGGCATATAATTAACTCCAAAGTTCAACTGTTGGGACTTTTGACCAATTTGCATTGTATTGAGTACCATTTTCATCTACGCTAGTTGCTGAGGAACTTGAACAGGATGTTGATGGCAGTTTTTTAATTGTTAAAGCTACTCGTAAAAGAGAAAGACCCCCTCAAGTATTGTACCTACTTATCGAATATACATTGGTAGCCTGCCCTGGAGTGTGGATGATGAACGCCTTGAGGCTTTAAGCGAGAATGGTAAAGTTGTGAGTGCTCGGGTGGTCATTGATAGGGAAACTGGAAGATCACGTGGTTTAGGCTTTGCAGTGATGTCAAGCGAAGAGAGATCAAGGTGCCGTTTATAAGTTGATGGATAATATTTGTGCAGAGATTTGTCGGTTCTATTATTAGCTATGAAGAGTTTCTACTGGTTATAACTTCGTTCATATAGTTTTATTGTTTGCGATGGTATGATACATCATACATGAAAGTCATGATAAGGATGACGTGAAGCTTAGAGAATGATGCACCCTTCTGAAAAATTTGCAAGAAAACAATGAAACAAGTTTATTTGGATTTTATATCATTCTAAGAGTTTTGGCTTTCTTTTCTTATTGGTGTATACTGGGTGATAATTTAAGCCGTGGCCTAAACCGAAATGGTTGGGTGCATTGTGCTGCGATTGTGGTTTGTATACTGAAATGTATTTTTTGCTATAATATGCTTAATCTTATGATTTATCACATTTTTTGCTTTATAAATGTTCTGTTATTAACGTTCAATTCAGACAACGTAAGAAACACATCAAATATTTTTCTGGCCTGTTTGTTTTGGATCCTTGAGGTCATGCACCCTTATTTTGGACTCTCAAGCTTAGAAATATCAATTTCATTCGCCCTATAAAAAACAAAATAATGCATCAGATAGTAGCATAAGGTGCCCTACAATGAACGCATAGAAATAATATAGAATTTGACCAATATTAATTTGGATCACATTTAGATTATGGATAATTCTATGAATAAACCACTAAATATACAATTAAATATTTTCAACACAGCCCCTAAACTAGAAAAATTTCAGGAGTACCACGTTGGCTGAGTATCCTATTTTTTTAGAATCAGCCCACAAACTCCCTTGCATTGCTGGGGGATTGAAGAACTAAAAGATCATCTTCTTCTTGTTGATGACGAACCTCTTCCTCTTACAAGGGCTGGAGAAGCAGAAGCCTCCATTCTTGATTCTCCTTATATCATTACAATACATAGATGCAAAATATCAATCATCACATCAAAAAGAAATCAATCAATGCTCAAATTTCCCAAAACACATCACTTTGGAGGACAATGTTAAATCTGCAAAATAATCAAACTCAAGCATTCTAAGAAGTTTCTGTAGGAACAAACTTGATTTAACAAGATCGATTCTAAGAAAGAATACTACATTGGCAACAATTGGAAGAAGCAGCCTGAGATTATGGAGAAAGCATACTAAAGGAGAGGAAATTTCAGTAAAACTAGAATCATATTGCACTAATAGATGTGTTTATCTTTTTGAAGAGGCATTGAAGGACAATGAGGACCTATAGCTTTTCCATATTGCATATTATTATATTATACTTAACAGGCCAATTGAGATGTCCTAAAGTTCAGTTTAGGATCAAATAGTTATAATCCAGTTTAAAGTGTTGCCAGCCTTTACTGTAGTACGCATGCACCTATGTTTGAGAATATGCACCGCCAAGTTCTATAACACATTCAAGAACTAACAAATGTTCATTTTTTTTACAATCAGAAGAGAAAACTTTCCTCTAAAACCCATGCATTGAGTTGGATGAGTGCAAAAAAACTATTGTATAACAATCATGAAGAAACCTTAAAACTCATATGATTAGATTCCACAAAATAGGCGAATAAATTATCAAAATAAAACTCATACTCCCAATAACATTATAACATAGTGCAAGAAACTTCATTAAAACCTAATCAACTTGAATTTTAGTCATCTTTACCGTGGTTTTTCCCATTTTCCTATCTCTTCTTGCTAAATCTTCACCCAATAATCAATGATTTCATTAATTTTAGTTTTATTTTATACAGAAGCTGTGAAAATTGAGTGTGAAGTGCACATATTATTATGTGTGAAAGAAGATGAGGGATTTCAAATGCAGCATGAAGCGAGAGAAAATGTAATAGGGGTACATTACCTACTGTCGGAGGCCGACTTTACCCCTCCATCGATTTTTCCTGATGTACAACTGTTCGGTGATTTCAGAGTCCTACTCCTGATAATTTTGAAAGAAAGAAGATAAGGGATTTCGGAAGATACTTACCTGAACATGGATGCGTGGCGAGGAAGAAGACGATGAATGCCCGCGTTTCCGTGCTAAACATAAAGAAGAGGGAAGGAGGATGGAGTCCGATGCCCAATACTTAACACCGTTCATTAATAATTAACGGAAGTGCGCTGGTGTTCTATTTTAAAGAAATAAGGGGCCTATGTGATCCCAATTAGAAAGGAAGAGGGTTGGAATGAACAGAATAATTGTTTAAGGGCTAATTTGATCCCTGACATAAGTTTAGGGGCCAATCAAACATTTTGCCCTAAATTAAATAAATGAAAGAGAAAAAGCATTGATAAAGATAATTAGAAAATAAAAAAAGAAAGAAAATTAAAAAAAGAGAAAAATATATAGAATGACAACACTGTGTCACTCGTTATGAATTAGGAAATAAAAAAAGAAAGAAAATTTAAAAAGAGAAAATTAAAGAAGGAAATATATAGACACAGACTCGAACCCGTGACCGTATGTCTTACCGCATGGAGAACCGCTGTGGCATTCAAGTAGGATGATCTAATTATTACATATATACTATATAGTTTGAAAATTTCAGAGGGGCCCAATGCCCCTTCCCTAATTGAGACACACGAGATTCGCTCCTAATTTCTTATACTAAACGTTTAGATTGATAATAGTAGGAGAGTAAAGAAAATTATACGTTAACGAAAGCATAAACCTGTAAGCAATAAAAAAATGTCTTATGTAACTTTTTTTTAATACAGTAACATTTTTAAAAAATGTTATATTTATTTTAGTAACACTTTATAAAAGTTACAACAAAATGTTTATGTAACCCTTTAAAAAATTAAAAAATAAACCCTTTATAAAATAAAAAAATGTCTTATGTAACTCTTTTCCTTAATATAATTACATTTACTTTAGTAACACTTTATAAAAGTTACAACAAAATGTTTATTTAACCCTTTATAAAAAAATAAAATAAAATTATAATTGCTTGGATTTGATCTCTCATGACATATGAATTACAATACATTTTCTTTAGCAACTTAGCTAGTTTATTAATCTTAACATGTATTGGATATTTATTTTATTATATATTTCTCGTCTTTTTTTTCTTTTTAAATAAAATTTTGCAATTTAATATTTTAACCATTAACATAAAAGGTATGTAAATATATTTAAAAATATTTTTTTCGTGAATAATAGTATTCTTTTTAATTTTATAATTTGATTTTAAATAATATATATTAAAATAATATATATTTTATGTAACAAGCTATATATATTTTGTATTATATAATTATATATATGTGTGTGTGTGTTTGTGTGTAACGTTTTAATTAATATTTATCTTATAAATATAGAGTATTAAGAATACCACTCCATTTTAAATATTGTGTAAATAATTTATATGTGTAGAAATGTTACTTAAAAATCTTTCTTATGTATAAGTGTTATATTATAGTGTTACCTTTGTAAAAGTATTACATAAAATGTGTTGTATATATAAAAGTGTTAAATGAATGTGTTACATATTAGAAAAGTGTTATATGTATGTGTTACTTATATAAAAAGTGTTAAAAAAATATTACATATCATAATATAATTTTAAAAGTGTTACCATTTTGTATTAAATAAATTTAAAGTGTTAATATAAAATGTTATTTAATGCTACTTATATTGTAGTGAGATAATTTTTTTTTTGTGGATTTTGACTAGCTCTAACAGTGAGCTGGTACATTGGTTCGCTCCCGTAAGGATATTGGCAGCGGATTTTAGTGCCTCCCCAAATTTTGAGCAGAAGTCTCTCCCCATTGGGATCAACCCAACATGGCTGCGTCAGACGCCCAAACGATGTGCTCCGACTTGCAATGCTTCAGGAACTTCAATTTTCAAGTCTTTGAGTTTTGAAACAAGACTTGTAATTCATGTATTTGATTCATGATAGACACATTATCAACTATGCAAAACTCAAAATATTTAATGAAGTTTGTCCGCACCTTTCGAGTATTGTATTTGAACTCCAGTTTATTCCAGATTTCTTTTGCAAATCACGGATGTGACGCAAATTTAGAGCAAATTTCTCAAATTTGACAGTTTGGAGGATTTTTCAGTTTTTGCAAATTTTGAAGGATTTCACAATTTTGACAGATGTGACATAAGTAAGAGATTTTCAGGCAGTTAACACAAATACCATTGTCTTTCTATCGCGTGAAGTTAGTTCCATCAAAGCGATCCAGTTTAACAAACTCGGATTCATCATCGATTTGGACTCCATTGCGAAAATTAAAACCTTAAAATTATTATTACAGTGGTCAATAGAAAAATGGAGAAATAGGCTTTGAGGCGTGATGAATCACTCTCTTTAAGGTTTTAATCACCTTCACTATTTTTGCTGCAGGGTTAAGGCAATAAACCTCCAGAATACAACAAAGCACAAAGTTCTAGAGTCAGCAATTACAACAAAACTACCAATTAAATGGCACCATTGTCGGGAGGTGACGGTCGCTAGTAGTTTGACGAATGATTGTTTAGAGTGGTCTTAATAAGGATATTTATTTTTATTTTTGTATTTTATATTTGTTTTAGAAAATTTTGTTCAAATTTTTCTTTCTCTTGTAGGTGCATACCTTGAGAAGGAGGAAGAAGGTGAACAAACCCAAAAATATGAGTTACATGGATATTATTCGAAATATGGTGAATAGTGGTGCTTTTCCCACTATGAATACACAAGGAAATTTTCAAGGATTTCAAATGCCAAATGGTGAACCAAACTTGCAACCGGATTTTGGAATACAAGTGCCTAATATGCAATTCCAACAACAAGGTTATGGAGATTTTAGAGTTTCTCATCAAATGCGTCAACAAGTATACCCTCAAGGTGTGGATGGTGTTTTACAAGGAAATTTTTCTAGAAACAAAGAAGAAAATCAACCACAATTATGGGGAGATTTTCAAGACTCCAACACCTCTTATTCCACCCAACGTGACTACAAAGAGAAGCTTAGAGATGAGTTGATCGAAAAGATTATGGAGCGCATGGAGAGGGAGAAAAAGTATAATGAAGCGTGGAAGGATCAAATGGAAAATTGGTACGAAATAGTGACAAATAAAATCGTAGCATACGGTGTTAGATTGGATTCCATTGAGCACCAAGTTAGTCAAGTTGTGTCCACCATGGAGAGACTTCAAGAAGAGAACAACAAGCCTTCTACCTCCGGAACAAAGAGAGAATGCATGGTCGTTAAAGATTGGAAAGAGGCTAGTTTGGGGGATGATGAGGTTATGAAAGAGAAGAGAGAAAGAGTTCCTAAGTGGGTGAAAGTCAAAGAGTTGAAAGAAGAGTTGAAGGGGAATTCGAAAGATTTGTCGAGTCTCTTGAAGTGATGGTTGAGAAAGTAAAGCTTCGAAACCAAGAAGAAATTCATGCACTTATGGAAGAAAAGAAACCTCCGGAAACTAAGATCATGGACTCCACTCCATATAAGAAAAAACTTTCTCATTCTATTGAAATTTCAAACTCTCTTAAGAATTTTCATGATTTTATTGATAAAAACTTGTTTGTTGAAAATTATAGGAAAATGATTGCAAGAGGGCACCAACACTTGTCAATGCCTGAATTCTTACCTGGAGATGTGGTTGAAGTTCTAAACGCATATAAAGCCCCATGGAAAAAGTGAAATAATTGAAAAGGGTCATTCCTTGTGAAGAACGCTTTCGGGGAACAATTGCTTAAACTATTCAACAAGAAAGGCCATGTTCTTATGGTTGAATGGGAGAGCACAAGGCACTACTTCAAGAAGAAACTTATGACGGTGCCTAAAGACTATTCAAGACCACCATGAGCTTCAAAATATCGTCCGGCTTGAAGACGTTAAACTTAGCGCTTGATGGGAGGCAACCCATTTTAGTAAGTTTTCTTATTTAGTTTTCTTTTCTTGAATTTTTGGTATGAAGGTGGATTGTCCTCATGGAGAAAAATACATATAGAGAAGATGAAATGTGTTCAATTTGGAATGAAGATGTATACCACACCACTTTGTTCAAACTTAAATTTAACACTTGTATTAATTTAAGTTTGGGGGAGTGTGTGGCGGCCATACTTGAATTTTGGAGGTGCACACACGTCGACACAAGGTAACTTCATGAAGATCATTGGAACCTACAAGGGTAAGTCCCACCACTTTTTGGAAATTTAATTCTCAACTCTTGTTTCGATTTAAGTTTGGGGGGAGAATGCGTGGTGTGACTCATCACTTGAGCGTATTATAGATCATAATTGATGATTGATTGAGGGTTACTTTGTGTAAAATTGGGCCGATTTTAAATTTTTCTCATGAGTTTGGTTATAATTTTGGGTCGTTTGGTTGTGTTGAAGTGCATGATAGTCCTAATTTTTATTGCAATTGTTGAGCTAATAGTTTTTTATGAGTTGTTGAGCATAAATTGAGTATAGTGGAAGCATGAATTGAGCCTGAAGATCAAATCGAGAAAACATTATGATGCAAGGCGGAAGCTCATGCCAACCATTTCTATTCTCAAATATTTAAGGGAGTTTACTCTACATCTTATCACTTCTAATTGTTTGACATGAATTAATATTGATTTGGATTGTATTGGATTAGCATGCTACTTCATGTGTTATATTTGTGGGAGGTTTACTTTCGTAATCTAGGATTTCATTTTCAATTAAGGATGAGATGTTTGTTGAGCTTATTTGTTATGGATGATGAGGTGATGTGCTTTGATTTCTAGTGATGGATGATTTTGGTCATGTATGTTATGTGCTTTTGTTATGTTTTTAGTTTGGTGAGTCTTTTCTTATGTGTTGTGTTTGAATTTTTATTCTTGTATAAGGATGCTTGGTGGTATATTTTAGGAAGGTGTTTAGTGTTTTTGAATGTGAGCTATGATGCATTGTTTGTGATGAGTGATGGCAAGTATGTTAATGGTTTCTACTTGTTGAAATTGTGACATGAATTACATAATGTGTTCAATTTTGAGAAGTATGAAGGGTAATTAGGTTTCTTTTGGTCCAAGCAAAATCTTGTGAGAATTGAGCTTCAACCATGCCTCCATGGTTAATTCTTGATGAGAGGACCAGTTGTACTTAGACAAACTAGAACTTGCTCATGGACTATAGGAACGAAGCCCGAATGGTTGAAATTTGTGACATGATCTTAGGCAATCCTTGTTAAGTGAAGTCATAGCCATAAAATTCCTTACCAAAAACATTATCCCTAGTGAGCCACTTTGAGCCTATAAGTCTTTTTCTTTGTGATTCAAGCACAATAAAAGGCTTTAAAACCCACTTGAGCCTTACATATATAACCTAAGTGTGGGTGATTGAGGAGATGATGGTTTACAAGGTTTGATGTGAGAATTGTGCTAGAAAAGAAAGGAAATGGTAAACAAACAAGAAAAGGATGAAAAGAGCTAAAGCAAAAATGCACATGCGACCTCAAGACAAGAAAAATGAGCAAATCAGCAAAAATGAGCTCATGGAATTCAAATATCGAAAGAAAGGAAGCATGCAAAAATCAAGAGAAGATCAAGAAATTCAAAGAATGATAATGGATAGTGCTTATGATTAAAGAAGAAAGTAAAGGAAGCTTGAAAGTAAGTAAGTTGGATAAATGTATCATCTCTTAAATTACTTACATTTGATTAGTCACTATTATCCAAAGTCTCCTACCCTACCAAAGAGCCTAAACGTTACATCCAAAAGATAAAGACCTTTTTGATCACTTATTGAAACTAGAGTGGCTTGTGAACATAGTCCATGAACAAGCCTATGGTGAGTCGGTTCTAATCGGTTGATGAGTGATCTTAAAATCCTACTCTATAGAGTGTTGAGTGAAGTTGATATCCTATGAGAGGCTTGGATTGAAAGGGATTTGATTACTCTTTTATCATTCTTAAGATTGAACTTGTTAATCTTTCATGTTATAAGTTTGATGATGTAGGGATACTTAATGTGATGTGTTGTGGTTTATGTTCGTTAGGTATTTTTCTAGGTGAAAATTACTCCTCTTGTTTATCATTTTTTATTGTTCGAGTACGAACAATACTTTAAGTTTGGGGGTTGATCGTAGTCATTTTCACCTAGATTTTAGTGTCTTTATTTGTGGATTTTCAGATGTTATTATCCGTATTTGTGTTACTTTTGGTGGAGTCATTGTTATTTTGAGGAATGTGGTATGATTTGGTAGAATTGTGTAAATAAGCTTAAATATGTGTAAAACAGGTCAAGAAATGGACAAAAATGGAGTCGGGAGCAAAACGGAATCGGAAGGACACAGCCTGCTTGTACACGGGCCGTGTGCGGAACACGGCCCTGTAACAAGTGGCCGTGTATTATCATCAGAAATCGCTGCTCGCCCAGGATGATGGCCGTGCGCTGGTGCACGGGCCGTGCGTTGCTGCACGCCCCATGTACGGAGCACGGCCCTGTAAGAAGAAGCCGTGTACTTACATCAAAAAACGCTGTACGACCACGACCAAGGTCGTGTACTGCAGCTCGAGCCGTGTCTGAAAGCACGCACAACACGCCGAAGTAGGTGTGCCCTACACGGGCCATGTACTGCAGCACGGGCCGTGTATGTGCTAAATCCTGTGTAATTTTCAGAATGTTCCGAAAGCTTCTAGAAGATCCATAAGTAATATAAAACCATGACTTGTGCAAAATTTAGAGAGGGAGATCAGATTACAAGTAGTTACACACACTCCACACTACATTTCCTCACACACTAGATCCGTCTTCATCCATTCTTCATCCATCCATGTACACTTGACCTCCTCCATCAAATCCACCATCCAAGTGATCAAGGAAGCAAGGGATAGTGAGATCACAAGAAGAAGAAGAAGAAGAAGAAGAAGAAGAAGAAGAAGATCTCCATTGAAGACCTTCAAAGGGGGAATCTAATTCTAATTTTGTGACTTACTTTTTAGTTGATCATGGTTTGTAAGGATTTTAATGTCTATGTTGAATTTCTTGTGAATATGAGAGGCTAATCTCCTTTATGAGATTAGCTCCATAATTGGTGTTGGATAATGTAGTTTTTATGCAAATTGTTGAATGGGCTTTGTGTATTTCTATCATTGAATGTTGATTGCTTGATGTATATGATGAATTGTGTGATTAATTGTTATGGGCATGTGATTAGATTGACCAATCAATTATATGTTTGGGATAGTTCATTGAATCATTTCATCATACACTTCATGTGCATTAATTTAGAATGAGATAAGTTTATCCTTCTAAATTTAGAACCCTTTGATAGAACATTTGATTAGCTTAATCAAGAGATTAGTTGATTAGATGAGGAGACCCAAGCTATTAGTGAATTCAAAGTACCTTAAAAGGGAATATTGCCTATGATTTAGTACCTAATTAGGGAACTCGTAGAGTAATTAGTACCTATTGGGAGGTGTTCACTATGATATCGATCTTAAGTGCTTTTGGGAGCCTTATTGAGGGCCTACATCCTATTCATCTTGGTTGAGAGTTTAGGTGGAATTAGTGATTGCTCCTATGCCATGTCCATGATAGATTATAATCAATTGCATGATTACTTTGTTATCTATGCGATGATTGTTGCTAATCTCATCATTGCATCATTTGAAACTCATTTATCTTGCATTCATTTATTTCTTATCTCTTGCATTAGTTTAATTGCATTCATTTGCATATTATCCTCTGTTTCGATCGTCCTTATAAAATCAAGATAAACTTGAGATCGCTTAAACTCTAGTACCTTCCTCCATGTGGTTCGATAAATTCTTTAATTGGACATCCCGACTATAACTACCAATCAAAACTTTTGGATTTATGCTTATGAGGATGAAGATTAAAGTTTGATTGTTGTACGTCTTATTCTTTTCTAGTGGCTATTTATTTATAAAATAGTAATACGGATTCATTGCATCGTCGTCTTCCATTTTGAATGGTAGCTTTCTGATCACGAAATTCGTCGAAATATTTGCTTTCATGGGTATACGCTGACGTTTTGAATTTGGGCTTCTGTTTCTTCGGTGAAATTCTCGGCGGTTTGGGCTTTGGAAAAATCCAAATGTAGCCCGACAACTTTCTTTTTATACCATAGTAAATTTGTGTATATAATCTGTAATTACATTCAGGAAATATTTTAAAATATTGTGAATAAGCAAAGTGCATAAGGAAAAGAGGCTACTACTGTGCATCCGTGTGTATCTCAGCATACGGTGCACCCACTTTCAGATAGTATACAATTAATACAATTATTAACAAAAATGTATACAATTTATTTGTTAGTTTTTTTAATGAAAAATTGAATGTAAAAAAATATACAACTATTAAAAAATATGTATACACTATTGAATAAAAAGTTATACACATATGGATGCTAGTTTTTTTAATGAAAATATACAAAAAATGAATAAAAATTTATACACAAATGTATGCACCCTTGCACCCAAGTGCACCGAATATCAACTCAAGAAAAGAATAAAGAAGTGGCTATTTGTACCCAAAAATACTAAACATACCCCATAAAAAATTTAAACTAAAACACCCAAATTAATAAGACTAATATATACTTTTAAAAATATAATTTTAAGATCTTAAATTAAATATCCATACTCCAAAATAATTAAAATATTAAAAACACTGCACTTCATCTTCTCCAATACCGGCAGCCCCCAAAACATTTGAAACTTGTTTCCAACAAAAAAAAAAATCAGTCCTTTTTAAACACAAAATTTCACATTATAATAATTCTCAATTCTTTCATCTTACTTCTTTTAAAAGTATTATTCATAATCAGGAAAATTAATACTATTTGTATTAATATTCTGCCGACTTTTTTAATGATTTTTTTTGCTTTCCTTTTTCATTTTATAAGACATACTTATTTTGGAAAATGAGAATATATTATTTGAATGACTACCGTGTATAAAATTAGAATTTTTTAATTTGTTGTTATGATTTTTTTTATAAACGAAGATCAATAAAAGTCTTGAAAAGATAATAAAAAAAAGAGGATTGCACTTGTCCCCAATTTTTTTGTTGGAATGAAAATAGATATACTTTGATTATAATATTATTTTATTTGTAAAAAAAATTATTATAAAGTTTTTTTCATATTAAAAAAATTAAAGGCCTCAATTTTATATTTTGTCATAGATCCCTAATATGTCAGGATCGCCCTGTTCCAAGTACCCAACCCAAACGTTAAAAATAATAAAGTTAATTTAAATCTCAATGAAATAATAACGACTTAATTAATAAGACGGTTAGATTATGTCCTCACACTTTTATAAAAAATAAAATAAAATAAAATAAAACTAGAGTTATTAACATTTCTTTTAAATTCTTTGCATGGTGCACTTCACTTTTAATAAAGTTATTCTTTTAAAATAAAAAAAAAACTATTTTTTAAAGTATTGAACTATACTCTTTTTTAAAAAATACACTTCAGAGTGAAAATTAAGAAAAGTATAACCCACACTAATATGGAAAAAAGGTTAAGACTACCAATTACCAATTATTTCAATGACTGTTTTTCACAAATTCTTTACTACAACATAAGTAGAGTTGTTAATAAGCGCGAATACCGTAAGTCCGACCCTATTAACCCAAAAAAAATTAGGTTAGGGCCAAGAAATTTGGGATCGTTTAACATCCGGGCTTTTTGGCCCGAACCAATTAGCCCGTGAGCTAATAGGGTTGGGTCATGGACTAACCGGGCTGGGCCGTAAGGTTGAGAATTATTATTATTATCATTATTATTAGTATTATTATTATGTTTAATTAATTTTAACATCCATAATCTATACATCAACCACCCAGTCTCACCCTACCATCAACCCATCGTTGGACAAACTATCACCATCTTTTAATTTTCATCCTTTTTCTCATCCTAATCAATAATTTTCTCTAATAAATAAAATAATACTTAAATAAATATATTAAGATTAGTTTAATTATCACAAATTCTTTCCAAGTCATAAATAAATTTTAAATTATTAAAATAAATATGAAATTATCACAAATTCTTTTCAAGTCATAAATAAATTTTAAATAATTAAAATAAATATTAAATATATGTTGAAAGGGTAAAGAAGTGTAATTAAAAAGAATATGTAAAGATAAAATAGGGGGAAAAATTCCAAAATCTTCACACTTCTAATATAATAGGATAGAAAGGATATTTGAGATTTTAGAAAAACTAGCAATTGAACGTGCGTTGCACATTATTGGTATGTTGCTATTGTAATTTTTTTTTTTCGTTAAAATTCTTTACACTTTTTTTTCTCATAATACCTTACATTGTCTTATGAGGAAATAACACTATTATTATCTAATAAATGACACTTTAGTTTTCAATTTTTCATTTTCACCCAACACACATAATATGTTTACACTCTATTTATGAATCCTTAGAAAAAACAATTTGTAATATTTTTCCTTATTTATTTTTACGTGTTGAGCTTTCTGCAGAACTTTTTTTTTGTATAACTGTAAGCAATTAAAATTCACGGTCCAATCAAATGGCGACACGTGGATTTTATTGATTAAATATCAATTTTAATTTATTATATTTTATTTTGGGGATTTAATAAATTAATTCCTAAAATAGATTAATAAATAATTGATAATTAATTTAATACCCGACAAATTAAGTAGGGTTTAAATTAAGTAAAGCTTGACCCCTAAGTTAAGTAAAGCATGGAAGATTCCAGAATTAGGTCAAATTAAGCAATGACCAATCAAGCTGTGATATATTTGGAACAACCCAAGCCCGCAGAACCAGGCCAAATCTGTCATGGACCAATCAGATTGCAAGTTATTTATGGGGCATGCTCATTCCTTCACCTATATAAGGAGTCCTCCTTCATTCACTACAGACACACTAAAATACTTGAAGACATAAACGCTCTGAAGAGATCAAGAACACGAGCAGCGCTCCTTTGAGATCTTCAAGCATCTTCAAGTCAAGAACGGCAAACGATTCGGGATTAAGGTGCGGAGCCCCCCAAATCAAGCGTTCTTCATATACTGAGTTCTTCGGTGTTCTTCGCGCCAAGAACAACATACGACCCGGGATTAAGGTGCTAAGCCCCCCAGATCGAGTGTTCTTCGGATCAAGTACTTTTAATCCAAATAAAGGCTCGACGCCTCTGGATTAAAGTAATAAGATCCAAATCCGAGTTCGGACAAGCTTCAACTGAAGATCCGACTCAAAATACACAGTCAACGCAGTCAAAGTCAAAGTCAAGCCAAATTGGTTCGAGAGAAGAATCAGAGGATTGATAGAGATTGTTTCCTTAATTATCAAGTTTAATCCTTCTGGATTATCATTGTAATTTTCCTGTGTTTATTTTATTATAAATACAAAAATTTGTTGTTACAAATTTTGGCACGCCCAGTGGGACAGTCTCTACCTCTCATCTCTTCTCTCTACAAGCTCGAAGTACGATATGACTCCTGTCAGGATTACTGCAGGTAGGACTGCTGCTTCTAAGCTCTCAGAGGCATTAACTGAATATGTTGCTGTTGTTACAAGGAGCATGTCAGAAAAAGCTCGTTCGGAAGCCTCATCTGGATCCAACCCTTCGGTTGAGGAGGCTTCGAGAAAACAACTACTTATGAAAGATGATAGTGATGAAGATTCTGCATCTTCAAACTCTTCATCTGACTCTGTTGCAGCTCCAGTGATGATGGCAGGTGCCACGACTGTTGAGGAACAATTAGCAAACATGATGAAAGCTATCGAGGGGCTCACGAAACACATAGAGGCTCAAGACACAAAGATCTCCCAATTGATGAAAAGAGACATCGCGGAGACTAGCCGTGCAAACGGAAAAGGAGTCATGGACGATAGTGAAGTGGAAGAGGTCACAAGGCGCCAGGCTATTGAAAAGGAGCAAACTCAAGGAACGTTGCCACTTTCAGCTGATGGAATGCTCCAAGTAGATCAACTCAAGGATATTATACTTGGAACAATAAAAGAAAGGTTTGAGGAGAATTCCAAGCCTACTGTTACTTATGTCAAGCCATACATGAAAAGAGTGGGCAACTTGAAGTTGCCAGCTGGCTACCAGCCTCCCAAGTTCCAACAGTTTGATGGCAAGGGAAACCCGAGGCAGCATATAGCACACTTTATTGAGACCTGCCATGACGCTGGTACTTATGGAGATCATATGATAAGGCAGTTCGTTCGCTCTCTCAAAGGAAATGCATTTGATTGGTATATCGACTTGCAAGCTGAATCCATTGATAGTTGGGCACAAATGGAACATGAGTTCCTTAATCGTTTCTACAGCACGAGGAGAACCGTTAGCATGACTGAGCTGACTAATACTCGCCAATTGAAAGAAGAGCCTGTGATTGATTATATCAATCGATGGAGAAATTTGAGTTTAAATTGCAAGGACCGATTATCCGGAGAGTCTGCTATTGAGATGTGTATCCAAGGGATGGAATGGAATCTCCTTTATATACTCAAAGGAATTCAACCTAAGACTTTCGAAGAGTTGGCTACTAGGGCCCATGACATGGAATTAAGTATGGCTGCTAGTGGAATCAAACATTCACCGATGTCGGACTCCTACAAGTCTAAAGATAAACAAGATTTCAAAAGGGGGGGCAAGTCCTATGCTAAAAGTTCCAACAAAGAGTCAATGGCCACAAATATTATGACGGTCAAGGTTCGAAAGAATGAAAATGATAAGAAAGACAAAGGGAAGCAAGTTGCCCAAGAGTGGGGACAAAGAAGATTGACTCTGAAGGAGATGCAAGAAAAAGAGTATCCATTTCTGAACTCAGACCTTTCTGGCATATTTGATGATCTGATGAAAAATAAGCTCCTTGACCTTCCTGAGATGAAACGTCCAGAAGAAGCCGGCCGAACTAATGACCCAAAATACTGCAAGTATCATAGGTTGGTGAGTCATCCAAGTCATAATGGAGGCTCATGTCATGTCGTGAATGAGGACAATGAAAGCGAACAACTTGAAACTAAGGGTAAAGCTTACTCCATGAAGGTGACCTTCACGGATGAAGATATGTTGTTGGGTATGCAATCTCATAATCGACCTCTATTTGTGACTGGTTATACTAAAGGGATGCGAGTGAATCGTATACTTATTGATGGAGGTTCGGCAGTGAACATTTTATCCTTGAGAATGTTGAAGAAGATAGAAATACCATTGGATGAACTCAACCATAGCCGATTGATGATCCAAGGGTTCAACCATGAGGGGCAAAGGACTCTCGGCACAATAGTTCTTGATTTGCTAATTGATGAGATGAAATCCACAGTCCTTTTCCATGTTATTGATGCAAAAACTTCCTACAACATGCTTTTGGGGCGCCCATGGCTACATGAGAATGGCGTGATTCCTTCTACATTACACCAGTGCTTCAAATATAGTGAAGGTGACAACGTGAAAAGAGTATTCGGTGACGACAAGCCATTTACTGAAGCTGAAGCTTACTTTGCCGATGCTAAATATTTCTTCAAGAGTACAAAGGAAGTAAAGCGTGAAGAAGCCTCAGTGCAAGATAATGGGGGCAATAAACAAATAAATGATGAGGAAGGTAGTACATCATCTGCCACTCTCAAGGAGAACAAAGGCAAAGGGCTTGAGACCTCGGAAGAGTTGACATTGCCTTTAACAAAAATTGATGCTAGTAAACTTTCTTCTCTACCACTCAAAGGATTCACACGTCCTATTGAAGGACCAAAGACCGAACACGGTGAAGTGTTTGAAGCCGAAATAATCAAGTCGTATAGTCCACAAGCTTATAAACTCCTTATGAAGGCTGGTTATGAACCAAGGGAAAAAGCGATGGCGAGCAAGGTGTGTCAAGAAACTATCAACCCACCAGGACATGGGCTCAATGTTACTCAGAAAATGTTGAAAAATGATGGTCATACTATTAAGAAGGCTAAGCCAGGTTTGGGATATGTCCCTCAAAAGCCAGTCCGCATTGCAATTAGAAGAGCAAGTACAAATTATATCACCGAGGGAGAAGATTTATCCACGGAGGATATGTTTGACGCAAGTAGTAGGGAAGTCAAGAGAATATCTGTTTTTGAAAGGCTTGGGAGTGTCTTCGAAAGGCTTGGACCCTGTAAAGGGAAGTGTAGGAGGCAAAATCATGTCAAGTCCCTTAACCTCCGGAAACTCCGGAGTCAAAATCCATTTCGTATCAAGCGGCAAAATATCTTGACTGTCTCAAGTGGAAGAGTGTTGAAGGATAAAGTGCAAAGAATCATCTTTACTAAAGATGATAGTGATGATAAAGAAAGTGTAGCTTCTACCAATCATATTACTGCTGTGGAAGATTCTCCAATGGAGGAAGTAGATGCTGAAGATGCCCCTCCACAATTTGAAGAAGGAGTGAAAGCCACTGTTGATGAGTTGAAAGAAATTAACTTAGGTGATGAAAATGACCCACGTCCTACCTACATAAGTGCTCTGCTAGATGTTGAGGAAGAAACAAAGTATGTCAGCCTTTTGCGAGAATTCAGAGATGTCTTTGCATGGTCACATAAGGAAATGCCAGGCTTAGATCCGAAAATCGCAGTGCACCACTTGTCCATTAAAAAGGGAACTCGACCGGTTAAACAAATGCAGCGTCGATTTCGACCAGAGTTGATTCCTTTGATTGAGGACGAGATTAATAAGCTTCTTGAAACTGGCAAGATCCGAGAAGTTAAATATCCTACATGGATTTCCAATATCGTGCCGGTAAGAAAGAAAAATGGGCAACTCAGAGTATGTGTTGATTTTCGAGATTTGAATATGGCATGTCCGAAAGATGACTTTCCATTACCAATTACTGAACTCATGATTGATGCAACAACGGGGCATGAGGTTCTTTCATTTATGGATGGGTCATCTGGCTATAATCAAATTGGTTTGGCTCCTGAGGATCAAGAGAAGACAGCCTTTCGTACTCCGAAAGGGATATATTGCTATAATGTTATGCCATTTGGCTTAAAGAATGCTGGTGCCACTTATCAGCGAGCCATGCAAAAGATATTTGATGACATGCTTCATAAGATTGTCGAATGCTATGTTGATGATATTGTGGTGAAATCAAAGGAAAAGAAAGATCATTTCTATGATCTAAGGCGAGTGTTTGAACGATTAAGAGAGCATCAACTCAAGATGAATCCGCTCAAGTGTGCATTTGGAGTTTCATCCGGGAAATTTCTTGGGTTTGTTGTTCGCCGTCGAGGGATTGAAATTGAGAAAGCAAAGATTGACGCAATCATGAAAATGCATGTGCCTCGGAACATACATGAACTCAAAAGTCTACAAGGAAAGTTGGCATACTTAAGGAGATTCATATCAAACTTAGCTGGCCGATGCCAACCATTTAGTCATCTCATGAAGAAAGACAGCATATTCGAATGGGATGAAGCTTGCAATAATGCTTTCAATAGCATTAAAGAATACTTGATGAAGGCACCAGTATTGAGTGCTCCAATACCGGGACGTCCATTAGTCCTTTATCTAGCTGCTCAAGAGCGTTCTGTGGGAGCTTTACTTGCACAAGAAAATGATGATGGTAAAGAAAGAGCTCTGTACTATCTAAGTAGAACCATGACTCCAAATGAGTTGAAGTATTCACCCATTGAGAAGATATGTTTATCCCTTATCTTCGTGATTCAGAAGTTGAAACATTATTTTCAAGCTCACACAGTTCGGCTAGTTTCGAAAGCCAACCCACTAAAATTTGTCATGTCAAAACCAGTACTCTCTGATCGGCTTGCAAGATGGTATCTCCAACTGCAACAGTTTGAGATCGTGTACGTCCCTCAAAAGGCCGTAAAAGGACAAGTGTTGGCAGATTTTCTAGCTGATCATCCAATGCCTGCTGAATGGGAACTATCTGATGAACTCCCCGATGAAGATGCTTTCACTGTGGACATAGTTTCTCCTTGGAAGATGTATTTCGATGGAGCATCTCATAGAGAGGGAGCTGGTGCGGGAGTCGTGTTTGTAACATCCAGTGGTGAAGTTCTACCTTTCTCATTTTCCTTAACAGAAAATTGCTCCAACAATGTGGCTGAGTATCAAGCACTCATACTTGGTTTAGAGATGGCCGTCGATATAAAGCAGCTACACCTTAGAGTGTATGGTGATTCGCTATTGGTAGTAAATCAACTCCTTGGAGTGTATGAAGTGAAGAAGCCTGAGCTGTTCCCCTATTACAAGTATGCTCAAAAGCTTATGGGTTATCTCGGTGATGTTGATATTAAGCATCTGTCTAGAAGAGAGAATAAGCAAGCTGACGCCCTCGCTAAGTTAGCATCAATTATAGCTATGCCAGAAATGCAGATTCAAATACCGGTGTGTAGAAGTTGGGTTGTACCACCAATCTTTGAAGATGATGATTATGAAGAAGTTGAAAATCATGTGGTCGAGGTTTTCGAAATTGAAGAAGAAGATTGGCGCCAACCGCTTGTGGATTATTTGAAATATGATAAGTTGCCTAACGATCCACGACAAAGGGTTGATATTCGGCGTCGGGCACCTCGGTTCATCTACTTCAAGGGTACACTTTATAGAAGATCATTCGATGAAATTTTCTTGAGATGCTTGGGTAAGGAAGAAACTATTCAAGCAATGGAGGAGGCTCACTCCGGAATTTGCGGTGCTCATCAATCCGGACCGAAGCTACATTTTAGAATTAAAAGGATGGGTTACTATTGGCCAACCATGGTGAAGGATTGCATGGATTACGCACAAAGATGTCAAGCTTGTCAGTTCCATGGAAATTTGATTCATCAACCTCCGGAGCCTTTACATCCGACAGTCGCTTCATGGCCTTTCGATGCTTGGGGGTTAGATGTGGTAGGGCCACTTACAAAGTCTTCTGGTGGTCATCTCTACATTCTTGCTGCAACAGATTACTTTTCAAAGTGGGCTGAAGCTGTGCCTCTGAGGGAAGTAAAGAAAGAAAATGTTGCTGATTTCATTCGGATCAATATCATTTATAGATATGGTGTCCCGCGCTACATCATCACTGATAATGGAAAGCAGTTCAGCAATAGTTGGATTGATAAGCTATGTGAGAAGTTTGATTTCAAACAAAAGAAATCTTCAATGTATAACGCAGCTGCTAATGGTCTTGCCGAAGCTTTCAATAAAACTTTATGCAGTTTATTGAAGAAAGTGGTCTCCAAGTCAAAAAGAGATTGGCATGAAAGAATAAATGGAGCTTTATGGGCATACCGCACCACCTATAGAACACCTACTCAAGCCACTCCGTATTCCTTGGTGTATGGTGTTGAGGCTGTTGTGCCTCTCGAAAAGCAAATCCCTTCTTTGAGGATAGCCATACAGGAAGGCCTCACCGAGGAAGAAAATGCAAAGTTACGTCTTCAAGAGTTAGAAGCGTTAGATGAAAAGAGGTTGGAAGCACAACAAAGACTTGAGTGTTACCAATCTCGCCTTTCTAGAACATACAACAAGAAAGTGAGGGTACGTTCTTTTCAAGTTGGTGATTTGGTGCTTGCTGTGAGAAGACCTATAGTAGTCACCCATCGCGTTGGAAATAAGTTTCTACCCAAGTGGGATGGCCCTCATGTTGTGAAGGAAGCCTATACAAATGGCGCATACAAGTTGATCTCGGAGGATGGCGTGAACATTGGCCCTATAAATGGGAAGTTCTTGAAACGCTACTATGCGTAAAACAAATACATATATAACGCTCCTTGACGCACGAGCCTAAACTGCATGTTACTCCTGGTCCGCATGAGTATAAACTGTGTACGACAAACTCCTGGTCCACATGAGTGTAAACTGTGTACGACAAACTCCTGGTCCACATGAGTATAAACTGTGTACGACAAACTCCTGGTCCGCATGAGTATAAACTGTGCATGACACCCACCAAAGGTAATTATATGTGGTTAAATTATCAATTCACCCCACTCAGATATTTTAAGTGGTTAAAGCATTAAATATCTTACTTTGTCTAAAGTAGTTAAAGAATAGTCACTCCTGGCCCGCATGAGTATAAACTGTGTACGGCACCCCCCCATTCAAATCAAATCATGTCCCCTCGAACTACGTAATGACTTGATCCTCTGCGAAGAGGTACGTAGGCAGCTTAGCATTTTACTAAGTTCAGTCATAATCCAAGCAATTCGAGTCGAGTTTGCGAGGCAAGCGATAAATTGAAGTGTGAACGAGTTAAGAAGAAAAAGGTTGACAAAGAGAAGATGTGGTTGAATGCAAAGACAGTGGTGAAGTGATGAAGGTGGTAAAGTGATGAGGGTGATCCATGTTGTCCCTTAAAGCTAGCAAAGAAAGAGGTTTAAGCTAATTTAAATTTATGGATTTAATTAATTAAAAGGTCCTAAATAAATTATGGGATCAATTAATTATTAAAAACCAAAATTATAAATTAAGCCCATGGAGAAGCCCAAGATGCTTAAGTGAGCCATTAAAATAATTCATGTGTGTTTAATTAATTTAAGCCCCAAATCATGAAAATTAAAATCAATATAAGCACTCTTGGCCCAAAATATGAAGCAGTAGGCGGCCCAAGTGAATAAGAAGGATCAGATGGCCCAAGTAGAAACTAAAAATAAAAAAAAATAAAAAATAAAAAAAATAAAGGGCCCAATTAATGTTGGAAGCACTTGAATGCAGTAAGCAAGCTGATTTGAGATTGGGTGAGTTTGAGCAAGTCAAAATTAACTTGATGGGGTCAAAATTGAAGTTATTCTTTTTTTTCCTCTATGAAATTGCGTGGAATGGGTTTCTCCAGCAAAAGGGGATTAAGCTGCTCAACCAATTCCTCTCTCTTCGAAAAACAACAACCAGCCATCAGTACCCGTCAACACCACCGGGGATTCACCTCGCATCGCCGCCGGTCACGCACCCGGCCGCCTGAAGCTCGCTGTTGCCCTTCACATAAGAAAATCATAGCCAAACACAGTTGGATTCGCGACCCAAGGAGTGCTGCTCGCTGCCGAGGTACGTTTCCGCGCGCGCTACTTCCAGAGCTCGATCGACGTGCCGCCGCCAGGGTTCACGCCGGATTCTCGCTAGCGAGCAGCCGCCGCGAGCAGTCGTCGAGAGCAGCCATCAGCCGCCGCTCTCACACGCCATTCTGCTTCCCAGTCGCCAAGAGCATTACCGAATCCAGTCTGAATCACACTAAAGCGACGAGACCATCTTCTGGCTGGTCCGATCGAAAGCAGACAACAACCGCCCTCCCGCTCTTCAAATCAAAGCTGCCGGAGGTAATAAGCAGTCACCATAGGTGGTCTGCCATCAATCGTCCTCCCGCTCTTCAAATCAATACTGCCAGAGGCATGAGCTCGATAAGCAACTACCATGGGTAGTCCGCTCTCGTTGCATCAACACGTCGGAGGTGTGAGCCCAACAAGCAACCACCATGGGTGGTATACCGTTGACTGCTTTCCACCTCGCGGTATGAGCCCAACAAGCAACCACCATGGGTGATCCGCCGTCAACCGCTCTCTACCTCGACATCGTTGGTTCGACTGCCTGAGTATGTTAAAAAGCTTCTCTTTGGTCAGGTTTCTTCATATCGTCGCCAAAACGTCATCGGAGATGTGAGCCCAACAAGCAACCACCATGGGTGGTCTACCGTTGACTGCTTCCCATCTCACGGTGCGAGCCCGACAAGCAACCACCATGGGTGGTCCGCCGTCGATTGCTCTCCACCTCGACGATGTTGGTTTGACTTGAGCCATTGAAAGTCTTCTCTTTGGTCGGATTTCTGTCACCTCTTCGCCAAAGCATCGTCGGAGGTGTGAGCCCAACAAGCAATCACCATGGGTGGTATACCGTTGACTGCTTTCCACCTCGCGGTATGAGCCCAACAAGCAACCACCATGGGTGGTCCGCCGTTGACTACTCTCTATCCCAACGTCATCGGAGATGTGAGCCCAACAAGCAACCACCATGGGTGGTCCGCCGTTGACTACTCTCTATCCCAACATCATCGGAGGTGCGAGCCCAACAAGCAACCACCATGGGTGGTCCGCCGTTGACTACTCTCTATCCCAACGTCATCGGAGATGTGAGCCCAACAAGCAACCACCATGGGTGGTCCGCCGTTGACTACTCTCTATCCCAACATCATCGGAGGTGTGAGCCCAACAAGCAACTACCATGGGTAGTCTACCATTGATTGCTCTCCACCTCACGGTGCGAGCCCGACAAGCAACCACCATGGGTGGTCCGCCGTCGACTACTCTTCACCTCGACGAGTTGAGTCTTGTGTGTTGGATAGCTTTGATAAAAAAATTGAGTTCATGAAGTACCATTATATAGCAGTGGATTCATGGATAATTATGGAAATTACTTGTGGACTCATGGATAATTATGAAAATTATTCATGGATAATTATGGAAATTACTAGTGGACTCATGGATAATTATAGAGATTATTGTGAGGTGTGCAAGCTCTACAAAATTGTAGGAGATTCTTTACTACAAATAACTTTGATAATTTTGGGTAAGGTTCATGAAGCTTGGTGAACAAGAAATAAATCTTTTGCGATTCCTTCACAACAAGACATACTGTCCGTGAACAAATCGCAAGGGGGCATTTGTAAGCAATTAAAATTCACGGTCCAATCAAATGGCGACACGTGGATTTTATTGATTAAATATCAATTTTAATTTATTATATTTTATTTTGGGGATTTAATAAATTAATTCCTAAAATAGATTAATAAATAATTGATAATTAATTTAATACCCGACAAATTAAGTAGTGTTTAAATTAAGTAAAGCTTGACCCCTAAGTTAAGTAAAGCATGGAAGATTCCAGAATTAGGTCAAATTAAGCAATGACCAATCAAGCTGTGATATATTTGGAACGACCCAAGCCCGCAGAACCAGGCCAAATCTGTCATGGACCAATCAGATTGCAAGTTATTTATGGGGCATGCTCATTCCTTCACCTATATAAGGAGTCCTCCTTCATTCACTACAGACACACTCAAATACTTGAAGACATAAACGCTCTGAAGAGATCAAGAACACGAGCAGCGCTCCCTTGAGATCTTCAAGCATCTTCAAGTCAAGAACGGCAAACGATTCGGGATTAAGGTGCGGAGCCCCCCAAATCAAGCGTTCTTCATATACTGAGTTCTTCGGTGTTCTTCGCGCCAAGAACAACATACGACCCGGGATTAAGGTGCTAAGCCCCCCAGATCGAGTGTTCTTCGGATCAAGTACGTTTAATCCAAATAAAGGCTCGACGCCTCCGGATTAACGTTATAAGATCCAAATCCGAGTTCGGACAAGCTTCAACTGAAGATCCGACTCAAAATACACAGTCAACGCAGTCAAAGTCAAAGTCAAAGTCAAGCCAAATTGGTTCGAGAGAAGAATCAGAGGATTGATAGAGATTGTTTCCTTAATTATCAAGTTTAATCCTTCTGGATTATCATTGTAATTTTCCTGTGTTTATTTTATTATAAATACAAAAATTTGTTGTTACAATAACATTAGTTGATTAAAATCACACAGGTGCAATTCTTAGACCGCCATCATCTATTGATTAAGTTTGGCAGTGTTGACGGTGGGGTGAGTATTCTATCATTTCTTGATGCTCTTTAATTTAGTTACAGATCCTAGTTTTATTAATTAATAATTATCCAATTTATTATTTTCTCGATGCTCTTCAATTTACTTACAGATCCTAGTCTTATTGATTAATGATTGTCCAATTTATTCTTTGCAGTGGTCTGCATTTAGGCAACCAAAGATGTGTGTTTTTACATCATATATTGAAATTTTGAGTCATGTATGCATGTTTATTAGCTCAGGACAACTATCTCCAACTTTGTTTAGCCTTTTTTGCTCATAAACTTTTTTCATGTAAAATATTGTCTTCTTCGTTCTTGCTTTGTCTTTGTGATTCTCTTAGATTTTTTTCTGAATAATTGTCTTCTGAAGTCTTTGATTTTAGTGCTCTGGTAAATATATTTCAAGAAGATTGTCATTTCATTGTAAAGATTCGATGGGTGTTACTTTGATACATGATAGAAATGAATTGTTTTGTTAACTATGATAATGTCAGACGGTAGCAATAGGAATTGAATCAGCTGCTCCATTACTGATCATCTATGGAAAAATCCTTTTTCATACTTATCATTGCTTTGTAGAATTTCAAATTTCTTTTTTTGACAAATTCTGCTATGTAATGGAAAAATCCTTTTTCATACTTATAATTGGTTTGTAGAATTTCAAAATTTTGCAATGTAATTTTTTTATTCTTAAGAATGTTTGATATTTCGGCATCTGTTACTTAACTGGCCTATTTTCCCCCCACTGCCAACCTACCACCTAACACTTCCCCACCCCCATCCCCTAAACAACCAAAAAAAAAAAGAAAAAAAAAATTGCACATCCAATCAACCCTCATTTTCATAGGCATATCACATTGACTGATCAATACACTTATTTTTTTTTAAAAAATATATAATTAACAGTCTTTTTTATCTATATTCATTCTACAATTTTTTTCTTAACTGCTCGTCTGATAAATGAAACAAAAATTCCCACAACTCACCACACCCATATGTTCACTTAATTTGTTGTATTATGTTATTAACCTACTTCTGAAAGACATTCTGTATCTCAACATGATAACATATATACTGTTGTCTTCTTGAATATGCATATTAGTTTTAATCAACATGGTATTCATGTATACATCTCTACGTATGCATCAACTCGGTTTCAGTTACATCTAATCATCTCTACGTATCTCATTTGGCTCTTCACATTTATACAGAGTTTAAGAATTTTTTTTTTTACCGATTTTATTGACCTTTAAGACGATGTGGTATAATTGAGTAATAAATAAATGATAAAGTAAGTTATGTGTGTTGGGTGAGGGTGACATCTTTTAAAATATAATGTATTGAGAAGTTATTTGTTTTGAAATTTTATGTGAAGAGTGTAATAGGGACAAACAAATGAAGAAACGTGGAAAGTTCGTAAAAATTAGAAAAGTAAAAATAGGACTTTGAAAATATAAAGTAGTGTTTCGTTTTTCCAGTTTATCTGTTTCATGTCTGAATGTTGTACTCATTCTCATTGATCTTGCAGTTTGTTAAGAAGATGTTAGCTACTTTGACTTTCAATTGTCAGTCCCAAAGTCCTTCACCCTATTTTGATCACTCACTATTTCGATACGATGAAAAGGTACGGATTACCTTGTCCACTTCTTAATAAAGCCATGTGGCTACATATTGATAGACTTAGGCTCTTATATGTCAAATATTTTTATTTATACAAAAATATACTTAATACCTAATGGTTTATTTAGCACCTAGCCATTGGAGCAGCTGAAAGAGGCAGGATTGCATCATTTGCATGTTGATAAACCTATTGGGTTTTGGTGATGAAAAAATATTGAACTAGATATTTTGGAGGAATTTAGAATCTCTCTATTGATATTCAAGTTCACTCTCATACATCAAATGGTAATACATGGTCCTATTTATAGGATACATTCTTGATGTTTAAAGAGATACTTTGACTAGAAATAAATGAGAATGCATGAACCATAGTAAATGAGTAACTTGACCACCCATGAAGATTGAACATCACTTTAGGATACAACTTATCCATTTCATCACCCCTTCTTAATTTGTAATTAGAAAGTGATCTCAAAAGTTTGCAAGTGACTCGAAACTTACTGCTTTGGTAAGACTGTCTGCAAGCTGCTCCTTAGTTCCAACAAACATCAGCTGAATTTCTTGTTTGCCAACAAGCTCTCTAATGTAGTGATGACGAATTTCAATATGCTTCGACCTTGCATGAAAAACTGGATTCTTCGTCATTGCAATGGCCGGCATGTTATCACAGAAAATTGTAGTTTCACTCTTGGGCTTTTTGAGAACATCAGCAAGTATCTTTCTCAACCACACGGCTTCACATGCGGCTTCATTCGCTGAAATGTACTCTACTTCGGCAGACGAAAGGGAGACATCTTGCTGCTTCTTTGAGGACCAAGAAATTATGTTTGTTCCCAAAGAAAATACATATCCAAATGTGCTTCTACTATCATCAAGTGATCCAGCCTAATCGCTATCGGTGTAACCGAAAAGCTCACTTCTTTCCTCCTTAATATACTTGATCCCGAACTTCCTTGTTCCTTGCAAGTAGCGCAAGATTCTTTTTGCAGCTGAAAAATGTGACTTGCTTGGATTGTGCATGAACCTCGAAACCATACTCATGGCATAAACAATGTCAGGTCTTGTATTTGTCAAATAAATCAATGAACCAACCAAACATCTGTATATATTAGCATCAACTTTCTCTTCACCATCATTCAAACTTAATTTTTCATTTGCTACAAGTGGAATGGAAATTGATTTGCAATTATCCATGTGAAACTTCTTTAATAATTCTCCAAAATATTTTTCTTGAGAAATAAAGATTTCTCCTTTCGATTGACGAACTTGTATTCCAAGAAAGAACTTCATGATTCCCTAGTTAGTCATTTCAAATTCTTTCATCATGTCTTGTTTGAATTATTGCACCATAGCAGCATTAGTTCCCATGTAGATCAAGTCATCAGCATAAAGACATACAATGAGAAAATTATGCTCACCTTTCTTTATGTATAATGATGCCTCACTTGGACTTTGATGAAAGCCAATTCTTTTGAAATAGCCGTCAATTTTGTTGTTCCATGCATGAGGTGCTTGCTTAAGCCCATACAATGCTTTGTTGAGACGATAGACCTTGTCTTTTTCTCCTTCAACAATAAATCCATCAGGTTGTTGGATATACATCTCTTCTTCCAAATCTCCATTAAGAAATGCCGACTTCACATCTAATTGATACACGGTTAGCTCAAATTGTGCGGCAAGAGCAAGAACAATTCGAATGGTTTCTATCCGAACAATAGGTACAAATGTCTCGTTGAAATCCACTCCGGGCTGTTGAGTACCCCTTTGCAACTAACCGAGCTTTATATTTTTAAATTGTTCCATCTTCGTTCAACTTGGTCTTGAAGACCCATTTCACTCTAATTTTATGTTTCCCTCTCGGAAGATCAACAAGCTCCCAAGTATTGTTCTTCTCAATACTCGCAATTTTTTCTTGCATTGCCTTTTGCCAAATATCCTCTTTGAATGCTTCTTCAAAAGTTTCAGTTTCACCTGCATAAAGTGCCACATTTGCAGTAGCATATATGTCTGCCAAGCTTCTGAATCTTCTTACAGGACTTTGAGATGCATCACCAATAATTTTCACCAAATTTGGATCATGAGTAGAAGTTTCTCCGGTGCTTGATTGATTAACTGAATTCGGAGACAACAATGGCACAACCTAAGAATTCACATGATGACCATCTTCTTCAAAATTCTAAGATTGCTTCTCATCAAAAATCACATCTCTTGAGATAACCAAGCTGTTATTTTTTTAATTTAGCAAACGATACCCTTTCGATTCGTCTCTATAACCAAAGAAAATGAGCTTCTCACTTTTATCATCAAATTTTTATCTCTTTTGGGATGGAATATAAGAATAAGCAATAGAACCAAAAATTTTCATATGATGAACCTGTGGTTTCCTTTGATGCCATGCCTCATATGGAGTTCTATTCAAAACTTCTTTCGTTGGACATCGATTCAAGATGTACACCACTGTCAAAACAGCTTCAGCCCAAAACCTTTTCAGAAGTCCTTTTCCTGCCATCATACTCTGAGCCATCTCCATAATAGTACGATTCTTGTATTCGTCTACTCCATTTTGTTGTGGAGTGTAGCGACAGTGAGCTGCCTTTGAACTCCATTTTCTTTGCAATAATCCATGAAGGATTTTCCAATGAATTCTCCTCCACGATCAATGTGAAGAGTTTTGATACTCTTGCCACTTTGATTCTCCACCATTTTCTTAAGTTTAAGAAACTTGCAGAAAGCATCAGACTTTTGCTTTAAAATATACACCCACATCATCATCGTATAATCGTCAAAAAATAGAAGAAAATATATGTTGTCATTCAGAGAAGGAGTTTGAGTCACATATATCAGCATGCACAAGTTCGAGTGGAGCCTTTGCACGATACGAGTTTTTTAGAAATGGTAAGCGATGCATTTTTTCAAAAATACATCCTTCACATGGGCTATCCTATTCATCAATATGTGGAAGACCAAATACCATGTTTTTCTTTTTAAGCAAAATCAAACCTTTGTAGTTTAGATGTCCATACCTCAAGTGCAAATTTCTTATTCAGTTTGAGTTGCACTTTGGAGAGCACATTCCTTTGTTGATGGCAACGAATAGGAAAAATCTTATTTTGAGTCATCTTGATCTTTTGCCATGATGAGGTTCTTTTCTTTATTAACAATGGCGCAATGACCATTATTAAACTCCACTTTGTAATCTTTCTGAAGCAACTGCCCAACACTTAACAAATTTTGAGCGAGATTCGGAACATAGTAAACATCTTTGATAACACTGATTTTTCCCTCCTTTGTCTTCACTGCAATTTCTCCTTTTCCGTTGATTTTGTGTCCTTTGCCATCGCCAAGTATTACTTCGGATGAATAAGACTCGTCAAGATCAATAAACATCTTCTTATTTCTTGTCATGTGATTACTACAACCACTATCCACAAACCAAGTATTTTCAGTTTCTTGTTGTGAACTCAAGCAAGAATAGAATACCTGCTCCGCTTCTTCTTTTTCGGTGAAGTTTGCCTCCTTCTTTTCACCATCTTCTTTGTACCAGCAATCTCTATGAGAGCGTGTAGCATTTGTGCACCTTTTACACTTGAATCGACAATCACTTATATCGTGATTATTCTTTATACAGATTCGACAAACTGATCATCAGAATTTTGGAAAGAATTTCTTGGAGCATTATTTCCTCGTCCTCCTCGACCACGGAAATTCTGATGTCTTCCTCGGGAAGAATCTTGATCGTAATCACCTTTTCATGTCCTCCAAATTGATTTTTCAGAATCTCCCAAGCACGTTTGGAAGTTTTGGCAGTAGTAATTCATGGAAGAATGGATCGACTTACACCTTGATGCAAAAAAGACAAAGCTTTTGCATCTTTTGTCTTGTTCTCTTTGTACTCTCTCTTCAACGTTGTTGTCAAGATTGCTTCCTCCGCAATAGTGAGTAATTTGAACCCATCGTTAACTATATTCCATAATTCATGAGATATGTATAACGTCTTCATCAATACACTCCATAACTCATAATATTGTCTTGCAAAAATCGAAACACCTTGTTGAGAGTATGTGAACGTGAGATCGTTGCTGCTCGCCATGCTCCAATATTTGAAGGAAGAACAGACTTAAAGTTGGCTCTTGATACCACAAATATGTTGGGTTCTGGTGATGAAAAGATATTGAACTAGATATTTTGGAGAAATTTAGAATTTCTCTATTGATATTCAAGTTCACTCTCATACATCAAATGGTAATACATGGTCCTATTTATAAGATACATTCTTGATGTTTAAAGAGACACTTTGACTAGAAATAAATGAGAATGCATAAACCATAGTAAATGAGTAACTTGACCACCCATGAAGATTGAACATCACTTTAGGATACAACTTATCCATTTCATCAAAACCGTCGATGAAAGTTGTTTGTAGCTAGTAATTATGTAAGTTTTCTTTGTCGCACTTTTTCATTCTTCAAACACTAGTCATCTAAACTATAGAAAAAAGAGAGATAAGAGCTTTTAGCTCTTGCCTATATATCTCGACGCTATCACATGGATGCCCATAGTAAAAGTATCAATCTGAATTCTTCTTTTTTTTTTATCTTTTAATAATACATAAATTTCTGCATGTGTTTATCTTGCGGCCTTAAAAGTCTTTTAAACTGTATTTTCCCAATTACTTCCGTTCTTCTCGGCATGAATTAATCACAAACTACCGGCCTTGAATCCAGACCAATGATGAAGTAGTGTGTAACCCTTATAAAGAAATATATAGAGAATGCTTAAGTATATACAAAATTAGAGTAGAGCTATTTTAAAGTTAAGGATTATCATTTGTTCGTGTCCTCAATTTTTATTTAGAAAATAAAAGCAGCTCTGTATTGAAATGTATACAGGAAGGAATTGTCGGAGAAAAATTAGAATTTTTCAATGATGAAAATACACCTCAAGCGAACTTTGTGATCTTCATCTTAGTTTCTTTCATAGATTAATAAATTTAAAGAAATACTGAAAATATTAGCATATCTTGATTGCAATGAATAAACACACCTGCAATAACCTTCTTTTTAAAGTTAAGGCAAGCTAATATTCTAAAGTTCAAGATAAAACATGGTTTCTCTTTCTCTCTTCATCCCTCTTCTTCCTCACCCAATACTTGTCTTTGCTTAATATTTTGAGTTAACAATGATTATTCTGCATTCTGAAGGACCTGAATCTGGGAATGCTGATGCCCGAACGAAAAAGATCTCATCATTTCTATTTCATCCAATTCTGCCTCTAGCCATTTCTATACAACAGACCTTATTTTTGCAGCTAGCAGTTGTAAATATTCACTTCCGTAGAGAGTTCTTTCAAGTTTCCCACCTTACACATAGGTAAAACTCTTTATCTATAGATATTATTTTTTAGGTGGTTGCATGGATGGCCTTACAAATCTTATGTTTAATGTACTATTATTATTTTGTGGAATGTAGGATTATTCATAGGATGCAATGGAGAGATTTTTAAAATTTTATCTGCTACTTCAATTTATCTCTTTTTAATTTTATTTTATTCTCCGGTTACAGTCCAGTTTGTCAAACCTTCTAGATTGAAGAGATAGAGGTATGGGTAGATGCGTAAACTTGCCATTACTGCATTTATGGTTATCATTATCTTTATATAAAATTCTGATCTAAACTCTGAAGGTTGAGTTCCCTAGTCACAATTCTTGAGAGATTAGTAGTAATGCAGATGAAGATTAATTCTAGAGGGAACTTAGGAAGTGCAGATGAAGATTAATTCTAGAGGGAACTCGGGACATCAGTAATAATATCTGCATGTATAGATTGATCCTAGAAAGAATTCAAGGGGAGAGTTGCACTTTTAGACCAGAATTGACAGTGAATAAAAAATTAGAGCGTCATTACATGAATTGGGGGATTTTGGAACTGGTTCTTTGAGTGTTAACTATAAGGTCAAGTTATAGTTCCTTAGTAATAATTCATATGTTTTAATTTCCAAGATAACTTGACTGTTAAGGTCAAGTTATGGTTCCTTAGTAATAATTCATATGTTTTAATTTCCAAAAGAACTTGAGGGTAGGGTTACCAGAATCGGCAGTTTAAATAGAGGATTTGAAAATTAAAACCGTTAGAACCGGAAGTGGCATTTTGGAATCAAACCTTGAATATTAAGGTCAGGTTATGGTTCTTTGTTGGTAATAATGCATATGTATACTAAGGTCAGGTATATACAGAAAACCTGTTTAAACAAGGGGATTTTGGAACTGGAGCCTTGATAGGTCTAACAGGGTTTTGGAACCAACCAGAACTTCAAATACAGGGTTAAGATTTCTATATACAGATAATTGGTACTAATGTAGAATTCGGGTTTTGGAACTCGAAACTAAGAATGTTAAGGTTAGGTGGTTAGGTTATGGTTTTTATATGCAGATAATTGACACTTGTGTAGAATATGAACATGGTTTCTATATACAGAAAATCGATATATGCGTGAATTGAAATGGTTAGAATCAGAATATTAAGTGGTCAGGTTATGGTTTTATATACAGAGAATTGACACCGGTATAGGATAGAACTTGGTTCCTATATACTATATAGAATTGATATATTGATATATGCGTAGAATTGAAACTGTATATAGAATTGATATATGCGTAGAATTGAAACTGTTAGAATCAATTGTTAAGGTTAGATGGTCATATACGGAAAATTGACACCTGTGTAGAATAGGATATATGCGTAGATTTGAAACTGTTAGAATCGGAATTGGTCATGTATAGAATTGGAACTAGTCGGGATATGATTCCTATTATAGTAGAACCGAAAGGAATTGATGGGGTAGAATAGAAAGGAATTGATTGGGTAGAATTAGGATTTTGGATTGAATATTAAATAATGTATCATAACAGTTCACAGTTCCTATATACAAAGAATTAACTGTTTATGGCCAAAATTGTATATTTGCATTTACTTTTAAATTCTTTTTCATAAGAAATTATGAATTATTATAAATATAAAAAATATTTTTAATGAGAAAAATGTAAACTTATGTAAATTACAATAATAAATGAGTGAGACTCTTGTGTGTCCGGGTGTACGGGTACTACCCATGCGCCCAATCATACCCATTGCTAAACGGGTCACATATATATACTAAAAAAACCCTAAATTTTCATTCCCATCTTTTGCCTACGCAATTCCACCGATCCTTTCTACAATTCTTCTCCCCAATTTCATCAGCAATTCACTAAATCTTTTTTCTAATTCCCACAAGTTGTGTGTAATTTCATTTATCCAATTTCGTTATTCATCACCGATAAGTTGGAGATGATTTGCAGGATCTACAACAAGTTGGAAGGCCTAATTTTTGCGGAGTTGACGCATCGAATATCAAATCCATGGTCGGTCAAATAAAAGGCCTAGAGCTGGTGAAGATGGAGATCGGGCGGTTGAAGTGAAGGTTGAATCAGATCTGAAAGCGCGAGGGAGACGTACAATGAGGTATCAAGGCTGGAGAAGGTAGTGGTGAGAAGAAGAAAGCAGTAGAGATATATGAGAAGAAAGTGGTAACAAGCATGAAAGCAGTGAAAAAGTTGAAGGAGTTGGTAGAAAGAATGATGTGTTAGAGATATTTTGTGAAATTCACCCTCGTATGAAACTAGATCTTTGGTTGATTTACTTGTTTAACTTTTATTCATTCATGTTTCTTTTCCAGCTCTCTCTCTCTATATTGTTGATCTCCATTGTTAGAGATATAGATCGCATTATCCTTGATGTCATGGAAAAAATTGAATGTTTCAACCCTCTATCTCAATTGAAAATATGCAGTGGTGTATTGTTGATTTCATTCTCTTTTCTGAAATTTTTTTATAACTTGGTGCGTGGTTCCAACTTTGAAGAACAATATTACTTTACTGAAAAATTCATACTCTTATAATTATAAGTTATTAAGCAGTGCTGAATTCCAAACAGTTTAATATTTTAAAGACATATCTTAAAATTTTATTAAATGTTATACCCTTTAATATTGAGTGTCATACTCTTTAGTATAAAATTATATACCCTTTGTCATTCCATTATACCTTAACAATATAAACTTGAAACAACGTTCTAAACTCCATACTCTTTACTGATTAACAATATACTCTTTTCACTATGTCGTAATACATTAACAACATAAACTCGAGATACTATAAATAAACTTACTCTTTATATGACCACAATGTACCCTTTACTTATCAACACTATACCCTTTACTTATAAACAATATACTCTTTTCAAATATACCATTTACATGACCACAATGTACCCTTTACTCATCAACAATATACCCTTTGCATCATGCCATAACACTTTAACAAAATAATCTCGAAATACTGTAAACTTCATACCCTTTACATGATCACAATGTACCTTTTACTCATCAGTAATATACTCTTTACTCATCAACAATATACCATTTGCATTATGTCATAATACTTTAACTACATAAACTCGAAACACTGTAAACTTCATATATGACCTTTACATGATCATAATGTACCTTTTTACTCATCAACAATATACTATTTACTCATAAATAATATACCCTTTACACCATGCCATAATATCTTAACCACATAAACTCGAAACACTGTAAAATTCATACAATTTACATGACCACAGTGTACCCTTTACTCCCCAACAATATACCCTTTGCACCATGTTATAGTTGTTGGATTGTATACTAAAAGTCTAGCTTTAGTATGAACAATGTCATAACAATATTTGAAATGAGAATCATTGATCAAATGATTGCATCATATAATTTATTTTATATGCATGATGCAATAGTCCAATTACTTTATACTGTAGATAATATGTTGTGCGACAACACGCGGAAGATCATATTATCGATTTCCTTATAAAGTATAAACAGATGCTCACAACTAAGATAGACGAGGACTCTCTATCGGTATGGTTGTAGTGTGGTTTGGTATTAGCTTGTCTTGGCTATAGAATCACATTAGTGCACTTGTGTGTATTGAGCAGGACCGCCTGAGGTCGTTCTTCTTATACTGACTATATAGTAGAACTTGATCTCTGTTATTATGGAAGTTCGTGCTCTTAATCCCTATACAATAACCTCGACACGTAGGGCAGTATGTATTTCTTTGATTCATCAATGGGTGAGATTTATAAGTATTAAATCAACAAACTCGGTGAGTTGGGAAGTAGTGCTGTATCTATGGTGTGATGTTGATTGTAGAAGGAATCCATGTCCGTCATAGGTTGATGATGTCCCCTTGAGGAGCTCATAAGGTTTATCATGTAAATCTTGCAAGTGGATTAATTTCCGGCATGATAAAAACGTTGAGTGGTACTACTCTTGGATGAGATATTAATTAATTTGAGTTGTCAGTAACTTAATTAATTAATGGACATTGTATATCTTAAACATGGGGAGACTATCGGGCTTATAATAAGAAGGAGCCCAGAACATAATTTTGGGATTGGACGGGTAGTGCAATAATAATATTTTAGTGGACTATATTATTATTATTGGATTTAATTAAAAGCTTTGGGCTAAGCTTGGTTAATTAAGTTCAATTGAGGCCCAGCCCAATTTCTCCTCCTGGTCCCTGCTGTAGCCCAATATATATAGTCATCTCAGCTTCTGGAAACCTAACTTCCTGCGCCTCTTTTGACGTGAGTTAGAGAGAAGCAGATTGAGAGAACTCTGGGGATTGTTGACCACCCAACACCAGAGTTGACTTGGGACATACAGCAGAAGATCAAGAGGTGTTCTTCTGCAGTGATTCAGACTCTACATCAACCCTGAAGTACGGTAAATACATTATTGCTTCCGCTGATTTTGTTTGCCTGTTAATCCTAACGGATCACGTTGAACCGCACGATCCAATTGCCAACAATTGGTATCAGAGCGTTGGTTTCGTGGTAAGACGTGAGCCATTAGATTGGGTTTTTGTGATTATTTGATTAATTAATTTAATCTGGTTTTAATCGCATGCTTGATGAGCCATTCGTTTGTTCCTTATCAAAACTGGATGCTGTGTGTTTGGGATATGATATGTGTCAATTATTCTTGTAATTGTGTGTGATTACTTTGAATGATAATACTGGACAAACACATAATCCAAATCCATCATCAATTGATTCACAATCCTAATGCTAACCATTCACGCCATATCACACGTTGATCAATGGCGACAACCAATGAAAAACTGGACCAAACGGTTGACAACGGACGGTGAGTAATGGACGGCAAGGATTCAGACGACCGCTTCGGCTGGACTGGGCTGGAGCAGGCAGCGTCGATGGTTTCTGGGCTGGACTGTAACCGTCGCCACTTACTGATGTGTTGGCAACGATGCTCAATTCAGGGTGAGCAAGGGCTGGGCGATTCGACGCAGATCCAGGCGGATCGGGGCAAAACGACGAAGATCCGGCGGCGTTGATGGTGGCGCGTGGCTGACCGGTGCATACTGTGGATCGCTGGTGGCGTCGGCCGGATCCTGTTGGGTGTCTTCCTGGCGTGATGGAAGGCGGGCGCGGGCGGCGGCAGTCTCCGGCGCAGTGGATCATCCGTCGGGCAGGGCGCCGTCGTGGATGGCAGTGGGCGGCGGAGACTGGTCAGTGGCGTGGATTCTCCTGGCGGCGCTGCGTTTGGAAGGCCGCGGCAGCTGAGCGGCGCTGCAGGGGACTCGGAGGCTGGGCGGCGCTGCAGGTGACTCGGTTATTGGGCGGCGCTGGAGGAGACGCGGTGACTGGGCGACGCTGGTCTCCATCGCGTCTCGCCGGTGAGACGCGATTAGCCGATCCGGTCTGTCTGCATGAACGACTACGGTGCTTGCATGGCGGCGTCCTGGCGGCTCGTCTCTGGCAGTGGTTGTGGGCTGGGGCACGACCGACGACGGCTGCTGCACGATGTTGGCGGCTGTCAAATAGGGCAGCTCGTGGCTTACCGTCGGCGGCAGGGCTGATAGCCGGCGGCCGTGGGACCAGGAAGCACCGGTGGAGACGGGTGTTGAAGCTGGTCGCGGCTGGGGCTTTTCTAGGGCAGCAAGCATGGGTTGTTGGGCCTAGTAGAATTATTGGGCCTAATTTTTTATTAATGCTATTGGGCTGCTGGGCCCATTTTTTATTAGGTATTGTTGGGCCCAATTCAGTAATTAATAGTGGGCTGCTCAATTTTTAATTTGGGTTTTGGGCTGTTGGGCCCAAATTTTATTAAAATGGAAATGGGCTGCTGGGCTATTATTTTATTGCTGGTTTTTTAATTAATTGTGAGTAATGGGCCAAGCATGATTAATTAATTTTATTAATGGACTTTTTGTGCTAGTGGGCTTGGTAGATTTAATTTGATTTTGGGCTAAGATTATGGGCCATGGATAATGGGCTTGATTAATTATTTAATCTGCTGCTCATTTTGTGCTTATTTGTTGCTCTTGAGGCCCAAATTAATTGATCTACTATTTATACAATTAATTATGATATATAACTGATTTAATTGTTTTAACTTGACAATTAATTGTTATATATATGTAAGGCATGTTCTATGTGATTTACTTATTTAAATTGCTGTTAATAGAAGCATGTCTAAGTTGCATATTTTATTCTGGAATATTATATGCATGTTAAAAGCCCTCGGTATTAAATAACTAAGTGGGAGAGGGAATTGGTAATAAATTCCCGCGGCCTCCATTATTGGTTTGTTAGCAATGTGAATAGACTTGCGCGTCGGCATTAGAGCCTTCCTCCCCATCGGATGAGTTTATTCATGGATTGCTGGAACAGACTTCATTAAATAATTACGTTTGTAATGTGATGCATATGAACTTGCGCGTTGGCTTAGACCTTCCTCCCTATCGGATGAGTTTATATGCGGTTCATTGGTACAAACTAGTAATTGATGACTGTAGGAAGTTATCCGAGCGCGTGTGTACTTCTCCATCTGTAAGGCACACAAGCTTGGGCCGCGGACTTGGGGTCAAATAATGGTATACACTTAGATGTAAATAATAAGTATCCTCCCCATCGGAGTCACTGCTTTTATTTGCATGGCTAAAGAGGAACCGACTATTAATTATTTTGTCATAAAGTTAGGTTGACAAATGAAATTAATGGGTAAAACCTTCTCTTGTAAATGTTCGGGTTTGTAAACGTCCACACTATCGTGGCTTGCAGACTCACGGTGCTTGAGATGTCGGTGAATTTTATTTTATATTGTTTTGAGGGAAACGGTATAAAAGGATAAAATTCGAAGATTTGATCGGTAAATTAATTTGTGATTCTCTGAATTTCGAATGGTTTTATTTCACTAATTGTTAACTAAAAGACATTAAATTTACTTGTCCAAATTAGATGATTAGAAAGAATCTTAATTTTGAAATTTACTGCTTAAGAAAATACATGTGTTCTCTCAAAGGACGGCTCATGATGCCTGTTAATGTCTCTAGTGAAGAGATGAGAGGTTCATAGAAATATGATGGTCTCATGTAACTCTTTGGATACTTGAGTAATTTAAAAGGCGCAAGATCATGGTTGATTTGATGAATGAATTGGAAAATTATGGAATAGAAATTGAAGGGGAAACCTAAGTCAATTTTATTCTCCATAATTGCCTAGATATTTTGAGTAAGTTCCACCTGAATTACGAGAGGATGTAAATGGTGGGAAACTTCTGACAAAACATGTGGCAAAGGAAAGCCATTTTCATCATTATGTGAACAAGCTTAATATCTTATTTACTAATGGTTTAAACATGATTAGTGATGGCATCTACTGACTCGAAGTGAGTAGATACTGGAATCACTAAATGTTTATCACTTAGTAAGGATAAGATTGTTAAAACATGGGTAAAACTACAAGGGTAGTGGCTATTGTAGTGGGAGTTGTTTATTTATCTCATGATAAGAATAAACGATTGATTATGAGAAATTGCCTTTACGTACGTATCATAGAAAGAATTTAATTTCGGTTTCTATGCATTAACGGATGGATACTTCATTTCATTTAAATGACATGGTCATAGAAATGAGGAATGAGGCTATAATCCGTTAAAGTACATTGGTGGATAATTTGGATACTCTTCAATCATGCACATCCCACAGATGCAATAAATAGTAATTAAATAATGCATCTTCTAATATTAGTAAGAGAAAGGAACCTTCGGAAATGAACTAAACATACATTTGGCGTCTATAATTAATTCATTTTACTTAAGTAAGATTCAAAAGTTGATAGCCGATAGACCGTAAGGTTTATCTGAAGTGGAAACTATCGGACTTGCGAGTCGTGCTTGGAAGTAAAATTGATCAACTGCCTTTTAAAGGCTGTGGGGTATAGAGCCAAAGATATATTTGTTGGAATTAGTTCATTCTGATTCAAGCGGACCTAATATTATCCAGGCAAGAGGTGGTTAAGAATATTTGAAGATTATTCTGGATACCAATATATTTATTTGATGCACTGCATGTCTAAGTTCTTGGATTAATTCAAGAATTGAAAGGCTGGTACAGTGAAGCGTCATGGAAAATATATTACGTCATTAAGATTTAATCATGATGGCGAATACCTCAAGGGATAGTTAGGAGCTATTAATCAGAAATAGAGATTAAATCTCAAGTAGACTACACCGGGCTTGCCCCAGCTGAATGGTGTGGTGGATAGAAGGTATTAGGCTCTTATGGTTATGATTAGATGGATGATGAATTATTTGAAATAATTAAATTCATTTTATGGATATGCCCTAAATACAGTAATTCGTGAAACGTTTGTCTGTATATGGGATATTCTATAAAAATGAAGAGTGATTTATTTAGTCCAAAAGATCGAAGGGTGACTGTTAACACAAACACCAGATTTTTGGAAAAGGACTATGCAATAAATCACAAGCCCATGTGTAAGTTGTTCTAAAGGAAGTGAGAGGAAAACACTAAGTATAAGTACCAAGTGTACAAGAGGATATACCACAAGGTAAACTGCAACGCGTGTCACGTCTGATACACAATTACATGTAGTGCCTTGTCGTAGTGGAAGGGTTGTGTGACAACTCATAAATATATGTTTGGGAGAGTCGTGAGACTTGATCCCTAGTGAACATGGTATTATCCCACGGATACAACATAGCACTACAAGATTAAAATGCGGAATCTTAGTAAGTTGCAATGTATGTTGAAATAGAATCTACGGATTCTATATTAAGTCTGGGAACTTGTATGACCACTAAATGATGTAAAAGCCATTGCAAGTGGTCAAGGGAAATAAAAGAGGATCATACGGAAAGGTGAAAATCTTGGAAGCAAAGCTTGTTGCGAAAAGATGTACTCAGAAAGAAATGGTTCGATTATGAGCAAACATATTCGCTGATAGCTATGCTTAAATTGATTCGGATTCTTTTATTTATTGCTGCTCATATTAAATTATGAGGGACAGCAAATAGATGTCAAGACAGCTTTTCTGATTGGAAGTCTTGAGGATAACATCTATGTGAAGCAACCAGAGTAATTCATTGCAAAGTACTAATAGCATTTTGATAGTAAGCTTAAAAGTGTCCAGCGATGGACTAAAGCAAGTTTTAAGATCGTGAAGCATCTGTTTTGATTAGATAATCCAGTGGCATGGATTTAAATCAATGAGCGGAAGAGTCTTGTGTGTTCTAAAGAGTGACGGAAACGTGGTGGTGTTTCTTGTACTATACGTAGATAGTATCTTGCTCATTGGAGACAATGAAAGAGTATTATCGGGCGTATGGGTACAGTTAATAAAGCGGTAGTGATGAAGGACTTAAGAAAGGCAAAATACATCCTTTTGATCACGGTAATACGGATCACAAGAAAGGATGTTATGCTTATCTCAAGTTTCATAAAAAGATACAGTCCATACTCATTTAGCAATGTGAATAGACTTGCGCGTCGGCATTAGAGCCTTCCTCCCCATCGGATGAGTTTATTCATGGAATGCTATGAATGAAATTGGATATCTGTTTTGCTGTATGCAGAACAGTGGGTATCAACGTAACCCGAAACAAGAATGATGAACTACGGTAAGACATATATGAAGTGCCTGAGAAGGACTGGAAATCATATGTAGACTTACTGAGCAGATTCACTGCTTCTTGTGGATTACGTAGATTCATTTTTTTTAGTCAGATTGGACTGTAGTAAATTCTCCTCAAAGGTTATGTGTTTAATTTTAGGAAGTAGAGTCATAATGTGGAGGAGTGTTATATAGAAATATATTTCAGACTCCGGACTCCATCATGGAAAGATGATGAATTGGAGCCTATGAGGCAGCCAAAGTATCTATATGACTCTAGAAACTTCAAGATAGACTTCGAAGTGTTTCTAAGTTTGCCCAAGGTAATCACAATTTATATTGATGATATGGGTGCAGTTGCAAACTTGAAGAAATCACAAGTCCATAAGGCAATTAAACACATGGAACGCGAGTACCACCTGTTACGAGAAATCGTATGATGAGGGGAAGGTTGTTGTCGCCTAGATTGCATCGGATGATGACCTAGTAAATCCATTTACGAGGACCTTAAGGCGAGAGCTTTTAATGGTCGAGTAGTGGAAGTAGGAATCAGATGTATGGCAGAAGACATGACAACATAGTCTTTTAGTATAAGTGGGAGATTGTTGGATTGTATACTAAAAGTCTAGCTTTAGTATGAACAATGTCATAACAATATTTGAAATGAGAATCATTGATCAAATGATTGCATCATATAATTTATTTTATATGCATGATGCAATAGTCCAATTACTTTATACTGTAGATAATATGTTGTGCGACAACACGCGGAAGATCATATTATCGATTTCCTTATAAAGTATAAACAGATGCTCACAACTGAGATAGACGAGGACTCTCTATCGGTATGGTTGTAGTGTGGTTTGGTATTAGCTTGTCTTGGCTATAGAATCACATTAGTGCACTTGTGTGTATTGAGCAGGACCGCCTGAGGTCGTTCTTCTTATACTGACTATATAGTAGAACTTGATCTCTGTTATTATGGAAGTTCGTGCTCTTAATCCCTATACAATAACCTCGACACGTAGGGCAGTATGTATTTCTTTGATTCATCAATGGGTGAGATTTATAAGTATTAAATCAACAAACTCGGTGAGTTGGGAAGTAGTGCTGTATCTATGGTGTGCTGTTGATTGTAGAAGGAATCCATGTCCGTCATAGGTTGATGATGTCCCCTTGAGGAGCTCATAAGGTTTATCATGTAAATCTTGCAAGTGGATTAATTTCCGGCATGATAAAAAGGTTGAGTGGTACTACTCTTGGATGAGATATTAATTAATTTGAGTTGTCAGTAACTTAATTAATTAATGGACATTGTATATCTTAAACATGGGGAGACTATCGGGCTTATAATAAGAAGGAGCCCAGAACATAATTTTGGGATTGGACGGGTAGTGCAATAATAATATTTTAGTGGACTATATTATTATTATTGGATTTAATTAAAAGCTTTGGGCTAAGCTTGGTTAATTAAGTTCAATTGAGGCCCAGCCCAATTTCTCCTCCTGGTCCCTGCTGTAGCCCAATATATATAGTCATCTCAGCTTCTGGAAACCTAACTTCCTGCGCCTCTTTTGACGTGAGTTAGAGAGAAGCAGATTGAGAGAACTCTGGGGATTGTTGACCACCCAACACCAGAGTTGACTTGGGACATACAGCAGAAGATCAAGAGGTGTTCTTCTGCAGTGATTCAGACTCTACATCAACCCTGAAGTACGGTAAACACATTATTGCTTCCGCTGATTTTGTTTGCCTGTTAATCCTAACGGATCACGTTGAACCGCACGATCCAATTGCCAACAATAGTACCTTAACGAAACATTATAAACTCCATACACTTTACATGACCACAATGTACCCTTTACTCATCAACAATATACCATTTGCAGTGAACAATCACACTGCTTAAATTCAAATGCAAATGAGCAAAATGTAAATTAAGGACCAAAAAGTAAGATATTTCCTTCACATATAAAACAAAAACTGTCTCAATTTACAAAAATTCAACAATTTATACAGTGATTGTATATCATAACAAAACTAATCATTCAATTCATATACAATTATAGCTCCAACTTGATTATATAACCACCTTCATATACTAGTCATCAACACAATGTAATAAAAAAACTGAAGCAAACAACAAACACCATCATATATGCCTCATTCCAAGTCTAACTCTTTTTTTTTTAATTCTTTCAATATCTATGTAGCAGCCTTTTTCTTCTCTTCCACAGCCTTTGGCGCTCTTTCATTTTTCTTCTCAGCTTCTCAGCCTTTGACGCTTTTTCTTCTCAACCTTTATTATAAGACGAATTTCATGCTTCGTGCTTCATGAAAAATAAAAGTCATAATAAGTAAATTAAAGTTTTATTCTGCATATAAATATACCAACAAAATAAATTACCTTGCTCAAATCAAGAAGTGTATAAGTTCCATTGAAATATTTTAGATGATGCACCAATATTGGTGCTTATAAAGTTCGTCATTTAAATGGCACATTTCAAATTTCACAAACTGCAAATGGTAATATAGTACCATACAATGTAATTAGAAATTGAATTAACTTTGAGTGTATGAATTAAAACATGAATGAAGACATGTTTCATATCTGTAATTCCAAAATGTGACTAATAAATTCAATTTGGCAATTTTTCCCAAACACACAACATTCATTCTCTGCATAATTTATTTCTACCATTTGTTGGTTATCTTTTCTTATTTTAAATAGACATGCATATAATATAGTATAATTTATTTCTTTCATTGTTTCCAAATGTGGCTCAATCTGCAGGGATACTCGAGAGATCCATTAAGCTTCCAAAGTAGGATTTTCAAGTAGATTACTTTATAGGTTCCTTAATCTAATTGATATTGATTTGGCCAATGGGTAATAATCACAGAGCATCCATTATAACATACTACTAATTGACATCAATTTGGCAAATGGATAATAACTACAGAGCATCCCTAATCTAATTAACATCGATTTGGCCCATGGGTAATAAACACAGAGGTATTACATTCTGATTAATACAATACATAAAGAGACAAATCTATTTTGTATTCTGTACATTTAAATATCTATACAGATTTAGCCAATTATTAAGTGAAAATCGAAGAAACAAACTAATAATTTCAATAAAAGTAAACAAATTTTGAAGAAAATTTAAGGGTAAGGTTTTCGCATAAATCGCTTAATAAAAAAACATAAACTATAAAATAAGAAATCAGAAACATATAGCGTGAAATGACACATGTATCTAGATAGTAGAGGAAAGTGAAAAACCTTGTAGCAATTTACAGCCGACACTTTGCCTCAATGATTCCACCGCATACACCATCGTTAATCGGCGGCGAGAAGTAGCGGCGAGAAGTAGCGGTGAGAAGCAACGTCGAGAAGAAGGGGAAGAACAGAGATGAAGAAGAAGCGACACAGGTTGAAAATTAGAGAGAGAGAGTGGATGTAGAGAGATAGTAGATGGGTAATGATGTGGAGAGGGAGAGACTTCAGAGGAGTGAGTAGGAATGGATATGGATATTTTTTTTCCTTTATACTCCTGGGTTGGGTTATAATTTGGACAGGGTCTGAATTGGGCACACGGGTCTAGATCCATGCGCCCGGGGATTTAAGAGCTTTTACCATAATAAATTTCAAAATTCGTTAAAGTTTAACTTTTAATTAAGAGTGAGGCTTGCGTGCGCCCGGGCGCACGGAACACATTCCGTGCGCCTTTAGAAATTTAGTATTATGGGTAAGGGTACATTGTTTTGGTCTAAATGGTATACACTTTAACAATAAATGGTACATCATTTTGTTCTAAAGGGTATACACTTTTCATTAATATTTTTTTTTTCTTTAGAAAATAAAGGGTACACATTTTTATACTAAAGGATATACAATTTAAGACAAAATTCTAAAGGCGCACGGAGTGTTGTTCATGCGCTCAAATACACACAATAATTTTCTTTAGAAAATAAAGGGTACACATCTGTATACTAAAAGGTATACAATTTAACCCAAAATTCTAAAGGCGCACGGAAATGTGTTCCGTGCGCCCGGGTGCACAGGAGCTTTTGCCTTTAATTAATTAAAATTTCAATAAAAAATAATATTAGAAAGATAGTATCATTTGTTTTTAAAAATATTATATAGATTAAAAATAAAAAAATCGAGAAATAAAAAGTGTGACAATCAAATTTTAATGAATATTGGTATACTCAATTTGAGGAAATTTTAAAAATAAGATACTATCACATCATAATCATATTGGTTTTAAAAATATATATATTTGTTAATCTATATATAACTTACAGATTTGATGTTCAAAATATTATTAAAGTTTATCTTTAATTAAATAAAATTACATCTATATCTATATATATATATATATATATATATATATATATATATATATATATATATATATATATATATATATATATATATATATATATATATATATATATATATATATATAACAACAACATATTTTTTTCCCCTCAAAATTTAGTCAAAATATCTTCAATTTCTCACTTCTTCTCAATTTCTCTTCAATTTCTCACCACTTATTTTATTCTTATTTCCTTAAATAAATATATTTAATTATTTTACTATCATTTTAACCCTAATAATTTTATGTCCAACAAAATAATTAAAATTAAAGACATTACTTTTGTATGCATATTTTTTTTATCAACTGATACGTTGAAATTTGATTCAATTTGAATTAATTATTGAAAAATTTGGGTTGGATTTGAAGATAGAGTTAAATAATTAAGACATTATTTGAAATTGTTATAACATATATGTTTACGTAATGAAATATTAATATAAATAAAAATTTTAAAATTGTTGGTTTTTTATAATTACATTAATTTATTATACATGAAAAAAGAATAAGGATATGCATAACGTCGATTTAACTAAAACTATTTAATTCATTACACATAAAAAACTAAACTAAATATACATACCATCACAATATAAAATCTCATACATATGTATTCCATTCGTCCCATTCTAATAGTAATATTTATTTTTTTGCACGGGTTGCTTTTTATACGGGATTAAGGGATTTAGTATTTTAATGTATATTGAGGTGAGATAAATAATATTTTAATGTATAGTGGATGGTTGTATTAATGTGGTTGATGCGTCCCATTAAGATATTTTAATTACTTAATTGTGTGGGTCTTATACAAAAAAATGTAACCGTTAAAATGAAACACTCAATTTAAAAATATTTTAGGATGAGTACATAATTATATGTGTTTATGTGTCCACAAAATATATATATATATATATATATATATATATATATATATATATATATATATTTATTATTATTAAAAAAATCTATATTTATATAATTTTATTTTTTAAAATTTATCCCGCATCACGGGTTAAAATGCTTGTTAAAAATAACATTAGAAAGTATCATTTGTGTAATTTAGAGTGTACACCAATAATATTAATTTATTGTTTAAAAAAAATCGAGGAATCTAGGTGTAACAGATGACTCAAATTATTTAAAAATTGTTTACAAGATTTATCCATCCTATCCATCATAAAAGTTTATTAATTCTTAAAAATAAAAATTGGAAACAGATCATAGATGGGACACTATACATAGTGAATTCCAGATGCTGAGGTTCTTGAAAATGGATGATGTGTTGCTGTCTACAAACAAATATCTATCATCAATGCTACTGATTGAATCACATGACAAATACCGCAAAATATCATATCCTAATACAAATAAAAGAACACAATATAGCACTATTAAAAATAGGACTGTTAAAAGTTGTAATATCCCTATATGTATTTTTAAATTATAATAAATATTTTTATTTAAAAATAATTAAACTTTTAATTATTCTAAAAATGTTTTACTTTAAGTCTTTTACACTTCACATTAATAAATTTAAAAATGGGCCTAAGCCCAAGTCCAAAATCTCAACCCAATTTTATATAAAAGAGAAATAGATCGATTGTTCTTTTTACATTTCATTTTCTCCATCGCGGTTAGGGTTTAAGAAAGAAAGAGCAGAAATAAAGTTTTCTTCATTTTCTCTGAAAAAATGCACACGCAAAACAAGACATTTCAATCATCAAACATACATGGAAACGAGATTTTCAGATTTCATCCATATTTACAAATTCAAGGTATTCTATTTCTAAAATTTCAAAGTTGTATCTATTTGTTTTCCAATGACCACAAAATTCTGATATGTTGTTTAATATTTAGTTTCAAAATCATATTTAAAATTTCATGATTTTTGGAGTTTTATTTTATTTTATACGAATTTTATACATATGTCTGCAGAATCTGAAATTTATGGATATGTGATTAGAAAATTTATATTATATAGTTATACCTTTCCAAACAATTTAAATTTTAGATATGTTATGATTCCTCGATATTTTGATGTTCTATAAAAATTTTATGCCGAAAAGATCATTAAATTATTTTATATTACTTTTTCAATGTTTCTGATGGTGCTGTCAAATATATTTAGTTTTCTATCTTAAAATTATGAAAGCATATTTAAAGGGCTCTAAAAATCCTTATATTCGTATATGTTATACTTTATGGTGTTTCTAGTAATCTATGATAATTTCATGTTATTTGAAGTACTAAATTATTTAATACAAATTTTACGAGATTAGTAAATTCAGTTTAGATCATGAACTCACTACTGATTTGAAATTACAAATAAAATATTTAAAATCTTCAAATATTATTATATTTTTATATGTTTTATATTACAGTTTTTATGATTCACAGTAAAAATATCTATTGAATAAATGAGTAAATGATTTTAAATTAAATATATAATGATTTTTATACATGTATCATTTGCGACGAATATTATTCGTCGGTAATGAATAGTATGAAAAGACAAATATATTCAATAAATTTACTGACGGTTTAAAATCCGTCGGGAACATATTCCATAGAAATTTTTTCTATTTACATATTTACCGACGGAAAGATGTCGTCGGTAAGTTTTCCGGGAAAAAATCCCTCCAAATTTGCGATGAAATTTATGACGGATAAAATTCCGTCACAAATTCTGTCGTAAATCCGTCGGTAAAAACGTCGCTAAATAACTTTTAATAATTTTTTCCGCCCACATCGACTTATTATGCTTAATCGTCGGTATTCCGTCGGTAATTACCGACGGATTATTTCCGTCGGTAATTCCGTCGGTATTTCAGCAGTTTCTTGTAGTGTTCTGTTTTCATTGTTTATTTTTACTAAAAATAAAGTGTTTGATATTTAATTGCATGTTTATTTTATTTCTCAAATAAAGTTCTCATTTTAACTACATTATGAAATATGATTTATTTTTAGTAGTTGTTATTTAAACTTAACTCCGCTACAAATAATGTTATATTTCAGTAAAGTTTGTTGTTCTCTTTTAATTAAATTTTATTGGATTTAAACAAAAATTCTCTTAGAAGGTTATTTACATTTGAGTGTATATTGGGTGCATCCGAGTGCAAGGTGCACCATATGTGTGACTTTTTTTCTATTTTGTATACATATTATTTTATTTTGTATGCGTGTTTTGTAATAATTGTATACCTTTTTCACACTAAATTTTTCATTAAAAAAACTAACATCCATATGTGTATAACTTTTTATTCAATAGTGTATACATATTTTTTATAATTTTATATTTTTTACACTCAATTTTTAATTAAAAAAGTAACAATTAAATTGTATATATTATTACTCATAATTGTATATGTTTTTAGTTATATTTGTATATGGGTGCACCCTAAAATAGGGTTCACCTGGATGCACACTATAATTAGCCTTTACATTTTTATGATAAAGTGGGTCGCTTCAAGGGTTGTGCCATCACAATACCACACACCCAATATATGTAAATTTTTGGGTAAAACAGTTTACGGACAAAATTATAATAATAAAATTGAAATAAAAATTGACATGATAAATCCCCTATTGCGATCTCGCTCGTCGCCACGCTGGAGGGGTGAGCAACCTAGAAACGTAGAATCATTATCTAACCAAAAAAGAAGCTTCTGCAATATTGTAATTTTGTTTCTTTAGAAATGCACTGGAAGGAATCAACACAGAGGGTGCTTTGCTAAAGGTCATTGGAAAAATGAATTGAGTGGCAGATTTTTCAAAAAATATATTATAAATTTTCAAAAACTATATTACAGATTTTCAAAAATTATATTACAGATTTTTCAAAAACTATATTACAGGATACCACTTGTGATAGAAAAAATCAATAGCCCTTTGAATGGAAGGGGTTGATGGACAAAAATCATTATGAATAAATCATAGCCATTTGAACGACAAAAATCACAATTAGTCACATTAAGACACAAAAACAAGAGAATCGGAACAACCAAAACAACATAAGCACAAACGTTAATAGACTAACTAATAGAATGATTTAGAGATAACCTTATTTGAATGGAAGGGGTTGTTGGACAAAAATCACAATAAGACACAAAACAAGAGAATTGATTTAGAGATAATCTTATTTGAATAGAAGAGATTAATGGACAAAAATTACAATCAGTCACAATAAGACAAAAAGCAAGAGAATCTGAAAAAATCAAAACAACATAAACATAAATGTTAGTAGACTAACTAATAGAATGATTTAGAAATAACCTTATATTTTTTATGTGGATTTTGACTAGCTCTAGTAGTGAGGTTGTAAATTGGTTACCTCTCTGGCCGCGGACTTAATGCATCACCGATTTTTGAGCTCTCTCCCCATATATAATTGGTTACCTCTCCTAAGGTATTGGCCGCAGATTTCCACCGGCAGAAGTTTTGCAACTATCGCTCCGACTTGCAATGCTTCAGGAATCTTCAATTTTCATGTATTTGAGTTTTGAAACAAGGACTTGTAATTCATGTATTTGATTATGACAGACACATTATCAACCATGGAAAACTAAAAATATTTCATATATTTCATAATAAGAAGTTTGTTCGCACCTTATCCAATATTGTATTTGAACTCCATTTATTCTAGATTTCTTTTGCATCTTTCCAGTGTTGTATTTGAACTTCAGTTTATTCCAGATTTCTTTTGAAAATCACGGATGTGATGCAAATTTAGAGCAAAGTTTGCAAATTTGACAGTTTGGAGGATTTTTCAGTTTTCACAAATTGTGAAACGAAATTTATTCGTTTTTTTCATGTATACGTTGACGTTTTGAATTTGTGCTTCTGCTTCTTCTGTGAAATTCTCGGAGGTTTGGTTTGGGCTTTAGAAAATCCAAATGTAGTTCGGCAGGTTTCTTTTTATATCAAGTAAATTTGTGTATATAATCCATAACTACATTTAGGAAATATTTTAAAATATTGTGAATAAGTAAGAGGTACGACTGTTTATATGTGTGTATCTCACATATAGTGCACCCACTTTCAGATTATATACAATTAGAGTGTATATTGGGTGCACTCGGGTGCAAGGGTGCACTCATATGTGTATGATTTTTTATTCTAGTTTGTATACATGTTATTCTATTTTGTATACGTATTTTGTAATAATTGTATACTTTTTTCACATTAAATTTTCATTAAAAAAACTAACATTCATATGTGTATAACTTTTTATTCAATATTATATACATATTTTTTAATAATGGTATACTTTTTTACACTCAATTTTTCATTAAAAAATTAACAATTAAATTGTATACATTTTTACTCTTAATTGTATATATTTTTGTTTATATTTGTATATGGGTGCACCCTATCTTTAGGTGCACCCAGGTGCATACTATAAATTGTCGTACAATTAATACAGTTATTAACAAAAATGTATACAATTAGTTTGTTAGTATTTTTAATGAAAAATTGAATGTAAAAAAATCTACAACTATTAAAATATTTATACACTATTGAATAAAAAGTTATACACATATGAATGCTAGTTTTTTTAATGAAAAATTGAGTGTGAAAAAATATATAATTATTAAGAAACATGTATACAAAATAGAGTAACATGTATACAAAATAGAATAAAAAGATATACACACATATGTGCATCCAAGTGCACCGAATATCAACTCAAGAAAAGAATAAAGAAGTGGCTATTTGTACCCCAAAAAGAGTGAGACTTGCGTGCGCCATTAGAATTTAATATTATAGGTAATAGTTCATTATTTTGTTCTAAAGGGTATAATTTTTTTTTTAATAAGGATAAATCATTTTGTTCTAAAGGGTATACTTTTCATTAATATATTTTTTTTCTTCAGAAAATAAAGAGTACACATCTTTATACTAAAAAGTAACACAAAATTCTAAAGGCACACGGAGTATTTTTCGGTGTGTCTGGGCGCATACAAGTTTTTGCTTGGGTACACATTTATATATTAAAGGGTATACAATTTAACAAAAAATTCTATAAGCACATGGAATGTGATTCCGTGTGCCCTGGCCCACACAAGCTTTTGCCATCCAAAAATGCTAAATATACCCCATACAAAATTTAAACTAAAATATCCAAATTAATAAGACTAATATACCCTTTTAAAAATACTCCCTCCATCCCACGGCAAGGGTTGTTTTTGTTTTTTTGGCACTTGGATTAAGGAGTATTATTATTTAATGTGTAGTGGGTAATTCTATTAGTGGGAGTATGAGCTCCATATTTTAATTGTATTAGAGGAGGTGTGTGGGTCCCATGTATGAAAAAGAAAAAGAGACCCTTTGAGTGGGACGAACGAAATGGCGAAAATAAACCCTTTGAATGGGACGGAGGGAGTATAATTTTAAGAACTTAAATATCCATACTCCAAAATAATTAAAATATTAAAAACACTGCACTTCATCTTCTCCACTACCGGCAGCCCCCAAAACATCTGAAACTTGTTTCCAACAAAAAAAAAATTAGTCCTTTTTAAACACAAAATTTCTGATTAAAATAATTCTCAATTCTTTCATCTTATTACTTCTTTTAAAGTATTATTCATAATCGATACACTTGAAGCTAAAAAATATAGAGGAAAATTAATATTATTTGTATTAGGCAAAGACTAGTATACAACCTTCAATTGGTACAACCTTCTTCCTTCACCTTCAGTGTGTGTTTTCCTTTTTTTTTTAATTGTTGCTATACATTACTGTTTTTTTTTAATTTTAGGGATATAATTGTAATTTTACCCTTGTGATTTAGGGTATAATTATCCCCTAGGGTTTAGGGTATAATTATAATTTTACCCTTGTGGTTTAGGGTATAATTATCCCCTAGGGTTTAGGGTTTAGGGTATAATTGTAATTTTACCCTTGTGGTTTAGGGTATAATTATCCCCTAGTTTAGGGTTTAGGGTATAATTGTAATTTTACTTTTGTGGTTTAGGGTATAATTATCCCCTAGGGTTTAGGGTTTAGGGTAAAATTGTAATTTTATCCTTGTGGTTTAGGGTATAATTATCTCTTAGGGTTTAGGGTATAATAGTCATTTAAATTAAAAAAATTAAAAATAAAATAAAAAACAACATTAATAAAGGAGTAGGAATTAATTAAGAAGGGTGGGGACCAAGGTTGTACCAATTCAATTGGTACAACCGGTTGCACCCTAGTCCCTCTCTTTGTATTAATATTCTGCCGACTTTTCCAGGATTTTTTTATAAACGAAGATCAATAAAAGTTTTGAATTTAGATAAAGATAAAAAAAAAAAAAGAGGATTGCCTTTTGCTGGAATGAAAATAGATATCCTTTAATTATAATATTACTTTATTTGTAAAAAAAATTATTATAAAGTTATTTCATATTACAAAAATTAAGGGGCCTTAATTTTATAGTATTTTGTCATGAATCCCTAAAAATTTTAGGGTCCGCCTGTTCCAAGTACCCAATCCAAACGTTAAAAATAAAGTTAATTTAAATCTCAATGAAATAATAAAGATTTAATTAATAAGCCAGTTGGATTATGTTATCACACTTTTATAAAAAATGAAATAAAATATACTAAAACTAGAGCTATTAACATTTCTTTTAAATTCTTTGCATGGTGCACTTCACTTTTAATAAAGTTATTCTTTAATAATAATAATATTAATAATAATAATAAATTATTTTTAAAGTATTGAACTATCACTCTTTTTCAAAAAATACACTTCCTCCATAGTGAAAATTACGAAAAGTACTCCCTCCATCTCATAAAATCTTTTACACTTTTCTCATTTGTTTGTCCCACAATACCTTTCACACTCCAAAAAAGGAAACATCAATTTATCTAACAACCTTAGAAGTTCCTTTAATTTCAAATTTTCCAATCATTTTTCACACACATATCTTTACTTTATACTTTTTTATTATCTAAAAATACAACAATACCCTCCAAAATCAATAATGTTGGTAAAAAAATGTACATTTTCTTAAACAACGTAAAATAGTAAATGTGAAAAATATTATGGGACGGAGAGAGTATAACCCATACTAATGTCACTACAAGAAATTGCCGGAATACCGACGGAATTACCGACGGAAAAATATCGTCGGTAATTACCGACGGTTTACCGACGGATTACCAACGGTTTATTCATTTAATATGATTTTTTTTTAAAAAATCAGCAATAAAAATTTTCGACGGTTTTTGCGACGGATTACCGACGATATTAACGACGGATTTTTTTTCCGTCGGTAAATCCGTCGGTATTTTGGAGGGATTTAATCCCGGAAGATTACCGACGGATTAAATCCGTCGGTAAATATATAAAATTTTATTTAATTTTATTTTTTAATTTACCGACGGATAAATCCGTCGGTAAATATATTAAATTTTAGTTTTTAAAAAATAATTTTGGTCTTTAATTTACCGACGAATTTTCCGTCGGTAAATATATGAAATTTTATTTTTAATAAATTAATTTTAGTCTTTAATTTGCCGACGGAATAATCCGTCGGTAAATATATAAAATATAAAATAAGATGATCTCTAAACATTATTAATTTGGAATAATCCGTCTGAAGAGCAGAATAGGAATTCACACGCCTTCTCTTATCTTCCGCGCCGACCGTCTGCAATCTTTCCCTTCTTCTCCATCGGCAAAGTTTATCTCTCGCACCGCCCATCTCTCATCCTCATTTATCTATTCCCTCTCTCCGTTGGCCGTCTCGTGCCTTCTTCTTTCTATAATCCAAATTGGTATGTTATTTTTTTGGGATTTTTTGGGGCTTCCTTTTAATTAGCCCTAATTTCTCTTCAGATTTAACAAGCGTAGTGTTTTTGTTTAGTTTCAGGTATCTTTTCTGCATTCAAGTTCCTCCCCTACCTGGTCAACGACTTCTGTTTTTTCATCTACGCAGTTTTGATATCAAATTGGGTTAAATAGTGTTGGAATCGGGGTTACCTTTAGGGTGAGATCTGCAGAATCGGATTGCACAGGGGACTTCTTTTCACTGTTGGTGATTTACACTTTTCTTTAAATATTTTAAAAATAATTATGAAATAATTTTTGTTCTGATTTTTCTTGATCAGTTCCTTTTCTGATTGTCTTTTCTATGGAATATCTCATGCAGGGATTGCTGTTGGGCTGTGAAAGAGGATTGAATCGTTGAATCAGCATATGTAAGTATTACAAGAATTGGTCTCAATTATACATCAATTTTTCTTCTCTGATTTAGAAATTTTCAAATGGCACCTAGACAAATTGTCCAAATCTACTTCAAATATAACTTTAAATTGCCAGCTTATAGATCATATAAATGCACCATACAATCTCTGCCATTCCCCCCATCCTAGTGGAGGATCGACGATGGAACTGATAAAAATGCTAGTTTCTTCTGGACTATCTGTTGTTGAGGCTACTAGTTTTGTTTCTCCAAAATGGGTACCTCAGGTAAAATGATTGTATTGGTGTTATAGAAAATTGGGATGAATATAAGATACTCACCCTTATGGTTTGTTTTCTTGTAAATACCTCTTCGAGTATAACAAACTTCCCCTTGAGTTTTGTATTTTTCTTCCAAATCTGTGTCTTATGTTCTGAACTGGAAAAAACTAATGTTTTCTGAATTATCCTTGGACATTCTCCAATTTATTAGTTTATCCTACAATTACGATAAGTTTGTGACTGAATATTCATGGTGGTGTTATTTGATTTTATGCTGTCCAGGTGTCATGCTCCTGTTTACTGATTCTCCTATCAGTTTATGCTCATTTTGGTTAGATCTTTGACTTGGATGGGTTCTTATGTGAACTTGTTTATCATATATTTTTTAGCTTGTTGCTCTTACTAGAGCATGATATTACTTTCGATAAAATACCACCTTTAAAAAAAAAAATCAAGATCTGCTTGACAGGGCTTTAGTTTGTGTTTCATGACCAAGATATCTGATTTTAGGATTCTATATGCCCTATAATGAATGATGATTGTAGAATTCTTATCATGTCTATGCTCCCCCCATCCCCCAGCACCAAAAAACAAATACAGAAAATCTGGGGCTTTCTTTGGTTTCAGATGGTGGTATGTCTGGGAAATAATTTCTTGGTTATTATAAATGCTTTCTCAGTGTGAATTTTTCCGACGTACTGATTTTTGGCCCACTTACCTGCTGCTGTAATTTCATCCTGTGAAATCTTATCTGAGTATGTTGCATTTCAAACAGAAAATGATAATTCATATTTTGATGAACATGTGAAACTTACAGCAATGGAGAAAAAACTTTACTGTTGGAAATCAACCAATGCTGCTCTGGGATTCAAATTAGGTGTGTATATGTGGGTAGGTGTCGGTTGGGGATCAGCATTCTGCACTCAGAAAACCTCTTGTTCTGTTAATCACTTAATCTGATAATTGCCTGTCAAAAGTTGTTCTATTATTTGAAATGACATTAACTCATTAAGTGGATCTCATACTCATTTGCTATGGATTTCGTGATGTATGCATTGTGTTGTTGGAGTCGTTTATTATAACATTATGTAAATTGTTTTATATTCAGTTCACTATATGATAAAAAATAATCTCAGCTAGCTGATGCAAAAGACGTAATGTCAGCAATTCCAATTCGTGGGTACGCGCCACTGTGCTATGTTATGATTTGTAATAAGATATTTTTCTGCTAAATTTCTAATAGTGTACGACTTCTCAGTTTTCTTGAAAACAAAATATGGGGCTTTAAATCTTGTAGAAACAGAGTCTTGCATTTGAGGAATGGTGCAGCCAGTATTCTCTGGTATTTGCTTTTATCCTTAACAACAACTAGCACACTAGCCATCACCATGCTATATCGAATTTCTAAATTCTCTAAATAAGCCAAAATGTTTGATTTAGGATAAGAAAATTATGGTTTTAATCTGTCTTAATGGAACTGCTTATATAGACATTTCTTTTCCTCTCCAAGTAGTTATCATTGTGGTTTAAAAAGTATTTGGATCATGAAATGACCTTAAGAAACGTTTTTCAGAAATCTTCCCAAATTATAGTGTTATTCTTGGCTTATTGTCAGATATGTATCATGTGTTGTGGGTTGTCCTGTGGAAGGAGCTGTACCTCCATCAAAAGTAGCATATGTTGCTGAAGAACTTTTAAAAATGGGGTGTGCTGAAATATCGCTTGGTGATACAATTGGAGTCGGCACTCCTGGTATTACTTCTTGTACAGTCCAACTGCTTGTGAGGCTTTTTGTAGACGAAGCATACACCTGTTAATACTTCAACAGCCTCTCTACTGTTTGCTATGAAGATGATTTTAGCATGAATAAAATTCTATAAACAAAAAAAGTTGTTATATACTTTAACATCAGTGTGAAGAATGAACCTATACGAAGAATATATGTGTGTTTTCCCCACAAATTCGTCTGTCTCTACATGCTTCACTCACTTGATAGATCTAACCTTAATATACTTCAATGTATGAATATCTGAGTTTCTGTCTCTCATTCATTTTGTTCAGGTACTGTCATTCCAATGCTTGAAGCTGTTCTAAAGGTTGTTCCTGTAGAGAAGCTTGCTGTACATTTTCATGACACTTATGGGCAATCCCTTTCAAATATTCTTTTATCTCTCCAAGTGAGCTGCCTGCCCTTGATATTGATGCTGATGCTGATGCTGATGACGAGGTTGATGCTGATTTGGGAGACTTGTGATCATGTTTATTGTATTGGATGTGTTGTGTCAAAGATTGAGTAGAATTTGATATTTTGTGTTGAATTTGGATAATCTATTTCAAATTATGGAGATTGTTGAATTTAAATCTTACATTGGGTTGTGTTTTGAAGATTTAATTAATTAGAATTTTATATTAATTAATAGGTATTAATATTAATTTTAAAATATAAAATTCAAATATATACATAAATTTGCGACGGAAATTTTCGTCGGTAACTGAAATATGTAATTTGAAAATAAATATTACCGACGGATAATTCCGTCGTAAAATTTATGACGGATTACTTTCGTCGCTAATTACAGACGAAATCGCCGATAGATTACCGTCAGTAAACTAATTTTCATATGATTTTGCTTTTTTAAATTTGCGATGGAAATTTCCGTCGCTAATTTGCCGATGGACAAATCCGTCGCTAAATCCGTCGCTAATTTGCAACACCGACGAATTTTATTTTCATGATTACCGACGGAAAATTCTATTTACCGACGTCCAAAATCCGTCGGTAAATACCGACGGAATATAATTTCCGTCGGTAATAAATTACCGACCATGGTTTTAGCGACGGATTAAATTTCGTCGCTAATCCGTCGGTAACCTCATTACCGACGGATTTTTCAAGTATTACCGACGGTAATTTCCGTCGGTAATCCGAGAGTTTTTTGTAGTGTGTGGAAAAAAGGTTAAGACTACCAATTATTTCAATGACAGTTTTTATGAATTTTCACTACAACATAAGTAGAGTTATTAATAAGCCCGAAAATCATGGGTCCGACCTTATTAACCCAAAAAAATTAGGGTTAGGGTTAAAAAATTTGGGCTCGTTTAACATCCGGGCTTTTTGGCCCAAACCAATTAGCCCGTGGGCTTAATAGGGTTGGGCCGTAGGGTTGGGAATTATTATTATTATTATTAATTAATTAATTAATTTTAACATCCATAATCTATACACCAACCACCCCGTCTCATCCTATCCTCAACTGGACAAACTATCACCATATTTTAATTTTCATCTTTTCCATCCTTTTTCTCATTCTAACCCATAATTTTCTCTAATAAATAAAATAATACTTAAATAAATATACTAAGATTAATTTAATTATCACACATTCTTTTCAAGTCATAAATAAATTTTAAATAATTAAAATAAATATTAAATATATATTGAAAGAGTAAAGATGTGTAATTAAAAAGAATATGTAAAGATAAAATGGGGAAAAAATTCCAAACTCTTCACACTTTTATATAGTAGGATAGAAAGGATATTTGAGATTTTAGAAAAACTAAGAACGTGTGTTAGTGGTATGTTGCTACTGTAAAAAAATTTTTGTGGCATTAAATTCTTTACACTTTTTCTTCCTAATAATACCTTAAATGGTCTTATGGGAAAATAACACTATTATTATCTAATAAATGACACTTTAGTTTTCAATTTTTCATTTTTACCTAGCACGCATAATATGTTTACACTCTATTTATGAATCCTTAAAAAAAAAAAAAATTTTGGTCGACCATTTTAAAAATATTCATTTTCTCTTTTTAGTAAAAAAGTACACACATATGGTCCTACAATACTCACCTCTAATATAATCATTTTATATAAAATTATAGTACTCCTTAATCTAGCAAATGAATAACTTATTGTTTGATGGAGGGAGTATCACTTTTAATTTATACTACAAATTGTTCATAAAATAACTTACTATACTACTCACTTTATATCAATCGATATAATTTTTTATTAAAATGTTATCTTTGTTATCGATTTCACAATACTCATTCCATAAGATAATCTATTATCTCATATTTATTTATACCTTTGACGTCATCTCCACCTATTACTTTCTGAATCTCATAATGAAATTAATAGTTATGGTAGATAAGTGAGTTCTATAAAAACTCCTTTTTTATTGGGTTTAGAGATAATTTCTTATTACTTTCTGAATCCCATAATGAATTTAATAGTTATGGTAGATAAGTGAGGTCCATAAAAATTCCTTTTTTACTGGCGTTTAGAGATAATTTAGTAATTTAAATAATAAATACATTATAAAATAAAATATGAATTGTAATAGATGATTGTTTAGAGATAATTTAGTATTTTAAGTAATAAATAAATTATAAAATAAGATGTGAACTGTAATGGATGATAATTTTGAAATTAAAATGTATTGTGAGGTTGTTGATCATACAATTTTTTTTTATTTGGTTATGTGATGTTATTTATGGAAGGAACAATTTGTTTATAAACAATGAGTTAAGAATTATTGTTACAGCAGTAAAAAAAATTAATACATCTCGGTATTATTTTTCTCTATAATTTTGATATTTCTATCTACAACAAATGCTTTTATTTTTTATTTAGAAAAAGTTGCAGCCTACGGAGTAACTCTTATTGCATTGGAGTATAAAAATAAAAAGAAATTATAATTTGTACAAAGCCTTAATACCTGCAATAACCTTTTCCTTTCACATTAATAAACTGAATGATACATAAACCTCTAGAATCCTACTGTGTCTAAATCGCATGAAGTTGATCCGAATATAAACTTCGTTATGATTTTTAACACGAAAAAATATAAAAATCGACATGCCTTCACATTGCTTTAGTGCACGATCTATTGGAGGCAGCAGCCATGGCCTCTGGTTTCACAATTCTATTAAAAGAGTATTTAGTGTTCCTTCATGTTGTGTTTGGATTAAGTCATTTCAAATTTGAAAATGAGTGGATTTTAAATTTCTTGAATTTTAAATCAATTCATTTGAATTCAACTGTTTTGATAAATTATGGATCATTGAAAGGATTTCAAATTCATAATTCAAAATTTAATTTTAAAATAGAATTTTATATATGATAAATAAAAATAATAAAATTCTATTATATTAAATACTCCCTCCGTCCCGGAAGTATTGACACATTTTTTTTGGGCACGGAGATTAAGGAGTATAATAATTTAATATAAAGTGAAGTGAGAGAAATAATATTTAATGTGTAGTGTGTAGTTGTATTAGTGGTGAGTGTGATGGGTGTGTGGGTCCATGTAAATAAATAAATTGTTTTTGTGTGGGTCTCATGTTCTTAAAAAGGAAATATGTCAATTTCTGTGGGACAACCCAAAAAGGAAAGTATGTCAATATCTTTGGGACGGAGGGAGTATTAAAATCTAAAATTTTATTAAAAATATTTTGGGAGGTAATTCTACCACCTAACCTTACCCTACCCATCCCCTCATCCCAAACACCACCCCCTCCACAAAAAAAAATTATATAAAATTCTAGATTTTAATATTTAAATAAAAAATATTACCACCTTATCCATCCACCCACCCCACCCCACCCCACCCCATCACCCAAACACCACCCCCCACCTCCAAAAAAAAATTTTTATATAAAAATTTAGATTTTAATATTTAAATAATAAAAATATTACCACCCTATCCATCTACCCACCTCACCTCCACCCACAACCCCCACCCACCAATTTCTTTTTAAAAACAAATTTAGATTTTAATATTTAAAAAATAAAATCTAAAATTTTATTTAAAATTTTTTTTGGGTGGGGTGGGAGTAGTGGAGGGGGTGGATTGGGTTGTGTGGTCATATTTTTATTTTTTAAATATAAAAATCTAAAATTTTATTAAAAAAATTTTGGGGTGTGGGTGTAGGTTGAGTAGTAATATTTTTATTATTTATTTAAATATTAAAATCTAAATTTTATAAATTTTTTTGGGGGGTGGGGGTGGGTAGGGTAATAAAAAACAACTTAAAAAATTCAAAATCAAATCCATGATTTAAAATCTATTAATTTAAAATCTTAGATTTATAAATTTATTGACGACAAAAACTACGCAGCGCCAGTCTTTTTCTTAAATTTTGGAATAGGGGATTTGAGTTGGATCCGTTATGGATAAAAAAAAGTTAAATGGATTAACCTCGTCTTATCTCTCATGTTTCTCCCTCCACGCGCACAGTAGTCTATCTTTCTTCATTTTCTCTCTTTTTCTCCAGCACCTTATTTCCCATCACCGATGCTGTCATTCCGTCTCCCTCTGCCTCCCTGTCTTCGAGGCCCTTCTCGCTGTCGCCGCTGCTTTCCAATACCCAAAAAGCTTCCAGCAAAAGCAGGCTAGGATGAAATAGTTTGGGGAATGGGGAGCTTTGGCGGAGATGGGTCTCTCGAGGAATCGACAGTCACGGTGGCGAAATAGGCGATCCGGTGGAAAGAGTACGGTGGTGGTGGGTGTTTAACATAAAGAAGTTGCAAACCCATTAAATCTCTTGCTATGAAGTTCAATGGCTTACTGTAAATTAAACGCTCAAAATTCAAAAGGTATTCTTCCTCTTATTTGGTCTACCCATTTGTCAGCTTCATCAGAATGTAATCCCACATTATTTATTGATCTCTCTATTTGTGTTTGCATTCAGATTCTTTCCTGTGCCTTTCTCTTCCGGTACTCAACAAATTGTTGGTTGAGCAGACGGTGAAGTCGCACAAAGTAGTCGCCGCCGGAGATTAGTAAATTCCACTGCCTGCTCATTGAACCCTGTGAGCCCTGTTATCAGATAACTTCGGAGACTACAACCTGTTCAAATTTCTTATCTCAATTGCAGTATGCTGCCCAATTTGAGGAGAATGACAGGCATCTCTTGGTCGGAGGTAAATATCGACCGTCCATTTGAGGGCGTAAACGCTCTCGTAGCTGAGGTAAACGGCGATTCCGATGCAGCGGCAGGTGGTAGAGAGGGATGGAGACGGTGAGGGTGGGAATTTTTTTGCCGATTTGCGAGAATGCTGAAGTGATTTCCTTTACATGCGTTGATGCGTGCTTGTGGGAAGAATTGGAAATGGATATTACATACTCTTCGTGTTTATTGGGAATTCGTGTGCTAATGAAAATTTTGAAGAATTTTGACAGCCTTTTTTAGTGATTTTTGGAACGTTGTTGACCTCTTATTAGTTCCCTTTTTCTATGATATTGAATATGTGAGGGGGTGTGTTGTTATGTTGTCATCGATGGACTAGCTTTCTAGAAAAGAATCATTTATATAACCTTTTTATTAGTTGAATTTGGCTTAACGGAGAAGATCAATTTTTATTATTATTATTTTTTTTCTTCTGTGGATATGTTGTTACCATGATTTTTAGGACTTGGGCTTTGTTATGTAATGTGAACAAGAACAAGTTTTTTTTTGACTTGGATGTGTACAGAGTTAATTTTCCAATATTCATGATGATTAGCTTGAATTTATGAAAATTGATTCTTGGAAGCTATCACCATGAAAATTATTAGGATTATTCTTTATAATAATCTAGGTTACTATTTGATTGGAAACTTTAATATTTTTAAAAGTTATTATAATTACTCTTTATAATAATTTAGGTTACTCTATATAATAATTTAGGTTACTCTTTGATTTGAAACTCTTATATTTAAAATGAAGTAATGTATCGTGAATAATTAGGTCACTCTTAAATTTATTGGACCACTCTTTAATTTGAGACTCTTAATATACATAGATTACTCTTTGAAATTAATTAGGTTATTTTTTGAAATTAATTAGGTCACTCTTAAATTTACTAGACCACTCCTTGATTTGAGACTCATAATATCAATATGTTACTCTTTGAAATTAATTAGGTCACTCTTAAATTTATTGGACCACTATTTGATTTGAGACTGTTAATGTAAATAGGTTACTCTTTGAAATTAAATAGATTACTCTCTGAAATTAATTAAGTCACTCTTGGGAATTAATTAGATCACTCTTAATTATGTTCGCTTTCGAATTTTAAATCCAGATTTTGGTTTTCCAAAACCCACATCCAAATTTTAAAAACCTCCCCTATATATACTTACTACATTCTCTCTCTTCAATTAATACACTTTTTCTCTTTATCTCTCCTCTCTCATTTAACTTTTTAAATAAATAAATACATTAATTTAACATAAAGTTAAAATCTACCCTACCCAAAACTCAAAACAAACATAGAACACACTATTCATGATTTTCAAATCCCATATAATCTCAAACCAAACATCACCTTAATATGCATAGAATGCATAGATTACTCTTTGGAATTATATAGATTACTCTTTGGAATTAATTAGGCCACTCTTTGGAATTAATTTGATCACTCTCTAAATAAACAATGCATAGTGCTGAAGTGATCTTTGGACCCTTTTTTCACCAATCTTTGTAATGTCATCTTTTATACATGTGGACTAATTTTCAGAGACGAAGTTTAAACTCCCTCCACATTTGCTCATAGCATTGTCCATGCTTTTCGAACCTTTGAATAAGTATGAGAAGGGTTTCTTCTTGTTAAAATACAGTAGCTTCAACACATTACTCAATTCCATTTTAAGCTCCAACTCTTGAGAGAGAAGTATCAAGAAAGCAACGTTTATATAACAGAACCTGATTAAACAACCACAAAGTAATTAATTGAATCAAAGAAAAGCCTAGGTATTTTTTTTTTTATTTTGTGTTTGCTGATTCTAAAAATGAGTTAAAACTCTTAAATATGATATGCAAAATAAGAAAATGAGTTAAAACTCTTAAAAATGTTATACAACAATTGAGATCGTCCAAGCTCTGAAATAAAGGCACCTGCATTTACCTTCTCCAAACATCTGTACAACTTCACCGAACAAGGCGACACCGACCCGTTGTTGGACTCAAACTACACGGCCCAATTGAGAAGGAGATGCAGGCCGGACGACCAGTCGACCTCCGTAGTTATGGATCCGGGGAGTGTCAAAACATTCAAACAACATTAATACAGTCTTGTAGCCAAGGGAAGAGGGTTGTTCGGATCTGATTATGCTATTCTTATAGATCCAGAGACTAGGGCTTACGTCATGCGTCAAAAGACAATTAAGGGCTCCACATTCTTGCAAGACTTCACAAATTCCATGGTTAAAATGGGCAAGATTGGTGTCCTGACAGGAAACGGGGTGAAATTAGGAATAAATGTGCTTTTGTTAATTGAAATTATTAAAATCTATAATGGAATCTTCTAACTTATCTTCTAATGATTTCCATCTCATCATCACCACCCACAGCAGCCCATCTCTGTCTTTCGTAGCGATGAACCCTCAGTCGTAGTTGCGAAGGCAACTATCTCCGTTTCATCCACCACTCCATATCCCTGCACCTCAGTTGCATCTTCCTCTTCTTATCCATCACTGCATGAAAAAACACCTGTCTCAAACCAAATTTTAATCAAAATGTTATCATGAATCAAAATGGTCTTCTCACAGAGGAGGGATTTTGATAAGCAAGTATGTGTGGAAAATACTTGTTCCATCCAAAAGTTACAACATACATACTTAAATGTTGTAGACAGAAAACAAATTTCACCATATATATACAACCTCGCCTCATCTGAGCAACTATGTCCCGACAGTGGTAATGCTGCCATAAAAGGGTTGTAAGATGATTCCAAGTTGGTGTCGAATTGAAACACAAGAAATGAATATGATTAGACTTCAAACACAAAAAAGCATAGGGGGTAATCTAAGCAACTTTTCCCAGGAGTTATTATAGGTATCATAATCAACTAAACTCATCAAGTTGAAGATAAAAAAATGCACTGAAAATTGTTCTACATGATTCATGGGATGAGTTCCTTCTCTTCACATTATATATCAGTAAGTAATGCAAAGTAACTGGGAAGCACACAAAGCATGCAGGGTTTCACATTTAATTTTAAAAAAAATAGAGAAACTATGCTAACAAAGTAAGAAGTACACATTGTTTCTTACTTTACCACACAAGGTAATTAACAAAATGATGCACAAACAATTAAGATTGCAATTGGGTCACATCAAAATACAAATGTTAAGGTGTTCCAATCCTTTGATAATTGAAAGCCAAGAAGCCCTTCAAGACTTTGGACTCTCCACCCAAGTAGCCAAAATAAGTTGCACCGTAACCTCAAAATACAGGGGAAAACACTGGAAAATAACATCATAACAAAAGCAAGGTAGAAAGTACTAATTTAATCACTCGCACAATTCAACGGAGATCCACACTTTTAGCATCATTCACCCTAAATTAATCTAAAAACCACTCTTTTACAATCAACAGATATAATCTCACCTTCTTCCTGCATGTCGAGCACTTGTCTGTAGGCAGCTGAGCCGAAGGCAGTTGTTCCACTACCTTCACCACTGACGAAATCGATCAGGTCAACGGGTTAGTAACCGAGGAATTGTCAGATTTTTTAGGGCCGAGTAAATTGCTTTTGATTATCAAAATGACGAAGACCAATAATAGATGTTGAAATTTTATTGAATCATAGAATGAACTGGTGGCGTTGATTTGTAGATGAAATCATGCGTGATGTTGCCTGTTGGAGTTGTATAATCTGCCCATTAACTTGTAGAAACCCAGGAATGGTGATTTAGGATCCGTCAGAAACTGCTAACCCACGAGATTTCATATGCCGCCGTCGGAGGTCTAAGCCAAAGAAGGAAGAGAGAGGGGAATGGAAAAGACAGCTTGGGGAGAGGATCTGTGAGATTGAATGCAGATCCGGTTGTACCAAATATTTGGTAGGACTGGTTGTACTGTAGTCATTCTCTTTATTTTAAGTGTTAATCCCTCCTCAAATTCTTCCTTCCAAAAATAACCTTATACCATTTGTATGCTGCAAATGGTCAGTAACGAGCATTAGATATGAGTGGAGACATTTCAAGCGCAGATATGTAGAGGAATAATTGGGATTGTACAAAGTGAGTGGAGAAGTTGGGAAGACGTAGTTGATATAGTAATGAGGGTGGAAGTTTAAAGACCTCTCAAAATTTGATTTGAAGAGTTTGTAGATAAATATTGTCATTAGGTGAATTGAATTTCAATGGTTTAAAGATAATCATCAATAATTATTAAAATTAAATTTATAATGGTGAAAATATAGTAAAGAGAAATAAGTAAGGACAAAAGTGTCCAAAATTGTTTTACAAATACAAGGCACGTACACATTATACTTTGTAATGCATCTTAAAATGAATTACAATTTTAAATTTTATACATAATAAAAGTATATATATTGCCCATATTCTGAGTATTCCTTCATGTATACGAGTGTTAGAACCAAGTAAATCTTTCTTATTTTCAATAGAAATAATTAGTTTATATCTAATATTTTTCAAAATTCAAAACTTCCAAGATAGAACTTAATAAATTCAATGACTAAAATGAAAACTTGTGTTAATTTCAAATTACATACAAGGAGCTTCAACAAACGACTCTAAAAGGACCATATGTGATTATTTATTCACGTTGAACACCTCTACCAAACACTTCTCCTAAGTTAAAGATACTGAGGAGATTGGAATTTCAAGGGAATACTTAAGTTTCAAAATTTAGAAGTTTACAAATAAATCAATACTGTGAAATTTAAGTGAAAATTGAATTTCAATGGTTTACAAATAAATTATTGACAATAAATATAGATTTAATTTATAATAATTTATTAAAATAAATAATAAAGTTAAAAATAATGAAAAGAAAAATATAATAACTAAACATGCATACTGTATCCTATGCATTTTTGAAGAAGAAATCAAATATATAAAAACATGGCAATTGGTAAAAGAATAAAATTTTATCTCATTGCAAAGACAATAAATGTACAACTCATACTCATGACACTTTAAACGTTTAAAGTTTAGTAATCTATAATGAAGCTCCACTGGATCATTTCATGTAGTATTATTTTCCAAGAAAATAACAAAAATTGCACATATCCTGCACATTCTGTAAAAATTCAAGGTATCCTGAGTGGTTGATGACCTTTAAAGATTGAATGATTACATTTAAGTATGCGGTATTATATCTACCTAATTAATCTCAATAATTTGAACAGAATTGTCACTACAATCGCAAACTCCTCTTAAACCACGATGATCCATGCACGTATTTGTTAAAACGGCTGGGTAAAAATACCAAAATTTTGGTATACCGCTCTTACCATATCGAAAAATATCGATTTTATTGAAATTTTAGGTATGCCAAAATTTTTGGTAAGGTATGATACCGTATTGAAAATTTTGGTACGATAAAGGTAGATAAATTATCAATACTGCGGTATTTTGGTATATACCGAAATACAGTAAAATATTCAATTTTTAGGTAATATGATATGGTATACCACACTGCATGATATATGCAATTATAATTATTATTTATATATTATAAATTTTAATTAAATTATATATTTACACTATTTAATTAAAAGATTAAATCTAAATCCTACTGTATATTTCATAATTATAAATGGGTGATAAAGTTGATTGACTTTCATGATATCTTATACTTCTTTTTTAATTACGTAATTCTATTTTATATGTAAATTTAAAAGTGTTGATTTTAATATAAGTTGCATATGATTTTTGTGTAGATCTCTTGATACTATTTATTTAATGATAAACACTTGTATAAATCGAGTTTACATATATTAATTATTTGAACACTGATACTCTTTAGTACATAAAAATTATTTTTAGCACATAAATTATTACTCTTCTAAATTAAAAAATTACTCTTCAAATTCTTATAAATCATGATTTATCGATTACTTTATATGAAAAATTCTCTTTAGAGACATGAATTATTACTCTTTTGTATAAAAATTATTACTCTCCAAAGAGTAATATTTTATACACTAAAGAGTAATTTTAAAAAATAAGGTTTTCATGTAAACCCGATTTACATGAGACTCACTCTTATTTAATTTGGTCGTTTGTGGATTGTCGTATCTTATTATGAATTTGTTATTTATTAGAATTTATTTTATAACTATCTTTCACTTTTCTAGTACAGTTTTTAATTAGATTTATTGAATTTTAGGTGCATAACGGCATAACAAACTATCTGATAGGATGATATATACCGATATTTTAGGTATGATATGGTATACCAAAATATTGGTAAGCAGAAAGTATACTATTTTTCTATATTGAAATATTAGTATACCAAAATATGGTATACCGACAGTTTAAGTAAGATAACGGTATGATTTTTTATATATCGAAAATTTTGGTATGGTATTAGGTATGATAAAATATCTTCGGTATGCCATACCACCCGCCTCTATTTGTTAATGCCGCCGAAGAAATAATATCCCTACAGCTTTCATCAAGCATTTGAACATTAAGGTCAATGTACTATAGACATATTCAAAATAAGTTTACTGAGAGAGAAAGATGGTATGATAGACAAAATTCCCATTGGGTTTTAAAAAAAGATCTTTCCATATAACATAATTCATAAATGCAGTTATACCTCACAAAAGACAAATGATTTGAGAATCACAGTATTCTTCCCTTTGAAAGCACGATCACCCGTATTATGCTGCAAGTTCAAAACATCTTTTAGAAGAATAATTAAGCAGATTCAATATGTTAAATCATTATCTACTGTCACCATAGCTGCTTCTAGATGCATGCTATGAGAATAGTTTTCAGACAATAATACAATATTTAATATAAAAAAACATGGAACACCAAGCTCTTTAATAAATGGACAACAAATATGCATCATGGCTGAACTGTCAAATAACAGTTCTTGTGGGTTTAGAAACTGTAGAGGTTATCATATTATTACGATAAACATTCCAAAGAAAGGAAACCATTAAAATAGAAAAACAAACATTATAGGAAAATGTGCATCCAAAAGCTTCATCAAGATAAAAGAACGTAGAACTATAGATTACTTAAAACATGTTAGTTCAATTCTAAGGAGTAAGCTAACTCAGTTAACTAACTCTCTAAAAACTCGCCTTCACCGGACAGGATAAGAAACTTTTTTAAGAAGAAAGAGTTAAGTGTCTGTAAAAATATTGCCAAGTGAATTACATCAATGCTGACAACACAAGCCTTAATGCCCTCAGTGGACATGAGCATGTCATTTTCTGGGAAATCTCCATGACTTCAGTTGTTGACAATTTCATTTACCTTAGTATTGTACTTGTACAGTTTTGCCATAAATCTGAGCAGGCACTGAAGATGAAGCACTATACATACCATATTAATTGTCTAGTTAAGATCGACCTACAAATTAAATATGATCACAATTTTCGTTAGACATTGTGCATTTAAATAAAATGACTATTTAGCACTTCACATTCTCTTCCCATCAATTCCTCTAAAATAAAATTTCTAAGAGCCATGTGAAGGAATTTGTTTCTTAGCTACACACCTTATATATGAATTTAAGGGTAATTCTTGGGTGACCCGTGGTCACCCATTACCCTCTCACATGAGGTGGTGGGGGCCGCCACCCCACCCCTCATATGAGAGGGTCATGGGTGACCACGGGTCACCCAAGTGATCCTCTGAATTTAAATAAGTGATCTTCGAAGATCTTCAAACTTCAACCGGCCTTCGAGTCTTCAAAGCTTCAAGCATCCAAAGCTTCAAGCGACCTTCGAATCTTCAAGTCTTCAAGCTCAAGTCTTCAAGTGATCTTCGAAGATCTTCAAGCCTTCAAGCGGTCTTCGAGTCTTCAAAGCTTTAAGCCTCCAAAGCTTCAAGCGATCTTTGGATCTTCAAGTCTTCAAGCTCAAGTCTTCAAGTGATCTTCGAAGATCTTCAAGCCTTCAAGCAGCCTTCGAGTCTTCAAAGCTTCAAGCGACCTTAGAGTCTTCAAAGCTTCAGGCTCAAGATCTTCAACAAAACTTCAAGTCTTCAAGCCTCTAAAGCTTCAAGCTCAAGATCTTCAACAAAACTTCAAGTCTTCAAGCTCAAGTCTTCAAGTGATCTTCGAAGATCTTCAAGCCTTCAAGCAGCCTTCGAGTCTTCAAAGCTTCAAAGCTTCAAGCGGCCTTAGAGTATTTAAAGCTTCAAGCTCAAGATCTTCAACAAAGCTTCAAGTCTTTAAGCCTCTAAAGCTTCAAGTCTTCAAGCCTCCAAAGCTTCAAGCTCAAGATCTTCAAGGCATCAAGCAAGCTACAAGTCAAGAACAGCTACTATTCTGGGATCAAGGCTTCAAGTCCCCCAGATCAAGCGTTCTTCGTGGAAAGCTCTCCAGTCAACGTTCAATTCGAACAAAGGTTCAACGCCTCCGGATCAACGTTCAAGACTACACACTCGAGTTCGGACAAGCTTCATTTGAAGATCAGCTCAACACAAACGCTATCAACACAGTCAGCATACACTCCAGTCAAAGAAGTCAAGTCAAAGTCATGTCAAAGCCAAATTGGTTTAAGAGAAGAATCAGAGGATTTATTGAGATTGTAACCCGCTTACATCTTCTCCAAATTAAATCCATATGAAATTATCTTTGTACTCAATATGTATTTATTTTATTATAAATACAAAATTTATTGTTACAAATTTTGGCACGCCCAGTGGGACAGTCTCTACCTCTCATCTCTTCTCTCTACAAGCTCAAAGATATAAAGCATGACTCATCTGAGAATTGCAGTTAGAAGACCTTCTATTTTGAAGCATTCAGAGTTGCAAACAGAAGAGATTCAAAAGGTAGCTCCACTCAAGATTGCGATAAGAAGACCTGCTGCATCAAAGCCTCCAGAGTTACAAACTGAAAGGATGGAGTCGTTACAAGAAGTATTCCCGAAGGCTCCGTAGAGGCAAACCATATGGTGGGGATTACTCTCAACAAGCCATTGCACGGAGACAAGAGTGGTGAAAATGCTTCTGCTTGCTCAACTCCTCATTCAATGTCAAGCTCTCCATCTGTATCAGCTACAGCCGCAGTGATGACGACGAGTGCGATAACTATCGAGGAACAACTTGCAAATATGATGATAGCCATTGAAGGACTCAACAAGCACATGGAAACTCAAAACGTAAAGATCTCCATACTTATGAAGAAAATGGAGAATGTAGAGACAAGTCATACAAAGGAGAAACAAGTTGAGAATGAGCGCGAGGAATGAGACTCAGGGAAATACCATCTTTTTGAAAGGAAGCCAGTTGACGAAAAAATACAAGTTTCAACTGACAAAATGCTTCCTGTGAACCAACTGAAGAACATCGTTTTAGAAATGATAAAAGACAAGTTTGAAGGGAGCTCAAAATCCCTTGTTGCCTACAAGAAGCCATACACAAAGAGAATTGATAACTTGAGGATGCCAATTGACTATCAACTTCTCAAGTTTCAACAATTTGACGGCAAAGGCAATCCAAGACAACATGTGGCGCATTTCGTCGAGACATGCAATGATGCTGGGACCTACGGAGATCACATGGTGAGATAGTTTGTCCGCTCACTTAAATAAAATGCGTTCGATTGTTATATCAACTTGGAAGCCTACTCCATCGACAGTTGGGGGCAAATGGAAGAAATGTTCCTCAACCGCTTCTACAGCACACGAAAAACTGTTAGCATGATGGAGCTAAAAAATACTCGTCAAAGTGATAAAGAATATGTCATCGACTACATCAACAGATGGAGGAGCCTCAGGCTCAATTGAAAAGAGAAGCTATCAGTAACTTCAACTATTGAAATGTGCATTCAAGGGATGCCATGGAATCTTCGCTACATACTCCAAGGAATTCAGCTAAAGACTTTTGAAGAGTTAGCTGCAAGAGCTCACGACATGGAGTTGAGCTTGACATAAATGATAATGAATGGCCATCTATTCAAGACTCCTATGAGTTTGAGGACATGCCTTCTGATGAGCTCGTGGAAGACGAACCAAAAACAAAGACTGCAGTTTCCATAAAAATTCATAGAAATGAAGTGGAAGCAAGAGAAAACAGTGCATCCCAGGGTTGGGGGCAATGAACTGTTGATAAATCAAAGACAAAGCTCCTGGACACGAGCGAAAAATATTTGCACAATGCTCCTTGATACGAGCTAAAATTGTCTGCATTACGCTCCTTGATATGAGCCAAAACTATCTACACATGATGATTCTTGATATGAGCTTAAACTATCTGAAATCCCCCAAGTCTACATAAGCAACGCTCCTTGATATGAGCTAAAACTATCCACACAACGCTCCTTGATATGAGCTAAAACTATCCAAAATCCCACACAATACTCCTTGACATGAGAGAAAACTGTCCACACAAATGCTCCTCGACACGAGCTAAAACTGTCTACACAAGGCTCCTTGATACGAGTCTAAACTATCAACCTCCACACAATACTCCTCGACATGAGAGAAAATTGTCCCCACAAATGCTCCTCGACACGAGCTAAAACTGTCCACACAAGGCTCCTTGATACGAGTCTAAACATCAACCTCCACATAATACTCCTCGACACGAGAGAAAACTGTCCCCACAAATACTCCTTGACATGAGAGAAAACTATCCACACTATACTCCTCGACACGAGTAAAAAAAAAATATCCACAAGGCTCTTTAACATGAGTGTAAAATGTCTACAAGTTCAAATTCAAGACTCATTAACACGAGTATAAACTGTCAGTAAATTTAAGTCCAACGCTCCATGACGCACGAGCCTAAACTGCATGTTACTCCTGGTCTGCACGAGTATAAATTGTGTACGACAAACTCCTGGTCTGCACGAGTATAAACTGTGTACGACACACTCCTGGCTCGCATGAGTATAAACTGTGCATGGCACCCCCAAATCAAAATCATGTCCCTTTGAACTACGTAATGACTTGATCTTCTACAAAGAGGTACGTAGGCAGCTTAACTGTAATACCCAAGCTTCTCACTACTAGTGTGCCAATATAATTTAATTTGTATTATGTGCATTTTATAATTATGTGACAATTGTTTCTCAATTTTATTTGAGACATCTGTGATAATAATGGTGACAATATGTGAATATATGTGTGCATAAATATTTACGTGTATTAATTTGGATATATGAGTAAATTATTTTATGTGTATAAATACACTTTTCTTAATTATTAAGTAACACACGTATTTTTATTATAATAATAATATAATATATATATATATATATAATAATAAAAAAAATGAAAAGAAAAGTTAAAATTGGTGGCGGCAGGTTGAATGGATTTTGGTATCCAAATTGAAATTGGATGCATGCATGTATGTGATTAGAAACCTAATTATTATAAAAAAAAATGGGAAAGTCAAAAGTTGCTGCATGATTAGCAGCCAAATTTATTTTCATGCATGGCTGCTGCAGCCAACTTTAAATATATATGGCTTTGCAGCCGTCACTTTCAATAAAAAAAATTTTTGATTGAGGTTGTCGGCCACCTCCTCTACCCTTTTGCTATATATATGGGGTGTTGAGGAATTCATCACCTCTCACCCCAGATCAATCTGCATGAAAAGAAAAGGAGGGAGAAAGGAGAGTGTGCCGAAACTGGACGAAAGGAATTAATTATGGATCTTTACGGATCTATAGTGTTACTATTGTCGGAGTTCAAGTAAGTAGAAGTCCAACTACAATGCATAAATATTTTGTGTGTGAATTATTTGTGATTAATATGTGATAATTATGTTGAGAATTATTTGTGATTAGTTTAATTATGTCATGAATTATTTAGGATTAATTGATGATACAAGTTGTGGATTTATGTGATTTGAGATAATATCATTATAGATCTGTGTGATTGGAAACGGTTAAAAATATATATGTATGACTTGAGAAGATATTGGTTATAAGGATCTATGTGATCCAAGATGAAGTTATTATCCTAAAAAGGGATCTGTGTGATCCAAGGTGAAGTGATTATTTTATAAATGTATTTGTGATTGAGGTGAAGTTGTTATACCAGAAGTGGATATGTGTGAATTAAAATTAAGTTGTTATTTTATTGTGATTAAATATTGATATTAATGTCATAAAAGATTTATTATGTATATTAAATTGCACTGGTTGCATATCATGCATAATCATGAAAAGTGTTTTCCCTAAAATTAATAAGATACTAATGGTGTGTGCGGCCACCATATATGCATCTCTGTCAGGGTTCGGAAAAATCGTCCCCACCACTTTGTCAGAGTTCGGAAAAATCGTTCTCGGCACTATTTTCGGGGTTCGGAAAAATTGTCCCCATTGAGCTCATTTGGGGTGCATATCATAAGTGTGTCGTGGGGATCCCGCAACATGAATAGTTTTCAAGATAAAAGAGACCAACTAGAAAGATTAGAAAATAAATGCATTTTCATGCACTATCATGCATGATTTTTACTTACTGAGATTTTTGTCTCACTAGTTTATGCATTGTAGGTGAGTCGGATGATATTTGAGTATGTGATGTACTGTGCAAGTTGTGGAGCTTCTACAGGGTTTGAGCAAGATGTACATAGATGACGACCTGTTGGGCTAGACCGTGTGTTTATTTTGTTTTCGCTGATATTTTATTATGTAATATAATAAGTATTATCACATGTTTGGGTGGTTTGAAGTGGTGTCAGAAACCAGTTACCTATGTTGAACTGGTGTGATGGTGTTGGTTATAAACATATTATGTGAAAAAAAAATTATATACAAGTTTTTATAATGATGATGTTTATGTTAAATAGTATTAAAGAATTATGAGTTATGAAAAGTGGGTCGTGACAGAGTGGTATCAAAGCACGGTTTGGGTCCTGCAGACTATCTATGTACATGAACTCTTTCCTTGGGAGAGCAGCTTTGCGTGTAAGTGTTATTTTCCTTCTGTGTTGTTATGTGTTTTATAAATTATATTGGCCATGTGGTGTAGGACTTGTAGTTGGTAGACAAAATGGAAAGAATTATGAGTGAAAGTTCTGAAAGTGATAGAGCTGCTGAGCAAATAGCACCTACTGAAGGAAATAATAGTGATGCGGTGATTACTCGCCTGATAGAACTGGAGAGCGCCAGTCCCAACAGATACAACAACTGATTCAGCAGAGAGATATGAGTGGACTGCCAGAGGTTAATATTAATCACGATCAACGTCAAGTAGAACGTGTAGAAATGGTTTGTGAAAGGTTTCGAAAGCTGAGCCCTCCAATATTTGAGGACGCAGCAGACCCCACAGATGCAGAGGATTAGTTACGCACGGTGAAAAACATATTTCAATATAGTAGAATTCCAGAGGGGGACAGAGTGCTGTGTGCTTCTTTCATGTTACGAGGAAGTGCAGGCCACTGGTGGGATACGATTAAAAGAATCGAGGATGTCACGAATATGACATAGGAAAGGTTCAAGGAACTTTTCAGAAACAAGTACTTTATGGCACCAGTGAGAGCCATGAAGATGAACGAGTTCATACAGTTGAGGCAAGGTGGCATGTCAGTCACAGATTACCTTCGTAAGTTTGAGCAGTTGTCGAGGTTTGCTGAACATATGGTGAGTACGGAGGCACTGAAAGTGGAGAGATTTGTGGAAGGCTTAAGGCCTGAACTTTACAGAGATGTGAGTATGGCGGGACTGCATGGAGCAACATACTCACAAGTTGCAGAAATGGCTCAAATTGCTGAGCAAGCGGAGATGAGGATCAGACAAGCGCAAGCTATCAGGCGTCAATTTCAGCAGAAACCAATGCAGCAGTTTGGGAGAGTTGATAAGAGGCCGATGCCATTTCAGAAGCCAAATTCAAATGTTCAAATGGAGCAAGGACAGAGACGAGAAGAACCCAACAAGCGTCCCAAATTTGATCAGGGTAAGGTGCCACCGGTGCCGCCACTACCTATATGCCCTAATTGTCTTAAATCACATGGTGGAGAGTGTCAAATTCCTCCGAGAATATGTTACACATGCAGGGAGAAAGGACATGTGACTACTACTTGTCCTAAGAAAGGGAAGCAGGCACAGCAGGGAAGAGCTCCAGCTAGGGTGCATACTTTGACGCGAGAGGAGGCAGACTCGAATCCCTCGGTTGTCACGGGTAAGTTCTCTATTTTTGGAACTTCTACATATGTGCTATTTGATTCTGGAGCAACACATTCATTTGTATCCACTGAGTATGTGAGAAAGCTGGGTGGAACACCTAACTTGATAGAAGCTAATTATGAGGTGATGATACCTTCTGGTGAGTCAAAGCAAACTAATCAACTTTTTCGAGGTTGTGTTATTCCTATTGAAGGAAGACAACTCATCGCTGACTTAATTGTGTTAAATATGAATGATTATGATATTATATTGGATATGGATTGGCTGTCAAAATACGGTGCTATAATAGATTGTCAGAAAAGAGTATTACTTTTCAGCCATTGAAGGGAGAACCATTTACTTTTGTTGGGATCAAGAAAATTTTCAGATTTCCTATGATATCAACAACAAAAGCACAACGGTTGTTGGAAAGTGGTTGTGAGGGGTATCTGGTGAGTGTAATGAATGTTGAGGGGCAGCAATGTCCAGTTCTTGATAATGTACCAGTAGTTCGGGAATATCTGGAGGTATTTCCAGATGATCTTCCAGGTTTGCCACCAGATCGGGAAATAGAGTTTGTTATTGAGTTACAACCAGGAACTGCTCCTATATCTAAAGCGTCATACAGAATGGCACCAGCTGAACTGAAGGAATTGAAGATACAGTTACAAGAGTTTCTAGACAAAGGATTCATCCAACCTAGTTTCTCCCATTGGGGAGCACCAGTTCTGTTTGTTCGAAAGAAGAATGGCACATTGAGGATGTGCATTGATTATCGGGATCTCAACAAAGTTACGGTGAAGAATAAATATACATTGCCTCGCATTGATGATCTGTTTGATCAGTTACAGGGTGCAGCTATCTTTTCGAAGATTGATTTGCGGTCGGGGTATCATCAGTTGAAGATTAGGGAGGAGAATATTCCGAAGACTGCATTTAGTACAAGGTATGGGCATTATGAATTTTTGTGATGTCGTTTGGTTTGACAAATGCTCCGGCAGCATTTATGGATTTGATGAATAGAGTATTTCAGGAATTTCTCAATAAATTTGTGATTGTGTTTATCGATGATATTCTAATTTACTCTAAGAATAAGGAGGATCATGCACTGCACTTGAGAAAGGTGTTAGAGATTCTGAAGGAGGAGCAGTTGTATGCGAAGTTCAAGAAGTGTGAGTTTTGGTTAGACCGAGTTATTTTCTTGGGACACGTGGTATCGGGAGAAGGAATTTCAGTAGATCCAGGTAAAGTAAGAGCGATCCATGATTGGCCACAACCCTCAAATCCCACTGAGGTTCGTAGCTTTCTTGGATTGGCGGGATATTATCGAAGGTTTGTTGAAGGATTTTCTAAGATTGCTTCACCATTAACACAGTTGACCAGGAAGAATGTGAAGTTTACATGGACGGAGGAATGTGAACAAAGTTTCCAAGAATTGAAGAGACGATTGACATCAGCACCTATTTTAACTATTCCTACGGAGACAGGAAACTTCAAGGTTTACAGTGATGCTTCAAAGAATGGTCTTGGGTGTGTATTGATGCAGAATGAGAAAGTGATAGCTTATGCATCCAGACAGTTAAGATAGTATGAGAAGAATTACCCAACTCATGATTTAGAGTTAGCTGCAGTGGTGTTTGCACTCAAGATTTGGAGGCATTATCTGTATGGGGAACGTTGTGAAATCTATACTGATCATAAGAGTTTGAAGTACTTTTTCACTCAAAAAGAGTTGAATATGAGGCAAAGAAGATGGTTGGAATTGGTGAAGGATTACGACTATGTTATCAATTATCATCCGGGAAAAGCCAATGTGGTTGCTGATGCATTGAGCCGAAAGGCAATACAGAATGTAGTTGCTATGACTGTAAATCAGAAACCAGAGTTGCTTGATTTGCAAAAGATGGGTGTGGAGATCATTCAGAAAGGATCGTTGGAAGCAAGGATGGCAACTCTGACACTTCGACCAACTATGATGGATAAGATTCGATAGAGCCAACAGGAGGATAAGTTGTTTGACAAGATAAAGAATGATATCAGCTCTGGAAAGTCTTCTGACTTCCAATTAGGAGATGATGGCGTGATTCGTTATGGAGGTCGATTATGTCCACCTGAAGTGGATGACATTCGGAAAGAAGTGATGGCGGAAGCTCATTCAACACCGTACTCTGTACATCCAGGAGCTACTAAGATGTATAGAGATTTGAAGTCATATTATTGGTGGCCAGGGATGAAGAGAGATGTTGCTCGATATGTAGAGCAATGTCTGACTTGTCAGCAAATTAAAACCGAGCATCAGAGACCAGCAGAAACTTTGCAGCCTTTATTTATTCCAGAATGGAAGTGGGAAAATATCACGATGGATTTTGTTATCGGGCTACCGAAGACAGTGAAAGGTCACGATGTCATTTGGGTTATTGTGGATCGATTGACTAAGTCAGCTCATTTTCTTCCTATTAGCTCTACGTATTCCATGGATCGTTATGCTCAACTATATATACAAGAGATTGTCAGACTCCATGGAGTACCACTTACCATTGTGTCAGACAGAGATACAAGATTCTTGTCTGCTTTCTGGAAGAGTTTACATAAGGCGTTGGGGACACAATTATCTTTCAGCACAGCATTCCATCCACAGACAGATGGTCAATCAGAGCGTACAATACAAATCTTGGAGGATATGCTCAGAGCGTGTGTGTTGGATTTTCAAGGTCAGTGGAGTAAATTTTTGCCTTTGATAGAGTTCTCGTACAATAACAATTATCAGTCTACCATCGGGATGGCTCCATATGAAGCATTGTACGGGAGAAAGTGTAGATCTCCAGTATATTGGGATAAAGTTGGAGAGAGAAAACTTTTGGGTCCAGACTTGATTCGTGAAATGTCAGAAGCTGTTACCCGTATACGAGAGAAGATGAAAGTTGCTCAAGATCGGCAAAAGAGTTATGTAGACAAACGGAGGAGAGAATTGGAATTTGAAGTGGGTGATCAGGTATTTCTGAAAGTATCTCCAATGAAGGGGATAATGCGATTTGGAAGGAAAGGGAAACTCAGTCCAAGATATGTTGGTCCGTTCACTATCATTGAGAAAGTTGGCAGTGTTGCCTATAAGTTGGAGTTATCAGCATCAATGTCTAGAGTACATGACGTGTTTCATGTGTCTGTGTTGAGGAAGTATGTTCCAAATCCATCTCATGTTCTCAGGCAGGAACCAGTTGAGTTGAAAGAAGATTTGAGTTATGAGGAAGTACCAGTTGAGATCTTGTGGCGAGAAGTGAAGAAGCTCAGAAATAAAGAAATCCCATTAGTAAAAGTATTATGGAGGAACCAACTAGTTGAGGAGGCTACTTGGGAAAGAGAGGATAAGATGATGGCTAAATATCCAGACCTCTTTAGGTAAGTAAATTTCGAGGACGAAATTTTTATAAGAAGGGAAGAATGTAATACCCAAGCTTCTCACTACTAGTGTGCCAATATAATTTAATTTGTATTATGTGCATTTTATAATTATGTGACAATTGTTTCTCAATTTTATTTATCTTTACATTTTATTTGAGACATCTGTGATAATAATGGTGACAATATGTGAATATATGTGTGCATAAATATTTACGTGTATTAATTTGGATATATGAGTAAATTATTTTATGTGTATAAATACATTTTTCTTAATTATTAAGTAACACACGTATTTTTATTATAATAATAATAATATAATATATATATAATAAAAAAAATGAAAAGAAAAGTCAAAATTGGTGGCTGCAGGTTGAATGGACTTTGGTATCCAAATTGAAATTGGATGCATGCATGTATGTGATTAGCAACCTAATTATTATAAAAAAAAAAATGGGAAAGTCAAAAGTTGTTGCATGATTAGCAGCTAAATTTATTTTCATGCATGGCTGCTGCAGCCAACTTTGAATATATATGGCTTTGCAGTCGTCACTTTCAATAAAAAAAATTTTTGATTGAGGTTGTCGGCCACCTCCTCTACCCTTTTGCTATATATATGGGATGTTAAGAAATTCATCACCTCACACCCCAGATCAATCTGCACGAAAAGAAAATGAGGGAGAAAGGAGAGTGTGTCGGAACTGGACGAAAGGAATTAATTACAGATCTTTACGGATCTATAGTGTTACTATTGTCGGAGTTCAAGTAAGTAGAAGTCCAACTACAATGCATAAATATTTTGTGTGTGAATTATTTGTGATTAATATGTGATAATTATGTTGAGAATTATTTGTGATTAGTTTAATTATGTTATGAATTATTTAGCATTAATTGATGATACAAGTTCTGGATTTATGTGATTTGAGATAATATCATTATAGATCTGTGTGATTGGAAACAGTTAAAAATATATATGTATGACTTGAGAAGATATTGGTTATAAGGATCTATGTGATCCGAGATGAAGTTATTATCCTAAAAAGGAATCCGTGTGATCCAAGGTGAAATAATTATTTTATAAATGTATTTGTGATTGAGGTGAAGTTGTTATACCAGAAGTGGATATGTGTGAATTAAAATTAAGTTGTTATTTTATTGTGATTAAATATTGATATTAATGTCATAAAAGATTTATGATGTATATTAAATTGCACTGGTTGCATATCATGCATAATCATGAAAAGTGTTTTACCTAAAATTAATAAGATACTAATGGTGTGTGCGGCCAATATATATGCATCTCTGTCAGGGTTCGGAAAAATCGTCCCCACCACTTTGTCAGAGTTCGGAAAAATCTTTCTCGGCACTATTTTCGGGGTTCAAAAAAATCATCCCCATTGAGCTCATTTGGGGTGCATATCATAAGTGTGTCGTGGGGATCCCACAACATGAATAGTTTTCAAGATAAAAGAGACCAACTAGAAAGATTAGAAAATAAATGCATTTTCATGCACTATCATGCATGATTTTTACTTACTGAGATTTTTGTCTCACTAGTTTATGCATTGTAGGTGAGCCGGATGATATTTGAGTATGTGATGTACTGTGCAAGCTGTGGAGTTCCTACAGGGTTTGAGCAAGATGTACATAGATGACGACCTGTTGTGCTAGACCGTGTGTTTATTTTGTTTCCGCTGATATTTTATTATGTAATATAATAAGTATCATCACATGTTTGGGTGGTTTGAAGTGATGTCAGAAACCAGTTACGTATGTTGAACTGGTGTGATGGTGTTGGTTATAAACATATTATGTGAAAAAAAAAATTATATACAAGTTTTTATAATGATGATGTTTATGTTAAATAGTATTAAAGAATTATGAGTTATGAAAAGTGGGTCGTGACATTAACACTCTGCTAAGTTTAGTCATAATTCAAGCTATTCGTATCAAGTTTGTGAGGCAAGCACTAAGTTGGAATGTGAAGTAGTTGAGAAGCAAAAGGTTGACAAGGAGAAGACGGCGGATGAATGCAACATTGGATAAGATATCCAAATTATTGAAATAGTAAAAGAAGTTTAACTTCTTGGAGTGTCAAAATAATCCCGAGTCTTATAACGGTGAAGTAATAAAGTTACCTTCCAACGATAAGCCACCGAAGTTGGCAAACGCTTCACATTACTCCCCTTGTTAGAATCTTGTTAACTCAAGAACAATGCCCAGGTTAACTGTGATAATTAAAAGCTTTAGCGCATAGCATTCTTCGAGAAAGTAGTCAAGTACTACAGTACATGCACTGTAGTGTTCATAATTATTGCTTAGTCCATAAAGGAATAAAAGAATTGATATGGATACATCCTAAAAGTAACAATGGAGTAATTACTAAGTTGTTAGAATAAAATACAATCAGTTCATTAGAGATTCAAACAGGAGAAAAATTGAGTAGAGCTACTAATGTTCCAACCCAATGAAGTTCATGTAATTCTAAAACAATGAGGCAAATGTATGATAGCAAACAACAATAGAGAAGCTGCACTGTAGAACAAGACTCACATGGCTACATCATTAGAGTACAAATGCAGTCCGGACTCTTTTCCTCTGACTTTATCCAACTGTTCACGCTGCAGTTGCTCCAAAAATGCACCCATATGTGAGCTTTGTACTGTGCTATCTAGGCCCCTGTAACAATAGTAGGGGTGGGTAATATCGGTATACCGAAAATAACGATACCGTACTGATACCATACCGAAAATTTCGGTATGGAAAAATCCATACCGATACCGATACCGAAATTTCGGTATACCGATTTTTCGGTATACCGAAATTTTGGTAAATTAAATCGAATACCGATACCGTACCGAAATTTACACCATACCGATTTTTCGGTAAATACCAATTAATACCGAAATGTTGACATACCGTTTCATACCGAAAATTCAACATACCGAAAAATACCGATTTATCGAAACCATACCGAAAAATAATATTTAATTTTAATCAAAATAATAAAATTAATATAAAAATATTTCAAAATAATTAAATTTTCTAATCTCAAACATTATACTTATGTTGTTTTTAATTTATTCATGATTAAATAACAAATTTTTTATTATTATATTTTTATACTCCTATATTTTTATTTAGATGTGTATTATATTTTTATTTATTTTAATTAGAGCTTATTTTAAATTTTAAAAAATATATATGAATAAATGTAATACATAAAAAAAATAAAAATAATTTAAATATATTTATAATATAAAATATACTTAAATATTGTATTATGTATAATTAAATTTTAAAAAAAAATTATATAAAATTTTCGGTATATCGGTATCGGTATACCGATACCGAAATACCGAAAATAATTTCGGTATACCGAAATACCAAAAATTTTAATATCCTATACCGATACCGTACCGAAATTATCGGTACGGCAACTATACCGTACCGAAAATTTCGGTATGTTGAATTTTCGATATTTTCGGCATTTTTCGATTCGGCGAGCGCAGTATACCGAGTTTTTAGTATTTTTTCCCACCCCTAAACAATAGCATAATCAGACACATTAGGTGACGCCTCATTGCAACCCAAAAGAATGAAACTTCTTTCATCCAAAAATTATTGTTAAAAAAAATTAGCTGGAAATTTTTTTATATATATGAAAATCTCATTAGAGATTACGAACATACAGCAATAATAATTCATGACTTATGAATAAAGTCACAGAAATTTGTACAAAATTTAAAGATGACAATCGCTGCTTATTTTTATGAGTTGAAGATACTAAACACCCTAACTTGAGGAGCTTACAAAGTAAAAGCTCCATTTTATTTTATCAAACGTGAATGCTCAATGAAGAACTTGTTACTGAACCTATTATTGTTATTCAAAAAACACACCTGATTAGTCAAAAAGGGTTACTAAACTCATGCCCTGCTAAAATTAAAAATAATTTGAAATATAATAACACGCATAGAAATATTTGAGAACATCAGAATATGAAGCAACCAACAAAGACAATGACAACGATAAACTCATTTCTCCAAGTTAAACTTTAACCTATTGAGGCATTATACTTCCCAGCTGGAGACAAGATCTGAAACACTGAGCGTGTACTGTATGCAATATGTTAGACCTGATAATCCAAAGGTCCGAATAACAAAGTTAAATATTCGGGCTATATTTCAAAAAAAAATTGAAAAAGAAAACAAATGTGCCATAGAAATCTTTCGGGCAGTCCAATTAACATCGGATTGTAACTCCAAACTGGATACCTTGTCCGAAGCTAAGATTCAATTACAAAGAGGAGAGAGTAGAAAATCTCACATTTCTGGAGGATATCTCCCTCGTCGTAGTTAGTGAAACCGTTATTCGTGAATTCTGCTTTGATTTCCTCCTCCATTTTTGCGATCCAAAGCTCAAGAATAGGGTTTTAGATAAAATTTTGGGAGCCGTATGATAAAAATGACCAAGAGGTTCAAGATGTTTCCCTTAAAAATTTTGAAGAAGGCAATGTCGAAAGTTGGCAAAATAAGTTAAGGAATGTCATACAGAGCAAAGTCTCAACATAAATTCCTCATTAAGATGATCATTCATATCACCATATATGAATAAAAGATACAAGAAAGTTACACAATGAACTAAAAATCATTGTGCGACAACATTAAAAAACCACCAAACATTGTCAAATTCAAAATATAAGTTTCAGGCTCATCAAATTACAACCCAAATTCATCATTCCCATAAAGCCTCTTTTCATATAAATTTTCCATTAATTCCCATTCTCCACATGGCCATCTATGGCATTAGTTAAGTTTTCTCATGATTATTTCGTTATTTTTAATTTGTATATGATTCTTTATTAGTCTTATGCTCCTGCTAATTCTCAGATTAAAAGTTTAGAATCAGGAAATTATCATTTTTTACGTAGGATGTTACATATGGAAATGGCTGTAAACCCTCTCAATTTCTCCCTCAATGCTATCATGAGAGAAAAGCATTGATTAATAATATGTCTAGGTTCAACAATACACATTTGAGGGGAGGCTTGAATTTTGGGTTTGACACATAATTTCAGTCATCTCTTGATCCAAGCCCTTTCCATACACCCAATTGCAGTTACGAATGAATTTGACCCTAGTTCTAATACTAATTAGGGCAGATGTTACACTGACAGACTGATTCTTTAAAGATAAAAACTATCTTCATGATCAGATCCAAAAAGAAATTGATCATTATTCATTAAGAATGTATCTACCAAATAGTTTGTGTTGATCATTTGAATAATTAATATACAGCAATTAAGCAATGAATGCCTACTGCCTAGGAGAATGCTTAGAAAAACTAATAAGTTCCAACTGACTTCAGCATTCAAAGGACCATAAAACAAGCTTTAGTGAGAAAAACTTCATTCACAGTGCAGATTACTTTCATATCATATATTATCTGTACCTGAGAACTGGATACCAATTTGTTCTCTATGCAGTTAGTGGAACCCCAAGAAGCTCGTATAAAAGACAGAAATATAAACAGGTGATTGAGATTTTTTAGTGAAAACAAGTTACCAGCAGCCTTTATAATTCAGGATGATTTCATCTTCTTCATGAAGACTTCAATCACCTCAGCTGCATCATACATGTTCTTCTGTTTGATTTCTTGCAAAAGCAGCGAACATGTTAAATATCTAGGTTTTATGTTTTGACCAATCATTTCCCTGAACAGCTGGTAAGCAAACTCGCATTTATTTGCTCTGCATAGTCCATGGATCAAAAGAGTGTAAGTTGCCAAGTCAAGACATAAATGGTGCTTCTTAACCATGTCATCCAACAACTCCATGCACTTATCTGTCTTCTTCTCTCGAAAATACAATTTCAGTAATGGATAGAATGACTGGACATCAGGTTTACAACAAGGTGATCTTTCTAAGTTCCGTAGACATTCTAGTGCCCTTTGCTCCTGTCTGTGATGGCAAAACATAGCGATCACTGAATTGTAAGTTGACGTATTTGGATGAATTTTACACTTGGGCATTTCCTTTGTAAAAATATTCAATGCCTCCTCAACATAGCCACCACTCCCCAGCGTATGTATCAATGCATTATAGAATTGTGTATCAGGTTTACAGCCCACAACTTTCATTCTTTCAGCTATCTGTAAGGCTTCCTTTACGTCTCCAGACTTGGTAAGAGAATGCATAATAGTAGTGTAAGTGACTACATTAGGAGGACATCCTTGTGCTTCCATTTCATCAAGAAGCTCATAAACCCTGTAGAAATTGCTTTGGAAGCAATAACATTGGACAATTGTGGAGTAGCTGATGACACATGGGCGAAAACCATGCCCCTTCATCTCTTCAATGGTCCATTGTGCCTCTTCAACCCTCTTAATTTTGCACCAGCCATGGATAAAAATGTTGTAAGTGTTAGCATTTGGAGGAATGTGCGACTTCAACTCCATGAATAGTGCACGTGCCTGCTCGACTTTTTGCTCTTTGCAAAGGGTGTCAAGCAGCAAGTTCATGGAATCAGTATTCTTCTGCAATCCAAAGCTTTCCAACTCATTGAAAGTTTTCACAGCTTCTTTCCAGTCACCTGCACCAGCAAATCTTCTCATCATCTTTGCCACAGTATTGAGGGATACAAGATGGTCTTCACACATCTCCTTAGCTAATGCCTTCATCTTATCCATTTGTTTCATTTTTCCCAAAATGTCCACCATTTTATCATACAATTCTGGTGAGGGTTTATACCCTGGACATGTTTCCACCCATCTAAGAACACCCAGTGCAGATTTCCAATCATCTTGAAAGCGATGAAACAACCTCGTTATCAAGTTATCGGTAATCTGTATAGTATTAAAATCTAAGTTATGCACCAGAGACTGAAAAACTTCACTTTCACTTGCACTTTTCACAGCAAGAACATTGGCAATAACAACATCAGCGTCATGCTTCCTTCCAGAACCTATCCATCCTTCTGGCTTATTCAAACAAACATTGGCAGCCGACGAGTAACTTATAACAGCAGAACTGTGTGCGGTAGAATAACAGCGGACACAGTTATTGAAGACTACTGTAGAAACCACATGAGTTTCCAACGGAGAAAGAGATAAACTGCTGACTTTATAAAGGAGTCTGCCAAACAAGAACATGAATGGAATATCAGCTCACAAGATGGCGCTAAATCACATAAGGGCTCAACCTAAAATCTTTATTCCATTCCAAAGAAATTTAACCATCTTCAATCCCATAGTGCCATTGTCCCATATGTGAGCAGTGGCCTGCATAAATATCAATGAACATCGTAACTCTCTTAATACGTGTATGTGTGCTGAGTGCTACTTGCAGACAAGTGTGAGTGAACTGAAGAAAGAATAAACACAATCTCACAACTAATTATAGCAAAAAAGAAACAGTTGATAATTATATTACCAATGTGAGTGAGGAAAATTATTGGAGGCCGTAGAGCTTTCTATACCCCAAGTGGCACCCTTGGATATGAAAATAATTATTTAGAATAACATTCTAGCCCTATAAATTGAGGAATTAAGAAGGAAAAGTACAGAGCGAGCAGGGGATGCCGGAGCAATGACGGAGACCGTCAAAGAAATCGACAAGTACTTAGAGAACTGCACTAGCTCAAGCATCGCCAGAGAAAAAGGCAGTTGCCAGGGTCGACTGGTGGAGACGCGGCGGAGATCAGAGGATTCAGAAGACGGAGCGTTCTGTGCCCTGTTTTCTTCAATTTTTATCTAAGTTCCCTCCAGCCTAACTCAAAACCTAGCTCAATAATACTTTCATACCCATCAGTGAGTTAACCATTTACTTGTATTAAAGAGAATTAATATTAAACCCTCCGTCCCAAATTCATGTTCACGTTTATTATGTTTATTATAGATACTAAGTTTAAGAAAAAATCACTTTTTTGACTTATTTTACTTTTGGTGTAGTATAGTATTTTTGGGCAATAAATAAATGATAAAGTATGTAAAAAATGTGATGACAAATTTAAAATTAAAATACATTAAAAGGAGTATTAGCTAGTTATTTTTTTCTTTTATGAAAAGTGTGAAGTTGAATTTGAGAAAGATTAAACGGAAAGTGTAAACTTGAAGTTGAGATGGAGGGAGTATAAAGTTAACATTGCGTTAGTAGTGAGCAAAAATAAATTCCTTTTGCTTTAAAACAAAAATAAATACTCCCTCCATCCCAAATAAAGAGGGTCTTTTACCTTAGGTTAACTTAAGGTAAAAGACCCTCATTACATGGGACGGATGGAGTATTTTTAAAATGAATGATCAAAATAACAAAATGATATGTAAACAGAGACTAAAAGGAATGTAATACTATAATAAGGGATTGTTTGTTCACATTGAATTAATGTGATTTAATAAAGCATAACATGTGATTAACAATGTAGGAGTATAAGAATTCCCCTTTATCTTTTACTCACTCGATTTCAAGATTAAGTTTACTCTTTCATCGTTCGTCCGTTCTACAATCAAATTTAGCTCCTAAAAAATGAAATAACATCTAAATTCAAAATCTTTAAAGAACATTTTAATTTTAAAACTATCATCACTTTTTAACATTCATAACATACTTTATACTACATTATTATTTAAAAGTTCTCCCTCCATCCGACGACAATAGGAACAATTACTTTTTACATATGAATTAAGAAGTATTATTATTTAATTTGTAATGAGTAGTCGTATTAGTGAGTATGAGGATTCCATATTTTAATTGAATTAGTAAAAGTGTGTGGGTCCCATGTCCAAGTTAAACTTTAACCTTTTGAGGCAGTATACTTCCCAGCTGGAGACAAGATCTGAAGCACTGAACTTGTACTGTATGCAATATGTTAGACCTGATAATCCAAAGGTCCGAATAACAAAGTTAAATATTTGGGCTATATTTCAAAAAAAAAATTGAAAAAGAAAAATAATGTGCCATAGAAATCTTTCGGGCAGTCCAATTAACATCAGATTGTTACTCTAAACTGGATACCTTTTCCGAAGCTAAGATTCAATTACAAAGAGGAGAGAGTAGAAAAGCTCACATTTCTGGAGGATATCTCCCTCGTCGTCGAAAGTGAAACCGTTACTCGTGAATTCTGCTTTGATTTCCTCCTCCATTTTTGCGATTCAAAGCTCAAGAATAGGGTTTTAGATAAAATTTTGGGAGCCATATGATAAAAATGACCAAGAGGTTCAAGATGTTTCCCTTAAAAGTTTTGAAGAAGACAAATGTCGAAATTGGCAAAATAAGTTAAGGAATGTTGGAAGACAAGAAAATGGGCATGAAAATAATTTAAGTTTATTGGTTTAATTAATTAAAGGACCCAAAATAAATTTATGGGATCGATTAATTAATAATTCCAAAATTTTAAATTAAACTCATGAGATTGGATGAAATTCGAGATATTAAAGGGATTAATTAAATAAATTCATTCTTTAATTTGATAAATAAACTAACTTTAAATTTATGAGAATAAAGAGCCCATATACTTATTTAAAAGGTTTTGGTCCAAGTAATGATGTGAGTCCAATTAATTGATCCAATTAAGTTACTAAAAATTGGCCCAAACCCATGATTAAATTATTAAGCCTAAATCATATGTTAGCTGGGAATCAAATTGATTCTCTAACGTGATTTTTGGGAGGAAGCAAATTTGAAAAGTCAAAATTGGGAGTATATCTTTTTCCAAGAAAACAGCAAGATTGCTATCTCTCTCCTAGAAAGTAGATCGCCCTCTTTTTCGTTTATCTCTCTCTCAAGATCAGCCCCAAAATTGACTCTCCACTGCCATAGCCTACGAATTCAGTACAACACATGACTGGAAAGTCAACCGGCAAATCACCCAGCATCGAAGAGCCACCGGCCGCCATCAACGACCAGCGACCATTACTATTGCCGACGGCGGTTCTGAAACACCGCGCCCGGCTACGCCATCTTTGCGGGTTTGAAACACCGCCAACACCGGCATCCACACCACGAAGAGATATAGATACAATAGAAAAGCAGAATATGAAGATTCAAATCAAATATACCACTGGCAGTGTTGTGTTGCGAAATTCGTGGGTGATAAACAGGATAAGAAAAGTAAAGAAAGCATGTTCATAAAGAAACAAGACTATGAATGCAATTATGCTCACAAGTAAGGAAAAGTGAGATTACTTGGGTTCAAGAATACAAACTTTACTTGAGTCTTGATAGTCTGTTTGAACAATCTGCAAAAGAAAAGGGAGAAAAGTTAAACTCAATGAATATTGATGCTTCTTAATTACTGTTGATTGTGATGAAGAAATTGAGAACGGGAGTTATCTTTATATAGTGACGGGTGTTGGGCTTGCCCTAAATATTGGCCCAAAAATCTATATCTATAATCTATAAATATATAAAAGCAGGATAGTAAACCAAGCAAATTTTCCCGCCAAAACATACAGTAATAAGTAAACAGTGTAAACATGTTTTCCTGTTACCGAAGTGAATATGTGATGCATGGAGCCTAATGAGTCAACAACCTCATCAGATTTAGGTAAATATCAAATCAATAAAACATTAAAGCTGCAGAGCATTGACTAAAAACATTATTTAACATTAAAGTAATAATTATGAATGAAAATTTTGCTTTCTTTGACTACTGAAGTGACAGATTGAGTACAACATTAGAGCATGGGAACCCATTCCATTGGCAGATTTAAATACTGCAATATGACTGTCGACATTGAGATATGTAAGTAGAAATAGAAATGAAATCTCTCATTTACTCCTATCAAACACGAGCTACTTTCTTTGATTAAAGATATCAATCTTCAAAAACAAATTGGGCACTGAAGATTTGTATGGCTAGGCTGTATGAGGTGCATGATAATGAGGAAATGCACATCTTTTAGCTTGGAATACATCTTTCATGACACTGAGAACGTAATACAGATCATGTTATATTTCATATATTTCGGGAAACTGACACTTAAGCATTCATTCTATTTATAGCAAGATGGAAGCATCAAGTATATGAAACAGCAATTATATGTATCATATTCAATAATACTATGCACGACAATATTTCAAACAAAGAAATAGAATGATATTGTGAAATGTGAATATACTTATCCTCATGTCATAATTTCTGATCAACATTAGTGATCAATCATTCATAAAATGAACCAGATTTGTATTCAGCTGAAGAACAAACCAATGGTAGATCAACTCAGTCTGGTGTGAAGCAAAAGATGGACAACACAGTTTGAGTTAAAGCAACAAACGCAAATTCATTCTGAACCAATTATATAGAAGCATTGAAGAAGCTAAACAAAAGAGTTGTGCATGTAACTTTAAGCAAAAGAGAGGTACCAGCAAAAAATAATTCTATTTTTAATATAAATTACACAATTTATTATGAGTTTACAAGCTTATGTTTTTTGCGTTATTAATGAAATATATAATAAATCAAGTGAAGAATAAGTATTATGTTTAAATCTGATATAGAGACACTTTGTATAAGTCTCATTAAAATTTCTAAGTAGTTGACTAAAGATCCTATATAAAATTTTAGGAAATTACCCTACATTTAGGCCAGAGCAATGCAAGGCGTATTATTCCTATAGTATATGTTAACTATACAGGAATGTAGCATCACATTTGTGAATAAATTGCAATGATATTAAGGTTTAGAGGAGGCATCCAAAACAATGAAATGTAGTGAGAACTTATACCTAATAGGCTCAAAAAATTGAAATGGTAGGATGCATGTTAGCATGTAAGATTATGTATGCAGGCTCTTCAAGATGTAAACATATCACAGTAAATGCTCAAAACTAATTGGCCTTACTGTGTTGATATATAATACTTATTAAATGTAATAAGGATTTTTTTTAAATGATAATTATTTTTAAAAATCCAAGATTCAGTGTGTGTTAATGTTATTACAATAGTATGTTCACTCTTCACTCATAATCATGTAACCCATCTAACTTAATCTGCAAATGTAACCCATCTAACTTAATCTGCAAATGAATTTGCTGTAAGCATTCGTAGCAAAATAAAATAAAAAATGAGACATACAGAAGCAGAAGAGTAAAATGCAAGAAACATGATTACACAGAAATTAAACACGTATGGCAGACATAAGTGGAGAGAGAGAATTCTAGAACAGACAGATGAGTAATTGAGTAATTGGGGAAGAAGAGTTAAGAATCAACGTACATTGGAACAGAATAACTAAAATTCTCACCGACAAAACTCAAAATTCAAATTCCAACCAACACTTTCAGAACTTCCCACACAAAAATCTACAAACTGCAGAAAATCAAAGTCAAAGTGAACTTACATTCACAGCCGACAAAATTCCGAAACCCGAGCTTCCTCTTCAACTTGCTCAACCCAAAACCAGCAAAATTGAAAAACAATACCAAATTGAAGAAAGCAGCAACGCAACAGTTCACGGAGTCGGCAGGGGTATTGTCGCGAACGGGTTGGGCTCACCGGGAACAGGTGGCGTCGGGAGTGGAGGCTGAGTGTGGCCGGCGGCGAGAAGGGGTGGCGGGTTCGTTGATTTTGGGAATTAGGGTTCCACGTTCGATTTTGGGAATTTGAGAGGGAGAAACAGAGATTTCAGCGAAAGAAGCTGAAGGCTGAAGTTAAATCTCATAAAAAATTTATCAATTGGGCTGGATTTTAGTGGGCTGGCTACTGTTTGCAAGTTGGGCTATCGTTGATAAGAGAGTATCTACTTAAAATATATTGGGCCAGATCGATAAACTGGTTGCTAAATCAAGTCACTATTGGGCTGAAAATTTGTGTTACAAACGTTCCCGCCTAAAATGAGGGCATTTTTGTAATATATTAAAAGTGATAAAGTCAGAAAAAGATTGGGCTTATGTAGAAAGAAGTAGCCAAAACTTTTTATTATTATAATGTTATATAAGTGTTGACATAATAAATGCTAGGTACATAGGTGGTGTTGGATATTCATTTTACATTATTATAGTATAAGATTGTTATTAATTTTAACGAGGAAATATAAATTTTGAATGTACACAATTGGAAAATACAAAATTATTGAAAGAAGAAAAGGGAAAAAAATGTCATACCCATTGAAAATGGCAAAGACATGTACTATATTAGACAGCTTCACATAATGGTGGCTTAGTGGCTTACGCTGGAGACGGGAATAATATGTGATTTTTAATTAATAAAAATTACCCCATCCGTCCCACGTATTTTTACTCATTTCATTTTTGGCAAAAATACATAATATTTTATTACCTACTTTTTACAATCCCAACAACTTTAATTACTTTTTTACACTTTATTCATCATTCCCAATAACTTTATTCACTTTTTCTTTTTAAATTGCTAATGTATCCCTACTTTCTCTTACATTATGTATTAAAAAAATAAAACGTCTTAATCTCCGTGCCCGTACAAACGGGTAAAAATATCAGGGACTTAGGGAGTAAATATTATTTGATGAAGAATTTAAAGTACATTAAATGAAAAGTGATAATTATACTGTATTTTATAATGAAAGCGATAAATAATTACGAAATCATAAAATAGTTTTTTTAGTAAGATCAAAGATGGTCTCATGTAAGACTTGCATATTAAAAATAAATTTCAAGATTATAAAAATTGTATATATGTTGAATAATTGTAACTTAATAATTACAAATAAATATAATGATTTATTTGGAAGATAAATAAGAAAAAAAATATATTCACATATATAGTAGAACTGATTACTTATATATCTATTATTTTTGAAGAGAAATAGAGAGAGATGCTCAACGAAAAGAAGATCAGTGAAAAAATTGAGTTTAATGGTAAAGAAAATCAATGAAGATTAAACTCTTTTTAATTTATTGTTGCAAAATTATAGTGCAGTCAAATTTGTCATTTTGGGACATATATGTAACTTTGAAAGCCATTAATCACTTTTCTGACAACAATAAACATGGATATTCAATTCATAATTATTATTATAAAGTGAAAATATATATAGATTTTTTTATGTATATAAAAGGAAAAATAAATTAAATGAGGAAAAAAACTCACATACTCCTATTACTTATTTAAAGTCTATTGAAATAATTAATAAGTTCTCAAATGATAAAAATTTGTACCTTCCGTCTGGTTCTAAGATATCCATTTGTTTTTTGCATCGTTATCATTTTTTCTTTTATTAAAAATATTATCATTTTTTATTTGTTGAGATGGTATAACATAAGATTTTCTCTATTATTATTATACTTTAGATATATTTTATGGAGTATTATAACTTTATTTTATGATCATATAAAATTATATTTCTCTATGCACGGGTGTATTATTATTAGTACATATAAAAGCAAGATAGTCCCAAAAATGGAAAAATCCCACAAAAACCGTATTTCTATACAATATTATTTTAATAGTTTTTACCATCAAAAGTTTGACTAATAGACCAACAAGCACTAAATGACTTTCTGACACCTATTCAAAATGGAGAAAAACTTCTCTCACACACTTCCCGTGTGGAAACTTCGAGCTAAATTTTAGCTTCTCCGAGAAGCTAAGATTTCCTTATTAAAACAGGAGAGACCAGCCAGAATTCTGAAAATTTTTACAACAACTTATCCATTATAATAAGACAAATTAGAGGATATTTTATTCATTAGAAATCACTTTATTTTCGTATCTTTAACTTTGTATATTTTTTTGATTTTCTCCACTGATTTCTTGATTTTCTCCACTGACTGCTCCACTAATTGGTGGAGTTTGTTGCATATATACGGTTGTTTGTCTCCATCACCAATCAAGGGTGATAGGCCAAATATTATTCACATGGTATCAGAGCATTTCTCGATCCTGTGATTTCTTCAGCTGCTCATCTGACCAGCCATTTCTTTCTCACTCAGATCCTCTCTTTATTTCTTTATCTCTCGGATCCTCTCTCTATCTCTCACACCCTCAAGTCTATTACTCTCGACACCATGGCTTCAACTCCTGTTGATCCTCTCCCTATTACTACAATGATCAATATGACCCCGATCAAACTCGATGCTACCAACTATCTCTCATGGCGTCGCCAAATAATCCACATGGCAGAATGTTTCGATCTCATGATTTTTCTGGATAGATCAACCGTGGTTCCATCTCCTACTATGACGTCGGACGCCGGCGTTGAATCTCCTAACCCAGCGTATATGGCCTGGAAATTGAAGGACATGAAACTTCTCAGCGTTATGTACACATCCCTATCCCCGGATGCCGCCTCTGAAGTCATTGATTCGTCAACTTCTCTTGGCGCTTGGACAACTCTTGAGGCAGTTTACTCATCGTCCTCTCGTCAACATCAACTACGCGAGGAGTTGTTAGATGTTCTGGTGGTCCCACACATTACAAAAAATCTTTTGTCTATCAGTAAATTAACCTCCGACTTCCCTGTTGATGTCATATTTTCTGATAAATTTTTTACGATACAGAACCGACTGACAAAATAAATTCTAGGCCAGGGAAGGTGTGATAAAGGTCTATACTTGCTTGATAAAGGGGTTCCCGCTTTTGTGGTAGCTGTGCGGGATACGAAGTTGAAAGCTAGTTTTGATTTGTGGCACTTACTATTGGGGCATGCCCTATTTTCAGTTATTTCTTTATTGAATAAATTTGGACATTTATCTGTTAATTCTGTTTTGCCGAATCCTAATATTTGTTCTTCGTGTCAAATGGCAAAAAGTAAGAAATTATCTTTTCAGTTGAATGAAAAACGTGCTGAAAATGTATTGGATTTGATACATTGTGACTTATGGGGTCCTTCACCCATTTCTACATCTAATGGGTTTCGCTACTATGTTGTCTTCGTGGATGATTCCTCAAGATTTTCGTGAATTTATCCTTTATGCAGAAAATCTGAATTTTTTGATATATTAGTTCGATTTTACTCTTTTGTGTGTACTCAATTTTCACGAAAGATTAAAACCTTTCAGAGTGATGGGGGGACTGAATTTGTTAATTCTAAGGTGCATGATTTTATGCACACACATGGTATTCTTCATCGTCTGTCCTGTCCTTTCTCTCCTCAACAGAATGGAAGGGCTGAACGAAAGCATCGTCACATTACTGAGACTGGTTTGTCAATGCTTTTTCATGCTCATGCACCTGCGTCGTTATGGTTTGATGCATTTGCTACAGCTATCTTCATCATTAATCGGCTTCCTTCATCAGTCTTGCATGACATGTCTCCTTATGAGTTATTATATGGTTATGCACCGAATTATGCAAACTTCAAACCGTTTGGATGCCGTGTATTTCCGTATCTTCGTGATTATGCAGCTCATAAACTGGAACCCCGCAGCCGTCCCTGTATTTTTCTGGGCTATAACAGTATCTATAAGGGATTTCGTTGCCTTGACACGAACACATCTCGTATTTACACCACTCGTCACGCTCAGTTTGACGAGTTTTTATTTCCATTCTCCCAAGATTCATCTTCTGCCCCAGCTCAGACGATGGATTTCTCTACCTTTTTAGATGCATTGGAACATCTTCAAGCTCCTTCATTCACATCACCTATCGCTAAGTCAGCACCTGTGAGCAATGCACCAGACCAAGTACCAGCTTCAGAAGACCCTGCTGAATTACTCTTGCCGCAGCCACTTGTACCAAACCCTACTGAGCCCGTTATTCAAGCTGATCAGCCTGCTGCTATGCCACCAGCCCCACCTGCCACTACGGCGCCAGGTACTCATCCAATGATCACGAGAGCCCGTGCATGTGTGTTTAAACCACGCTATCCTGTCGACCTAGCATCCACAGCTCTTCTCTCATCTCTTGTTACCACCTCTGAACCCCGTGGCTTCAAATCTGCTGCCAAGCATCCAAAATGGATTGTCGCTATGCAAGAGGAAATTGATGCTCTACGGTCTAATGAAACATGGGATCTAGTGCCTCGTCCTCCAGACACTAATATTGTTGGTTCAAAATGGGTTTTTCGCACGAAATTTCGTTCTGATGGTTCTATTGAACGTCACAAAGCCCGTTTAGTTGCTCAGGGTTTTACTCAAGTTCCGGGTACAGATTTTCATCATACCTTGAGTCCTGTTGTCAAGTCTTCAACTGTTCGAATCATTCTAGCTCTTTCGGTCCAACATAATTGGCCTCTTCATTAGCTTGACGTCAAGAATGCCTTCCTCAATGGCGTACTTGACAAACCGGTTTTTATGGCTCAACCTCCTGGTTTTGTAGATCCTCATTTTCCTGCTCATGTATGCCGGTTGAAGAAGGCATTGTACGGCCTTCGTCAGGCTCCACTAGCTTGGTATCACCGATTCAGCACTTACCTCTCTGGCTTAGGTTTTCTTCAGAGCCGGTGTGACTCGTCTCTATTCCATTTCCATAGAGGCCCCTCGGTGATTTACTTATTGTTATATGTGGATGATATCGTTGTTACAGGAAATGACTTGTCTTTATTACGAGATTTTATTTCTCGCACTCATCGAGAGTTTGCTATCAAGGATCTTGGGCGTCTCAGCTACTTTCTTGGCCTTGAAGTATCTTATACTTCAAACGGCATTTTTGTTGGTCAAGCCAAGTATGCCCATGACATTCTAAAAAGAGCCGAGCTTTTGGATTCTAAACCTGTCTCCACACCTCTTGCAGCGGGTGAATCGCTTGTTCTTGATGGTGTTCCATTCTCTGATCCAACTATGTACAGATCTCTTGTTGGAGCTCTTCAGTACTTAACCATCACTCGTCCTGATCTTTCATATGCAGTTAATTCTGTTAGTCAGTTTCTCCACACACCTACTGATGATCATTTTCAGGCAGTAAAGCGTATCCTTCGTTATGTCAAGGGCACAATCAATTATGGTCTTTCGTTTACTCGCCGTCATGACTCCTCAATTCTAGGTTACTCTGATGCTGACTAGGCTCGGTGTCCCGATACTCGCCGTTCTACCTATGGTTACTCTATTTTTATTGGAGGAAATATAGTTTCTTGGAGTGCTAAGAAATAGCCGACTGTTGCTCGATCTAGCTGTGAATCAGAGTATCGTGCTATGGCGAATGCCTCGGCTGAACTTATTTGGGTGACGAATCTTCTTCAAGAGCTTCAAGTACTGCATTCCTCTCGTCCCACCCTTTTATGTGATAACAAGAGCGCTGTCTTCCTTAGTCAAAATCCGATTGCTCACAAACGAGCTAAACACATTGACCTCGATTATCACTTTTTTCGAGAACTTGTATCCTCTGGGAAATTAGTCACACAGTTCATACCCTCTCACTTGCAACTAGCTGACATATTCATGAAAAGTCTTCCCCGTCCGGCTTTTGAGTTTCTACTATCCAAGCTTTGCGTGTGTATGCATCCCACGCAGTGCTTGACGGGGGTTAATAAGACAAATTAGAGGATATTTTATTCATTAGAAATCACTTTATTTTCGTATCTTTGACTTTGTATATTTTCTTGATTTTCTCCACTGATTTCTTGATTTTCTCCACTGACTGCTCCACTAATTGGTGGAGTTTGTTGTATATATACGGCTGTTTGTCTCCATCACCAATCAAGGGTGATAGGCCAAATATTATTCACACATTCATTTGGAATGCATATAAGATATTTTGAAAAGCTTCATCGATCTGGAATCTATACATTATAAGATATTTGAAATGCTTAGAAGATCTAATTCTGTTATATTCTGTTATATTGAAGGAATGTACATGAGCTTATTTGTGTGTTGTAATATTATATATCCGGATACACTTTAAACTCATGAAGATTCAAGCTGAAATATATATGATATAGGTTGGAAGAAAGCGAGATAAGAGTAATGGCTCAAAGAAAGCTTGAAATGAATAACACAAAAATATAAGTTTATCAATTTCAAGGACAATTCAGACAGAGCTGTTATGTATTCAAAGTGTAATTTAGCAAAGAGATTAGATGAATATACAGTTTTTGTGAGAGGACAAGAAAAGTGGGAGTTCCAAATCACCTCAGAAAGTGGGAGTTCAAAATTCAGATTCAGTAGACAAACATAAAAAGGCAAATCACCTCAAAAAGATATTACAGCGCGGTAGCGCCACCGACTACCATCGTATTCGGAGGAGATCCCCACTCGGCGGAGGCGCCGGAGAAGAACTGCCTTAAAGGCGGAGAACCACTACTGGGTGGAGACGGCGTACCAAGAGATCCCGATGGAGGCGGGGTCGACGCCGGTGGGGACGGTGGGCTGGTGCTGGGAGGTGGGATGGAAGGAGGAGACGACGTGGATGGAGGAGGAACGGTGGGAACAGGGCGGCAGAGGTGGGGATGACGAAGGAGGCGGGTAATGGCCGGAGGAGTGGGGTTCGTTGGTGGAGGAGTGACCACAGCCGGGGGCGGCGGCAGCAGGCGACGGAGCTGTGCTGTTGGATGGCGGCGAGAAGGACGACAGTGTGAAGCCTGGCCCGGCGAAGACGTCCCTGAAACGCTTTACAGAAAAATAGGAAATTAAATTAATTAAATAAGGAATAAAGTGGGCAAGAAAGGCATAGATTTATTTATTTATTCAAGAAATTTAACAATTTGATATATATATGGGGGACAGAGAATTATCAAAAATTAAAGATGAGAGATAAAGAGTTGCAACTTGCGCGGAGAAAAAAGATAAATATAGAAAAAATAAAAAGTTTCATTTATTTTTTTTTGATATCGAGGTTCCGGGCTCCTCAGAACTGTCTCCAGGTAAATCGCGGTAACCACACAATCACAATTGATCCCCAAGTGATTACTCACTGCTGACCCTCCCCCCACACAATCGATCCCCAAGTGACCCTCCCCCCAGCTCAGCCGCAGGTTCCCACCGAGTTTCAGCCTCAAATCACTTTAACCAAGTGATTGCTCCATGCTGACCCTCCCCCCACACAATCGATCCTCAAGTGATTGCTCCATGCTGACCCTCCCCCTACACAATCGATCTGACCCTCCCCCAGCTCAGCCGCAGGTTCCCACCGAGTTTCAGCCTCAAATCACTCACAATCGATCCCCAAGTGATTGCTCCATGCTGACCCCCAGCTCAGTCGCAGGTTCCCACCTCAAATCACTCACAATCGATCCCCAAGTGATTGCTCAATGCTGACCCTCCCCCCAGTTCAACCGCAGGTTCCCACCGAGTTTCAGCCTCAAATCACGGTAACCAAGTGATTGCATCGATTGCTCCATGCTGACCACCTCCCCCATCTCAGCCGCAGGTTCCCACCGAGTTTCAGCCTTAAATCACGGTAACCAAGTGATTGCTCCATACTGACCCTCTCCCACACAAGTGATTGCTCCATGATGACCCTCCCCCCAGCTCAGTCGCAGGTTCCCACCTCAAATCACTCACAATCGATCCCCAAATGATTGCTTCATGCTGACCCTCCCCCCAGCTCAGCCGCAGGTTCCCACCGAGTTTCAGCCTCAAATCACGGTAACCAAGTGATTGCATCGATTGCTCCATGCTGACCCCCTCCCCAGCTCAGCCGCAGGTTCCCACCGAGTTTCAGTCTCAAATCACGGTAACCAAGTGATTGCTCCATTCTGACCCTCCCCCACACAAGTGATTGCTCCATGCTGACCCTCCCCCCACACAATCGATCCCCAAGTGATTGCTCCATGCTGAGCCTCCCCCAACTCAGCCGCAGGTTCCCACCGAGTTTCAGCCTCAAATTACGGTAACCAAGTGATTGCTCCATGCTGACCCTCCCCCACACAAGTGATTGCTCCATGCTGACCCTCCCCCCACACAAGTGATTGCTCCATGCTGAGCCCCAGCTCAGCCGCAGGTTCCCACCGAGTTTCAGCCTCCCACAATGCCGCTTGTAGCCCTCAATATTAATTGTTCCCCCACACAATCGATCCCCAAGTGATTGCTCCATGCTGAGCCTCCCCCACACAAGTGATTGCTCCATGCTGACCCTCCCCCCACACAAGTGATTGCTCCATGCTGAGCCCCAGCTCAGCCGCAGGTTCCCACCGAGTTTCAGCCTCCCACACTGCCGCTTGTAGTCCTCAATATTAATTGTTCCCCCACACAATCGATCCCCAAGTGATTGCTCCATGCTGAGCCTCCCCCAGCTCAGCCGCAAGTTCCCACCGAGTTTCAGCCTCAAATCACGGTAACCAAGTGATTGCTCCATGCTGACCCTCCCCCCACACAAGTGATTGCTCCATGCTGAGCCCCAGCTCAGCCGCAGGTTCCCACCGAGTTTCAGCCTCCCATACTGCCGCTTGTAGCCCTCAATATTAATTGTTCCACTATTGCGCTCCGGGGGGCTTGAACCCCTGACCTTTCAATCAGGAGCACCTCAACCCCTCAACCACTGGGCCATCACATCATTGGTAGTTTCATTTCTTATTCTTCATATGTCATGTTGATGACCGTAAAGTTTTCACTCCAGTAAAGTTTCACTAATTTGATTAATTTTGAAAGGTAAATTAAGTATTTTTAAATATTAAATAAAACAAAAATTATGTTACTTCTGTTAGGAGATTGAAATCTTTTAAAAATAAAATGTATTAAAAATATTTTTTTATGTATTCTTTTTATGTTTAGAGTGTGAAAATTGTATTAAATAAATTTAAAAATGTGAAGAAATAATTGAAATTACAAAAATCATTTAAAATTTTATACTAATCCTTCTTAAATGTGTCTGAAACTTAAATTTTGTAATAAATTTTAGAGAAATAACGTTAAGAGATTTAAATTTTGAAATAAAAATGTTCTTAATTAATTAATGGCACACAAGAAGAATAACAAAGGCCTATTGCGAGTGAAGATATTTAAATTTGAAAAAAATATTATTAATTAATTAATTGCACACAATAAATAATAAAAAAATAACAAAGGCCTAACAAATAATATTGCATGGTAGAGATATATGGTGTGGAATGCAGAGAGCTTTTTAAATTACAGTAGTTACACACTAATTTAAGTTTAAATGAAATATATTATACTCCATATGTTGATATACACATCATGAAAGAAAATAATGAGTATTGTATTTCATGATTCCAAGTTAAAAAATTAATTGTTGTGGAAGATTACGAGGACTTAATATATAACTAGTAATTCGGCAGTGAGATGCACGGAGTATATATTTTTTTTAAATTATTTTTTCGTTGAAAATTTTAAATTTAAATTTAATTTTTTTGCAAAAAATGAATAAAAGTAATTACTTATTTATTTACTTTTTTATAATATAATTTTCTAAATTATAAATAAATTATAAAATATATTATTTGTAAGGAGATATGATAATTTTGAAATAGATGTGTTATGATATTATTGATAAGTAGTAATTTTATATTATAATAATGTAAACTGGCATAATTAAAACACAAAATAGTCCATTTAATTTTTAAGCAATAATAGTTTACTATATTATAAATTTATAATGATGCGTTGAGTTGAAGATAATTACATTCATGCACACATTTATGATTATCCATTGACATAATGCAAACTTATTAATAATATTCCGTTATTTATTTAAAAAATTAGTTCATTTAAAATAATAAATTTTCAAAAAATATTTTCAAAACTTTAAAGATTATATAAGCCATACGAATGTCATTTAAAATCTTATAAAGGAATAATTAGTTTGATATATCATGTGTTAAAAATAAATTTCAAATAGATAAGCTATAATAATTTAAAAATTCAAGTATAAGACCAATTAAGATAAAAGTAATTTGATTGGTTATTATAAAAACTATTAAAAGTATAATTAATTTAGTGTATTTATTATAATTGACTTGTTGATTAAATTTTTGAGTAACATAATGTCACATATCTTATTTGACGAAAAAAATAGATAATCGACCTATTTTCATTGTCATCCTCTATCATGGCAAGGCACAACACTTCCATGATCCAGAAGTGCATCATAGACATCTGTCACATCTACTTGGCCTCTTCCCTGGTCACACCATCAATGTTAAACAAACACCCTATCTACATATAGCAGCTGAGCTTACCTTGAAAAAAAGAGGTTAGTGTTTACAGCTTTTATGGTAATTGGATTTCCATCATACATTTATCTACGCATTAAAATCTAGAATTCAGTGAAGAAAACAATTATGGATAAATGATAACACTCCCCCCACACATCAATGCATTATAACTATCAAATTTTTTTACTTCTTTTGAACATGAGAGAAGGGTCCAGGATGGTCAACAACATGGAAAACTGCAATGTGGACGCCGCCGCGGGGGCTTGGCCAACGACACGTGCCCTTGGTGGCCCGGGGGCCCCTACTGCAGGTCGGAGAGCGTTCATAACGAGAAAAAAGGAGCATCAAAATGAAGGAAATATGCGGCGCACCTACATAACAGTAAGTATGCGTATCGGATGGTGAAGTATCTATTCGATCTGGTGAATCCTGATCATGGTCTTTTTGAAGGAGGATTATATGCCAATCTCTTCGCTGCACATCCAGGATTCCAGATTGACGCAAAATTCAGGTAAGAAATCCACAACTGTCACGCAAAGAAATTTGTAAACATTCTAAGTAACACAGCATTTCAATTTTCACTGTTAGGATAACACATTTCATGTTCAAATTAAGTTAACTTCACAAAAAGAAAAAATGGTTCAATAAAAACTATTACATGGCACTTAGAACTAACAAACTTGACTGGCAATATACACACCCTTAATTTACACACAAAAGGAAAAAAAAGAAAAAGAAAGAAAGAAAGAAAGCTATCAACATCAATCTCCTTAGTCGATTGCTCGTGGGGTTCCTGCTATGTGATTAAAAATAATAAAAAAAACAGAAACAGATCAATTGAAATGTTCACATTTTTCAGCATTCCCAACCATCTGTTTACCTGAGTACAGAATGTCACAATATCTCACATTAATTTCACACATGTGATATGTGGCAACCCATAATCGATACCCTTTGGCCCACCATTCTGCAGCCCACCAAATCCCCAAGGTTGAAACCAAAACGATGGCCAAAAGTAACAGATTGACACCACTTCTACACTTCAGCGCATGAAGTCCATGTGGATACCATAACACAGTATAACCTCTCGGTATCTCACTTTTACTATATTAATAAATTTCAAAGTAGTTTATTGATATATATAACTATTAAAATGAAGAAGTTATATCATATAATCACTCTCTTTATAGCTGTATACCCACTTGACATGTAAAAAAAATGATTACATCAATTGCTGCAATTTGAGGTACATTACATATATAGTAAAAAGGGTAGACCAGAATACTGAATATGTATTCGATATACCTCTGGAGAATTCTTCAATCCAAGAAGCTTTTGGAAATTGCATATCTTGTAAGTAGTTTTCTTGTACTGAATAAATGTATTAAGTGTTTCAATTTATAACTCCACAAAGTATGATCAATATGAGCTAGTTAACTCAATCTATATAAGAGTTCACTAACAAAATGAAAGAATTAGAAATCCATCACTAACAAATGTAAACTAACTTAACAAACGTAAAGAGAAAACATCATACAAAAAGATAAGTAGATACCTTTAAAGCAAGAAGAAAAGAGGTGGTTTCCAAACTGTGCTGGCCATGATGAACAAATCTCCCAAAAATAGATAATCTATATATCCGACATTTCCACAAATCAACATCTATCCTATGCAAGAAACGAATTTAAACGGTTCAAGTAGCAATTATGAGAATACAATACATTTAATATTGCTCAAATACAAACTATAGCAATTAATGACTGGAGAAGAAAGAGTAAAAGTTAAAAATGACTATAGCAAAGAATGCATCGGTGATAGCATATAGATTTGAAGATAAAGAGTTTGAACAAAAAATGAAAAGATTATTAAAATAAATAAAAAAAAACATTACTTTGGGTGAGGAAGAAATATGGCGAGTGGCAACAGTTTCGCAAGGTAGATGTAAAGCTTATCACCAACAGAATAGGAGGTTGCCAATGCCATGATGCCATCCATAATTTTAATCGAAAAATGCTGCACACAAAGACACAAGATAAGATAAGCAAGGAAGAATTAATTTGACAAAAGAGGGAATGTAAAGAAAATCAAAGCATAACTTCTTCTAAACTGGACATTTTCATAACAGAAAATATTCCAAAGAATGAACCAACATTTATACCAAAATAACACAGCCTGCAAAACTGGCACATTCGTCTTACCCAAATGAGAATTTATTAGAGCATTATGTGAGCTCTGTCTCTGCATCGCCATCGCAGACATGGAGAAATGTCGGAATATCTACACCCACACATATGGATTTGAGTATTATTATTAAGTAGCAGTTGAAATGAATGTAAAAGTGTAGACGAACCAACAATTTTAGAAGGTCTAAACGTCCGCCACCTCTAAACCCGCGACCGCCTCCATCCGCCCACCCCTAACCCCTCCGCTCTGCTGCCATTTAGAGGTCTCATATTTCACTCTATCTCTGGCACTCTGCTCTCCTCCCATCCCTTTAGAAAGAAGGGTTTAGGGTTTCGGAGCAGCGATAGTAAAACTTCGATTAAAAATACAATCACTAAGTTTCAATCAGCAGAGAAAAATGACAGAATGGGAGTAATCTAATTCTAACCGCACTTTCAATTTTTACACACTGTTCGAACGATTAACATTTCCTGTTTGACAAACTGGACTAACTGGAAACAACTATCCGCAGGTGATGTTCTCCTCTCCTTTATTTCCTTTTGTCTTAATGTATCATGTTGTTTTTTGTCTATACTGATTTAATATTATAATTTCAATATATCATGGGGGCTTGATATAAAACCCTGAATACTTTTGATTTAGGAATGATTCAATCATTTCAATCATCTAATTGGTTCGGGATTTATGGTGTTTCTTAATCCCTCTTCCCTCCTATAAAACCTATAATCCTTTTGATTTAGGAATGAGTCTATCATTTCAATATCTATTCAGCATGCTTTTCTTCTTTGGAAGCTCATTATTACTGATGATGGATTCAAATGGGCCTGATCTTGAAACACTTCGGATCTGTACGTAATTCTGAATTAAGATTCTCTTTTTACGAATCATATTTCATTTTACTTAAAAAGTGATCGCGCTATGAATTTTCAGAGTATAATCAATCTGTAATTCTCTTAATTCACATTCTGTTAGAATGAGAAATCTAGGCGGAAGAAAGAATAGGCCAAGTTGGGTGGATAATTTTTCTAAAATTCTTTTTTAAAATTATTATTTTTTATATTGGTGGGGTACGGTGAAGTTGGCAACTATATCACACTAACCAATTTTTGAATTGTTAATAAAAAACTTTTGACCAAAAAGCTCTAGCAAATTTAAGTTGTGAATCTTATATATTCCAACTTCTTACATGTCAGAACGATCTTCATCTCCACTTCTGCTTAATCCAAGAATTTGTTTTCAACCTTCCTCTTGACTCCCTCTCAATCTTTGGAGAAATTGCAATCTTTTGTTTATGGAGACTTATAATTATACATAACCTTTTGTAGTTTATATATTCACATATATTCTTTTTTTATTTTTAAGGGAGCGAATGGGGTGGTGGCTCTATATTGAAGCAGCAGAGATATGTTATTTGTTAAAACTATACATGTTCTCAACTTTAGTCAATGGAAACTTGAGAAAGTATATTAAAGTGTATGTATTATTCAATATTATATTAGGAATGGCTTTGTTATTTATGTATTATGTGTTGTTACATGCCTATTTATTTTCTCTCCTCCCATTCATGGAGCCTTTTTCTTGAAATTATTTTCCTTCTTATTGGTTTGTAGATGCAATTAGTAAAAGTCTGGAGCTGTTATTTCTTTATTACAATGTTGGATATATTTGGAGCTAAATATCATAACTGTACTATATTTATGTATTGTTGTCATTGATTTTCCTTGAAAAGAATATTGAATTATAGAAAGCACTTTTTCATGTTAATTCTTATAACATATTTGAGGTTTATCTTGTGACTTTGATCTTTTCATCAGTTATGGCTTATGCATTTTTATCAAGTGTGAGCTCTCATGATTTTTATTTAATACTTATTGTAAAATTGATTGAGCTGCTGAGTAATTTTTTGATGTAGGAAATGTCAAAGAAAAGAAGTCTTATCAAGGTTTATACACACTCCATTATTTTACAGTCTTTTACTTCTTTTTTATAATATGTTCATTTCTTAGAACTAGCCTGGGAATGACAGTGATCCTCACTAATGATGCATTTATTTACGTAAGAAGTCTAAAGTTGTTCTATGAACTTAAATTCGTTTTTTGAATTCCAAACACTAATATTTTTGGTGATGATATTCAAATCTAATCAGACTTCAATTTTCATTGTTATTTGTTCTTGCTCTTTAGTTTAGTTTTCATCGAGAATTATCGCAATTGTTTAAATCCAATGGATAAAAAAATTCACAGATAATATATCATGATAAAAATGATGGTGATTTGATATTTGAGAACATGTACCTCAACTTTGTGTAGGACGAAATAGTATATGCCATGAGTTCTTGAAACTTTTCCTAAAATTTATCCCTAAAATGTAACATGAAATTTGTGTAGAATAATATGATTTTACTTTATAATTCTTTTGATTAAGTCAATATGGGTTATTGATAATATGATACTTTTATTGCAGTATTTTGCAAATAAATGGAGTAGTTTCCATTTCATATTATATGAATTTGTATTTATGTTGTTTATTATGTGATTATTGGGTATGCTTGATGGATGTTATTTGCCAGTCCCATAATAGATTCCTTCCATTTGCGATCTTTTATTATTACTACCAATTCCTCTAATAGATGGGTCTTCATTTTAAAAAATCTTTTCCCTAATGTAGGAATTCTTTAGGTGTCTAGCAATATGTCATAATGTGCTTCCTAAAAGGGATGAGTACACTGAACAAATATGCTGTCAAGCGGCATCTCTTATTGAATCAACTTTTGTCACTTCTGCAAAGAACTGTGATCATTTATTCTAAAGGTATGTGGTTTTTAATGGTTGTTATATGGATTAGAAAGTGAGACCTGAAATCTACTGAATGCAGACGTACGCACACAATGATTTATGTACATTAGTAGTGCATAATGCATCATATGAGATTTTAAATTTCCTTGAGTTTAACGCCTCATCCTCTTATTTTTTACATTGTCGCTTGCTACTTTTAATTTAATGAAACTTTCGGTTAGTATAGTCTCCCTCCGTCCCATACTTATCTCCACCGATACTGTAGATACGGAGTTTAAGAAAAGTTACTTTTTGACCAACTTTATTGACTTTTGAGGGGTATTGTGGTATTTTTAGGTAATAAATAAATTATACAGTATGTTATGTGTGTTAGGTGGGAATGGTATTTTAGAAACTAGGATAACTTTTGAGGTTGTTGGCTAATGTGAAGTTTCATTTTTTGGGTAGTGAAGTTAAGTGTGGGACGAACGAAAACGAAAAGTGTGAAGATAAGTATGGGACGGAGGGAGTATATATTTTTTATTTAAAAGAATGAACTGGGAAATAGCAGAGTAAGCAATTGGTGATGGTGAAAATGATGTTCGCATTATTCAATAAGTAGATTGAAACTACATAAGCTCTTCATTCTTGATTATAATGAATTATTGTTAAACTACTATAAGATACAATGAAAATAATAAATTACTATTAACTACGAAAGTTTATGTTAATGTTCTTGATTTATCCTCAATTGATGATTACATTAATTAGAGTGTATTTTATGCAAATTGGATATTTTATTTTGTAGTGATGTACATATATTACACATGATCATCATCACTAACATTGTACATGGTGAAAATACGTTATCTTTATGAATTAAGAGTTTTAGATTTCTGCACATATATTACAATTCGGTTACATAATTTCTTCAGTTGTGTTGCATTAAATTATTGGCGTGCAAAATTATATTATTTATTCCCTAATTAGAGTTGCTAGAAATATAATTATTGGATGTAAAGTTATATTTATTCTAAGAGTTGATATCCAGTGCATTCATATGTGTATAAATTTTTATTTAGTATTGTATATATGATATTCTTATGCAAAGTTGTGTAATATGATTATTACATGAATGAGGATGCTTACATAAAAAAACTATAGGAATCATGCATTGCAAACATGTATCATATTCTTATGCTTTAATAATGCATCCAAGGTATTTGATGAAATGCCTAATAGAGAATGTAATGCAAAGGCATATAAAGAGAGTTGTTGTTCATGGGATAAGATGTGAATCCTAGATGCATGATTCTTAGCTAGAAAAGTGTGGAAGCAATAAGAAGCATGATATTTGTATCAAAGCAGCGTGAGTTTTGGTTTGTGTTTTGAGAGTTCGTGTTCAAAACCCTTCCTCTTCGATTTGTTTAGCATAACAAGTGGAGTAACAAGTTATATTGAGAGATCATATTGTTTTTTTTTTTTTTTAATTTAGCATCATATGCCAATGAGGGATGCCTTAATAAGGTAGTTATGTTCATTTGCATATGAGGTTTTTTTCTATTAACATTTATATATTAAGTTGTTTAATTAATACTCTTGGAATGCAAAAGTAAAAATGGCTTTTCCTCAGTTTAAACAGGAAGAATAAAAAGAAATAAAAAAAAACCAAAGTACAATAACTAGCTTTCATTCTCTCATTGAGTGTAATATTAGGCATATGTAACTCTTCTACTGATCTTTTAATTCTGATATTACAGGAAGGAAAAGGATTCCTTGAAACCAAAACATGCAATGACAGCCTACAATTTTCAGTCACTTGAAAGTTTTCATTCGAAGCAAATAAGGTGTGAATATCTTCACTCCTCTTCAATTTAGTTGTAGTTTGGTGTTGGTGGAATTCCATTGTAAATTCATCAACTGTTTTACATGAGAAATTTAGAGCATATAATATAGTATTGTAATTCTAGGTCTTGCAATCTCCATGGTTTTCCGAGACCAAATTAGTATTCGTTTTTTAGTTAACCAATGGTTATTCTCACTTAAAAGTAACTGAATTTCAATATTTTTGAATGTAGAGGTTTGTATTTTTTGTGCATTAGGACGGTGATGATTTAAATTTACATATTGTTTTGATAACCTATATTAGAGATAAATGATAGGTTAGTTGTTTTCCATGAAGCATTGAAGGTTAATAAGCTCAATGGCTATAGTGATTATATGGTTACGGAACTGAGGTTTTTCATCTTTTTCCTACTTTTGATTGATTCACTTTAATTAATAGAGAGAAAGAAATTAATGAACTAATTAATTTGTCTCTTCTCAAATGCTAAAATGCAATGCTCATTCGGTGTATCTGGCATGGTGTGTGGCTCTGTTGGGGTGGATTGTATGCCTCTATGTATGAATTATAGTGAGAAAATCACTACATTTTTCTAACCTTTTTTGTGATTGCTACAAATATCCTCATATTGCATTGCAATTTTATAGGTTAAATTTTGCTGCATGAGTGCTAAAGGGCGTGTTGCGATTTACAGATTGAGAATTGATGTTGTAGGGCCTACTCCTTTAATGTAAGGTTTATTGATATGCTACAAATTAATAATTATATATTAAACATCTTATATTTATATTATGTTGTGAATTTGGTACTTTGAACAATTTTGAGTTGTATATTTTGGTAACAAGCAGTGATGGCTTGACATTGTTTATTTGGTATTAGAAATTTTAATTTTGTTGCTTCTGTGTTCATTGATTAGTGTTTATTATTATTTTTTCTTTTATATACACCGAAAGTTTAGCTGTAGTGTTTTAACTGGGTTTTGTCTATGCTTTAAAATTAAGCACATACTAAATAGTTATTGTAGTGGCTCTACCATTGCTATGAGAAAATTGATATTGAGACATAGCAACGTGTCTTTTCTTTCCAGTATTTATTTGACAATGTCTTCATTGTCAACTACATCACCATGAGCTGCCTGGATTGAAATATTATATAACATGACTATCAAAAGTGTAGCCATATAAAACTAACGATTGTGAATATCTCTTTTATTTACAAACTAACCTACTTGAAAGTAAGTGTGTATACTGGCGATATGAATTATCTAAAATGCATCTTTCAACTTGAGCTCTTAGATGAAGTAGTCACTTAACACTAACATTATGTTATTATAAAAATAGGTACATATTATATAGTCGAAGAAGCAGCATTGCCAGTTACCATCTATGTTCTGTTTGCAAGGTACATTGCCGGTAGTAACTAATCATTTATTATTTATAAATCAGCTTTTTTAAAATAATTCTAAAGATCAATCATTCATGTATCTATATTCTTTTTGACATAGTACACACATTAGTATTTCAATTTAAACACTAGATCTAATAATTGACTGACAAGAAGTCCCAAAATATGCTAGACCATGCAATATATTTTGTGTATATGAGACACATAAATCCTTACCTATCTTTTTTAGTTTATCCCTCATAATTGAGTTTTATATTGCAGCGCATCTACAACATTAAATTTGCATATCTATTGATAAAATTATTCCTATATATATATTGTTCTTATTATTTGTTCCTATTCACTAGACGTAATAATATTTTTCTTTACTTTCCGATCAAGGTTTTTATTTTTTAAAACTATCTAGATCAAGGTTCTTACTTACTTTTAAGAAAACAAAATGTTTGAGCATAAACCTTACGAACCATTCATTAAAAAAATTATCTTTTCTCACTCTCTTTTGGGTGGCTAACAAATGATTGAAATCCTTAATGTACAAATCACCAATTTCAGAATATGAGAATTTCTATTAAACAACTTGAGTAATATGCTTTTTACGTGATATGATGCTTCAAATGTATCTCTATTTGGGCATGTGTAATATATTTTTAATAAGTACGTTGCTGTCAAGGTGAATGACCCTCATAGCATGTTCTTTTTCCTATTTCTCATTTATCACAAGTAGCTAAAATCTTAATCTCTAAGCTGTCATTTTGCAGATAGATATGCATGATGCTCTATGTATTAAGGAAGTCTTTTAAAATGCCAGAATAACTACCTTGTGGGCATGATTTTGTTTTCTTAAATATAGGAACTAATTTGTTTGCATAACAGATGGAACATTATGCTGCTTAATACCTCAATTATATTATGACTTGCAAGGAATTTTAAGTCATATAAGATACCCAGTATTGTAAATAATCTCCTCATAATTCCTAGATTTGAGATTTATTTTATACTGTAATATATATATATATATATATATATATATATATATATATATATATATATATATATATCAGCAACATGGCTTTGATGAAGGTCAGCTAAAGTTACCCTCAAATTTAACAATTTCAGAATTGGCATTGATAGATTTTTGCCATGATAAGAGAATAACAACGCTCTAAGTAAATTAGTCGAGCGAAGAGTTCATGGTTTGGGTTTATAAAGGTGGACATTTAGAGTTACTTACAAGGGTAGTTCATGGCTTCTCTTCTATAAATGTTTCTGTTACGCTTTTCCTGGTGGATATGGTCTGTCGCCGTTAATTCCAAATATTTTTTATTAATTTTTTGTTTGTTAATTCATAGAATTAAAGGATTATTAATTCAGTGGTGTTTTTATGTTAAGAGAGAATCCTATCTTGGGCATAAGAACATGCTGCAAGAATACTATCTTGGGCATTTGATATGTGTAGAGAGAATTCAATATGTCTAATTGATTTATTTTATTTGTGGGTCCTGTTTATTTGATGAATCTGTTAATTGACGAGAACGTACAATTTTAATTTATATTTCTTACATGCTCAAATTAACATTTCATTCTGAAAAATAGAAATCTCATTTGTTTGGTTTACGTGACCAGCATGTAATGGTATTGGTTCTTAGTTCCATTAGCTAAATTATGCTCCGTTTTTTCCTTCAAATGTTCTAATCAGGACCGTGCATATGGTTGACCAATAACCATATCAATCTGCTATTGGTATTCTCTCCAAGGTTCCTCTTGATCAAATTTTTTAGCTTATCTTGATCTAGGTATGTGTGCAAGTGATCGAGTCAGCTATAACTTCATTCATGTATCAATTCTCATAAAATCGTGCTTGAAGTTATATGGATAATTGGGTTTCCCACTATGTATATTGTCTTCTTATAATTCTTTGCAATGAAAATTTTTATGGAGAGATTTTTTTTCTAAAAGGTGTTATTTAATTACCATGGCTATTTTTTTTTATAACTATAGATTAAGCTAATAAGAAGAAAATATTGTCCATCTGTGATAGAGGAATATGAATGATGAAGGGGACACTGATCAAGAACTTGGGTACCATTTTGTTAAATCTGGAACATCAGGTAACTATTAAGCCTATGCATTTAATAATTTTTCTATTGTTACAAGATGACTATAGCTGATTGTTTATGATATATTGTCTGTAGCAATTGTGGAATAAATATGGGTTACAAATTTGTACTGAAAGTTTATCTACTATGTATATTGTCATCTCATAATTCTTTGCACTGGAAGTTTATATGGAAGAGAGAATTTTCTAAAATGTCTTATTCAATTACTATAACTAGCTATTTTTATTATAACTGGGGATTAAGACAAGAAGAAGGTTTATGTTTGAAAATTTATTGTATATGCAGAGAAATGAGTTAAGAGTTCATGGTTAGGGCTTATAAAGGCGGACAATAAGAACTACTTACAAGTCAACTCTGAGACAATTTGTTTACTAATTAGTGGTGTTTAATTATAACATTTTATATTTTTACAGAAGATACAATTTTTTGTAAGTCACAAGTCAACTCTGAAAAAGATTGCTCTGTATATTTCTGCACAAAATACAATATTATGTTAGGGGGGAATTATTGCAATCTCCAACGTGGGATTAAAAAATGAGTGAGGCTCCTATGCACTGGGACGCACGGAGTACATTCCGTGCGCATTAATAATTTCCATGCCCCTTTGCAATTTAAACCCCTAGCAATACATATATTTAAATAGAATTGGAGGAGGAAGGGTTGTGTTCATATGGGGACGCGGAGCTCCGTGTCCCCAGGGCGCAGGAACTTTTGCCTTAAAAAAATTATCATTTATATTTCTCTGTCCTGTTATAGTTAGTTTAATTTAACTTTTACTCTCATGTAAAATCATGTAGAATTGGTTATTAAAAGTGATGGATAATACTTTCTACATGATATGATGTTTCATAATGTATCTCTATTTAGGCATGTGTAAAGTAATGGATAATTCGCAATACGCATGGGTAACTTTTTTCCTTTAATTGCATAGTATTTTTACAAGTTCAATTTTGTTGCATGAGTGCTAAAGGGTGTGTTGCGATTTACTGATCAGGATTTATGTTTTAGTGCGTATTCCTTTAAGTTAATGTTTATTGCTATGTTCTAAATTTTAAAATTATTAAACATATTATATTTATATTATGTTGGGAATTTGGCAATTTTCACAATTTTTAGTTGTATATTCTGGTAAAAAGCTGTGATGGTTTGACATTTGCATATTTTCGTTGCCAATACTCAACATTTTAAGTATAAAATAAATAAATATTCGAAAAAAATATTACATTTATAATATGCATAAAATAAATAAATATTCATAAAAAATATTACATTTATAATATGCAGTATCCAATTTTAGCAGATCAGCAAAACTTTATCGTTATACAACTTTGTAAATTAGTCCTATAATTTCTTTCATCTTTAAATAATTAGTAATACAGTAAAAATAAATAAAAATTGTTAAACACAATCCCGTGCAACGCACGGGTAAAAAGAACTAGTGTGGAAAATTATATACCATTTTATAGTTAATTTTTAAAATTATTAACCATCATAATTATTTTTTTGAATAATAGCACCTTTTGATATATTTTTTTTATCATTTTTTAATTATAAAATTAATACTACACATATGGTGTGCAAATCATCACACATATGATCAAATATAACATTATGTGTAAAAAAAAGTCTATAATATTATATTTATATTATTATATGGACAAAAAAGTGAAGTTTTAAACTCTTAAAAAAAAGTAATATATTATGGAGTATAATTTTTTTTTAAGAAAAAACTTCCTCAATATTTCAATAAGGTAATTATTTACTTTTGTAAATTAATGAGTATTATTATTTGATAAAATCTCTTGTGAGATGGGTTATTTAGTGAGACGGGTCAACCCATCACTAAAGTATGGTTATGATATACATAAAGTATGTTAAATGATGATTAAAGTATGTTTTCTAAAGTATGCTGGATTATGCATTAAAGTATGATTTTAGTGTGTAATAATATGATTTATTATTAATATACTTTAACAATAAATAAACATACTTTAACTATACAATAAGCATACTTTAGTGATGAGTCGACCCATCTCATAAATAATCCACCTCACAAGAGAGTTACTCTTATTATTTTATATAAATTGAAAAGTTGTGGGTCATGTAATAAAAAGAAAAATAAATTCCTCCATAATGCATCATCAAAAAATAGTATAATTGATATTTTATCGATAATGAAAAGAGTATATATTTACTTATTTAATAGACATTTCCGATATTGCATGCATTAAAAAAATTAAAAAAGGAAATTTAAATATATATATATATATATATATATATATATATATATATATATATATATATATATATATATATATATATTAGGCAAGTTTTGAGATCATCTCACGTAAGCCCTTACGTGAGACGGAGAGAAAGTGATAACTTTTATAATGAAAAGTGATAATATTATTTCATGACAATTTATAGTATAAATGAAAAGGAGTAATATTTTATAGCGAACGTGATAACGTTATATAGCGAAAGTAATAATTATTTTAAAAATTATAAAATTGTATCACGTGAGACGCTCTCATGCAAGACCTACATATTTTATTGATGTAAATTTCATAATTTTATTTGGAATTATGTTTATAACATAATATAAACATATTGATCTATGTATATATGAATTAATATTATGAAGTTCAGATTCATAATATATTAAAATAAATTAATTATAAAACTCTTCAATACAAAATAGAGACATTCTTTTGTGAAACAGACGTGAGATGGGTTAATCCATCACTAAAGTAGTTTTATTATATAAATAAAATATACTATTTTGTAGTTAAAGTATGTCAATAATAAATTATATTATAACACACTAAAATTATACATAATGTATAATTTAGCATACTTTAGAAAACATACTTTAACGACCATTATACATACTTTATCTAAATAATGGACATGCTTTAGTGATGGGTCGCCCTATCTCACAAAATAACTCGTTTCACAAGAGACTTTTTCTAAATAATAATACACCCCGTCTCACAATAATAATAATAATATCTCGCTTTAATAGTTACATTTCTTCAGTCTATGAAATTAATACAAAAGAATTACTATTATATTTTAACGGAGTCCACATACAACACTAACACAAATACAATTATCCATTATATATTAGAATGTTATAATCTTTTAACTCCCTATACATTAAATATTATAATATTCATTAGGATGTTAAGGAAGGAGTATATATTTTGTTTTGTAATTATGATACTGAAAGAGTATACTCCTATTTTGTATCACAATACTCTAAAATCATATTTAATATATGTATAAACTACAAATAAACATAATTTGTAATAATAGAACCTCTCTCTCTCTCTCTCTCTATATATATATATATATATATATATATATATATATATAAACATACTTTTTATAAGTAACAATAGCATTTAAATTAGTCTCACATAAATATTGTCTTACAAAATACTTTTTCATCTATTTTTTTATTTATTCTTATGATGATTATTATTATTTATACAATAATTTACATAATATTTATTTATACAATAATTTACTAGTAATTAATTAAAGAAGCCCAAGGTGATAAATCAATTGGCCCATGATTTTGAATTAATTTATGGGGCCCAATGTTAATAACCCAATTTGGGTTATTAAGTTGCTATTCATCCAGTAGCTGCGTGTAGATCATCCAGAAGCGAGAGAGGGAGCAGAACACAAGTGAGAGAAAACAGGGGAGAGAGAAGAGGGTTCGAGAGAAGCTATTCAATTTGGAGGTCCGTTTCTTCACCGTTTCACTCCAAATTTGAAGGGGGAGTTCGTGGCAACGTTCTCTACACATTGATTGGAGTGGATTTTGTAGAAACATCTTCAAGGGGTGCAAATAAGAATCGGGTGATTTATATTCTCTTTGTATTATTTTATTATCTCTTCTCTCATTATTGTCTTGTATTCCAAGAGTGATTCTCTTGAGGTCATTTTGGTGATTCTGTGGTGTGCCTCTATTTGTAAAAGAGAGATAAAGTGTGTACTCTTGCTTGATAGTGGATCATTTCCTGGACAGGGTCCCGTGGTTTTTACTCTTTACTTGAGGGGTTTTCCACGTTAAAATATTGGTGTCAATTTCGTACATTTCTGCATATTTATTTGGTTTGTTGTTTTTTCTTATTGTGATTAGAGTGGAAGGACTGGTGCATTTGATATTATTTGGATTTATTGTGTTTCCGTTGTGTCGAATATATCATTGCCTATTGTCTGTCCTAGTTGGATAGGATCCCCCCTTCCACAACAGTGGTACCAGAGTTTTGGTTAGGCAAAAACCATGGAGTGTAGTGGTTCGATGATCAAGCTGAATGCTGAGAATTATTTTTTATGGAAGCCTATGATGGAGGATTTACTTTACTGCAAAGATTTGTATAATCCTATTAGTGGGAAAGATAAAGATGGTAAAGATGCTAAGTTGAAGGACATGAATGATACAGCATGGGAGAAGCTTGGTAGGAAAACAATCGGTACAATCAGGCAGTGGGTAGATATCAATGTATTTCATCATGTGGCTACAGAAACCAACCCAAAGGAATTGTGGACAAAATTTCAGGAATTATACGTGAGAAAGAATGCACAGAACAAATCATTTATTATCAGAAAGTTATTGAACTTGAAGTATAGAGATGGGAGTTCTGTTGCAGAGCACTTTAATGTTTTTCAGGATTTGATGAATCAACTTTCTACCATGAATATCACATTTGATGATGAAGTGCAGGCTTTATTTTTATTGAGTTCTCCACCTGATAGCTGGGAGACTATGGTGGTGACACTCAATAATGCAGCTCCGAATGGAAAGTTGACATTGAACATGGTCAAAGAAAGTATGTTCAATAAAGAGACTAGGAGAAAAGAAGTAGGGACTAGTTCTTCGCAGGCACTTGCCATGGAAAACAGAGGTAGAAGCAAGAGCAGAGGACATAAGGGTCGTGGTAAATCAAAAGACAAAGACTACATGTCTAAGTCCCAGGAAAAATTCAAGTGTTATCATTGTGGTGGACCCAATCACTTAAAAAGAAATTGTAGACTCTGGAAAGAGAAGAAAGAGGGGGATAAGAAGAAATCAGAGGATAAGAATACAACAGCTGTTGTCACACATACCAATGATGATAAGACCGTAGTTTGTGTCAGGGATGAGTGTTGTCATTTGGAGGATCCCGATATTGAATGGATTGTTGATTCAGGTACTTCTCATCATTGTGCTCCAAAGAGAGAGTTGTTCACAAGCTACCGAGCTGGAGACTTTGAAAACTTGTTCATGGGAAACAAGAGTGTTGAATCGGTAGTTGGCATTGGTGACATGGCTGTTGCGACAGAATTAGGGTATAAATTGACATTGAAGAATGTGAGACACATCCCACAGTTGCGCCACAACTTGATTGCTGTTAATGTACTTGATAAAGAGGGGTTCGAGCAAAAATTTTTACATGAAAATTGGAGGCCCATCAAGGGTTCTTTGCTTGTAGGCAAAGGGAAGCTTTGTTGTACACTCTACAGGACAAAGCTTAAAATTGCTCGGGACCAGTTACTAGCAGCTGTTGATGATTCTTCCCCGAACTTGTGGCACATCAGACTTGGGCACATGAGTGAGAAAGGATTGCAAATCCTAGCCAAGGAGTCTCTGATCCCCACTACACAAGGTAAGTCACTTAATCCATGTGATTATTGTGTATTTGGTAAACAAACTAGAATTTTTTCGTTCAAATTTTAAACGAAAGAATGATGTTTTGGAACTAATACATTCTGATGTTTGTGGTCCTCTTGAGGTGGAGTCCCTAGGTGGAAATAAATATTTCCTCACTTGTATTGATGATGCTTCACGGAAAGTTTGGGTGTATTTCTTGAAGAACAAGAGTGAAGTATTTCAATGTTTTCAAAAATTCCACACCATGGTTGAAAGACAGACAGGAAAGCTACTAAAGTGCCTGAGAACTGATAATGGTGGAGAGTACACTTCCAAAGAGTTCAAAGAATATTGTGCTCGACATGGTGTGAGACATGAGAGAACAGAACCCGGTACTCCACAGCATAATGGTATAGCAGAAAGGATGAACAGAACTATTACGGATAAAGTTAGGTGTATGTTGAGTTTGGCTAAACTACCAAAGACCTTTTGGGGTGAAGCCATGTTGACTGCTTGCTACTTGATTAACAGATCTCCGTCAATTCCTTTGGAAGGTGATATTCTAGAGAGGGTGTGGAGTGGGAAGAACGTCTCTTATTCTAACTTGAAGGTGTTCGGATGCAAGACATTCATGCATGTACCGAAGGAGCAGAGAAGCAAGTTGGATAGCAAGTCTACACCTTGTATATTTGTTGGCTATGGAGATGAGGAATTCGGATACAAATTATGGGATCCAGAGAGGAGGACACTAGTCAGAAGCAGAGATGTTATCTTCCATGAGAATGAGACGATGGAAGATGTGAAGAATGGGAAGAGCACTACACAGATGCCTACAGGTGTAGTTGATCTATCACCAGATGATATTCATATCATTGATGCTAGAGATGGTGGAGAAGATGGTGAGAATGAAATTGAAGCTGAAAATGGTGAGCAGACGACATTTAATCCTGATCCAATTTGAGCCAGATACAGGCGACGTGGAACAAGAGATACAAAATGTACCGCTAGAAACTTCAGGACAGAGTGAAAGACCTGTGAGAAGCCGGAGACCAAATACATTATATCCGAGTTCAGAGTGGGCATTGATCACTGATAATGGGAAGCCGGAGACTTTCCAAGAGGTGTAGTCTATAAAAGACAAGAATCAGTGATTTGAGGCTATGCAAGAAGAGACGAGTTCTTTGCATAAAAATGAGACGTATGATTTGGTCGAGCTTCCAAAATGCAAGAGAGTTCTAAGGAAATAATGGATTTTCAAGCTGAAGAAAGATGGAGACAAGATAGTCACATACAAGGCAAGATTGATAATTAAGGGATTTACTCAGAAGAATGGAGTAGACTTTGATGAGATTTTTTCACCAGTGGTGAAGATGACTTCCATCCGTATTGTCTTGGGATTGGCAGCTAGCTTGGACCTTGAGATTGAACAACTTGATATTCGAACAACGTTCTTGTATGGAGAATCGAATGAGCAGATTTACATAAAGCAGCTGGAAGGATTTGAGGTTAAAGGGCAGGAGCACTTGGTTTGCAAATTGAGAAAAAGTTTGTACGGGTTGAAGCAAGCTTCAAGACAGTGGTACAAAAGGTTTGATTCTTTTATGGCTACCCAGAGTTATAAAAGAACGGAGGTAGATCATTGTGTTTATGTCAAACACTTCTCGGATGGTAATTTTATTATTGTGCTAATTTATGTTGATGATATGTTGATTGTGGGAAAGGATATTGTGATGATTAGCAGGTTGAAGAAAGAGTTGTCTAGATCCTTTAACATGAAGGATTTAGGCTCAGTGAAGCAAATATTAGGAATGGAGATTCTTCGTGACAGGAAAACAGGAAAATTGTGGTTGTCATAGGAGAAGTATGTTGAGAAGGTGCTTGACAGGTTTAACATGAAGCGTGCTAAACCCATGTCCACACCACTTGCTAATCACTTCAAATTGAGTAAGATCGTGTCCCACAACAAAAGAACAGAAGGATGAGATGGCAACAATACCTTACTCCTCTGCAGTTGGTTCTTTGATGTATGCCATGGTATGCACGAGGCCAGATATTGCTCAAGCTATTAGCTTGGTGAGCAGGTTTATTTCCAATCCAGGAAAAGAACATTGGGAAGCTGTGAAGTAGATTTTCAGATATTTGAGATGGACTTCGAAATTATATTTGACTTTTGGAGGTTCTAAGTCGAGACTTGAAGGGTTTGTAGATTCTGATATGGCAGGTGATCTCGATAGGAGAAAATCAACTTCAGGTAATTTTTTACATTTGCAGGGGGAGCTATCTCATGTCAGTCAAAGTTGCAGAAATGTGTTGCCTTATCTACTACGGAGGCAAAGTACATTACAATAAATGAAGGTGGAAAAGAAATGATGTGGATGAGAAGACTTTTTCAGGATTTGAGATTGAAACAAGAAGAGTACATAGTATTCTGTGATAGTCAAAATGCTATAGATTTGAGCAAGAATTCCATGTATCATGCTCGGACGAAGCATATTAATGTGAGGTACCATTGGCTCTGAATGGTGCTGGAGAAGCAGCTTATGAAGCTAGAGAAAATTCACACTGACAGGAATCCCGCGGATATGATGACTAAAGTGGTTACCCACGAGAAGCATGAATTGTGTGCCGGATTGGCCGGCATGAGCTCGAGATAAGTGTGATGTTGCAGCCAACTATTTGGAGAGGTGGAGATTGTTGGGCTTGCCCCCAAATATTGGCCCAAAAATAATTAAATAAAGAAGCCCAAGGTGATAAATCAATTGGCTCATGATTTTGAGTTAATTTACGGGGCCCAATGTTAATAACACAATTTGGGTTATTAAGGTGCTATTCATCCAGTAGCTGCGCGTAGATCATCCAGAAGCGAGAGAGGGAGCAGAACACAAGTGAGAGAAAACAGGGGAGAGAGAAGAGGGTTTCGAGAGAAGCTATCCAATTTGGAGGTCCGTTTCTTCACCTTTCACTCCAAATTTAAAGGGGGAGTTCGTGGCAACGTTCTCTACACATTGATCGGAGTGAATTTCGTAGAAACATCTTCAAGGGGTGCAAATGAGAATGGGGTGATTTATATTCTCTTTGTATTATTTTATTATCTCTTCTCCCATTGTTGTCTTGTATTCCAAGAGTGATTCTCTTGAGGTCATTTTGGTGATTCTGTTGTGTCTCTATTTGTAAAAGAGAGATAAACTTTGTACTCTTACTTGATAGTGGATTATTTCCTGGACATGGTCCCGTGGTTTTTACCCTTTACTTGAGGGGATTTTCACGTTAAAATATTGGTGTCAATTTCCTACATTTCTGCATATTTATTTGGTTTGTGGTTGCTTGCCTATTGTGATTAGAGTGGAAGTATTGGTGCATTTGATATTGTTTGGATTTATTGTGTTTTCGCTGTGTCGAATATATCATTGCCTATTGTCTATCCTAGTTGGATAGGATCCCCTTCCACAACGGGCCCTTGAAGTATATACGGGAATCGAATTGGATGTGGTGGTGTAATCTTGCAAAAATTTTGAAAGATTATTTGCCATAAATATACTTTATAAAATTCGATTGAGATTTCCATCTGTCTTCAAGTGCAAGAGAGGTAGTGGTAATGATGCAAAAGATCAGAAACCATTGGCAATTGGGCCTCTCCCATGTAATTTCTTTTCATTATATTATACAAAGAAGAAAGCAGGGCTAGCTTCACGGCCCGATCTCCATGGAGTATATATCATCATTTCATTTTAATATTATTAATTTACAAGTACTTAACAAAAATATAATTTTGGAATTGTGTACGTGGCGGTGCCAAGTTTCTTATTGTAAAATTTTGTGTGTAGCATCGCCACGTTCATTCTTAAAAAAATTATGTACGTGTTGCTTCCATGTTGTTCCTACCATTAATGTTTTATTTAAAGTGCTAATTGAATAATTTAAAACAATCATTGAAATAAAAGGTGATAACTTGCTTAGTAAAAAGTGACTCCCTCCGTCCTCTTAAAGATATTCATTTACTTTTTGCACGTAGATTAAGGAGTATAATAATTTAATGTATAGTAAGGTAAGAGAAATAATATTTTAATGTGTAGTAGGTAGTTGTATTAATGTTGAGTGTGGAGTCATGTGTAGTGGTTGTGGTTCACATCAATCCAAAAAGAAAAATAGATACTTTGTAATGAGACGGACCAAAATGAAAAAATAGATACGTATCAAGGGGACGGAGAGAGTACATGATATATATAAAGAGTGATAATTGCTACATTTATTTATTTTATAAACAATTCGTAGGATGAATAAAATGTTATACTCCCTCCGTTCCGGACTTATGTTCACCGGCATTGTAGATACAGAGTTTAAGAAAAGTTATTTTTTGATCAACTTTATTGACTTTTTAGGGGTATTGTGGTATTTTTAGGTAATAAATAAATTATAAAGTATGTTATGTGTATTAGGTGAGAGTGATATTTTTGAAATTAAGATAATTTTTGAGGTTGTTGGTTGATGTGAAGTTTCCTTTTTTGGTTGGTGAACATAAGTGTGGGACGAACGAAAACGAAAAGTGTGAAAATAAGTGTGGGACGGAGGGAGTAATATTTTTAATATAGAGTGAAACTAATTAAAATAAAGTGACACTAAAATAATTAAACTATGTAATGAATAATTAATAAAAATAACATTTATTATTATTAATATATAATATTTTTTATTAGACGTGAAAAAAAATTAAAACAACTTGAATTCAATCTAAGACGATGGATAATGTGAATTCGAGTCTACCGTGGTCTGTCAACAGGTGCCGAAATTTATTTAAAAAAAAGTGATAATTTTAATTAAAAAGCCAAACAAGGCTAAGACGGTCTCCGAAATTTATTTGTTTTAAAAAAAAATGGATAATTTTAATTAAAGTGCCAAACAAGGCTAAGGTGGTCTCGCACAAGACCCACCCAATAAATAAATAAATAATTTATAAATTCCCCTATATAAATATATATTGATATTAATTAATTAATTTATTTTTAATTATGGCTCATAAATTTAAGGGCCCTGAATCGATTGTCTCACCGGACTCTCGGATAGTATGGTCCTACTCATTACGAGATGACCTCACCCAAGTGTTTGTTCCAAATATCGATGTCCAAGTGTGAAAATTAAAATAATAGATGTGCTCTGAATTCATGCGGAGTCAGCAGAATTTATCAAGAACCAAGAAAGACCACGATTATGACTAATCAGGGGGCCCTTGGTTAGAGGTATTAGAAGAGGGTAATGGGAATGAGAGGGTATTGACTCCCTCCTCGTGCTTGGTTAGTTTGGTTAGGGGTAATGAGAATTCAAATCCCTCAATCATTCCCCTGGATTCAATGTATACCCCACCCCTTCAATCACTTTTATTCCCATTACCATTACCCTCATTAATGATTCTCATTATCATTGTCATACCGAAATTTGAACCAAGCTGCTCCTAAATGTTGACGGGAGTTTTAGGACTTAAATTTTAGTATTCCACCTAAAATATACGTAAACATGCTAATCACTTTTGGTAACCAAAACAAGCTTTCTGATAAAGACGAATCTAGACAAATAAATCATTGTCTGCACGAAAATATCTCCCAAGTGATTAAGCTAAGACTAATCTCAATTAAATAAGTAATGATAATCTACAAATCAGGAATATTTTAAAATTTTCTGCTTTGCTTGTAGAGGATGAGTTGTAGAAACTCAACTCACCGCGTTGAGTTCATATTTGAGGGTTATCAGAATATTCTATCAGCACAAAGTATTTCTCATAAAAATATGAAACCCCACATATTTTTTAAAGAGATAAGCAGCCATAATAAATACATATATCTGTCAGGTGGGCTAGCCCACCTGGCTACCGAGCTCCTCACATAAGTGAGTGACCCGGGTTCAATTCCCATTGGGAATGAATAGGAGTTATAAGGAGGCATGGAGAAAAAAGACTTGTTGAACTAACAACAAAGGAGGCATGGAGAAAAAAGACTTGTTGAACTAACAACTAACTTTGCCCGATCAAAAATACATATATCTAGATTACCATAGTACGTTACCATTCCATACCTATTTATCCATGTATTCATGGAAAGTGCTCTCCCAATATCATCTTTCTCCCAACAAATGGACATCCCGAAAGTGTATGATTCATCTCTTCCTGTATTCACACTTTGGTTCTTGATTATCTACATGTTAGGACACTTCGTCGTCTTCAGGAACTGGGACAAGAAATACAAATCTGAAGCTTCGAGTTGTTTCATGTCCCTGTCTCAGGGCACCCCAACATTTTTCCTGTCCGTCTTCTCAATCTGGAAAACGCAGGACAGCATGCTCCGACTCGATTTCACTTCTCCGAATACTCCCTTCCAAGACTTGGTTCTTGAATACAGCGTTGCGTATTTCTTGATGGACCTCCTGCACTACATGCTCGTGGTTTTGAACTTTAAGCTCAATTTTGGTACAAATTGATAAGAGTAAGCGTACTCTATCGTTGTGTGTAGACGTGGTGACCAAGTGCAAAATTTATAATATCGAACCCAAGGGAGAAAGTGATGTATCCGTATTCGAAAGATGTTTCACTCTAGAAGGACTAATCAATAAAAGGAGGGAGATGATTAACACTACAATCTACCTAAGAAAGCAATTAAAGGATAGAAAATATACACATGTAATGGAAGATGGATGATGGTGAGATGGATGAAGTAACAATCCAAAGAGGTGCAAGGCTAACCACATTCAAGATTAAGGATATTACATGTACTTGTTAAATTTAAATGACAAATATCAATGACAATTGGAATAGAAGCAATCACAAATGTTCCCCTAATCCCTATGGCCAAGGTGATTAGATTCTCAACTCATTACAAGTTTATAGCACAAAAGATTGTCCCTTACTCTCAATTCCCTCAAGGGTACTATGATTATAAGATTGGTTCTTCTCACTCAATTAAAAACCTACTTAGATCCATTAACTAAGTGTCCCAACATGAGTGTTCAAAGTATACAAAGATGCTACCACATACTTCACATACTAACATACAAAATTCATATTATAACATGATTCAATCAAATCCCTAAGCACAATATTGGAATAGTCATCCTAATATTATAAATAGAGAGTTTAACCACACATATCATAATACAAATAAAGTAAATCATGTATCATGTAAGAAATTTCAAAAATCACATCAACTAAACCATTAGAAATTCAACATATCCAAATATCCTTAATTCATCATGTAGCTAGCCTCACAAGAGGTCTATCCAACAACAAACATCATGAAAACATCCCTAAAATGCTTACAAATATTCATTGTTGCAAACAAAACAAAGAAAATACAAAATAAAGGTAAATTTCTTCCCTATTTGGATTTGGGTTGAATCTTCCCTTCAAGTTGCAAAATCCCACTCTTCAAGCCTCAATCCTCCTTAGATTTGTGATGGATAGATGGAATGTGTGAAGATGAAGGTGAAAATGATGGAAAATGGAGTGAAATTTGGATGGAAATGGTAGTGTGTGAGGGGCAGCTGCCCCTGCCAAACTCTCGATTTTTCTCGTGCAAATGGTGTAATTGGGGGTATTTATACCCCCTGAGGAAGTCTGGAAGTCGCACTTGAGTTTTGACACTTTTGCATAAAAACACGCCCGTGTTTTTATGCATCTGCCAGTGTTTTCTTGCAAAATTTCAGCTCTCTGTACATTTCTTGCACTTCTGAATAGACAACACTTTTCTGAATAGTGTTGTCTTTTCTGTGTTGTCTTTGGTTCGTTTTCCTTCGTTTTAACTCCGAATTGAGATCCGCTTTTTCCTACATCTTCCTCTTCATCTCTAGAATTCATTTATACCTGAAAATTACACAAATTCCACCAAAGTACAAATTCTCCAAATATTTACAAATATCGCGCAATCTAGGACACTTAAACACTCAAACTAAGCATAATTGTATGGAACCATGCTATAATTGGACCCTAAATTCATGTGATTTCTACACTCATCAGGTACCGTCTGACGTGCTCTTCATAGCACACCACCTAGCCACACTCTATGTTCTAACGATGTGCCGGTATCTGTTCCAACATGGGGCAGTGGCCATCCTGGGTATCCTTGCTCTTGCTGAAGTTACAACCACGTGCCAGAACACATGGAGCCTTGCTAGATACAGGAAAGCAAATTTGGCAAAGGCTGCTGCATTATTAGAGTTTCTGTCGCCAATTTTTTATGGCTATTACACACTGGTAAGGGGTGTTCTTGGACCACTGTTTTTGTACAAGGTAGGATTGTATTTTTCTAGTGTGGATGGTGGTATTATTCCGAGGTGTGGTTGGGTTTCTTGGATGGTTGTGATAGCTATGGGAATTGGGGTAAGCATGTTGTGGGTTCTTCGTCTGTGGATTGATTTGTACAAACAGAAATCCAAAGATCAAAAGAAATTTGGGCTCATCAAATTACAACACAAACTCATCATTCCCATTAAGCCTCTGTTCATATAAATTTTCCATTAATTCCCATTCTCCACATGACCATCTATGGTATTAGTAAAGTTTTCTCATGATTATTTGGTATTTTTAATTTGTATAAGATTCTTTTGTCTTATGCCTCCGCTAATTCTCAAATTAAAAGTTTAGAATCAGAAAATTATTAATTTTTAAGTCTAGGATGTCACATATGGAGATTGCTGTAAACCCACTCAATTTCTCCCTCAATGATACATGTGAGAAAAGAATTTGGACAATAATGTCTAGGTTCAACAATACATGCTTGAGGGGAGGCTTGAATTTGGGGTTTGACACATAATTTCAGTCATCTCTTGATCCAAGCCCTTTCCATACACCTAATTGCAGTTACGAATGAATTTGACCATAGTTCAAATACTAATTAGGGCAGGATGTTACACTGACAGGTTGATTCTTCAAAATTAAAACTATCTTCATGATCAGATCCAAAAATAAATTGATCATTATTCTTTAAGAATGTATCTACCAAATAGTTTGTGTTGATCATTTGAATAATTAATACACAACAATTATGCAATGAATGCCTACTGTCTAGGAGAATGTATAGAAAAACTACTCCCTCCGTCCCGGGTATTTTTACCCGTTTGTACGGGCACGGAGATTAAGACGTTTTATTTTTTTAATATATAATGTAAGAAAAAGTAGGGATAAATTAGTAATCTAAAAAGAAAAAGTGAATAAAGTTGTTGGGAATGATGAATAAAGTGTAAAAAAGTAGTTAAAGTTGTTGGGATTGTAAAAAGTAGGTAATAAAATATTATGTATTTTTGCCAAAAATGGAATGGGTAAAAATACGTGGGACACCCCAAAATGGAAAGTGGGTAAAAATACGTGGGACGGAGGGAGTAATACTTTCCAACTGACTTCAGCATTCAAAGGACCATACCTAGGAAGCAAGCTTTGGTGGGAAAAACTTTCTTCACAGTGCAGGTTCATTTCATATCATATATTATCTGTGCTTGAGAATTAAACACCAATTTGTACTCTATGCCAATAGTGGAACCCTAGAAGCTTGTATAAAAGACAGAAAAATAAACATGTTAAGTATAGGGCCTTGCATGAAGATGGAATGCATGTAAACAAGCATTACATGTGGAGATGGGTAATTGGTTGAGCCAAACACAAGATCATAAGTGAAGATTGATTTGGTGGCATAAGCATGAACCGTTGATCAGTTTCTTGTGCATGGAAGGTGAGATGATGGTGATCAGTTAGGGGGGGGGGGGAAGTGAAGCAGCTGTTAGTTAGGCTGTTAGGAAGGAGGTTATTAGATTCCATCTATTAACCAATAAGCATGCATACTGATCACAAGAAGAACGGCTCATCATCAGTGTATAAAATGTGGAGTAGATTAGGGTTTCATGCATGTATGTTTTTGAGAAGATCATCTCCTTGAGTTGTATTCAATCAGCAATAAGATCAAACACCTTTAAGAGTGGATGTAGGCTTCATCAAGCCGAACCACTATAATTTCTTTGTTGTTCTTCCATTTGTTCATATGAGTGAGTGTGTGATCATAAGCTTCAATCAATAGAGTGAAATGTGTGTGTGTGTTATCAAGAGTAAAACGTTTACATTCACAAGAAGTGGCGCCGTCTGTGGGAAGGAAGTTACTGGCATCTGATTGAAGAAGTAGATCACCATGGTTACAACAAAGTTCGATGAGAAGTTTACAGAAAAGTCAGACTTCAGCTTGTGGCGCATGAAGATGGAGGCCATCCTCATCCAGCAAGGCCTTCAGATGCAATCAAACCACTACCTGAAAATCAAGTTGTGACAGTTGATGTAGTTGCGGTTGCAGCTGATGAAGATCAACAATCTAAAGCAAGGAGTGCAATTATTCTGTGTTTGGGAGACAAGGCTTTAAGGGAGATTGCAAAAGAAACAACAACCAGAGGTATTTGGCAAAGGTTAGAAGAACTTTACATGGTTAAGACTCTTGCTAATAGATTGTATAAGAAACAGAAGCTGTATTCTTTTAAGATTACAGAAGAGAAATCAATTCTTGGGCAGTTAGATGAGTTCAATAGGATAATTGATGATCTAGAAAATATAGATGTAGCCCTGCATACAGAAGATAAGGCTGTTATTCTACTGTCAGCCCTTCCTTCATCATTTGAAGGATTGAGGGATACACTGCTGTTTAGTAATAATGAGACCATTACTCTAGATCAAGTACAACTTGCCTTGAGAGCAAAAGTGTTACACAAGAATCCAGATGTACAGGCTAGTGGTGAAGTATTGGTTGCCAAGAAGCAAGGAACTTGGAGCAATAACAATAAGAAGGTCAGTTTTGACAAAAAGAAGCCTGCTAAGTCTCAGAGTTTTTCAACAGATGAAGATAATAATAATTGCTTCCATTGCAACAAACCTGGGCACTACAAGAAACAGTGCTTCAAATGGAAGGCAATGGTGGCCAAGAAAATTGCAGAAAAAGCTGACAATAAGAAGAACCATGCAAATCAGGTAACTGACATTCAACCTAAGAATGATGTTATTGAGGCATTGTCTGTAGTATCTGATTCTATTTCAGAAGAATGGGTCTTAGACTCTGGATGTACTTTTCATATGACATCCATTAAAGAATGGTTCAGTGAGTTAACTGAATTTGATGAGGGGTCTGTCCTTTTAGGAAATGATCAAACATGTAATATTGAAGGCATAGGTTCCATTAAGATGAAAATGTTTGATGGATCTGTAAAATTGCTGAATAAAGTGAGATATGTGCCTAGCTTAAGGAGAAATCTTATCTCTCTTGGTATGTTGGATACATTAGGATATGAAAGTAGGCTTAAGAATGGAATACTCACTGTCTTGAAAGAATCTAAAGTTGTGATAAGGGGAATCAAGAAGAATGATCTGTATTTTCTTGAGGGATCTGTCATCATTGGACAGATCAATACATCACAAGGAAAAGATGAAGCATTACTATGGCATGGGAGACTTGCTCATGTAAGTGAAAGGGGATTACAAGAGTTGGCAAGACAAGGTTTATTAAATCTTAGTTCATCTGTTGTGTTGGATCAGTGTGAGGCTTGCATACTTGGCAAGCTTAAAAGGAGTAAGTTTGGCCCTGCAGAGTACAACACTAAGTCAAGACTGGAGTATATTCACTCAGATTTATGGGGGCCATCCAAGACTACAACTATGGGAGGTGGAAGATACTTCATAACCTTCATTGATGATTACTCAAGAAAGTTGTGGGTAAGGATCTTAAAAACAAAAGATGAGGCACTGACAGCATTTAAGACATGGCTTACTGAAATTGAAAATCAGGCAGAGTGCAAGCTTAAATGTTTGAGGACTGACAATGGATTAGAATTTGTATCACAAGAGTTCAACAATTATTGTCAAGAGAAAGGTATCAAAAGGCACAGGACTGTCCCAGGTACACCTCAACAAAATGGGGTGGCAGAAAGAATGAATCAAACTTTACTTGAAAGGGTAAGATGTCTGCTGAGTAGTGGTGGATTCACTAAGGGATTTTGGGGTGAACTAGTAACTACTGCTGCTTATCTCATTAATATATGTCCATCAGCAGCAATCAAGTTTAAAACTCCTGAGGAAATATGGTCTGGAAAGCCTCCTTGTTATGATCGTCTCAGGGTTATAGGCTGCCAATCCTATGCACATCAGAAACATGACAAGTTAGATCCAAGAGCCATTAAATATGTACTTGTTGGATATCCCAAAGAGACAAAAGGTTACAAGTTGTGGTGTTATGAGGCAAATAAGTTTCTTATTAGTAGAGATGTAAGTTTCAATGAGAAGAAAATGCCTTTAATTTAAAGAGCAGCTGGTATAGTTTCTAATACAGATAATGTTGAGCTTGAGGTGGAGCTTGAAACAGATAAGAAACAACAAGTGAGGGATCAAAACACATCAACATCAGAAGAGGATCAAACATCAGCTGAAAGAAGATCATTGAGTAGCTATCAGTTAGTTAGGGATAGATTGAGAAGGCAGGTAAGAGCTACTGTTAGGTATATAGAAGCTGATGTTGTGTCCTATGCATTGTTTGTAGCCACAGATATTGAAATGTATGAGCCTAGATCATACTCAGAAGCAATTTCCAGCACTAAGAGTGATAAGTGGTTAGCTGCTATGGAAGATGAGTTACTATCTTTGAAGAAGAACAATACATGGATACTTGTTGATAAACCAACAGATCAGAAGCTTATTGGATGTAAGTGGTTATTCAAAAGAAAACCAGTAACAAGTAAAGAAGGTGGATTTAGATACAAAGCAAGATTAGTTGCAAGAGGATTTTCACAGAAGGAGGGTGTTGATTACAATGAGATCTTCTCCCCAGTTGTGAAGCATTGTTCCATTAGGATCTTACTTGCTATAGTGACTCAGTTTGACCTTGAATTGCATCAGATGGATGTTACTACTGCTTTTTTACATGGTAATCTTGAAGAAGATATATATATGCAAGTGCCTGAATGAGTGAATATTGACAGATCAGGAAACAAGGCATGCAAGTTAGTTAAGTCTCTGTATGGACTTAAACAAAGTCCTAGGCAGTGGTACTTGAGGTTTGATGAATACAAAACATCAAATGGTTTTGATAGGAGCTTGCATGACAGCTGTGTATATATAAAGAATGAAGAAGGAAATTTCATCTACTTATTGCTATATGTGGATGATATTCTGATTGCATGTAAGAATATTACAGGTATAAACACAGTAAAAGAAGTGCTGAGAAAGGAGTTTGAGATGAAGGATCTTGGAGAAGCAAGTGTTATACTAGGTATGCAAATCAAAAGAGATAGATCAACAGGTATTTTGTTGCTGAATCAAGAGTCCTACTTGATTAAGGTCTTGAAGAGATATAATATGGATCAGTGTAAGTCAGTGTTAGTACCAACAAAGCAAGGTCTGAGACTGTCACTACAAGATAGCCCAAAGATAGATGAAGAAAGAGCAATAATGAACAGAATGCCATATGCAAGTGCAGTTGGAAGTTTAATGTACTCAATGGTGTGCTGTAGACCAGACTTAGCATATGTAATGAGTCTGATCAGCAGGTTCATGAGTAAACCAGGATTAATGCATTGGGAATCAGTGAAATGGGCTTTGAGGTACATTAAAGGATCAGCATCAGTAGGTTTAAAATTTCAGAGAAGGACAGATTGGAATCAAGCAATTGTGGGATATGTTGATGCAGACTATGCTGCAAATCTTGATTCAAGAAAATCATTGACAGGTTATGTGTTTAACATGTTTGGTACAACCATCAATTGGAAAGCTACACATCAACATGTGGTGGCATTGTCTACTACAGAGGCTGAATATGTGGCTCTCACAGAAGCTGTAAAAGAAGGTATTTGGCTGACAGGGATCTTGAAGGAATTTGGCATTCAACAAGAAGTTTTTGAAGTATTTTGTGATAATCAAAGTGCTCTTCATCTTTCTAAACATCAGGGATATCATAAGAGAACAAAGCATATTGACATAAGGCTATACTTCATAAGGGATGTGGTTGAAAAGGGGATTGTTACAGTGAAGAAGATCAATACTGCTGAAAATCCAGCTGATGCATTAACCAAAGCTCTTCCAACTCTCAAGTTTGAGTTGTGCAAGAGCAGATTCAGTATGCAATAAAGTCTTGGAAAGGTTGCTGTACCTTATAACAGCAAAGTGTGGGGTTTTGATTCTTATTGAGGTTATGCAAGGTCTATAAGGTGGAGAATTGTTAAGTATAGAGCCTTGCATGAAGATGGAATGCATGTAAACAAGCATTACATGTGGAGATGGGTAATTGGTTGAGCCAAACACAAGATCATAAGTGAAGATTGATGTGGTGGCATAAGCATGAACCGTTGATCAGTTTCTTGTACATGGAAGGTGAGATGATGGTGATCAGTTAGGGGGGGGAAGTGAAGCAGCTGTTAGTTAGGCTGTTAGGAAGGTGGTTATTAGATTCCATCTATTAACCAATAAGCATGCATACTGATCACAAGAAGAACGACTCATCATCAGTGTATAAAATGTGGAGTAGATTAGGGTTTCATGCATGTATGTTTTTGAGAAGATCATCTCCTTGAGTTGTATTCAATCAGCAATAAGATCAAACACCTTTAAGAGTGGATGTAGGCTTCATCAAGCCGAACCACTATAATTTCTTTGTTCTTCCATTTGTTCATATGAGTGAGTGTGTGATCATAAGCTTCAATCAATAGAGTGAAACGTGTGTGTGTGTTATCAAGAGTAAAACATTTACATTCACAAAAAAACAGTTGATTGAGATTTATTAGTGAAAACAAGTTACCAGCCGCCTTTATAATTCAGGATGATTTCATCTTCTTCATGAAGACTTCAATCACCTCAGCTGCATCATACATGTTCTTCTGTTTGATTTCTTGCAAAAGCAGCGAACATGTTAAATATCTAGGTTTTATGTTTTGATCAATCATTTCCCTGAACAGCTGGTAAACAAACTCGCATTTATTTGCTCTGCATTGTCCATGGATCAAAAAAGTGTAAGTTGCCAAGTCAAGACATAAATGGTGCTTCTTAACCATGTCATCCAACAACTCCATGCACTTATCTGTCTTCTTCTCTCGAAAATACAATTTCAGCAATGGCTAGAATGACTGGACATCAGGTTTACAATAAGGTGATCTTTCTAAGTTCCGTAGATATTCTAGTGCCCTTTGCTCCTGTCTGTGATGGCAAAACATAGCGATCACTGAATTGTAAGTTGACGTATTTGGATGAATTTTACTCTTGGGCATTTCCTTTGTAAAAATATTCAATGCCTCCTCAACATAGCCACCACCCCCAGCGTATATATCAATGCATTATAGAATTGTGTATCAGGTTTACAGCACACAACTTTCATTCTTTCAGCTATCTGTAAGGCTTCCTTTACGTCTCCAAACTTGGTAAGAGAATGCATGATAGTAGTGTAAGTGACTACATTAGGAGGACATCCTTGTGCTTCCATTTCATCAAGAAGCTCATAAACCCTGTAGAAATTGCTTTGGAAGCAATAACATTGGACAATTGTGGAGTAGCTGATGACACGTGGGCGAAAACCATGCCCCTTCATCTCTTCAACCCTCTTAATTTTGCACCAGCCATGGATAAAAATGTTGTAAGTGTTAGCATTTGGAGGAATGTGCGACTTCAACTCCATGAATAGTGCGTGTGCCTGCTCGACTTTTTGCTCTTAACAGAGGGTGTCAAGCAGCAAGTTCATGGAATCAGTATTCTTCTGCAATCCAAAGCTTTCCAACACATTTGAAAGTTTTCACAGCTTTTTTCCAGTCACCTGCACCAGCAAATCTTCTCATCATCTTTGCCACAGTATTGAGGGATACAAGATGGTCTTCAAACATCTCCTTAGCTAATGCCTTCATCTTATCCATTTGTTTCATTTTTCCCAAAATGTCCACCATTTTATCATACAATTCTGGTGAGGGTTTATACCCTGGACATGTTTCCACCCATCTAAGAACACCCAGTGCAGATTTCCAATCATATTGAGGAATCAAGAAGGAAAAGTACAGAGCGAGCAGGGGATGCCGGTACGGACACCGTCAAAGAAATCGATAAGTACCTAGAGAACTGCACTAGCTCAAGCATCGCCTGGTGGAGACACGGCGGAGATCAGAGGATTCAGAAGACGGAGAGCTCTGTGCCCTGTTTTCTTCAATTTTTATCTAAGTTCCCTCCAGCCTAACTCAATCATACTTTCATGCCCATCAGTGAGTTAACCATTTACTTGTATTAAAGAGAATTAATACTTTAATATTCCCTCCGTCCCAAATTCATGTTCACGTTTATTATGTTTATTATAGATACTAAGTTTAAGAAAAAATAACTTTTTTTATTTATTTTACTTTTGGGGTAGTATAGTATTTTTAGGCCATTAATAAATGATAAAATATGTTAAAAATGTGATAACAAATTTTAAATTAAAATACGTTCAAAGTAGTATTAGCTAGTTTTTTTTTCTTTTATGAAAAGTGTGAAGTTGAATTTGAGAAAGATTAAACGGAAAGTGTAAACTTGAAGTTGAGATGGAGGGAGTGTAAAGTTAACATTGCGTTAGTAGCGAGCAGTAGATCATTAATGAATTCCTTTTGCTTTAAAACAAAAATAGTATTTTTGAAATAAATGATCAAAATAACAAAATGATATTTTAACAGAAAACAAAAGGAATGTAATACTATAATGAGGGATTGTTTGTTCACATTGAATTAATGTGTGATTTAATAAAGCATAACATGTGAATAACAATGTAGGAGTATAAAAATTCCCCTTTATCTTTTACTCACTCGATTTCAAGATTAAGTTTACTCTTTTATCGTTCATCCGTTCTACAATCAAATTTAGCTCCTAAAAAATGAAATAACATCTCAATTCAAAATCTTTAAAGAACATTTTAATTTTAAAACTATCATCACTTTTTAACATTCATAACATACTTTATACTACATTATTATTTAGAAGTTCTCCCTTAAACTACATTATTATTTAAAAGTTCTCCCTCCATCCAACGGGCAAAAGGAACATTTACTTTTTATATATTAATTAAGAAGTATTATTATTTAATGTGTAATGAATAGTCGTATTAGTGAGTATGTGTATTCTATATTTTAATTGAATTAGTAAAAGTGTGTGGTCCCAGGTTCAAGTACTCTAACCGAACACACCAAGTATTGTTCAAGTGCTCCAATCAAACGTACCATATATTGTTTGATTACTCCAACGGACACGATATCTAACCTTAATTATATCATTTTCATAAGGGTATTTATGTCTTTAAATTTTAATCTAATTATTATGAGTAACGTTTAGTAAATTTAGGGTATGAATAGCCGTTATCATATTTAAAAATGTACACAGGAAAGCTTCTATACTTTGATGATTGTTACATATCACAAACAAAGCAAGCATCGTTAGTCTATAAATACAGTTGGTGGTCAGTTCATATGCGGATGATCGAAGCTGTCGATGATACTGGATTCCCTCCATAGTTCATCTCGAAGAAGAAACCCCCTCCTTCCCCTCGGGCAACTCTTCCTGGATTTACACAAATACACTTCACTTCCTCTTCTTTCTCATTTTCATCTCCAATTGAGACCACCTGTTACACACTAATGCACAACTTTGTTAGGGTGATTTAGTCTTTTTGGTTAATAAATGTGTAATAAATAGTAGTAGAAAGTAAGTTGTGTCAGGTGGATGTCATTTTTTTTAAGTAAAGTGTAGGTGATAGATTATTTGTGTTGTGTACTTTTACCAAAATCGGGTGTGAAAACCTACTTTGGATGGACAAATGAAGAAATGTGAAAAACTACTTCGATTCTTTTGAAGAATTGTTTCTTACCTGATTTGCAGAGAACATCCCTGGATTCGAGACACTGTGTATCTGTTGAACAAAGTAATTTGGTCAAGTCGTGTAAATAATATTTCTATTGATATCCAAGGTCAAATAGCATCTTTGGAACCTGATGACTGAAATTAATGCTTCTTAAAAAAGGAAGAGCAAGTGAAGTATAGAGCAGCCCACATATAAGCAATCAAAAGTAGACAATTACATCTGACTAATGTAAAAAATACACTGATTCTTTCTCATTCAATTGCTTGAACTTACGTACCAATGACAGCACCCGTGAATCTTGTGAGGGATGTGTTAGCTGCGGCTTGTGACCCAAAGCTTGTCTTTTTGAAGGATATTGCTAGCCAGAAGTAACAGACAAGGGAATATAATCAATAATGTTAGATGCAATAAGACAGTGTCCACTAGGATTATGGCCTTCAATACCCACCACCTGTTTCATGGTATAAATATCAGAGCTGTTCTACTCTACAACAGGATACATCAATAAAGATGAAACTTGCTTTTCTGAAAACAAACCTACTCTAACCTGGCCAGGGAAAATAGAGAATTGATTCAACTTTTGCAAGTCAAGACGAACACGCTGCCCGCCAGAATGCTCAACACTGACACAAATACAAACACACACACAATATGCAGCAATATTAATATTGAACATTAAACAGAAAGAAGGGAAAATATGAAACACAAATACAGAGACCAAGAAAATATATAGTAAGGATCATGATGAGGATTATGAGGGGTGATAATTAATTAGCTTGCTAGTTGCTAATCATTTGAAACTTAATTACATTTTAAAATGTGAAGACTTCATTTAATTAGCTTATTATTTATTTGTGTTGAAAATTTGAACTTTGAAGGTATAAACACAAATATTTTCCTATTCGAAACAGGATATTATAAATTAGGATCATTTGTGTATTTATTTTGTACCATCAGTAAGTAACATTTAAAAGCAATAAGCATTTTGTAGCAATGAAACACAATTACTGTGATTTTCTCTTCATGTGCAAAAGTAGTTGCAAGGCTTTATCTGGACAGAGTAAATCAGTATCCCCTTGTTATCTAATATGGTGCTAGAACAGCATTTATAAATCGAAAAGAAAACCACTAATTCTTTTCTTCTCCATTAATTTTTGGTATCTTATTATCAGATGTCTGAAATGATCTCTCCCTTAACAAACCTATTGAAAACAGGCCATATTATGGGTCTCATTTTGCTCAAATTATTCATTAGAATAGATGACTCGATGGGACAAAATTCTACACTGGTCCCAGTTAATGCATTTGTATATCACAGTTAGAGGAAAGATTGGGTACCTAACTTGGGATATAAATGCACATATAAGTTAGGATACTACTCACCAATTTCATATAATATTCTCTCACAACCCTCTTATAAATAAGTCTTTTTTGTTATCCGTTCTAAATACATATATTCATTCTAAATACATATATTCGATTCTCGAAGAGGAATAGGAGATTTCTTCAAGTTCCTCTAGAGAATTAATTTATGAAAGTATATAAATTTATTTCGATAGAGCGAATCAAGTAAAGATTCGTTCTACCTCTAAAAAAATCGATTCAAGTAAATCGATTCAAGTATTTTCAAGAGGAAGAGAATTGATTCAAGTATTTTTTAATCGATTTACCACTTATGAATCGATTCTTCAAGAGAAAGAGAATCAATTTAAGTATTCTCGAATAGATTTACATCTTAAAAATTGATTTTCCTAGAGTAAGAGGATTAATTCAAGTATTTTTGAATCTATTTACATCATAAGAATCAATTCTTTAGGAGGAAAAAAAATTGATTCAAGTATTACGTCTTAAGAATCGATTCAAGTATTCATTAAGATCTACCTCTAAAGTATTGATTCAAGTGTTCTTCTAATGAAAAAGGATCGGCGATTCAAGTACTTTTGAATCGATTTACCTCTAGAGAATAAGAGGTTGAAAAAATAATTTATGTATAGAATCGAAAGCTTAAATTTTTAAGTTAAATCATTATTTCATATCAAATAACATTAAAATTGAGTTTGTAAATATTTGTTAATTTTTTTAATATAGTATATTAATATTTATTTATTTACATATATCTTAATTATTCAACATATGAATTAGAAACTTGGTTTTCTTTAGTTGTTTATATAATTTGAAACTAATAAAATTAAATAAGAAAATAAAATTAATAAATTCATTACAAATTTATGTATTTTTTTAAAGAATATTGTGTATGAATTATTTTTATTTATATTATATATATATATATATATATATATATATATATATATATATATTTATATGGTACATTAGTTTCTTAAAAATAATAATTAATAGAAATATAATTATTATTATATAGTTAATTAAAAAATACTAAACTATAATTATGAGAAAAAAGTAATACTTCATTTAAATATTGTATATTTTAAAAAAATATATGAATATAACACCTATTTAAACCATTTTAATAATTTTGTGTTAATTAATTATAAAATGCTTGACCTTTTATATATATATATATATATATATATATATATATATCCTTTTTCGCTAATGTGTTTTTCACGTATAATTTTACTATTTATTTATTTTTCCTATACACTTATTATGACTTATTTACTATTTATTTTTCACGTTTATTATGACTTATAGCGCTCAATGGATCCATCAGACCGATACTTGTTCCTAAATACCCACTTCGAGCCGACGGTGTTGGTATTGGGTGGAAGAGGAACAAGATCCCATGTTTTATTTTTATGTAGAGTATTCATCTCTTCGTGCATAGCTGATAGCCAGTGAGGGTGTTTGGCAGCGGACTTGAAACCCCGCGGTTCGGCTGAAGCAGTTAACGTAGATAATAGTGGGAAGCTGCAAGATAAACAGGATACCGCGGTTTTAAAACTCCCGCTTTTGCCCTAGTGATCATAGGATGCGTTGGATAAGATACAGGAGTAGCATTTGTAGCCTGGGTTGGAGGAGATTGTTGCAAATTGTTACCCATGTCATTGATTATAGTCCAAGCAGAAGGTAGATCAGGAATGCATGAGACACAAGGTGGCTGATTTGGGGACGTGTCAGGCTCCATGTGAGACTCCACATGAGATGGTTTAGGAGCATGGGCAATGTCATGATCAAAAAAAGAAGAGATATCCAGGGCATGATGCGGTGTGAGAGAACCTAATGCAGCAAAAGGAAACAACAACTCATCAAATTGAGCATGTCTTGTAATATAAGTGCGAGTTGTACCCGGATTGTAGCACCGAAAACCCTTGTGTCTTGGACTGTATCCCAAGAAAATGCATGGAGCACTTCGAGGAGCAATCTTGTGTGATGAGTAGTCCCGTAAATATGGAAATACGCGACATCCAAATGGTTTGAAATTAGGATAATACGGTATTTTGCCATAGAGAATCTCAAATGGAGACTTGTCCTGTAAGATTGAGGAGGGCAATCGACTTATAACGTAAACTGCAATTGCAAAAGCATCAAACCAAAATTGTGCCAGAGCATGAGAGTGAAATAACATGGATAATCATGTTTCTGTGACATGCCAATGCTTGCGCTCAGCTCCCCATTCTGCTGTGAGTATATGGACATGAAATGCGATGATGAATACCTTTTGAATCAAAGAAGGTATGAACATGAGAGTTGAGAAACTCATAACCACCATCACTCTGAAATTGATTTATATTAGCAGAAAACTGATTGCACACAAAAGTGTGAAATTTGATCAAGACATCATAAAAATCTGACTTGGCACTTAGAGGATAGATCCAAGTAAAACGTGAGAAGTCATCAACAAAAATAACATAATAACAAAATCCGTCAATAGAAGTAATAGGTGCAGGTCCCCATAAGTCACAATGAAAAATTCTAACACAGTGGCAGCACGTTTGTTGTTTATAATAAAACTAAGTTTCTTGCTTTTAGCCAACTAATATGATTACATGAAGAATAAATACGAGGAGACGGCAGTAAAGAAGTGACCGATAAGTGGCCTAATTTATTTAGTAGCGAAATAATGGAAACTGGGACATGCCTCAAACGAAGATGCCAAAGATCAAAACTTGCTTTCGAGCGTTGAGAGTGTATAGCAGCAAGAAAAGCAGGCGTACCACGGTCCAAAACGTATAGTCCGCGATCATAGTGACCTTGTGCTATGGTTTTCTTTGTGCCTCAATTCTGAATAACAAAGATGCTATCAGAGAATAACACATCAATAGAATAATCATGGGTTAACTTGCTAATAGAGAACAGGTTTTTAGTTATGCGAGGAACCATCAATACATCAAGTAAATGCACATCATTATTCAGTGAGGCAAAACCTGTATAAGAGATTGGCAATAAGTCCCCATTACCAACAATAACATTACCATTTCCAGAGTATGGTCGAACATTTTCAAGACTTGAAGAGTCGGTAGTCATGTGCGCCGATGCGCCGAGTCTAAGAACCAATCCGAGGAAGTCCAGAGATGTTGCAAGAAGAGGTGAAGGCCTCGGCAAGATGTGCAGACCCAAATAGGCCAAGATACTTTGGACATTTGTCCGCATAGTGTTCACCACGACAAATTTGACATCGTGGCCTGGGGTAGCTTGAGCGACCTCCAGACGACGGCCCGCGATCGCCTCGAGAAGAAAGACGACCAGATTGATACTGGTGTCCGGATTGATGTTGACGAGAATTGGAGGAAGATTCTCCTCCAATTCTCGTCTTGAAGCATCCGTGAAAGCATCATGGGAGATGGGGGGATCCATTGCTTTTGTCATTAATTCAAACTGTGCAGCTTGGTGTAACAGGTCCGTAAAGGGAGGAATTGGGTTCATGGACATTCTATTGTCCGTAAAATTAGCAAATGAGGCACCGAGACCTCGCAAGAACCAATGACTCTTGTCTGAGTCATCGACTGGTTTTCCATTGGCAGACAACTGATCGCAGAGAGCCTTAAATTGTTTACCATATTCTTTTACGGGAAGAGAACCACGGCGAAGGTAGAGGAGTTCTTCGCGCAATTGATGTGTACTTGAGATAGAAAAGTGAGAGAAGACTGATTCGAGGGCCAACCAAGCATCTCGAGATGTGGTGCAATCAACCACTTCAGCCATCGCTTCTTCGGAGAGAGTGGAGAAGATGACACCAAGAAGCTTTTGATCTATTGTTGTCCACGCTGAGTGGTCAGGATTGGGAGAAGAAGTTCCTGATGCATCAGTCACAGTTGGTGCAAGTGCCTTCTCAAGGCCGTCTACGAAGCGCATCAGATCGAAGCAATAAAGCATGGGGTAACTTGACTCTCCACAATAAATAGTTATCAGAAGACAGTCTAATTGTCACCATGTGAATCATGGTGGCAATGGGGATAGAATCAGGAGAGGAGGCTGCCATGGGTTGAAGAAAAAAAGATAGGGTTAAGGGTGGTCAGCTACCATGAAAGAGTAAGAGAGGAAGATGATTTCACCCTATGAATGTATTGATTTTATTGTCCAAATAAATAGTGCAAAGTTACAACAAGAAGATCTGTAATTGGAGGATCAGATCACTCTATACAAGGAATAGATATACATCAAAAAATAAAATAATAAATGCTAGCAATTTTCCTTAACACAGCTGCAGGTTACTTCATAAGCAGGGGCGGAGCTAGGACAAATTTTTAGCGGGGGCTAGAAATAAAAGAAGACAAATACATGTGAATCGAGTTTACGGTGTAAACTCTACGTTTCTTCATTACAATTTTATTATATTCCATGTTTTGCTAGAATTTAAATTAAATAAGAAAACAGTATTTACATCGTAAACCTGATTTACACGAGACTAACTTATAAAAGTATGTTGATCATAATTTATATTTGAACATTACATATACAAAATAGTGCAATATAAAAGAATAATTGCTACAAAAATAATTAGAAATATTTTCAAATAATTGTCTAAAACTAAGAAAAGTGTAGATGATTTTTTTTTTTACTGATTCAAAATGAGAAATTATAGAGTATGTGTGGTAAAAGCATAAGCTATTTCATTTATCATAATACACAATCTAACATTTATTCATTCATTCTATTAAGACATCATAAATTGCTACTACTTTTTACATTTATTCATTCATTCTAACAATTTTATTTATTTTTCTTTTTTGAATTATCAAATTTACCATTACTTTTAATTTACATTATATACTTAAATAATAATTTTCCTAAATAATGTACATACACGTGTAAAAATATTGAAAACTGAGGGAATACTATATATATTAATGGATCTTAGAAATTAAAATTGAGGGAACACTATATTTATTGTAATGGATCTATAGTAATGGATTTTAAAAATAAAAAATGAGAGAATATTATATATAGGGCACGGCTATTCGTACCCCAAATTTTCTAAACGCACCCCATAAATAACTAGATTAAAATATCCTCAATTTACTAGACATACATACTCTTTGTAAAAATGGAGTTTCTCTGGAATCTGATTCAGCAGTAAAATGAATGCCGAATCATATGATAAAAAACCCATCGGCCATCACCATTCACCAGAAAGGCCACAGGTGCGCATGAAAAAAAAGAAAAAAGAAATTGATGGCATAAAATGTTTGATATTGATCAGTATATTGAAGTAAATTAGTCACAGATACATGAAATGCTAGAAGAACAAAGTTACTAGATAATTGAAATTAATATGCAACGAAAACTCTTCTTCAACCAGTTTGTTTTCTAGTTGCGTGTGTTCCTTTTACCAAATCGGATCACCATTTTCCGCCAACAACAGTTTTCTTATGCGATTCATGGTACCAGATGTATCTTTACTATGAACGACCCTTCTATTGCTAATAGATAGATTGAGAGTGATTCATTGAGTCTTTTTCCTTTTTCCTTAAAGGGTAAAAACGCCTCAAATAGGGTGCGTTTAGTAATATGTATATATGCGTTTAAATTACATTGGGGTATGTATAGTAAATGGGGTACGCTTAATAAATTTGGGGTGCGAATAGCCACCCCTTATATATATAGTAATGGATCTTGGAAATTTTGGGGGGCTAAAGCCCCCTCATAGCCATGGAAGGATACGCCCCTATTCATAAGTAAATGTCTTGAATTTGAGTTTAAAATACGGTAAACATTTGTATAAATCGAGTTTTGTAAATTTTATATTTCCTTTCAATTCTATTATACCTGCACTGAGTTTTGCAATGGTTTAAATTAAAGAAAAATCACATAGTGTAAATCTGATTCACAGGATTCTAACTCTTAAAAGATATATCGGATTTTCTACACTATTTTCGTGCATCGTGAAAATTATATAAGAATAAGAGTAATCTTTTATTTTTTTAAAAAAGGAGGAACTCGCTTTCTTTGGAGTAATAAGACTAATCCAATTAAAATATTTGTTGGGAAAGACTCGTAATAAATGTACGTAATCGGAGGAATATACGACGATTTTTTCCCGGAAATTCCCAACGAAAAATACACACTATTCCTTCTTTCACTCCCGTTTTTGAGGTTTCTTTTAGTTTCTTAGTAAAAAGGGGTGACGGTATTCTGCCTATATAGTAGACACATCTTTTGTACGCGTTAAGTGATTGACAAGTAAGAAGGAAAAAAATCCAACCATTACCCCCTAGGGTTTAAGCTTTCCTAAATAGGGTGTAGTTTTTCTATCTCTCCTACGTGTCGTCCATCCAACGATGTGACACAATAGATGATGTACCAAAATAGCACAAAAATTCGAACCGCTTAAAATAGTTTAAAATATAAATCGTCACTTATCTTTTTACTTTTCTCGAAAACGTCCCAAAGTAACCAGGACATTTATTTTCGTCCCACCCTTATATTTTGCTACGATTTTGTCCAAAAATATATGTTTTTACCAAATTCGTCACATGTATATGTAAAAGCACTTATTTAGTCCCATCCCATTGAATTATAAAAATCGAACATTTTAAGTAAAAGGAAAGAATTTAAAAGTTATGAGATTATTTTGAAAAAATTAAGTTTCTTGGTACTTACTCCCTCCATCCCGTCTAAAGGGTTGTTTTTGCTTTTTTGCACTTGGATTAAGGAGTATTATTATTTAATTTGTAGTGGGCAGTTGTATTAGTGGGAGTATGAGTCCCATATTTTAATTGTATTAGAGGGAGTGTGTAGGTCCCATATGTTTAAAAAAGGAAAGGGGACCTTTTGGATGGGACGATCAAAATGGCAAAAATGAACCCTTTGAGTGGGATGAAGGGAGTATTTTGAAAAAAGTAATTTTGTGTGGGCCAATTTTATTTTTAAATTCCTCTTAAAATATAATTGTACCATGGTGATTATATCGCTCCTAAACTTGTGACTAAAATAAATTATTAATTGCATGCTGAATTTATAATTATATTTTTAAAATTAAAATTAATATTCCATTTGTCCCACGTATTTTTGCCCACTTTTTATTTTGGGTTGTCCCACGTATTTTTACTCATTCCATTAATGGAAAAAATATATAATATTTTATTACCTACTTTTTACAATCCCAACAACTTTAATTACTTTTTTACACTTTATTCATCATTTCGAATAATTTTATTTACTTTTTCTTTTTAAATTACTAATTTATCCCTACTTTTTCTTACATTATATATTAGAAAAATAACATGTCTTAGTCTCCGTGCCCGTCCAAATGGGTAAAAATACCCGGGACGGAGGAGTAGTAAATCCTTAATATGAAAATTAAACATTATACGAATACGAATCGTAAAGTGAACTTACCACTATAAAAAAAATAATTATTTAGTAACGGAATTTAACAACAGAATCCGTTGATAATTATCAATGGATTAGTAACTAAAATGACATATTTTTATTAGCAATGAAATGCCAACGGATTTATTCTCTATTTTACCAACGGAATTCAATCTGCTGGTAATTACCAACGGATTACCAAGGAAATTCTTATATAAATTACCAACGGAATTTTTAGCAACAGTATACCAACAAAATCATTTATTAACGGAATTGATTTTTTGTTGCTAAAAATTTACCAACTACCACTTTACAAACGAATTCCATTGTTAATCCGTTGGTAAGCCAATTTAACAATGAAATTAAGGTTTTTACCAATGGAATATTCCGTTGGTAAAAAAAAAATTATTTGTAGTGTGTATGTACAAGGTTTAAGAAAAAAATTTATTTTTGAATAACTTTATTTATTTTTTAAATAATATTTTCAAGTAATAAATAAAGAGTAAAATATGAATGTGCGTTAAAGTAAAATTTGATTGTCAGTGATATTTTTTAATTAAAATATTTTAAGATTAATGAAATTTTTTTTAGTGGTGTGCAAATTATTATAGAAGGAATGAAAATGAAAAATATGAAAGATAATCGTGTGATGGAAGTATAGTAATTACCAAATGTAGCAGTCTGGAATGTTGGTGCTCCATCTACAAAATTCTTGCTTCCAGTGATAACACTTTTTTGTGATCCATCTCCATAATTGTCACATTTTCCATTTTCTTTGTCACTACAATGTTCTCATCGTACACCCCTTCCTTAATATAAATCACGTATATGTAGTAGTAGTTGTTAAAACGTCAGTAGTAGCTATTAATCTAAGTTTTGTCATCAGGATTTAGATGTCGAACAATCACTATGTCAAAACTGTGGAAAGACCACGCTGGAAAGACAACGAGCATTTTGAAATCTGTAGTTATAGGTGCAAAATAAGGCAAGAAATGAATCCCCGTTGCTGTAGCAAGGAGAGTGGCGCGCATTGACAACGGGTAATTGTGCTCCGTTGTTATAACTCCATTGTCAATCCAACTTAATAATTTTATTTTTATTTTTCATTTTTTTTTAATTTTGGAAAATAATTTGGTATAAATAGAGACCTTAGACTTTCAGACTTATCTCTCTCTCCTCGTTCTTATCGATCGCCCCACGATTCTCTCTAGCCGCAAAATTCGTCGGCGACAATATACCTTCCGTGCAATTTGTTCTGGTGGGTGTGCATATGAATATGTCTATCAATTCCATTTGAGAACTTATAAACCCTAGATTGGACCCATAAGGTAAATCCCTAACCTAGCCATGGCAGAGATTTACAGAATCAGGTGGTCTCATCTTCTACAAGGTAAAACCCTCACCCTAATTCTTATGATCTTTTCTTATTCAGATTTACTAACAGTGATGTTTGCTAGAATCTGTATCTACATCATATGACTTTTTCCTAATGTGAAATGATCAAACTGAATAAGAGAATTTTGTTGGTTTAATCATCTTCTAAAATTCATGTTTGTTTTCATTACCATTCTTCTAATTGTCAGGTAATATTTCTTATCTTGGTTTATAGATTCAATTTTTCCATTGAGCTCCAGAACTTGTGATTGCATTCTAAACGAAGCTTCAAAATATTAGCAAAATGAAGCATGAAAAGATTAAAATCAGAGATTTGATGACATGTTGGCTTTGAGATGCTGAAGCAAGCATCATATTTTCTTGTCTATAATTTTTTTAGAAGCTTCATACAAACATATAAAAGAATTTACTGGAAAATTAATTTCAAATCAAAGATCAATTGATTATGTATCAAGTGATTACTCTATTTTGTTTCTGTTCTTTTGCCTAAGTTGCTCTTAGTCTTTAATGCTGGGTTGTTTGATATATTGGAAAGGTAATTGAAGTTTGATGTTTTTATAACAGAGTTATGGTGTTTTATTACGTTTGCTGCTAAAAATTTTGGATTATTAGGGTTTGCTTGTAAATCGTGGTGTGATGTTGAAATATCTACCCTCTCTTGCTATCATGAAATTGTGATCGACACGTAATTTCTATCCAATACTTGATTTATTTGTGCCATTTAGCTTCCTTCTTCAACGGGATTCCCCGTTGTCTTTCCACAGTTTTGGTATAGTGAATTCTCTATCCCATTTGTATTCAACAAAGGAAAGTGGAAGATCATGTAAAATAATTGTCATACTAATATTTTTACGAACATGCTTTCGATCAATCTTCCTAGATCTTAATTTCCCTTCACCATCTAACATCAAACCAACATTTTCATAAACTAGCTTCTTCATAGTGTTGAAGTTCCATAATTGGAATTAACCCAAGTATACTCCTTATAACTAACTCAAATCTCCTATTCCACCCCATGTTACATCTAGTGTTACATAGGGTGGGATGGGAGACAAGTGTCCCATTTTACACACCCATCCCACCCCATGTAACACTCCCACCCCATGTAACACTAGATGTAACATGGGGTGAAATATGGGATCCCAATTGCCTTATAACATCTTTTACAAATCACTTTTCCATCAAGAGGTTTAAAAAAAAAAATTCCATACTGGAGAAGTGAATTCTCTGCACTGTTTTGAAGATTTTTCATAACTATCATGAACACTTGTATTTTCATGTGTGGCCTTAGAGTCCATGATCTCCACATCATCATCATTACCAACTTGACTTTCAGAATCTATGCTGCAAAAAATTTAAATAATGTATATTGTATCAAACTTTAACTACTTAAATTTGAGATCAGAAAGAAGAAAATGATATGATTGATGTCCCAATAAAACTAGTGAAGGGAGAGAAAGTACCCAATTAATTAGTTCCACAATTAATTCTGAGCAATTTCATATTTAAATGTTTTAACTCAAGCAACTGAGCAAAATCAAATTAGAACATTAATTACCTTGTAAGCAAAAATAATTAAAGTGAAGATTAATTTCTAACTAGGAATAGGATATAATTTATAAAAAGGACTAATTTTGAATATTCAAAAAATTATAGGATAATTTTGAAATTAATAGGACTAAAATTAAAATTTTAAAAGATACTGGGCCAAATTGGAATTTAAAGTACTAAAATTGAAAATACTAAAAATTACTGGACTAAAATTGAATTTGATAAAAGATACGAGACCAAAATTAATATTTTCTTGTTATATTAGTGATGTGTTTTGATCCCATGAATATATATATATATATATATATATATATATATATATATATATATATATATATATATATATATATATATATATATATATATATATATATAATTGTTTTGTGAGGTTTCATTTATTTAAAAGAAAATTGCACCTCTTATATTTAGACAAATTAAAAGGGAAATTGCATCTCTTTTAGAGGGATGGAAGGAGTATTTAATTGGGTTAATAGATAATTTGTTTCACGAATTAGAATACGTGAGACGGTCTCACTCAAGTCCTTAATATTTATTTAATTCGGAAAAAAATAAAATTACGATAAACCTTAAATTAAGAAAAAAAAATTGAACCTTTAAATGTAGGATGATTCTAGTTGCACCGGTACACCTGGTGCACCCCAATATTGTTGGTTTAAAATGGATGATGAATAGTTTTTTTTTTCAAATTTAATTATATTATTTTATTAAATGATGGAGATTAAATTAAAAATTAATCTAACAATTAAGATTGTCCCGAGCACCAGATACACCATATATAACATTTTATATAATGAAGTTAAGAAGTGAGATTGTATTAAATATTCTCCCCGTCTCATATTTACTTGCACCATTACAGTAGATAAGAGTGGTCACAGTGCGATTTTATAGTTTCTTTTTTAAAATTTAAATTGCATTATTATAGACAGACAATTTTTTAATTATATATAAATGTGGTAGTTTATTACAAAAAATTACTATGCGGTTTTAAGCGGTTTCGATAATTATTTTGAGGTTTGATGGTTTTAAATTAGTGCGAGTTTTGGTGTTTGTTAACACAACATGAAATATAAATTGACTAAGCTAATCTTATACTCCGTTTTAATTAAAAGAGTATAAATAAAACAAAAAAAAGAATATTTGATATATATAACAATAAAAATTATTAAAAATTTAATATATTTTATAAGATTAAATATTAAACGGCTATAATATAAATATGTTATTATATTATTATATAAAAACTAGAAAATTAAATTAAAAAACTCATGTCTAATTAATATATACTCCCTCTATCCTGTTTCAATATTTACGTTTGCTTTTTGCACGTTGATTAAGGAGTATAATATTTTAATAGATAGTGGATGAAAAGATATACTCCCTCCGTCCCATTTATATTGCTACTTTTACTGTAGCTTCTGTGAGAGCTTTTTGCAGTCAAAAGTAGCAATATAAATGGGACGGAGGGAGTAATATTTAATATAAAGTGGGTAGGTGTATTAGTGTTGGTTGTGGGGACCATGATGATATATTAATTGTTTTAAGTGGGTTCCATATTCCAAAAAATGAAACGTAAACATTGAAATGAGGCGCCCAAAAATAGAAATATGTAAATATTGAAATGGGACGGAGGGAGTATATATATATATATATATATATATATATATATATATATATATATATATATATATATATATATATATATATATATATATATATGAATGAAGTAAGTTAAGGATAAATGATTATTATTTAGAATATTAATAGTTAACTATAAAATGACGAGTTGGTCTAATGTACAAGCGTGTACACTGTGTACATAGCCCATTTTCATAAACGGATCATGTATATAAAGCCCATAACCCGGTGACGCATCATTTTTTCTCTGATTCTCTCACTTCTTTTGCTTTCTCCGCCACACGCAACTCCGGCACACAGATATCTCACTTCTTCCACAACCCAACCGCCGCCGCAGCCGTCGTCATTCAATTCTCCTATCACATAGTCCGCCTTCTTCTCTCAATTTGCTATCATCAGTCGTCTCTTTCTCTTAATTCAACGCCCTCCGCCGCTTCGTCGTGAGTGCTTCTGCTCTGTCTCGTCGTCTTCCACCATTATAGATGCCTCAGTCGTCTTTCCTAAGATACTCTAATTTCTTTTTTCTTTTTTTTTGTGATCGGTAATGAAAATACATTCTAGATTAGATTTTTTTCTTTTTTGGTTTTCTGATCGGTAATTAGGTAATGAGAAATTTGAGGATTAATTTTTTTTCTTACTATTTCAATTGTTATATGAACAATTTCTCAACTTTGATGTAGCAATTCAAATGAAAAATCATTTCTTAGTAGGAGTTGGTGGTTTTGGAGATGAAATCAATTAGATCATTTTTGGAGTTCTTGGGGTTATGTGGAGAACTTGTGGATTTGGAGTGGAATGTTTCTTAAGGGATAAAACCAAGTCCAATGTTTCTTTCAGGAATCGGGATGAACATTTTGGAACAGTTAGATCATTTTTTTATATTTATAAATAATTGTATTATTTTTTTATTCGTTAATGTATACTTTTTTCTTCATAAATGTATACAGTTACAGTTAGATGATTTTTGGAAATTTATAAGTAAATGTATTATTCTTTATTCATTAATGTATATTTTTTCTTCATAAATGTATACTTTATCAAATTTCTAAAATTGATTTTGTTGTACACTCTAGGTTATGTATTATTAGTTTGTATATTTTTAATAAATGTATTAGTTTTTACACTAAAGTGTATATAAATATAAATGAAAAATTGATGTAAAATATCAATATTTGTAAAAAAAATTAAAATGGAAAAAGTAATATATTTTATTCAACTGAACATATACATGATAGAGTCAAAATTAATACAATACTATTAAAATGTATATTAAAAATTAATACTATTTGTATATGCAAAATAATAATCCAATAAAAATAAAAAGTAATACATTTATTTAATATAACATATACACTAAGGGGGTGGCTATTTGCACCTCCGGAATTGTTATTTGAACCCCAATTATTTATAAAATTAAAATATGATAATGTAAGAAGACATAAATACCCTTATATAAATAATAAACTAAGATTAATTATAATTAAATTTCTAAATTCACCCCAATAAGATTTCTAAATGCACCCCAAAGTTATAATCACTAAAACACGATCAACCCTAAACCCTCCTGCATCAGAGTAGTATCATGAAACAAATAAGAATTGAGAATGATGATCATCCGGAACAGAGTAGTATCATGGAATAAGCAAAAACTGAGAATGATGGTCAACCGGAACACGCAATAATAGTAAAGGAGGAAATTAATCATGATGAGGTCAATTTTTTATTTTAAAATTTAGAAGTCTTAGTTTATAGAACAGTAGATTGTATCATCGTCATGTGTAATGTTGATTCAAAATGTTATAATATTCCACCGCAACAACAGATAGGGATTATGAGGGTTTATGTTTGAATAGATTAACAAATAGGGATTACGAGGGTTTATGTTTGAATAGATTAACAAATAGGGTTTATGTCTAATGCCAACATTGTGTTCGATAGCATCAGTCGAACAAAGTAAAGCGTTCGACTACAGAGCTCGAACACTTATTTTGTTTGACAACAGACCTCGAACACCTATAAGTGTTCGACCATAGAACTCAACACTTATTCTGTTCGACCACAGAGCTCGAACACTGTATTCTGTTCAACTTTTTTGATCGAAAGTTGGGTCACGGTTTTAATCTGTTCAGTTCCTATAATCGAACATATTTAATTTTGTATAACCGAACAATTTAATTTTATTTGATAGTACTTATTTTTTTTCTTTCTTTTTTGGGCACATTAGAATATTATTTTCCATATATGTGTTATCATCCATACAATTATGTTGTTAAAGTTGTTTTATATACCCTTCACTTTATGTACGTATTCATTGACTTTTAGGTGAAGAATGGGCTCGAACTAGTTACAGATTATGGATATTTGTTTACGATCAGCGATGTTTTTGAGTCGAGAGAGGAGTTAGTCGGATGGATTCGTGCCATAGGATTCAAAAACAAAATGGTGATTATTATAAGGAGATTGGACACAAATGAAAATTCAAGAACACCTCGTGTAACTCTATGGTGCGAGCGTGGTGGTAATTACAGGTGTAATAATAAATTTTGTATTTATTAAATAATAAACACAAAAGAAATTACAAAGATAATTCAAGATGGATTGAACTTGAGAATTTGAGTAAACAACTTCTATTTATCCTCTAATTCCTCTCTTGAGTTGACTTTCTTGACCTTTTCAACTTTCTGAGCTGGATCTTCGGATGAAGCTTGTTTGAGCTTGGGTTTGGGACTTGAAGCTTGAAAAACATATATCCGGAGGCATTGAGCCTTTGTTCGAATCAAACGTTTACTTGAAGATTTATCGTGAAGAACGTCGGTCAATTTGGTAGAACATCATTGACTTCACGAATATTGCTAGATAAACTTGACTTGAAGTAACGTTGAATTTGAGGGGCTCCGTACCTTGATCTCAAATTGAATATCATTTCCAGATTGATCTTTGAAGAATAACTTGACCTTCGTAGAGATTCCGAGTTTCTTCAGAGCTCTCCGGGCTTTCTAGGATTTCAAGATGAATGGAATGAGGACTGAAGGTCCCTATTTATAGGTAGAGAAAATAACCACTTGTGAGATATTTTCTCCTTGAAAAGATTTGTCAGGCTTTTCTCCTTTAATTAAGCCTGCTGGACTGGATACGGGCCTACTTAATTTAATTAGGCCTGTAGGATTTGACTTGGGCCTATTTAATTTAATTAGGTCTGCTGGATTTAATTTGAGCCTATTTAATTTAATTAAGTCTACTGGATTTGATTTGGGCCTATTTAACTTAATTAGGCCTACTGGACTTGATTTGCTGGGCTTGTTGATTTGAATCAGGCCCATTTGACTTGAATTTAGGCTCAAATAATTATATTAATTATTAATTATCTATTCATTTATTTCAGGAATTCATTTATTTAAATTCCTTAATAAATAAATATTTAATTAATATTTAATATATTTTACTTCACATTAGACAATAAAATTTAATTGCCTACAAATGCCCCCTTGCATTTTGTTCACTGAAATTTATTTTGAAGTGGACAAATTGCAACAATTATTCCATCATTGTATATCCTTCTTTTTCCTCAATCCATCAGCTCATGAGTTGGGCTTTCATCAATTTCTTTTTGTATGCTTAGCCATCAATTTTTTTTTGATTCGGTCCTCATTAGTCCTCAACTCTTTTCTTTCTTTTTGTGTGGGCTTGTCATCATTTCTTTTAAAGCCCAATAGAAACACTATTTCATCTTACTTAATTTTTTTGCAAAGCAGGAGCCAAATCATTGGAGACGTAAGAAAATATCCTTTATTCTTTCTCAAATCTTTTAGAAATATAAGGAATAACCTCAAATCATGGAGATATGGAAGTAATCCTGAATCCGTTGGAGATAAACTCAAATTTTCAAGAAATATCCTCAAAAACTTGCAGCAAACTTTTACAACTATTTAAAGGGTTTTCATGTCCCTTTTTTTCAGCAGCAGAAGGTAGCAACGGCAACGAAGATGAAAGCTGTTCGGCGGAGAGCAGCGATTTCAGAAGCGACAACGGATGGATCGATCCTCAAGCGGCGGACTTCCGGCGATATACGAGAAAGGCAGAGGCTATCTTGGTGCAATGGCAGATCAGAGCGGCTCTATGACGATGTTTGGTGACAATGAGAAGGGTTACCTATTCCAGACGGGGAGACTCGTAAGGTCTGGAAACAACCAGGCAGCAGGCAGCTCTTTTTCTGTAGTGATGACTGGATTTCCGTCGACGGTGGTTTGGAGAAGTTCTTGTAGTGGTGGCCGCTTGAGCTTAGTGGTTGAGCAGCGAAGGGCGGCGGCCATGGCTTCTTGGATCTGCAGCAGACGATAGGGCTTCGGCGACAAGCAGCGTGGCTGGTTTCTACCAGTAGATTTTTGAGCTTTTCGACGAGATCAGGATGCTCCAACCGCGACTTCTTAAAGGATAGCAACGATGATTTGGTGCCTTATCGGGGAGATTTACCACGAGAAGAATGTGGAGCATAGAGATGGTGGATCTCGACAGCAACGACATCTTGGCAACGGAAAAGCAGCAGCTATTTTCGGGGATGAAGATCGCAAGGCTGGAAGGGAACCTATTCCGGCGGCAACAGCGGTTTGACATTGCCAGTGTACCGGAAGCGGGACTTGGCGGCCCTATGTTGGAATGAAACCGACGACGGATGCTTCTATTGCGGTGATAACCAGCGTATGGCAACATCTTATTCCAGCAAGAGGTGGCGCACTGTGGTTCGAGAGACCTTGATTCTCGCTCTTTTCCTTAGGGAAGAGAAATCAGTTGCAATTCTTACTTTCCTTTCTAGATTAATTGCATCCATCAATCTTTAATTTTCAATTTCAGCTTTTAATTGATGGAACAAATATTCCTTCTTCCATGCTTGTGTTGGGCTCTGCTTGTGTTGGGCTCTATTGAAGAGGAAATATTTATGTCCTTGGCTTCAATCAACTTTGACGTATTGCTTGCAGCTTGAGATTATAGCATGAACTAACTTGGCCCAAATTTTTAAGTTCACTTGGGCTTCTATAATTTGAGCTTCATCATTCACTTAAATTAATTTTAATTCATATTTTTAAGTTTAATCTAATTAAACTTAAATCATGAATTAATTTTGGGATTGGATCATGCAATTTATTGCCTGTTTCATCACTACAATTACTTCAACATTACAAGAACTTGAATCTCCTTCACAAATTCAAGAATTTGAATTTCTTCACTCGAGTTTACATTCGACCATCGTCTTCTCATTGTCAACGTTTTGCTTCTCAACTCATTGCTTGCCTCCCAAACTTGATGTGAATAGTCTGAATTAAGACTGAACTTAGCAGAGTACTAAGCTGCCTATGCATCTCTTTAAAGAGAATCGAGTCGTAACGTAGTTCAAGAAAATACGAACATGATTTGATTTGAAAGGGGTTGCCGTACACAGTTTATACTCATGTGGGCCTGGAGTAACTTGCATTTTGGGCTCGTGCGTTAAAGAGCTTTGAACTTGAATTTTCTGACAATTTATACTCGTGTCAAGGAGTCTTGAACTTGATTTATAGACAATTTATACTCTTCTCAAGGAATCTTGAATTGAGATTTGTAGACTGTTTATACTCTTCTCAAGGAATCTTGAATTGAGATTTGTAGACTGTTTATACTCTTCTCAAGAAATCTTGAATTGAGATTTGTAGACTGTTTATACTCTTCTCAAGGAGTCTTGAATTGAGATTTGTAGACTGTTTATACTCTTCTCAAGGAGTCTTGAATTTGAACTTGTTGAGAGTTTATACTCATCTCAAAGAGTCTTGAATTTGAGTTGCAAAGTTTAAACTCGTATCAGGAAGCGTAATATGTAGAGAGCTTCGTCTCTTCTCAAGGGGATTTGATTTGAGTAAGATAGTTTAAGCTCGTATCAAGGAGCATATCATGTGGAGAGTTTCGTCTCTTCTCAAGGAGATTTAATTTGGGTGAGACAGTTTAAGCTCGTATCAAGGAGCATAACATATGGACAGTTTTAGCTCGTGTTGAGGAGCGTAGCATGCGGAGAGTTTTGTCTCTTCTCAAGGAGATTTGATTTGAGTGAGACAGTTTAAGCTCGTATCAAGGAGCATAACATGCATGGTTTCCGCTCGTGACATGAAGTGTTGGCTTGAGAAATTTTAGATAGTTTTAACCATATCTAGGAACGTTATGTGACAGTTTTCACTAATGTCGAGGAGCATTGACTTGAGGGATTTTGGATAGTTTTAGCTCATATCAAGGAGCGTAATGCTGACAGTTTTCACTCGTGTTGAGGAGCTTTGATTTTGTTAATAGTTCATTGCCCCCAATCATGGGATGAACTATTTTCTCTTGGTTTAACTTTATTTCTTTGAATCTTAATAAGCACTTGTGTCTTTGACTGTGAATCTTCCTCGAGAGGCTTATCGAAAGACATGTCTCCAAACTCATAAGAGTTGTTAATTGAAGGCAATTCGAAGTCACTTGATGCCATACTCAACTCCATATCATGAACTCTTGTAGCTAGTTCTTTAAAAGTATTTGGTTGAATTCCTTGAAGGATGTATCGCAGGCTCCACTGCATCCCTTGAATGCACAAGTTGACGGCAGAGACTTCAGACAATTGATCTTTGTTCAGGCTTAGATTTCTCCATCGATTAATATAATCAATCACTGGCTCTTCTTTCCACTGGCAAGTGTTAGTCAATTCGATCATACTAACAGTTCTCGAGTGCTATAAAAGCGATTGAGAAACTCCTTTTCTATTTGCCCGTAGCTGTCGATGGAGTTAGCTTCTAAATCGACATACCAATCAAAGGCATTTTCTTTCAGTGAGCGGACAAATTATTTGACCATATGATCATCAAAGGTTCCAGCATCATTGCATGTCTCGATAAAGTGCGCTATGTGTTGTCTTGGATTGCCTTTGCCATCGAATTGTTGAAAATTAGGAGGCTGGTAGTCAACTGGCATCTTCAAGCTATCAACTCTCTTTGTATATAGCTTTTTATAGGCAACATAAAATTTGGAGCTCTCTTTAAACTTGTCTTTTATCGTCTCTAGTATGGTGCTCTTCAGTTGGTTCATAGAAAGCATTCCGTCAGCTGAAATTTGCATCTCTTCCTCAACTGGCTTTATTTCAGATAGATTGTGTTTCGCGGAATTCTCCTATCCGTCTTCATTCTTAACTTGTTTCTCATTAGCATGGCTTGTTTCGGTGTTGGTCATCTTCTCCATTAACTTGAGGATCAACAGACCTTGTTCTTGGACTTGTTTGACAAGTGCAACAACAGATTGAGTCAAGCTTGCCAATTGTTCTTCGACAGACGAAGTGTTTGTTGTCATGGCTGAGGCGATAGCTGGGTCATAGGCCAAACTTTCTGTGGATCGAGGAGTTAGGCAGATAGAGTCCTCTTCACCATCTTTGACATTATGCAATGTCTTTTCGAGAGCAGTCCCCACTATGTGGTTTGTCTATAAGGAGACTTCAGACGTACTCCTTATAACTACTTCAACATCTTTAGTTTGCAACTCTGAAGGTTTTGAAGCAGTAGACCTTTGTATCGCAATCCTAAGTGGAGTTGTTCTTTGAATCTCTTCAGTTTGCAGCTCTGAAGGCTTTAAGACAGAAGATCTTCTAATGGAAATCTTGAGAGGGGCCATACTTTGTACTTTCGAACTTTCGAAGAGAGGAGATGAGAGGTAGAAACTATCCCACTGGGCGTGCCAAAATTTGTAATAATAAATTTTGTATTTATTAAATAATAAATACAAAAGAAATTACAAAGATAATCCGAGATGGATTGAACTTGAGAATTTGAGTAAACAACTTCTATTTATCCTCTGATTCCTCTCTTGAGTTGACTTTCTTGATCTTTTTAACTTTTTGAGCTGGATCTTCGGATGAAGCTTGTCTGAGCTCGGGTTTGGGACTTGAAGCTTGAAAATATTTATTCGGAGGCATCGAGCCTTTGTTCGGATCAAACGTTGACTTGAAGATTTATTATGAAGAACGTCGCTCAATTTGGCAGAACACCGTTGACTTCACGAATATTGCTAGATAAACTTGACTTGAAGAAACATTGAATTTGAGGGGCTCCGCACCTTGATCTCAAATTGAATACCGTTACCAGATTGATCTTTGAAGAATAACTTGACCTTCGTAGAGATTCCAAGTTTGTTCAGAGCTCTCCGGGTGTTCTAGGATTTCAAGTTGAATGGAATGAGGACTGAAGGTCCCTATTTATATGTAGAGAAAATAATCACTTGTGAGATATTTTCTCCTTGAAAAGATTTGTCAGGCTTTTCTCCTTTAATTAAGCCTGATGGACTGGATACGGGCCTACTTAATTTAATTAGGCCTGTAGGATTTGACTTGAGCGTATTTAATTTAATTAGGCCTGCTGGATTTAATTTGGGCCTATTTAATTGAATTAAGTCTACTGGATTTGACTTGGGCCTATTTAACTTAATTAGGCCTGCTGGACTTGATTTGATGGGCTTGTTGATTTGAATCAGGCCCATTTGACTTGAATTTAGGCTCAAATAATTATATTAATTATTAATTATCTATTCATTTATTTCAGGAATTCATTTATTTAAATTCCTTAATAAATAAATATTTAATTAATATTTAATATATTTTACTTTATATTAGTCAATAAAATTTAATTTCCTACAACAGAAAAATTGAAAAAAAGATTAAAAATGCAGATCAATTGAAGGTTGATAATAAGACAGATATAAAGGGTAAGAGCAGATCTCGAAAAACTAGAACTAAGAAGTGTGGTTGCCCGTTTTCACTACTAGGCGTTCAAATAGACAAAGATGAGAAGTGAAAGTTGGAGGTTACAAATGGTATACATAACCATACAATTTCTAATTATTTGGAAGGTCATGCATTTGCTGGTCGATTAACTCCCGAACAGGAAGAATTTGTTCTTAAACAATCAAAGACAAATACTCATCCTGGCAAGATTTGGGCAGCATTAATTGAGGATTATCCTGGAAGTGTGACCACGCTCATGACCATCTATAATGTTCGGCAAAAGAAAAGAATTAAAGAACAAAAGGGTCGATCTCAACTCCAGTTCTTAAAAGGAAAATTGAAGGAGCATGGATATATTTCCCATGATCGGCAATATCCTAAGACTAATGTAGTGAAAGATTTATTTTTTGCCCATCCTACTAGTGTGGAGATGTTGAACGCTTTTTCGAATGTATTGTTGATGGATTGTACATACAAGACCAATAGATATTCCTTGCCATTATTTGAGATGGTTGGAGTGAGATCCACAAATAGTATATTTTCTATTGCCTACGTTTATATGGATTCAGAGAGTGAGGAAAACTATTTGTGGGCATGCATGACATTGAAAGACTTGATGGAGGAATCAAAGTTTCCTACTGTAATTATCACTATCGGGATTTGGCATTGATGAATGCCATTGAAAAAATATTTTCTTCCTCAAGGCATATTTTGTGTAGGTGGCCCATTTCGAAAAATATTTTCACAAATTGTAGGAAACTATTTGATGATGACGAGGAATGTAAGTTGTTTAATCGTGCATTTAACGAATTGATATATGCAAGAGATGAAATTCATTTCAATGATCTGCTTACAAAATTTGAACATGGCACAGAATGGCCAAAGGAGGTTGTACAGTACTGCATAAATCAATGGATTGAGCCATACAAGGAAAAATTTATTGCAGCTTGGACAAACAACATTATGCATTACAGTAACGTCACATCAAATATGTTTGTCATTAATTATTGTTTCAACAACGTTATACATTAAATCATCATTACATTTAACTGTCCATAATTATTGTAGGATTGAGGGCAGTCATTCAAAGATGAAGAGGTATATAGGATCGAGCCGAGAAAATTTTGTCACTTGCTGGCAAAAAATTCATTCTCTTCTTGAGACGTCGATAGTTGATGTCAAGGCTTCATTTGAAAAGAGTTCTAATGTAGTTAAACATAGATATAATCCATTTGTGTTTAAGATTTTAAGAGGAGAGATTGCAAGCAGTGCATTGGATAAGATTCTGGAGGAGATGGAATGTATGAATATTGTTGGTGTTGATCCATTGCTTTGTGGTTGCATCTTACGGAAGACATGCGAACTAACCTGTGCACATGAAATCGCCAAATTTCATCATGTGGATGCTCCAATTCCGTTGGATTGAATTGATAGTTTTTGGAGGAAATTGGATTTGTTGCCAAGCAGCTCAAACAAAAGTTATGACTCTAAGGCTTTGTGGCTGAATGCATTTGATGAGGCGAATAATCTGTTCACTAAGACAACTGACACTGAAAAATAATTTATGATCAAGAGGCTTAGAGAAATTTCATTTCTTGATACAACACCAATGATTGAACCTTTTGTGAAAAAACTCATGGATGTCCAAAAGGGTCTAAAAAACCACAATCGTCATCCACAAAATGAGAAAAAAGTACTTTTGAATATGTTGCTGAATCTATCAAGGATAGTTGTTCCCCGGCATCGGAGTCAATATTCATTAGTGGACCAAGTGGTGTTAAGCCGATGTTTACCACAATTCATAGAGAAAAGAAACAGGTAGCAATAGTAGTTTTTATTTATTTTAATTGATTTATATTATTTAAATTGATAATTCCTGTATGGTAAATATTTGAACAGGTAGTCCGGTCAAAAAAAATTCAAATGAGTTCATTGCTGAGATTCCAAAGTTTTTTCGCAGGTATGTCTCACAGACTACCAATGTGCTAGGGGATGGACATTGTGGCTTTCGATCTGTAGCTCATGCCATGGGATTGGGAGAAGATGAATGGTGTAAGGTTCGACATGATCTCTTTGACGAATTACAGATGCATATCGACCTATATAAAAATATTTGTATTCGAGATGGTGCTGTTGATGATATTAAAACAGCATTACAGTGTTTTGTGAAAGGCTTCGCTCAAAAATCTTTTTGGTTTGCATTGCCTGAGATGGGTCACTTGGTTGCATCTGCATATAATGTTATTTTTGTCACACTATCACGTGTGGGTTGCTCTACATTCTTACCCCTAAGAACAACGATACCAATGAAACCCAAGTGCATTTGCATAACATTGCTCGATAGCAAGGATCATTTTATCGCGGTACGATATTTCTACTATTTTTTTTTGTTATCTAGTTTGTTTAATTATTGATTGTAGATTGATAAGTATATGTATTTATGTTGTATGTGACTTTACATCCTGGACACCCACTGCCTCACACTCTGACTAAGTGGCATGAATATTGTGCCGATTGTGCAAAAGAATGAGAGGTTGTGCAAGCAATAATTTATTATGTATAATGATATAATAGGGTACTCTCGTACAGGGAATGATGCAGGTATTGATTAGAACATTTCCATTTTTAACTTCTCATTTCCTGATATAATTGCTATTGAAAAATAAAATCTTATTTTGTGTATCTTTCTTAAATACGTATAACAAGTCACTACTAAGAAAATGAGAACAAGGGGAACAATTCAATAAGAAGTGACAATGTCAATAAGTGAAACATCATATCATTAAATAACACTCAAACATGATTTTGTCAACTTGAAAATATACATAGTAAAGGTAAAATCCATAACGCTTTATAGCAAAATACATAATAGTTGACACACAAATCACTCTATCCTATGACGTCGAGCTCCTCTCCCTCTCACTCTCGCTTGTGGTCCAGAAGATGGTCCAGGAGTCTCATCATCGTCAATAGGTCTAACCTCTCTCGCTTTCCCTCCTAATGCCATGTATGCTTCCTCCACACGTCATATAGTTTCATACAATGTAAGACTTAAATCCTGGATTCTCCACATCTGCACGGGTACTTCAAGTAAAGAAAGAGCAGTCTGAGTGTGGTTCCAAAGCTGACCAGCATCCACAGTGCTCGTAGATGGATGTGCTAATCTCGAGGCTCTACTAGGATTCTGCACAATGGGATGCGAATGAACTCGATACCACTCAAGATAATCAGGTGAACACTCCCATGAAAAACTAGCTAAAGGACCTCGTGTAAGAGGATAAAAGATAGTCATCCCACTTACTGAAAATGTCAATCATATCATCACCAAACGTGAGTGTGTAATTTACACCTTTGGCAGGCCTGCGAGCGAGTTTGGGAGCAATAGGGTCAACGAGGATCTTTTGGACAAAACCAAACTGTCTCAGAACACGATCCGGGTGGTATGTCTCAACAATATCGAATGAACGAATACATCCTTGAAAAAATACGGCTTTCATCAAAGGAAACTTATCACGAATGACAAGATAAGGATTCCATTCCACCTACAAATTTAAGTTATAATAGAAAGATAAACGGATAAAAAATTTATTGTACATATAGTGTAAAGCTCATACTTTGTAAATCTATAAATTGGATTAGAAAGTAAGCAGTAAATTAATATCGTTGCAGGTACTCAATCAAATTTAGCTAAATAAGATGAATAAATTTCTTACCTGTGAGTCTGAAAGACTATCGAGTGTTTCTCTCCAAGACACTTGATTTACAAATGTAGACCCATATCGATTCGCGGGAGACCATTTGGTTGCAAGCAGTTTATCTGAATCATATATCACACTGCGCTGAGGCCGGGTGGATGGAAAATATTCATATATCCATGCCTTTAAGATAAAGTAAGAACACTTAAAGACAAGATTTAATATAAGCACGAAAAAAAACACAAAAAGTAATATATGTATAATAAATTACCTCTAATAATGGAATGAATCCTCCAATCTGCTTCACACCATATCTAGATGCTAGTCCCAATTGTCTATATAAAAAAGCTAGAGTAGCTGTACCCCATGCAATTTCACATGCATCTTCAACAGAATCCAACACTCTTAAAAAGTGTGTTCTGATGAGTGTGTTAATTCACGAATCTTGTGCCTAGATTTGTGTTATTATGAAGTGTTATGAATGATGAAATTAGTTGTAAATTGAAATATATTGTATGAAGTCACGAATCAGGTGTTGTTGGAGCCATTTGAGTGGTTTTTCGAAGAAAATCGGAGTGGAAGTTTTGAAAACTGAAGGAAGGAAGTCGAAGCCATCTGTTTGGGCGAAGCAGGAGGTCAATTCAACCAGAAGGAGGAGAATTCGACCAGGCCTGCTGGTCAAATTGGAGGCAGAACACGAGCAAAATTGGATTCGACCACGACAGGGGCGATTCGACCTGGGCATCAGATCGAATCGAGGTCGAATTGATTGGCGGAGATGCCAATTCGACCTCGTCACTTCGATTCGACCAGGATAGTTGGTCGAATCGAGCACCTGGGACTTACAGTAGGCCAATTCGACCTGTAATTCGACTTGTGGTGGTTAATTCGACCTATTGCTGAAGTCGAATTGAGGTTCGGGAACTTACCATATCTGTATTTTTACACCGTCAATGCGTGTGATCGCTTGAAAAGCCCATTCCAGGCCTAGGAGACGTGATTACAAGTATAAAAGAAGGCTTTTGCAGCATCATATTCATTCATTCACCACCAAGGATCAATCAAGTCGTAGGGACGTAGAGTTGAGAGGAGAGCGATCATCCATCATCCGGAGGGGCTGTGACAGAGGTTCCGCTGGAGATTCAAGTAAGATCGGTCCAACTAACCATGATTGTTCTTAGATCAATCATAGGCTAGAGCCGCTTTGGTAGTTCTAGGGTTATGAAGGTTTTATGAGTTAATTTGTCTTTCGTGTGTAAACTTCGTACAACACTACTTGTGGTTTATTTTATATAAGATTGTGCATTTTTAATCCAAACTTACGGTCATTTTGTGCATCAATAATTGTTGTGTAGAGTCTGAATACATAACTTGGTTATTGGTTGAGTGCGTTCACTGCTGAGCAGGGTTTTATGTTATAATTCTAAGTGAAGGGATTCCGAAGTCTTATTAGAACTATCTTATATGAATACTTGTTAATTGAATCATATTCGGGTTAATAAGTAGGATAAAGAGTATAATTTCATAGTACCTATAAAGGGAGATCATGTCGGGTTAGAATACTAAGTGCAAAGGAAATAATTGATACTGATAGTACCTAGAAAGGGGGGTGAATTATATCTCTTGCTCCTAGGATATTCACACGTGTCATACGCATATTTACTTGTGTCTATAGAGTGAATTTGCATGGTTTAGTGATGCGTCCATAAATCACAAGGCAGAGTCGGACACCGTCACACGCAAGACGAATTAATAACTACCTACTATCTTACTCGATCACAACTCACTTATCTCTTCTTCTTGTTATTTTTACTTGCTATTTCAATTAATAGTTATTACTTAATTTCAATATCACAACCATTAAATTTACCAACATAGTCTTAGTATACTAGAATATAATTAAAATTGATATTTATCCGTCCCTTGGTTTCGATATATAACTTGGTCACCTTCGAAACTACAATTAATATCCTTCATACTTGAAGATTAATTGTGTGTTGAGAAAACACCCATCATGTTCCAACTTGATTTCCACTTTTATCAGGAAATAAAACAGAACCAAACACATACATCAAATATGCTCGAACTGAACACTCATGATCATCTGAATTATTAGATGTCACTTTATCTTGTAAATTTGCTTTCAGCCATGACAATCTAACAGAGCCACCCCGAACATGATTCAACTCAGCAACAGCATCCTCAGCTTTCACTCCCAACAATCGTTCAATTAAGCTTTCCTCATTTTCCATCTCATCATCTTCTTCCACCTCTGGAAGGTCTATAGGAGCCCCTCGATTTTCAAACCAGTCAGACAATAAACGTCATCTAACGTGATTATCATTTCTCCGAATGGCATGTGAAAAGTATTGGTCTCAGGATGCCACCTCTCCACAAAAGCACCAATAAGAGCTTTGTTCACACTACGATACAACAAACTATGCAAATGCAACATATTTGTACTCCTAAATAAATTTTGGAAGGGTCTAGAGGTACTATCTTGTGGAATTACCCACTCTAATAATTTTGTCACGTGGCAATAAACCCTTAAAAGCTCTTGTTCTTCACCTTTCCAAATCTTAGCAGCTACATGTGTTTTAAAACTAGGCAATAAAGATGGATTTGTTGGACCACCAGGAAAAGACCCTTTGAGAACACCCTCATCACCACTATCATCTCGATCATCCTCACGTGACGCTGAAAATACATGTTTTATGTAAAGGAATAAGAACTAAGACATGTTATATTATTTGTAAAGGAACATGAGAGATAAATATGGAGCTATTTCTAATGTTGGCTAAAAAATTTCTAGCAAAGTAATTGTATCTCAAGTTTCCCATTAACATATGTGTGTTCATGTTGATGTTGCATTGGCTAGCCTAGCTGAGCGTTCATGATTAATAAGGCATGTTGAAAATTTAAATATAGAGAAGACTAGATTCCACTCATTGTTATAATGTAATTTGATAAGCATCCTTTATTGCAAGTATAAGACAAGTTTCAAGGCATATGACTAAGGAATTTTCTGGAACATTACCAGTATTGATCAAATAATCAAATTGCAATAAATTATGTCATGAACGTTCCAACAATCTCTCTGCACTCATCAAAATCAATAATTAACAAACTCATACATCATTAAAAAGCATTTGATATAAACAGAGCTAAAAAAGGTAGCTGTTCGACGGCAGGGATCGAACATGCTACCTATTCGATGGCAGGGATCGAACAAGCTATGTGTTCGACTACACGGATCGAACAGCAACAAGTCCAGTGAGTTCTGGAATTCGAATACGTACTCTCTAATTGCTTCTAATTCATGGAATAATTAACCCAAAATCGCAGCACAAGAACAACAACACACTACATAAACACAAAATCAAATTACCCATACTTCTATTCCAAAATTGAAACCAAACTAAACTCTAGAATTCGTGTACAATGTAGAATGAAAAAAGAAATGACAAGGACAAAGATTAGATGGTACTTACTTGACATTGACGAAGCTTGATGGTAGATAGAAGGTGTTCTCCTTCCTCTTTCTCCTCTGAAGACTCGCGTCGGCGGCAGAAACTGAGAAAACGACAGCTCCCGCCCAATTTCTTTATCGAAGATTAAGCTTTTTTTTCCTTTTTTATTTTTTTATTTTCTGATTAATTACTTTATTTAATTTAATTTGAATATAAGTTATTAAAAGGGTAGGATTGTCACTTAATGAGGTGCATTTAGTAAGTTAAATATGTTTTTTTTTAATTTAGGTGGGGTATATATAGTAATTGAGGTTCAAATAACAATTTCGGGAGTGCAAATAGCCACTCCTATACACTAATTAATTAAAAATAGTACAGTAACTTCACTATAATACACTAGCTCTTCGATTCTAATATAATTTAATAACATTTGTATATGTTAAATAATAATACAATAAAAAATAAAAAGTAATACATTTATTTAATATAACATATACAATAATTAATTAAAAATGGTACATTAACTTCACCGTAATATATACTAGCTCATCCATTATGAGCTTGTATACAATTAATCAAATGAATAGAGATCTGATCTAATTATACACTCATTTGTCCAAAAACTCAAAAGAAAATTAAATGATACATATTCATCGCACACTCATTTGTCCAGAAACTCTAGAGAACATCCAATTCAAGAATAAGTAATCTCAATAAGTTAAATTAATAATATTAAAGGCATAATCACACTTCCAACTATCATTTTACACAACTATTATAAAATTTTGAAAAAGAAAAGTTAAGGTGAAAAAAAATTCAAAAAATTTGGATGAAGAATTAGGTGTAGATCTCTAAAATTTGGATTCTCCAAAAAATAAAAACTGAGAGGCAGATCCACGGTATCAATATCGCCGGAGAAGTATTCTACACCGTTATCTTCTTCTTCCGCCATGCCAACAATTTCCCCCAAATCGTCGCCGGAAAGAATGATTTGGAAGGAAAAGAAATACGAAGAATAAGCATCACCACCGCCGCCTTCTTCCTGCATCTTCCTGGCAACGATTAATCGCCGGAGAGAATCAATGATATGAAGACGTAAGACACCTTCGCATAGAGAATGAGATTGGAGAGTGAAAGTTAGGGCAACGGGAGAATGAGATTGGAGAGTGAAAGGTAGGGCAACGGGAGAGAGATGGAAGAACAACGATTGAATTGAATTGAAAATGATCCAAAGTTAAAAATATTATTTATATTCCGGGTCATGGGTCGGGTCATGATCTGGTTGGACACTAAGGTGATGTTTGGTTTGGGATTATGTGGGATTTGAAAACCATGAATAGTGTGTTCTATGATTGTTTTTGGTTTTGAGTAGGTTAGGTTTTAACTTTATGTCAAATCGATGTATTAATTTATTTAAAAAGTTAAAAGAGAGAGGAGAGATAAAGAGAGAAAATGTATTAATTGAAGAGAGAGAATGTAGTAGGTATATATAGGAGAGGTTTTTAAAATTTGAATGCGGATTTTGGAAAACCAAAACCTGAATTTAAAATTCGAAAACGAACGAACCTAAAACTTTGGTACAGTAGATTTTGCTAAATGAAATTAGGCACATGGTGCGGTCAGATTTTAATAAAAAAATGTAATTGCCCCGATTATACAGTGCAGTCTTTCACAAAAAAATTGATCGAGATTTATAATGTAAAATTAATAACGGTAAGGTGCAATGCAATTCAGTTTGAGCGATTTATACAGTTTGAAAAAATTTATTATTACCTCTAGTTATAGATATGAAGTTTAAGAAAAATTATTTTTTTTTTTATTTTATTAATTCTTGGAAGGTATTGCAATATTTTTAAGTAATAAATTAAATAATAAAGTAGGTTATGTGTATGTTAGGTGAGAGTGATAAAGTTATAATTAAGATATATTTTTAAAATATAGAAAATAATAGGATGTTTCACAGTATTTTATTTTTTCACAGAAGGTGTTTTCATGTTTATCGCACAAATTATTAATATCCTATTGAGTTGCTTGATAGTGATGATTTTTATATGTGGAAAAATACAAGAAAAGTGAAAAAGAAGAAGGAAAAATAAAGAGAGATGGAAAATTTGGAGGGCAAAAAACAATGTGGGGAGGAACTCTGCCACCCAACTGCTTCACAAGAGACATACGACCTGGTTTCCAACCCATTCGTAAAGGTTTGGCCTCCCGGAAGGTCCTCTTCAGTTCAAGCACAAGCCTGATGTGTTTGGTGGTTTTAGTGTTAATATGGATCTTTATGAAGAATTTTGTCTGTGTGACCAAGATTCTAACTAGTGTTGGGTAGGTAGTTTTTGTTATTGCACTATTATGACTTCACTCTTTAGTTGTCTGTTTTGAACGACTTTAGTCACAGTAAAAACCGCCATATTTCATACGGGGCGAACAAACACTATGATAAAATGTCAAAAGTGGATGAGGATCTTCGTCTTCGGGAGGCAATTTCCTCTCACATGAACAGCTATGAAGAGCTCTGTTCATGTACAGAGGATCCAAGTCCATATCAAAATGCGTACTGAAGTTAATTATGTGAAAAGCTAAGTTTAATCTTTTTTGAAGTCTTGGTACTATCTGACTATAAGATCAACCAATATCTCAGCTACAAATTAATTAGCTGAAACTCGTCGCAGTAAGCTTTAAAATTGAATTTTAGTACACAGTAATGGTGAGAATTCTACAAACGTCCACATGATAAGTAAATTATGAATAGCCGTGGTAAACTTCAACTCTTAATAAACACATTATAATAGCATTAACACCTCCTAATTTCATAAATCAAAGAATTAAATACAATACAATAAAACAAACACAACACACACATGCAGACATGATCAAGCGAACATGCCAAAACGGACAGGAACATCAGCACTCTTGATCCAAGTCTCACCCTGCAAGAAGGGCCCCACCGTGAACTTGGATGCTTCCTCCTTCTTAATGGTCTTGTACCCGGCCCACTTCACCCGACCCGACATGCTGGATCCGGGCCCTTTGTTGTTGAACTCTGCATAATACAGAGTCTTCAATGCAAAGTCCCCGCTCCACTCCATCCACCCCTCCGGGTGGATCAGATCTCCGATCTCCGTCTCCATGACGATCGTCCTCGAGTACTCCTTCCATGGCCTGCCGAGGTAGCTCCTGAACTTGGCCTTCTCCGGGGTGAGTTTGTCATCCGCCAATATCCGACAGTTCTGCAGCACGATTCCGGTGGTTTCTCGCTTGTCCGACCTACCCTGAGCAGTGACGATGTTCTGCTGGTTGTCGAGGGGCTTTCGGACGTAGATCATGCAGTTCTGGAAGACGGCAGCCGCGTCTCCGAAGATGAAATCGACTGTTCCTGTGATGTAGCAGCTGCGGTAGAACTGCCTGTGTGTTTGAGCGTAGAGAGTGTCTTGGTAGCCCTCCATTCTGCAGTTGACGAAGATCGAACGGTCGGATTGGACTCTGAGAGCCACTGCTTGGTGTTTTTCTGGACCGGCGGTATTTCTGAAGCCTAGGGACTGAGCCATGAATCCATCTCCAAGTGCAGCTGCAGGTTACTTCATAACTAAATGTCTTGAATTTGAGTTTAAATATGGTAAACATTTGTGTAAACCGAGTTCAAGTATATTGAGTTTTGGTTTAAATTAAAGGGAAAATTACATGGTGTAAATCTGATTCACAGTAGACTACCTCTTAAAAAATACACCAAATCTTCTGCGTTATTTTCATGCATCATGAGAATTATATAAGAATAAGAATAACTTTTTTTTTTAAAAAAAAGAGGAACTCGCTTTTTAGAGTAATAAGACTATTCCAATTACAATACTCGTTGGGAAAGACTCATAATAAATGTACAGAATCGGAAGAATATGCAACGATTTTTCCAGGAAATTCTCAACGAAAAATACACACCATTCCTTCTTCCTCTCCCGTTTTTCAGTAAAATGGGGTGACGGTATTTTGCCTAGATAGTAGACACATCTTTTGTGTCATGAGTTACATGTAAGAGAGAAAATAAATTCAATTATTATCCCCTAGGATTTAAGCTTTCCTAAATAGGGTATATTTTTTTTCCCTCTCCTATGTGTCGTCCATCCAACGATGTGACACAACAGATGATATACCAAAATAGCACAGAAAATTCAAACTGCTTAAAACAGTTTAAAATATAAATCGTCACTTATCTTTTTACTTTTCTAAAAAACTTCCCAAAGTAATTAGCACATTTATTTTCGTCCCACCCTTATGTTTTGCTCCGATTTTGTCCAAAAATAATTTTTTTTACCAATTTCGTCACATATATATATGTAAAAGCACTTATTTAGTTCCATCTCATGGAATTAGAAAATTTGAATATTTTAAGTAAAAGGAAAGATTTTAAAAGTTATGAGATTATTTTTGAAAAAATTAAGTTTCTTGTTACTTATTTTGGAAAAAGTAATTTTGCGTGGGACAATTTTATTTTTAAATTCCCCTTAAAATATAATTGTATCATGGTGATTATATTACTCCTAAACTTATGATTAAAATAAATTATTAATTGCATGCTGAATTTATTACTATATTTTTAAAATTAATAGTAAATCCTCAATATGAATATTAAACATTATACGAATCTTAAAGTGAACTTAACACCATAATTTTTTTTTATTAATAACGGAATTTAACAACGAAATTCAATCTATTGATAATTATCAATGAATTAGCAATCAAAAATAATATTTTTCTATTAGCAATGAAATGCCAACGAGTTTATTCTCTATTTTATCAACGGAATTATTGGTAATTACCAACGGATTACCAAGGAAATCCTTATATAAATTACCAACGAAATTTTTAGCAACGGTATACCAACGGAATTATTTACAAATGTAATTGATTTTTCATTGCTAAAAATTTACCAACTACCACTTTATTAACGAAAATTTACCAACGGATCTGTTGCTAATCAGTTGGTAAGTCAATTTAACAATGGAATTAAGGGTTCAATTAATGAAATATTTCATTGGTAAAAAATAGATTTTTTGTAGTGTGTATGTTTAAAGTTTAAGAAAAAAATTATTTTTGAATAACTTTATTTATTTTTTAAATAATATTTTCAAATAATAAATAAAGAGTAAAATATGAATGTGTGTTAAGTAAAATTTGATTGGGGGTGATATTTTTTAAATTTAATTATTTTGAGACTAATGAAATTTATTTTTTTAGTGGTGTGCAAATTATTATAGAAGGAATGAAAATGGAAAATGAGAAAGAAAATAGTGGGATGGAAGTAGTAATTACCAAATGTAGCAGTCTGGAATGTTGGTACTCCATCTACAAAATTCTTGCTTCCGGTGATAACACTTTTTTGTGATCCATCTCCATACATTGTCACATTTTCCATTTTCTTTGTTACCACTACGTTCTCCTCGTACACTCCTTCCTTAATGTAAATGACGTATCTGCATCATCACCACATTCACAACAAATAAATACATCAACATTAATCAAATAGGCTTACCTCACTTGATCTTCTTACCAAAGTGAATAATTTAGGTTTGATTTTTATTGGGAACGAATTAGGAGGAGAATTATAAGGAGATTTGGAGAAAGGGGAAGTATGGATACTTGATAACTAACTACTAACAACTAACACTTACTCCCTCCGTCCCACACTAAGGGTAGTTTTTACTTTTTAGCACGTGAATTAATGAGTATTATTTAATGTGTAGTGAGTAGTTGTATTAATCGGAATGTGGTCTTGTATTTTAAACGTATTAGTGGATGTGTGTGGGTTCCATGTGTGTAAAAAAGGAAAATAAACTCTTTGAGTAGACGTTCAAAATGGAAAAAAAAAGACTATTTGGGTAGCAGGTGAGAGTATAGATTACCAATTTAAAAAAAAAATACAATTACCCGTCACATACATTAGAAAGTTATTTCACAAATACAATTTCCCCTCAGATACATAAAGAGTGAGATCACCAATTAAAAAAAAAATACAATTTCCCCTCACATACATAAAAAAAATGTTTTTACAAATACAATTTCCCTTCACATACATAAAAAAGTGATTTCACTGTTAAAGTGATTTTATGTGAGGAGAACTTTCCATCCAATTACCGGAGATTTCCTAAACATACTGTGCCACTAATCAAAAGGTGAATGACGCATAGGAGAAATCATAATATCAAAGGATAAAAAGAATGTTTAAACTATAAGATTTATCTTCTATCTGTAAAGATAAGTTAAAACTATAAGAATAAAAGTTACTAGATTTTATCTTATACCCCTCCATCCTATAAGATCATTCATTATTTCTTTATTTGTTCATTCCACACAACAGTTCATCCTCTAAAAAATGAAATATTATTTTAATCTAGCACTTCAAAAATACTCATTAATTTAAAAAACATCGATACCTTCTTTCCATACATAATATATTTTATACTCTATTTTAAAAATACCACAATATCCCTAAAAGTCAATAAAATTAGTTTAAAAGAAAATTTTCTTAATATCCATGTGAACCATTTGGGACGGAGGGAGTATTCACATTTTATTCGAACAATTAGGGAGATTTAAGATGAGTATGCATTGTGTGCAATTGTGGCATGATGAAACCTCTTTAATAATTAGGGGGGCAGTTTTATTAGCGTTTAATGGCATGTTTATGAGCCAGTTAGAACTACTATACGAACACGTTTTTTCGGTTAAACTCGTGCCAGAAGGATATGGGTAAGGGCATTGATTTTGAAATTTACAACTTTCTTCCTTCATCTTCAATGTGTGTTTTTTTGTTGTTTCATCTAATTTTGTTTTTTTTGTTTTTTTATGTACGGTTACTGCTTTTTTCTTTGTTTTATTCTTTTTCTTTTATTTTGTTTATTTTTCTGTTTTTTATCTACTCCCTCCGTCCCAAAAATATATGCACCCCTCTTCCCGGCACAAAGATTAAGAAAGTGATAATTTTTAGGGGTATTATAGTATTTTTTGGTAATAAATAAATAGTAAAGTATGTCAGGTGTGTTAAGTAGGGGTTGCTTTTTTGTAAATAAAGTGTATGGAAAAGGGTGATTGTGTTTGACTTTTTGCTTTTTTAGGAAGGTGCAAACTTTTATGACACCACCCAAAATGAAAAGTATGTAATCTGAAATGAGACGGAGGGAGTGTTTAATTTTAGGGATATAATTATAATTTTACCCTTGTGGTTTAGTGTATAATTTATCCCTATTATTTAGGGTATAATTGTAATTTTATCGTTATGTTTTAGAATATAATTTATTCCTTGGGTTTAGGGTTTATGGTATAATAGTCATTTAAGTATATGAAACTTAAGTGAAAATGGCAAAAATTAGTCACTTTCCTTTAAAATGAATTTTTTGAGCCACTGATGTAAAAAATAATTTATTATAGCCACTTTTATTGAAAGTACTAGCCAAAATGCCCTTGAAAGGGACCCACTAATTACAAGAAGAGGAATTATATAGCTCTCTTTATTACTAAAAAGTACAATATTAGGTAGTGGTAGGCATGTATTCCCTCATAAATGTATTTATTTAATGTTAATATGATGCATTAATTTATTGTTTAATATGCCTCATTAATGTATTTATTTATTAAAATGCAAAAATATGCATATAATGATTTTTTTTGGGAAAAAATATAGGTCGAATAAGAAAATATGTATAAGCCGAATAAAAGAAAAAATTTATCCGTATGAAATTTTGTTCTAATTTTTCTAAAAAAAATATATATAGGTCGAATGAACAAATATGTATAGGCCAAATAGAAATTTTTTTTATCCATATGAAATTTTGTTTTAATTCTTCTAAAAAAAAGGCCGAATAGAAGGAAATTTGGAATGAATAGAAGGAAATTTTTATCCGTATGAAATTTTATTCTAATTTTTCTAGAAAAAAATAAAGACCGAATAGGCCAAGTCGTATAGTCGAATAGAAGGAAATTTGGACTGAATAAAAGAAAATTTGGGCTCACTACCATTTAATGCGGTCAACAAAAACATAATGATGACCCCATAATTTTTGTCCTTTCCGATTGACAACTACTAGGGGTAAATTAGGAAAACCCACTATAGTGGGTAGAAAAATTCTTTTTTATGTAGGTGGTAAAAAAAGTGAGGCTCTTATGCCCCAGGGCCACTGTACCCTTTGCAATTTTCGTGCCTCTTTATAATTTAAAACCCTAACAATATATAGATTTAAATAAAATATAGAGAGGGAGGGTTGTGTTCCCATGAGAGCACGGTAGTAGAGGATCTTTTGCAAAAAAAAATTTGTAACTTAAAGGAATAATGGTCATTTATAATTTTGTCCCTAAATTTAAAAATAAAATAAAAAACATCATTAATAAAAATTAATTAAGAAGGGAATACACATCTATATACTCAACTCCTACTCTATAAGGGGTTCAAAAGACAATAAATTATACTATGAGATTTAACATTATATTCCAAGTGTAAACATATGCGTAAAATCAACCATGGACCACAATGAGACACAAGAGTAATTCGTCCTAAACCCTAAACATAAAGACTAAACCTCATGGGTAAAATAGTATACAAGGTTTCATGGGTAAAATAATACTTCCCCGTTCCTTAATAAATTTTAAATTTTCTGTTTTCTTCTATTCCTCTTTAAACTTATCATTCATAAAAGAAAACATCATATTAATTCTCACTTTAATTCACGAAAATAGCGCAAAAAATCGAATGAGGTGTGAATAGAGAAATAGTAGCAAGAGAGTTACCTGCCAGTGTATTTTTGAGGCATTGCATTCAAAGCTGCAGAAACGGTGGTAAAATTTCCACTACCATCTTTAGCTACGGTGACATTAGGAGTGAATTTAGAGGCATCAGCTTTCAACATTCTACGATGCTGCTCTTCCATCCAAATGGGGTTTCCTTCTTCATGCAAACTCATCAGCCTTCTCTGTGAACTCGGCACTCGAAAAGCCGAAAGAGCCGAAGCCACTTCCGACACGATAGCCAGGGCATTGCTCGCCAGCTCCTTCGCACTCGTCAACATCTTCTCCATCTTCTCCTTCTCCGGCCCCTCGGGGAACCCATCAATGCATGTCTGCTGGTACGACATCACCGCGCTCAACCAATTGGTGAGTTCGGGCTTTATCGAGCCGAGCTTCCCTAAATCCCTCCCTCGTATGCTCGAAACAGAGCTGTTGAGCTCTGCTTTTGCGTCGTCCATTAAAACCAAGCAATCCTCCAATGCGGCCTTTTTCATCGGGGTGTCGAACTTAAGCTCCGAAACTTGTTTGATAACTTTATCAATTTCGTCCGAAGCGACCGAAAACGAAGCACGGAGGACGTCCACGGCCTGGACCGTGGCATTGTTCTTGACCGCCTTGGTGAGGCTATCCTCGCACGTTTTCTTGTAGTCTGTGGTCGAACAGACCGCCTTTACGGCCTTTTCGGCCGTATTGACCGCCGGCTTCGGTTTCGGCTGAGCCGGTGTGTTGTGGTTCTTTTCGGTCGAAACCGATTCGTTGTTCTTGTAAATGATAACGCAAACGGTTGCGGCCGCCGCAAGGACCACGACGACGAAGGAGACGGCGGCGAGGATGATTCGTCGTCGTATCTTTTGCTTCCGCTCCTGCTGTCGGCGCTGCGAAATGAGGTCGAAATCTTGAAACGCCATTAACCTAGGTTATGGTTGGGGAGTTTTCTTGTCTGCCTTGGCTGTGTTTGAATTGAGCCAAGGCAGTGTTTCTTGATCTTGTTAATTAATATTGTTAATGATTTTACTAATTTATATGTGGGTTTTTTATTTTCTTGATTGATTGAATATGATCAAGGGTGAATTGGGTTAGTGGGATAGTTTAGCAAGAGAAGTCTGGATTAGAGAGATTATAGGAGTTGTGGGATATATTCAGTTAAAATGGTTACAAAATGGATGATACCTATTCTATCCTTAATTAACACTAATGTGTCCGAATTTTGTTCTCCACTCTTAATTCTGCTACTATATTTGCTTTAGTTTATCGCATCAATTATGACTTGTCCAAGAACTATGTTGCCTATGATTAAACCACAAACTTGAAAAGTGTTCATATAGGAGAGCTAATCCGTATATATCTTTCCCTTTTAAATAAGAAAAAACTATTAACTGAGGATATGATTTCAAATGGAGTCTTTGATGCTAAGGGTAATTCAATCATATTTTCCTTCGCTTCTATGTTATATTTTAGATGAACTTCTTCTCACCTTTATGCACACGTCGTAGAGATATAAAATCTGAATTAAATTTCTAGAATTTATAGAATATAGAAAATATCATAGTACAAAAATAAGATCTTCATCATAACAGTTGGAAAATAGAAGAAAGAAAATTCTTATTTATTTTATTGAAAATCTAATCTAGAAGTTACACGAGTATGCAAAAAAAGTAATCCAATAAAAATAAGCCACGTTTCAACACGATTCAAAATATCTTTTAACTACACATATTCACAACAAGTCTTCAAAATTTGTGCACATCAATTACTCGAATCTAATGTGAATGTACGCATATGTAGCTCCTAATCCGACCTCAAAGCTTTAATATATTTAATACTCCATATTTTATATGGACGACGCTAAATAGATCAAATTGATCCAGATCAATTGCATTTATTATTGGTTTATCAATTTAAAAAGACTCTTCTAACCTTCACTAATTGAATTAATTAGTTGATTTTTTTTTCTTTTCAACTGATAATGGAATGCCTTCATTTAGGATTATTCAGACAGCTCCCAAAAGCGAAAGGAGAGTTGTTACTTGTTACCGGAGATTGGAAGGGGTTCTGGTTTTATTGGCTTTTGAAGCGAAGAATGAGAGTGAAGTGTACATGGCCGATTCTAGGAAGTTTTATTCCTGAGTCAAGTATATTCCGAAAGCATGTTTGGAGCTTGAGAAAGTATATTCCGAACTGTGGAGATCGTGGTTGGAGTTTTGTATTAACAGGAATAGGCCGAAAACAGGAGTCTAGTTTTTGGCCGATTCAGTTCTGCGCAGTCGAGGGGAAATAGTTGTTTCTCATAAATCAGCCGTTGGATATATCTTTAATTTGTACAGCACGTTCAAGACTCATAGTGGTTTATTCTGGACGGTGGAGATCGGGTTCTGAGGTTCCTAGAGTTACGAACACTGAATGACAGTTGATATTGTTGGGTGAGGTCTTTCTTATTTCTTTGTTTGTTATCAAGTATTGAGTGTCTTGATACATTTGTGGTAGTACGTCTGTGGCGTGGCAAATTGTAACTCTTCAATTTTTATCTCATAGTGAAGTTTTCGGTGGGCTTCATTCCCATGGTTATTACTCCTCACATTGAGAAGGTTTTACACGTTAAATTATTTTTGTTGTGTGTTGTTGATTACTTGCTTTATCGTGCATCATATTATTAGGATTGTTTCCTTGTAGATTCATACAAAACAGGATAATTGATCATTTTACTACGTAGACAAATAGTTTATTATTTGATTATTGGTGTATTTATCCCAACAGACTCAAAATGTGAGTGTGCATTAATGATTACGAAGAGAATTATTATATCAATTAAATTATTAGAAATGGATTACCAACAAAATTATTTACCAACGAAATTGATTTTTGTTGCTAAAAATTTTATCAACCACTATTTAAATACTACTAATATTTAGAACATTGTCTCATAGTATATTTATACGACAAAATATATTATATTTTAAATTAAGTTAATATGAATATTTTATTTTAATATAAATATAAATATAAAATAAAATATTACATAAATATACTCGTGTCTTTTAAGGTTTAGAACGGGTACGGGTAATATAAAAAAATCACATAAATTAGGTGGGCTAGCCCACCTGACCACTGGGCTCTTCACTTAAGTGAGAGATTCAGGTTCGATTCCATTGGGAATAAATTAGGATAGGAGATATAAGGAGGCTTGGAGGAGGAGAAGTAAGGATGCTTCGTGTAACTACTAACTATATTAATAACTTATCGATATAAATAAATAAATCACATAAGGATTTGGGACTGGTACAATAATCCCACAATGGGTATGAGATGAGAACGAATATTATAATAAATTTTTTAAACGGGAAATGTACGGATACTTTTTTAATTAGATACAAGTATGGTTACCCCAAATTAAGTAGGGGACATCCATACACATGTACATCATTTATATTATTTTTTATTCAATAGTGTATATATATTTCTTAATAATTTTATACTAATTTTTTTACATTTAATTTTTATTAAAAAACCTAACAATTCAATGCCAGAAAAAATGTGTAAACTATTAATTTGGGATTTGAATTATTTTTTCTATTAATTAGGGGTCTGAAATATATAAAACTATCCATTCAAAACCAAAATTTGTGAAATATTATCTTTTATTTTATCAATTTTGGGCCTAAATTGAGGCCCCGAACTTATAGTCTTACTTATTTCATACCCTTAATTGATAAAAAAAATTATTTTGACCTCAAATTGATAATTTAGCATTTTTTTAAGTTCGAATGTATAAAACTATTATCCAATAACCTTTTAAATTCCACCAATTATCAATGCTTAGACATTATTAATTAATAGAAAGAACACAAAATTTGAAAAGAAAAGAAAAAAAAAGTTGAAGAGATAACTTGGAAAAGAAATAATTACGAATTCAATTTGTGAAGATAAAAGGGAATGAAGTAGGCGGGTGATTCAATTAATACGTAGTTAATTAATGGGTGAGAGAAGATATTAATAATTTGCCATTAATTCCCATAATTATTGTTTATTTTTATATTATCTTTAAGAGAGAAATGAATGAAATTTTATGGAAAAAATCCATAATCGGAATGAAAGTTTGAGGTCATTTGTATGTCGCTATATTGAGTCTTCAAAATTATTTCTACCAATTATAGTTTTAAATTATTATTCATTATATTGGATAAAGTAGTTGTAGATGGAACACAAATTTGAAATTAAAATAATTTTTTAAGATGGTTAAATAAAGTGATTTTTTTTATGTGAAGAGTTTTGTGAAGATAAACAAATCATAAAAGTTTGAAAAGTATTATGGGATGTAGTGAGTATTAAATGTGAAAGATACATTTGTTTGTTTTTTTTTTTTTCATGAAAAATCACTTTTTAAAAAAGTCAAAACAAGTATAATTTTTCATACATTTTACTTATAAAAAATCACCACTACATAATACTCTTTCCGTCCAGTTGAAAGATGATATTTTTTTTCACATGGATTAAGTAATATTATTATTTAATGTGTAGTGAGTACTTATATTAGTATGGTTGTGTGTCCCATATTTTAATTGTATTAGTGGGTAGGGATGGCAATGGGTAGGGTACCCGTTTATTTTGGGATACACGTATCCGTATCTGATTAAAAAAGCAATTACCCGTATCCGTATCCGTCCCATTTAAAAAATTTATTATGGTACCCGTACCCGTCCCATTATCATTTATCAATACCCGCGGGTACCCATATCCGTTTAATATTTATTTATTTTATATATATTTATATTTTTTTTATCTAAATAAATATAATAATAAAAATTACATTATTGTATTATTTTAAATAAATATTTAATAAATATGATTAAATAAAACTTATAACTATTAATTAAATATATACAATATCTTATCGTATACGGTATAAAATATATAATATATATTAAATTTTATAAAAAAATATATATATAATCGGGTTACCCGTGGGTATTTGAGGCATTACCCGTACCCATCCCAAACCCTAATGATATTTTTCACAACTACCCGTACCCGTCCCAAACCCATTTATAACTACCCGTACCCTATCCATTAGGGTTCGGGTAGAACGGGTATCCGAAAATACCCGTCCCATTGTCATCCCTATTAGTGGGCGTTGTAAGTCCATGTGTTAAAAAAAGGAAAATGGACTATTTGGGAAGGAAGCTCAAAATGAAAAAATTGTCTCTTTCAAGTGGACGGAGAAAGTACATTTAACGTATTTTATCATTTATTTAGAAAATAATTGTATTTTACTCCCCCATACTCCCTCCGTCCCATAGAAACGTTTACGTGTTTTCATTTTGAGCATATGATAAAAAAGTTCACATTTCCTATTATAATAAATGAGACTCACATAAAATATTTAAATATCTTCATGTAGCCCACAACACTACAATAATACAACTACCCACTTCACATTAAAATATTAGATTGTATTAGTGGGTGTGTTATTTTAATTATATTAGTGAGTGTATGAATCCTATGTGTGTGAATAAGAAGACGAGACTTTTTTAGTGGAACATCCAAAATAGAAAAAAAAAAAATATATATATATATATATATATATATATATATATATATATATATATATATATATATATATATATATATATATATATATATATATATATATATATATATATATATATAGATAGAGAGAAATTTGATTTGAATTTCTACAAATATACATTATTTGTTTCCATATTTAAAATAAGGGTAAGTCTTAACACGTGACATCATTTTATATTTTTTTTTAATAATTATGACTTTTACTATAATAATGTTATCACTTTTCATTATAAAAGTTACTTATCACTTTTTGTTCGACTTATGTAAGTACTTACGTGAGATAGTCTCACACAAGTTTTTATTTTAAAATAATTAATAAAATAAAATATTTAATTATATCTTATAAAAAATAAATTAAAAAGAAAATTGAATGAATATTAAAATTATCTATTTAATCGATCTTTATATTGAATTCTAATAAATTAATACTCATTTATCTGATATATAAATATCTTAATTATTATCATTATAATTTGAGTTTATATTAGGTGCACCCGTGTGCACCCTTGCACCCATATTTGTATAACTTTTTATTCTATTTTGTATACATGTTATTCTCTTTTGTATACGTGTTTTGTAATAATTGTATACTTTTTTCACACTAAGTTTTTCATTAAAAAAACAAGCATTCATATGTGTATAACTTTTTATTCAATAGTGTAGACATGTATTTTAATAATTGTACATTTTTTTACACTCAATTTTTTATTAAAAAAATTAACAATTAAATTGTATACATTTTTACTCATAATTGTATATGTTTTTGCTTATATTTGTACGTGGGTGCACACGAAGCTTCGTGTGCACCCGGGTGCACACTATACTTAGCCTTATAATTTTCCCGTAAAAATAATATAAACTCTATTAAATTAAAGCTCATTTATCTATATTAATTATCATTATAATTTTCTTGTAAAAATAATTAAAGAGTTTATATGAATCTATATAATAATATAAAAAAATAGTGGAGAGAATTATAATAATCATCATTTCAGAATTAAAAACTAAGGAGTGTATTAATTTTGGAAACACAAAACCGAGAATTATTTATTATTAGTGACCGTTAAAAAAAGGTCTTGAAAACATGTCTCATTAATTTGAAAGAGAATATAAATAAATACAGAAAATCTAAATTTCTTTAAGAAAGGATATATATATATGTCATTTAAACTTTTAAAGATCTGGTAAATTTACCAGATTGCCATTTTCTGGCTGCCAGAATCGGGTAAATTAGCATGGTCCTATTTTTAATACTTTATGGTCATATAACTAATACATAGTGAGTAATGTGTGCACATGCCTTCAAAATCTGTGCACATCAATTACTCGAAACTAATGTCCGTATATCTAGCTCCTAATCCGACCTCAAAGCTTTAATATTTTTAATACTTTATGGTCATATAACTAATACATTATTACTCTGCAAATGTATCAATATTATGATTATAAAGTATTCACAAACATCAGAAATCATATATTTGTTGGTATTTGGTAATTTAATTATGGTCATAAGATTGCTATGAAAAATTCACACATACGTGTATATATATATATATATATAAAAGCTTTCCACATAGGTTACCTGAAGTGCAATGTCGATTTAATTTGATTGAACATGAACAAAACAAAGGCACAGAAGATCAGATTAAGTCGAGTTTTACTTGTAAAACAAACGCACCATGTCTAGTGCATAGAGCTTGTTTATTTTCAATTTTTTAATTAGAGATTTAGATCATGCAATTCATTCTTTGTTCTAGTTAGTGGGGTTTTTTACACACATCTTATTCTATTCTCTCATATATATCACCCCTAACTTTTACACATTGATTTATCATAAAGTTAAAATATATACTACTTAAATGTCAAAACAAACATAGATTAACATTATTTGATTATTTATTAAATTTATCTAATCTTAAATCTAACTTTTTATAATTTCTACCTACACCCAAAACAAACATCACCTAAAGTTTGTCGTGTCGTACTCAAAGGTGATCTCTTGGACGAATAGCACCTCAATATTATATAGAGCTTCGGCTAATTGAATCTCCGACAATATTGTACTTGTACACACACTATAATATTGGTTTTTTGTCGAATTAAAAGAAAGTATATTTTGTCCTATCGTATGGGTGATCAAAAGGAGAGGATTTCTTAATACTATTTAAGGAAGTCTTGATTTTAATGTCAAGTGCACCAATCAAAGACAATATAATCTTTGTGTTTGATTCTTCTAAATTCCTTTTTTATATTCTCCAGTTGAGAGTTGGGAGAAAATATGACTTAGTCAAATATTTGTAATAGTGTAGGTCGGGAGTGAGAAATTTATGTGTGATTTTAAAAGTTTTACATAGTGATATTTTCTCGGTCCGTGGTTCTTTCTCCGGTTTTGGAGTTTCCACGTAAATCTTTGTGTTGTTCTTTTAAGTGTATTTTTCTCAATTATACTTTTAATCTCTAGGAATGAATGGTGATCTGTATATCCCAACATATAATACACAAGATTAAGCATGAATGTTCTCAATCCATATGCAATTTCTTCACGTCTAATGCAAGTGGATTAGGGTCCTATTTATAAGCACATACTCCACTGCATCATCTTAATTACTATCACATGTTATTGCAATTGGGCTGCAAGATGGCCATGAGCCTCGTGGCCCAAACTTTTCAGTGGGCCTAATTAAGATAAATTATAAACCATATATTGCTGGGCTTCATCCTTCTATTAGAAAAAATATTGCAATTTTGATAATACGGACTATTAATTTTGGATTAGTAATAATTAAGATAAATAATAAACCATATATTGCTGGGCTTCATCCTTCTATTAGAAAAAATATTGCAATTTTGATAATACGGACTATTAATTTTGGATTAGTAAGAATGGAGAAGAAGGAATAAGGATATCATTGCAGGCCAGACTGAAGAATTTACTTGAAGGAAAATGAATCTGTGGGAGAGTAGTCATGTATAGCAATTACAAAAGTAAGAAAGAAGAATACTTCTTTTGTTCATTTTCTATAAGTACGAAGTTTTAAAATTGTTTTTCACTTTATTAACTTTTAGGATAAAATGATACTATTTTTTAAATAAATAAATGATAAAATTATAAGAAGCGTCACTACTCACTAATGCAAAACCGTTTACTTTCTTTAGTTTGTTATCACTTTTTATTAAAAATGTGTAAAACTTTTTGTGTATACCACAAATTTTATATAAAATAGTTCACTTATTCAATTATCATTTTCGTAAAAACGTTATCACTTTTTATTCGTTTCATGGGAAGAGTTTTGTGAGACGATTTACTCTCACACAAGTGTTTGCCTAGAGTAAGGTGTTCTATCGCCGAACTTAAAATCATGAAAGTTTTCAATTTAGTACGGTGTAAAAAAAATTTCTTTTTTTTTCAAAGAACTACTGAATACTCCCTCCATCCCAAAAATATTGACACACTTTCTTTTTTAGTTTATCCAACAGAAATTGACATATTTCCTTTTAAGGAACATGAGAACCACACAAAAATAATTTATTTATTTATATGGACCCACACACACATCACACTCACTACTACTATAACTACCCACTACACATTAAATATTATTTATGTCACTTCACTTTACATTAAATTATTATACTCTTAATCTCCATGCCCAAAAAAAATGTGTCAATATCTCTAGGACGGAGGAAGTATCTCTCTATCCCATAAAATACTTTGTGTTTATTGTTCCATATTTTTTAATAAATGCTGTATTTTTTTTACCAATTTTATTGACTTTAGAGTGTATTATAGTGTTTTTAGATAATAAATAAATAAGTAATATAAAGTAATGATATGTGTGTGAAAAATTAGTGACAAATTTCAGTTACTTTTAAGATTGTTGGGTAAAATGATGATTTTTTTTAGGCGTGAAGAATTTTATGGGACAAACAAATAAGAAAATGTAAAGGGTTAGGTTAATAGGATGGATTACAAAATAATAGAGTATCTAACGATTTTAAATTCGATGGATTTTCTTTTATATATATATCAAGACATCTATAATAAAGGGATTAACAAATGCACGCATTATGCCTATTAAATTAGTCATATAGCAAATTAGAAAAAGGCCCTTAAGATAACATGCATGGTCGTAGTATGTAACAATCAAATCCTTTAAATAATTGAAGAACCCAATTTATTACATTGACTAATTCCTCTAAGCCATAAATTAATGAATAATGCATGTAATATCAATCAACTAATTATGCTTAGTTAGGGAACATATATAAAATAAAGTGCGACTTTTTCTCTTTTTCTGCGCTTTTGTCAAGTGGTTCACACATTGTTTTCCCAAATCAAAAAGCGTGATTATGATTAGTTTCTGCTGGCTTGTCTAATCTGTTAATGGTAATGAATGCAATTAAGACTTAGTTATTTTAAATTAATTCTCCTATAATTTATTAAGACTCAATTATGGAATTTAGGCTGATGCAATGATACACAGTATAAATTAATTAATAATTTAAATTCAAAGTACATTATCCAGATTATTAATTTGGATTATATATGTTGGTTGAACTCGTGAGCCACTAATTCTTTTCGTGGCTACAAATAGGGGTGTCAACGGGCCGGGTCTGGGTCGGGTAGTGCACTACTCGGACCCGGCCCGTTTGTGAAGTACCTGGCCCGGACCCGCCCCGAACCCGTACGGGTCCTATATAATAGGACCCGTGCCCAGACTCATACGGGGCGGGTCCGCCCCGCCCCGCCCCGTTTTTTTTTTTTTTTTTTAATTAGTCCTAAAAAATTTAAATTATACAAAAATTATTCATATATTTAAATAAATAATCATAAGAATATTAAATATAATTATAATTTAAAAATTATATATATATCATATAATTATAAATAATTTTTATGTATAAAATATAAAATAATTGTATAATATATATATATATATTAACATAAAATATAATTATATATATATAAAATATAAATTAATTTTTAATATATTATATACGGGGCGGGGCGGGGCGGGGCGGGCCGGGGCGGGTCTAAGTTAATACCTGGACCCGCCCCGGACCCGTACGGGTCCAGGCCGGGCAGCCCCGTTTCTGCTACGGGCCGGGTCTGGGCCGGCCCAAAACGTGCGGGGCGGGCCGGGTACCCGCGGGTCAGGTGCCCGTTGACACCCCTAGCTACAAATACTCCAATCCAAAGCACTTATCTTAATCGCTCAATTAAGCGTCAACGGAACACAATGTGTACTTGTCAACCTCTATCACTTAAATGTATATATCAACTTTTTTTAGTCGTTAAGCAACAATTATATATATATATATATATATATATATATATATATATATATATATATATATATATGACACGTAACAAAAAAAAAAGAAGACAATTTAATTATTGGGATTAGGATGTGCGATTTCCTTTTCAAGTAATAACTTTTCTTTCTAGCTGCTACATAGCAATCCTTCAATGACTCGAAAGTTATAAAAAAAAAAAAAATTACTTGGTAGTTTTAAATTGAAACTATTTAAAATATCGTGTTTTGAATTAAAAATATAATTTAATTAGTGACAGATAGTTTAGAAATGAACTGCTTTAAAGACAGTCGTGTGTGTTGGGTTTATCCGCCCAGCGGAGCCGGGCCCACTCAATCCACTAGCATGATATTGTCCGCTTTGGGCTTGTCCACTGGCCCACTCAATCCACTAGCATGATATTGTCCGCTTTGGGCTTGCCCACTGGCCCGCACGGTTTTACCACTCTGAGCATCACGCTCAAAAGGCCTCATGCTAGGGAGAGACTCTCTCACACTTATAAACCCTCCGACATCCCCACTTCTAACCGATGTGAGATTTTGGTTGACACCCAACCAACATTTCCTCCTCAAACAAAGTTCCACAGCTAGACCATCCAGTTTGAGGTCCGAACATCCCACCTACCCTGGGCTGGGCAGGTTAAGTCTGGGGCCTGGCTCTGATACCACTTGTTGGGTTTATCCTGGCCCAGCGGAGCCGGGCCCACTCAATCCACTAGCATGATATTGTCCGCTTTGGGCCGCCCACTGGCCCGCACGGTTTTACCACTCTGGGTATCACACCCAAAAGGTCTCATGCTAGGGAGAGACTCTCTCACACTTATAAACCCTCCGACATCCCCACTTCTAACCGATGTGGGACTTTGGTTGACACCCAACCAACATTTCCCCCTCAAACAAAGTCCCGCAGCTAGACCATCCAGTTTGAGGTCCGAACATCCCACCTACCCTGGGCTGGGCCGGTTAAGTCTGGGGTCTGGCTTTGATACCTCTTGTTGGGTTTATCCGCCCAGCGGAGCCGGGCCCACTCAATCCACTAGCATGATATTGTCCGCTTTGGGCTTGCCCACTGGCCCGCACGGTTGACACCCAACCAACATTTCCCCCTCAAACAAAGTCCCGCAGCTAGACCATCCAGTTTGAGAGCATGATATTGTCCGCTTTGGGCTGTCCACTGGCCCGCACGGTTTTACTACTCTGGGTATCACACCCAAAAGGCCTCATGCTAGGGAGAGTCCATCCCTCATTTATAAACCCCTCGCCAACCCCACTTCTAACCGATGTGGGACTTTGGTTGACACCCAACCAACATTTCCCCCTCAAACAAAGTCCTGCAGCTAGACCATCCAGTTTGAGGTCCAAACATCCCACCAACCCCGGGCTGGGCCGGTTAAGTCTGGGACCTGGCTCTGATACCACTTGTTGGGTTTATCCGTTCAGGGAGCCGGGCCCACTCAACCCACTAGCATGATATTGTCCGCTTTGGGCCGCCCACTGGCCCGCACGGTTTTATCACTCTGGGCATCACGCCCAAAAGGCCTCATGCTAGGGAGAGTCCATTCCTCATTTATAAACTCACAGCCTTCCCCATGTCTAACCGATGTGGGACTTTGGTTGACACCAAATCAACATTTCCCCTCAAACAAGTCCCGCAGCTAGACCATCCAGTTTGAGGTCCGAACATCCCACCAACCCCGGGCTGGGCCGGTTAAGTCTGGGGCTGGCTCTGATACCACTTGTTGGGTTTATCCGCCCAGGGAGCCGGGTCCACTCAATCCACTAGCATGATATTGTCCGCTTTGGGCCGCCCACTGGCCCGCACGGTTTTACCACTCTGGGTATCACACCCAAAAGACCTCATGCTAGGGAGAGACTCTCTCACACTTATAAACCCTCCGACATCCCCACTTCTAACCGATGTGGGACTTTGGTTGACACCCAACCAACAGTGTGATCGTCGTCTTTAGATAGAGAAGCAACCACAATCACGAGATCATTATCGTAGTATTGTAGTATTATTTATAATTGTTTATTTTAAATTTTTAGAATCTAAAGTTGAATATCTTATGTTTAGAGATATTTATTGTAGTATACTATTATTTAGGGGGTTGCTTATTTTAAATTTTAGAATCTAAAGTTAGAACATTTTATGTTTAGAAAAGTTAAAAGTTAGAAATTCATATGATCAACCCAATAAGCTCTTAAAAAAGTAAAAAATGTATATATGATTGTAATTGTTAAGTCGTTTTAAAGTCAGAGCTCTTCTATCTCAAACTCTCATTTTCTCAATCTTTCCTATCTCTCACCCCTCCCATACTCTCTTACTATTACCGTCGCTCTCTCAATCATTTCTCTCTCTCACTACTCCCTTTCTCAGCTATGGATATAATTATTTTTAAAATAAATAATTTTTTATATATTTAAGTACAAGCATTATTAATCCTTATCCTACGCACCCACGTACGATCTACTGCATTATTTTTGTGCATCATCTCATGTGTAACGCGTTCAGTGATTGACACGTAAGAGGGGAATTAAATCCAACCATTGCCCCTAGGGTTTAAAGATTAGGGTATAGTTTCTTCTCTCCTACATGCCGTCCATCCAACGGTTTGGCACAGGAGATGATGTACCAAAATGATACAGAGAATTCGAGCCGCTACACACCTATTATATACTCCCTCCAACCAAGGTAAAGATATCCATTTTACCATTTTGGGCGTCCAATTTAAAGGTATCCATATTTCATTTTTAACAAAAAAAAGTACTCCCTCCGTCCCGGACTTATGTTCGCCGACACTGTAGATACAGCGTTTAAGAAAATTTATTTTTTGACCAACTTTATTAACTTTTTAGGGGTATTGTGGTATTTTTAAGTAATAAATAAATTATAAAGTATTTCTTGGTACACAAGACGTTTAAAGGTATAATATTGTGTTCTAAGAGTATATTTTAATTCATAAAGATAAGGATATCATTTCTTTCATAAAAGAGCCCGCTAAAATACGAATGGTATTAGTAATATTTAAGTAAGAAAAAAATTTTATTTAAAAAAAAGTATATACTAAAGGATACGATATTTAATATTAAAGTATACAATTTTTTGAAACCGTTGGATCTAGGTGCACAGTGCGTTCAGAAACACGCAAGTTTTATCATTATATATATATATATATATATATATATATATATATATATATATATATATATATTCTTTTTCTTTCTCTATTCTCCTTTATGTTTTCTCTCATATCAATTAATATCCTATTATATATTAATTGAATACATAAATTTTAAATATATTAAATATTACCTCATCCCAATTGAAAGATATGCGTTTACTTTTTACACATAGATTAAGAGATACTCCATCCGACCATCCTCAATGTATCCATTTGCTTTTTGCACGTGGATTAAGGAGTGTTATTATTTTCTGTGTAGTATGTAGTTGTATTAGTGGAGAGTGTGAGTCTCATATTTTATTTATATTAGTGGAGGGTGTGGGTCCCATAGTCCAAAAAGGGAAATGAATAGATTAAGGATGAACGGTCCAAAATGGTAAAATGGATAGATTGACGGTGGACGGAGGGAATATAATATTTTAATTCGTAGTGATCAGGTGAGAAAAATAATATTTTGATATAAAGTGGGTAGGTGTGTATTAGTGTGATGTGTGAGCTTATGGAAAGAGAAGTAATTAATTTGTGTAAATCTCATTTAAAAAAAATAAAAATACACACTTTATATTGAGACGGATGAAAATTGCAGAACATGTATGTTTCAGTGGATGGTAGAAGTATGAATTAACATTATTCATTGACTTATTAAATTCATTTAGAAACAATCAAAATTAATAATTAATATTTTGTAAGTTAATTAAATCTAGTCAAGCACTCTTCTTTTCTCTTCATATGAGGGATTATGATGATTCCACGAAGAAATAACAAGATTTAGTGAAGAAGACAGATAGTTGAGTTCTTGTTCCGCATTGAGAATTCGATAGATTCAGATACGCTTTCATTTTACAGTTTGAATCTTGTTTATTATGATAAGAGTTTTAAGTTTTATAAGGATCTAGTACTTCCTTCGTCCCATTAGAACGTGGGCATTTACTTTTTTTACATAAATTAAGAGATATACTCCCTCCGTCCCAACTTCAACTTTACACTTTTCATTTTGGTCCATCTCATATTCAATTTCACACTTCCATAAAAAGAAAAGACAACTAACTAATATCCCTCTAACATACTTTAATTTCAAATTTGCCATCACATTTTAACACACGTAACATAATTTATCATTTATTTATTAACCAAAAATACCATACTACCCCCAAAAGTTAGTCAAAAAGTATTTTTTCTTAAACTTCATATCTACAGTAAACGTGAAGTTAAATTTGGGATGGAGGAAGTAATATTTCACTCCCTCCGTCCACTGTCAATCTATCTGTTTTACCATTTTTGGTCGTCCACTCTTAATCTATCTATTTCCCTTTTAAGACACATGGGACCCATCCACACACTAATACAATTAAAATATGGGATCCACACACCCCATTAATACAACTACCCACTACACATAAAATAACAATACTCCTTAATCTACGTGCAAAAAGCAAACGGATAGATTAATGTTGGACGAATGGAATAATATGTAGTGAGATGAGAGAAATAATATTTTTCATATAAAGAGAGAAATAATTAATTTATATGAATCATTTGCATTAAAATTAACCAAAATGGCAAAATATGTACTCCCTCCGGCCACTCACAAGGTAACCATTTGTTGTTTGCACGTGAACAATTCTAAGGTCTTTATTTGCTTTTTGCATGTGGATTAAGGAATATTGTTATTATAGATAAAGTGGGTAATTGTATTAAAGAGAAGTGGTGGGTCATATTGTGTATTTTCTTTACTAAATAGAGAAAATTGATATCTTTAAAATGGACGCCAAGAATAATGAAATGGTTGTAAGTGGCCGGAGGTAGTAAGTTTCAGTGTTATGGGGAAGTAATAATTTATTTCCTACGCCAAGTGTTTTCAACGTTTTTTTTTTTTTTTTCACATTTTGTGAAGATTGAATGAGTACTGATGTTGTGCATCTTTCCTTTAAATTTGGATGGAGCACTTTTTTTCTATTTCAGTTGCCAATCGTTAAATTTTGAGGTTACATTTACTAATACGAATAGAAATTAATAGTCTATTATATTTTTGCATTACATCTCTTATTTCAATCAAGTGAAATGTAGAAAAACATATATAAGCCAAAAGATTCAATTAAAATTTTCATATCTCCTATATCATCTCATGCATGGAATGGGAATTTATCACTAAAATATTGTAACAGGAGAATTGATGCGATGGCGATTTGCCAATTTCTATAAACCTCTAAAAAACATGGGAATTAAATTCACAGCCTCATATTATAAAAAAAAAATCATATATATTAATTGAAATGGGTGGAGTCTATTAATTGATCATTAGATGAAGACGTTGCAACAAATTAATAAAATCGTACGCATCAACAGCTTAATGACCAGAACTAAACACCTAAGCCATGCCCCATGCATCTCGATAATGACCATTAACATCAAGATAGTTAACTCGATAGGGATTTACGTATTTTGTAAGGATCTCATCTACAAGTTCAGTGCTTCACATTTTTATATACTCATCCCGTTTTGCGTTAACGTTCCCTCCGTTCTGGGTCAACGTTAATGTTTGATTTTTACATGGAGATTAAGAAATATAATATTTTAATGTGTAATGAGGCAGAGAAATAATATTTAATGTGAAATGAATAGTTGTATTATTGTTGTGCTTGGATCTATATAGAATAAATAATTATTTTGTGTGGACCCAACTTGATAAAAAAAGAAATGTAACTTGGGACAATTCATAATGTAAAACGTAAATCTTAACGCGGGACGGAGAGAGTATGTATTAGAGTTAAAAGTTTTTTTGTCCCATAACTATTGAAAATTTTAGATTTTATCCCAAAAAAGATACTTGTATTGATTTTGTCCCATAACTATTAGTTTTATTTCAATTTTGCTCAACTTTCGCCGGAACTCTAGATTTTCGCTGAAAAACAGTCACGTGCGATGTACGTGGCCGTTTAATTTGGGGAAAACCGGTGACCATGCTGAGGTGTCAATCTAATTAAATTTGGGCCAATGATTATCCCACATCACACTTTAATTAAATAAAAATAAAATAAAAATTAAAAATGCCAACTCAACGCACATCTATTTTTTAAAACAATTTATATTTTTTTTTTATTTATCTGAAAATGGAAAATAACATTAAAAAAATGCAAACATAGTAGGGAGAGAAAGGGTCAGTTTCTGGGAAGAAGAAGGGGCTAGCGAGCGCAGATCATGAATAGGAAGAAGAAGGAATGTCGGTGAGGGCAGATCCCAGTTCCTGTGATCTCCCATCGATGAATCGTGACTCCGGAGGAGCCTCCGTCACCGAAATTTAAGTATGCCTTCAACCTCGACGAAGATGAGGCGTTTGCCGACGATGAGGACCAGCGACGGAGAGCGAACAACCTGAAGCTCTAGGGCGGCGCTGATCCCAACCACCTCTCTTCGTCCTCATCGAACGACACTGGAAAGTATCGATGAAGCGAACAGAATATGCTGCTCCACCGGAAGGCCGTCGGAGAGAAGCAACATGCAAGAAGGAAATCCGAGGACTAATTCCAACATTAATCAGACGATGGTTGTGTTAGGAAGAGGACTCTATTTTTTGGTGGAGAAACTCTCGTATTTCTTACTTCTGAAATCTGCCAACCTTACATCAGTATATATAGATACATATTAAAGCCTTTCAAACTATCCTAATAATTGAGAATATTGAAGGACACTTTGAATAATCTTTGAATACATGAACCAACATTAATAAGTAGAAGACTAAGTTCAAATTATAATTCAACACTCCCTCCTAATTTGAAACTTCCTTTCTTACTCCAAGCAAAGCTTTCAACCTTCGAAAATCTTCAAACTTCAATGGCTTGGTGAAAATATCAGCAATTTGATCTTGAGTCTTTACATACTTTAGCTCCACTTCTTTGTTGGCAATGCATTCCCGAATGAAATGATATCTCGTATCAATATGTTTGCTTCGATCATGAAAGATCGGATTCTTTGCAAGTGCTTGTACAGATTTATTATCAATGCAAATTTCAGTAGCTTCCTCTTGTGGCAATTGAATTTCCTTTAATAGCTTCCTCAACCATAAAGCATGGCATGTGCTTGAGCTTGCAGCAACATATTCCGATTCACATGTTGACAACGTGACAACCGATTGCTTCTTTGAACACCAAGAAATAGCACAATCACCCAAGAAAAATACATAACCCGTAGTGCTCTTTCTATCATCAATATCACCCACAAAATCACTATCACAAAACCCATTCAACCGAAGATCATTAGATGAGGAATAGAACACTCCAAAATCGAGCGTACCTTTAAGATAACGAAGAATCCTTTTCGCAACACTAATGTGGGTAGATGTGGGAGTTTTCATGTAACGACTTATCACTCCAACCGCATAAAGTATGTCGGGCCTTGTACTCGTGAGATATCTCAAACTTCCCACAAGACTTTTATAGAGAGTAGGATCCACCTTTTCTCTATCCTCAAACTTGGACAACTTCATTCCAGCTTCCATGGGTGTGTTCACATGATTGCAATCAATCATCTTGAACCTTTTCAACACTTCCTTAGCATAACCTGTTTGAGAAATAAATATTCCTTCCTCCATTTGCTTTACTTCCAAACCCAAATAATATGTCATGAGCCCCAAATCCGTCATCTCGAATTCAGCCGACATGCTCCTTCTAAATTCATCAAATAAATTTGGATTGTTGCCGGTGAAAATGAGATCATCAACGTAAAGACAAACAAACATAACATCTCCATTCTCATGAAACTTAGAGTATAAGGCATGCTCGTTCAAGCAACGAACAAACCCGCGATCTTAAAAATATTGGTTGATGCGGCTATTCCACGCTCGTGGGGCTTGTTTCAATCCGTACAACGACTTCTTGAGTCTCAACACCTTCTTTTCATTCCCTTAAGCAATGTAGCCCAATAGTTGATCCACATACACCTCTTCTTTAAGATATCCATTCAAAAATGCCATCTTCACATCCATTTGGTAAATCTTCCATTTCTTTTGAGCAGCAAGAGAAATCAACAAATGAATAGTTTCCATCCGCGCAATTGGAGCAAAAACTTCATCATAATCGACTCCATGTTTTTGCTTATAGCCTTTCACCACAAGTCTCGCCTTGTATTTCTCCACCTCTCCTTTTGCATTTCTTTTCACTTTGTAAATCCATTTCACTCCAATGGATTCATGGCCTGTAGGAAGAGAAGTTAATTCCCATGTATCATTCTTTTCAATGGATTTAACTTCTTCATCCATGGCTTCTCTCCACTTCTTATCTTGCACAGCTTCTTGAAAATTTAATGGCTCACTATCTGAAAAAAGACAATAGAGTTCATCATTATTAAGAGTAATCTCTTCAGTTCTTTCATATATTTCGGCAAGCGATCTCATCGTCGGTGGTCTTTTATTTGAGCCTTCAACATCTTGAGCTGGAGACTGAGGCTCAAGATTAGTTTCAACATTCTCCGATACTTGATCATCATCAAAGTATGGAAGAAAATTATATGAGCTATCTTGTTGTCCATCCCAATTCCAAGCTGCTCCTTCTTCAAATTCAACATCACGGCTCACCACCACCTTTCCATTCTTTGGATTATACAACATGTACCCTTTAGATTGATAATCATACCCAACAAAAATATACTTGGCACTTCGATCATCTAGCTTTGATCGTTCTTGTTGTGGAACTTGAGCATAATCGATGCTTCCAAAGACCCGCAAATGATGGACACTTGGCTTATTTCCATTCTATGCTTCTTGTGGTGTTTGATGTTTCACATTCACCGTTGGAGAGCGATTCGACAAATACACCGCACAAGAAACAGCTTCAGCCCAGAACTCCTTCGGCATATTTTTTGCTTTTAACATACACCTTGCCATATTAAGAATTGATCTATTTTTCCTCTCCGCCACGCCGTTTTGCTGAGGTGTTCTAGGAACAGTGAGAGGACGGAGAATTCCATGTGCTGCACAAAAATCATTGAACTCCTTTGAGGTGAACTCGCCTCCCCGATCAGACCTCAACGCTTTAATATAATAGCCACTTTCCTTCTCAACAAGCATCTTGAATTTTTTTAATGTGGTGAAAGCTTCTGATTTCTGTTGGAGAAAATAAACCCATGTTTTTCTGCTATAATCATCAATGAAGAGTATAAAATATTTACTCTTACCAAACGACTGTGGATTGATAGGCCCACAAATATTCGTATGCATCAATTCAAGTGGTTTGGAGGCTCTTGATGTCGCTGCCTTTGGAAAGCTTTTCCTTGCATGTTTGCCAAGAAGATATGCTTCACACAAGTGATTTGGATTATCAATTGTAGGCATCCCCTTCACCATCATCTTCTCTCCCATAGCTTTTAATGAACCGAAGTTCAAGTGCCCAAATCTCATGTGCCAACACCATGCCACGTCTTGCACATTAACCTTCAAACAACTTGCTTCAACAGTTTGGATATTCAATTTGAACATCCGATTCTTTGACATGCCCCCTTTGCAATCAAATTATTATTTCTATCTTTAAGCCAAAGAAAACTATCCTTCATCAACACTTCATACCCATTCTCAACAAATTGTCCAAGACTAAGAATATTACTTCTTAGTCTAGGAACATAATAAACATCAGAAATCAATTTATGACCACCATCCTTTGAAGAAATGAGAATTGTACCTTTTCCTTCGATGTGGATTTTCGAAGAGTCTCCAAAAGAAACACTACCTTTCACCTTGTCGTTGATCTTCACAAATTTTTCTTTGTACCCGCACATATGATTGCTCGCACCATTATCCAAATACCATGAACTGTCCACTTCATTTTCTTCCTGTCTCACGGTAAGCAGCAAGGTGGATTCTTCAACTTCTTGATTATCATTAACAAGATTGGCCCTCTCATCATTATTTGCAGCATCTCGACACTCCCATGAATAATGACCAAGCTTGTGACATTGAAAGCATTCAACTTTAGACTTGTCATACCTCCTATCATTTGATCCTTGAAAATTTCCACTACCTCTTCCTCGACTCCTTCCGCGGCCTCTAAAATATGAAGGATTCCGCTCATAATTTGTGGAACTTTCACCACTGCTTCTTTCTTGTCCACGTCCTTGTCTTCCACGTCCTCTTCTTCGTCTATTTCCACGGAAAAATTGTTTGTCTCCTTCTTTATTTTTTAAAGTTGCTTTAGATTTAAGAACCTGCTCATTTGGTTCTTCTTGCCTTCTCTTCATTTTCTCCTCTTGGGCATGTAAGGAACCCTCCAACTCTTCTATCGTAATTGCTTCAAGATCTTTTGTTTCTTCAATGACACAAACAACATAATCGAATTTCGGAGTTATAGAACGAAGTATCTTCTCCACCACTCGACCATCTTCAATTTTTTCTCCATAGCCTCTTGATTGATTCACATTTGCCTTCACCCTTGAACAATATTCCGAAACCGATTCGGAATCATTCATCTTCATTGCTTCGAAATCACTCCTTAATGATTGAAGCCTGACTTTCTTCACTTTATCAACTCCTTGGAAAGATTTTTGCAAAATCTCCCAAGCTTGCTTTGATGTAGTTGCGTCCGCCACCTTTTCAAACATAGAATCATCCAAACATTGATGGATGAGAGTGAGTGCTTGTTGATCCCTTTTTTTTGTCTTTGCCAAAGCCTCCTTCTCCGCTTGAGATAATATTGTTTCATTTGCCGGCTTATCGTAGCCTTTCTCTATGATATCCCACACATTTTGGGCGCCGAGCAATGCTTTCAATCGAAGACACCATTTCTCATAGTTCTCTCTTGTAAGACGAGGAAATTGAAAAGATGACATTCCATTGTTTGCCATTTTTCACTCACTCACTCACTCTTGCCGTAGCTCTGATACCACTTTGTTAGGAAGAGGACTCTATTTTTTGGTGGAGAAACTCTCGTATTTCTTACTTCTGAAATCTGCCAACCTTACATCAGTATATATAGATACATATTAAAGTCTTTCAAACTATCTTAATAATTGAGAATATTGAAGGACACTTTGAATAATCTTTGAATACATGAACCAACATTAATAAGTAGAAGACTAAGTTCAAATTATAATTCAACAGGTTGGAGATGGTGGTTGGTGGCGACGGTGACGATTGGTGGCGACGACGACGGTGGTTGATGGCGACGGTGCTTGTATAGGATTCTTGGAGATGACGATTTAAAATTTTCTGTTTAGATAAATTAATTTTCCTTTTTAATTTCTTTTTGTTAATTTTTAAATTTTAATTAATGTAATTTTTTTAATTAATTTTGTGAAACATGATCTGCAAACACTTAATATATATTTATATTATTTTTAATTTAAAGTTGATTACGTGGCGATTCTATTGGCCCAATTTTACCCAGATATCCAGGTCATCCCCCTTGCCGGATTCCCCCAAATTCATATGTCACGTGCAGCGCACGTAACCGTTTTCCGGCAAAAATTTAGGGTTTTGGCATAAATTGGGCAAAATTGAAACAAAACCAATAATTATGGAACAAAATCAATACAAAAATCTTTTTTGGGACAAAATATAAAGTTTTCAATAGTTATGGGACAAAAAAAAAACTTAACTCATATATATTAGCTAATTAAATTGTTCTCCTCCATGTCAGCAAATTTTTAGATAAGTTGGTCATTTAACTGCACATTTTACTCGATTTACTTACTTTCACATTAACAAGGGCGAATATAGATTTTTATTTTTATTTTGGGATAAGATGTACTCCAGTATAATTTTATAATTTTGTAGTTAAAAATATGCTTTATTATTATTTTTTTAAATATCCATAAATATAAAATATTGATAATTTTGTTAATTTCGGAGTACAAATTGAGAGCAAATTTACTATTGCCACCCTTATTCCATCTCATGTTCATAGATGAGATGAATTACGTACACATGTTCATTTTAAAATTTCAAATTTATGTTGTGTAAGAGCATTACAAAATAGAGATTATTTATGTTTAGGAAAATATAATATTAATTTGGTATTAGGTCCCACTCCATAAGGATTTCATGGTAATTATTAAGAGATGCTTAGAGTTTTGGTGTAATTATTTACTTCAGTTAAAAAGCTCTGCAGATGCAAGATGGAATCACTTATTCCGCAATTATGTTTTATCTGGCACCTGCTATTCCACCAATTAAATATTTGCCACGTGTTATCATCAATGTCCAAAATTCAATATATGTCCCAAGGTTTTAATAGTTATTTATAGAGTATAATTATTTTATATTGTGAAACATTAATGAAATACAGAATGTGAACAGGCTAGGGAATTCAACTTGAGCCTATCCATAGAAGTCAAATTTGAAAGTATACAAAATTTAATGTGTAAAATATTTTCTAGTTAAACTTTCTTATAGAGCTAGGCAGCGTTTTCGAAAATTGAAAAATTCATGAATTCATGGCCAAGTAGGTATATTAGTTTTACAATTAATTTACAAATGCAAAGATTTAAGAGGTATATCTTGGTTGTCATTTTGAGGAAGATTGAACTTTTTCCTAGATTGAAAATGAATTATGGCATACTTACATATATTACCATTTTGATTTTTTTCCCTTTATTATATATCCTAAATAAAAAAGTTAATGAGTTATATAAAAAATAATAGGTAAAAATGTCACTTTTAATATTTTATTTTGAAAAAAATAGTCACTTATCATAATTTTAAAAAAAAAATATGTTACTCCGCCATCTCTCAAGAGAGTCCACACTTATCTAAAAGTTTAAGCTGACAAAGAGGTGAATTGTTTAATACTTAATCAGGTCACTCTAACTAACATGTCCCCTTACATGCAGGCGCTGTCAATTTTTACCTCAAGTCTTGCATGTGAAATTTTCTTATAAATGGGTGTTGCTGAGGTTCGAACCCTAAACCTTTGTTAGGCCATGACTCTAATATCAAGTTAAACGACCAATTTCATCCACAATGGAATCACCTCGATGAAGAAATAGTAATTCTTCATGAAGTTGCAAAGCACGGAAGGTTGAAGCATGGGAGAAAGTAAATTCAAGAGCGAGCCAAGTCGCACTGGACATCATACAATCAACGACTGCGGCCATGTCTTCTTAGGATAAAGTGGAGAATATAATACCAAGAAGTTTTTGATCAGATGTCTTCCAGACCGAATAGGCTGGATTAGGTATAAGCTCGGAAGCAGCAGAGGTCGCTGGATCAGCATCGATTGTGAGAGGAGGGAGAAGAACAGATCCATTAACGTACCCAAGAAGATTAAAACATATAAGCATAGACATATATAATTTTCCTTTTCCACATAAGGTAATTGGATGAATTCAACTTGACACGTGTGGAATTTTCTTATAAATAGGTGACAGTGACTTGGACCTTTATTAGGTCTTGGTTCTGATATCATGTTAAATGACCACCTCATTTAAAAGCTTAAGCTGATAGAGATGAGAATCATTAAATAGAGGTAAATAATTTAATACTTAATCAAGTCACTTTAACACTCTACACTAAACTATTTGTACGACCATGCATAGACTTTTTTAATCAAAATATGTATACATTGCACTCAACTTTATATAAATTACATAGCGAAGGACAAAAAAAACCAAAATATGGCATCTTATAGTGGTTCGGATCTCTTGTTACATTTTGGTGTTACATCTCCTGTTACAAACTGTTGGATGATTGACACGTAGGATAAACTAATCTACAACCTAACAATCAACCATAAGGGAAAAGGTTGAGATTTTTTCATTCAGCATACGTGTCACTCATCTAACGCGTGTAACAGGAGATGTAACACCAAAATATAATAGGACATCCAAGATCATCTTCTAGGAGGCTATTTCAAAGGTATTTATATTCTCTTTTTAGTGAAAGATCCTATCTTATAACTCACCATTCCCTTCTAATACAATTATTCACTATATACATATAATAATATTCCTTAATTCACGAGTAAAAAACAATTGATACCTTATAGATGATCGAAGTGAGTATTAGATAGCATTTTTCAAAATATAATTGCATTTTTCACGGTTTCTTAATTATTTAATAAAAAGAGATGGTTCCCCATTAGTTTACATTGGCCCACAACTCCCAATATTCTCCCTATAAAAGCCACTCCACTTGTTCCTATCTCATACACCCAATCAATCACAACTTAACATTTGGGGTTAGATTAAGAAAAATGATGAGAACATCAATTAAATGGAGTATAGTATTTTCTATTTTAGCCATAGCAGTGACATGTTGTTTTGGTGGAGGTGGTTATGAAGAAATGGTGAGAGGTGAGTGTGTGTACACTAGATACCCAAGTGTGTGTGTGCAAAGCTTGACCCAAAACAAAGCTCAAAATGATCCAACTGTTGATTGGATTATGTCCACCCTTGTTAACACCACCATCTCTCAAACCAACACGCCTCTCTCCTATTACCACTCTCTCACCTCCCATTTCATTTCCCCCCAACCAGTCCTTGCTCGGATGGCCCTAGGTAATATATATATATATATATATATATATATATATATATATATATATATATATATATATATATATATATATATATATATTTTAATTGGACTTGAATTTTTCGTGTTATTTGGTTTGTTATTCTGTTGTATCGTATTTGCATGAGTAATACGTAGAAGACAACATGATGTTAAACTCTAAAATGAAAGTATGGGTAATTAAATTTTCATCTCTCTCACGTATCACCCATATAATTATTAATATAAAAGTTGATTTATGTGTGTATTTTTATTTTTTCTCTATGTGAATAATTTGCATGTATATACATGATTAAATAAAATGGACTTTAGGTATATGGTTACTATAAGATAATATATAATAATTTAATGGGTGAATAAACTAATTAATAAAGTGTAAAATATAACATTTTTGGTAATATTTTTATTGTTTAAAGATATTATTATTGTGTAGTAGTATTATTATTATTTTAAATATTTATAAATGACGGAATTTGATGAAAATAATAAAATTGAAAAAATACACGTAAAATTGAGTAATTAAGTAGTATATTACATGCAATCCGTCTATTAATCCTAGACACGTACGATCTTATGATTGTTATTATGAGATCATTTTTATAGTATAACATATATATATATATATATATATATATATATATATAAACAAATATTTATTTATTTATTTAAAGAGAATTGGAATATATAGGAGATAAAAACGTGTTTTGGAAAAGATTGTTATTATGAGAAACAGATTAAAACATAAAAATATCATGAATTTAAAATGATTATCTAAATCAGTGAATTAATCACCTTACATTATTAAAGACATCCCTTTTTAATATTACATTATTTAGGCACCTTTTTTTTTCTAATATTACATTATTTTCGGCACCCCTTTTTAACATAATAAAATTTTTCAAATCCCATGGGAATATTTTTTGAGAACGAATATTCCATTCATCGGAAAATTAATATATATATATAAATAGATGAGCACTATTTTTCCAAATAATATAATTAGATAAAATTCAAATCAAAACAAACAGGGAGTGAAAACATGTCATATATCAAGGTCTTCTTTAAACAAAAAAACACACGATATTAATTAATCATCGGCCTGAATTTCGATTGCCAAAATAGTTTTAAAATTTTTTAATTAGAGAATTAACCAATTGGATGCTCAATAAATTAGATTATGTAATTTCCTAAATAAATATTTAAAAAAGAAACATGATGTGCATGCAGATGAGTGTGAGGAATTGACGGAAATGTCCCTGAAGAGACTTCACCAAGCCCTGCAGCTGCTCCAACAATCTCCATCAAAACACAAAGAAGACATCCAAACATGGCTCAGCGCAGCTCTAACATTCCAACAGACCTGCAAGGACGCGATTGAGCTACACGCGCCCTCAAATTCTTACATGGCTGAGATTTACAGGAAAATGGAGTACCTCTCCCAGCTGGTCAGCAACCCGCTCGCCATAGTGAACCGGATCACCGAAAACCCGGTCGGGCCCGGCCGGCGGCTTCTCGAACCGGAGGCGTTCCCGAATTGGGTGGCGGCGAAGGAGAGAAAATTGCTGGAGAGCGGAGAAATAAGTGCGGACGCGGTTGTGGCGAAGGACGGAAGTGGGAATTATAAAACGGTGAGTGAGGCGATAGAGGCGGCATCGGGGGGCCGTTTTGTAATTTACGTGAAAGCAGGGACTTACAATGAAAAGATAAACTGTAATAAGGATGGGATAACGTTGATTGGAGATGGGAAGTACTCTACTATTATTACAGCAGGTTCGAGTGTGGGCAAGGGCTCTTCTCTCCGGGGATCTGCAACTTTCAGTCAGTTTTCTTACTCCACTATCCTATCATTTACTTATTTATGGACCCTACCATTAATTTGGTCACTCAAATAAATATACTCGCAGTTTTCTGAAAGAAGAAAGTAATAATAACTCAGCAATACGCCTTAAATTCACTATTTATTTGTAATTTATTTTATTATTTCAAAATATTAAATTATTCCTTGAAAGTAAATTAAAATACAACTTATATATCGATCTTATTTTGAGTCTTTAAAATTAAGTTTATTAAAAATTACATATGCATATATATACTCCCTCCGTCCCACATAAAGGATCTTTTTTTTTTCATTTTTGGCGTCTCATTTCAATAGTTAACTTTCATTTTTTACACATAAAGAACCCACACACCCACTAACACAATTAAATATGGGCCCCACACTCCCATAAATACAACTACTCACTACACATTAAATAATAATACTTCTTAATCCTTGTGCAAAAAGTAAACAATACCCTTTGAGTGGGACGGAGGGAGTATATAACTATAATCATCTTATTGTATTCTTTTTATTTCTTCAATTAATAATTTTTTTCTCCTTATTGGAGTATTTTTTATATAAATTAATACTCCCTCCATCCACTCTCAAGAGTTGGAATCCGGACTGAGGGAGTACTTCCTTGGTGGGCAAACTCTTCACTTTTTAAAAGAAATTAATTTTTTAAAATTGTATTTTTAAGTAATTATATAATAAAATAAATTATGCATGTTCGGTGAAAATAACATTTTTTTTAAAACATGATATGTTGAGATTTTTATTTTGAAACTTTTACTCCTTCCGTCCCACGTATTTTTACCCACTTTTCATTTTGGGCTGTCCCACGTACTTTTACTCATTTCATTAGGGATAAAAATACATAATATTTTATTACCTACTTTTTACAATCCCAACAACTTTAATTACTTTTTTACATTTTATTCATCATTCCCAACAACTTTATTTACTTTTTTTTAAATATTAATTTATCCCTACTTTTTCTTACATTATATATTAAAATAATAACACGTCTTAATCTCTGTGCCCGTACAAATGAGTAAAAATACACAAAACGGGGAGAATATCATTTTTTAAGAGCGAAGAGTTTAACGTTACAAACAAATGAAAGAGTGAAATTTATGGAGAGAACTGGAATATTATCATTAACATATCATTATTAATGTGTATTTTTTTAAGTGTTATTGAAAGTCGTGTACACCCTCCATCTCATAATACTTTTCCTACTTTCCTCATTTGTTTGTTTCATAAAACTTTTCACACCCCAAAAAAGAAAACATCACTTTATCAAACAACCTCAAAAGCTACTTTAATTTTAAATTTGTCACTCCTTTTTCACACACATATCATTACTTTATACTAATTTTTTATTGCCTAAAAATACTACAATACTCTTCAAAGTCAATAAAGTTGGTCAAACTTTTCTTAAACAACGTTGAACAGTAAACGTGAAAAAATTTTCAGGACGGAGTATTTTTTTTTAAAGTGTTGGATTATAATACTCCCTCCGTCCCACGTATTTTTACCCACTTTCCATTTTGGGGTGTCCCACGTATTTTTACCCATTCCATTTTTGGCAAAAATACATATTATTTTATTACCTACTTTTTACAATCCCAACCATTTTAATTACTTTTTTACACTTTATTCATCATTCCCAATAACTTTATTCACTTTTTCTTTTTAAATTACTAATTTATCTCAACTTTTTCTTACATTATATATTAAAAAAATAAAACTTCTTAATCTCCGTGCCCGTACAAACGGGTAAAAATACCCGGGACGGAGGGAGTAACATTTTTTTTTAACAATTACATTGGACGTAGAGTAAACTTTAAATACAGTGCCAAATACAGTGCGAGTATAAAAAATAAACTTTAAATTAAATTATAAAAATAAAATAATAATATTCCGTCATTAAAGGTGATGTGTGAATGTGTCAGCAATAACCGGGGATGGATTCATAGCTCGAGACATCGGGTTCGAGAACACGGCAGGCCCCGACGGCCATCAAGCGGTGGCGCTCACCGTCTCCTCCGATCATTCCGTGCTATTCCGATGCAGCATCGCCGGCTACCAGGACACTCTCTACGCCCTTTCCCTCCGCCAATTCTACCGCGAATGCGACATCTACGGCACCGTCGATTTCATCTTCGGCAACGCCGCCGCCGTCTTCCAGAGCTGCAATCTAATCTTCCGCCGCCCACGCAGGGGCGGCGCGTTCAACGCCGTCCTGGCCAACGGCCGCACCGACCCGGGCCAGAACACCGGGTTCTCGGTGCACAACTGTAAGATCACGGTCGGGTCGGATTTCTCGCCCATGAAAAACTCGTACAGTTCGTATCTGGGCCGCCCATGGAAGCCGTACTCGAGGGCGGTGGTGATGCTGTCGAACATCGACGGCGAGATCGCCGCCAAAGGGTGGAACGAGTGGGAGGGGGCCGGCGGATCTACCTACAAAACACTGTATTTTGCCGAGTACGGAAATATGGGCCCGGGCGCGGGCACTTCGGGCCGGGTGAATTGGGCCGGATTCCATGTTATCGGGTCGCCCGACGCCACGAAATTTACGGTTTCGAATTTCATTGGTGGGAATTCTTGGTTACCGGCTACCGGGGTCGCTTACGATGCCGGCCTCTGAACCCGTGTGGGTCCCATCTTATTAGTGTTCATCACATACCAACTGCACATGTTTTATTGAAAAAAGAAGTGTAAATTCTATTCACCATATAAAATATGTCACTGTAAATTTTTTATTTTTCTCTCTAGTTATATTCACCATATAAGATGTAAATTACTCCATGTCTGTATATTTGTGATTTCTAAATGGAAGATTGATTTATAGTGCAAGAATAAATTCTTTTAGTTGAATGGGCTTATGTGTCTTACTATGAATTTTTTTTATTGGTTATCAATTTTCATTAGATATCTTATCCATTTTTATCTACCGACTAAGAGTGTATAACTATGAAATAATTTGGTTTTAACTTTATTCATTATTATTTTTCATTAAATATATTAGTATCTCTTTTTATACATGTTGCAGAATCATTAAGTAATTATCATGAGATGAAGTAACACACGTAAAAGAAATAAAATGCATAAAATAAAATATGAGGGTTCAACCTACAATCATAACATCAGAATTAAAGTTTTACATGCAATCCTAAAATTTAAAGAAATTTAGAACATAGCTCTAGAATTTTGCATGTTTATTTGGTTAATTTGTCATGATTTTGGTTATATTGAAATAAGTCTTTGTGAATTTAGCAGTATTTTAGACCCATTTTGTGGTAAATAGTAACATGAAGTTATAAACGAAATTTAAATATTAGTTTGTAGAGAAATGAACTATTATTTTTTAATGAAAAATATTTTTAAAGATGATTTTTTTATATATAAGAAATTACTTTTTCCATTATAAATTCATATTCACATTTACATATAAATAAAATTTAAGAAAAATTACTTTTTTACTTACTTTTAGGAGTAGTATAATATTTCTGGATAATAACTAAATGATAAAATATGGTATGTTTATTAAAAAATTGATGGCAAATTTGAAATTAAAGTATATGTTAATTAATAGGGGAGTAGTTTCTTTTTTTTTCCCTTTTGTGGGAGTGTGAAGTTGAATTTGGACGGACCAAAATAGAAAGTTTATAGTTGAAGTTGAAATTGAGACGAATGTAGTACTACTCCCTCCGTCCCGCCGAAAGGTCCCCATTTTACTACATTGGGCGTCATATTCAAAGGTTCTCATTTTTCCCTTTTAGTAAAAAAGGCCAACCACTACAAATCACATCCATCTAATACAACTACCCAATACACTTAAAATAATAATACTCCTTAATCGACGTTCAAAATTTAAACGACCATCTTTACTCGGGATGGAGAGAGTACTTTATAGAAAGTTGAACTATTACTCTTCTAAAATTATGATATATTGTTGTTTTTTATATTCTTGTCTAGAAGAATTTGGGTAATAATATTTTTTTATATAGAAAAGTAATTCATTTTCTTAAAGAATAATTTTTTACTCCTTCCGTCCCTTCAAACGAGACCCTTTTGCTTTTCTCACGTAGATTAAGGAGTATTATTATTTAATGTGTAGTGGGTAGTTGTATTAGTGGGAGCGTGGAACCCATATTTTAATTGTATTAGAGGAGGTGTGTGGGTCCAATGTGTGTAAAATAGGAAAGGGGATCCTTTGAGTGTGATGCCAAAAATGAAAAAAGACTCTCTTTAAATGGGAAGGAGGGAGTATATACTAAAGAATAATTTTACAAAAACTGTGTACTTGTAAACCGGGTTCACAAGAGTGTCGGTCGAAACCTTATTAGAGCAGCTGAGTTCTATACTCTCAACTTGACCGAGTTCCTTCGCATAGTTGTTAAAGGCGCGCCTGAGGCACTGAGGCTCACAGGCTTGCACCTATATTGGCAGATTTTTTCAGTCCAAGACGTTTGTATCGTAGGCGCGCGCCGAGGTACGCCTCATCGAGACCTAAAAGGCCTCTGCAACATTCTGTTTTTCTTTTCTTTTTTTTCTTATTTTTTTAAGTTGCTACTTCTATTTTAAAGTGCTAACACGTTTTTATAAGGAAAAGGGGGTAGCCCACTTATAAAATGTATATAAATTGAGAGTTAGGATTAGGGTTTTAATAGAACATTCAAAACAAGAGAGAAAGGTGGGCTGTCAGCTGTCTTCACTGCTTCACCTCCACTCCACCTCACCATCTGCCGCCGCCACCGGGATCGCCACCGCCGCCGCCACCCAGTTGCCACCTGCCGGAAAGTTGAGGTTTTGAAAGAAAGAAAGAAAGAAAGGATCAAATGGATAAAGGAAAGAGAAAGGATCAATTTGATAAAGGAAAGAGGGTTAAAGCCTCATCTTTAAAGCTTGTAGACGAAGATGAAGATATTGAAGTTGATCTTGAGTGTGATGTGAATGAAGAGGAAGAATTTAATGAGAAAGATGATTAATTTGAGGAGGAGGAGGATGAAGAATGAGGACTAATTAGTTTGATAATTGCTTATCTATTGAAATGTTCATTAACTTACTACTTATTTGTGTGGAAGATTTTAATTTTGAATTTATTTGTGTTTATATTTTATATATTATAATGCTATTATGAGTTATTATGTATCATTATGTGATGTTATGTGATTTTTATGTTAGTTTAGTTAGGTAATATGATTATAAGTAGGATATATTTGTGTATATATATTATAAATTGAGTTTTGGGCAAAATGTAGCCCAGGCGCGCCTTGCGCCTCAGGTGCACTTAAGGGTCCATGCGCCTCAGTGCGCCACTCGCTTTTAAGAACTATTTCGTAAAAAACCGATTCGACAATCGACACAGATAACCAAACTGGTTTGTTTGCAATGCAAAAATCCCTCCACAACAAAAACTCAACCACGTAGTTTGTCAAATTCCAAAAGAGCACATATTCGATATTTTAAGTCATCCTTTACATTGAAAAATATCTAACGTGGATAGAACCCAAGGAGGAAATGATTCTCTGTCCACATTCCAATCTTTACCACTCCAATAAATATCCATAAAAGACCCCCAAAATATAGGAGGAAAAAAAAAACACCAAGAAGACGAACAATGCAAGCCTAAGAAAATACAAAACAAGAAGAGGATGTGTTCGAAGGTCAACAACTGATTGCATGAAAGTATTTTTGAATTTGTTATTCTTTCTTAGAAATAAAGAAAATCACGCAGAACAAGCCTCCCATACAAAGAACCATTTCCACAAACAAAAGTTCAATGATCCATTTCTGCAAAATTTGAAAGTAAAAAGACCTAATTTAATAAGTAGAGTATGTACAAAAGATAGCAAAAGCTAATTGATCGATCATTATAAATGGAAGTGAGCAGCTTCAAGTATAACACTGAGAGACACACAATTAAATACACATCAAATCTCTCTCGACCGCTAATTTAACATCTTAAATCCAAAGGGGAAAAAAAAAAAGACAACACAAGACAAGCAGTTAACTTCCTCCATTTTTCTTTATACTATTAGAACAAAGAAATTAAGACTAATACATACACAGCTTACACAAAATCAGTTTTCCTTTTCCACTTCTTTAATCTAATTTTTTTTGCCATTGTCAGTCAGTTGTCATTGGTTGACTCATACAGCACCTGAAACGAGCCTTTCTAACGGTTGTCATGATCTCAGTCTCAGCAGCCTCAAGCATTCTGACTACCTCGCAGAAGGAGGGTCTAACATCGGGATTAGCATCCCAGCAAAGGGTCATTATCTGACTTAAAGCAGGAATGCAGTCATTTGGGATGTTCGGGCGGACACCTTTGTTCACGACCGCAAATGCTGCTTGAACAGCAGTCATATTCTGGAAAGGAAGCATCCCAGTGATAAGTTCCCACAGCACAATACCAAAGCTATATACATCAACCTTCTGGGTGTAAGGCCTATGCTGGATCATCTCCCTGCAATTTCACAGCATTAAGTATCACAATATACTAGCATCGTCAAGTACCTCAGAAGTCCGAAGTTTTAAAATCAAGTTAACCAATGCAAGAACCAACTGCGCGTCTGGAAAAGTTTATTCCCACCTATGGAAGCAACAAGCAGAGTAACACCAAAATTTTGATAAATAATTATCCATAATGATAGAAAAGGCATCCTCATTCGTCCAACCACTAACTGTCCCCAATTTACAGTCAAGTTTGATATGTACCACCACTTACAACCTGAACACTAGACTTACTCAGTAAATACAGAATGTTCGGATACTAAATCTTCAGAATTAAACATAGTTATTAAGGGCGCAAGGCGCACCGAGGCATATCTGTGCCTGAGGCGCGCCTTGGAATTAATGTATAATAAAACACCATTATTTATTCTACACTAAATATAACCCATATACAACATATTTACCCAATAAAATAAGTTTAAAAGGCATATAATGTAACAATTTATATGAGTATGACATATGAACTAAAGCCATTTAAGCCAAAATTAAACATGGCACATACGAAAATTCATAATATTTGAAATAAAATAAGTCAATCAAAGCATCACACAAAAACCTAGCAGCAAATATATTTTAATTATCATCTCTTCATCATCAAACTCCAAGTCCTCATCATCAATTTGTTCTTCCTCATTAAAATCTTTTTCTCTTTAAATCCAACATTATCTTCTTCTTCTTCGTCCTCTTCATCTAATAATCTTAAAGTAGTTCCCTTTTCCTTCATTACTTCTTTCCCTTTCTTTTTGGAACTAGTGGCAGTGCCCCCGATGATTTCCCACTAATTTTAAGGTTAATACTAGTTTGCTTCGGTAAGCCGGTGATGGAAACCAGACAGACCGGAAGCGGTCGGAGGCGGCGGATGGGGCGGCAGTTGAAGGCTTGGAGGCTGGAGCAGTTGATATGTGTATGTCGCGAGGTGGAATGAAGAGTGAACCCTAACTTCTAACTCTCAAATCCCTAATTTAATATTTGGGATATTGTACCAAGGGCATCTTGATAGGTCTTAACTTAGGAGGATGAACTGGTAAACCCTAATTAAAAGTGCTATTTAGTGTTACTTCAACTATCAAAGATGAAAATCAACACAAAAACATGGTCATTCTCAAGGCGCGACTAAGGCGCGCCCAAGGCGCACACGTTGAGGCGCAAAAAGGCGCACAAACGTGTGCGCAAAAAGGCGCACAAAGGCGCACGCCTTGAAACTTCGTGCCTTGAAAACCTATATTGAGGCGCCAAGGGTATAGCCTTGGGGGAGGCGCGCCTTTAATAACTATGGAATTAAACAAGCTCAGTATACCATATTAACATATATTAGCACTGCCAATGCTGGAGGCAACGCATCAATTACAAAACATTGTCCTTCACTTTTGCGGTTTTGCCAAAAATAAAATAAAATTCACATTGCTACACCAAAAATAATATTGATTGGGACAAACTGACAAAGTACACGATATGTACTTCATCATTTTAATCATGTTTGACCAAGTCACAACTGCCACAGCAAAACCTCAATATACCATTCAATCTTAGGAAATAGTCCATCTGCTGATTATCATTACCAAACATCAGCATTAAAGAATTAACTGGAAAAATTACTCGAATAAAGGTGCAGGAAAGCATACTTAAAAGTTTAAAACACTGCATTTAGAATCATAGCTCATTCCTTATCTTAAGGTAGACCTAGAATTATGTACTTACATATCTTCACAATCATTACAAACAACCAAAAAACCTATTTCATTTTCTTCTATTCACAATAGTTTGAGTTTATGGGTTACTAAAAGCTAACTTGACACGAGTGTAACACGCTAAGTACCACCAAATCAGGATTCACATAGTCTAGCACATGCTTTAATTTTCACAGAATTAGAAATGCTTCAATTTCTAGAAAATATCATTATTAAAAGAAAAATGAATAAGGTTTTGAAAACTCCTACAAGAATGCAAGTATATGGTAAAGTATGCTAAAAAAAAGTAGCTGCAGGTAATATTGTAAGCCAGTAAAGATAAGATCACCCCAGGGATCACCCAGATATGGGTAGAATATCATATGCTCAAGTGTTCACTAACCCCACCATCATTAAGTACAAATTCCAAATGAGTATTGTTGCACAGACTGAACTCACTTAAGTATTTCACAATGTGCATGATCTCACAATAATCCACTCCTCAAGGAATGCATCAACAATAGCTCCAAATAAGTGTGTAATCATTCCTTACAAAAAGTTGTTTATATAAACATCAGAATTTATTTAATGCTATTACAGCACCAGTTCTCGTAGAAGACTAAAATCAATCTCAATCATTAGGCAGACTACCAATTCAATCTGCCAATCCAACCATGTTTTCCATGTAAAGTAATAAGTCTTAAATAACAGTTTTAAGGGAAATACGATGTCGACAACTTCAGTGAGGAGGCAATAAAAGGCAGAGAAATTAACAGAAATAATTGCAATGCATAAGGTAATCCTAGCATGGAATAGACAAAACGACTTTTAAAATCATACTCAATTGTTGGAGTAACTAGCAATATGAAACGAGGAAGTGATATTCACAGTCATTGTTCCACATCATTCAAGAAAAATCACTTTATTGACTTTGTAAGGATAATGTAGTCTTTTAGGGTAATACATGACTAATAAATTAAGTGTAAAACATGTTTTGTGTATTAGGTGAGGATGATAACAATAAACTGTATTGAGACTTGAGAGGATATTTATGTTAAGTGCTTTTACCAATTTTGGGGTATTAATATTGTACTGTTAAAAACAATTGATGAGAGTGTAAAAATTGTAGTGGGACGGAGGGAATATATGACAGGTTGCCCTAATTTGATCATCAGCATGGACAATAAAAATATTAGACCATAAAAGGAGGAAAATACAGGGGAGCAAAATAAGGGAACTCAAGATGTCAAAATGGAAAATCAAAGATATTATTGTCTTTGGTTATGGCAGAATATATGAGCATGGATGTGATGACATTGTTGCTACAATTTCACAAATGCACCTTTAAGACTTTTTTCAATGTGGGCCCATAGACCATTGAATATGTAACAATATCCCAATTCCCATATTGGATGGGGATCAACCTTTTTTAATCTTTATCCATGGTTTTGGGTTAAGGCACCTAGCCAATGTGCCTAACAATCTGGTCCACACAGCAGCATCTGGCCAGACTGCAGAAAAGGGCTAGCTAACAGTGGGCTCAGGGGTTGTCAGCCTAGATCTGAGCCTATGGGGGTTGCCACCAAGAGGTGGGGCTTAGTATGGGTTGCTACCCAGTGTTTGACATTCATGGACGTCCAGTTTGAAAGGGGATGAATTGTTAGGATATCTCAAATGTAAGTGTGGAATGGCATTCACGTGGGCATCAACCTTTTAACTTGAACCATGGTTTTGGGTTAAGTTGAGCACCTTATCTTACATGCATAACAAAATAAAAGCTGGTAAATAAAAAAAACAACTTCCACAAACTCAAAAGTGTACATAGAATGCAACATATCCCAAAGAAATAATCTTCGGATACTCCATGAAGTCCTTCGGTATTCATTCACCAATATTTGTATAATTATTCTACTATAATAGTATCTATTCCTGTAATAGAATCCTCTATCAGCACATATCCATATTTCCACTTGATTGTTCAAGGTTCCAACCATACCGGAGATTTAATGCATAAGAAAGTAACCAAATAGCCACTTTCCATGATTATCTTAAATCAGACCTGCACTCTCACACATCAGCCTATGAGTTGCTAATGCATAACCATTTAATTTTAGCCATATTATAATAAATTAGTTTGGGCTTCTAAAAGCCAACTGCAAACCCAATATACGGGAAATAAAATTTGGGCTTCTTAAGTGTTCTTTTAGCATTACCTTCTTATCCTACTATGGATTTAAAATTTTAGCATTATAACACCAACAAAATATACTCCAACAGAAACACGCTTTTCAGTAGCTGATATCTGAAGAATTCGTGATAATATCAACCTTCAAATCAAGTGTTATGTACCATGACATAACTTTTTATTCTCTAGACATCTTGTTAACGTCTAACACCCACATTCAAAACATTGTAATTGTCTCAAATTGACCATAAGACACTCTTAAGATCTTTTTCGTTGAATCTAGACCCAGAATTCTGATAAATTATTCACTTAAAATACAGCAATAGTCATTTAGGATGAGTTTAGCTTTGAGAAAGGTCATTTTCATAAAGCTATCCCAGTGGCACAGAGATGAAATTGAAATCTTTCTTGAGTTATGGGTATAAATAAAATAAAATGATATTACAAGTCAGTGAAAATGGATTTGAGACAACCAATTGGCTTGGAGAATGAGGAGATTCTTCCAAGAATGCTTGTAATCATATTCATGACATTGGCTGACTAACATAGTTGTTAAAGGAGGCGCACCTTAGGCGAGGCGAGGCGCGGCCCAAAACGCCTGGGTTTCATGGTTTTTGGGGGTTTTGGCCAATTGTAAAAAAAACCCCGCCTTTTGCGCCTTTATGCGCCTTTTTGGAGAGGAAAAAGGCGCGCCTCTGGTACAATAAGCTCCTAATGGGATTTTTCTTAAAGTTGTTCTTTAGAAACACAACTTTATAAGTTAAATGACACTTTTATTTATATATATTAGTTGGTTTTTGGTGTTTGGTGTACTTCATTTCATTTCAAGAATTCAAAAGCTAGGGTTTTGAGAGAGGAGAGCTCCCAGCCTCTTCTCTGCCGCCGCCGGCCGACGACGCTGCCGGCGGCCAGGTTTTTTTTAATGATTTTGTGTTTCAAGATGATAATTTGACTTGGGATATGGTTGATAAGGCTAGTCCACTACACTACACTACACTAGAAAGAATAAAACCACAAGTGCTACTACTTTAACTTCAAAGGCTAAAGGGAAAGACATAACGGACAAAGGAAAGGGTGTGAAAGGCTCCTCAAGGCTTGAAGATGAAGATACCGGTTATGAGTTTGGCAAGGATGATGAAGAGGAAGATTTTAATGAATATAATGATCAATTTGATGAGGAGAATGAAGATTAACCACAAACCATGACTTTTTTAGCTCATTGAGTCTTTGGACATTTGATATTTTCTTAAACTTGATGGTTTCTACTTATTTGCTTGAATTATGAAGCTGATTATGACATTATGCATGATTTTTAAATTTGTCATTATTGTTATTTATGAGTTATTATGTGTTATTAATTGATATTTTGTGATTTTGATCTTTATTTAGTTGGGCAATTATATGTAAAGTTGGATATATTAATGTGTATATGGCGTAGAGTATTTTGTACCTCAGGCACGCCTTGCGCCTCAGGCTCCAACAAGGCCTTTGCGCCTTGGTGCGCCTTTCGCCTTTAACAACTATGACTTACAAAAGTGAATAAGAGATATTCTATTTCTAAGGCAGGCAAATATATAATGTAACAGTTATAAAGATAAAACATGTTACCAGGGAAATAAATAAGATAAATAAAATGAGAGAGATAAAGGGGTATTCTGTTCAAGAATGTGATGCAAATCATGAGATAAGATCATAAGATATAGAGCCAAAAATGATGAAAGTCATTAGATCAAGTATATAGCAAATAAGCAATAGAAAGTGTAACCATAAAAGAAATCCGGTACTTACGGTGCCATCCAACGATATGTGCCCGTCTCGGGAGTCATACCTTCAGTCTGCACTTCAATGCGAGCTACACCAAAATCCGCAATTTTAATGGATTTGTCAGCAGCAATTAAAAGATTATCTGACTTCAGATCTCGATGAATCAAATTTAACAAATGCACATATTCCATCCCTCTCGCAACGTCTAAGGCCTGTTTAACAGCCAGCTTCAATGGCACAGAGCGGTTCTGTCGCTTTGTCAAGAACTGGCGAACTGAGCCCCCCTTAGCATACTCAGTAACAATACACCACACCATGGGTTTACGGCATGCACCAATAAAACGAACAATATTTGGGTGTCTCAAAGTTGCCAGCATCATCACCTCCTGCTGAAACTGCTGTTCCATAAGGTGGGCCCTCTCCAAGTCATTCTCTGGCTTCTCTAGAAGCTTAATTGCAACATCTTCACCATTATATGTCCCCTTATAGAGTTTACCAAAAGCCCCCTGCGCAAAAGCGGGCCCCATATTGAGCTTCCTCAGGTCAATCGTCCAGTCGTCATAATTACTAAGGCCTTCAGTAGGATGTCGTGGGTCCATCAAAGCTTGGGCCAGGGCATCGTTACTCAACCCTTGAGATGATTTACCATGATTAACACTAGCAGCAACAGAATAATTTTTTACATGCTTGAGGCCCTGATGGCCCAAGATGCGAGTGAGTGAATCATTATTGGATCCAACACTGCTGTTGTCCATTGACATGGCCACAGAACCACCCCCACTGCTCAACTGCAAGCTCCCGAAACTATCAATTGACATATTTGAACCCTCATTCAGCTTGCGATAAAAATTTTGAGAGAAATCATAATTGTCATGGTTATTGTTTAGGTCTATAATTCCAGTAAATTTTGGAGCCTCAAACATTTCTGTATATTCTATCAACAGACCAGAAACAGCAATGAATCTTGATATTATTCTATATCTTCAGCACCCGTATTTCCAGGCAATCACGTTGCCTAAATCCTAGAAGAAAACGACAAAAACATGTTAACTACACAATCATATTTTGTACATTTACTATTGATGAATCAAGTAAGATCAAATGTAATAATTAACATACTTAATTTTACACAAACATGCATAAAAACTGCAATCATTTATTGGAATAAATTTAAGAGATTCTCTTCTCAAAACCTTCCTCTAAATAAAAATTAAAAAATTCAAATCCAGTATTCAATCTAGCTCATATAAAACCTACAGGTTAAAGATTACATTAAACATCTGCAAATATACCCTCCAAAACTTAATACTATAAAACAACAGAGACACGCATACATTCATATGTGCAGGTGTGTATATACATATACAAGTATACATAGCTGAGCTTGATATTTCACATAAATAAATTGGAAGTACAGACAAAATGAAAGTACCCCTCGCCTCAATCATTTGCCCCCAATTACTCCACTTCCCTTTGTTGATCACAATTGTAGCCAACACAAGTTGTTTCACAATCAATATTTTCACTTCCCAGGATATGTGAAAATTAATCAAACAATAAAAAAAGTTCAGCCAGCCAACCAAAAATCGAACCTTTTCCATAACCATAAACTCACTCATCCTCAAGAAAAAGGCAGCCAAAATTCCCCAAAAGTAAATCCCACACCATCACATGCAGGGAAAAAAATCAAAAACCCTTGAAATAGGCATAAAATTCAGTGATCCCAAAGCAAAACGAGAGGAAATAAGAAAAGCTTACCTCAATCCAGAGGGGGTATTCAGTTCAGTTTCTGCTACACGCGTTCAGTAATGAAAATCCGCGAGGAGTCGGCGAGAGTGTAACCAATTTAGAATTCAGTTCCTCCTCTCTTCAGCTGCTACAGAGAGAACACGCAAAGGTGGAGCTAATACGCCAGCGGATCAATTGGAGAGAGAGAAGAAGAAATGAAGAGAATTGGAGAAAGAATGAGAGAGGGAGGAAATTAACGAGTGAAATGAAAACTGAGTAGAAAAAATGAATGGAAATGGATGCAAGGCAGTTCTAGTCTTCGTGGTCTCTTTTTTTACTTTCTTTTCACTTTTTAAACGCTGAATTTCTATTGAACTCATTTTTTCTTCGCAGATATTTATATGAAGAGGGATTATTTATTGATTCAATAAATTTTTGTAAATTGTTATATTTAAAATTAATTAAAAATATATATATATACATATAATTTATTTTTTTTGAGTTGATTTCTTGTGTTCCCCGTGCACAACATGTAAGGGTATAATATTTTGTTCTAATGAGTATACACTTTGCATAATAAGGGTATAACTTTAGATTAATTGTCTTAAAACCATGAACTTTCAACGGATTGCAAATTAATTCCGACTTTTATGAAATTGCACAAAAAAACTATGACCTTTTATGTGTGTGCAATTAGCACCCGTCAGGTAGCTGACGTGGCCTTGACCTTTGCTACATCACCTTTTAGTTTATTGCAAGAAAAACCCCAACATTTACTTAAATTGTAATTTAATCACAACCTTTGAGATTTTGACAAAAAAAATCATCAAATTTTATTTTTTATTTTTAAAATTGCAATAAAAATTTTATATTTTATTTTTTAATTTAAACTCTAAAAAATTATTAAATAAAATAATAAAATTATTATATGAAATAAAATAGTTATTACTAAAATTATATGAATAAATTAATTATATCTATTAAGTACTCCATCCATCTTGCTGAAAGGTCTCCATTTTATTATATATTGGGCGTTCATTCAAATGTCCTCATTTTCTTCTTTTAGTATAGAGTAGGGGTGGGCGGTATGGCATACCGAAGATTTTTGGTCATACCATATACCGTACCGAAATTTTCGGTATTTAAAAAATCATACCGTTACATTACCTAAACTTTCGGTATACCTTAGTTCGGTACACCAATATATCGGTATAAGAAAATAGTATACCTTCTACTTACCAATATTTCGGTATGCCATACCATACCTAAAATATCGGTATATATCATCCTATTACATAGTTTGCTATACCGTTATACATCTAAAATTCAATAAACCTTATAAAAACCATGTACTAGAAAAGTGAAAGATAGCTATAAAACATACTCTAATAAATAACAAATTCAAAAATATACGACAATCTGCAAACGACCAAATTAAATAAGAGTAAGTCTCATGAAAACGGGTTTACAGGTAAGCCTTATTTTTTAATATTACTCTTTAATATATAAAAAATAACTCTTTGAAGAGTAATACTTTTTACACAATAGAGTAATAATTCGTATCTCTAAAAAGTAATTTTTCATGTACTTAAAGTAATCGATACATCGGGATTTACAAGAATTTGAAGAGTAATTTTTTAATTTAAAAAGTAACAATTCATGTGCTAAAGAGTAATTTTTTATGTACTAAACAGTAACCGAGTTTACATAATTAATATATCTAAACTCGTTTTACAAAGTGTTTGTCATTAAATAAATAGTACCTAAGAGATCTACACAAAAATATATGGAACTTATATTAAAATCAACACTTTTAAATTTTCATATACATAGAATTACTTAATTAAAAAATAAGTACTAATATCATGTAAGTCAATGATCTTTATCAATAATTTATAATTATGAAGAAATATATAGTAGGATTTTAGATTTAATCTTTAATAAAATAGTGTATATATATAATTTAATTAAAAATTATAATACATAAATAATAATTATAATTGTATGTATTATCTAATATGGTAATATCGTATCATATAACTAAAAAAATTGAATATTTTACGGTATTTCGGCATATACCAAAATACCGCGGTATTGATTATTTATATACCTTTATCGTACCAAAATTTTCAATACGGTATCATACCTTACCAAAAATTTCGGCATACCTAAAATTTCGGTAAAATCGGTATTTTTCGTTATGATAAGGGCGGTATACCAAAATTTCGGTATTTTTCCCCAGCCCTAGTATAGAGGGCTCACCACTACCTTTCACATCACTTTAATACAACTACTCAATACAGATAAAATAATAATACTCCTTAATCCATGTGAAGAAAAGTAAATGACCATCTTTGATCGGGACGGAGGGAGTAGTAAAAAAATTATACAACCTCTAAATATTTAATTTTTTTAAAAATATTTAATTTTTTTAATTTTTAAAATATTTTATACATTATATAATTTTTATTAATTTATAAAATCAGAGTACTCATGAACATGTCTCAGTTTCTTTTCATAATTTGACATTATATACTCCCTTCGTCCCTTCTTAAGAGGGTCATTTGCTTTTTGGCACGTAGATTAAGGAGTATTATTATTTAATGTGTAGTAGGTAGTTGTATTAATAAGAGTGTGGGTCCCAACATTTAATTGTATTAGAGGGGGGTGTAAGTCTCATGTGTGTAAAAAGGAAAGGGGACTATTTGGGTGGGATGACCAAAATAAAAAAATTGTCCTCTTAGCCTGGATCGGAGAGAGTATAATATGACAAATATACATATGAGATTGTACGGAATTTTATTATTTATATAAAAAAATCATTTAGAATTAATTTATAAACTCAAGTTTTATATTGAGAAAAAATATTCGTTAAGATTTAATTTATACAAACCAAAATAAATTTCATGTACTTATCATCTTATTTTCCGTTTTCATTCTTCTAACACTTACCTTCATCACATTACATTAATCAATAACCTCAAAAAGTTATATATTAATCTAAAAAATATCACTCTCACCTAACATACATAACATACTTTATATTTATTATCTTAAAATACTACAATGTCCTTAAAAAGTCAAAAAAATTATCAAAATAACTTTTTTTAAACTAAATATCTACAGTGCTGGTGAAGATAATTACATGACAAAGTGAGTACTAAAAAATTAATAAATAAAAAATTAAAAAACTTTATAAAAAAATATATTTAATATAATCTTTAGTATAAAAATATAAAATAAAAATAAATATTTAATATAATCTTTAGTTATGAATTTAAATTTAAAAATAAAATATAAAATTTTTATTAGATTGTGCAATTTAAAAATAAAAATAAAAATTTGATGGTCTTTTTTTCTAAAATCTCAAAGGTTGAGATTAAATTGCAATTTAAGTAAATGTTAAGATTTTTCTTACAATAAACTAAAAGTTGATGTGATAAAGGTCAACGCCGCGTGAGCGGTGGGGCAGACTTCAGCTGTCTGACGGATGCAAATTACTTTTTTTTTAATTTCATAAAAGTTGGGATTAATTTACAATTCGTTGAAAGTTCATGATTTTTAACGCAATTAATCATATAGTTTTTCATTTAAAATTTCAACTAAAATTTGAATAGTATAAATGTTTGATTAAAAAACTTAAGTTTTTTTCTCAGGGTATAAGTTCTTATATTAAGGGTATAACATTCAATACTAAAAAGTACAACTTTCAGAAAACATGAAATTTGGGGGCACGGTATCCCAGGAAAACGCAAGTTTTAGCCTTTATTTTTTTTAACGTTTTTTTCTTATTAAATTTATATTTCCTCTGTCTCACATTAAGATTTACGTTTGTAATAACTTTTATATATCAATTCTAATCAATTGATACTTTTTAGACTTTAATAACCTTACCTTGCAATCTACAATACCAAATGTGTCCTGCGGGTGACTATGTAGGTAGGGTCTGGATCTTCTGTGTCACTTTGGTGTGACATCTCTTGTGTCACTCCACTGGATGAGTGACACGTAAGAGAGATAAATGAAACTATACTCTAAGTCAAACAGTCAACCCTTAGTGCAAGGGATTGAATTTCTCCATCCCGACACGTGTCATTCCATAAGCAGATGTTATAGCAGATGTCATACAAATGCGTCACAGAATATCCCGTGCCATGTAAGTGAGTATATCGATTTCAATATCGGTACGGATGTCGAAGTATATATATCGATACCCTTATCTTCACCTACACCTGCTTCTAGTGTGGATAAGTATATTAGTTCTAATATCGGTACAGATATCAGAATTAACACATACGTGCGCGCAAGGTGAGTGTGTAGATGATATTATGGGTTAGAGTTTCAGTGATATTTCATGATTGTAGTGTAGGCGTATATATCAATGAAAATGTTGGTTAGGATGTCAGTATTAAAGTGAAAATAATGTATGGGTGAGTGTGTAGGTCAGATCATGGGTTAAGGTCTTAATGTTCTTAGGAGTGAGGGAAAATTTCTAAAACCTATTAATCCGCTCGAGTCGCACTGAATTGCACCGCCACTATGATATATTTACATAAACCACGATTTATTAAAATTTGAGTAAACCGCATCGCCATAACAGTGAAATTTTAATTTTTCTATAAAACTGCACCGCACTGCCTAATATTTATATACATATATGTATAAAATATTTACTATATTGAGCGTCACATCCAAATTGCACTATTTTCCTCATTTAGTAAAAAGAGCCCACTAATGGCCCACCACTACCCATCACATTTCTGTAATACACCTACCCACTTTACGTAAAATAATAATACTCCTTAATTTACATGCAAAAAGCAAATGGTGTTGTTTGTCCGGAACAGAGGGAGTATATATATATATATATATCACAAGCTTTTATTTTTATCAATTCAGTACACGATCTATTTAATATTTTCAATTCTATCACGACATTTTACTTTTATCAATTCAATGCGTGATCTATTTAATATTTTTAAATCTATCATAACTTTTATTTTTTAATTTGCTACATCATTTATTTCATAATATTATTATTATTATTATTATTATTATTATTATTATTATTATTACTCCATTATAAAATTAGTACAGTTTGCTTATTGATTAATGGACTTAATATTCCATTCTTTTTTATTTTTAAATTTAAATTGATTACTAATTATTTGTTGTTACGTACTAAAAAAAGGTAAATTACTAAAACTCTCCTCGAGATTTGTCCAAATTACTAAATAAATCATGTGGTTTGAAAAATTACCAATTACCCCATTTAAAAAATATTTTTTTTAAAAAATATTGAAATTTAAAAATACAATGTTAAATATATGGGTCTTGATGTCATTTATATCCTTCTTTATTTTAAGAAAAAAGTGTATTTTTATTAATGTTCAAAAAAAAACAAGTTAAAGGGGGTAATTGGTAATTTTTCAAACCACGGGGTTTATTTGGTATTTTGGACAAATCTCGAGGGGGATTTTGGTAATTTATTCCTAAAAAAAATACTTAATTAAGATATTTTAATTTATTGAAAAATTTCCAACAAATCAATTATAAATCCACATGAGCTGTAATAAAAATATCATATAAATAAAAAAAAACTAATAATTATATTTATAAATAATAGAAAAAAATATTAATCTTATGAAATAAGAGTTCGTGTGTTTTAATTTTTAAATAATAATAATAATAATAATAATAATAATAATAATGAAAATTTTTTAAAATATAAAATTAATGGTGTATTAAATTACAAAAATAAAAGTTGTGATAGAATTGAAAATATAAAATATATCATTTATTGAATTAATAAAAATAAAAAGTCGTGATAGAATTGAAAATATTAAATACATCGTGTACTGAATTGACAAAAATAAAAAGTCGTGATAGATTTAAAAATTTCGAATAAGGTGGTGAATTTTTTAGGAATTAACTCTTTTAACTATATATAGTGATTTTTCAATTCATGATTATAATGAGAAATTATAAGTTTAAAATAGAAAATTGATTCTTATTATTTGGAAATTGACATTTTAGACTAGTCTAGAATGATATACTCCCTTCGTCCCATTTTAGATGACACACTTTGCATTTTGGGTTGTACCACAAAAGTTTTCATATTCCTTAAAAAGAAAAAAGTCAAACACAATCACCTTTCTACATACACTTTATTAACAAAAAAATCACTCCTACCTAACACACCTAACATACTTTATCATTTATTTATCACAAAAAAATACCATAATACCCCTAAAAATTATCACTTTTTTAGTCTCCGTGCCGAGAAAGGAGGTGCAGACTTTCCTGGGATGGAGGGAGTATTATGTAATCGTCATCATGAATTAGTAAAATACCATTTATTGAAATATATATACTTATCTATGTTTAAGTTTCATATTATTTATATAATTATATATTATCTTATTATTAAAATCGACCGTCAAACCGCTAATTGAGTGATGAATTATAGTTAAAAAATTGCGATTTAAAATTAAAGCTGAAACGGATCCACCCATAACAAAGTAATTTAAATTTTATTGAAAAACTACCCATACCGCACCGTGATCACCTATAATTGTTCTGTCCCCCTATCCATCCCCTTTCAATTAACTCACCAACTATATTGTTTATCTCTTTTTTTTTTTTTTTTAAGTATAATTGTAATTTTACTCTTTTAATTTAGGGTCTACTTTACATTAACAGTTTAGGCATATTTTATCTTTAGGATTTATTATTTATTTCTAGGATTTAATTTTAATTTTAAAGATATAATTGTAATTTTAAAAGATTGTACCCAAATCAAGTGACTTAATTTATTATAGGATGTGGGGCCCACAGATTCTACCTAAAGCATGGTATAACTAACTTCTACACAAATTGCTCTCTAATATTTATCGTAATTGGATAATTGTATTAGTGTTGTGTGTGGGCATTATGTACAATAACTAATTATTTTATGTGTTCCACTCGATCAAAAAAAAATGTAAGCCTTATCTTGGGACAAATCAAAATAGAAAACTAAACCTTTAATACGTGACGGAGAGAGTATTATCTTTAGTAGGAATTTCATTGGCGGCCAGCATTGGAGACGTCAATGGTTTTAGGTTCAAGAGTTCGAATGCCGACCCACTTGGAAATTATTTGCCTGTGTCGTGTGCCTTTCGGACTCCCGAGTCTCGTAAACTTTACTACCACCTCTTTTCCCTGTATGTATGCCATTTCTTACTTATGATTTTCTCTATTTTTCTTTGCATTGTACCTTTCGGTAGCTCTGCCTCGTCCGGCTGAGGAAGAACTATCGTTGGGATTTTGCTGAGCTTTCAACGCGATCAACCTGATGGCTCTTCCTCGTGACGTCTCGTCACTTCTAACTGACGAGAGGCTTTTGGAAGCGAATCTTTATCAAGATCCGACTCGGGTTCCTCTAGTAAGCTTCGAGGGGAGGGTAAGTGATAATTTCTCATCTTGGGACGCCGCCCTTGACGAATATTTTTCTGACCAGGTCGTGTTTCTTCCACCTCGAAGACCCGGTCAGGGAGCCGGCCTGAGTTTGATTGCGGCTGAAGATACTTCCGTGGCTGTGAGGGACAGGACTAGGCTCCGTGGTGTAGTCGCTGTCAATATTGATGGAACTAAGGAGGTTGTAACAGAGGCACCTCAAAGCATAGTCGGAGTGATGGGCAGGGTTCCTGCGGACACTGGTGAAACAATACGTGCTCGCCAGTCTGACAAGGGGAAAGGCCCTATGGAGGAAATCGAAACACGGAAAGATGATATTTTTGAAGCCGCCCTCCGTGCTAGTCGGGGTACAGGCATTCGGTTCACTGCTCGTTTTTCGTCTGTCATCAGGATCGATAGATCTGTTTGCATTAGGGGGTAGTGATGGCATTACCGAACTCTCGAATCTCATCATCACATGGGGACACCTTGTGGTGAGAGGTTCCTCCAATAGCTTCAAACGCCTTTTTAAATATAATGTTCGTGTAGGCTCCCGTGTCGACCAGGCATCAGTGCACCTTTACGCCTGAAATTGTAGCCTAAATCACTAGCGGGTCATTTTGGGGGCTCGTACCTCGACGAGATCTTCTTCGGAAAAGAATACATCGGCCTCGTGTAGGGGAGGTTGATTAGCCATTTTGTAGTCGGGATGACTAATTAAAGAATTTATCGAACCACAGGGAGGAAGGTACTAGGGTTTAAGCGATCTCGTGTTTATCATAATATTATAGAGATGATCATAAAGGGGAGATAATCAAGAAATGATAATTTAACAATTAAATAACAAGATAAACAATGGGATAGATGAATGAAAGATGGATGAATGAGCCAAGTAGATAGAGAATGAGACTAGCAATACTTAAAGTATGAAAAATCTAGGTATCATGCAACGAATTCATATATGTCATGGATTAATAACTAAGGGTCAACACAAATTCCACCTAAACTCCCTCTCGAGATGGATATGATGTAGATCTTTTACAAGGTCTCAAAAAGGCTCTAAGGTTGGTTCTCAATCAAACAATTCCAACTAGGTACTAAGTTCAATTAGAGAGTCTCTTCACATGATCAATTGACCTCTCGATCTAAAAAATCACATGTTCTATCAAAGGGTTCTAAATTCCAAAGGATTTCTCAATCTCTCTAAAACTTATAATGCACATGAAGTGTTTGATGAAATGATTCACTTAATCATCCTAAGTACATAATTGATTTCTCAATCTAATCACATATTTAGAGCAACTAAATACACAAATCATCAAAAACCTCAAGATCTCAAGCATCAATGATAGAAAATTAATAAATTCAATCAACATATGAATTCAATTGCAAAATACCCAAAATTATCCAACACAATTCATATTGCTAATCTCACAAGGGAGATTAGCCTCTCATATTCATAAGAAAATTAACATAGACATTAAAATCCTTACAAAACATGATAAACAATAAGGTTTCAATACAAAGTTTGGATGAAAACTCCCTTGGATGTTTCCAATGGTGATCTTCTTCTTCCCCTTGCAATTCACCTCTCTTCCTTGCTTCTCTAACTACTTGGATGAAGGATTTGATGGTGGGGTGATGATAGATGGGATAGATGAAGAATGGATGAAGATGAAGGTGTAAAATAGAGGAAATGGTGTGTGAGGTAGGTGCAGGGGTGAAAACCCTCGACCAAACTGATCTAAAATTGAAGTATTGGGTATTTATACCCATTGGGAAGCTTCTAGAAGGGATCTGATATGTTTCTGATGCTGCAGCAACACGGCCACAGGGTGGCCGTGTAGGTATTTTTGATGTCAGAAAACGGCCAAGGCTTACAGGGCTGTGTTGCGTAACACGGGTCATGTGCTGCAACACGGGTCGTGTGCTGCAACATGGCCGGTCGTGTTGGTGCTGCACAGTCTCACCGTTTCACGCATTACTTCCACATTCGATCTCTGATTTGAGTAATTCTTGCGCTCATGCGATCCTCTTTTCCTTGGCTTTCTATTCATATAAAGATCTGACAAAACTTCCAACAGTCATGCAAAGTAGCAGAACCGTGCTGAGTTGGAACAGCTTGCGTGACGATACCATTTTAATCATAACTTTCTCGTTTGGGCTCCAATTGAAGTGTTTCTTATACCAAAATAATTCTCTTTTCTGTGGCTTTCCAACCATGTATTACACTTTTAGTTTTTGAGTTCCAAAAGAGTACAGAAAGATTGCACAAGTTGGACGTGCATTTTTCAGCATTTTGCTTTGACTCATTCTCCCTCGTTTCAACTCCGAATTGAGATCTGCTTTTTCCTACATCTTCCTTGTCACGTCTAGGATCTATTTTTGCCTGAAAATCATACGTTTAAGCTCATTCACACATATCTCTATAAAAATACAAAACACAACCAAATAGCACATAAATACGGATAAAAATATACGAAAATACACATAAAAAGATACTAAAATCTAGGTGAAAATATCACTCATCAGTGGTCGGGGACTTGCTGTAAATACATGCTGGTATCTATCGAGCTCTCGCAGCTCAGCTTTCCATTTCCTTCTCGATTGGATGGTAGCCTGTGACGTTCCTACATAGCTTTCGTCCATCATGTATACTTCCCTAGGTGGTGAGGGCAGACGATTACCTTGTCCTATCTATCCTTACTGATCGGCTGGTCCTTTTAACCGTTCACTCGTCACGACCGGTTGCTCTTCCCTTCGCTTCGGGCCAGACACCAGTCGATCCAGTTTTCATCTTCGAACAGTCTTAGTAGTTCTGCCAACAGGTTACGACACTTGTTGGTGTCATGGTCGATAGATTTGTGGTACTTGCAGAATTTTTCTTATTCAGCTTGGCCGGATCCGCTCATATCGTGGGCGGGAGACTCAACAGGTTGGTGTCTTGTATCTTGCTAAATATCTCTTCAGGGGTGAGCTCGAGTACCTTGGTCAATTCTTGAATTTGGTCATCATCCGGGAATGGTTTGAAGGAAGACGGAGCCCTATAGTCTTTTTCCCCTTTTTTCTTTTCCTTATCTCTTTCTTTGAGGTCGCCTTTAGACTTCTTGTATTCCTCAAGAATTTCTTCGCTATGGATGAACGCTTGAGCCGACGCCATGAAGGCCGCATAACTACCCGGTAGCTTTTGTTAACAGCTAGTCCACATAGGTGATCCTGGAAGTAAGGTGGTGGTTGCCAAGATGGTCGATGTTTCATTCGAGACCTCTTCCGTGTTGGCACGTTGTTCGTTGAACCTCTTCATGAAGTCCTTCAGGGACTCTTTCAATCTCTGTCGTAGGCAAGCCAACTTCTGTTTCGGCTCTTTCCCCTGCCCTAAATAGGCAAAATGGGACAAGAAGGCCGTAGCGAGTTGCGCCCATGAGTCGATGGAATTAATGGGTAGGGACTCAAACCACGAGTGTGCTTTGTCTCCCAACGTTAGGGGGAACATCTTGCATCGGTCTTCTTCTGAACTTCCCTGTGCCAGCATCCAACCAACATTTTTATTGAGATGCTAGATTGGACTGGAGTCGCAGGCGTATTGGGGGATCTGAGGGATTCGGATCTTTTTCATGGTGGCGGCTGTAATAAACCGATGGGTGAACGGGGTTCTCCCCGACTCTGGGTCGGGGATACTATGGAACCCAGTTCCACTCCTTTTCTCCATCTCATCTAGTCATTTCCTCAATGCATCTATTTCCGTGTCATGTTGTCGCTTGAGCTGGGCTACAGGATCGTCGCTCGTACTTTCTCCTATTTGCTCGCGTCGGGACTTGATCGAATCCTGTCTCAATCGATCTTTGGCACTTTTGCGTCCGGCAGTGTGCGCGGGGGATCGGCTACTGGCCGAGTTAGCGTGGGATGTTGCCTTTCTCCATTCATGTCCTTCGTCTACCACCTTTTGGACCTTTCTCGGCTCCTTTTGTACGTCCTTTTGCCCTACTCGCTCATGCACTGACCTCCTAGGTGGAGTCCGTTCATGTTGCCGCTCATTCATTCGTTCTGCTGAGTTCTCCTCAAGGCTGAAACTCAGGATTCGACTGGCGGTCTTTGGCCCTACTGCTCGCTTTCCCTTCGTTTGTTTAAGAATGTCGAAATATTTCTGACGAAAGTCGATCTGTGGGTCGTCTTCTTCTGGATCTACATCATGTGGCGGGACCTCTTTTTCTACAGTCCGTGGTGGATTTGGGTCTTCCTGCCGATGTCAACTGGCCGTGGTGTCAGCCCGATTGGGAGTAGCTTCTTTCCTACCATTCGCCATTGCCGATATAGCTCGTCCCAACAGGATTTTTGTCGTGTTTTGACGGAGTCTTGCCGGAACTTCGGCGATGGGGGTTAGGATGTGTTTTGGGGTGCCAGTAGGAAGCGCGGGCCGCCCTTCCTCTAGCGCCAAATGTAGCTTATCAAATTTGATTCCTTCCTAATGATGGATTAATATGGCTGTTAAAGGTTAATAAAGGGATTATATGTGCTAAGCTGACATAAAATGTGGAGAGAGGATTGCCCCCTAGACAATCTCATACCTTTTTTCTAGGGGGGAAATGAGTGATTTATTATTATTACTATGGGTTGTCCCCATATTTATATTGTATGAGCTGACGTCATCCGTATCTGGATATATCGCTAGGTCACATCAGAATATAAGCGTACAGTACGAGCATTAAATGCATTATCTTCACGTGATCCTTTTTAGGATTTGTCTTAGGATATCCCCTATACAGACATCTTAGGGGATATCTGCATAACCCCCCAGCAAGTGGCCAACATGGAGGGGATGGTCGAATCGTCAAGCTTTTAAAGGGAGGTTGAGATAGACGCGCCCTCCAGCTCTTTGTAGTTATTACCTTAGGGCCAGGTCTCATGCCTTTATTGGGCCTTAGGACTTCCGGCTCAATTGTTATTTGAGGGAGGCGAAGGCCCGATATTCGGGGCCCTACTACAATAATTAAAAGGTATTTATGTTATTATGAATTTAGATTAATTTAATCTGATGATTTATGGGGTACTTTAATATATTTGGGTGCGAATAGTCACCCCCGATTTTTATTCAAATTTCAAAAATTCTTCCTAACTTAAACATGCCGTTTGGAATAGTCGATTTTAGTTCAAAACCGTCAATTTTGATTTCGAACCGCCTATTTTGATTAAAAAATTAGAAATCGGAATCGAAGCAGTCCTATAATGGTCTTGATTAAATTTTGGAATTGTTGGTTCCCGATTCTTTTTTTTTCCTTTCTTTCTTACAACCTTAAACCCTCTTAAAAAAAGAACCACCGATTTCGATTACCTAAAATGTGAAACTGAAACCGAATAGAAATATATTTGGTTTTGATTCTATTTTAACTTGTTCAAGAACAGCTGGTTAAAATATGCATGTATATCCTAACCTATATCCTAACCTATAAACTATCAAACAAATTTGTGTAATTTCAACATATAACTTGTCTACCATAAATTATTTGGGTGGATCTTGTAATTTATATACCCAACATTTCTTTGTCTTCTATATATTTTCTGTCTCTCATTATTTTCTCTCCAACACCTTATGCATGACATTCCTCTCCCCATGCTCCCATCAATACAATGTTATACTATATATGCCATCATCAATTTTTATATTTTTTTATTAAGAAAAAACATTTTATTTGGTTGTATTTTATGTGCAATTAACACGGATGAATTAAAAATTTTTTTGTTAATTATAATTTTGTTTATTTTGAAGGATTTTATGGATAGTCAATTTAAAAATGGTTGATTAATAATTAATCTATAATTATGATCATATCACAATTATTTTAAACATATTACTCTCTTCCTCTTATGAATATTTGCCCACTTTCTATTTTGATCCATTTTAAAAATACACGTCTCAAAAATACTTGCACATCCTAAAAATAGAAACAATAGACAATAACAATAACCTTACAATACTACAATATTACAAAATTACACTTTCTTTTTACACACAATCTAGTCAAAGTTAACTACTTCCTCCGTCCCACGTATTTTTACCCACTTTCCATTTTGGACTGTCTCACGTATTTTTACCCATTCCATTAATGGTAAAAATACATAATATTTTATTACCTACTTTTTACAATTCCAACAACTTTAATTACATTTTTACCCTTTATTTATCATTCCCAACAACTTTATTTACTTTTTCTTTCTAAATTACTAATTTATCCCCACTTTTTCTAACATTATATATTAAAAAAATAACACGTCTTAATATTCGTGCCGATACAAATGGGTGAAAATACTCGGGACAGAGGGAGTATATTATACACTTTATTCTATTCAATTACTCAAAATACTTTTCTCTTTCTTACATCATCACAACAACAAAAAATATTTTTCTTAAATTTTGTGCCACCAAATAGGTGCATATATTCTTGAAACGGATGGAGTATATAAAACAAATAGTCGCTGGATACCTAATTCTTCATTTTTTTTCTTTCTTTTTCTAAAACATGACATCTCTCATTCATTCGCAAAAATTAACATGAAATTAGTTCTACAATGAACTCAGAATTACTCTTTAGTTAATAGAAGATTACTTTACAGTACGAGAGACGATTACTCATCTATATAGAAAATTATTTTTGTTAATGAATCTTTCCTAGTAATGGAAAATTATTTTTGTTAATGAATCTTTCCTAGTAAAATAACCTATAGTATATATCGAGTAACTTTCGATATTTTTGATAAATCTTTTTCGAAAAGATGCATCATATACTACTCACTTTTCTATTCCATAATGTACATTAATCATGGATCCAACTATTACCCCCAGAATATTTTATACAACATACTTATAATACTTAAATAACAGTATCATCTACTTCTAATATTTAAACACATCTATATCCATTCAATAAGTTTTTATTAAGATTTATCAGGCATCCCTGATTCCCTGTAGGCTCAAACAAACTGTACAAGCATCATATTATGTGTGAGTTAAATTCATTTTTTGCCCTATGACTAAGCAAAACTTCGATTTTTGCCCTAAAAATGATAAGTGGTTCAATTTTGCCCTATAACTAACGAATCATTTCAATTTTTGCCCAATTTTCACCGGAAAATGCAAATTTCGCCGGAATCCGCCACGTCATGCTTCAATTTGGGGGTTTCCGGCTGGTCAATCCGCAATTTTGACTTTTTTTTAGCCTGGAGTTAAATTATTTTTTGCCCTATAACTAAGCAAAACTTCGATTTTTGCCCTAAAAAAGATAAGCAATTCAATTTTGCCCTATAACTAACGAATCATTTCAATTTTTGCCTAATTTTTGCCGAAAAATATGAATTTTGCCGGAATCCACCACGTCATACTTCAATTTAGGGATTTCCGGTTGGTGAATCCGAATATTATTTTATATAAAAATATAAAAACTCATAGAAATAATCTTGCTTTGCCTTCATCAAATTGGTAAGCACTTTAACATAGTTTCTGACCCCTGATTTTTTCACTCTCACCACTTCCAATCCATTATCCATCACATAATAATGGCTTCTGCTCCACCTCATCTGCCTCTCTGAAGTGTTGTGCCAATGACCATCTTCCTTGCTTCAACCTTCTCTCAGATTCTCTCTCCTCAAAACCATCATCATCATCCACATTCTGCTGGGCTTTTCTTGTTCTCCTTGACATGGAGATGCTGTAATGGGGTTTCACCAGATTCGTTTCGCCTCCCATTTTCTGTGCAGATAACCAGGGGTGGGTTAATCTATATTTATTTATTGAAAAGATGAGTTTTGTAGAATGAACTGAGTTGGGATCATTCTTCAAAACATATCATTTTAATTAAGTTTTTTCTTTGGGAAGTAGTAATTAATTAAGTGGTGAAATGTCATTATATTATGGTTGGTGTATTTCAATCTTGGAGAGACATATGATAATCTGAATTTTTGTTCACTGTGCATGGAAATGTACACTTGATGACATATATACCGCTTTTTATATCTACCATTGAAGGATTCTTTGTTATCCAGTTTTGTAGATAACTGTGAGTTGAGAATTATTCAAAATATTATTAAATTTTCAAATAAGTAAATTTAATTTGGACAGATCTGTGCATGCAAGAGGAAAAATAAAGAAAGAAAGTAAATATTAGTAAAAATAAATACTCAAGTCTTAAACTTGATTTATATATACTAGTATTTTATTTTTGGACTTTTATCAATTCAAGGCCCGAATTATGGGTAAACTATCAATTAGGGGCCTGGATTATTTTTTCTATCAATCCAAGGCCTAAAATATGTAAAACTATCAATCCAAGGCCTGAATTTGTCAAATATTATCACCTATTTTTATCAATTTAGGGCCTAAGTTCAGGTCCTGAATTGATAGTTTTACATAATTCAGGCCCCTAATCGATAGTATACATAATTCAAGCCCCAAATTAATAGATTACCCATTTTTCAGGCCCTATATTGATAAAATTCCTATTTTTTAATAGTGAGCTAGTTGAAAACGGGGAAAAATCATGAGTTAACATTTATTTTTATTACTATCTTAATTATTTCTAGCAAAAATCAACATGATTGAATTTATCTAGAGTTTTTTTTCCTAGTACCGAATATAATATATTGAACTCTATTATACAATATTTTATGAAATTTATTGGTCGCCTTATAAGTTCTAAAACAGAGGGTAAATTTGGTAAATAAAATATATAGGTGATCCCAAAGTTGGTTAATCACGAAATAGTGGCATGCACGCTGCAATTTAATCATAAATTATACGAACATAATTGCGTTTTGATTTGTTTAATTATGTAAAAAGGATATTTTAACCCCTCAAAATTAACTGTTAATATTTTTATATAATATAATATTCAGATTGACCAGCCGAAAACCCCCAAATTGAAGCATGACGTGGCGGATTCTGGCAAAATTTGTATTTTTCGGCGAAAATTGGGCAAAAATTGAAATAATTCGTTAGTTATAGGGCAAAATTGAACCACTTATCTTTTTTAGGGCAAAAATTAAAGTTTTGCTTAGTTACAGGGCAAAAAATGATTTAACTCAAGGCTAAAAAAAAGTCAAAATTGCCACGTCAGATTGACTAGCTGGAAACCCCCAAAATGAAGCATGATGTGGCGGATTCCGGCGAAATTTGCATTTTTCAGCGAAAATTGGGCAAAAATTGAAATGATTCGTTAGTTATAGGGCAAAATTGAACCACTTATCTTTTTAGGGCAAAAATCGAAGTTTTGCTTAGTTATAGGGCAAAAAATGAATTTAACTCTATTATGTGTAGGAATTGAATTCGAATTGAGTATTTATGCAATATATAATGCTAAAATGATAATTTTGAATATAGATTATTTTAATATTAGTGTTGCAAAAAATAAAAGTAAATAGTCACGAAATGTTTAAAGCCCTATAAACCAGCTATATGCAAGGAACTCATGCAACCATACTCTCAATTAGTTACACATAAACACACACTTTTATTTATTAAATCTTAATTCTTTAGATAGTTCAATTACATTCAATTTTTATGTGATGGAAAGAAAAGAAAAGTACTTTTCACCTGAAATTTCAAATGGGGGAATCCAGCAATCCCATCCTTATGCTAGTTCACATTTTGTGACCTCCATTAATAACTTGAAATATCTCAAACTTGGTTATGCTTATTTCATGTTGCTTCCCTTTATACTTTGCACACAAGTTGAAAACATAGCTACCATTATTCATACATTATTGTCCTCAAATTTTCATACATTTCTCATCTTCTTAGGACTATTGTCCCTACTCATGTATGTTTGTTTCATTCTCTCTCCTCGTTCTACTTATCTTGTCGATTTCTCTTGCTACCTCCCACCAAATGAACTTAAGGTACGTACATAATCCCTCCATCCCGCATCATATTTATGTTTGCTTTTTAAATTAAGAGAAGAGATATACTCCTTCCGTCCCCTTTAAAGAGCGTCTTTTTTTCGTTTTGGGCGTCCCACCCAAAGAGGCCCCTTTCCTTTTTTACACACATGGGACCCACACACGCTCACTAATACAATTAAAATATAAGACACACACTCCTACTAATATAATTATCCACTACACATTCAATAATAATACTCCTTAATCCACGTGCGAAAAAACAAAACCCTCTTAGACCACTCTCATCGGCAACCATGTGCCATGGGTCGCACACAAGAGATAAAAAATAATAAAAAAAATTAAAAATTGAAATTAACATGTCAACCGGTTGGGGAATCTCTTCCTGACACAACCCTCCAACTTTATCAACAACTCATCCACAAAGTAATCTTGGAGTGACATGTGTCACATGATAATTATTAAAAAATTATTTTAATTTTTAATATAATTATTAAAAAATCTCAAAATAATAATAAATAATTTAATTTTAATTATTATATATATATATATATATATATATATATATATATATATATATATATATATATATATATATAGATGAGAGAGAAATGAATATTTTATTAAAAAGTTAGGTTGAGTTGGGTTGTTGATGGAGTATAAAAAAGTTGAGGTTGGGTTGGGTTGTAGGTTGTATATGTGGATGAGAGAGAAATAAATATTATATTGTTGGGTTGGGTTGTTGTGGGTTGTGAATGAGTGTAGTCTTAGTGAGAGACGGAGGGAATAATATTTAATGTTTAGTGGGTTTAGGGGATTGAATTCTCTATTCCACATTTGGTATTTCATTGATACTATTTCATAACATAAAAAACTTATACCCTACAAATGATTATTAAATCCTTGAGGCATATGGTGTTGGGAAAGGATCATGACACATGTCAATCATTTAGATGGTGGAATATAAGATGAAATATCATATTGAAATAGATTGATGATATGTGCAGGGCCCATGAAATATATTAAATATTTTTGGGTAAATATCAAAATTAGTCTTGTAAGTATGTCGTTTTCCAACTTTAGTTCTTTTTCTTTTGCAATTCTCAATTTTGGTCCTTTTTTGTCTACTTTCAGTCCTTTTGGTCCAGTTTTCGTCATTTTTTCAAAATTTGATCCTTTTTTTGTCCACTTTTATTCCTAAATGTATAAACTTTCGGACTATTTTTGGACCTTTTTAACATAAAGGACTAAATTTGGACAAAAATGACTAAATTTGGACTAAAAGGACTAAAAGTGGACCAAAAATAACCAAAATTGAGAATTGCAATAGAAAAGGACTAAAGTTGGAAAACGTTATACTTACAGGATCAATTTTGATATTTACTCAATGTTTTTTTTAGTCCAGGGAAATGTAAAAAAATAAAATGACAAATATAAATCTTAACCCCGAGATGGAGGAGGATTACATTCTTTCTCATATTTTACATAAGTTCTTGATTAGTCCTTTATGTTAAAAATGTCCAAAATGATCCGAAAGTGTATACATTTAGGATCAAAAGTGGACAAAAAAATGACCAAATTTTGAAAAAAAATGATCAAAATTGGACCAAAAGGACTAAAAGTGGACAAAAAAGGACCAAAATTGAGAATTGCAAAAGAAAAGGAACTAAAGTTGGAAAACGTCATACTTACAGGACTAATTTTGATATTTACTCAATGTTTTTTTTTAGTCCAGGGAAATGTAAAAAAATAAAATGACAAATATAAATCTTAACCCCGAGATGGAGGATTACATTCGTTCTCATATTTTACATAAGTTCTTGAATCTTACATTTCTCTTGATCACTAGCTAACTTCATTTCATTTACTAGATATCAAGAAGTGAATATATAAAACTAGCACAGAAATCAGGCCACTTTGATGCAAAAGCAATCGAATTCCAATGACGAGTCCTCAAAGACTCCGGCTTAGGGGATGAAACCTACCTCCCTCAAGTGGTGTTCCAACCCGACTACCGGAAAAACCTTAACTTGGGACGGGAGGAGGCGGCAACACTGATGTTCAACACCGTGGACAGCCTCCTTTCCACCACGGGTGTACAGTCTAAGGATATAAACATCCTTATTGTCAATTGTGGGATACTCAATACAACTCCTTCCCTCTCAGCCATGGTGATCAACCGCTATAAGTATAGTCACAGAGTTCAAAGCTACAATCTTGGTGGCATGGGCTGTGCTGCTGATATAACTGCACTGGATCTTGCCCATGATCTTTTGAATGCCTATCCAGGGTCCTATGCTTTGATAGTAAGTACTGAAGTTATTAGCTTCACTTGGTATAATGGAAATGAGTTGAGTATGTTGCTTCAAAATTGCTTCCTCCGGACGGGGGCCTCCGCCGTTTTGCTCTCCAATCACCGCCTCCAAAGGTGGCGCGCGAAGTATCAGTTAAAGCACGTACGTAGTCTCTCTCTCGTGATTTTCTGTGATATTTTGGTGTATACTGCATGTGCAACACTGTTGATAGATATCTCGTGGGAGAGAAGAGACCATATATAAGGCAATGGTTGGATTTTCCTTTTTCTCATGTGTGTGAATCATATAACTAGTAGCACGAGAGTTTAAAACTGAAATCGTCCCATACAAATTTACTTTATTCAAAATAGTTTCAAGAAACTTAATCACTGCAAAATAGTTCCATAACTTTTAAATTCTCACAAAAAAATGTACTTTTTTACTTAAAAATGTTCAATTTTTCTAATTTCATGGGATAAGACTGAATCGGTGTTTTTTCAAAGTTATGGGACGAAATTGGTAAAATATATTATTTTGGGAATAAATCGGAGCAAAACAGAAAGGTGTGGGACGAAAATGAATATCATAACTATTTTGGTACCTTTTTAATAAAATTAAAAGATACTAGACGATTTATGTTTTAAACTCGCACGGGAAATATATACGAAAATGGCTCAGGAAATGCCGGATGTGCTAGTCATCTTGCAGTTTGTTAAATTCATGCCCAATTTCTTTCTTGTGTGTTAAATTTTAGTTGGTTAGGACTCACAAAGGCATGGATGATAGAAGCTATAACAGCATACAACTAAAAGAAGACTCACAAGGAAAGCAAGGGCTGTTAGTGAGTGCAGATGTGGTTGAAGTAGGAGGGCATGCTGTAAGAGCCCACATTGCCACACTAGGCCCACTTGTGCTACCTCTTTCTGAGAAATTCAATCCCTTCAGATCACTGTTTTTCTTGAAAAGAAGATCCACTAAAACCCACATCCCTAATTACAAGCTAGCATTTGACCATGTTTGTATACATGCAACAAGCAAGAGGGTGTTGGATGAGATGCAAAATAATCTTGATCTAATAGATGAGTATATGGAGGCATCAAGAAAAACTCTTGAAAGATTTGGCAACACATCAAGTAGTAGTATTTGGTATGAACTGGCTTTTGTTGAAGCCAAGAAAAGAATCAAGAAAGGGATAGGGTTTGGCAACTGGCTATGGGTTCTGGATTAAAGTGTAATAGTGTGGTCTGGAAAACTGTTAGAACTGTTGAACAACTGAATAGAAACCCATGGAATTGAAATGAGAACTACTAAAGGTGTTCATTTGTAAAGATTTATACATGAGAAAGAGTTCAATAATTGTAAGTTTAACATCCTACATTTGAATAAAAGTTTGGTAGAAAATAAAATTTTTAAATTTTGTGTACAACTACTAATATATATTTTGGGAAATTTTTAGCTATAGGCCAATATTATATTATACATATCTCTATCATTTTCTCTCCAATGCCTGACAAATCAATGAATCGTCTATTATATATTTTAGTGCTATATAGTTATTACGAATTATTGGGTGAATGATAAGTATGATGTAGATAAAATTTATACTTTAAGTTCAAAGGTATCCTAAAAAAAAGTTCATATTTTTGTCTAACATACTCCCTCCGTCCCATCCTTATAGTTACGTTTGCTTTTTGCACATGGATTAATTAGTATAATATTTTAATGTGTATTGAAGTGAGAAAAATAATATTTTAATGTAAAATGGGTATGTGTATTAGTGTGATGTGTGGGGTTATGGAGAGAAAAAAAGTTAATTTGTGTGGGTCTCATATGCTAAAAGGAAAACGTAACCATTGGGGTGGGACGCCCAAAATGGTAATGCGTAATTATTAGGGACGGAAGGAGTATGCATCACTCATTTAACGTGTGATATGCGAAACTCATTTAACGAGTGTAACAAAATATGTAACATCAAAATATAAAAACACCTGACAATATTTCTCTTTCCTTCTCCCTTAATAATACAGGATTACACATTCATCATTAATTACCAAAATTACAAATTTATTTGGCTGTGTTTCGCTTTTGATGAACATGGATGAATTATTATGATTATAAAAGAATTTAAAAATTCACAATTTTGATAATTTTAAGAGATCTTATGGTTAATTTTAAAGTAGTTAATTATCATCATACTATAAAACCAAAATATATTTAATTCAGGCATATTTTGCACTACAAATATACCCATTTTACATCTCACTTTCTTCTTCTTTTTCTTCATTCCCATATTAGAAACATAACATCACTAAAAAAATATATATTTTTTAGCAACCGAATTTACCAATATGTTGATAATTACCAATGGATTAGCAACAAAAATGACATTTTTGTTTTAGCAACGGAATGTCAACGGATTTATTCTCTATTTTAGCAACGGAATTCAATTTGTTGCTAATTACCAACGGATTACCAAGGGAATCATTATATAAATTACCAACAAAATTATTAGCAACGGATTACCAACGGAATTATTTATCAACGGAATTGATTTTTCGTTGCTAAAAATTTACCAACCACCACTTTACCAACGAATTTCGTTGTTAATCTATTGGTAAGCCATTTTAACAATAGAATTAAAGCTTTTACCAACGGAATATTCCGTTGGTAAAAAACAGTTTTTTTTGTAGTGCATTCCACAACGCAAGTTTTTTTTTTGGACAAAGGAAGTAGAAATACAATGGTTCTGGTGGCTTTCACAACGATTGGCAATAGACAACAGGTGGTCGGGTGTTGCGCAGACTAGTCTGCCCTCACGCCTGCAATGGGTGAGTTGGTGAGCTCGAGTTGTGTCTTGCCATTTATGCTACAACCGAGACTCGATCCCATGTCGCATGCTTGCTGAACACGAATTGAGTGCTGTCATACGGCCACATCTTGGCAAGCTACCGAGGATCTTTAAATGTTGCATGCCACTTGCGCCAACCATGCATTGAAGATATTCAGGTAACGGATTACTTTGTAACTTTTTCCTTTTGATCTTCCATGGATATTCGTAAAACAAAATATATTTTGTACTATTTGAATCTATGATAAACTAATCTTCTTTTTGGAATTAGCATCAGGATTGGTTGCAGGTAATTTCTGTATTCATATAATTGACCTTGGATTTTGGATGGGCAATGTTCACTTTTACTACAGATGTAGATCTCTCTTAATCGAATTACTAAATACCTTGGTTTCTTTTCATTCCATCGTTTTACTAATTAGTTTTCTTGATTCTGCATTGTTTAATTCCTTGGATTCACTACACATACTATTCATAGCTATTTTCCAATTACTAAGCTCATGTTTAGCGGATAAGCTATGTGGATTTTGCTTAGGGAGAATGAAGACACATCAGTATCTCTTCTTCGAATGCACCTTCACATCGCTTATTTGGAACAATATCAAAGCTTGGCTTGGTTGGAGGAGACAGTTCACACCAGTAGCTTCTGCACTAAGGAAGATATTCCGAGATACTAGGTATCATCCTAATGAAAGAAAGTCCCTCTTGATCGTGTTAGCAACTACCGTGAACCAGATCTGGATGGAGCGAAATAGACAACTATTTGGACAAATGATGATGGCTCCGATCTCCATTAATGTTGAGTGAATAAAATTCCAAATCATTTACTTGTTTCTCAATTATAAATGTTAGAGCACTGACAGTCTCCTTAGACCTTTAGTGCATTGTTGTTCTTTTTCAATATTATGCAATATCTTGTATATTGTAATCGACGGTTCTGAAATTTATAAAATTTACCAATTTCAGTACTTCAAGCAAGCAGATATTTTGATAATTTGGAGGCCAAGATTCAATGGCTCATTTTCTTGGTTTATAATATAACTACATCCTTTTATTCCGTGTTAACTACTTGCACAGAGTCCTTCAAAAGAACTTGCACAGTAAGTAAAGATTTTTGATAACATATAATCTCTCAGAATTTTACTGTCCTCTCTTTCTTTATTGGTATAAGAAAAAGGCAACAAAAATATCAGACAAGCATCATGATTGGAAGCATAAAGTAGAATATTGTTAGTGTGACTGGACGATGTTGCCACATTTGAAGTCACACTCTGAATTTCACCTCTCCATGCCACCATGCCACATGTTCAATTAATATGTTATGTTGTCCTGGTTGTTATGGTGTTGATTTTTCAGACAACTAATAGAACGTGAGAGAAGGAGTTTCAGGATGTTTGAAGGGAGATCGTGATAAGCAAGTAGAAGAGGGAGGTTACAAGTTTCCTATTTTCAAGGAATGGGTTAGATTGATATTGTAGTTGAGATATTAGTGCTCAAGAAACTGATGAAGGCACGTTCATCACTAGTGTTGAAGCTGGCGTATTCTCGACTGATAAAAACAAGCTTAATGTCTTCATACCAGTAGCGAAGAAGATCAGATAAATATCCACACATTAAAAGTGTTCCTCGTATGCTGGTTCAAGTGCTACAACACTCAGAGCCACATTGGTCTATTCTCTTTGGATCGTTGGAGAGATGAGAGGTCTCTTCGTATATGCTAGAAGATTGTAATTGTCTTTTTACAATCTTCATTTTGAGAGTAGTTTTATGATTCCGTATCACGTTTTTAGATCTTGTAATAGGTCTACCTTTGCGAGTTAAATAGGGTATATTCTAGAGAGTTAGAGTGTATCCTTGAAGACTTTTGTATTCACTATTTTTTCAAGTTTAGTGAAGTTTTAACCATGGGACCGCCACAAACGTTAGTTTGTGGAAGAGTTATTTCTTGTCTCATTATTTTTTACGCTGCTATATATGTGTTCTGCTCTCAGTGTCATTCAGAGTGTTGCAGCATTTGGAACGACACATGTCTAATATGTTGGTTTCACCACCCACGCACACTTACAAATACTATGAAGAGTTAGATAAACAATTAGTCTAAGGCTCTATGCTCCAATGGTTGTCATTGAACTCTGAACTAAACAAAGAACTTGAAATCAGTCGCAAATTGTTCTACGTATACAGAGAAAAATAATCTCTCAATATTCAATAGAAAAATTTTTAGGTTGTCTTTTGGAAGAAGAAATATTGGCATAGAGGGGTAAATAAGGACCTGGAAATGCGTCACATAAGATTATCGAGTTGAGCCTGCAAATCATGTATTGAAACCATGTTAACTTTCTGTACGTCTTCGGCTGAATACTCTGACTTAAGCAGAGACTCTACTTGACTATGTGCTTCAACAATGTTGGTCCTGCAGATCACAAGCGAAACAACTTTCATCAACTATCAACATTTACTTGTAAAAACAAGTGATTGATTTGAGAATTTAAAAGTCTAAACAAAGAGCTTGTCTTGACGTTTCAGGAGATAAATGGTGACAGGTTACCACTTAAGGTTGGTATATACCATATGGACTACTAAGATTAACATAATGAAGATGACAAACACAGATACACACACACAAAAGAAGAATATCATACTTGATTGGTCTGAAAAGTATAGCACGTGTCCCAGGATTCTGGAGATAAAGCTTCAGTTTATCCATTACTCTCGGCAGTTCTTGTTGAATAGCAGAGCTCACCTGTAATAAATTCAAGTGTTCCATCAATTGGTCCTAGACAAAGCTTCAACGCTTTAGGTTCAAGCAATTCAATAGATGACAGAAGTAGTAGAAAGAGAGTCACTATCTTGGAAAGTGTGGAAAGCACTCCACGACAACTACCAAGACATATCGATAAAGTAACTCAAAAAAAAAAAAGAAAGGAAATGAACACAGTGAAAGGGAATAACTACAGAAATACCTTAGCCTAGTTAAATTTAAAAAAGATAACATGCAAGTGTTTTTTTCGCTTATTGCTTCAACTAACGTGGGTGTTGGTAAAACAACAAACTTCATTGGAAAGGGCATAACTACAGAAATAACTTAGCCTAGTTAAATTTAAAAAAGATAACATGCAAGCATTTTTTTCGCTTATTGCTTCAACTAACGTGGGTGTTGGTAAAACAACAAACTTCATTGGATTTTGTTTTGGTTAAGGTGTACCACCAGGTGGATTATGTAATCATCCCTGGAGAATATTTATACCTTCTGCACAAGTTCCGCAACCTTTTCCGGAGTTGCAAAAGCTTGACCTTTTAGCGGCCTACTGATGGCTGAATCCTGATTTTGACTGCCTGAGGACAATGCAACTTTTACAGCAGTGACCTTCAAGGATAGATAAACGTACATAGTGAACAATCTTGCCGAAACGCACCATATAAAACTTGATAACAGATATTGTATACACAGACAAGTCAATGGTGAAAGTCCAACTATATATGAAAGACCTAAATATGCAGTGAACACGAAGATCATATGCACTTTCCAGTAGAATACAAAGTCAATGTACAGTTATATATGAACCAATTCTGCTATTATTTTGCAGATAACCCAAACAACACTCCATATGCATAATCTGTATTATAGTATTAGACTTCATTCCACAAAAAGAAGATGATTTTGTTCACCAAAAGTACATAGAATAAAAACTTGAGGGTTATTTAGAACCTCTTTGCATATATTGCAGCTGGTCAAGTACAGTTAAATATTACTCCATTTAACTAAATTTTCTGGTCTCATGCCACCATAATCACCTGAGTACCCCCAATATATACATATATTAGTATATTTGAGAATATTATATATTAGACCTTAGTGACAAAAGACAACATAGGATCCACAACCAGCTTGGTCACTGACATAATAAACTCCTCACATGTAGCTTTGAGATTTTTCTCCAATTCCTGCATGTGAAAGTAAATATCAACCGTCTGAATATTAGGAAACATAGTTCAAAATATACAGTAACAAAACCAAGTTTGATTTAGAAACAGAAACCCATAAAAAAAAAACATACAAATGATAGCAACATTTTGCTGACTAGGCAGAGTAAAAACTGTTGCAGAGAAAAAATGACAGTCACAAAATTAGAAGGCAAATTCTGATGCATAATTCGGTAAATGCAAAGGTCCTAAATCAACAATAGACATATCTAACCTAATCTCCCAATACATAAATATAACTAAATCAAAAAAATATTTATACTGTATAATGGCTTATTAGCTTGGGAGGCAATTAATTCCCAAGTTCTTACCAAAATGAAGGGCAGTAAGGAAAAATACCTTCTTAGCATCTATTTGACTTTCCAAAACTCGTGGAGACAGCGTTCTTGCTAAGGATGTGGACCTTGACCAATCAAACAGTGAGGTCTGACCTCTAAGAATCCGTCGCAAATGCTCCTGCAAAAGTAATTAATCATTTCAAAACATTTAAGGAAATTAAACAAATCAAACAATCGTATAAAATCCCATAGCCATGCTTATTAATATCTTTACATCATAGCCATTACGTAATTTCTCATTAACACTTGAACAACTTTTACTACTTATAGCAATATTCATCAAATTATTCAACAGGTCACAGCCGATGCCCTCAAAATGCTTGAAATAATAGATATGTTGAGGACTTGGATATTGAAGCCTGTACGCAAATTTAATATGCACGTCACGTTACATTCAACATAGAGAATCAAGTGGGAAGTGCGGTCCACCAGCTTGACAATAGTTGTGTAAACTCATGATTTTGATTTTCTCATGCAAGTAAAGACAACTGTTTAAGAGCAAGGAACTCATTATGAACCTGCCATCAATATTTTTGAGACGAACATCGTAGATGCTGACAATTCAGATAGAACCTAGTTGTTACGGGCGAGAGGCATACACAGGTGAGTGGCCTTCTAGTGCCTTATGTGAAAGCCACAGACCCGAAGCTCACCTTAGGGCAACTAGCAAACTAATCAATTATAATCCTCAACTTTCGGCAGTTGGGCTTGGATTCTGTTTTGTCTATAAAAATCTAACCCTAGTTTAAAAAAAACCTAGTAATAAAAGTCATCCCCCCACCCACCCCCCAGAAAAAAAGAATAAATAGAAGGCAAAAACGTTATTTTCTAAATAACTTTAGAAAATTCCCAATGAAGGATTATTGAAACACGTGTATAGGAGGATCGCCTCTTGAGATGCAGAGAGGAGCATAGAGGCAAAAGTCTCTTGAACATCGCCTAAAATCATCAAAAGTCTGAAAAAATAGGTACTAGGGCTCAAGCCTCCTAAGAGGCACACCTCCAACAACTATGTAAATAACACATTGAACAAGAACACACAATGAAAATAGTAATTAAATACAAATAAGCACAAAAAATACTTTAAAGTTCAACTTCAAATAGTCAAGACAATGACACGACTGCATCAAGTATAATGGTTAGCAAAGTAGCACACTATTCACTAATCAATAATCATCTTGAATCTTGATTAAATAGATAAAGAGCCCATCATCATAATCAAATAGTATCTTTGTTGATCTTTTTTCCTCTCAAGTCTATGAGAATGACAGAAACTCTAGGTTGAAGATACTGTGGGTAGTATTAAAAGTGTTTTTTAGAAGACAAAACATATCTACAAAATGTAATAATAATGTGCTTAACAAAGCAGCTAGATTAAGTGTGTAAGAGGCGCCTCCGAAAGCAGTGTCTGCCTTATTCTAAAAAGGCCAATAGCTCCCAAGGGGGCGTGCCTCTAACAACTATGAAAGAGAGACATAATATACATATAAAATAATCAAACGACCAAAACAAAGAAAATTAATTATTACTCCATTCAACAAGCTTCTTTCTAAATAATAAAGTATGACAGATTTTAAGAGGAGCATAGGTTAGAAAATCATTACCAGCAAATGAGAGAAGTCAAGCTCCTTGTGCGTAACTGAGAATTCGATATCAAATGGTGCAATCTGCAAATATAGGAGCAGTACAAGTAATATAAAGAAACAATGATTTCATTCTAGTTATAATTAAGGATGAATTATTACCTGCTCTCTAAGTATAAGAAGAAACTTAATGAGGAATAATTGAGCATCCATTGCCGATGACCTCTTTGCAATCAATTTACTAGCTTTCTGCCATATCAGATTGCATAAGCAGAAATTGTCTCAAAGTAAAAAACGTATTGAGAGAACAGACATGAAATAGAACAAATGCATGATTCGGTGATGATCAGGTACAAGGATTTCAGGATAAAGAATTGAAGAGAGAAAACTTAAAAATTCTAGAATTAATCTTAAATTAATGCAGCCAATTTACAAGGGCAGCAGTAGCACTAGGCAATTTCTTAGAGGGAACACTCCTCCCTTCCCTTCTTAGGAACCACTAAACACGAAAAATTTAAGAATCACCTGAATGGACAATGAGCAAACCTCAACAGCCTCCTGATTAAATAAACAAAAAAATGAGGGTTTATAACAATGTATTGAAGCTGTGAAGGAGTAAACGGAAAATAGTATTCATCATCTGAAAAGAGAAAATTTGCCAAGAATCAATACCTGTGCCAACCCAGTGAAAACTGCAGGTTCTAAACACCGATATAGTTTGGACAAACAGGATATGGTTTTCTCCAGTGGAGGGTACCATGTTCGCGAAACATCTGAGTTTTGAGCACTCTGCACTCAGGAGAGGAGATATAAGAAAAGCAAGCCAGTACTTTGAGAAAAAGGGGGTGCTGTTGCCATTCAAGTCCAAATACCAAAAAAAAAAAAAAAAAAAGCAATTAGAGACCAATAGGCCATCCCCCACCTTTAACACACCAACATAACCAAAAAAAAAAATGTTTATGGAAATTGAGCTATACAGAGTAAAGTACAAGCACAAAAGAGCATTTAAAGATTGAAACAAACTTACAGGGGATGTTTCCAACTTTGTCTTGGCTGACTGTTCCAGCCTAGCAGGATAATCCAGGTCTTCATCCAAAGGAAGATAATTTGCAATCTAAATTACAGGCAGATATTAGATAATATCATAATACTACCTTTTTCACGGAGATATATTCATCTCGGGTTTTTTTTTTTTTCGCAAGTGTAATGAGAAAAGGACAACATTTTTTTTTTGAGAAATTAATAAAGTGTAAAGTATATTATGTGTGTTAAGTGAGGATGACATATTTTAAAATGAAGTAATGATAGATCAGTAACTAGTTCTTCTGTGTTTATAATTTATTGACATTATTTAATGTGAGATTTTATGGGACTTACGAGAATAGAAAATGTGAATACTTTTATGGGATGGAGGGAGTATAATACTAAAAATAAAATAATGCAGATTCTTGTAGAGATCTCTCCATTTCACTGTAGCTGTTCTTTCCTTTTCCATTGTTTCAGGAACTTTTCGGTTTACCACATTTATATTTTAAGTAAAAGGCTCTAGTGTAACACCAAAAACTTGCTTTCATTGGGTAATACATGCTCTGTTGACTATTCAAAATAGAATGTATATTGGGTATACTTTAAGTGTGCACTTACACGAAAATGCTCTTTTCTCCATTCCCCTATTACACATTTGTCTATATAACCACCTATATTCGAAAGCTCTAGGAAAGTAACACGGACCTCAAAAATTTATGGAGACAGAGCAGAATAGAAATTAAATGTTGAAACAAAGAAGTAGATAAGCTACCTATCATCCATTACAGTTTAACCAACATCACTAGATAAAGCTACCTATCATCCCTTTACCAAAAATAACAAGGCGCTCAAACATGATAATATTTTTAATTCTTCATGTATCTTCAATAAAATAATCATAAATTGCTTCAGGCTCACGACTCTCATGCTCCTTTTCCAACTCTCATTGAAAATCAGAAAACAAAACTTAATAGATTAAAAAAAAAGATATAACATAAATATGAGTAAATATAGCCTACCTATAATCCACAAGCAGCAATATAAAGGTTTTTAAAACTGAATAATAATTGAATTTTCTTCAAGTTTAATTGATAATATCATGAATTTCTTTTATACCAGAAGTTTGATTATCCCTCCCTCTTCATTCAACTCTTAAGAAAGCAAAAAATACAAATAATAGATTTATGGCAATATACAAAAAATAAAGAACACATAAATGCAGAGACAAGTTTTAAAGCCTAATATATTGCTCTGTGTGCTGCAGTTACCTCATCACGAATGTGGGTTCTAGCGCGAAAAGTTAACCGTTCGTGAACATCAGCCAAAATCCTTTCCAATGTTGGGCGTAATCCTGCCAGCGATTCACCTCTTCTACTTACTTGTTCTGCTAGGACTTCAACTTTAAGAATATCAACAAGTTCGCAAAGAAAATCAAGGTTTGCTTCATGAATAAGTTTTGGACGTAATGTATCATACAAGTATGTACACCTGCCAAGAGTTGGAATGGAGGGTTAGAGATTCAAGTTACATGTGAAAGAGAATCAAAGGAACTAATTAGGCCATCTGGAAGAAGAACATAAGCATCTTTCCTAAAGTCTAAACAAAACCTGCTACTACCATCTTAGAGATATTAGCCACTAATTAAAGGACCTTGTGAAGATGATGTTTATCATTGGTCTCCACTTACTTCCGCTATGGCCAATAAAATAACTGCTTCAGTTGGTGCTCGTGCACTTATCTCTTGGGCACCCATCCACGGATACGAGCTCTTTGATTATTCGCAAATTTTATTTAGCAGTAATGAACAATTCAATGTTTGTGGGCAAAGATTGTGTTTTGTTTTAAAATTATAGTGGGCTGTGGGCGGGGGAAATCCCAAACTTTCAAAAACTGGAATTTGAATATCTTGATGAATATTAAAAATGTATGTTTTGGGATTTTATAACGTACGATTGTAAAAAGATCTATGTTATTTTATTGTTAATTGCGTTGGTACGTGCTGTGCTGGAAATTGTGTGAGTTGATTAAATATAAGAATTTCAAAATCCTTAATTTGAATGCTGTAACAAATGGGGGTTGAGAATTTAGATTGTATGGTCTAAAGTCCATCCGTGCTAGTCTCGGAACAAACATACCCAAAATACTGAACTACACAGCAGACCAAAGTTACAGTGCAATCAATTGTATAAACTAATGCATAGCGGGCAGAGATGTAAAAGTGGGTTGGATTCACCCACAACCCACCATTTTGTGGATTGAAGTAGGGCTGGTCTTTATGGGTAGGGTTATTGGTGGGGCAGTGCAGGTTGGCCCACGCAGGCCAAAACTCATTTTTATATTTTATCGATGGGCACATTAGGTGGGCTAGGTGGGGTGGGGCAGAGTAGGTTGGCCAGCATGGGCCTAGCCCATTTTGACAGCTATACTGCCGGGAATAGAAACTTTGATCAAATTTTCATTCAACCTAAATTTAATACTAGCTGAGGCCTTCCAAACATGGGGAGAATTACAAACATGTTAATAAGAGGATAAAGCAACTGTAAAGAACCCAAAAAAGCGCGCCACAGTAATTGTCAGCAGTGATGGCTGGAACCAAAATAAATCATAGGCAATGGGGCCATCTCACACGAGTTATCTCTGCATACATGTAATTTAATCTTTCTTTTCTTAGTGTTGGATGGAAGCAAAATATATCATAGGCAATGGGGCCATCTCACACAAGTTATCTCTGCATACATGTAATTTAATCTTTCTTTTCTTAGTGCTCCACTGTTATCTTAGTTCTCCACTGTTGGAAAAACCAATTTAACTGAGACTCCAACCATATGCAAAGACAACATGTATATAATGGAAATATCAAATATAGTTTCTTTTTTATCATTTTATGTTACGAAAAATGTATCCACATGAAGCGTCATATTTAAAAAAATTTCATTAGAATTGAGGAGAGTTACAAAATGACCAGTCTATCCTTGTTTAATTTTCAATAATAATATGGAAGGTTCTCTATTATATTACTTGAGGACAAGATTAAGATTGAACATATTTTGGACAAATTATTTTTTTTTCTAAATGGGTATGTTTACTTTGGGATTATAGTGGATGGTGAAAATTGGATTTTGAAACTAAAAAAAAAAAAAAAAGTGAAGTACGGATGTGAATCATATACTGTAAGTATTTCGTTTTGGGATTTTGAGTAGGGTGGGACGATATTTTACGTCGAATCAATATTTATGATAATGACGTATTATTATATTTTTTTATTGTTAGATGAAGCGAGAAGATTTTTTTTTCCATAATTTTTAGGTGATTAGAGCGTGGAAAGAGAATGTATTGCGTGGTGCAGTGGTATAGTTTTGTATAGGAATGGATTCTGGATGTTGAAGTTCCGAAATAGAATATAGGAGAATGTTACGTCCACTGCCAGATATTTCGTCATAAAACAAACACATCCTAAACTCCTTGGTAGAAAGGTAGTATTTCTCTACTAGACTAACAATGTCAACAAGGAGAAAGTTTTTTAAAGCCACTAAGAATAAAGGGACTTAATTCCTGTCAAAGCAGCTAGGATGACAAAAGTTATGTCAGAAGTGTTAGTTTTCTAAGAACAAAACACAGAGGTTCTAAAAGGTATGAGCATTAGCTGAGAGCAACTACGGCCATTTCAAAGATTACACATTATCTAGCTCCTAAAGATAACTCTGCATATCTTAAAAGATGTAGACATTTTTAGACAAAAAATATCAGAACTCGTTTTTATTGTAGAAAAAGTAAAATATAACATACAGGTGATAATCCAACGAAGCACGCTTAATTATTAAATTGAAAGACTTACAGGGGATCTATTAGAGGAGCCAACCTAGAGACATCTTCAGAAGATGAAGGAAAGAAATGATCAAACAGTTGATGTTCAAGCTGACACACCTACAATTCCGTTTATCTCTTCATAATCAGGACAGATATTTATTACTTACACATGATGTAATAGTTAGGCGACTCCAAGTTTACAAAATTATCCCAAGAAAAAGGATTGACAGGAACAGTTTTAGATAAACCTAACTTAGAACTGGCATAAATTGTACTAATTTGTAATTTAAGTTAAGCATTTTTTATGAGAACAAACAAAAATCAGAAAAAATTGACTACAGCATGCTATGAACTATGAAGTATGAATATTTAATGCAAAGTAATTAAGCATTGAGTTATTAAAACCTAGGAAGCATTGTCTAGAATCATAAATAATTCTTATGACTTCATTAAACAAAACTAATAAAAACAGAGGTATTCTCTTCTATGGACTCACAGGCAAAGTAATTCATCAAATCTTTGAATCAGAAATAAGTAATGCAAGAAGTTATCCAGCCAACCTGCATTAAGTATGCACAACCAGATCTAGTCAATGATGGCAAGGCTTCTTTCTTAGAAAAATCAGAGATCCGTTGCTGCACAATGCCCCTCACCTGGAGCAATCAAAGATGCAAGAAAATTAAAAAAAAATTAACATGTTTGTTCAAGATATGGTAAATAATTTCAATTCAGTCAAAATACTAGAAAGTCAGTTATAAAAGGTCGCATGAGTGAAAGGGAATAAATAATACAATTCACTAACCAATAATAGCCTCTGTTCACAATAAAGTTTGTGGCATTCCATGAGTAACTGGACATATTCCTTCCTAGGTTTTCTACTTTCAATTTCCTCCAATACTGGTTTGAGCTGCAATTTTGCATATACAGAATTTTAGCTCACTCAAAAGAGGAGGAATGGTGGCACACTTACTGGTACAATATCAGAGGTGGCTCCAAAAGAAAAGGACAGAGAGAGGAAAGAAAAAAGTTGGAAGGAAAGAAAAAATAAAGTAATAATAATATGCAAGGAAATACTACTACCTCATTTGCTGCTGCCTTAAACCGGATATAAATTACAGATGCCTCAACACCCTCAGAGACAGATGCTTTGTTCCCAGCGCTGGATTTAATTGCTGCCAGGACCTAAGGTGAAACAAAAAAATTTCCAGAGAGATTCATTATTCATGTTACAGAAAACACAGATGGAAGTACACAGCAAAATAGAGGGCTTGCCTGAGAGGAAGTGTTTTTTAGAACAGAGAGGACATGAGAACGAACCATTCCTAGAGCACAAGACTGTGACAAGTTCCAAAAAAAGTTTGAACAGTAAGGGGCCATAGTCCAATCAACTAGTCAAGAATTAAAACTTGCTAGCTCACATGACTGTTCTGTTGGTCCTGCCAGTTGACACTAAACATACCTGAAGTTGACGGAACTTCACCAAGTAAACATTGCACTCAGCATACTGGGGATTGCTCTCAACATACCTACACATAGGCAAATAAATTTGAAAAAGTAAACGAGAGAGAGAGAGAGAAGTTATGGGATCAATAAGTTTTAACAGTATGATAGCATTTCTGTAGAACTAGCACGGTAGCACCACTCAGCTTCATATTTAGTATCATGAAACTAAATTAATTCCTTGAAATGCACTAATGATACTCCCTCCGTCCCAATAATTTGTTCACATTTCCTCATTAATTTGTCCTATTACACTCTTCGCACCCAAAAATAGTAAAAACTTTAATACAAAAAACTTCCCAATATTTCAAAAATGTCACCCTCATCTAACACACATAACTCACTTTATCATTTATTTAACACTAAAATAGACTATATTACCCTCAAAAGTCAATAAAATTGGTCAAAAAGTATTTTTTTCTTAAACAATGTGGTATAGTAACTATGAACACTGTAATGGGAGGAGGGAGTACAAGTTATAACAATTCAATCTAACAAAAATTATATTTGATTATAATTAGAGGTGGCAATTTTTGACACCACTTGAAAATGCTAGTGTTTAGGCTTATTCATGTCGTTATTGTGTCGACATGATAAGGGCATGCAAAATTTCATGTGTTGTGTTCATGTACGGTGTACCACAATAAGAAATTACATATGAATACATATATTGTATGTATCGCGCAATCTCATGTCATAACGTGTAACACCGTGTCGCATCGTGTTAAATTTTATATTTTAATCAGTTTATTCTATTATCATTTCAATATAGTGTCACATTGCTCTAAATTTTCTTGTTAAATTATTTTATTTTTTAAATTTTAATTATTAAATTAATTTATTTTTGTTATTGTGTCATGTCAACATGAACTTTTCGTGTTAGCTTCGTTTCAGCACTAATCTTTATCGTGAGTTCGTGTTTGGGCTTATCAGATCATGTCGTAATCTAGTCAACACAATAACACGAATTGACACTCCTACTTATATTATTCGAGGACATGCCATTCAACTTAAGCCTGTGCAGCAATTAAGATTGATATGTTTAAGTAATGCCACTTACGATATGCAGTCATCGAGTCGTTTGAGAAGAGGGAGAAAATTCTCATGTGCTACATTCATGCTTGGAGAATAGAAACTGGTCGCAACCTGGAAGTGCGTAACATCATCAATCGTGAATAATAAGTCTTCCATGTTCCATTAAATGATTAAAGCTGATGTGCATGCTAAGTTCAAATAATTGATACATATCTGTCTCAAGATAAGGCTACACAGTACACAGGAAGGACATCGTCATTAATCAAGCAAACTATTTAAAGAAAAGTTTGTGCATTTCCTGCATATCCCACAATTCTCTGTCTAGTACACAAACAAATATAGAAATTATATTTCTTAGCTCATGAGCTACGCTGAGAAAAAAAAGCATTTCAACTCCAGTTCAATCATAAGAAAGCCATACAAGCATATTAACAACTACCTAAACCCTAATACCTTCCCAAATATTCAACTTGTTTATATAAATTTTAGGCAAGATGGATAGTTATCAGGGGTTTGTGTACAATGAAGATACACACTTAAGAAAGTATTGGTGCATAACTCATATAAGAAATCAACTATCATATAAGTAGGGAAACGATTGAATTATGTGAATTAAATCAATTGGAAGTGATTTTTTCTAATCAGTACCCAACATTTTCTTCATTTTTGCACAAGCACACGCACGCACACATGCTCATCAAAAAAGAATATATATGTGCGTAATTCATAGTTGTTAAAGGCGATAGGCGCAAAGGCCTTGTTGGAGCCTGAGGCGCAAGGCGCGCCTGAGGTACAAGCCTCTTTAGAACATATATACATTAATATATCCAACTAAACACATAATTGTCCAACTAAATAAAGGTAAAAATAAAAACAATATCAAATAATAATACATAATAACTCATATATAACATAATCACAAAAAGAAAATAAGCAAAATCATTCAAGTTTAAGAAAATATCAAATGTCAAAGACTCAAATGATTATCAATAAAATAAAAATCATAATTATCATGGTCTATGATCCTCCTCATAATCTTCATTCTCTTCTTCACCACAAAATTGATCATTATATTCTTACTCATGAAAAAAAAATCTAAAATTTGAAAATGTAACCGAGGCGCGCCTTTTTTAACATCAACCGAAACCTTAAAAAACCAAGAATCCCAGGCGCTCAAGGCTTCGCCTCGCCTAAGGCGCGCCTGGGCGCCTTTAACAACTATATGAGTATGTCAAACATTTCCTACTTTAGCAATCAATTCTTTTCATGAACGTAAAATTCAATCACCAAAACTTCTCTATGCAGACAAAGAGATAAACTGGCAAACAAACCACTTGCTAAGCATATAAAGTATTAAATGTCAAAGATGATAAACAATTTGATCATTCTCTATATAAATGACATTTGAATCTTACATTCTCTAATTCATCAAAGTAGTTAAGCTTAGCACGAAGAGATTCAGCAAACTCGATCAGCCTTTGTTTTTCCATTACCTGCAAAATGAGTAACAAATAGACAATGAAATGAGACCAACAACGATTGAAGTTCAAGGGTACAAATTCTTCATATCTAGATTTCTTTCACAACCTATCATCTCATGAAAATCAAAATAACTGCAGACTTGCAGAGAATATATGCACAATATGATAGATTAACGCAGTCCCATGAACCACAAAACAAATAATTCTCTCTTTAACTAAATTCCAGATCTCATCTAACTTTCAAACGCAGTTCCATGAACCACAGACCACAAATAGTTCTCTCTTTATCTATATTCCAGATCTCATCTAACTTTCAAAGAGTGGAAGTTGTAGCTTCATGATTTTAGATACAACAAAACAAGAACAAAAATTATAAATTACCAGTCGGTCACAAGCATCATGCAATGTTTTTGTCTTCGTTGCAACAGCTTGATGCTGCAGTTGTAGTTCATTAAATAATTCAAGTGTTTCGTCCACCTACATCAAGTCATTTTAGAAATAATAATTGCACAGATAGCAGGAGCATAAGCTGTATTGGGCAAAATTTTAAGGTAGAATCTAGTCACTATGACAACGTATCACAATAAAAAAGAAATTTGCCTGATTGAGTATAGTATCACATGTTTGTATTCTCTCTGTTAATGTCCTCACGTAGTGCTGATATTTCTCTTCTGTCTAAAGAAAGAAAATAGCATGAAAAGTTATTCACAAAACGGGGATTCATGAACATATTAGGGAGCTAAGGCAACCTCTGATTTCATGGCTGCTTCAAGATCAGTGAACCATTTGTAGAACTGCAAAAAATAAATGAACTAAAAACTATAAGAACAAAATCCTTATATAATTTTCATGTGAGGATAACTGTGCATGAAATCTGCAAGCATAGGCTAAACTGACACAATAAAATCCAGGGGAATAAAAATAAATCTCTCAGAAATTACAAAAGCATGTAATTGTCAATTTATACTAACAATTTTACAGGTAAGTGACACCAAAAAATAGATTCCATGTGTATTTGTAAGGCGTGTATTAGAATTAAAGCCAAGTACTTGAAAATGGAATTTTTGTCCATTAAATTTCAATGCATTGAACTCTAATCCACCATGATTCTTATGATATCCTTACAAAATTACATTCAAATTAGTCATCAAATCGATAAGTCATAAATTAAAAAATGCAAATCTCCAAAGCTGCATTCAGCCGTACTGATGTCATCTGTTTTCATTTACATCAAACCCAGACCAAATGAGCAAGCACCTAAGGTTGTAAAAGTAAAGTAAAGGAAGTCAACGTAGCCAATAAGACAGATAAACAGAAACGGAAAGAGGAAAAGGGCAATAAAGCAGCACTACCAAGAAGAGAGAATAAAAGAACTCTCAAATGAACTTTAATTTAATAAGGTTCATTTCCATTCATAATTTATTTTAGCTGTTTAAGCATAATCTCTAGCTTTATCCATAACATTCTCAATTGTTTAAAGCGTTAATAAATATTTGTCTTAAGTTGATCATATCAAGTTGTTGGAATCCATCAAGCAACTAATAAACACCAAAAAATTAATCAAAAATATAAGGGCGTGCAAAATGGAATATTATGCACCTCATTTGTATTGACTAAAACTGCATCTATGGCCCCTGAATCCTCCGTATTGCTGTGCTTTGCTGAAAGAGACAAACCATTATCCAGTCCAGCTACTTTATCTTGTGCCTTGTTTGTGATTCAAAATAATAAAGTGAGAGTGTAAATAATAATCATTCTATTTTTCTAAACAAATAATTAAAGAACAAACAATTTATAAAAAGAATACCTACCAAATTCAAAGGAAAAGGTCTTTCAGCAACAGCATAGGAGAGCGCAACAATTGCTGCTTGTTGTTGCTCTGTCAATGGAGCATTCTAACACATAAAAGAAGTAAAATTGAGCCAGCAGCAATATAAGAATATATGATGTAATATTAAAAAGAAAAAAGAAAAAAAGTTAACAGCGAAGGTCCAACTTGCACCGTAAAAGAACTGAATCAACAGCAATGAGAAACAGGAAAACAGAAGTCAGAGAACCTAAAGCCATGCAAGGCCCAACGCTAAGTTTGCCTCATTTAAACCTCCTAATGAAAACCACGTAGGAAAATCAGGTAAGGAGAAAAAGAGTACCAACTCACAAGGGCTAAGTAAAGCGACAAAACTCAGTACAAAGATCTCCAGCTAAAAAGTTTTAACATAAGAATATAGCATTCATAAAAATTCAGAAAACATTTATCAACCTAAGAGACATTAACGTACATTCATATATAATCATTGAAATAGTGAGGTATAATTTTACGAGCAAATTTGAGTTTTAAGTTACCCAGTTTGTCGAACAACAGCTAAACCAGACTATACCAATAATGTCACGTAATTTAAGAAACCAGACTATACCAATAATGTCACGTAATTTAAGAAACCAAAATGTCACGTAATTTAAGAAACCAAAAGCCAAGATTGACGATAACTGAATCCATATAGATACATATGAATTCATTAATGCACCGCAAATCAGATAAAAGGATAAAAAGGGATGAATACCGAGAGATCCAATGTAACTAGATACTAACTAAAGAATGAAGCAGCATCCTAACTATCAACACAACTGTCGCAAAACTGCGATAAAATCCACAATATTAAGCATGGGATCAAGTTAAAAACGAGAAAAGAAATCAGCAGACCTGTTCCCAAGTGGAAGCAAAGTTGTATCCTCTGTGGATCGCTCCGAAGTTCGGGACACCGGCCCTACCCGCACCGGCAGCTGACGATCCTGCTGACATTAGCGCTATTCCAATGGAAATCTCACCGTTTCAGCAATCAAAACTTGAGCCTGAAATGTGTAATTCGAATACAGGATGAATTTCAAGGACGAATCCCTAATGAGGAGTAATTTTAGTGAGATTAAAATGAGGAGTCTTCCACCTAGTGCACCCGAGTAATATCATCCTGATCAAAGTTTTTATTTAATTCTAATCACTTAATAAAATAAAGGGAGTTACTTAGCTAATCATAGTTTACACAGGACTCAGTCCTTCTAAACCATTAGATTAGATTGACTTAATTTCAGCCATTAGATTTTTTAGTGGATAATTGGATACTTATATAGCAGGTTATCATCCATAAGAAGTAAAACACATTTTACGATTCAACACAATAAATATATAATTTCTCTTTCTTAATATACATTAATTTCTTTTTTATTTCATCCTATTAATAAATTTACTTTGTGTAAAAAAATTCAAATGTTTATAATTTTTTTTATTTTAAATCTATTATAAATAAAAATTATATCAAATTATTCGTTTTTTAAGATCTTTAATTTGATAACCATATAAATTATATAATAAATATTTGAAATATGATTTTTTTTATTAATCATTAAAATATTTTTAATAGTTAATAATTATCCATATTAGAAAAAAATACTTAGCTCCTTTCTTTATTTTCATTTTTATTTCAATAACATGTCATGTTCAATTTTATGCACTTTTTATTTCTTTTTATTAGTTCCAATATTATTTATAATATTATATTTTAAATTTTAATCCATGTCGTTTAATTGTTTTTCCATTTCAACTATTTAGTTTCTTAAAAGTTAATTTATTTTAACTCTTATTAGAAAATAAAATATTATTTTATATTTTCTTTAATTAATTTATTATAGAGTGAGGCTTGCGTGCGCCAGACGCACATCGTGCGCTTTAGAATTTAGTATTATGGGTAAGGGTACATTATTTTGTTCTAAATGATATACACTTTAGTTAATAAGGGTATATCATTTTGTTTTAAACGGTATACACTTTTCATTAATATTTTTTTATTTTTCTTTAGAAAATAAAGGGTACACATCTTTATACTAAAGGGTATACAATTTAACACAAAATTCTAAAGGCACACGGAATGTGCTCCCCCGGGCGCACACAAATTTTTGTCTTTATTATATTAGATAAAAATATTTAATAGTATATTAATAATTAAAGTATTTAGATTAAAATATCAATAAATTTAGAAAAACAAAAAACGATCTCTATGATCTAATTATAAATAAATTTTATTAAATGAATTGGTTTCTTGTGTCCAGTGGCACAAAGTGTGTAAGGGTACAATATTTTATTTTAAAGGTATACACTTTAATTAATAAAGATACAATATTAAATGAATATTTGGTGCACGATGTCCTCGGGCATACAAATTTTAACCTTATTTAATAATAATAATAATAATATATTATTAAAATAATTTTTTTATTTAAATTTTATTAAAATGATCACTTTAAATTTAAGTTTCCAAATGAAATAATTACTGATAGGTACACACTTTGTACCCCTAATTACTACTAGATACATTGATTTAAAATAATTATTATTTAATACAAAATATTAAAGTAAAATACCAAATATACCCCTAAACCCATATACCTTTAAAACACTAACCCCAACCTCCACCCACCACCGGACCACCGCTGCCGGACCGCCGCCGCCGCCGCCGGCGGAGCTCCGGTGGCCGGTCGCCGGAAAATCTGTTCGTCAGAAAAAAAAAAAGAAAAAAAGAAAAAAAAAAAAAATTTGGTCGCCGGAAAGCTGCCGCGCCGCCGCCGCCGGAGCTCCGGCAGCCGGTCGCCGGAAAAACTGTTCGTCCAAAAAAAAAAAAAAAAAAAAAAAAAAGCTGGTCGCCGGAAAAACTGCCGCCGCCGGAAAAGCTGCCGGACCGCCGCCGCCGGACCACCGCATTTTTTTGCTGCACACACTTTTTTTTCCTGCACACACTTTTTTTGCTGCACACACTTTGCTGCACATGAACTTTTGCTGCACACAATATTTATGTGCAGCACATTAATAGGGGTAATATTGGAATATCACTATATATTTTTGTACCTAGTAGTAATACTTTTGTATGTTTGTATCTCATAGTAATTTAGGATTTTTTTGTGTACCTAGTAGTAATCCTCCCTTTCCAAATTAATGTGTTTAGAACATCTATCTTGGAAGCGAACATTCGAATTTTCAAAATTATAATATACTTTAAATAATTAATTATCTTAAATAATACTTAATTATTTTTATTTTTATTTTTTTTTTCGATGAAGATAACTACTTTTAATTACTCAAAATTTGCAACTAAATAATTTTTAATAAAAAATTTAACATTAAATATTCAATAAAATTAGGTTAAGATAAGTTTTCTTAATTAATTATTGAAACATTATAATTTTATTAAATGAAAATTAAAAATAAAAGAAATTTGAAAAGAAAAAAATCTTATATATATATTATAAATAATGAATGTATTTTGTATTATATTTTAATTATATAAAATTTTATTTAATAATATATAAATTTTGTAACAACTATGTAAAAAAAATATAATATAATATAATACTATAAAATTTATAAAAAAATAAAGTATAAATATTCCTGTTATAAATAAATAAAAAAACACAATACATATATGATAATTAATTAATGAAATAAAGTAACAAAATATTATAATAACGTGGTGGGCCTTTCTAACTCTTTTTAACCTACAACTTGTGCTAACTTGGGTCATGTATGAGCTCAGGTCAACTAAGAATTGACCTAAAATAAAATAATTAAAAACAAATTTAAAAACTACTCATTACATCCTCACTTTTACTTTATTAACTACTAGATATACCGGTGCCACATGTTTTATTTAATCCTTATCACTTAATAAAATAAAATAATTAAAAATAAATTTAACAACTACTCATTACATCCTCACTTTTACTCTATTAACTACTAGATATACCGGTGCCACATGCGAACCGACGAGCGAATATTATTCACAAAATGACTCACACATAAATTCAGGTAAATTTCCATATTGCCCTCCTTTCCAAAATACTCCCTCCATCCGTGTTTAAGGGTGTCATTTACTTTTTGCACGGAGATTAAAGAGTATTGTAATTTAATGTATAGTGGGTAGTTGTATTAGTGGAAGTGTGGGTCTTATTTTTTAATTGTATTAGTAGGTGTTGTAACAACAAATATTGTATTTATGATGAAATAAATACAAGTTAATTACAATAATAATCCAGAAGGATTAAACTTGATAATTAAGGAAGCGATCTCTATCAATCCTCTGATTCTTCTCTCGAACCAACGTGGCTTTGACTTGACTTTGACTTGACTTGTGCTTCTTGACTTTAACTTCTTTGACTTGACTTCTTTGACGAAGTGTATGCTGACTGTGTTGACAGCTTGTGTGGACTTGACTTGTGTGTTGAGTCGGATCTTCAAATGAAGCTTATCCGGACTCGGATTTAAAGTGTATAACGTTAATCCGGAGGGATTTGAACATTTGTTCGGATTAAAACGCTATTCTTGAACCTATAACGTTAATCCGGAGGGGTCGAGCCTTTGTTCGGATTAAAACGTTATTCTTGAAACTTTCCGCGAAGAACGCTGAAGAACTTGAGTTAAATAATGCCGGATCAGAGGGGTTTAGAACCTTGATCTTCAATTGGTGGATATTACTTGTGAAGAACGCCGGATCGAAGGGGTTTAGAACCTTTCACTTCGATTTGGCAGTTGTTCTTCGCTTGAAGATGCTTGAAGTATTCAAGGGAGCACTGCTCGTATTCTTGATCTCTTCAGAGCTTTTGTCTTCAGATATCTGTGTCTGTCTCAAACGAGAGAAGAGTCCCCTTTATATAGGTGAGATGTGAAGACTCCCTCATTAATGCCCTGCATTTTGATTGGTCCAGGCTGATTTGACCTGATTCTGCGGGCTTGGACCTTATTTATTTGGGCTGTAATCAGACCTATTTTATTTGGGTCTGATTTATTTCAGTCAGACCTCCTTTAATTTTGGCTTATTTGACTTGGGTCAGGCCTCATTTAATTTGGACTTATTTGACTTGGGTCAGGCCTCATTTAATTTGGGCTTATTTGACTTGGGTCAAACCTCATTTAATTTGAGCTTATTTGACTTGGGTCAGGCCTCATTTAATTTGGGCTTATTTGACTTGGGTCAAACCTCATTTAATTTGAGCTTATTTGACTTGGGTCAAACCTCATTTAATTTGAGCCCCATTTGATTTGTTGGGCTCAAATTATTTATTAATTTACTTTAGGAATTAATTTATTTAAATTCCAAAATAAATTAACATTTAATTAATAAAATCCACGTGTCACCATTTAATTGGACAATAAATTTTTAACTGCTTACAAATGCCCCCTTGCGATTTGTTCACGGACGCCACATCTTGAAGTGAAGGAATCGCAAAAAAAAATTCCTTTTATTTTCAACATTTGTAATCTGGGCTTTTGCAATTGAGGAATTACTTTTTCCAAATAAATTTTTTCTTGGCCCAATTTTAAGTGGCCCAATTTATTTTCTTATGCCCAAATCCAAAAGAGAATATGGAACATATTTGTTTCTTGTTCACCAAGATTAGAAAATATGGAACATATTTGTTTCTTGTTTACCAAGATTAGAAAATATGGAACATATTTGTTTCTTGTTCACCAAGATTAGAAAATATGGAACATATTTATTTCTTGTCCCCCAATATACAAATAATTTCCATATATAATGAAGGGATCATCACTATATAATAGGGTATCATGACCTGTTTCTTTCTCACACGGAATACATTATTCCTTTAGCTCCAGGTTTTTTTCTTTTCTTCTATTTTTTTATGGAAAAATAATTCCTCTTTTATTTGTTTCTTCATGGCAGATGGTGGCATCTCTTTGTCGAGTGAACAAGCAAACCCGTAGCTGTGTTACAAACCCGCAAGAATGACAGCAACAACAGTGTTTACAAACCTGCGCGACAACAGCAGTGTTACAAACCTGCGATGACGACAACCGCAGTCCGCGGTGTTACAAACTCGCGATGACCATAATGGCGGTGTTACAAACCCGCAAGAATGACTGCAACAACAGTGTTTACAAACCTGCGCGACTACAGCAGTGTTACAAACCTGCGATGACGACAGCCGCAGTCCGCGGTGTTACAAACCCGCGATGACCACAATGGCGGTGTTACAAACCCGCAAGAATGACAGCAACAGCAGTGTTTACAAACCTGCGCGACTACAGCAGTGCTACAAACCTGCGATGACGACAGCCGCAGTCCGCGGTGTTACAAACCCGCGATGACCACAATGGCGGTGTTACAAACCCGCGACGACAGCGGTGGCGGTGTTTCAAACCCGCGACGACAAACCTGCGATGACACGATGGCTGAGGTGTTACAAACCCTCAAACTGCAGCAGCGGTGCTTCAAACCCGCTTAGATGACGGAGGCGCGGTGTTTCAGACCCGCGCGGTGTTATCGAGCTGCAAAGACGATGGCTGAGGTGTTACAAACCCTCGAACGGTGATGGTGGTGATACTTCAATGGCAACAACAGCGGTGTTTCAAACCTATGGCAACAACGGCGGTACAAACCCGTGAGGATGGCATAGCCGAGCGACGGTGTTACAAACCACGTTGATGGCGGTGCTTCAGACCCGCTTAGACAACAGCGGTGTTACAGACCCGCGAAGACGATGACAACAGCGGTGCTATAACCCGTGAAGACGACGACGGCGGTGTTACAAACCTGCACCCGCGGTGTTTCAGACCCTTGCTCTTCCATGAAGAAGGTGATGTAGGCTGATAGTGCTTCAAACCCATCGCTAATTCACAGTTTCAAGATGGTGACAAGCCATCGGCGAACGACGGCGTGCAGATTTAGCGCTGGCTACAAGTGGAGTTCTCAATTTTGGTCGATAGCTCGGCGTCGGGTTGGGCGGAAAAACTGGCGGCATGGCTGGTGGTGGTCGGCGGCAACGCAGCTCTTGACGATGTTGTCCGAATGTGGGAAAAGCTTAATTTCCCTTCGAATCCCCAACCATTCACATCGTTTGTTCTTGTGGAGAGAGAAGGAATTTCAAGTTTTTCTTCTTGAAGAAGGAACAAAATCCTTAATTTTGACTTTTTCAAACCTCATCCCAATCTCAAATCTGCTTCTCATTCCATCACCCACGTGATTCTCCACTTAATTGGGCCAATTGATTTTTTTCATTCTCTACTTGGGCCAATTAATTTTTTCCTTTGGGCCACCCTGCTATTTAATTTTTTTATTGGGTTTCAACTCTTGGGCCATTTAATTTTAATTCATGTTTTGGGCTCAATTAATTAAACCCACATGAATTATTTTAATTGCCCACTTTAATATCTTGGGCTTCTCTATGGGTTTAATTTATAATTTTGGATTTTACTAATTAATTGATCCCATAATTTATTTTGAGACTTTTAATTATTTAAATCCATAAATTTAAATTAATTCGAACCCATCTTTTGTTAATATAAATCCACTTGCAACATATATGATGTGACAACATGAATCGTCTTTATCAGTTCACTCCATCATTTCACTCCACCACTCTCAAACTTTGAGATTAATGTATCACTCCAAGAATTTAAACTCCTTTCACCATATCAATAATTTGAATTTCTTCACCCAAATTAGCATTCCACCACCGTCTTCTTCTCGTCAACCTTTGCTTCTCAACTCATCCATACTTCAACTTTATTGCTTACTTCATAGGCTCGATGTGAATGGCTTAACTTATGACTGAACTTAGTAAAGTGCTAAGCTGCCTACGTACCTCTTTTGCAGAGGATCAAGTCATAACGTAGTTCAAAGGGACATGGCTTTGATTGGGGGGTGCCGTGCACAGTTTATACTCATGCGGGCCAGGAGTTTGTCGTACACATTTTATACTCGTGCGGACCAGGAGTTTGTCGTACACATTTTATACTCATTCGGACCAGGAGTTTGTCGTACACATTTTATACTCATGCGGACCAGGAGTTTGTCGTACACATTTTATACTCATGCGGACCAGGAGTTTGTCATACATAGTTTATACTCATGCGGACCAGGAGTTTGTCATACACAGTTTATACTCATGCGGACCAGGAGTTTGTCGTACACAGTTTATACTCATGCGGACCAGGAGTAACATGCAGTTTAGGCTCATGCGTCACGGAGCATTGTGTTTGAATTTGCTGACAACTTACACTCATGTCAATGAGTCTTGAATTTGAACTTGTAGACAGTTTATACTCATGTCAAGGAGCCTTGCATTATTTGTATCAGATAGTTTAAACTCATATCAAGGAGTATCATGTGGACAGTTTTAGCTCATATCAAGGAGCGTAATATCTTGTAGTTGTTTTACGCGTAATAGCGTTTCAAGAATTTCCCATTTATGGGGCCAATGTTTACGCCATCTTCTGATATCAACTTGTAGGCGCCATTTGTGTATACTTCCTTTACAACATGAGGGCCATCCCATTTTTGGAGAAACTTATTTCCAACACGATGTGTGACCACAATAGGTCTTCTTACGGCAAGCTCCAAGTCGCCAACTTGAAAAGAACGTATCTTCACCCTTTTGTTGAATGTTCTGGATAAGCGAGATTGATAACACTCAAGTCTCTGTTTTGCCTCTAACCTCTTCTCATCAAGAGCTTCTAACTCTTGAAGGCACAACTTTGCATTTTCTTCCTCGGTTAAGCCTTCTTGTATGACCATCCTTAAAGAAGGAATTTGTTTCTCGAGAGGTACCACAGCTTCAACACCATAAACCAAAGAATACGGAGTAGCCTGAGTAGGAGTTCTATAGGTGGTGCGGTACGCCCATAAAGCTTCATTTATTCTTTCATGCCAATCTCTTTTAGATTTGGAGACTACCTTCTTCAACAGACTGCACAGGGTTTTGTTGAATGCTTCAGCTAGACCATTGGCAGCTGCATTATACATTGACGACTTTCTTTATTTAAAGTCAAACTTCTCACACAACTTATCGATCCAGCTGTTGCTGAATGGCTTTCCATTATCGGTGATGATATAGCGGGGAACACCATATCTGTAAATGATGTTGATCCGAATGAAATCAGCAACATTTTCCTTCTTTACTTCCCTCAAAGGCACAGCTTCAGCCCATTTGGAAAAGTAATCGGTGGCAGCAAGGATGTAGAGATGACCACCAGAAGATTTTGTGAAAGGCCCCACCACATCTAATCCCCAAGCATCAAAAGACAATGAAGCAACTGTCGGGTGCAAAGGCTCCGGAGGTTGATGGATCAAGTTCCCATGAAATTGGCAAGCCTGATATTTTTGTGCATACTCCATGCAATCTTTCACCATTGTTGGCCAATAGTAGCCCATTCTTTTAATTCTGAAGTGTAGCTTCGGCCCCGACTGATGAGCACCACAAATTCAGGAATGAGCTTCCTCCATTGCTTGAACAGACTCTTCTTTACTTAGGCATCTCAAGAAAATTCCATCAAATGATCTTCTATATATTGTGCCTTTGAAGTAAATGAATCGAGGTGCCCGATGCCGAATATCAACCCTTTGACGTGGCTCATTTGGCAATTTATCATACTTGAGATAATCGATGAGTGGTTGACGCCAATCCTCTTCTTCAATTTCGAAGACTTCCACCAAATGATTTTCAACTTCTTCATAATCATCATCCTCGAAGATTGGTAGTACAACCCAACTTTTGCACACTGAAATTTGAACTTGAGCCTCCTGCATAGCTATATTTGATGCTAGCTTGGCGAGGGCGTCAGCTTGCTTATTCTCTCTTCTGGGTAAATGCTCGATATCAACATCACCAAGCCAGCTCATAAACTTTTGAGCATACTTGTGGTATGGGAACAACTCAAGCTTCCTTACTTCATACACCCCAAGTAGTTGGTTTATCACAAGTAACGAATCACCATACACTTTAAGGTGTAATTGCTTTATATCGACGGCCATCTCTAAACCAAGTATGAGTGCTTGATACTCGGCTACATTGTTAGAGCAATTTTCTGTTAAGGAAAATGAGAATGGCAAAACTTCACCACTGGATGTTACGAATACGACTCCAGCACCGGCCCCTTCCCTATGAGATGCTCCATCAAAATACATTTTCCAAGGAGAAGCTATCTCCACAGCGAAAGCATCTTCATCAGGGAGTTCATCAGACAGTTCCCATTCTGCAGGCATTGGATGATCAGCTAGAAAATCTGCCAACACTTGTCCTTTTACGGCCTTCTGAGGGACATATACAATCTCAAACTGTTGAAGTTGGAGATACCACCTGGCAAGCCGATCTGAGAGTACTGGTTTTGACATGACGAACTTTAGTGGGTTAGCTTTTGAAACTAGCCGAACTGTATGAGCTTGGAAGTAATGTTTCAACTTCTGAATCACGAAGATAAGGGCCAAGCAGATCTTCTCAATTGGTGAATATTTCAATTCGTTTGGAGTCATGGTTCTACTCAAATAGTAAAGGGCAGTTTCTTTGCCATCATCATTCTCTTGTGCGATTAAAGCTCCAACAGAACGTTCTTGAGCAGCTAGGTAGAGAATTAACGGACGTCCAGGTATTGGTGCACACAACACTGGTGCCTTCATCAAGTACTCTTTAATGCTATTGAAAGCATTATTGCAAGCTTCATCCCATTCAAATACACTGCCTTTCTTCATGAGATGACTAAACGGTTGACATTGACCGGCCAAGTTTGATATGAATCTTCTCAAGTATGCCAATTTTCCTTGCAGACTTTTGAGTTCGTGGATGTTCCGAGGCACATGCATCTTCATGATTGCATCAATATTCGCCTTCTCAATCTCGATTCCTCGACGGCAAACAATAAATCCAAGAAATTTTCCGGATGTAACCCCAAATGCACACTTGAGTGGATTCATCTTGAGTTGATGCTCCCTTAAACGCTCAAACACTCGCCTTAAATCATGGAGATGATTTTTCTTTTTCTTTGATTTCACCACAATGTCATCAACGTAGCATTCGACGATCTTATGAAGCATGTCATCAAATATCTTCTGCATGGCTCGTTGATAAGTAGCACCAGCATTCTTTAAGCCAAATGGCATCACATTATAGCAATATATTCCTTTCGGAGTACGAAAGGCTGTTTTCTCTTGGTCTTCGGGAGCCAGACCAATCTGGTTGTAGCCAGATGATTCATCCATAAACGAAATGACCTCATGCCCCGTTGTTGCATCTATCATGAGCTCAGCAATTGGCAGTGGGAAGTCATCTTTCGGACACGCCATGTTCAAATCCCGAAAATCAACACATACTCTGATTTGCCCATTTTTCTTTCTCACTGGCACGATGTTAGAAATCCATGTAGGATACTTGACTTCTCTGATTTTGCCTGCTTCAAGAAGCTTATTAACTTCATCTTCAATTAATGGAATTAACTCTGGTCGAAATCGACGCTGCATTTGCTTAATTGGCCGAGTTCCATTTTTGATGGACAAATAATGCACTGCAATCTTTGGATCCAAGCCTGGCATTTCTTTATGCGACCATGCAAAGACATCCCGAAATTCTCGTAAAAGGCTGATATATTGTTCTTCTTCCTCATTACTTAGCAGGGCACTTATGTAAGTAGGACGTGAGTCACTTTCGTTACCTAAGTTGATTTCTTTCAACTAATCAACAGTGGCTTTCACACCCTCCTCAAATTGCGGAGGGGCATCCTCGGCATCCACTTCATCCACTTGAGAATCCTCAAGAGCAGTGATATGGTTGGTGGAAGCTACACTTTCTTTATCATCATCATTGTCTTCTTTAGTAAAGACAATTGTCTGCATCATAGCCTTCAACTCTCTTCCACATGAGACTGTCAAGATATTTCGCCTCTTCATACGAGAAGGGATTCGACTTCGGAGTTTTGGGAAGCTAGGAGACTTGAAATTATTTTTCTTCCCAATCTTGTTCCTTTCACACGGTCCGAGCCTTTCGAAAATGCTTCCAAGCTTTTCGAAGACAGAACTCCTCTTGATTTTCCTTTCACTTTCATCAAAAATGTCTTCTGTGGACGAAACTTCTCCTTCTGTGATATAATTTGTGTTTGCTCTTCTGATTGCTATGCGGACTGGCTTTTGAGGGACATATCCCAAATCAGGCTTAGTATTCTTGACAGTGTGGCCACTATTTTTCAACGTTTTCTGAGTGGCATTGAGCCCATGTTCAGATGAGATGACAGTCTCTTGAGGCAACTTGCTCATCACCGGTTTCTCCTTCGGTTCATACCTAGCCTTCTTGAGGAGTTTGAAAGCTTGCGGGCCATATGACTTAGATATTTCTGCTTCAAATACTTCACCATGCTCGGTTTTTGCTCCTTCAATAGGACGTACGAATCCTTTGAGCGGTGGAGAAGAAGTCTTACCTTCATCAATTTTTGTTAAAGGCAATGTTAATTCTTCCAGGGCCTCAAGCTCTTTGCCTTTGTTCTTCTTGAGAGTGGTGGGTGATGTGCTACCTTCTTCCTTTATTTGTTTACTGCCCCCATTATCTTGTGCTGGGGCTTCTTCTCGGTTTACTTTCTTTGTATTCTTGAAGAAGTATTTAGCATCAGCAAAGTAAGATTCAGCTTCAGTAAACGGCTTATCATCGCCGAATACCCTTTTCACACTGTTGCCTTCACTATACTTGAAACACTGATGTAATGTAGAAGGGACCACACCATTCTCGTGTAGCCATAGGCGCCCCAAAAGCATGTTGTATGAAGTTTTTGCGTCTATGACATGGAAGAGCACCGTTGATCTCATCTCATCAATCATCAAATCAAGAACAATCGTGCCGAGAGTCTTTTGCCCTTCATGATTGAACCATTGGATCATCAATCGGCTATGATTGAGTTCATCCACCGGTATCTCTAGCTTCTTCAACATCCTTAAAGACAGGATGTTTACTGCTGAGCCTCCGTCAACAAGTATACGCTTTACTTGTAGCCCTTGCGTATAACCGGTTACAAATAGAGGTCGGTTGTGAGGCTGTGAACCCAACAACATGTTTTCATCTGTGAAGGCCACCTTCATAGAATAAGCTTTTTCCTTGTTCTCAACTTGTTCATCTTCATTGCCCTCCTCACTCACCGCATGACAAGAGCCTTCATTATGAACTTCTTTTATGGAGGCGAAGTTTGCGGCCGCTTCATCATCCAACACAATCTTTCCCTCCTTGGCCAACTGCATGATCTTTTCCTTGAAGATGAAGCAATCATGAATGGGATGGCCCACCAATCTATGGTACTTGCAATATTTTGGGTCATTGGTTCGATTCGCTTCCTCTGGACGTTTCATTTCGGGGAGTTCGATGAGTTTGTCTTTCATCAGATCATCAAATATGCCAGAAACATCAGAGTTCAGAAATGGATACTCCTTTTCTTGCATCTCCTTCAGGGTCAGCCTTCTTTGCCCCCACTCTTGGGTAACTTGTTTTCCTTTATCTTTCTTGTCATCTCCATTCTTTCAAATCTTGACTGTAGCAGTATTTATGGCCATTGATTCTTTATTGGAGTTTCTTGCATAAGGCTTGCCCCCTTTCTTGGCTTCTTGTCTGTCTCTGGACTTGTAAAAATCCGACACTGGTGAGTGTTTGATTCCACTGGCTGTCATGCTCAATTCCATATCATGAGCTCTCGTAGCCAACTCCTCGAAAGTCTTTGGCTGAATCCCTTTGAGTATGTAGAGTAAATTCCACTCCATCCCTTGGATGCACATTTCGATAGCAGACTCTCCGGATAATCGGTCTTTGCAATTTAAACTCAAGTTTCTCCATCGATTGATATAATCAATCACAGGCTCGTCCTTCAATTGGCGAGTATTAGTTAGCTCAGTTATGCTAACGGTTCTCCTCGTGATGTAGAAACGATTGAGGAATTCATATTCCATTTGTGCCCAACTGTCGATGGACTCAGGCTGCAAGTCGATATACCAATCAAAGGCATTTCCTTTGAGAGAGTGAACGAATTGCCTCACCATATAGTCTTCATAAGTACCAGCATCATTGCACGTCTCAATAAAATGTGCCACATGCTGTCTGGGGTTTCCTTTGCCATCAAATTGCTGGAATTTAGGAGGCTAATAACCAGGTGGCAACCTTAAGTTATTCACTCTTTTTGTGTAAGGCTTAACATAAGTGAAGGTAGGCTTGGCATTCTCTTCAAACCTTTCTTTTATTGTTCCAAGTATAATATCTTTGAGTTGCTACACTTGGAGCATTCCATCAGCCGAAAGTTGCACTCCTCTTTCAGTTTGTTCTTTTTCAGTAGTTTGGCATTTTGTGAACTCTTCCACCTCACTCTCGTCCACAACTCCTTTTCCATTTGCACGGCTAGTCTCCGCAATGTCTCTTTTTTCCATCAATTGGGAGATCTTGGTGTCTTGAGCTTCTATATGTTTCGTGAGCCCTTCGATAGATTTCATCATATTTGCTAATTGCTCCTCCATAGTTGTAGTGCCGGCCATCATTACCGGGGCTGCAATTGTGTCCGATGAAGAGCTTGAGGATGAACAAGGGTGTGAGCATGCAGAATCTTCATCACTATCCTCTTTCATGGGTAGCTGTTTTCTTGAAGCCATTTCAACCGGAAAGTTAGAGCCGGAGGAGGCCTCTGACTGAGCTTTCATCGACATACTCCTTGTAACAACAGCAACTTGTTCACTCAACGAGGCGGAGAGCTTGGAGGCAGAAGTCCTTCCTACTGTGATCTTGACAGGAGTCATGTTGTATCTTTGTAGGGAGAAGAGATGAGAGGTAGAGATGGTCCCACTGGGCGTGCCAAAATTTGTAACAACAAATATTGTATTTATGATGAAATAAATACAAATTAATTACAATAATAATCCAGAAGGATTAAACTTGATAATTAAGGAAGCGATCTCTATCAATCCTCTGATTCTTCTCTCGAACCAACGTGGCTTTGACTTGACTTTGACTTGACTTGTGCTTCTTGACTTTAACTTCTTTGACTTGACTTCTTTGACGAAGTGTATGCTGACTGTGTTGACAGCTTGTGTGGACTTGACTTGTGTGTTGAGTCGGATCTTCAAATGAAGCTTATCCGGACTCGGATTTAAAGTGTATAACGTTAATCCGGAGGGATTTGAACCTTTGTTCGGATTAAAACGCTATTCTTGAACCTATAACGTTAATCCAGAGGGGTCGAGCCTTTGTTCGGATTAAAACGTTATTCTTGAAACTTTCCGCGAAGAACGCTGAAGAACTTGAGTTAAATAATGCCGGATCAGAGGGGTTTAGAACCTTGATCTCCAATTGGTGGATATTACTTGTGAAGAACGCCGGATCGAAGGGGTTTAGAACCTTTCACTTCGATTTGGCGGCTGTTCTTCGCTTGAAGATGCTTGAAGTATTCAAGAGAGCACTGCTCGTATTCTTGATCTCTTCAGAGCTTTTGTCTTCAGATATCTGTGTCTGTCTCAAATGAGAGAAGAGTCCCCTTTATATAGGTGAGATGTGAAGACTCCCTCATTAATGCCCTGCATTTTGATTGGTCCAGGCTGATTTGACCTGATTCTGCGGGCTTGGACCTTATTTATTTGGGCTGTAATCAGACCTATTTTATTTGGGTCCGATTTATTGCATGGGCTTGTTTAACTTCAGTCAGACCTCCTTTAATTTTGGCTTATTTGACTTGGGTCAGGCCTCATTTAATTTGGACTTATTTGACTTGGGTCAGGCCTCATTTAATTTGGGCTTATTTGACTTGGGTCAAACCTCATTTAATTTGAGCTTATTTGACTTGGGTCAGGCCTCATTTAATTTGGGCTTATTTGACTTGGGTCAAACCTCATTTAATTTGAGCTTATTTGACTTGGATCAAACCTCATTTAATTTGAGCCCCATTTGATTTGTTGGGCTCAAATTATTTATTAATTTACTTTAGGAATTAATTTATTTAAATTCCAAAATAAATTAACATTTAATTAATAAAATCCACGTGTCGCCATTTAATTGGACAATAAAATTTTAACTGCTTACAAATGCCCCCTTGCGATTTGTTCACGGACGCCACATCTTGAAGTGAAGGAATCGCAAAAAAAAATTCCTTTTATTTTCAACATTTGTAATCTGGGCTTTTGCAATTGAGGAATTACTTTTTCCAAATAAATTTTTTCTTGGCCCAATTTTAAGTGGCCCAATTTATTTTCTTATGCCCAAATCCAAAAGAGAATATGGAACATATTTGTTTCTTGTTCACCAAGATTAGAAAATATGGAACATATTTGTTTCTTGTTCACCAAGATTAGAAAATATGGAACATATTTGTTTCTTGTTCACCAAGATTAGAAAATATGGAACATATTTGTTTCTTGTTCACCAAGATTAGAAAATATGGAACATACTTATTTCTTGTCCCCCAATATACAAATAATTTCCATATATAATGAAGGGATCATCACTATATAATAGGGTATCATGACCTGTTTCTTCCTCACACGGAATACATTATTCCTTTAGCTCCTGGTTTTTTTCTTTTCTTCTATTTTTTTATGGAAAAATAATTCCTCTTTTATTTGTTTCTTCATGGCAGATGGCGGCATCTCTTTGTCGAGTGAACAAGCAAACCCGTAGCTGTGTTACAAACCCGCAAGAATGACAGCAACAACAGTGTTTACAAACCTGCGCGACTACAACAGTGTTACAAACCTGTGATGACGACAGCCGCAGTCCGCGGTGTTACAAACTCGCGATGACCACAATGGCGGTGTTACAAACCCGCAAGAATGACAGCAACAGCAGTGTTTACAAACCTGCGCGACTACAGCAGTGTTACAAACCTGCGATGACGACAGCCGCAGTCCGCGGTGTTACAAACCCGCGATGACCACAATGGCGGTGTTACAAACCCGCGATGACAGCGGTGGCGGTGTTTCAAACCCGCAACGACAAACCTGCGATGACACGACGGCTGAGGTGTTACAAACCCTCAAACTGCAGCAGCGGTGCTTCAAACCCGCTTAGATGATGGAGGCACGGTGTTTCAGACCCGCGCGATGTTACCGAGCTGCAAAGACGATGTCTGAGGTGTTACAAACCCTCGAACGGCGATGGTGGTGATACTTCAATGGCAACAACAGCGGTGTTTCAAACCTATGGCAACAACGGCGGTACAAACCCGTGAGGATGGCATAGCCGAGCGACGGTGTTACAAACCACGCTGATGGCGGTGCTTCAAACCCGCTTAGACAATAGCGGTGTTACAGACCCGCGAAGACGACGACAACAGACGACGGCAGTGTTACAAACCTGCACCCGCGGTGTTTCAGACCCTTGCTCTTCCATGAAGAAGGTGATGTAGGCTGATGGTGCTTCAAACCCGTCGCTAATTCACAGTTTCAAGATGGTGACAAGCCATCGGCGAACGACGGCGTGCAGATTTGGCGCTGGCTGCAAGTGGAGTTCTCAATTTTGGTCGATAGCTCAACCTCGGGTTGGGCGGAAAAATTGGCGGCATGGCTGGTGGTGGTCGGCGGCAACGCAGCTCTTGACGATATTGTCCGAACGTGGGAAAAGCTTAATTTCCCTTCGAATCCCCAACCATTCACATCGTTTGTTCATGTGGAGAGAGAAGGAATTTTAAGTTTTTCTTCTTGAAGAAGGAACAAAATCCTTAATTTTGACTTTTTTAAACCTCATCCCAATCTCAAATCTGCTTCTCATTCTATCACCCACGTGATTCTCCACTTAATTGGGCCAATTGATTTTTTTTATTCTCTAATTGGGCCAATTAATTTTTTCCTTTGGGCCACCCTGCTATTTAATTTTTTTATTGGGTTTCAACTCTTGGGCCATTTAATTTTAATTCATGTTTTGGGCTCAATTAATTAAACCCACATGAATTATTTTAATTGCCCACTTTAATATCTTGGGCTTCTCTATGGGTTTAATTTATAATTTTGGATTTTACTAATTAATTGATCCCATAATTTATTTTGAGACTTTTAATTATTTAAATCCATAAATTTAAATTAATTCGAACCCATCTTTTGTTAATATAAATCCACTTGCAACATATATGATGTGACAACATGAATCGTCTTTATCAGTTCACTCCTTCATCATTTCACTCCACCACTCTCAAACTTTGAGATTAATGTATCACTCCAAGAATTTAAACTCCTTTCACCATATCAATAATTTGAATTTCTTCACCCAAATTAGCATTCCACCACCGTCTTCTTCTCGTCAACCTTTGCTTCTCAACTCATCCATACTTCAACTTTATTGCTTACTTCATAGGCTCGATGTGAATGGCTTAACTTATGACTGAACTTAGTAAAGTGCTAAGCTGCCTACGTACCTCTTTTGCAGAGGATCAAGTCATAACGTAGTTCAAAGGGACATGACTTTGATTGGGGGGGTGCCGTGCACAGTTTATACTCATGCGGGCCAGGAGTTTGTCGTACACATTTTATACTCGTGCGGACCAGGAGTTTGTCGTACACATTTTATACTCATTCGGACCAGGAGTTTGTCGTACACATTTCATACTCATGCGGACCAGGAGTTTGTCGTACACATTTTATACTCATGCGGACCAGGAGTTTGTCATACACAGTTTATACTCATGCGGACCAGGAGTTTGTCGTACACAGTTTATACTCATGCGGACCAGGAGTTTGTCGTACACAGTTTATACTCATGCGGACCAGGAGTAACATGCAGTTTAGGCTCATGCGTCACGGAGCATTGTGTTTGAATTTGCTGACAACTTACACTCATGTCAATGAGCCTTGAATTTGAACTTGTTGACAGTTTATACTCGTGTCAAGGAGCCTTGCATTATTTGTATCAGATAGTTTAAACTCATATCAAGGAGTATCATGTGGACAGTTTTAGCTCATATCAAGGAGCGTAATATCTTGTAGTTATTTTACGCGTAATAGCGTTTCAAGAATTTCCACAAGACACGGTATTGCACAAGTCTTTTTCATAATATTAACAACTATATAAATTAATAAAAATAATTTTATTCATAAAAATTTTAATTTTTTTAATATTAAAATTTTAAACTAAAAAAATTATACAACACGTTGAACTTATGTAATGTCTATTAAAAATTTCATAACATTGCAGTATAAATTTATATATAATTTTCAATATTATATTGCCAATTCAAAACATATTTTTTTATATATATTAAGTTCTTATATTATCATATTTAACTTATTACATAAAAAAAGTATAATCTTAAGAAATCATAATTAAATATAAAACTATTATTAGGGATGACAAAGGGTAGGGTTTCCACTTATTTTTGGGTACTCGTACTCTTATGCAATTTTTTTTTAAAAAAACTAATGGTACACATCCCATTTAAAAAAATTTATTATGGTACCCGTACCCATCTCATACCCGCGGGTACCCGCACCTATTTAATATTAATTTATTACATAAATATTTATATCTTTTCTATTGTTTAAAATTATATTATTATGAATTAAATATAAATTAAATTCTATTATTTTAAATAAATATATTAAATTTTGTGTGTGTATATATATATACTAGTACAAAACCCGCGAATTACGCGGGATGCTAAGTTATAATTTTATAATAATATGTATATTATAAATTTAATATTATTATTTAATTGCTTATAATTTTATAGGTTTAGAATTTAATTTCAGATATATTTTAACTCATAATTGAAAAAAAAAATTACGCAACAATTAACAATTAAAAAAATTTCATGCAATAAAATATTATATATATATATACTCAACTTTACTCATCTCAAACCATTTGTCACATTTAATCCCCCACCCCAAATAAAATGCTAAAATATTTTGGTGTGTGATAATGATGAGTAACTTATACTATGACACTTAATATAATGTCCATTTGAAAAAAATAAAGAATAAAAATAAAAATTGAGAATGACTAGGGCAGGACCGGTCCTACCAAATTTTGGTAGAATTGGATCCTGCAGCATTCAACAATTCAATTCGCGGGTTTCTTTTTTGGATCCCAATTTTTTAGCTGTCGACAGTTTACAACTCTGTCAAAATTCAATCAATAATTTTTGAATTCTCACCCCTTTCTTCCCCCCACTCCCACCGGCGTCTCTTCCTTTCTTTCATCAATCACCGCTGGCTGTCAGACCATATTTGTTCGTTCCTCTTCTCCTCTATTGTACAATTGGATTTTAATTTGCTAGTTTCTACCCGATTGTCCAGGTTAATTTTGTGTTCTTAATCTAATACTTTCAATTGAATCGCTTATTTTGGATTTTGGATTTTGCTAGTGCTATTCGTTAATGATTTTTTTGTTTAACACCAGAAATGTGCGATGACGGCTGTATTCGAAGGTTAAGAAAAATAATATTGTGAACTCTCTGCGAATCTGCTAGTATTTTGACTTCTGCTTATTGCTGTGTTCATTTGGGCATCTTATTTATTTGACTCTATATTGTTAAGTTATCATGACAAATTAAGTTGATAATATGTGGTTGTATTGATTTTCTTTGAGCTTTGAGTGGAAATCTATTGTGGAATTTGAATACGTTAGTTATTACTTAAATTTTTTGGTGCTGAAAACTCTTAAGGCTAAATCTTTGGATTTTTGGAGATGAAATACAGCAATCATGAATGTATGATGAGGGTCCACCAGTTTCACTTTCTATCATTTCATCATTCAGTATTTCAGCCAATAGAACTGAAAAGATTTTATTATGTCATTGCATTGTTTTGAAATACTAATATGTTATGTTGTTTTTCTTACTGGTGAGGAGCTTCGATCAGCAGAGGTGCAAGCCATTGCGGATTGGGAGAGGGATTGAGAGCGTTAATGGGATCCAAGGGGGCCAAGCAGTTACTAGAGATACACCGAGAGAGCAGTGCAATATCCTAGGTAGCTTCGGAGGTGGGCGGTGACGGAAGCTCATCGGGAATAGTTTTAAAGTGGGAGTCGTGAAGGCGGCTGGAACAAGGCAGATTTGTTTGTACTCTGTGTTGACGAAGGTGATGAAGGTAGAACTAGTGTTTGTTAAGTATCATGCATCTTTATTTTCTTTGTTAAATTTAAGTCTTTTCCATTTGTGAATGATTTTTGTGTCTGCGAACTTATGATTATGTGGTGATTGGACAAACTTTGGCATCTTGACAAAATAATCACACTATTTATTTAGAATTCAAATGGTTTTTCTTAAACTTTTCTGTGATCGATTAGGGTTGAAGTTGGATACTTTTGATGGTTATAAACATGGCTATTTAACTTTATTTTCTGCTAGAGCAAGTTGGGATTATAACACATTGTGAATACTTGGGGTGCCAACTTATGAGATTCAACTTATTATTATGGGGTGTGATGAACAAATTACCCCTTTCAATTGAGTTAATTTTATGGTGTTGACTGGTGGTATTTGAATGTTTTATCATTTGGTTATAGTGTATTCAACTTTGCTGATTTGATAAAATCTTTGATTAATAGATTGTATTTATTAAACTGGATGGATTATTAACTTTGCTATTCTATGAAATTATGTTCATGTGAAACATATCTAATAATTATTTATCTTTTGGATGATTTAGTGAAGGAAAGGAAACTCTCCCAGCGAGTTGCTCTTCATCCCCTGCCTATAGAGCCACTAGTTTTCATTCAATTTCGAAGCCTTCACAAGCTACAAGCTTTCGAAATAGTCCAAGTCAATTCTATGAGCATAATATTTCTGGCAATACAGCTCCACTTGTTTCAACATTTAATTACATAAACACATTGACAATTGTATTAACATATGAATTTTCAGGTTGTATTAAACATATTGTATATTCAGATATCAAATTAAAGAGTGTTCAATTAATTTCAACTTGTGATCCTATTTATTCTAAAGAGTAGTCTAATTATTTTTATAAAGTGATTTATACATTTAAAGATTACATATACAATTTTAATTATTCACAGAACATGGCTTGTGTTTATAAATCAGACTCTCAAATCAAAAGAGTAACCCAAATTATTAATAAGAGTAACCTAAATTATTATAAAGAGTAACCCAAATAATAGCATAAAGTAATCTTGTTGACCATACATAACTACATGGAGTAACCTAAATAATAGAATAAAGTAATCTGGTTGACCATACATAACTACATGGATTCATTTTAGAAATTAGAGTCTCAAATCAAAGAGTAACCCAAATTATTATAAAGAGTAACCCAAATAATAAAATAAAGTAAAATAATAATTTCAAATCAAAGAGTAATCCTACTAATTTCTAATAGTGTTCTAATTAATTTCAAAGAGTAATCTAATTAATTCAAAAGAGTAATCTATGTATTTTCAGTCTCATGTTAAATAATTCCAATAAATTTAAGAGTGGCCTAATTAATTTCAAAGAGTAATCTATTTAACTACAAAGAGTAACATATGTATATTAAGAGTCTCAATCAAAGAGTGATCCAATAAATTTAAGAGTGACCTAATTAATTTAAAAAAGTGACCTAATTAATTTCAAAGAGTGGCCTATTTATTTTCACAGTAAATACTCAACACATGAATGAAACTTGATACATTATTGAAAGTTTCTACTAAATTCATTAAAATATAGGAACCACATTACACTACACTTTTACAAGCATCTCATATTTTCCAAAATATAACTTATTTTACACATACATCTATAGATATCACAACAGTACACCCACAAGAAAACAAATTACATCAACTATGGGTTATCAAAAACATTATTCATTGATAGACAATCTAAATTTGCAACAGCAAGCGGCATCGCCCAAGCCAAATAGGGCTTAACCAAATCCCCAGCGATGGGATACATATCCCTAAACATCCTGGTACTGCTTATAAGCACCTCGAAGAGGAACCACATATAACCAGGCCGAGATAAATGGTGTCCGCGCCAAACACAATGGGGTACCAGACGAGGCTGAGCATTGATGAGTGATATTTTCACCTAAATTTTAGTGCCTTTTTATATCCATTTTCGTATTATTTTATCCGTATTTATGTGTTATTTGGTTGTATTTTGTATTTTTATTGAAATGTGTGTGAATGAGCTTAAACTTATAATTTTCAGCACGGGCCGTGTACGGAACATGGCCCTGTAAGAAGTGGTCGTGTGCCGATATCAATTCATCCAACACGACCACCCTGTGCCCGTGTTACAGCACACGAGCCGTGTTGCAGCACACGAGCCGTGTTGCATAACACGGACCTGTAAGTCTTGGCCATGCAGCGACATCAATTCACCCAACACGGCCACCTTGTGGCCGTGTTGCAGAGCACGACTCGTGTTGTGTAAAAAGCTGCTAAAAATTCCAGAACCTTCTAGAAGCTTCCCAAGGGGTATAAATACCCATTTATTCAATATTTGAGGGGAGATCCTAAATTCACAGCCCTACACACACCTCACAAACCATTTCTTTCATTCCACACCATCATCTTCATCCATTTTTCATCCTTTGGATCTACCATCATCCCACCATCAATTTCTACATCCAAGTGAAGGAAAAGGATTAAGGAAGAGAGGAAAGTGCAAAGAAGGGAAGAAGATCACCATTGAAGATAGATTAAGGGAGTTTCCATTCAATATTTGTATTAAACCTCATAGTTTATCATGATTTGTAAGGATTTAATTGTCTATGTTAATTTTTTTATGAATATGGTAGGCTAATCTCCCTTGTGAGATTAGCAACATGAGAGTTGTTAGATAATTTTGGGATTTGTGTATTTAAATTCATATGTTGATTGGGTTAATTGATTTTCTATCATTGATTATTAATTGCTTGATTTGTGTGTTTAGTTATTCTAGATATGTAATTAGATTGATAAATTAATTATATGCTTAGGATAATTAAGTGAATCATTTCATCAAACACTTCATGTGCATTATAAATTGTAAAGAGATTGAGAAATCCTTTAGAGTTTAGAACCCTTTGATAGGACATATGGTTGGTTTGATTGAGAAATTGATTAATCATGTGAAGGGAATCTTAATTCAAGCTTAGTACATAGTTGGAATTATTTGAATGAGAACCAATCATTTGTGCTTATTGAGATTAAGATCCTAGTCATCTTGAGAAGGAGTTTAGGTAAATTTAGTGTTGGCCCTTAGTCTAAACCCATGATCATATGAATTTGATGCATTTATCCTAGGATTTCCACTTCTTAATTGTTGTTAATCTCACTTTTACTCAACTTGGAAAATCACTCATTTTATCCATCTATTTTGTTTGCTAATTATTGATTGTTTGCTTGCATTGATTATCATTTAATTACTTGTTTAATCAACCAATCCTCAATGATTCGTCTCTATAAAATTACAATAAACGTGATATTGCTTAAGCTCTAGCATCGACCTCCCTGTGGTTCGATAAATTATTTTAATTGGTCATCCCTACTACAAAATGGCTAATCAAGCATGAGCTGGCCCAATAGAGGGCCAAGGCTACCAGCTGGCGGTGGTAGCCACCTTCAGCCCATACGAGCATGAACCAATTCAATTTAGATACAAGCATGAACCTGAATTTAAAAGGCAGTTTACTATTAAGTCATAACAAAAGGAAGATGTTTATAGAATTAAACGACTACAAAAATAGAAAAGGGTAAACATCTATTGGAATGAAATTAGGAGATATAAACTCTATAAGGTATGATAACTAAGAATACATGAGAAGAACACATATTTTAAAAGATTCACAAAAATAGGTTGTGTTTTCAAATGGGATAATCAATTGTTTCACTTGTAATATTATGATAAACTATGTTAAGAAAACAAGGAAATTAACCCAATATCCATTATAAAGAAGAGATTCATCACCATCTAATCTAGAGTTACGGACACCTTAACTTTCTTTATTGACAACTCAAGCTCACAAAGAACCTCAGTTAAAGAATTAAGAGAGAGAAAGATTCACTCAAATTGAGCAAGATTGGGGATTCGCAAAGTAAGCTTTCTTTTAATCTACAATAATGAAAAGTTATCATAGAAGAACCAAAACTAATCATCACTACATGATCAAAACAATAAGTAATCCTAAACTACACAATGTCAAAACATCAGAAAAGAAAATGAAAGGCACCCAGTCATCATATTTCACTCTAATCATGCACCACAATGGAATTATAGAAATACTTTAATCATCCAACATCATAAATTCATTAATAAGTTCAACATGGTAGATCAGAATAACAAATACCTTATCAAGTATTTCGAAAGTATTAGCTATCCGGGGAATCCATCTCCTGATAGCTTCCCCAACCACCATAACAAGCTAAGAGGGCCATCCAGCTACCACATGTTCGCCTTCCATGACCTCAAGGATGCTTCTCATGCTCAGAAAATTGCTCACCTCTTCAGAATTCTCCCTCTTTTCTCATAATATTCACCCTCACCCTTCTAGATCTATTAACCTTCTTATCAATCAACCAATTCTAACATCACCTTTCTCCTTCAATGAAAAACTCTCATTCCTCTTTGCAGAAATTGCTCGAGCCACACTCAATTCAGACGTCTTCCTAATCAATTCTCTCTGTTTTGGGCTCTCTTCACTGTCTTTAATAGTTGAAGGGGGTTTTCCACACACACAAACCATAATTCCCCCAAGATCACAATTATACAAGGAATGAACACTAATCAATATTACAAGAAAACTACAATTGATTTTATTGCTTTTAAGTAGAATCTCTGGAAGCTGAAAATGTGGTTATGATTTTGATTCTTAAACCACAAGAATATTGTGGTATTGGGATCTTGCACCATGAATGTAAAATAGGACACCTACCTGAATGTCATTCAGATATGAAATTAAAATCAAGCCCAACAAATATCGAATGCGGCGGAGGTAATCTTCTACGAGAATTCCTGAAAATTGATCATTTCATCACCGTAGGTGTCGAAATTCCTAATCATCTCCGTTAATTCCTCCACCGTTGAGAACTCTTTAAATGAAATGTCACTTTCTCTTTCACCAACCCACCAAACGGGAATCACACCGAACTCAGTTGCCGTTCTCATCACCACAAGCACTCCGTCGTGGATCTATCACCCCTTGTCGGAAACATCAATTCACGTGAAGAAGTGTGGTGCGTGGATTGAGAAGATTGTGCGCGCGAGGAAAACCCAAATTCACGTGATGAGAGCCTGACCCGTATTTTAATTACCTGGCCCTTTTCCTTTTAAAAAGTTCGGTTGTACCAATTTAAAAAAAAGCCTGTAGTATTAAAGTCTTTGTCATAAAAATTATTCAATGATATTGAAAACTTCTCTATAAACAACATTTTATGTTGAGTTACACATCATAAAATTAATATAAAAAATATGTAGTACACGATAACGTACCAACACAAATAGATTTCTTAACCTTATTTTATACTATTATTGAATCGATTGGAATAAAATCAAAATCATATAAAGGAATGTTGATTGACGATCAATTTGAAGTCACCCAATTGAAATTAAAAATATAAATAAATATAGATTAAAATTAATAATAAAATTAAAATATAATGTATACAATTATATAAATACCTGAAAGAATATAGAAAGTAATTAATATAAGAAGGAAAAGATAAAAACAAAGTTAATTTCACTTATAGTATACATAGTCTATAGATTGTCGTTTTGGATATAAAGGATCTTTCTCAAGCTAGTTAAATAATAATTAATAATAATAAGTAATAATTATAGCGCTAATAATTATTAGCTGTCATAGGATATATGTTAAATATGTGAATATAAATCTTCTACAAATTAAAATAATTAAGGATTTTTTACTATCTACTACAAATTATATTCTTATATTATTGTTAGTACATTGTAGTAAAAATATTACTAATAGATACCATATATTATGATAAAATACCCAATATATCCCTCCATAACAATATATGTGAATATAAGTATAAATATATTAAACATTAATATTTTTGAATACATAAGTTTTGAATAAAAATAAACGTTAAAATTTTTTTGAACCGTGAATAGGGGAGGTTTGTTGCGATGTTTAAGGGAGTAAATCATGAAAATAATTTTTTTGAATACAAATATATTAAATATTAATATTTCTAAATACATAAGTTTCGAATAATATATTGGAAGATAATTATTTGTGAATACAAATATATTAAATATTATTTTTGAATACATAAGTTTAGAATAATACATAACATTATAACATTACAGATTTTAATATATTGAACATAATATTTCTGAATATATTTTTTGAACAATAATAAATGTCATAGATTTTAATTTATTGAATACAAATATGTTGAGCATAAATCTTTTTTAATACAACTTATTATTTGAATATCATGTGCTACTCTTTTTTATCAGATTGACTAATCTCAATCTATTTCTTATTTTTATGGAGAGATTAATGGTTAATAAATTTTTGAATACAATAAATCTTATAATAGGGTTAAAAAAGTATTTAATGGGTTCAATTTATAGTGGATAGTATTTTAATTTGGATAATGTACCTGCTACTAATATAGATAGATAAATTGTACCTATAAGTAATGGACCCAATAATTAAATTGTAGTTTTGAATGTAAAGGATCTTTCTCAAATATATTAAAGATCTCCTTTATCTCCTAGTTAAATAATACTCCCTCCGTCCCGTTTCAATATTTACGTTTGCTTTTTGCACGTTGATTAAAAAGTATTATATTTTAATAGATAGTGGGTGGAAAAATATAATATTTAATGTGAAGTGGGTAGGTTTATCAGTGTTGGATGATATATTAATTATTTTAGGTGGGTTCCATATTCCTAAAATGGAAAACGTAAACATTAAAATGAGACGCGCAAAATAGAAATGTAAACATTAAAACGGAACGGATGAAGGAATCCATTTGCTTTTTGCACGTGGACAGTTCTAAGGTCTTTATTTGCTTTTTGCACTTGGATTAAGGAGTATTATTATTATAGGTAAAGTGGGGAGTTGCATTAGAGAGAAGTGGTGTGTCATATTGTGTACTTTTTTTACTAAATAGAGAAAAGTGATACCTTTGAAGTGGACGCCAGGAATAGTGAAATGGATACCTTAGAAGCGGACGGATGGAGTATAAATAATAATAATAAGTAATAATTATAGCGCTAATAATTATTAGTTGTTGTAGGATATATGTGTGTGTGTGTGAATAGATATCTTCTACAAATTAAAATAAATAAATAAATTAATGAAGATATTTCGCTAATAATTTAATTATGAGTGGTTTCTTTTATTGTTTATCAAATAATTTTAAATTTTAATTATGAGTGAGTTTAGGGTGAATTAGGTTCAAATGTAAATCTTATTTTTACAAAATTGCTCTTTGAAAAGTGATATTTTTTATTAAGAAAATTAATATTTTATCTTTCGAAAGAGTAAAATTTTCATGTATTAAAAATCAATAATTGATAAATTAAGATGCGCAAGTCTTTGAAAAGTTTTTTTTTTAAAATTTAAAATAGGAGTAATTATCTTTATTATTTATCAAATAATTAAAAAATTAAATTGTGCTAATATTTATATTTAAAAAACAACAAATGAATTTAATAATAATAATAGATTAATTAATTAATTCAACTTTTAAAAAATAATTATACGTCTTGAATCATACTTGAAATCAATGAGGTTTAAAGTAATATACCTGAAGTCACAAATCAATGAGATTTAAAGTAATATATACCTTATGTCACCAATTCGTTCAATTTCAGCAATAACATCAATCATTGAAATTTAAAAAAATCAATTATAATTAAAAATAACATAAAATTAATGTGAAAAATATATGGTACACAATAACATACCAACACAAATAGATTTCTCAACCTTATTTTATATTATCAAATCGATTGGAATAAAATCATGTAAAGGAATATTGACTGAAGGTCAAATTGAAGTCACCTAATTGAAATTAAAATAAATAAATAAATATAGATTGAAATTAATAATAATTAAAATATAATCGATACGAATGTATACAATTATATAAATACCTGCGCATCCATAAGATTCACTTTTAAACATGCAATTTCCTTTGAATTAGTTCAATGTGGAATCGACACCAATAATTCCAACTCTTATAGTCTTCATCTCTTTTGAGGGTTTAAGATCTGCATGTAAAAATAATAAAATATTATAATAAACGTAAAATAAAAGGTAAAAAGAAGATAATAAGTAATAATTAAGAATAAAAAAATTGAGAATAATTCTGGAGGCGACACCTAATCAAAATTAAAATCTCCTTTAGTATATATATGTATATATATATGTACATACATACATATATATATATATACCCGCAGGTATTGAGGAATTATCCGTACCCGACTATCTGTATCCATCCCAAACCTGTTTACAATTATCCATGCCCGCTCTATTAAGATTTTGATAGAACGGGTACTTAAAAATGCACATCTCATTACCATCCCTAACTATTATTGTTTGATAAATAAAATTAATAAATGTATATAACAATTATAAATTATTGTATAATTAATGATAAATTATTAAATATAATAAAATAAAGATAAAATAAATAATCAACGATAAAAAATTTATGAAAATTAATTAATATTAAACTAAGATTTTTTTTCCATAAAATTCCTTATTTAGAATTTTAGAATTAAATAAATTTATTAAACTTAAAAATTCTAAGAATAAATGGATTAAATTTTTAAATAATTTCTTACTCTTCCAAAAATATTTTATTTATTATATTTTATTAAAGAATATTTTACAATATAGAAATTGTTACTAAATTTAAGAATCTATTTCTCCAATCATATATTATTGGTAATATGGATGTCAAATTAAAGATCATGAAAAGATAATCAATTTGATATAATTTTTATATAAATCCGATTTAAAAATAAAAAGTTAAAATCAATTAAAGTTTTAGGTAAATTTTTAAATAAGATAGAGATAAATGAAATATTTTGATTGTTTGTTTAAAATAAAGTAACTACATTATCTTCTCTCCTAAGCAAGCTTATTATAAAAAAAATTCAAAAATCTAAAAAAATTACACATCATGCCTAAATTGCTCCCATGATACCACCTAATAAATCCAAAACCATCCTTTATCTCCTAGGCAAGCTTATTATAAAAAAAATTAAAAATCTATAAAAATGACACATCAAGCCTAAATTGCTCACATGATGCCACCTAATAAATCCAAAATCCCCCTTTAGTTTATAGTATGTTATGTTATTTCAATCTTTAAACTGCTAAATAAAGGTTTCTACTTGCTTAGTTGGCAAACTCTCATGGATTTAAGTCTAACGTGTCATGCACTCCTTTTTTATTTTTTTTTACTTTCACTATTTTCTATAACGCAACTCAATTTAACGTGTAACTCAGTATTTACAGTTTTTGCGTTATTCAATTAAATGCTCTCCTTTCGTTTTTGTGTTATGAAAATTTAGTATCTCATTCTCAAAATCAGTTTTTAGTGGTTCTATTTGAGTCGGCGAAGCATTGGATTAAGGTAAAATTTTCGTACAATTTTAGGTCTGAGGGATTGTAACGATTTGCACGTGAAATTGTCGATCTACTCTTTTCATGGATGTTTGCAATGTTTTTCTCCATATTCTGTTCAAGCCCTGAAAATTAATTGGGACTTCCTTCTTTTTCGTTCAACGATTAATTTGTGATGGGTTGAATTAGTTTGGTTTTACTTATGTTGCAATTTATTCGCAGGCTTTTATCTGTGTAGACTGTCTAAGAAGCCAAGTGTTATTTTAGTTGCAGTTTATAGTTAAGTATATTTATGGTTGATCTGTGATGCATGAGATCACACCAGTATTGTAGTGTAATGTATTGGAAAGATTATTGAATTTCTATTAATGCAGTGCAAGTGGTAAAAATCAGGTTGTAGTGTGATGCGCAAAGGAACAAACCAAACTGCTATATTTATGGCCAAGAATGAATTTGATAGGATAGTATGGAGGAAGCACGAAGGGGACAGAAAAGTGCTTCAGCCCTGTCACTCTATGATATCAATATTTACAGAGGTATGTTCATGCCATCAAAACTATCAGTGTGGAGGAAGAATCAATACCTGCATAAAATATAGGTTTGAAAGCCCTATCTTTATCGAGTATAATTACTTTAATGGAGAAGTTGAGAGATTGATCGTTTGAGCCCTCAACAATTTCTTTTAACTATTGTAGAATTGATGACAAAATTAGATAGTTTACCGAGTTAATCTTTAGCTTTGGATCAATTATTCTTTCAAGGTAGCATTTTGTTTGGGTATCTTCATTAAGATTTTGATTGTGAGGTGGAAAGAGAATTGTTTAATTGTTGTTCATCAAATGATTAGAATTGGCTATTAGGTCAGTTTTACTTTTGTGATTTTATTATAAATAATGAATTAATTTTGCATTGGGTGTTTTATTAAACATCTTAACTCCTTTTCCTTGAATGATTGAAGATCTTATGATATCCACTGTCCAAGTAAATTTAATGACAAATTGTGTTATGATTCCATCTCTTTTATTATGGATTTTGTTTATTAGAAATGATAACTATTTTGAAAGAATATCTCTTCCTCATATTCAGGTTATAATTGGAGGGAATGGGTATTATTTAAAATACATTATTTTTAGTTTAACTTATGTATAGAATAGCTACATATTGAATAATGTTACTTTTCATAGATGCAAATTGAATTGTTCTACGCATGTCTTGCACTAATTAATTTACATGTTATTTGAAACATACTTAATTTAGAAGCTTGATATAGTTGATTTTGGATTAAAAATAAGTCCCTCCACTCCCATCCCCATCCCCACCCCCACCCCATGGATGTTATATGTTCGGTAAACAGATATCTTTTAATACTCACCATTTATGTTGGTGAGAAGAAATAGAACATCAGACAACCATATTATAGAGCTGCAATGAATTGTGAAATGAGGTGAGAATATGTATGACTACTTAAGGAGCCAACATGCTTTATGTGGATAAATAGAATTCTGCAATAACCCTTAATGTGGAGGGTGACTCCTTGCCAAATAAGTAGGTTGGCACTCTCATTCTCTCTCTGTTTCTCCCTTTTTCTCTTTATATATATAGAGATTAGAGAGAGACACTCATGGAGTGTTGATTAAAAAGAAGAGAAATCTTGCAACTAAGAAACAACCTTATTCCGACTGCAACGCTGAAATCATCTTCCATCAACCGGCTTATATATTTCTGGAAGTTGAACATTGACTGGCAATGAGATGGTAAGTGCTCCTGAAACTCAAGAAATCAGACATCTAGAAACATAGCACTCATCAGGTTGTCTTAAGATTGATTGTCTTTTGTTGTTTGTTGTTGTCTTACTTTGATAAATCAATGTCTAAGTGTTAAATAGTCTACTTTTGCAACTGATTTAAAGAATTGGCTAAAGAAGCACATCTACACAGATTAAAGAACCAGAATGAACTCTACGGGTGAAACATGAATTGGGTAAAGTGATTTTCTACAATGAAATATGAGTTCAGTTTAGTAGGTAGAAATAATATTGGATTTTGGCAAAATGACACTTCTATTGAAATGATGTGCTAATAAATATATTTTTTGGGAAAAAATATAGGTTTATTTCCTATGATCTTTATAAAGTACTGTTCGGTTAAATTACATTATTAAATCACTATTTATGTAAATGGAGTTTGGATGTATAAAATTGGAGTTAAATTCATTTTTTGCCCTATAACTAAGCAAAACTTTAATTTTTGCCCAAAAAAAGATAAGTGATTTAATTTTACCCTATAACTAATGAATTATTTCAATTTTTGCCCAATTTTCGCCGAAAATACAAACCTCGCTGGAATCCACCACGTCATACTTCAATTTGGGGATTTCCGGCTGGTCAATCCAACGTGGCAAATTTGACTTTTTTAGTCAATGAATCTGCCACGTCATATCCACCTATCTATTTATTTATTTTTTTTAGTTTCCAAATCAGCATAATATTTTATTAAATTAGAAATAAAAAATAAAAAAAATATATATATAAAAGAAAAATCAATATACTAAAATTAAAACATGTATAATCAAATCCAATCCGCATGTGTCCATCCATCCTGCGTCTAGCCCTCGTGCATGCTCCCCACTACATGCTTCAGACCTTAATCCTTCTCAGGCAAATCCAAGAAAGATCGGAAGCTAAAGAATGAAATAGGGAACCAAGTGACTCCGTTGCCTAAGCTCATTGCTGAGCCGAGGGATGCTCGGTGAATGTCGTTTATGGGGACGCACGAGTACTTGGCTCCGCAGTTATCAAAGGGGAAGGGCATGGCAGTGCAGTGGACTGGTGGACATTTTGGATCTTTCTATACGAGCTGTTGTTCAGTAAGACGCCATTTAAAGGGTCAGGGCATCGAGCTGCGCTGTTCAACGTGGTAGGGCAGCCGTTGCATTTCCTGGAGTCGCTAGTGGTGAGCTTTGTTGCAAGGGATTTGATCAAAGGGCTGCTGGTGAATGAGCCGCAGCATAGGCTGGCGTACAAACGGAGATCAAGCAGCATCCGTTCTTTGAAGGAGTGAACTGGGCGCCGATCCATTCCGCGACACCGCAGGATATTTCGAGGGCGGTGGAGATGGAGAGAATGCTTGTGGCGGGGGCGGTGGAAATTAATATATTGATTTTTCATTTTTATTTTTTATTTTATATTTCTAATTTAATAAAATATTATGCTGATTTGAAAATTTAAAAAAATAAATAAATAGGTGGATATGACGTGGCGGATGTATTGGCTAAAAAAAGTCAAAATTGCCACGTCGGATTGACTAGCAGGAAATCCCCAAATTGAAGTATGACGTGGCGGATTTCGGAGAAAATTGGGCAAAAATTGAAACAATTCATTAGTTATAGGGCAAAATTAAACCACTTATCTTTTTAGGGCAAAAATCAAAGTTTTACTTAGTTACAGGGCAAAAAATGAATTTGACTTTATAAAATTGCAATTCTTGGTTACAGATTCATCACCTATTGGATTTCCGCCATCTATTTCTTAGGTCGGTGTCAACTCGCGGCGTATATAAAGAAGACCCACGATTCGACATCTAACTTTAGAATTGATATTTCCAGCTGTTCAATGGCGTAACCTACCAAAAAGACTCGTATGCGGATGCTGTCATCAAGATCATCCTGGTCATACGGCTTCTTTCTCACCATCTTCAATCTCCTCTCGCCTGGCTTAATATCTCCACCAGTCGAAAACGATCCCATAGCAAGGTACTTTAAGTTCATAATCTTGATCTAATTTGTATATTTCTAGAATCTCATAACTGTTGGGATATGATATCTTGATAATTTCTTTTTCTAGGTAACACAATTTCTTTCTCCTACTAAACTACGACTAACTTTATAGAAAGTGGGCACCAAAGCTAAACCACATAAAAAGGCATTATAATTAAGCATTCTTTCTTAATTAATTGCAGCGCTTTTATTTTTTTATTTTTTTTTATTTTTGGTATAAAGCATTATATATTCAAGACATGCTATTTTCCATTCTGCCATTTGCTTTTAGTTTGCACTTTTATCTCACTTTCTAATTTTGGATTTGGTGTCATCCAAAATTGCATATCCATTTTTTTTAACCACCCATGTCTATTTGAAACTTGAAACTCTTTAATGTATGATCTAATTTTTGCCTTTTTAATCACAATCAACTTTCATTTTTAAGAGTATAAAGTCGTGTTAGTCTAAAAATTTCAAATCATGATGAAGAAAAGTATAAGACCAGATGCAAGATCTGACAGAATATGTTGTTTGAGGAGAGGATTTTAATAGTGTTAAACAATAGTTTTTAATATTGTTAAACAATGGTTTTTAATATGCAGATTATAGTAATATTGGAATAAAAATATTATTATAATTATTTTAATCTTGCTACTTTATTATCTATTTTATTACAAATATCAAACTGCCTTACTGGAAAATGTCCGACGGATAAAAAGTAATAACATTTTAATAAAAAGTGGTTGTGTAGAGAATTATTTCATGAACCATTCGAAAAAAGATAATATTTTAATAGAAAAATAATTATGTTGCAGGTAATTATTTCACGAGCAATTCGTTATATAAATAAAACATGATAATATTTTTAATGAAAAGTAATAATATTTTTAATAAAAATTAATAATCAATAAAAAAATAAACGTAAAAATTGTTTCATGTGAGATAATTTTCATGTCAAATGTTGTCGCCATAAAATAAATACTCACACATCAATAAATTTATAAATTCAATTTTTATAAAAAAAATAACAGTGTGACGCTAATTTTATACTAAATCAAAATACAACTCTATCACAACAACTAAGTTTATTTCTAATAATTTTAGTGAATTCTGAAATTTATTATGTACTCCCTCTGTTCCATAATACTTTTCTCACTTTCCTAATTTGTTTGTCCCACAAAACCTTTCACCTCCCCAAAAAAGGAAATACAAATTTATCCAACAACCTCAAAAGTTACTTTAATTTCAAATTTGTCACTCCTTTTTCACACACATATCATTATTTTATACTTTTTTATTACCTAAAAATACTACAATACCCTCCAAAGTCAATAAAGTTGGTTAAAAAGTGCAACTTTTCTTAAACAACGTGGAACAGTAAAGGTGAAAAGTTTTCCGGGATGGAGGGAGTACATTTCTAATACTACATCCAGTCATCAATTGAAAAAATTTCATTGTTTAAGAAAAAATTACTTTTTTAAGTACACATTTTGTATTTAATGTAAGACAATATTGAGCTTATACATTGTTCATGAAATAAGGATGGTATTTACTCCTTGAATTGACAGCAATTAGCACAAAGGTTAAATTTAACACAAGATATTTTCAGATGACAAAGCAGACGTCTAAAAATTGCATGTGGTTTATTAAGCTTATAACATGATATGCTTAGATATAAATTTGCACACTGTTCTTTAATCTCAATCAATGATTTTAGGTATCCAATATTACCAATATTAGATTTGTTTTAGAAGTTTGGTTCTTATTTATGAATAGAAGTATGATATCCATTTTGGGTATCATATATTGCTTCCTAATACTTTTATTTTATAAATTTTGTTCTTAATTATACATAGAAATATAAAACAAAAAATAATAAATTTTTTTTGATGATATAGAAGAAATTGTATTAAAAATAAATATTTATAAAAAATATTAAGGAATATGAAATTAATGTTTTCGTAAGTAAATCATCATTTTCGTGGCAGATAATAAATAATTTGATTTTAGCTAATTATACAATATTTTTTAATTGTTGATTGATTGCCAATGTTCTAATATTAATTTAATATATGACTTGATATCATGTTAGTCAGTGTACATGTACAGTGTGAAAATAACACAATAGTAAAAGTAACACAATTTAAAAATATAAATGAATTATATTAAATTAATAATAATTTATTGTAAATTAATAATAATTTATTGATCCCGCGTAACACGCGGGTTACATGCTAGTTTAGTCTAATTAAAAGAAAAAAAAAAACTTTCATTCGCACTCATCATGTAGTTAAATATTAGGCCTTCCCCAATGAGAAGTTTTTTTGGTGACATGGATAGTAAAAAAACCTAAGGAGGAAGGTATTAAACATTGAGGAGGAGAGAGATTTTTTTGTTGGGTAGATTACATTAACCTAGGTATTTTGGGTGGGAGGGAGTAGAAAAAAAGGGGAGTGTTTCTCACTTCCCAATCATGGAGAGAGTAAAGGCGCGTGCGGGTGGCGTGCTGGTGGATGTTAAATAATAAGTTGGCCCTATAATATTGGTTGTCCCCCATCATTCCGTTCTTTAATTTTTTTTATTTTTTTATACACAATAGAAAGGAGAATGAGAGGAGGGTGAATACATGTTCTGACGTGGCAAAAAAAATCTTGCTTTTTTAGATTATGCATTGTAGAAGGCCTTACCCGATTGATAACGTGGTTAATTTACGCCACATCATATCTCCAAGTCATATTTTTGTTATTTGTATGAAAATTTACCACCTCTATTTAAATTGTAATTTAGTTTCAACATTTAAAATTTTGAAAAAAAATTAAATTATGTTTTTGATAAATTACACACGTCTGGTTTAGTCCCAACATTAAATATTTAAATATTATAAAATATTATTTCCATCCCAAAATAGTTTTTATATTTTTCATTTTTGTCAGTCTTATAACTAACCTCCCTCATATACTTGTGTAAAATGCCAACCCTACCCAACACTCTAACATATTTTATTATTTATTTATTACCAATTAAATACCAAAATACCCTAAAAGTAGTTGTTTTCTTCATATACGAGCAAAAAAATGTGAAAACTTTTATGGGACAGAGGAAATAATAAAGTTTTACCCAATAATCATACTTTACTTATATGATAATCATATTTCATTAATATTCGGCTCACAACTTGTTTACATATATCAATCTTATAAGAGGTTACCCTTTACAAAATTATCAAATATAAATAAAATATTTAAATAATTGAATTAATAGTTATTATTCCAATTTATCTTGTTTTCAAAATTAGTTCATTCAGTTTTACCTTTAGAATTTGGTCCATTAAATTTATAAAATTTGACAACTTTGTCCTTTGACTAGCTATAGCAGATCACCCAATCGATTAATGTTCCTGTGATGCTTTTTTTACAATAACTTTGTACATTATATATGTGACTTATTACTTAGCATGCGATATTAACTCCTCTTGATTTTCTAATTTTATTGTTCTTTTTTCCTATTCTCTTTCTCATCTTCACATGTTCAATCTCTAGTCTCTCTCACCTCTCCTTCATCTTCACATGCTTCTACACTTCTTCTTCTTTTTTTCCAATGGTATCAAGAACTGGGGAATGGATTTAAAAGGCTGACATTGGGGTTTCAGTAATGAAAAACTTTATCATTAAATGATGAGTTGGGTTGCTTTATAACACAAATTCTCACGATAAGATTTTTCCTTTATTTTTTTATATGGGTTCTAATTTAATTAATTTACAATGTTTATTAAAATTTCGAATATAATTGAGTATGGTTGTCGATTGGATTATAAGTGTTTTAGAAGAAGACCGATTGAGGTGAGAGACATGAGTAATTTGGTGAAAAATAGACAAATGGTTGTTCTTGAGAAGCGAGGCAACTACACAATTCCTTGATCTCTTCTGCTAGCGACATTACATCATGCTAAAAAAAACTATGGGGCTAATGGACAAAAATGACAAAAACCTCAAATGTAAATATCTTTTCTAACATCCAAATGAAAAGTTATCAATTTTAACCAACTTTGAGTTTTGGGACCAAAATGCCCTCAATGGTGCTCAAATTAATTAAAGCCTTTATACCTTATTTTTTTCTTAATTTTCTTCATAATCTTCCATTTCAAAATGGTATCAGATCCCTAGGTTTAATTATCTATGAACGAAAAATATTATTATGAGCTCGTATCACTTATTGAGAGGAGAATTTCAGATATATATCGATCTGAATGAAAGTATGAAATCCAAGTGTAGCAGAACTATAAACTCCGTTCATGAGGAGAACTCAAAATATTTTAAGATTATAAGAAGATAAAGGTTTGATAAATGCGACGAGGTTATCCGAAAGGCGAAAATTAGAGGCAAATGAAGTGAAGAACACATGAAGCTACGTTCTAACTCCGCGAGTTGGACAATAGAGGAATATCAAGAGCATTTTCGAGAAACAAAATTGATATTTTTCAAGGAGGTTCAAAGGGAACTCATCTGCTACACTGAGATTTATGGACATGTCCCCAAACACATAGAGTGGAAAGAGTGACCCAACAAAGGTCCAAGCGAGATTTGCAAGTCATATCTCTTCTACTTGAAATCTCCCTGATGGAATGGAAGGAGATTGATGTGGATACTTCTAACATTAACCAAGATCCTAGAGATATACAAAAGATGGTGTAATACTACGATGAATACAAACAAATTATGTCCAATTTAGTAGCCGAGAGCCAATTCCAAATGGAAAAGGTCATAAAGGTGCAGAAGCAACAACTTGAGCTCATCAAGGATGTTCAAGCCCAAGTAAAATACCTAGAAGCCAGAATAACGCTAGCAAGGAAGAAACATATAGGGTGGCTTCCACCATCCTATGGAAAATAGTCATTCTTACATCAAAATGGAAAAACCATGGAGGTCACCAGACCAATGACGGGGAGTGAGAAGATGATTACTGTTCTTTAAGGAGAATCCTATATCCCCAAATGAAAAGCGCAAGTCTTGAAAAGTCATATGAGTTCTTTTAGGGACTAAGTCTTGTATTTCTGAAGATTAATTCAAGAGATGCTTTAGATTGAGCCTTGGGGACTTTTCAACAGATATTATAGGCCCCCTCTTATACAACATATTTTCGGTTAAGATGAAGGAACTTCTGGTTCACATGTAACCCAAGAGAACATACGGAATGAGACAATGACGCACCAAAATGATTTCAAAGTGAAATCAATGGGATTGTCTACTGGAGCAAGTCGAGTTCGAGCATCGAATTTATGCCTTACCCCATATGAAAGGTCATTGAACTTGATCATGATTTTTATTATATTCGCTTAGAGCAAGTGTACTCTATCGTAGTAGTCGTGAGTGACCAAGTCAATTATCAATCCATGAAAGATCAAAATCAAGAGTGTATTCGAATTCATTTTTAATCATGCTTTATAAAAGTGATCAGATTTTGAGATTTAAACTATCAACTATCTAAGCAAGTAACTAGTAAAGCAATCAACAACTAAAGATGATCAATTAAAATATTAAGTAACCAAGGATGAAATGAAATAGATGTAGTAACGATCTAACTAGGTGGGCTAGCCCACCTGGCCACTGGGCTCCTCACAAAAGTGAGTGACCCAAGTTCGATTCTCATTGGAAACGAATAGGAGGAAAGTTATAAGGAGGCTTGAAGAATAAGGGTGTATGGGTACTTGATGAACTAACTACTAACTATACAAACGACTAACTTTGTCTGATAAAAAAGATATAGTAACGATCTAAAGAGAAGTAAGGCTTTATCACAATCAAGATCAAGGAAATAACCTAGACAAATTAGATCCTAATGGCTTGTATCAATGATTATGGAATAGGAGCAATCGCTTATATTCCCCTAATCCCTATGGCCAAGGTGACTAGGTTCTAATCTCTTAATAAGTTGCAAACTCCTAGGATTGATTCTATTTTCAATTCCCTTAGAATGTACTATGATAATAAGATTGGATTCTCCTCATTAAATCAACTATCAAACATGATGAATTAATCTAATATTCTCACATGAACGTTCTAAACACAAGAATGTTATGCCTTAACTCTCCTTACACTAACAAGCTTCATTCAAACTATAACATGATTCAATTAAAACCCTAAGCATAATATTGGAATGAACATCCTAATACCATGAATAGAGAACATATCATAATAGAATCACTTAATCATAGATCATGAAAAAAATTTCAAAATCATATCAATTAAACCATCAAAAATCTAATATGTCTAGAAATCCTCAATTCATCATGTGGCTAGCCTCACAAGAGGACTAGCCAACAAACATCATCATGCTAACAATATTAAAATGCTTACATGAATTGCTAATAAACCAAAGAAATTACAAATCAAAGGCAAAATCGCTTCCCTAATTAAATTGGGGAGAATCCTTCCTTCAAGATACATTCCACCTCTTCAAGCCTCAATTCTCCTTAGGAATCAAAGGCAAAATCGTTTCCCTAATTAAATTGAGGAGAATCCTTCCTTCAAGATACATTCCACCTCTTCAAGCCTCAATTCTCCTTAGGAATGGTATGGGTAGATGAATGATGTAAAGATCTATGGAAATTGGTAAGGAATTGGATGGAAATAAATGGACTGGAGATGATAGTGTGAAAATGGTGAGAAAATGTGTGAATTGGATGTAGAAACTGCCCAGAATGAATATCTCTCGTAATTTTCAAGCTAAACACATATTTATAGGCCTGGAACCTTCTAGAAAACGCGTTGATTAAAATTCCACTTCTTGGCCGAACTCAACTTGAGTCGGCACTCGATTCTCGGCAGGCATGTGGATGTTCGACGCTCAACTCGAGCTCCGAAGCTCGACGAACAGAGAAGGAAAAGTACATGTTTCTAATGTTTATAGATGACGTCGATGGTCAACTCTACATAACTCGACACAGGCTTCATGCACCAACTCAACTCGAGTCGAGGTCTATCAAGTTCTGACCTTTCTTCCCATTTTCGTCTCCTGACTCTATTTTTCAACTGTTTCACTTATAATTAAACTCATTTTCATACATTTATCAATTTATAGCACACATATCCATATGAACATAAAACACTACCAAAAGATACACAAAATGGATAAAATAATACGAAATATACATAAAAAGACACTAAAACCTAAGTAAAAATAGCGACAATCAGTGACATCTTGAACCTATTAATTTATACGGGCTAATCTTAAATCTCAACATGATAGACTTAAAAATATAGAGAGCTCTTAATCGACAAATGGGTAGCTGCAATGAAAATTACAAGAGGAGAACTGGTGCTAGATAAAGAAGGGTAAGTGAGGTTCCTAAAGTTAGGCAAAAAAGTGTTAGTATGGTTCCTAACTATGAGCCTATAAAGGACAGTACGTATTGTGTAGTTGGAAAATTGTTACAGATGAGGTTAAGAAGAAAGCCATGGATGGGGAGACCCTAGCATATGTTGTAGATTGCATGGAGAAGATCTTCAAAATTAATTTTAACTATTAGGGTTGGTTACTTCATAAGAATGGAGGAGGAAAAAAAGAAGAAGTATAGGAATGTCCTGTATAACCTAGAGCTACTTGACATATGCCATGTAGATAAATACATCAAACTATTCACAGAGTACAGATGGAAGTCAAAGATAAATAAGAAAGTTTTCCACATGTTCTTCACTAATAATATTCCATGCCCATATAGAGAAATATTTATCAAAGAGTACAAACCATGTGAGTTGGATCCAATCGTGAGGATAATGTCTTTCTCAAAAGACAAGCTATCCGAGTGGTGCCACTAAGCCACTCGCATAAAAGCTACAAGAGACTAACATGAATTAACAAAACTTAATAACCTTGTGCTATGAAAGTAATGATCCTCCTCCAACTATTATTGGAGGACACCCAAGAAACTAGAAAAGGATGAAGACGAAGCATTCTTATACATAAATGAGCAGAGGTTGGAAATCAAAAGGACCGAGATCATTTTGGTCCAAACAAAAGGCCTAAAACTACAAATCGTGATAAAGGTTAGGACCATTAAGATAGAGGTCAAGAAGTAAAGTTGTATCCTCATGATCAAACCAGGGGAATATAGGATGAACTCTGAAGAGCCATTCCGAAATCCGAAGAGCCCCCACACGAGCAAATGAAATATTCAAAGATTGTAACTGCTACATGTTGATGAGAGTGGAAATTCATACTCTTTTGGGTCCGATTTGATTTCTCTTTGAGTGTTTTTGTTTCTATTACTTGCATAAATCATAATGCTTAAATTTTCGTTTGGCACCATACATAAAATTTCAAAATTTTACATTATTTTTTTGTTGGTGTTCTGCTTACAAAACACCGAATTAATATAGAATGCACGACGCCGAACGTATAAAGTAAAAAATTTCAAAGAAACACTGCGATGTTTTTAGTAAGGCATCGCACTAAGAGTTAAAATTTTCATAAGGCTTGATGAATGTTCTCCCAAAACATAATCAAACATTAAATTTTCGCTTGGCACCAAACACAAAATTTTAAAAATTTACATTGTTTTTTTGTTAGTTATGCTTACAAAATACTGAATTAAGACGGAGTGCACGACGCCAAAGTTATAAAGTAAAAACTTGTCAAAGAAAAGTTGCGATGCTTTTTAGCATTGTTTTTATATCCGAACCGGTGGAGACAATGATTTAAGGTCCAACCGGTCGGACTGGTTCAACTAGCGGTTCAACCGTATAATTAAATTAAATATATTTTTAATTATATTTTAAAATAACTATTAAAAAAGTAATATAATAAATAATTTTCTTTAATAAACATAAATGCCTTGAAGGCAAAGCCAAAAGCCCCACATTAGATATGACATTTGAAGCCAAAGCCCACAACACAAGGTATAATATTTGCTCATTCAATTTTAATTATTAGGGTTAACTAATGGCTGCCCACGTCTACAAAGTTCTCCCTCTTTTTCTGATTATGCATCTCACTCTCGGCCGTCCCTCTCCACTCTCTTTCTAACTCTCACTGTCAGTCGCCCCCTCTCTACAACTATCTCTCTCTTAACAAACAGCCACCCTACCGCTCCTTATCTCCTAGCGGTGATGATTAAAATATTTGTGGAGGTGCTACTTCTCCTTCCAACGACTAGAGGGCATTTTTTTTATTTTCTATAATTATTCCTCTGCAAACATTTATTGTATGGAGTATTCTGCGAAATTTTCAATTGGAGAAGAAGTTAGAGGTGCAAAAAAACCAGTATTTTTATTTTTTTTAAAAAATACTAACTGGCGGTTTCCGATTATGCAGTTCAACCGATTTTTTACGGTTTGAACTGGCTTTTTTCGGTTTACGATTTCTCGTAACAGGTGGTACTTGCACTTAATGTATTTAATTGCCTTATGGACTCGTGATTTGTCCAAGTTTGCTACTGCACCATTATTATCACAATAAATTGTGATAACCTTTGACAAACTCAGAATCACATTCAAGTCCATCATGAAGTTTTCAGACCCATACAAATATTTTGGCTGCCACTAGGCCCTAATATATCATCTTTTCATGGTGGAGTCCGAAATATATTTCTATATAACACTCCTCCATATTATGGATCTACTTCTCAAAATAAATACATAACCTTGAGATGGATTTACTGTCGTCTCTATCTAATTTGAAAATTTTGAATCTATGCAACTCATAAGAAGCAGTGAATCTGTCCGGTAAGCCCACATATTATTTCTAATCCTTTTCAGTTACATAAATATATGTGTTACCACAGCTCAACATTCTTGTTTCGGGTTGACTTAATACCCACTGACCATGCGTTTAGCAAAATAGATATCCAATCTCGTGCATAGCATTCCACTGATTAAACCTCCTTATTCGCCGAAGCATAAGGAACCGCCTTCATCAATTTTATCTTCTTTTATGTTATAAGACACATTTTCTTAGATAAAGTCACATGCTAAAACGAGTAAGAATTGTATCAATTTAAGAAGCTTGAGACAAGCACAACATCATATCCTGTGATCCGTATCACCATGATTGCAAGAATATATTTTACTTCTCTTAAGTCCTTCATTTCATACTGCTTTATGAGCCATACCCATACGCCCGACAATATTCCTTCATTGTTTCCAATGAGCAAGATACCATCTACGTATAGTACAAGAAATACCACTATATTTCCGTCACTCTTTTCAATACACAAGACACATCCGTGCATTGAACAAATTCATATCACTGGATTTTCTCATCAAAATGGATGCTCCAAGATCTTGAAGCTTGCTTTAGTACATCGATGGACAATTTTAAGCTTACACTCACAATACTCTTAGCCCTTTGCAATGAATGACTCTGGTTGCTTCACATAGATATTTTCTTCAAGACTTTCAACCACGGAAGCAAGGTTTCATAGTTCGACTTAAATTTAGCTACCGACGATATTTTCTTGACATCTATTTGCTATAACTCATAATTCAATATGAGCAGCAATAAATAAAAAATTCGGATAGACTTAAACTTAGCTACCGATGAAAAAAGGTTTCCTCATACTCGAACTCCCCTTCTTTCTGAGTGTACCTTTTACGCAACAAGCCTTGTTTCAAAGTATCACCTTTCTGTCCGATCCTCTTTTATATTGTAGAGCCATTTCCAATGGCTTTCACACCATTTTGTGATTCTACAAGCTCCCAGATCTAATTTAGAATCCATAGATTCTATTTCAGAAATTATTGCAACTTGTTAAGATATCGCATTTTATCTTGTAGTGCTTCGTCGTTATTCCATGGGACGATTTCATGTTTACTAGGGACCAAGTCTCACGACTTTCCTAAAACATAAATCTATCCAGTTGTTGAACAACCCTCCCACTACGACAAGGCGCTACATGCAATCGTGTATCAGATATGACACGCGATGTAGTTTACTTGTGGTATATCCTCTGTACAATTGGTACTAAGCTTGTGTTTCCCTTCTCACACCTTTTAGAACATTTTATTCATGGGTTCGTGATTTATTGCATAGTTCTATTTCCAAAAATCTAGTGTTCGTGTTAACAAATACTCTCTTGATCTTTTGGACTAAATAAATCACCCTTCATTTTTCTAGGATATCCAACAAACAGACAAACATTAATATAACATGTTGTTTATAGGGCATAGCCATAAAATGAATTTAGTAATTCCAAATAACTCATCATCTATCTAACCATTTCCATAAGAGTCATATTCCTTCTTTTCGCCACACAAGTCGGCTAGGGTTTGCCCGGTGTTGACAACTTAGAATTCAATCCCAATCTCTGATAAATAGCTCCCCATTAATTTCATTTGTCAACTTAACTTTATGACAAAATAATTAATATTCGGTTCCTCTTTAGCCATGCAAATAACAACAGTGACTCTGATGGAGATGATACTTATTATTTGCACCTAAGTGTACACCATTATTTGGTCCCAAGTCCATTGCGCAAGCTTATGTGTCTTACAAATGGAGAAGTACATACGCGCTCGGATAACTTCCTACAATCATCATAAAGAAGTTCGTACTAGCAATCCGTGAACAAACTCATCCGATGGGGAGGAAGGTACTAAAGCCCACACTCAAGTTTATTCACATCACTTACAAACCAATAATGGAGGCCGCGAGAATTATTTACCAATTTCCTCTCCCACTTGGTTATTTATGACCGAGGGTTTTTACATGCATATAATATTCATAAATAAAATACGCAACCTAACATGCTCCTATTACAGCACATAAGGCAGTAAATTACAGAGAATCATGCATACATATATAACAATAATTAGATAATTAAATCAAATTATGATAGTTATATATCAGCGAATTTGATTGTTCGCCTCTAAGCACAAATATAGGCAAAGACTTCTAGATTATCAAATTTTTAAAAATCTCCAGATTATCACATTTTCAAAACTATCGATATCGACCGTCGATATCGTTCAGATTATTGAAATCATCGATATCAACTAGATTATCAAATTTTCAAAACTATCGATATCGACCGTCGATATCGTTCAGATTATTGAAATCATCGATATCGACCAGATTATCAAATTTTCAAAACTATCGATATTGACTGTCTATATCGTCCAAATTATCAAAATCATTGATATCGACCAGATTATCAAAATCATCGATATAATCCAGATTATCGAAATCATTGATATCGACATGCAATCATATATAACAATAATAGACAATTAAATCAATTATTATAGTTATATAACACGAATTAAATCGCTACTAAATAAAGAAGTCTTGTCCGACACTCTAGCTATTGAACTGATGCCTTACTCAACAAGCAGGATTACTTGCGCCCTAAGTCGTTCATCATCACGGGTTGTCTTGACCCGAAACATGTCGGAACATGTCGTCTTCGAGTCCACGTCATTGCCAGTCATGCCGATCACCGACAATACTCGTGCTCCAGCTTCCGGTGGCCCTCGCGGTTGCTAGGCGTGCTCGTGTCGCATGCCAGACTGAATCTCCATGCCCCATCGCCGTGACACATCCCTGCCAGCAATACCACCACTCATGTCGGTCGATGCTACCGGCACGACTCGTGCCATTTTCAAGCATCGCTTGCCTGTCGTGCGTGCCAGGTCAATGCTCGTTAGTGCCGCACGACCCACGCACGCCCGCTGCACGTCCATCACTTCTTTGCTGGCATGACTCGTGCCGCCTAGTATTTCTGCCCAGCCGTCTATAGCTGCCGCCCATGCTGTCGTGCGCTGACGCGCGTCACGCCAGCAGTCGCTCACTTTCCGTATTTTCCAACAACAAACGTATATGGTATCCAAATAGGGTATACAAGCATAACACAAAATATACTTAAACCCTTTCACCTTTGGCACATAAATCCATGCCTAACGTTTCACGCTTCACCATAAAATCGAAGCTCTGATACCAATTGTTGGTGTTCGATCATTTGATTAACGTGAACCGTTAGGTTCCATGCAATTCTATAACAGCGGAAGCAAGAATATAAATTTGCATTACCTTTCACCAGGGTATGTTGAAGAAGAGAAAATTCTCGCCGACAGTATGCGCGACCTCACGATTTTGGGCATAACTTCCTCATCCAATCTCCGATTTGAGTAATTTTTACGCCAAAATGATCATCATTCCCAAGTCCAATCTTGACGTCATGTGGGCGACGATCTTCAAGATCCTCTCAATCTGCTTTCTCCCTTACTCTCACCATGTTTTAGGCGTAGATATAGGGATTTCGGATAGTTGAGATGACTTATCTATGAGCTACAACAGGGATCAGGAGGAGAAATTAGAGTCGGGCCTCCATTGGGCTTAAGTATCCAAATTTAGCCCAAAACTTATACTTAAGTCTAATAATAATAATATAGTCCCTAAAATATTATTATTGCACTGCCGCTCTAATCACATAATTATGTTATGGGCTCCTTCTTATCATGAGCCCATTAGTCTCCCCATGTTTAAAATATACAATGCCAATTAATTGTCAATTAATTAATATCTCATTTAAAATATACAATGTCCATTAATTAATTAAGTTACTGACAACTCCATTAATTAATATCTCATACGAGAGTAGTACCACTCAACCTCATTATCATGCCGGAATAAATCCACCTGCAGGGTTTACATGATAATCCTTATGAGCTCCTCAAGGAGACATCATCAACCTATTTTATCGGATACAGTTTTCTTCTACAATCAACAGCACACCATAGAGACAATAATATTTCCTAACTCACCGAGCTTGTTGATTTAATTACATGTAAATCTCACCCATTGATGAATCAAAAAAATACATACTGGCTTACATGTCGAGGTTATTGTATAGGGAATAAGAGCGCGAACATCCATAATAACAGAGATAAAGTTCTTCTATATAGTCAACGATCTCAAGCGGTCCTGCTCAATACACACAAAGCATACTAATGTGATTTTATAGTCAAGACAAACTAATACCAAATCACACTACAACCATCCCAATAGATTATCTCCGTCTATCTCAATTGTGAGCATATGTTTATACTTTATAAGGAAACCGATAATATGATCTTTTGCGTTTTTTCGCACAACATATTATCTAAAGTATAAAGTAAATGGACTATTGCATCGACATATAAATAGATTATAAGATGCAATCATTTGATCAATGATTCTCATTTCAAATATTGTTAAAACATTGTTCATACTAAAGTTAGCTTTTAGTATACAATCCAACAGTAACATCTTTAATAAAAAATGATTACTAATTACAAAAATAAAAATGGTCTCACACACCATTGCACATCTAAAAAAATATAGTGTTAATTGCATACACAAAAAAAAAAGAACTTTACTCATATCGAAAATTAATCCTCATTTTTTAGAAATTGCAAAAAGAATACCACTTTTAAATATTGTTGTAAAACGCGCAATATTTTAAAAAAAAAACCCACTTTTAGTCACAAATTTGGTACATTTTGAAGCAGTACCTAAATGTGGTACTCCATTTTTTTTTTTTCAATTTTTAAAATGCAGGAATCCGATTGACAGTTGAGAGTCCAGCTGCCTGAGGTAATAGAATTAGTCTCTTGTAAATTGAGTTTACATCATAAACCTCTGTGGTTAGGGGTGTCAATTTGGGTCTGGCCCGCACGATACGGGCCGGCCCAGACCCGCCCCGAATTGAAAATGGGGCGGACCCGCCCGGACCCATTTTAAAACGGGCCTGGTCCGGGCATTACTCCAGACCCGAGGGTACCCGGCCCGACCCTTACAAAATATATTTATTTTTTTTATTTTAATAATCATTTAATTCTATCAATTTAATACTAATTTTGTGATTATTTTATTTTTTAACATAATTATTATTTGAAGTTATGAAGAATGATGAAGTGAGAGAGGTAGTAATTTAAGAGTGCACATAAAATTATAAAAAAAAAAAAAGAGAACCGCCCCGCCCCGTTTGGGTCTGGGTCTAAAAAATAAGACCCCTGCGGGTCCAGGTAGTTGGGTACCCACCCCAGACCCGGTCCGTTGACATCCCTATCTGTGATCCCCTTAATTTAAATATTTTAGCAATACATAAGATATATAAAATTGAAAGGGGGATCACAAGGTTTACACCTAAAAAAACTCTCTTCATCCGCTTCAAAAGAGTCTTATTTTTTCATTTGGATATCTGCCCCTAAGGATCTCATTTAATTTTTTACAAACATGGGACTCACTAATACAACTATCACTCATTACAAACCGTTGGATAATTGACACTTAGATAGATTAATTTATACACTAACAATCAACTCTAAGGGGAAATGCTGAGATTAATCTCTCCGCACACGTGTCACTCATCTAACACGTGTAACATGACATGTAACAGGACATACATATAATAGGACATCCAACACCATCCACTGCATATTAAATAATAATACTTCTTAATTTACGTGTAAAAACTAAATGCACCCACGACGGACGGAGGGAATATCACTGTTACTTTACGAAAACACGAGATTTTATGTTAGTATGAGCTTACCTCGAGGGGTCAATTAAGAAAATGTTATTTCCAGATTTTTATCAGGAAATTCAGATTTAGAGGTTATAAAAAAAGAGAAAAGTTAAAGAGAGAGAGAAAGAGGAGACCAAGACTGAACTCCGCATATCTTCCATTTCCCATTCATTTTTCAAGTCATTTCTCATTTTACTTCTCCTTTTCTTCCCTCTCCTCTCGTACCAATTCTCCGATTCTCCTTTCTCTCTCTAGATTGAGCCACCGTCGAATTCGCTCCACCTCCGCGTCTTCTCTCTCTAGCTGGTTGAGCCTTGTGAGGGCAAGGGGCTGAATTGTAAATTCCTTACACTCCCACCGACTCCTATCGGGGGTTTTTCCCCACTGAAATCGTGTAACAGAAACTCAAGTCAAGGCCCTCTCGATTAAGGTCTGTGTTTCTGTTTATATTCCATTTTTGTTCTGGGATCAATGAAATTTATCTGTTTGTGGGTTTGTGATTTTTAATCCTGCATGTGATGTTATGGTTCTAGTTCTGGAGAATTTACTGGCTGCCTTTTTTGGGGTGGGTGGGTAAGGTTCAATTTTGTAGTTTCTGAATGATTTTTTTGTTTTCTTATTGGGAAAGAAAAGATATTGATTGTGAAACGACTTCTGTTGACTGAAATTGTGGTCAACCTAAGGGAATGGAACTATGGAAGTAATTGGAGGCAATGAGCGAGGCGAGGGATCGTTTCACTTTGTATGAACTTCCAATTTCTTTCTGTGAATTTTACTTTGAGCACAATAATATGTTTATGTATTGTATGCATACGAATTGGAGGGTATATTTGCAGACCTTTAATGTAATCTTTATTTTGTGGGCTTTTGTTGCTTAGATACTCGATTTGAATTACTTTTATACGGGAAGGGGGTCTAATAAATTTATTCCATAAAAGATCTACAATTCTATGCATTTATTTCATTTGATCTGACTTGATTTTTCAGTATTAATACTGAATTTATTGTTTAACTAATATATCTTTGTCGCAATTCTTGTAGAATTTGGCAACGTGGTTGCCTGGAAATGCTGTTCCAGAAGATATAGAATATTTTCGAGATTCTTTGCTGTCGCGACTCTGTTAATTTAATACAAAAAAATGTTGGAGGGTCCAAAATTTACTGGAATTATAGACCTAAATAACAACCATGAGAATTATGATTTCTCTCAAAATTTTTATCGCAAGCTGAATGAGGGTTCAAATATGTCGATAGATAGTTATGGGAGCTTGCAGATGAGTAATGGGGGTGGCTCTGTTGCCATGTCAATGGATAATAGCAGTGTTGGATCCAATAATGATTCACACACTCGCATCTTGGGCCATCAGGGCCTCAAGCATGTAAAAAATTATTCCGTCGCTGCTAGTGTTAATCATGGTAAAGGATCTCAAGGGTTGAGTAATGATGCACTGGCTCAAGCTTTGATGGACCCACGACATCCTACTGAAGGCCTTGGTAATTATGACGAGTGGACAATTGACCTTAGGAAGCTCAACATGGGACCTGCTTTTGCCCAGGGGGCTTTTGGTAAACTCTATAAGGGGACATATAACGGTGAAGATGTTGCAATCAAGCTTCTAGAGAGGCCGGAGAATGATTTGGAGAGGGCCCACTTAATGGAACAGCAGTTTCAGCAGGAGGTTATGATGCTGGCAACTTTGAGGCACCCGAATATTGTTCGTTTTATCGGTGCATGCCGTAAACCCATGGTTTGGTGTATTGTTACTGAGTACGCTAAGGGGGGTTCTGTGCGTCAGTTTCTGACAAAGAGGCAGAACCGCTCTGTACCCTTGAAACTGGCTGTTAAGCAGGCCTTGGACGTCGCAAGAGGGATGGCATATGTGCATGGGTTAAATTTGATTCACCGAGATCTGAAGTCAGATAATCTTCTAATTGCTGCTGATAAGTCCATTAAAATTGCGGATTTTGGGGTTGCTCGCATTGAAGTGCAGACTGAAGGTATGACACCAGAGACAGGCACTTATCGTTGGATGGCCCCGTAAGTACCTGACTTTCCTTTTATCTTCTTATGGACTTTCTCACTCTCTACTGCTAATTTACTATAAATTTCTGGTCAATATTACATGTTTCATTGTGGCTCTGTCTTGTCTTAGGAATTGGTCGTATATTATTTGGATTTGGATACGCCTTTTTCTCTTTGTTTATTATGAATCCTATTAATTTCACCTGTAATACTTGCTGTCTTTATAGAATGTTTAATTATATTTTCAGCCTTAATAATTGAATATTTTATTCTCTTTAGGAATGTATCAGTATGTCATGAGTTAATGATTATTCTTTGTTTGCATATCATTATATAGTTCTATGTAGCTGTTCCTCCTTTCATGTAAGAATGTGGTGAGATCAATGTAAATTTGATGGATTGAGTAACATGCCTTGAAATTTCATATCATCTGAATACTGCCATAAAATGCCCGAATGGGTGGTTTTTTTTAATTATTTTTTTATTTTCCAGTTTTCCCTTGAGTTGCAAGTAAATCTCATGTTGAGAAAAATAAAATCCATCTTGCTCTACTTGTGGTAACTATTTCGCTATTGGTTAATGGTCTCATCCTCTAATCATGAGAAATCCTTCCTCTAGTACAAGTAAATTTGATAGTTTGAGCAGCATGTAGTTCAATATCAATGTTGTGAAAGTCTTCTCTTTGAAATGGGTGCACTGCTATCTAGTATACAAGGTCATTTTTATAAGTATAATTGAGTAATTTGAGTTGCATGCTCCTAAACCATTATTAAGCTTCCTTACATGATATTGATTAATCATGTTTCCAAGTTTGTAAACAATTGAGGAACCTCTCAGTCATAAGGTTCTCACGAAGATTAACACCCCTACCTCATATTGCTTCATTGTTCGTGTTATGTTTTCAGCATATCATTTTGCACACTTGGATCAGTTTGTTTTTCCCATTCTGAAGGTTCTGCAATGTTTGTTTGGCGTAAAAGTACTATGCGGAGAAATCTAGGAATGCAAAGAGTGCCTCTCTACACATTTTGTCATGTCTTCTCTTCTTAATTAACCATTCCAATTTCAAATTAGTCAGTTGAATCATATATTTAATCAATGTGTAGTCTTGCTTTGCGCAATTGGACTTGTCAAATTCTATCCTAAATTCCTAATGCGTCAAGCCTGTTGAGGTCTCAAGTAATTTCATTTTGCATTTCATGCACAACATCATTAGATTATAGTTTAAATTTCAATTCTGTGCCATGTTGCCTTTGACGCGGCTAATTTATCTCCTATTGAACTATTGCTTCATTTTGAGGGAATTATTTATTGAAATAGAGTATTCTCTGGGTCTAGCTGCTACAATGTTAACAAGTTGTCCCAAGCGAACTAAAAGTTAAGTTGTGGCAAGTAACTGTTGATTTGAAGGTTGAGGGTTCAAATGCTTGCTTACACATTCTCCAGATATCAACAACTCAAAAGGAGTGATGATTTACTGTTGGAGTAGATTTGAGCCAATTACTTGATTAACATAAATGTGCTAAAACTTAAATCCAAATTAGGATGAATACTCGATGCTGAAAAAAGTTATACATGTCATAGTTGGTAGCTTGAGGGGCACTGGGGGCCTTCAAATGGCCAAAGCAGGAGTTGTACCTCCTGAACATGAAAAAAGTTCATTTTTAATTTATTTTATTTTTTATTAATGTTTTATATCTGAGGATGGATTGAGAGATTAGCAATAGAAAGTTTCAATATAAAGAAAATATAAAGGGTTAAGCCCAGAGGGCGATGTAGCAAATATAAAAGTCCATAGTTGACTTAAAACCTACTCATGAAGACCCATGGGGATGAGCCATAAGCAGCAAAAGTGCCAATGTTACAGGTGGATGAGACGCAAGAACTCAGAGTTGGAGGTCCGCACACAGAGAGGGCTGAAGAGTAGCTGGTGGGTTGGCCCTCCAACTTTTAGTGATCTGCAGCCCTGCCAAAATGTCTGCTGAACCTTCTCTGTGTACATGCAGAATCATGAAGTCTAAGACAGCCAACTAGCGAAGAACTCGGTGCCAATTTTTTCGCATCCTCCATGGAACCTTCAATGAATGGAAGACAAGAGAGAAAACACGTTGGTAGAGTCACACTATAATTATATCTTGATCAAGCCTCTCTCGAAAGCAATCTCTGTAGAAAAATTAGCTGAAGTTAATTCTGCATCAAAACTTAAATCCACTTCCTAGATCAATGGAGGGACAAAGCCCCTACAGTTACAGGAATGCCTCTGCCAAGGATGCTGCCTGGAGCATCATCTGCACTGTGAGAGATAAGATTCTCATGGTGGCTACTGGAATCGACTGGTAGAGGCGCGAAATAGTTCAGAGTAATATCTGGAAAACTGCATGGGCTAGGTGCAGCGAAGCAACAGAAGGAAGCTGCTTAATCGACCGCTGGAGGTAGGCAGAGATTGGAATATGCTCGACAATTGAGAGGAAATATGGCTTTTTTCCTTATCAAGCTTTAAACCCTTATATTAAAAAATAAAGTAACTCAGAAGGTGTACCTCAGGCCGCACCCTGTTCTCTGGGGTGCACCTTTAACAAATATGAATACATGTAAAAACTCTTATCCCAAAAAAGAATTTCTCCAAAGTGCAACTTTTATTTTTGTTCAAGTAATAAAAGGTACATCATCTTATAAGTAGTCACGATACCCCTTCATTATTTGTTGGTTAAACATATCCAATCTAGTTAAACTCTCAGGCTCGTTGTCATGAGACCTTATAGGTATTTCAGATTTTATCTTACTAAAAATCAAGATTGTGGGATTAGCAGTTTTATCTGCTTATTATTGATAGTCTCTAAGAATATCGACTTTATATTTACTATCAGTTTTTATTTATTTATTTATGCCACTCAAAGTTTCTTCATTAAATTTGCGGTTTACTGCAACCTGAGGTGCATGTATCAGGTATGAAAGGTGGTTGAGAAAGAAGATGGATGATAAGCTGGGTATATATGATTAGCAGCTTTAATTGATTGTGCGATTGTAATTATAATTAAATTGAGTATATTTTTCCGTTGACTAATGAGTTTGATATGATAAAAGCCATAATTTTAGCTCTACTTTAAGATAATGTTTGATTTATGTTTCTAAGTACAACTTTTTTAACTATGCAATTACATGTGCCTTTATTTGCATAACTTTTGGCAGTTAGTCTTTGATGGTGATGTTTGATTAAGATTATCAGTAAATGAAGTCTGTTCTTTAGATAGAATGTTGTGTTCAGGTTTCTCTGTGGCAGTTTCCACTGTCAAACATGATTAAAATGATATATTTATAGCATGACTTCTCCCAATAAATTTTATATTGGTGGTAACAAACGTGTCCTATTTTTGGGCAAAAAGTGGAGAATACTGTTTGGCAATTAATGATCAGCATATCTTGACATTATATGTAATTGGTATGCAGGTTATCAACTTATAAGTAGTTGTACTATGTGCCTTATGTTGGTATTGATGGCATTATTGGAAATTTGTATTGTCATCACTTTCATCAAGATGGTGGTGGTTTTGCTTCATCTTTCTTGATTCTGTATAGTAAAGCAATAGAATCGACCTGTAGGTTTCTATGAGAAGTTGCCTACGGCAATTATACTTTATTCTCACGTTGAATGGTGTCTGCTTAAAATACCATATTTCTCTATTTATGATTGGCGTGTACTCAACTCTGTAATTTAATGAGATACTTGGTGCATCATGATATGAATTGCAGGGAGATGATCCAACATAGGCCTTACACCCAGAAAGTTGATGTATATAGCTTTGGGATTGTGTTGTGGGAACTCATCACTGGGATGCTTCCGTTTCAGAATATGACTGCTGTTCAAGCAGCATTTGCTGTTGTAAACAAAGGTGTCCGCCCAGCCATCCCGAATGATTGCCTTCCTGCTTTAAGTCAGATAATGACGCTGTGCTGGGACGCTAATCCGGATGTTCGACCATCCTTCAGTGAGGTAGTCAGAATGCTCGAGGCTGCTGAGACTGAGATCATGACAACAGTTAGAAAGGCTCGTTTCAGGTGCTGCATGAGCCAACCGATGACAGCCGATTGATGATGCCAATAAGAAATTAGAGTAAAGAACCGGAAGGGAAAACTGATTACGTGTAAGCTTTGTGTATGTATCAGGCTTAATTTCTTTGTTCTGATAGATTAAAAGAAGTGGAGATAACTGTTGGTTTTGTGTTGTCTTATATTTTTCCCCTGGATTTAAGGTGCTGAATTAGTGGTCAAGGGAGATTTAATGTGTATTTATTAATTTGTGCTTCTCTTGGTGTAATACTTGATAACTTGGAAGTTGTTCACTTTTATTTATGCTATTTGATCCACTATTTTCTGTATGATTAACCATTATGTGGAATTAACCTGAAATCTTCACTTCTATTTAAATTGATCTAGCAATTTTTTGCATTAGTGCGTTGATTCCTTTTTGGTAAAATTAACTTGTTAATATTATTATTATTATTTTGTAAGAATTATATAGAGGCTACAAAATGGATTTTGAAAAAAATAAAATAAAAATGGCTTGTGAGTCAGGTTTTCTTTTTTATTATTACCAAAGTAAAAACTAGTGAGGAAATGGTGAAATTGGAGTTATTAGGCCCTCCCCAATGGGAGGTTTTTTGTGCGATGTGGAGGGCTCAGAAAAAACCTAAAAATAGGTTTTTTTTTTGCCATTGGGGATGGTAGAGGTTTTTTGGAAAAAAATATGCACAAGGTTGATTGTCGTAATACTGTAGTTGAAAAAAGAACATAAAAAAGATAAAAAGAATAAGAGTTGGTTTATTATGTCCCCATATACACAAGATGTATAAATGTTTGATTAAAAAATTAATTTTTTTTCAAGAAATAAAAAGTACACGATCTTATATTAAAGAGTATATAATTTAATTCTAAAAAATATAGGTAGTGAATTCACTACCTGAGTTTTTTGGGGAGAGAGAAGAGAAATAGGAGAGAGAAAGAGAGTAAAAAAGGGAGAGATGAGAAAGAAGGCGGATCCAAATCAGTTTTTGGATGAAAATTAAGTGTGAGGAGAGAGAAGGTGGGTCCCCAATTGTAAGAAAAAACCTCACTTTTGAGGTTTACCATTGGGGTGGGCCTTAATGGACTTTTTTAAGTAAAGTAATTTTATGGAGTATATTTTAAAAAGTAACATTTCTTCCTTCAAAAAAAAAAAGTAACCCTTCTATAAAGTAATCTTTACCGAAAGGTTCGGTACAGTATGGATTGAAAATCCATACTGAAAGTTCGGTATGGATTATATATAGATTATAGGGAAAATTGAAATAATATATTAAATTCAATATACAAAATCTTTACCAACACTTCAATATCTTTGTTATCATTTCTACACAATTGCACATTTTTTTACACTATTACCCCTCTCCCCCACCACCCACCCATCCACTACAATTTTAATTAAACCACCCCACCCCACCCCACCCCACCCCTCTAAACCCTTTCTCACAACCACCTGTGTATTATCCAACCCCACCCACAGCTTACCCACCGCTCCCCCACGCACGTGACAACCTACTTCTGACCTTGAATGAAACAAAAAATTTGCAAATATTTGTTTCTTCTCTGCCCAACGTTTGGATTCCCTCTATCATCAATCCTTTTATCACCCACAATCCCCGCCTCCTTTCCTCGCCGCCGCCGAATAGAGCAGCACAATTCCGTCGATTGTTATAGTGCGAAGGAAATTGTGAGTTTTTCGACCCCATTGCACAATTCCAGCAACACAACCCACCGTTTCTTGTACTCCTTCACCCACAATCCCCGCCCAATTTTGTCTAATTGCTTCACAGACTCGGTGGTACTTCAAAAATTTTGAAGATATTGGTGAGTTCTTCAAATTCAGAGCCTCTTTTTCTTCAATTTTCTAAAGATAATATTAGTTGTGGAAGTGCAAATGGAGGTTGAGAAAAACAAGACTGTGATTTTGTAATTCCTGTATGTTGGGTGACACTCAATTTTTAGTGCAACTTTCCTTTGTGGGATGATATGTATAATTTAATTGCATTGTAAATTTTTTTCTAGGGTTTTTTTTCCTCAAAATTCTTTTGCTGTGAATCGATTTTGCAACCCAAAATTGAAGGACTAAAACTTGAAAAATTTTCCGATGGTCAAGCTTTGCCAAGAATGCTTGATTCTTACTTCATACTGCAAATTTGTTTGTTTTGTCTCTTGTTTTTTGTTGCTTGTTTTTCAAATGAATTCATACTTGATTCTGTTGATTTCTTCTCTCCATACCGTGTTGTTAGAATGTTGTTAATGTTTCTGTTGATAATCTTGCTTTCAAAACCATATTGTTGATTGTTGGTGAATGAGTATTCTTAATTTGTTGTTTGGGGATCCATGTTTTATCGCTCATCAATGTATGTCATGCTATGAGTTCAAACCATGTGTTTATTCTCGACTAATCTATATGGGTCACATTCCAGGATAAAACAAATGGCAAGCTCTAATCCATCCAGTATATCAAATCGATCTGAAATTAAGGTTTTATGGGATATAAAGGAAAAACTCAGCTCTAATAACTTAGATAGGTTTCTTTCAACCTGTTTTGGAGATTTATTAGGATTAACTGACTTTAAGTTCCAGGGTCAGTTGTACCTCCATCTCCTCTCCACATTTGATTTTGAATCATCTGAAGAGTCATTCATATTCAAAATCAATAAAGTAGAAGCTAAGTTTGGGCCCCGTGAATTTGCTTTGGTGACTGGGTTGCGGTTTGGTCCACTACCAACAATTTCAGACAAGGGTGACTTTCTTGTCAGGGTATTTGGGGATAAGAAGAACATTACACTGCCCCAAATTTGGGAGAAGTTTCTCGGGATTACCGACGATGATGATTCTCTTAGTCTTGCTTTGTTGTTGGTCCTTGTCTTCTTACTTATCCCTCAGGTTCCAAACTCGGTGTTATGAACGTTGAATACGTATGCCTTGTCGATGATCTACATCTATTTAAAATCTATCCATGAGGTCGTATTGTGTTCTTCAACCTGTTGACTGAGTTCAGGAAGTTAAAGATGTTGAGGAAGCAATCAAGAGATGGTGGACAATCAAGACAATATTATGATGCAAACGGATTCATCTTTGCATTGTTGATGTGGTCATATAAAGTAATTCCCAGTCTTGGAGAGGCGTATGGTCATTCGAGGGAGAAAGCATATCCTCGTTTGATGAAATGGTCATCGAATTGCACCCCTAGTTTTACAGAACTAAGGAAGCTGATCTTCAAGGAACTGTGTGGGTCTGATAAAAGTGCCAAACACGTAAGTTATTTATTGTTATTTAGTGAGGCATATGGCTTGATCAATTGAGTATGTGTATAACATGATGTTTTCTTCACTAGGTGGAAGTGAATCATGCGCTTGAGCCATCTATAAAGGAGCTTGAATCTGAATTGTATCTTAGTCCTGTCAGTTGGGAGAACGAGCTCACTCATGCATAGCCGTCTTGTAGTGTACACAGGCCCTAGGAGTCTTCAAGATGCATTCGAGAAGATTCCCCTCCTGCCGCACCATCTCCACCGATGACTCGCTATGGAGCATTGGAAAAGAAAATTGATGCACTTAGTAGCAGTGTGGAGTCTGTGAAAAGTAATCAAAAGCAGCTTATGCAAATGATTGAAGCTCTTGCTCGACGTTTTGATGATCGATTCCCCGTACGTTTTCCTTCTTTATCTAGATCAAGAAGAATGCATGAAGTTGATTCACCACATGTGAAAGATTTTGCTAATGAATTTGAAGAACAGACTGAAGAGCAAGAACAACATTTGGATAAAGAAGAGAACGGTGAGCAAGAACATGGTGTGGGAGAAGAAGACAATGAAGAGGAAAATGCCAAAGAAGAAGGTAATGATAAGCAACCATCCCAAGAAGAGATTGAATATCTAAAAAATAAGAAGCAATATGAAGTTGAGGAAAAAGAGAATCTTATGGGTACAGAAGATAATGAAGGTGAATACGAAGCAATAAAGCAATCTGATCAAGGATTTAACGAAGATGAATTGGATGTCGAAGGAATTGAAGAACAACCATTAAAAAATACAAGGGAATTACGGAAGAAGTTGAGCATTCCATGCAAGGAGAATTCAGAGTTCCCGAACAAAATCAACATGAAGTTCAAAATGAGAATTTACAGTGTGATCAGAGGATCAATAATGAACTGGTATTTGTTCTTATTAGTGAAATATAGTTCCTAGTTTGTATTATTTCTTCATAATTAATCCCTATGTTTATCCACCAGGAACTAGCTGTTGTTCACGATGATCCATCGAAGCGTAGCTGAATGCCTGGACGACATAAGAAGTCTCCATGGACAAATCTTAACCGCCAAAAAAACAAACAAAAGAATAAAGGAAAGGCTAGGTCGAAGGTTGAGGTGGAGTGCCCTGAGGATTTGGTTGGTGAGATATACCCACCAGATTTTATTAATGACTTCGAAACTTGGTTTGCTCAATTAAAAAAAACAAGCAGCAGTTTCTATTTGTCCATCGAGCTCACCCGTGATCCTTATAATGCAAAGTTTTTGAGCAACATTTATGCGCCAGAGCAATGGTTAACCAACCAGGTTATATCTTCTTTTTACAACATATTGAAATTGTTGAAACATGATTTATTGTTTTTGGGTTGATATGAAATGCATTTAATTGGAATGGCAGAATATGGATGCTCTCATCCATCTTATTGTTCATAAATACGCCAAATGGCCAGAGCTGTTTGTGCATAATTGGACAGTAGTAGATATTAATTTCTGGATAATGTTCAACATACCTTATACTTTTTTTCATGCCCTATTGTTTTGAAAATTTGACATGTATTTGTTTTTGTCAAATGCTCTAACATTGTTATGGGTTTTCGGAAAGAGTTATTGGCAGCAGAGAAGAAGACAGAGCCATGGGATTGGGACCAAAAGTATCATGGCGTGAAGAAGTTCATATGTGGCGAACTATCCGAGTGGGGCCTGCCGAGGGATTGGAAGAATGTCGAATCAATCTATGGAGTCGGCTTTGTTGGTGAAAATCACTGGGTCTTATATGACATTCGTGTTTCAGACCATTACATTATCATTTACGACACCCGATCTAATGCCACGAAACGAAAATTTCTGGATGACTTTGAGGACTTCTCCAATATGATACAAAGTATTTTACGACAGTACAAGGTCGTCGATGAAGCTAATTCACAAAAATGTTGGGTAGTGGAGAAGTTTCTGCACCTTCCGCAGTAGATGAATGGAGGCGATTGTGGGACAATGGCCGTGATGTTGTTTGATAAAATTATTAGGAATCGATCTGTAGAAGAAGTCGATCCATCAACCTGCACAAAATGTCGGGTTCGTGTTTGTGCGTAGCTTTACAATGAAGACTTTATCATGCCTTGACTGGTGAGGTGACTGTGGTAGTTTGGGGTCTTCAACTGTTTATCTTTGAAATTGACTTTCATATGACTAGTTTTGAAGTAGACTAATGGCTAGTTATATAGGGCTCGAAGTTGAAGCTTTGAATTGTGTATATTGTGAATGTGCTTCAAGGACGAAATTAATGTTAATACGTTATTGTTTGAATTATCTATCTTGATTGTTAGATTAATTTGTAATTTTCTAGGTGGATTGATATGTCACATGATGGTATTATTAATTCAACGAACACCTACACGCACCCACATTCTTTATGACACTATCACCCACAATGAAACTTCCTCGACATACTATCACCCGCACTATCACCTATACTGATATTTTCTCGACCCACCACTCACCCACACAGAAACTCATGCTCACCTACAATACCACCATACTTAAATTCATGCTCGACACACCACTCACCCACACTAATTCTCATGCTCACCCACATCATCACCCATACTGAAACTTCCTCGACACACCACTCACCCACATTGAAACTCAACACTCACCCACACTCTCGCCCATACTCTCACCCATATTAAAACTTCCTCGACATACTATTCACCCACACTGAGACTTCCTCGACACACCACTCGCCCACACTGAGACCCACACTCTCACCCACACCGAAACTCATGCTCGACACACTACTTACCCACACTCATTCTTATGCTCACCCACACTCTAACTCATCCTCGACACACCACTCACTCACATTGAGACCCACATTCTTTACGACACTCTCACCTACACTGAAACTTTCTCGACACACCACTCGATACACCACTCACCCACACGGAGACCCACACTGAAACTTCCTCAATACATCACTCATCCACATGGAGACCCACACTAAAACTTTCTCGATACACCACTCACCCACACTAAGGCCCACACTCTCACCCACACCGAAACTTCTTCGACACACCCCTCGATAAACCACTCACACACACGGAGACCCACACTGAAACTTTCTCGACACACCACTCACCCACAATGAGACCCACACTCTCACCCATACTGAAACTTTCTCGACACACCATTCATCCACACTATCACCCACACGGAAATCCACACTATCATCAACACCAAACTTCCTCGACACACCACTCACCCACACTGAGACTCACAACTCACCCTCACTGTCACCCACCATTCACCCACACTAAGACTCACCACTCACCCACACTGAGACTTACCACTCACCCTCAGTCTCACCCACACTTTCACCCATACTGTAGCTTTCTCGATACACTACTCAACCACACTGAAACTCACCACTCACTAACACTCTCACCCACACTGAAACTTCCTCGACACATTACTCCGCCCACTTATTATATTGAAGGGCCATTCAAGAGCTATAATCCTATTGCATTTTAACTAGTTAGCACTTACAATACAAGAAATTAAAGAGAGCCATAAATAGTCACTTGAAAATCTATTCGCTCTTATACATATTTTTAGATATCTCCCTAGTTCCTAGTCAAACGTATTCCTGCCACATGCACAGTTTGGGTGGTAGAAGTTATAAGCAGGGTTTTGCCTGTAGTATCGGTTTGAATCTTGAAGTGGTTTGTTTCACTTGAAACTGCCAAATGTGAGATCTAAGAAATTCCAGATGTTATCACCCTCATTTTTCAACCTTTCAGCAGCGGGATTCTTCTACAAAATAGTAATGTTAACAACATTAATGTAACATGTTGTTTACTTTTCAGATTTAAACAGAGATGCACTTGAATAATTTTGGTCCAAGTCGCCTCGTCAGTGTTGAGCCTTTGGGAGACGCTACACACTTGCATACCCTGCAGTCCCTGGAGGTCGTCGAAAAGAGTGAAATGGGACTTGAATTCCTTGATCTTACACCGCATGTTGGACTGGGTGAAAAGCTTCCCTTCTTTGTTGATCAGCATCTCGGTGATGTCATTTAGAAGCATGTCCTCCATCTCCTCTGATGTCCATCTTCCTTGTTGAAACAAGTTGTACATAATATCCACTAAAGCACGTTCATTCTGAGTAGTCCATGTATAGAGCCAAAACATGTGATCCACTTGATGGTTATCACCCATATCCATGTGATAAACCCTCGAATGAATTTTCTTGTTAGTGAATGTGGTGGTGCCAAACTTAATTTATGGTGAGTAATATAAAGTCATCTTAGGGAGTTGTTGCCTTGAATGCTACCTCTCCATTCATGGGTTGTTAGGTGGTTCAATTACTTTGATATGATAGGTTATAGGGCATTGAAGCAATAAGTCATGCAAGGACAATTTGTCCATATGTATTCAAACTGCAAAAAAGGCTAGCAATTAGGTGATATGTCTATCTTGGTAATCTTGCAATGATATTAGGTAATGTAGGAGTACCAATGTGGCACACGTATTTACTAGCCTATATTGACTGATATATCTTATTGTAATTGGGTAGAACCTTTTATACTAAGAGTTATAGTCCTACTAGTGTCCTTTGATATCATTTTATAAGAATTGTAGTTTATCATTTTAGGGTGAGTGTTCTTTATATGTCGAAGTAAATGGTGGTACTACCTGTTAGATTGTATACTAAAAGTCTAGCTTTAGTATGAACAATGTTATAACAATTTATTTGAAATGAAAATCATATGATCAAATGATTGCGTCTTATAATTTATTTATATGTAGATGTAATAGTCCACTTACTTTATACTATAGATAATATGTTGTGCGACAACACGCGAAAGATCATATTATCAGTTTCCTTATAAAGTATAAACAGATGCTCACAACTGAGATAGACGGGGACTCTCTATCGGGATGGTTGTAGTGTGGTTTGGTATTAGCTTGTCTTGGCTATAGAATCACATTAGTGCACTTTGTGTATATTGAGCAGGACCATATGAGATCGTTCGACTTATACTGACTTATATATGGGCTATAGTAGGGACCAGGAGGAGAAATTGGGTTGGGCCTCCATTGGGCTTAAGTATCTAAGTTTAGCCCAAAGCTTATACTTAAGTCCAATAATAATAATATAGTCCATTAAAATATTATTACTCCACTACCTTTCCAATCCCAAAATTACATTTTGGGCTCCTTCTTATTATGAGTCCGTTAGTCTCCCCATGTTTAAGATATACAATGTCCATTAATTAATTAAGTTACTACAACTTCATTAATTAATATCTCATCTAAGAGTAGTACCACTCAACCTCATTATCATGCCGGAATAAATCTACCTGCAGGGTTTACATGATAATCCTTATGAGCTCCTCAAGGGGACATCATCAACCTATGACGGATACGGATTCCTTCTACAATCAACAGCACACCATAGAAACAATACTACTTCACAACTCACCAAGTTTGTTGATTTAATTACATGTAAATCTCACCCATTGATGAATCAAAGAAATACATACTGCCCTATGTGTCGAGGTTATTGTATAGGGATTAAAAGAACGAACATCCATAATAACAGAGATCAAGTTCTTCTATAAGTTAGTATAAGTCGAACGATCTCATGTGGTCCTGCTCAATACACACAAAGTGCACTAATGTGATTCTATAGCCAAGACAAGCCAATACCAAACCACACTACAACCATCCCGATAGAGAGTCCCCGTCTATCTCGGTTGTGAACACCTGTTTATACTTTATAAGGAAACCGATAATATGATCTTCCGCGTGTTGTCGCACAACATATTATCTACAGTATAAAGTAAGTGGACTATTGCATCTACATATAAATAAATTATAAGACGCAATCATTGATGCGCGTTTTCTTTGCACGCAAAATTAATCCCCAAGTATTAAGGATATCAATTGCAGCTTAAGCAAGCGACCAAGTGAATATCGAACCCAAAGGACGGCGTATTATCAATTTAATTATTATCTAAATTAATTAAGACAAGTGATAATAAAGTTTGAGGTATGGAATTATTAATCTACTAAGCAAGTAATTAAAATAACAAATAATATAAAATATCACTCGAAGAATACGAAAGTGGATCAAGTAGGAGAATAGGTAGCTCTAGGATAATCCAATTTTACTCATTAACTTCCCTTTCATGTGTCGATGTCCGACTCTGCCTTGTGGAATATGGACGCATCACTAAACCATGCATATCTACTCTACAGACACAAGTAAACATGCGTGTAACACGTGTGAATAACCTCGGAGCAAGAGATATAATTTCACCCCCCTTTCTAGGTACTATCAGTATCAATTATTTCCCCCTAGGATTGGTACTCTAACCCGATATGATCTCCCTTTATAGGTACTATGAAGTTATCCTCTTTATCCTACTTAATAATCCGAATTCAATTCAATTAATAAATATTCATATATGATAGTTCTAATGAAGCTTCGAAGTCCCCTCACTTAGAATCATAACATGAAATCCTGTTCAGCGGTGAACGCACTCAATCTACAACCAAGATATATATTCAGACTCTATATACCAATTAAAGATGCACAAAACGACCGTGAATATGGATTAAGAAAGCACAATCATATATAAAATAAATCCACAAGTAGTGTTGTACGGAGTTTACACATGGAAGTTCAATTAACTAGATAAAACCTTCACAACCCTAGTTCTACCAAAAAGGCTCTAGCCCATGATGTTGCGAAGAACAATCATGGGTGTTGGATAGATCTTACCCGGATGTCCGGAAAATACAAGATAAATTAGGAAACGAATAAACCCTAGATGTGGCGTCATCGCGTCCTTCTCGCTCTTGAATCCTCCTCTTGGTTCTCCTCTTGATTCCACAAACGAATCTTCAAAGTGATGGATGGATGGAGGAAAGGATGTGGTAGATGGTTGGGGGGTGATCCCCCCTTGTGGGGTGTTGTATGTTGTGGCCTCTCCTCGGTGATTGGTGACGTTTTCTTGACTGCATGAGCCTCCTTTTATACTTGTAATCACGTCTCTAGGGCTTGAAATGGGCTTTTCAAGTGATCCCACGCGTTTTGGCCTCGAAAATACGTAAGTTCCCGCACGTAGGTTCGACCTCGTCAAACAGGTCGAACCCTGCTACTGGATTTACGCAGTCTCTCCGTTTCGCGTATAACTTTCACATCTGACCTCCGAATTGAGTGATTTTTGTGCTCACGCGATTCTATCTTCCTTGGCTTTCTATCCATATAAAGAAATTACAAAAACTCCAAGAATTGAATATGTAACAGGCCATGGAAAGTAGCACTGCAATTCTGTTCGGCACAGCTCGCGCGACGTCACCACTTTGCTCATAACTTCCTCGTTTGGACTTCAATGATGGTGTTCTTTACGCCAAAACGACCCTCTCTTCAGTGGCTTTTCAATCATATATCAAAAACCCAATTCAGAGCTCCACATCAATACAGAATAATTATACAAGTTCGACGTGCGTTTATCAGCATTCTTGCACAAATTGCACCTTTTCTCAAACTTGGCTCTTTTGATCATTTTTCCACCTAAAACACAATAAAACACCTCAAGTGCACATAATTCTCACATATATCGAATATAAGACATTTGTGCTCATATAAGACTACAATATCAATCAAAAAGGTGTTAAATTGGATATTAAAACACGCTTATTTTCACTCTCATCAAACCCCCAAACTTACCCGTTGCTCGTCCCGAGGCAACAAAATAAAAATAAAGAGAGAGAGAGTAAGAAAATTAGCGGGGAAACAAGGACTATGACCAATACCCCATTCAAAATACAATTGTCATCAACTTAGGTCGTGCAACTCTTATCACGTGTAATAATCAATTCAAAGCATACAAGTTAAGACAATCACCACCAATTCAAATGCTCCATTGACATGTTCTCACGGAAAGTATATATCACTCACACTCAAGTGTAAAAGATGTACACTTATGGGTTAAGGTGTTTACGCTCAGATTCAATTCAAGTGCATGCGTAACCATAAGCTTGCCAAACGTCTCAAACTCTCCACCACTTAAAAGTATGATTCGACAATGGGATCAAAAAGGACTTTTCTTTTGGATGTAATGTTGGCTCTTTGGTAAGGGTAGAAAATATATGGATAAAGTAACTCAATTAGTAGAGAATTAAAACCGGAGATCTTATGTACTGCAGATTTTTACACTTCAAGGCTATCCAGCTTCATGCTCTTCTAATTTTCTTTTCTCTCCTTTCATTCAAGCTCAACATACTTTTTCTTGTCTTCAAGCACATCATTTTTCTCTCGAGGTACCAGTTTCGGGCACTACCTCACGCATCCTCCATAGGGTACTAGATTTAAGCACTACCCTAGGGTTTTTGATTCTATGGAGTACTAGATTTAAGCACTACTCCATGCTTCTCCTTAGATGCATTATCATAATCCATCACTATTAATTTCAACACCAATTTCATTCCTTCCCAAATTGTTATCAAGCACCATTAACACACTTTGACAACATTTAATTCTCCACTAAATATAGGAATTTAAGGCTCAAATAGGATATCAAAGTGGCTATCTTCGTAGGTTGCCAAAGAAATAAGGCTTTTAGGCTCAACGGGGCTAACTACGGATATATAATTATTTGGTAGGGAATTATTTGGCTAAGTAACTCATAAATTCAAGGATGGCCTTAGATCATCTCCCATCATCTAACACACATGTAGTTTCAAGTAAGACAAGAGGCAAGTTCTAGAATACACGCACAAGAACGATACTCACCAGAAAGAAATATCATGTGATTATGTAACATGATCAACGAGGCTCAAAATCTCACATGGGTTTTTAACAAGTAACAGAGCACTTTTCATGGTAAGCAATATCCCACAAGTACACATAGAACTTCATATCACAATATAACTCAAGTACACTTCCTTCATCAATTTCAAAGGCATATGAATTTCAAAGATAATTTTAACAATATAAGCTCACATAGATCACCACCATAAACTCAATCCTTCCACTCCATGAATTAAAAGCACATATAAAAATTAAAAAAAAAAGAAACGAGGGCACCTGATTTTTCTTCAACGTACGCACGAGCTCCTCGAGTCAAAGCCTCAATGTAGAACTCGTCTTGCCACCTAGTTACCCTTTTCTATCATCAAAGCTCAAACAAACTCATCATCACAGGATTCATCAATAATAAAATAGGAGGACTATAAGAAAGAATTAATTGACTATCTAATCGACTCCACACACTAGAAACACCACTGAACACTAGGCAAATTGCAAAAAATCGACATATCAAAACCGATTAAAGTTTCAATATACCGCAAAAAATCAACTCCCCTAGCAAACATTACAAAGAAAAGATTATATTCTTGGTGCTTCAATGAGGTAAGTACATCACACCCCCCCAAACTTAGTAAAAACGTAAGTTGAAACTAAGTTTGAAAAGAGATGTAATTTCCGAATAATAAGCACGCCAAATATAAAAATTTCTTACTCACACAAAATAAATAAAGCAATAAAACGGAAGGGCAAGCCCCCAACAGGCGCTCATGTTTAACGTCGAAGAGTCACGACGGATTACCACTTTGTAGACTACTTGATCACAGGACGGTCTTGTCGCATCCTCACCTTCAAGTACTTTCTTTCCCTCTTCTTGTCTACACTCAATACCTCACCTTTCTTGGTCACAAAAATATGATCATTGAAATTTCCTTCCTCCCATAGCTGTCTAGACACCCCATTGTCAATCTTCCACTTAAATTTAGAATCACCTGTCTTAGAAAAATCAAGATTAAACAAGTTAGAAACCACATCAATGCTCTTGCACGATTGAGTCTCCATGGGCATCTTCATTGCATGATCAAGAGAGAAAATCACATCTTCATTATCCATCTGCAGTCTAAGCTTCTCGGATCTCAACCTCTTTGCTCTTTCCCACTTCTTTTCCATTGTAAGCTCAGTATTCTGTCCTTGGGATGGCATGGGAGTAGCATCAACATCATGCGGAGTATTCGGCGCTGAAAACGGTGCATTTTGGCAGGGTTCGACCTGGATTCGACCAATGGCACAGGTCGAATTGGATACGTCGTGGTCGAATCGAGCACCTGGAAGTCCATTCTCACCTTGCATGTTGGATTTGACCTGGATTCGACCAGGGGTACTGGTCGAATCGGCTACGTCGTGGTCGAATCGAGCACCTGGAAGTGCATTTTCACCTTGCATGTTGGGTTCGACCTGGGTTCGACCAGGGGTACTGGTCGAACCAACTCCCCCCAGGTCGAATCGGCTCACTGGATTATTTCTGCCTACCGGTTCGACCTTGGTTCGACCAAGGGACTGGTCGAATCGATTATGTCGTGGTCGAATCGAGCTGCTGACGAAACAGAGTACTTCGGAGGGTGCGATTCGACCAGGATTCGATCTGAGGGCCAGGTCGAATCGACTGGCTGTTGGTCGAATCGAGGCTTTGTGAAAACAGAGTGCTCCAGATGGGGTGGTTCGACCTGGGTTCGACCAGATGGCCTGGTCGAATCGATGCTCCCCAGGTCGAACCGAGTGCCTGCTGCTCTTGAAACACTTCCAGAAGCCCAGTTCGACCTCCCCTGCATGCTTCGACCTGTGGGACAGGTCGAATCACATTGTTTTTGGTCGAATCCGCTTGCTTTCGTCTCAAACTTCGACTCCGGCTTCATTGCTCCCTCGTACTGTGTTCCAAACCTTAACGTGATGGCTTTATTCTCCAATTTTTGTGTTAATTGATTCACGTTCGTAGTCATCTGCCCCATAACCAAAGTAAGGTCCTTCAATTGCTTAGATAAATCTGCACGATCAACATTCATGGTATCCTCAAGATGATCAATCCTTGCATCATTCTTAGCTATGTATCGATGGAAGGTATCTTCAACACTCTTCACTTCTTGCTGCTTCATACTAGGCCCCCTTTGTGTCAACTCTGTAATCTGCCTTTGCTGGGACTCTAGTAGCTTGTTGATGTTAGCTAAACTAGAGACGATCTCGTCATCCCTATTCGGCTTCACCACTTGATGTTCAACCTGCGCTACCTCGCCAAGTACATATGATCCTCTATCTCTCACTACAGGCCAGTCACGTAAATTCATAGAGATGTCTTCAAATAATTTTTCTGCTTCAAGTGTTGTCTTTGATAACAGTGCTCTCCTGATGATGCATCAATAAAAACACGCGACTCACAATCCAATCCATAGTAGAAGATGCTTATGTATTCAGCCTTAGACATTCCATGCTGTGGACACCTCCTGAGCATGTCTTTAAATCTGTCCCACGCCTCATAAAATTTCTCACCCTGATTCATAACAAATCGAGTGATCTATTGCTTCATTCTTAAGATCCTTGAGGGTGGCATATATCTCTCCAAGAACTTCTGCTGCAGTTGGTCCCATGTATTGCAATCTGTTGGATCAAGGGTCTCGTACCAAGCTTTTGCCTTATTAATTAAAGAGAACTTGAATAAGGCGATCCGCCTAGCATTATCATTCGCTCCACTGCCCTTTTGAGTGTTTGCATAACTAAGAAATCTTCGGAGATGCTGATATGGATCTTCAAAACAACCTCCAGAAAAGGGATTCTTCTCTACCATGTTAATAAGAGCGGGATTTATCTCAAAATCATCATCTTCCCCCCTTGCTCCTATCAACCCCATGTTGACATTCCCAAAGTTCGTGAAAATTTCACGTATGGCAACATTATCCAGATTCTGCCTTGCTCCGGCCATGTTTAGATCAATGTGTTATTCCTTCTTTTCCTTCCTCTCCTTTTACAAGCGCACAAGTAACTCGAAAAAATTCAAGGTTAGATAGAAATAAATAATCACAAATAAAAGAAAAAGAAAAAAGAAAAAAAAATCTTAATCAACTAGAAATAATAAAATCAATAATAACAGCCGTCCCAGGCAACGGCGCCAAGAACTTGATGCGCGTTTTCTTTGCACGCAAAATTAATCCCCAAGTATTAAGGATATCAATTGCAGCTTAAGCAAGCGACCAAGTGAATATCGAACCCAAAGGACGGCGTATTATCAATTTAATTATTATCTAAATTAATTAAGACAAGTGATAATAAAGTTTGAGGTATGGAATTATTAATCTACTAAGCAAGTAATTAAAATAACAAATAATATAAAATATCACTCGAAGAATACGAAAGTGGATCAAGTAGGAGAATAGGTAGCTCTAGGATAATCCAATTTTACTCATTAACTTCCCTTCCATGTGTCGATGTCCGACTCTGCCTTGTGGAATATGGACGCATCACTAAACCATGCATATCTACTCTACAGACACAAGTAAACATGCGTGTAACACGTGTGAATAACCTCGGAGCAAGAGATATAATTTCACCCTCCTTTCTAGGTACTATCAGTATCAATTATTTCCCCCTAGGATTGGTACTCTAACCCGATATGATCTCCCTTTATAGGTACTATGAAGTTATCCTCTTTATCCTACTTAATAATCCGAATTCAATTCAATTAATAAATATTCATATATGATAGTTCTAATGAAGCTTCGGAGTCCCCTCACTTAGAATCATAACATGAAATCCTGTTCAGCGGTGAACGCACTCAATCTACAACCAAGATATATATTCAGACTCTATATACCAATTAAAGATGCACAAAACGACCGTGAATATGGATTAAGAAAGCACAATCATATATAAAATAAATCCACAAGTAGTGTTGTACGGAGTTTACACATGGAAGTTCAATTAACTAGATAAAACCTTCACAACCCTAGTTCTACCAAAAAGGCTCTAGCCCATGATGTTGCGAAGAACAATCATGGGTGTTGGATAGATCTTACCCGGATGTCCGGAAAATACAAGATAAATTAGGAAACGAATAAACCCTAGATGTGGCGTCATCGCGTCCTTCTCGCTCTTGAATCCTCCTCTTGGTTCTCCTCTTGATTCCACAAACGAATCTTCAAAGTGATGGATGGATGGAGGAAAGGATGTGGTAGATGGTTGGGGGGTGATCCCCCCTTGTGGGGTGTTGTATGTTGTGGCCTCTCCTCGGTGATTGGTGACGTTTTCTTGACTGCATGAGCCTCCTTTTATACTTGTAATCACGTCTCTAGGGCTTGGAATGGGCTTTTCAAGTGATCCCACGCATTTTGGCCTCGAAAATACGTAAGTTCCCGCACGTAGGTTCAACCTCGTCAAACAGGTCGAACCACAGGTCGAACCACAGGTCGAACCCTGCTACTGGATTTACGCAGTCTCTCCGTTTCACGTATAACTTTCACATCTGACCTCCGAATTGAGTGATTTTTACGCTCACGCGATCCTCTCTTCCTTGGATTTCTATCCATATAAAGAAATTACAAAAACTCCAAGAATTGAATATGTAACAGGCCATGGAAAGTAGCACTGCAATTCTGTTCGGCACAGCTCGCGCGACGTCACCACTTTGCTCATAACTTCCTCGTTTGGACTTCAATGATGGTGTTCTTTACACCAAAACGACCCTCTCTTCAGTGGCTTTTCAATCATATATCAAAAATCCAATTCAGAGCTCCACTTCAATACAGAATAATTACACAAGTTCGACGTGCGTTTATCAGCATTCTTGCACAAATTGCACCTTTTCTCAAACTTGGCTCTTTTGATCATTTTTCCACCTAAAACACAATAAAACACCTCAAGTGCACATAATTCTCACATATATCGAATATAAGACATTTGTGCTCATATAAGACTACAATATCAATCAAAAAGGTGTTAAATTGGATATTAAAACACGCTTATTTTCACTCTCATCAATCATTTGATCATATGATTCTCATTTCAAATAAATTGTTATAACATTGTTCATACTAAAGCTAGACTTTTAGTATACAATCCAACAATCTCTCACTTATACTAAAAGACTATGCTGTCATGTCTTCTGCCATACATCTGATTCTCACTCCCACAACATGACTGTCAAAAGCTCTCGCCTTAAGGTCCTTGTAAATAGATTTACTAGGTTATCATTCAATGCAATCTAGGCGACAACAACCTTCTCCTCATCATACGATTTTTTGTAACAGGTGGTACTCGTACTCCATGTGTTTAATTGCCTTATGGGCTCATGATTCTTTCAAGTTTGCAACTGCACCATTATCATCAAAATAAATTGTGATATCCTTGGGCAAACTTAGAAACACTTCAAAGACCATCATGAAGTTTCTAGAGTCATACTGATACTTTGGCTGCCTCATAGGCTCCAATTGATCATCTTTTCATGATGGAGTCCGGAGTCTGAAATATATTTCTATATAACACTCCTCCACATTATGACTCTACTTCCTAAAATTAAACACGTAACCTTTGAGGTGGATTTACTGCCGTCCCTATCTAATTTGAAAAATCTGAATCTATGTAACCCATAAGAATCAGTGAATCTGTTCGGTAAGCCCAAATATAGTTTCTAGTCCTTTTCAGGTACATAAGTATATGTCTTATCACAGTTCAACATTCTTATTTCGGGTTACCTTGATACCCACTATTCATGCCTTCGGCAAAACAGTTATCCATATCTCGTGCATAGCATACCTTAGATTAAGCTTCCTTATTCGCCAAAGCATAAGGAACCGCTTTCATCTCCTTTATCTTCTTTTTATATCTTAAGACACATTTCCTTAGATAAAGTCACATGCTAAAATAGGTAAGGATAGTATCAATTCATGAAGCTTGAGACAAGCATAATATCCTTTCTTGTGATCCGTATTACCGTGATCAAAAGGATATTTTTGCTCTTCTTAATTCCTTCATTTTATACTGCTTTATTAACCATACCCATACGCCTGAAAATTCTCTTTCATTGTCTCCAATAAGCAATATATCATCTGCGTATAGTACAAGAAATACCACCACGTTTCCGTCACTCTTTTCAATACACAAGACATATCTGAGCATTGATAAAATCCATATCACTAGATTTCTTCATCAACACGGATGTTCTATAATTTTGAAGCTTGCTTTAGTCCATTGATGGACACTTTTAAGCTTACTATCAAAATGCTCTTAGCTCTTTGCAATGAATCACTCTGGTTGCTTAACATAGATATTTTCCTCAAGACTTTCATTCAGGAAAGCTATCTTGACATCTATTTGATATCCCTCATATTCTATATGAGTAGCAACATGTAAAAGAGTCCGGATCGACTTAGGCATAGCTACCGGCAAATAGGTTATCTCATAATCAAACCCTTTCTGAGTATACCTTTTTCGCAACAAGCTTTGCTTCCAAGGTTTTCACCTTACCATATGATCCTCTTTTATTTTGTATGACCACTTCCAATGGCTTTTACATCATTTAGTGGTCTTACAAGCTCCCGGACTAATTTAGAATTCATCGATTCTATTTCAACATCATTGCATTTGCTAAGATATCATATTTTAATCTTGTAGTGCTTCGTCATTTCCGTGGGTCCATTCCATGTTTACTAGGGACCAAGTCTCACGACTCTCCCAAAATACGTATCTTACAGGTTGTCGAACAACCCTCCCACTACGACAAGGCACTACATGCAATTGTGTATCAGACGTGACACGCATTGCAGTTTACCTTGTGGTATATCCTCTTATACACTTGGTACTAATACTTTGTGTTTTCCCTCTCACTTCCTATAGAACAACTTATACATAGGTTTGTGATTTATTACATAGTCCATTTCTAAAAATCTAGTGTTTGTGTTAACAATCACCCTTTGATCTTTTGGACTAAATAAATCATTTTCCTTCATTTTTCTAGGATATCTCACAAACAGACAAACATTCATACGAATTACTGTTTCTATGGCATATCCATAAAATAAATTTAGTAATTCCAAATAACTCATCATCTATCTAATCATTTCCACAAGAGTCTTTCTCATATTAAGATTAGAAGATGGGTTATTAATTATTGTTCGTTACATCCGTGGTATAAACATGATTTAAGAGAACAAATTGTCACTAACGTACCATAACAGATTATAGCTCCAATCTTCATTACTATGACCATGCCATTTAAATGAAATAGAGTATCCATCCGTAAATGCATAGAAACTGAAATAAAATTCTTTCTATGAAAACGTACGTAAAGACAATTTCTCATAATCAAACGTTTATTCATATCGTAAGATAAATAAACAATTCCCACTGCAACAGCCACTACTCTTGTAGTTTTACCCATGTATATTATAATCTCATCATCACTTAGTTGCAGACTTTTAGTGATTCTGGTATCTACACACCATGTGTCAGCAGATGTCATCACTAATCATGCTTTAACGAATAGTGAATGAGATACTAACCTTGTTCACATCTTGATGAAATTGGATTTTCTTCGCCATATATTTTGTCAGAAGTTCCCCACCATATACAACCTCTCGTATTTCAGGTAGAACTTGCTCAAAATATCCAGGCAAATTATGAAGAATAAATTGATCTAGGTTTCCCTTTCAATTTCTATTCCAAGCATTTATAATTCATTCATCAACTTATCCATAACCTCTTGACTTTCTATAGTACTCAAGTATCTGAAGAGTCGCATGAGACCATCATATTTCTATGAACCTCTCACCTCTTCACTAGAGACTTTAAAAAGCATCATGGGATATCCTTAGTGAGAATACACTTATATATTCCTAAGTAGTAAAATTAAAATCAAGATTCTTTTCTAATCATCTAATTTTGGACCAGTAAATATAATTTCTTTCAGTAAACAATAAGAGAGATAAAACTATTTGAAATTCAGAGAATCATAAATAAATATACTGATCAAAAATTCAAATTTTATCATTTTATATTGATTTTCTCAAAACAATATAAAAATAAAATTCATCGACATCTCAAGCACCGTGAGTCTGCAAGCCACGATAGTGTGGATGTTTACAAATCCGAACATTTACAAGAGAAGATTTTATCCATTAATTTCATTTGTCAACCTAACCTCATGACAAAATAATTAATAGTTGGTTCCTCTTTGGTCATGCAAATAAAAGTAGTGACTCCGATGGGGAGGATACTTATTATTTGCATCTAAGTGTACACCATTATTTGACCCCAAGTCCATTGCGCAAGCTTATGTGCCTTACATATGGAGAAGTACACATGTGCTTGGATATCTTCCTACAGTCATCAATTATAAGTTTGTACTAGTGAACTGCATATAAACTCATCCGATAGGGAGGAAGGTCTATGCCAACGCGCAAGTTAATATGCATCACATTACAAACATAATTATTTAATGAAGTCTGTTCCAGCAATCCATGAATAAACTCATCCGATGGGGAGGAAGACTCTAATGCCGACGCGCAAGTTTACTCATATTGCTAACAAACCAATAATGGAGGCCGTGGGAATTAATTACCAATCCCCTCTCCCACTTAGTTATTTAACACCGAGGGTTTTTACATGCATATAATATTCATAATATAATACGCAACCTAGCATGCTCCTATTATGAAAAATAAGACAGTAAATCCAGAGTATCATGCATAGCATATATAACAATAATTAAATAATTAAATCAATTATTAATAGTTATATATATCATGGTGAATTCAATTATTCGCCATCAAGCATGAATGCGGGCAACGCACACAGGGATCGACCTCCCCACTGAGGTCACGGGTATTGACCTGCCCGGACAGGTCGCGGGGTGCGGGGCAGCACCCCAAAGAAAAATTTGAGATCCAGCAATGCGACTCGACTCGAGCTGAGTCTCTAGTCGAAGCTTGAGTCGAGCTCAAAACCGTGCAGCCTGCTCCCAACTCCCAACTTCGCGTGCCCCTTACACGCCCAGCTTCCCGTCAGGACACCTGCCTTCCATGCGCCAAATGCCAGCCTTTGTGCGCACCAAATGGGTGCAACCCCAGCTGCTCCGCTTGCCATCATGCCTCACACTTCGCTGCCCATCCAACGTGTTCCACCAAACCACTTGCTCGCTGCCATGTGCACTTCCGTGTACGCCACGCTCGGCAAACATCCATGTCGTGCTTGGCAATGTGCCCGTCGTCTGATTTGTCCTCAGTGTGTGTGAAGGATCCGCCAGCAGTAGCCCCATCACATGAAATTTAACCGGCAGCAAACTAGCGCACGTCTGCCTCCCGGTGGCCAACACGCCGCTCGGCAACACGCCTGGTGCAGCGCTCATCTGCTTGTCAGGCTGCCCAGTAAGATCACATGTTGCACGCCAAACCTCAAGTATGTCTCATCAGCTGTCTGCATCGTGCTGGATGTTGCCTGCCGAACTCACCGCCCAGCCACCCGGCGTCACTTGGGCAAAGCATGCCCATGCCTTCCTGCTGCCGCTCGCGCATCGCCGATGCAGTCCAGCCACAGCACCGCTAGTGCTGAGCAGCAATCGCGCCTGACTCCACCGTATACTCTATGCCGCTCGAAAGTGCACCGCCAGCATACCTACTGTAATAACTGGCCCAGCTGGATAACATAGCTTGCACTGCCAGACACCAGCATACAGCCACGCAGTGCTAATCATGTCGCCTTATAGGCCAAGTTGTTTCTAACCTAGCTGAATTCTCGCCGCCACCACAGCAATCCCCTGCCACGTCCCCGTATTTTTTCTTGCCCAGCAAGACAAAGAGAATTTCCAAAAACTTGTCAAATTTGCCCCAAACACGTTGAGACTCGACTGGAATTCAGTGCAGACCCAACCATAAATATGGAGGACTCGCTCAAAAATCACAAAGACTTGACCTAGTCTTCACGTTGACTCGCTCTAAACTTTCTACAGTCTCAATAGGAAAGAGTATCAGACCCTCCCTTAACTGCTGTCGATCGCGAGTTCTATCAACCTACTCGAAAAGACGGCCCACGCCTGCCAGTCATCCAGCCTTACCATCAAGGCACACCACACGCCGGTTATCATGTGCTGCTGACAAACCAGTGCAGCATGCCTTACAGTCGCTCGCCTCCAGCCCAGGCCATGTAGACCCGATCGGCACTTGGTGCAGACCCAACTGGCCAGCAAGGAGACTTGCCACCGTGACTCGACTCTGTAGACCCGACTGGAAACTAGGCAGATCTGCTGAAAGATTGCAGGTTTGTTCCGCATGAATTCTTTCAATCATTGATGCCGTGCAAGTAGCCATCCCATCACTGCCAGGAGGTATGATACCAGACTTTCACCATCGCCGATCAAATTCATCAACCACTAGGTGCTCATCTTTCATCAGCGAAACACTCACAAGCCACGCTAATCGCTTTCAGATCCGGCGCTTGTCAGTCATGCGGCATCCGCCGCTCCCACTTTCACCAGCACCGTCGTCCGATTCCATTACCAGCGTGCAGTATTGAATTCAATCGACGAATAAATATAGGTTTTTATGGATAAAGCAATTATACTAAACCCTAATCTCATGCGATTCTAATTTCAAAATTTTAATCACATAAACCCTAGCCTAAGTTTCACGCTTCACCCCAAAATCGAAGCTCTGATATCAATTGTTGGCGTTCGATCATTTGGTTAACGTGAACCGTTCACTACAAGAACTGCCAGATTATCGATGGAAAATTCCATCGGTAAAATCTAAAAAATTCATCGGTAATCAATTTACCGACGGATTACCGATAAAAACAGAGTGGTCGCCATTTTCTGCGTCGGTAACTTATTAGCGACGGAAATTTAAATCCGTCGGTAATTAGCGATGGATTTTGAGCGTCGGTAAAAATAAATTCCGTCAGTAATAAATCAATCCCAATTCGTCGGAAGTCATAAATTAGCGACGATTTTACCGATGGAAATTTCCGTCGGTAATTAGCGACGAAAAATTCCGTCGCTAATTTCAAAATAAAAAAATATAAAGCATAATAGATTACCGATGGATTTTGTTCAGCCCTAAATTACCGACGAAAATTTTCGTCGGTAATTTGGTATTTTTATATGAATTTTTTATTTTACCGATGAATTTATCCGTCGGTAATTTATATTTATTTTTTAATATTATATTTGAAAATTTAATATTAATACCTATTAAAAAAATTTACATACTTTGATTATTAATTATATCTAAACGGGTTGTACAACATTCATACAATATAATAAATAATATTGTATTTCCATAAAATGATAATACAACAATAAATGAATTGTACAATTATATTTCACCAACATCAGAACATAACCTTATATCTAAGGTCTCAATATGTTGGTTGATCCAAATACTAAGCTTACAACATTGCAACAAAGTGAAGATTGTGATTCTAGTGTCATTTCAGTAGTAAGAGTGCTTAAATCTTCTTCACAATAACCATTTCCAGTCGATGTTGACTTTAGCATTTCTCCAGAAATCAAACATTCAGCATCTATATGAATAAGCTTTGCCTTTATCCCTCATCCTAAACACAACAAAGAATCAAACATAGACGAAACAAAAGGGCGTATAAGGAGTAACTTTTGAGATCAGAGATGCAAGTTTCCTAGCTCATTCCATCGACAATAATAAGAAAATCCTTTCAACATGGTAAAAGAACGTATCTTGCAATTAATATAACAACTATTATCATTCCTTATACTTCGTGTATAAGATTGAACACTATCAAACCATTACAAAGTTCACATACTTAACAATGATTATGACAAAAAATGATCATGAAATACAAATATAAGCATGTGTGTGTGAGCCACAAAAAATATAACCATTTATAAAGATAAACTTATCATTTTCTTAATAGGAAACCACTAATAAAGCCTTAAGGAAATGGTGTCGAGAATACAATTCATTAGGTAGTGCTGACACAAACTATTTAAAATAGTAGATAATTGATTAATTTTCTCCACCAAATCATATTAATAGCCTATTTTGATACCAACAGTCTTCATATTATAGGAATTAAATGAAAAGATAAATTTTAGTAGCATAAAAGACTTCAAATTTACATGTCAACATACCATTCTTTTAGGAGACCACTTGAAAAAAATGTGAATGAAAATCACTAAATTCATCTGATTTCTTTCGGGATAAATTTGATTCATTAACCATTGGACTGTCCATCTACTTACAAAACCAGCAATATCAACACATATCTTTGGTATATTCAAGCTAAGTAATTTTTATATTCAAGAATTAAATTCTAAATTTAGATGTATCAAAATCATTACACGTGTCACCTAGCATAAGTGCACTCCATTGATCTTTTCCTATGAGACTCAAAATGATATTTTAGTGCACAAGAACTTGACCTCAAATAAATATCAGAAGTATGGCGTAATAATATCCCCTTCATTATGTGGTTTAATATTGTTCTTAGTAGAAGCAAAACACATCATTTATATTCCATGTGACATACTTTTGGAATCCCAAAACATAAATTACTAGGTAATAATTGAAACACTGACATATTTACTAAGACTTGTTAAAATTTTAAACCACAAAGTCATGCATATCATTTGTTTGATAATTTTTGCTTCAAAAATACCCATCACTAAAACAGAATTGTAAATCAACATAACCAAACTATCACGTCTTTTCAACAATTAATAAGAAACCATATTTTGTAATCTCAAAAAATAAGAAAATAAACTCACCTCTGCATAGTGCTTCTACACCAACAAAGCAACCTCAGCTCTTGCATTCATGAAGCACCACTGCAGGTTTCTATTATACAAGAGTCTCAACAAATGTGCATCAATAATTCGATTCTCCTGACCTTACCGCTCAGGACAGAAAAATTGAGGAATAAAGGTGTTTCGTTTAATCAAATATATGTAGTTCTATATAAGTATCTATCTATTTTTCCTATCTAAGTCGCAATCCTTGCCCAAAGAGGTACAAGGGCCAAGGCTTGCATACTGGATTTTGCAGTAGGGTAAATGGTCACATTTCTTTTTTTCCCACAGCTAATTTCTCATCCGATGATCATACATGCATTGACAAATTAGCAAGTAAGAGGTTTGATAAGAGCTTTTATTTTGTAGTAGCATCCTTACCATGATCTTGTGCCTCCAAATAGTTAGAATCATTAATTTTAGAGCCATGTTGTACCTAAAATGAAACTGAATTAGCCTACAGATAGAAAATGATATACTTTACTCTCTCCCAAGCAATTAAAGCTTGCTAATCACTGACCTTGCAGATTCAAGCAGGCATATCATTTGCAATTATAACTAACCTCATGTACTTCAATACAGGGACTGGAGATATCATTGCTTTCAATTGAAATAATTGTAGGAGCTCTAAATTTCTATTGACTCGAGAAAAGCAAAGCCTTAACATGTTAAGGGGTAGAAAAAATTCAGATTATCATCAAATAATTAAACGCACAAGATGCATAGATAAGAAAGAATATATAACAATCATTTCAGTAAAACTATTAGAAAATTTTTAATAATCACCATGTCACCATATTCCGCATATCTGGGTCGTGCAAAACACCATTAGCAGCCCATCTAGATCATGACCAACATGATACCATCATTTACATTTCCCTATGAATCCAAAAGAGGTTCAAATAACATTGAATTGAATGGAGATGAGGCACGTGAGCCTTGAATATGAATGGTTCCACCGTTTTTCATGTAAGTTTATTTTTTTATATTCAAGCTATAACTTCATGCCATGCATTACCTGCTGTTGACAGCTTCTCCAAGAACACAAATATGGTACGAGGAAGATGACTGATCAGTTCCAACAAGATTTTTCAAGTACACTATGTAAGCCTAGTTTGAGAGAACAAGAAATGCAGTGAATCGGATGAGGTTTACATGTTGTTTAACACCTTTTAGTTAATTTGATCAAATAAAAATAATTAATTTACCTTTCTTTCTTCATCTAAACTGTGACCACCTCCAATCAAAGCCACCAAACAAAGAACAAACAAGATGAAAATTTTTGAAATTCATGGTTTGGATGAGTAATGCATACCAACTTCTAAGTCTAACATATACACATATTATTCTTGGATTTATTATTGGAATTGGATTTCAGAATTATTCCACATTGCTATCAACTATCCGATCCTAACTTAATCAAATTTAGTGGTAAATATCCTAACTTAGTACAAACATTCTGGAACGAAATGCATAAAAAAATCAAGATGCACTCTAAAACTTGTTACACATTTGAGGGAAAAGACAGCATTCTATAGGCTGAAATGAGACAGTTGGTATGCAGTAGAGGAAACAATCATTCTGGCACTCAGGCACTCACTTACCACCATAATTATACTAATACAATTAATATTATACACAAAGTCAAGGCAATACACCAAGGAGTAGAATTCATCAAAACAGTATAATTTCGGCAAAATCATTAAAGCAAAATTATAACAAGCCCAAACTCAATGGCAATCTTTCCCCAACTAAATAAAAGAACTCCTGATCAACACATAAAAGAGAGAAGCAGAATTATTCCAAAACTGACTTATAGAGTGGCGGAAGAAATGGCGACGTAGTGCTCAATTAGGGCCATTTTACTTGGGAGAGAAGGCCTTTCAGTCTTGCTTTGATTGGAGAACTCAAGTCTTTGTAGATGCAGTTCATAGCTTAAGTTCTTCTTCACTGAATTTTAATTTTGGCATTTATTGCTTGAAATTTAACAAAAAATAGTTAGTTTAGAAAATCACAGAACTGAAAGGGGAGAATATAGATCAAATTTACATGTAACTATTATTTAATAGAAAACTTATACGATATCAGTCGTCTTAAACTTTCGCACCTCCCAATTTTTTAAGGGAAGCTCTATCAATAACAACATATAACTAATGAAGATGTCAAGTAGTAATATACTAATGAAATAACGAAAAAGCAGAACTTGGGCAGGACTGAAATAACCTGCCAATTCAAATAACAAAATAACTTGCCCATTCAAATTAAATATGTATCAAACTAAATATTTAATGAGATAAACAAATCTAATTAAGATCCATTATCCACAGGACTGATTAATGTTCAAAATTTTATTTGATTGGTGAAGTGGATATTGATAAGTGGTATCATTGGGATGTCTCTAACCATGAGGAACATAAAAATGAATGTGTGTTGGCGAGGATGAAGAGGTTCAGTAGCACATAGATGCATTTTTTCATACAATTATTCATTGCTCACTGTCAATCTTTTATTACTTTTGTGGAAATAATCCTAAAAAGACATCTCACAATATAAAGTTTTCGAACAAGAATTTTCTTCACTCAATCAAAACACAAAGAAAAGAAAAATAAATAATAAGATAAAGGCAAGTTTCTCAAAGCCACAAATCAATTCACATATGACAAAAATATTTCCTGAAACACATCCTGAATACTCATTCTTATTGTTGAATTAATAAGATAACATGAAGTTTCTTCAAGAAAAAAGGAATTCTAGCCCAATTTCAACTATTAAACACAGGCCCCACACCAAATCATAACTTTATTGCAGCCTTAGATCAACTCTAACACATTAGAATAATTTAACTAGGAAGCAGCTGTAGATACAAAACATTGCAAGCCAAATCAAAACATTGAATAATTCAACTCTAACAGAGCAAAAATACACAACAGAGAATGAACATAAATTTCAAAGTGGGAGTGTAGATAAAAACCAGAAAACAAACTTCAAAGAAATCTAAACAAAAATTCTCTTATAACTTCAACTTTCCTATTTTTTCTAATCTTAGTTTCTGGAACAAAACCTTGGCTCACCTCTTTGGAACATATGGAATCTGGAAATGCTTGCACTATCGAGTCAAACGGGAAGGCCACGGGTGGAACTTGTAGCGAGCGGTGACCGGTGGTGGCCTGGAAGCTCTTGCGCCGTCGCAAACGAGAAGGCAGCGGGTGGCGTCGCGAGGCACGCGACCAACTGAAATTGGCGTCGCGAGCGACTATCGGGAGTGCGGTCGGCGACGAGAAGTGGTGGCAGATTCTTCGATTTTATCAGCAGGAGTTCTTCGATTTTGCATTTTGGCCATCAGTATTTGGAGTTCTTCGAGTTCGATTTTGGGAATTATGTAACTAGGGCTTTATCAGTTCCTGGTTTACATATTTGATTTTTTTTATTTCTATTCTTAAGTCTAAATTCTAAGATATTTTGGATTATCAACGATTTACGTTAAAAAATAGAAGACGCGTTTTTATTTTTTAAATAAAATTTATTTATTTACCGACGGATTAATTCCGTCGGTAATTAAGGACTAAATTTATTATTTAAAAAAATTGATATATTTACCGACGAATTTAATCCGTCGGTAAATTAAAGATTAAAATTAATTTTTAAAAAAATAACATTTAATATATTTACCGACAGATTAAATTCATCGGTAAATTAAAGACTAAAATCAATTTTTTTAAAAAAAAAATTATTTATTTACCGACGGATTTAATGCGTCGATAAATTAAAAACTAAAATTAATTTTTTAAAAATTAAAATTTAATATATTTACCGACAGATATAATCCGTCGCTAAATTAAAGACTAAATTTTTTTCTAAAAAAATACAATTTGATATATTTACCGACGGATTAAATCCGTCGGTAATCTTCCGGGATTTATTCCCTCTAAAATACCGACGGATTTAACGACGGAAAAGAAATCCGTCACTAATTCCATCGGTAATCCATCGCAAAAACCGTCAAAAAATTTTATTGATAATTTTTTAAAAATAAATCCTATTAAATCAATAAACCGTCGGTAATTCATCGGTAAACCATCAGTAATTGCCGACAAAATTTTTCCGTCGGTAAATCCACCGGTATTCTGGCAGTTTCTTGTAGTGGTTAGGGTTCCATACGTTTCTAACATGCAGCGGAAGCAAGAAAACTAAGAAACAAATACCTTTTCCCAGGGTATGTTGATGAAGATGGACTCTCACCGGCATCATGCGCGACATCACGAGAATGGCCATAACTTCCTCATCTGAACTCTGATGGGAGTGATCTATGCGCTCAGACGATCCTCTCTTCACCAGCTTTCCGTCGGTATATTAAACATCGAATGCCAACACTACCCATACTAAAACTTGATCACCCACAACATTCACTCACACTCACTCCCAAATAATCAAATAAATTGTCACCCTATTTGAAATTCCCTCAATAGTATTAATGAAACCGAATATCATCAGTAGATGACCAATATTAGAGTTCTTAGTAAAATATAACCATAGGTTACAACACAATGTATGAAAGTGAGCCACAACCCTACTACATTTTCATGGATTAATATAGAAAATAATATGTGCTAATAGTCTGATTACTACAATGACGGCGTGAAAGAGGAATGGTTAAAATAAAAACTTAAAAATTCATTGCCCTAATGCACATAGCCGGAAATTTTCCTAATCGCTCCAGCCCTAAAAGTCGTACGGATTCCTGCCACAAGCACAATCTGGATAGTAGAAGTCAAGCGCAGGCTTCTGGTTGTAGAGAGGACTGGGTGTAGGTATCGATTGCTTTCTCTTGAACCGGCCAAAAGTGAAATCCAAGCAATCCCAGATACTATCACCTTCATTCTTCAACCTTTCAGCAGCGGGATTGTTCTGCAAAATAGCAATATTAAAAATATTGGTACCACTAGTTGTTTACTCTAAACATGTAAACAAATATGCACCTGAATAATTTTGGCCCACGTCTCCTCCTCAGCATGGAGTGTTTGGGTGACAGTACAGACTTGCACACTTGGCAGTCCCTGGAGCTCGTCGAAAAGGGTGAAACGTGACTTAAACTCCTTGATCTTATGCCGCACGTTTGACTGGGTGAAAAGCTTTCCTTCTTTATTGATTAGCATCTTGGTGATGTCATTGAGCAGCCCGTTGTCCATCTCCTCTGATGTCCATCTACCTTCCTGAAACACATCACACATGATGTTAGCTAAAGCTCTTTCATTCTTAGTAGTCCATGAATAGAGCCAAAACATGTGATCCACTTAATGGTTATCACCCATATCCATCTAATAAACCCACAAATGAATTTTGTTGTTAGTGAAGGTAGTGGTGTCGAACTCAATTCATAGTAAGCAATATAAAGCCAACACCGACACTTTTTTTGCCATGAATGATATATCTCTATTCATGCAATGTTAGGTGAATCAAATCTTTTGATACAAAAGATTGTCAGGCATTTAATACATAAGATCATGCAAGGACGATTTTCTAGCATGAAGTACTCAATTCAATGATATTTCAAACTTCTAATTCTTGCAGTAATATTTGATAGTGTGAGAGTTCTAAAGAAACATACTTCCTTAATAGCTATTATGTGCTGGGTAGTTGAATCATAAATTTCATTCCCTTATCAGTGCATGTTGCTTTCTTTATGGTTGTGGCTCTCCTTAAAGTCACTCACCATTTTAGTTCGTTATTGTTCCTATACATTTCATATTCTATCAATTTTCATGTAATGGTTAATCTCTATATTTATTCACCATTCATAACTTGACATGTTATCATTGTTGTAAGTGCATTTTTAATGTAGATTTATTTGATTGTTAGAGAGTAAACGAAATGTGGGTGACCAAATGTATTAAAGTTTGGATATGGATGAAATGACGGTTAAGATTTTTTTAGGAAACAATATGAACCTATTTTTTTTGTAAAATAAGTGACGTGGCAATAAAGTAATATAAAAACAGACGCCGTTATTTTCATCAATGACAGGATAAGTCCGACTCCATATGAACACGTCGATTAACTTTTCCACTTCTAATCCTGGACATAAAATTCGGTTGCGTTGATTGAAGTTCAAATAGGATATATATATATATATATATATATATATATATATATATATATATATATATATATATATATATATATATAATGCTCTTTCTTATTGCATATTGTTTGTAATTCATTCTTACTCAGTTCCATATTGAAAAATCGAAACTATGGAGAATATACCATTCCCTCATGAAATGTTGTATGACCAAATCTGGAATGCTGAAATGGATGCATGCTTCTTTAATGCCTTAATCCATCAGAAGAACTTGGGAGAATGGGATCATGGTGGACCTAATGGCTGGACATTAGGAGTCGCCAAAGATGTTATGAATATGTCGATGATGAAGCAGCTTACGTGGGCCCATGCTTACGATAGAAAGGACAATATGCGCAAACGTTACGAAATGTTCGCTCTTGTGCTGGAAAGGATGAGAGCACGAGGGATTAACAACAGGACTGAGATGAATCTACACGCGGACAGAAGGATTTGGAAATCTATAATAGAGGTATGGCTAGCAAACTCAATACATCGATTAATGATTCAATAATAAGATTAAAAGTGTATTCTATAACATGGATTTTCATACATGAAGACTTCTTTGCAAGAACATATATGCGTGGTGATGATCCAGAGTATACTCGGTTGCGTTTTCTTTTTGGAAATAGAGCCGTGTCAACAGGAAGTCGTCTGAAGGCACTCAAAGGTGGGATTATGATGGGGGATTAGTTGTTGCGGTAGCCACGACAACTAATCTATATCGATTATATTTTCCATAGATCATGTTATGTTTAGAGTTTACATTGAATATTTTCAATTGAAGTGATTTTGTTTAAGGCAACGAATAATGTTTATCGAGTTATGCATAGTATAATTATCTTATAATCAATTGAAGTGATTTTGTTTAATGCAACGAATAATGTTTATTATTTTTTAAGTTGTGAAGATGCTTTGTGTATCATAGAAGAGAAAGAGTTAAATACTCATAGCGAGTTAAATACTCATAGCCATCATAATGTCATTAATCATGGAATGTCATGCTGAGAAAAAATTGATTACTTCTACAAAAACTACTCGTAATCGACGGGTTATATAATAGTAAGATCAATCTACAATCAACAAAGTGCTAAGATAATCCTAACCGATCTTCTATAGCTTTAAGAGTAGTTTTTTGTTCTTCAACAAGGCCCTGTATTTTCTCTTGTTGATTCCTTGCAATTCTAACCAAGGAGAGTAGATTGTTTAGTGTGAAAATTTGCATGTTTTAGGGTCCGATTTAGCACCATTTTGTGGAATTTATGTTCATATTTTAGCACTAAATGGTTAATTTTCATATATTTAAGATATTGGTGCATTTGAGGTGTTATTTTGTATTTTTAGGTGAAAAAATGATTAAAAGTGCAAAGTTGGAATGAAGAGTGAAATTGTGAAAGAATGCTGAAAAACGCATGTCCAAGTTGCATAATTTTTCTGTATTTTTGTAGACGTCCAAACTGAAGATGTAATATATGGTTGGAAGCCACAGAAGAGAAGGTCATTTTAGCTCAAGAAAAACCTCAATTGGAGGTCAGATGAGGGAGTTATGATCAAAACGGTGAAAACGCACAAGATGTTCCGACCCAGCGTGACTCGTGCCAATTCTGCACGACTCGTGCCCTTAAAATGTTGGAATTTTTGTGAGTCTTTATATAGAAAGCTAAGGAAGATAGGGTCGCATGAGCACAAGAATCGCTTCAATCAGAATTTGGATGAAGAAGTTAAACTCAAAACCGTGAGGTCGCGCAGCTGCCAGCGAGAATTCCGAAAATTCACGAAAATTACCCTCTATTTCCTATTTTCTTGGTGGCCAAGTTATTTCCTAATTTAATATCCCTCCATATCTTCCATAATTATATTTTTCCTGATTTTTCAAGATCCCACATCCTTTTACTCCCTATCTTTTATTCCATTCTCACATCTATATATACCCATTCTCATCACCACATAAAGTATGGAGAAACCGCATAATCTACCATCACCACATCACCTAGGGTTTTAAACTCTAACCCATCATCTTTCACCATCCATATCTACTCTTCACCCGCCTTTCACCTATCATACTCAGTCACGATGTTTGCTACTTGAGAAGGAAAACAGAGGAGGATCATCAAGACGGAAAAAGAAGACGGAGAATTATTCCAAACAAGGATTTTTCTTCCTTATTTAATTTCTTATTGTTGATTTATAGACTCATGTGTAAGTTTTCATCTTTTACCATGGTTGTTGTAACACCATTGACTAGTTTTCTCTTGATAGTTTTATGGTTTGAAAGTTTATTATGTTGATTTGAGAGTTTAGACATCTATGATGATAATTTTTGCAAAATATTTATTCTTTATTGACATTTTATTTTAGACTTATATAATCATGTTTCTTAATTTTTATGATATTGTCATTGAATGATGTATGATTGAGTTTGAATGTGTTCCATGATTATATTTTGTTATTTCGTGACAGTTGAAGGGGATTGACCAATATATAGTCTTTGATTGTTTGACCATCAATATAGGATACCTTATTATCTTTGCATGACCATTGTTAAAGAGAAATATGGTAAGGAAGCCCTAATCCAATTCCTTTAGTACCTATACAGGATAGATCTCTTGCACTAGCCTATATGGAATTTTGCATGTGAATCGCCTAGAAAGCGAATAAGGGGTTGTGGGTATTTAATTTCCTTAGTACCTATAGGGAATAGGGAATTATCTTATAAATTTGATCCTAGGAATTTATGTTTTTTAAAATTGTTAAATCTCACTTGTCCATGAGTGGTTTAGCATGCTTAAGTGATCATTCCTATAAAATTTTGCATGATTTGATTCACTTGTCTATTTGTTTTATTTCGCATGATAAATTTGATTTTCCTAAAACTATCTTGTTTTTGTCTCTTTAGACACCTGTGATTGAGTGTGACTTCTATTTATTTATTTTATTTAGTATTTATTTTCTGCAATATTAGTTATTAATTCCAATTCACAAAATGTTTTTATGTCTTAATTATTAGTGGTGACAATTAGTTAGTATGTATCTTGTTTAACTCTAATCCCTTGGATTCGATAATAGACTTGATCACACGCTTATCTGCAACTGATTCTCTACACTTGGGGACACGCAAAAAGGTGAACAAGCATAGATCACGCTTCTTCATATCTTCTTCATCTGGTGATATGTGTTCATCATTATTTCTTAAGTTTCTTAACTCCAATCGTCGAGTCGGAGGTTCAATTTAGTTGCGCGACATGATTTCACCATCATGCATGCTAGTAAGGAGTTTCCAAATTTTATTTGGAAATAGCAATCTCTTTCTCATATCAATTTTCCCCGTGAATTCCATAATATGATCATAAACAAAGATACCAAAATCAACACGTTTACCAAACATTACAGCATGAACGAACCTCCCTTGTTCTTGACTAAATGTTGAAGACTCCTCGCTTGGTATCCAGTTGTAGTAAGTAATTTCAGCCAATATCTGGGCCTTTATGCTTAAGCTGGATTTAGCAATCCATCAGAGGGCCACTTCGATCCATTAACACCGGTTAAATACTCTGCCACTATGTCCAAATGGATGGGGTAATCATTTGTACCAAACGACGTTAGTCCTAGGGCGGAATTGATATGAGACGAAGAGAAATAAAAAATATGATTCCTACAGTAAACCTTCTCATATCTTCCCCACTCAAAATCAGTCATACAATTTGAAAGATTGGCGTAGAATTCACATACCACGTTCTACAATATGAGCGCGAATTAATGAGAGTATTTATTAAATGGGCACACTCGATTAGATTCCATACATCTTTATTCTCACCCAAATCCGCCAAATATATGTCCCTCTCCGAAACAAAGGGCATCTCCTTGATTATAGAATATTGATATTTTGCTTGCCTATTGTAGAATCGGTAGGATAATGCTCTGTCGAAATCAATTACCTTATAGTCTGCGTCCGGCGATAGTGATCTTGAAAGCACACTCGATGAATCAGACATATTGGTGGTTTATCTGTGCTTAGGGTTTCAATTTGGGGATTTTAATGAAGTTTGAATTTGATAGAACATCCAGGTCATTCAAGCTATGAGAGATAGGCTCAGTAAATTCATTGATTCAAAATGGGTCCTACAGAATTTTTTATAATGGGCCTTAAATACAATCACACTTGTTATTTTTATTTCAAAAGTGTCAATTGGTGAATAATGGGCCTGAAGCGTATGGGATATGGGTGGGTGGTGTGTCGAGGAAGTTAAAATATGTGTGACAGTGTAGGTGAGCATGTGGGAGAGGCTGTGGGTGGATGGTGTATCGAGGAAGTTTAAATATGGGTGACAGTGTAGGTGAGCTTGTGGGTGGGTGGTGTGTCGGGAAAGTTTAAATATGGGTGATAGTGTAGGTGAGATTGTGGGAGAGGCTCTGGGTGGGTGGTGTGTCGAGGAAGTTTAAATATGGGTGACAGTGTAGGTGAGCATGTGGGAGAGGCTGTGGGTGGGTGGTGTGTCGGGAAAGTTTAAATATGGGTGACAGTGTAGGTGAGATTGTGGAGAGACTGTGGGTGGGTGGTGTGTCGAGGAAGTTTAAATATGGGTGACAGTATATGTGAGATTTTGGGAGAGGCTCTAGGTGGGTTGTGTGTCGAGCAAGTTTAGATGTGGAAGACATTGTAGGTGAACATGTGGGAGACAGTGCGGGTGGTGTGTCCAGGAAGTTTAAATATGGGTAACAGTGTAGGTGAACATATGGAGACGGTATAGGTGGAAATGTGGGTGACTGGTGTTTCGCGGATGTTTCACTGTGGGTGAGATATTAGGCGACAATATGGGTTGAAGTGTGGGTCAATGGTGTGTCGAGAAAGTTTCTATGTGGGTGATATTATAGGTGAAAGTGTGGGTGTGTAGGTCTCCATTCCTTCTTACTAAACCAACCATAAATCAGACGAGTCTGCAGTTTCACAGCAACTACACAATAGCAAACAGCCCAAACTAGCAAGTCATAATTATAAAGGAAAATGTAGAACATCTAATATCCAAATATAAATAAGAAAAGAAATTTTCAATCGTGGAACACATTATTGTTGTCATTGACTGTTGGTTGATCTGGGCATAACGGCTTTGTGTGTCCGATTTCTTGCAAACAGAGCATTTTCTTGTACTTCGATTAACTGGAGGGCCATCAACATGAGTAGATAAACTAATATTATGACCTGTGTAAGTTGCCCTGTTATGGTTAGAACCACTACAAAGTGAGTATCGGTTGGCTCAACGACCCACTGCCACCTCAAGCGCACTCTGCGATCTTTTGCATTTAGGCCGACCGGCTGTTTTGGAGCATCGGGTGACTTGCATACCACATCCTTGATATATGTCGGAACATCCCAATCCTTGGAGTCGGGCACTGGAAGAATAGGTCCGCCCCACATTGATCTCACATTTTCATTCTTGAAACAATCCCCAACATGTCGATTAATATCATAATTATTTTTCTTGGTTCAGTTAAGTAAGAATGAAAGCAATTAAGGGCATTATCAAACCATATATGTACCAAGGAAAAGCTTAAATGTGACATTTTTTTCACCTTATTGCAGCCACAGCATGAATGCATGGAATTAGTTCTGACTGAAAGTAACCGCAGTCGTAAGTTCTTTGATCTAAATCTATCATGTATGACGAATTTCCAACAACAACTCTAAATCGATCCCCAAACACCTGCTGAACAACAAGTTTGTTAGCATTATGAGCAATACCTCCAAGTAATTTTGTGACCTGTGTGCAAACATCATCGCCATGTTTCTCTGCCTCACCACATCGAGATGTAAACCAATCCTGAATTACTTCTCAGATTGACTCCAACAAATATATCACATGAAACCTCCATCGCCAGCGGATGACATTGTTCCATGACTCTGCGGCATTTGAAGTCATAAACTCATACCTACGTACAGAGCAATGAAATCGGGACCAACGATCTTTCCTTGCAGTTCCTAGAATGCAGGATATGGGATTTCCTTATTCGAACAGGTTAAGTGCGCCGACAAGCCTACATATATTTGTACAATTAGACCATAACAAATATTGAAAAAGGGTTTATCAAAATAAGAATAAGAACTAGGAATGAAAGATTCCAAAAAAACTGAGAAAATCACATTATGTAGTACAATGATAAGTCATGGTAAAATTTATGAGTAAACCTGTCGTATTTAGCTTCTTTATAACCATTAGTCGCTCTTTCAAAAATATTTACAACTGTGGCACCAAAGGGAACAAATTTCTTGCTCAAGTGACGGCAGCATAGCCCGTGAGCAACTCCAGAAAATACTTGATCCATTGCCCGAAGCATCGCTGGATGCTGGTCAGACACAATTAGTAGTTCTGATGGAGTTCCTATCACTCTTCGTATCCGTGACAAGAAATGGGACCATAGCTCATCATTTTCTTGATCGCCAATGCCAGTTGCCAAGGGAAAAATCTGATTATTCGGGTCTTGAGTCACCACGATAAAAACAACCCCCTTGTAGTGCCCCTTAAGATGAGGCCCATCTACAACTAACACCGGTCGTCCCAAGTGTTTGAAACCATTCACACACGACCCAAGGGCAGTAAATACAAACTTGAACTTTCCTTCGAGGTGTGCGATCAACTCCGTACTGCTTCCGGGATTGCACTTTTGTAAAACGTGCATGTAAGACAGAAGAAAACTAAAACATTCTTTCCGTGAGTCATACACATAAAGGTTCGCTTGCTGGTATGCTCGGTAAGTAGGGATGTAAGCAAACCAAACCGTTCGCAAACTATTCGAGTCTCGATTCGATAAAGTATTCGTTCGAGCTCGTTCGTTAACCTTAACAAACCAAACTAAATTTAAATTTTGAGCTCGAATAGTTTATCAAACCAAACTCAAGCCTAAGGTGTTCGGCTCGAAAGCTAGCGAACATATTCGTTATTGAGCTCGTTAATGGCTCGCAAACGTGTTCGTAAATTTTATAATTATTTTTTAGTATTATATATTATTATTTATTTATTTATATTCAATAATTAAATATTTTATATTAAACCACACAAATATGATAAAAACTTAAGTCATTATTTAAATATTTTTGTAACGTTTATAATTATATTTTGTTAGTTTATTTATTTAATATTATGAATAACATTAGATGTTTATAAACCAAAGGTTCTTTTAATATTTACGAAAAAAAATATTTAAATGTTCATGAAAAAATGTGCATAAACAAGTTACTTTATGTGTTCGTGAACACGTTCGTGAGCCTTAACAAACAGTTTGAGTTCGAGCTCGAGTTCGATATTTTTTTCTTGACGAGTTCGAGCTCGGGCTCGAGTTTGATAATTCCTTAACAAACGATACTCAAACCTAGTAGTGTTCGACTTGATTCGGTTCGATTACATCCCTACCGGCGGTAAGCATGGCAGTACTTTATATCAATCCCAAAATGTTGTTTCATGTCGTACTTAATACCCTTGGGTGTCATGGATGTGGATGGATCCCTTTGTTTGTCAAATTACAACTTGGCAATAACTCTAGAATAGCATGACGTTGGTTTGGAACGATCACCACTAAACAAGCATGAATGTAGGGTAAACTCTGTACAGCTCCAAATCCCGTGCTTCCCTTTTGCTGCAAAGAAGAAGTTACACAACTTTATGCCCTTGCATTTAAGCTTCCACCTACTAGGTTCAGAATGTAAAATCCAAAACCTAGCACCCCGTAGTAAGTGATACATACATACATCTTCCACCATTTCCTTCCTGCTTATGTATATCTTCTTCGTCGATAATTTATCGGAAGCGAGATTATAGGATTCGGGAGTTGTATTTATTAGTTTTGAAATATGAGCCTTGCAGGGTATTCTCCAAATATAAGGGCGGGAATCGCTGTCTTCATAATTAAAATATGTGTCTATGTTATCATTACCAATATCAGCAGTTGGGTGATAATCTGTACACCCGATTTCTTGATCAAATTCATCCTCAGAAATATGATATTCTTCTAGACTTGCATTATCATCGGAACAGGATCCTGAATCAATGTCGTCAAACTGTAATTCTTTTGAATATGACGGTTCATCCCAATTGAATTCACCAATACTTCCTGCAGGATTGTCGGACCCCTTTTCATTAAACTAATCAACCAGACCATCATCTCGTTCCTTAAAAGATCTTGAATCACATGCGTCTGTACAATTAAGGGATCACGTCAATTTTCTTTGATCCATATATATCTCGGGGGCTACCTCACTATTGAATATGAAACTTACATCATCATCATTCTGAATTGAGAGTTGCATTGTCTTATCATTCACCGTACATAGTTGAAAAATGTCATAAATAACACTGTTGCAATCTGATTCATGAATTTGTGGAGGAGTTGTGTTAAACGTTCTATGGTGTGATCGCCTACAGGCATACGCACAACTCCTACATTCCCATCGACATATTCGGCACCATTCCATACTCCATTAGTATACACAACAACAATCTGATTCACCATATTTAATTGCAACTGCCAAGGGGAAAATAACCAACATCTTTTGTTAAGTACAATCACCTTGTCACCTACTTAATTCAATAAATAGTAGGTAGCTAAAATTTCCACTACGATACAGTGTAAGGGGATACCAACAACAAAGAAAATAATCAACAATTATTGTCGAATGTGAATGAGTTCAAACCATGTATCAAGAGTTCACTATTAGTCGTCCACTTAAAAACTAATTTAATCCAAATAAACTACGGAAGTGAAACTAAAATTGGCTTGGCACCTCTTAAACATCAATTATCATCTATACACAACTTAAACAGAATCTCCATGTTATCCAAAAATTCTAATAAACTACATTCTGCATTAGGGGTGGGGAACAATTACAAAAACCAAAAAAATCGGGTGTACATCATACTAAATATCAAGAAAATCTCAATTATAAGCACAATAGATCGAGACGAGTGGTATTAGTTCAACAAAGAAGCAGATTCAGTCAAATCATCCTAGTAGAATTCATTGCATCTTTATTTCTATGCTTTCAATGATGTGCAGTAAATAAATTTTTTTAGAGAATATACTATATACTAAAGGAGGGTTTTGGATTTATTATGTGGCATCATGTGAGCAATTTAGTGATGTGTCATTTTTATAAATTTTTGAATTTTTTTTAATAATAAACTTGATTAGGAAGGAAGATAATGTAGTTACTTTATTTTAAATAACCAATCAAAATATTTTATTTTTCTTTATCTTATTTAAAAATTTACCTAAAATTTTAAGTGTTTTAAAATTTTTATTTTTAAATAGGATTTATATAAAAATGATATAAAATTAATTGTCTTTTCATGATCTTTAATTTGACATCCATATTACTAATAATATATGATTGGAGAAATATATTCTTAAATTTAATAATAATTTTTATATTGTAAAATATTCTTTAATAAAATATATTAATAAATAAAATATTTTTAGAAGAGTAAGAAATTATTTAATATATTTAATCTATTTATCCTTAGAATTTTAAGTTTAATAAATTTAGTTAATTATAAAATTCTAAATGAGGAATTTCATGAAAAAATAAATCTTAGTTTAATATTAATTAATTTTCATAATTTTTTTATCGTTAGTTATTTATTTTATATTTATTTTATTATTTTTAATAATTTAATTTCAATTATACAATAATTTATAATTATTATATATTTATTAATTTTATTTATTAAATGATAATAGTTAGGGATGGTAATGAAATGAGCATTTCAAGTATCCATTCTATCCAAATCTTAATAGGGCACATATGAGTAATTGTAAACGGGTTTGAGATTAATACAGATAGTTGTGAAAATCACATTAGGGTTTGGAACAAGTACGGATAATACCGCAATACCCGCGGGTACTATATATATATATATATATATATATATATATATATATATATATATATATATATATATATATATATATATATATATATATTACACAAAATTTAATGTATTTATTTAAAATAATAGAATTCAATTTATATTTAATTCATAATAATATAATTTTAAATAATATAAAAGATATAAATATTTATATAATAAATTAATATTAAATTAGTGCGGGTATCCGCGTGTATATTGATAAACGGGTATGAAATTGGTACGGGTACCATAATAAATTTTTTAAATGGAATGTGTACAATTAATTTTTATTTTAAAATCACATAAGAATACGAGTACCAAAAAATAAACGGATACCCTACGCGTTGTCATTCCTAATAATAATTTTATGTTTAATAATTATGATTTCTTAAGATTATACTTTTTCTGTAATAATTTAAATATGATAATATAAGAACTTAATATACTCCAAATAAATGTTTTGTATTGGCAATATAATATTGAAAATTATATATAAATTTATATTATAATGTTATGAATTTTTTAATAAACTTTACAAAAGTTTAATGTGTTGTATAATTTTTAATATTAAAAAAAATAAACCTTTTATGAATAAATTATTCTTATTAATTTATATAGTAGTTGTTAATATTATTGAAAAAACTTTTTTGAAATTGTCTCAGGTGAGGACTTAAATCATAAGTATAAAAAGTAATAACTTGTATAATGGAAAGTGGTACTCCAACCAAATACACTATATTGTTCGGGTACTACAATCAAACACAATATGATATCGAATACATCTTTTGGGTACTCCAACCAAACACATTATATACTATTCGAGTACTACAATCGAACACAATATAAAATTTTAATTATTAGAATATTTATGTCTTATTAATTTTAAATATTTTAGTTTAATTATTTTTTGAACACGTTTAGCAAATTCGAAAATACGAATGACTAATTCCATAAAAAATTCAAATATCCTGCGTAATACGCGGGTTTCGTACTAGTATCTATATACAATCGAATTCGATTTCTCTACTACGAATGTTAGATTGTTTGAAGGTTGAACTTAGAAAATATTACTGATTGTTGTTACACAATCTCTTTAGTGATAATAGGCAAATAAAATGAAGAATTGGGGATCATACCGGAAATTGAAGAAGCCGACGCCCTTTATACTAGGTACGATTGTGGATTCCTCAATACACCTTGAGTCGTTGAGCACCTTGCCGCCGTGAACGAACTGAGGGCTCTACACCTTGATTGTCGCAGATAAAGACCTAATGGAAGACCGTTGACTATCGCTGAGTTCAGGGACGTTGACTACCGCCGTTGAATGAGATGTCGGTGACACCCTGCAAAAAATGATAACGAGAGAGACCTTGGGTCGGGTGTGTTAAAATTTCCATTACCCATACGAGATAAGAATCAGGTCAAAGCGGGGAGTGGTGAAAGAGGGTGGCCAAGGCGACCACCTTTCGTCGACGATAACCAGAGGGATAGTGGGTGGGAGTGTGGTCACGTGGTGAAATTTCGCTTATAGCTGGGAGGGGGTGTGGTCACGGGGGAGGGGGGTGTGGAATACCAGCTGGGAGGGAGGTGTGGTCACGGGAGAAGGGGGTAGAATACCTTCTAGGAGGGGGTGTGGACACGGTGGGTAGGGGGTGGAATACCAAGTGGGGTGGGTGAGGGGTAAAAGGGTCCCTTTTTGGTGTTTTGGTTAAAATAAAAAGAATGTAGTTTAAGTGTTTGTATTGATATTTGATAGTTGTGAATTGGGTATATTTGCCTATTGGCACTAGATTATATATAGAAAATTCAATAGTCCATCAAAATTCGATTCGGTAACTATACGATTTCCTTATAATTCGTTACGGTTCGGTATGGATTTTCGATTGCATTCGGATTGATACGGTTTGGATGCGTGCGGTTCGATGGGGTGGATTTATCATACATATACATTAACAAAAATACTTAAATTATTATCCTTCTTCAAATGTTTATTTTAAAAATATATGTAAATGTTGATTTTATATTTTATAAGTATATTTAAAATAAATTAAAATACATACATACATATATATATGTATATATTATGATTATTTAAATAAATCTTATATCGCAATCAACTACCCAAATTCACAACGAAGAGAAAAAATTACTTTGAAAAAATTATTTTGAAGTAATTTGGATAAGGACACTGGATAAAGCAGATTTTCAACTATCGGATTTCGATTGAAGTGAGGGCTGTCAATTAAAGTCGACGATGCCTAAAATGACGTCGTTCGGTAGAGGCGTCTCCGCCTCGAACTCATCTCCAGTGGGCTAAAACTTGTGTGTTCTCGAAGATAACGTGCCCCCAAATCCCACGTTTTTTTAAGTTAAACTCTTTAGTAGGGTTATACCCTTCAGTATATGAACTTATACCCTTAATTTTCTGATAATTTTTTTTTTTTAATTTTTTTAATCAAATATTTTTACAATTTATATTTCAGTCGATCATTGCATTAGAAAAATTATACTTTTACTAATTAATAAAGTGTAAATATTCTTTAGAGCAAAATGTTATATCTATATAACTTATGCACTGGGACACTAGAGACCAATTCTCTACGGTGGGTATAATAATGATCATTCTCTCTTCTTCCATGACTCGCTCCGCCCCTCTCTCCGGCCTTGCAAAAGCAATTACTTTATTTTTCAGTGATTATCTCATTTCTAGATATTTGTACAACCAACTTTGTTTTTTACTCATAATAATTAAATTTAAATAAACACAGTATATCCATTATCATTGAGTTTATTAACACTTGAACTTACTCGTAATTTAAGCTTAGCTAATTCAAAAGGAAACGTCTATTTGCACCCCCCAAATTTACTGAACAAATCTCAAAAATATTTTACTTAATCTTTTTAAAATTAATAAGACTAAAATACCCTTATCACTAAATATACCCAAAATTACTATTCATCCCTAATAAATCATCTCATTCTCTCCCTTCTGATCCAATCGTTGTTAGGCCGCACGCTTTGACAAATCCAGCGCATGGCGGCAGCTCTTTGAGAAACCTGGTGGTGGCAAGCGAAGAACAACAATTTACGGTGTTTCTTTTCTGCTAAATTTTGGCGATTGCTTCAGCTTTTCTTCCATATGGCGAAAGGGCTTTGGCAGATTGCAAGCAATTTCAACACACGACAGTGAAGGGAGTGTATCTGCAGTGAAGATGGCTTGAACCAAGGCAAGGTGGCGGAGATTGAAAACTACCAGCGCTGAAAACTCCGGCGAGAGGTTTTCAGTGGTATGCAGTTGGCGAGAGCACACAGATGGCGGTTGACAGCGTGCGATGGTGGTTGTTCGTCGACAGATCTGGAGTGGTGACATTCCTTCAGCAGCAGCAATGACTGACGGGCAGCGATTTCGGGAAGGACTTAATAGGCCGAAGCAGGGACGCTTCTTTAGGAGACGGCTGATGGTTGAACATGCCGACGAAGGAGGCAGACTCGATTTCTAGAGTGCAGAATGAACAATTCAATTATGACTTTTCAAATGTAAGTAACATTTGGAAGCTCTAGAACAGTACACTTTAAGCCCGAAAAAGCATCGACCACCGCCTTTGCCACTGTGTCGTTCCGCCTGCAACATCCACCATTGTTTCCAACCCCTCGAACACATGCTTACCATGTTTCAGAATTATACTAATCACAAAACGAGCATCAGTGGCAATGCCCTCATTGAACAACTCATTCCACCTTTGCTCTGCATACTCTCATAGACCCTTCTCATGCTTGGTAACAAATAGAGTGGAGCATGAGACGAAATAGTCCAATGTCAGATTTTGCTTTGTTGATGGGGAGGGCGTTGGAGAGCTGTGAGAGGGACATTGGTTTGCCGTTCTTGTGGATCGCGTCGGTATACCTAATTGAATGTGATGATTTATTTAGAGGGATGAATATTAATTTTGGGGTATATTTAGTAATAATGGTATTTTAGTCTGATTAATTTTAAAATGATTAATTAAAATATTTTTGGGGTTTGTTCAGTAAATTCGGGGTACAAATAGCAGCCCCAAATTCAAAATACTTATTAGTTATATATTTTTAGAATATTATTATTAGAATGAGATTTCATATTCCAAATTTCTATTCTTATCTTGTATTTCATGTTATTAGAATTTTGACACATCACTACTTTCTTTAAATGGAGAAGTTTATAGAACTCTTCCCACAAAAAGAAATACGTCTTAGTAGTGCTTTGGTCTTGACATCCGAGTAGTGCTTCAGTCTTGATGGATCATCCCCAAAGGTAGAACGATTATCGTTTCTATAGCACCGTACTAGGAGATGATGACGAAGTCTAGTAAAACTCTTCTCGCAAAAAAAAACACGTCCCAGTAGTGCTTCGATCTTGACGTCCTAGTAGTGCTTCGGTCTTGACGGATCATCCAGTAGTGCTTCGGTCTTGACGTCCTAGTAGTGCTTCGGTCTTGACGGATCATCCTTGAAGGTGAAAGGATTATCATTTTTGGCGAAGACAGCACCAAACTAGGACTTGTATATGCAGATGCTTTGGATATGGTGCGGTGTATGGAATGAATACAAAATGACCTATTTATAGGTTATCGATAACACTCTCATATGGCAGAATTTTTATTTTCATTAGAGGATTGTGTTCACACACAATTTTATCACGCTGGCCACACACAATTTTTGTCATTGATTGTGTTTACACCTATATTTCTCATTGATTCTGGTCCAAACTCAAGGCCCAAAATCACCAATGTACCATATTTGATCCTTGAAAATTAATTTTGCTCACTTTAATTATTATTTAATTGGTGATTAGTTTATTAATTAATCCTTACTAGCCAATTAAATTTTCCAACAGCTTTCAAGAGACTCGATAGCTTTGTTGAAAAATCTAAAACTACAAAAAGAATGTGCATAAGATATATATAAACAAAATTAAAATGTGCAGAAAATATTTTTTCAGACAATGTATTGCGCATAAGACAAATTTTCATAAAGCTAAAATGTGAAAAAAAAATTCAATGTGCGAGTAAAATGTGTAGAAAAAATATTCCCTCTGTCTGCTTTCAAGGGTTCCAACTTATTAGAGGGAAAAAATGGAACCCTTTAAAGCGGACGGAGGGAGTATGTAATAGTGCAATGTGAAAAAAAATTGTGAAATCATATATTAACAATTATGACATAGTATTACATTAAAATTATGCAGTTGATAATAATAATATTTTATAATTATATTTTAGAATAATAATGAATTATACTGATAATAATTGAACAAAAAAATTAATTATTATATGTAAATAATTAAGTATAATTATAAAATACTCTCTCCGTCCCAGGCAAACAACACTATTTGCTTTTTGCACGTAGATTAAGGATTTTATGTAAAGTGTGTAGGTGTATTAGAGAGATGTAATGGGTAGTGGTGGGCCATTTGTGACCCTTTTTACTAAAAGAGGAAAATTGTGCAATTTAGATGAGACGCTCAATATATTTGAGCGGGACGGAGAGACTACATAAATCAAATAAATAAATACTTATAGCTTACATAAAACAACAATTTAATATAAATAAATATATTTTATAGCTTACATAAAACAACAATTTAATATAAAAACTAAATAATTGTAATAGTATAATTTTATCTATGCAATGCACGGACGGGGCAAAAGTAATACTCCGTTCGTCCCAAGAATACATTAATGTATCACAGAGTTTAAGAAAAATAACTTTTTGTTATAGTGATGTAAGAACGAGATGTGGTATTTTGGATAATTGAATAGAATAAAATGTATGATATAGTTGACTTTGACTAGATTGTAGGTAGAAAGAAGGTGAAATTTTTGTAATATTGTAGTATTGTAAAGTTATTGATATTGTTTATTATTTTTATTTTTAAGATGTGAAATTATTTTTGGAACGGACTAAATGAAAAATATGAATGTATTTTTTGAAACGGGAGAGTAATAAACATAAAGTATAATTAAATATATCCGATAAAGCTCGAGCTCACCTATTTTGCGTATGTGCTCGGCAGCCGGCAGGTATAGCCTATTCCAGCAATACTCACTCACTACCTTGACCACAAGCTTACCCCTGTGATCGAGTTGCAAACAATTTTATTTTTTATTTTATTTTATTTATTTATTTTTAATACTTAAAATGAAGGATAAATTCCTAGACTCGGTTGGGGTGTGTTGCAGTTTGTCTCGGAGAAAATTTTAGAAAAAAGGAGTCGTAAAACTTCAAACGTAGTAAAACTTTTCTCCTCTTGATATACAAAATCAAAACTAAGATTTGAGATCTCTTCAACGATAATTCCGCTACGACCTCTGCTCAATTCATCAACCCACAGTCCATGGCGGTTAGTTGTTTGGGATCTCTCTTTCCTCCCCCCTCCCCTCAAGAACTAAGTTGTCAATTCCAGTTTTCATCGATCCTTTCATTTTGTAGGAGTCATCGGGCACGACGCTCATGGATCTGATCACGTCCGACGGTTCCTCGTCTAAGCCTCCCCCTCCATCCTCGAAAACGGCACCGCCGCCAACTGATTTAGCGGCAGCAGCGGCCCCCCCGGTGCCGGTGCCGGTGGAACGTAAGAAGAAGGGGACCCTAATGCAGATCCAGAGTGACACTATTTCTGCTGCCAAAGCTGCTTTTAACCCAGTTAGGGCCAACATTATGCCCCAAAAGCAAAAGAAAAAGGTATTGATATTAGCGTATGCGAGTGAGTTTGTGCATGATTGCCGTTTTTCGGGCCTTTATTGAACAGAACTGAGAGGTGCAATTTTCATGTTCTACTTGTTTATTTTCGAAATTTTGGGGATTTGAGAAAAGAATTACTTCGATTAACTTCACATGTATATGTGTGTGATTAAATGAATTTGGCATTTGAATCTGAGGTATTTTCTACTAATTTGGTTTAAGTGGGCTTCATCCGCCTTGGTAATTTGAATTGTAAAATTGCAATTTTCTTGATCTGGGTTTTTCGTTGATTCTGCCATAAAAAAAGATAGCAAGGTGGTAAGCTTACTGTTGTGTTGTTTTTAGTATGTGATGTATCTTACCAGCTGCATGCCCAGACAAGACCTGAGTAGGCGTGTTGTGTTCCCATAGTTGGGTGGGCGTTGCCTGTTCTTTTGACCATATCCCCTATAAGCCGTTCATGCGGGTCTACCCGCGCAAGGCTTCCCCATTATTCTACCTATTCCATAGATGCTCAATTAAATTGCTTTGCAGCGGTCCTTGCAAGTGATATTACCTTTGAAAAGGTTAACTTGTGTTAAGACGCATAATTCTGGTTTTCTAGATCATATTGAACTAGACCTTGTGTGATGTGATCATTGTATATTCTACATATATGCTGGTGAAGCATAACATTCATATAATTGCTATTTTTCTTACAGCAACCCGTGTCTTATGCTCAACTTGCGAGGAGTATTCATGAGCTAGCTGCCACATCAGACCAAGTATTTAGCTGTTTCCTCTTCTTCTTTGCTCTTCTTTTATGTAAGTTAATTTCCTACTAATATCCATTTTGTTTATATTTGTAGAAAAGTTCACAGAGGCAGTTGGTGCACCATGTATTTCCGAAGCTTGCTGTGTACAACTCTGTTGACCCGTCTTTAGCCCCATCACTTTTAATGGTATGGTTTTCCGTAGTGAATCTCATATATCTTTTTAGTAAGTTCATATAAAAGATATGGCAAAAACCATTACGCTGCTTTCATATTACTAGTATTTGATTAATTTTGTAAGCAAGTTAGCTCTTAATTTTGTGCCTGGAGTCCAATGGTAAATTTTTCTCTCAAGGTGGTAGTTTATTAAAAACCGAATTTCATTGCAAGATAGCATGTTGATGTAAGACTTGCTATTGGAGCTACCCTTTGAAGTGCATGAAAGTATATATCCTTATTTTAGCTTTTTCCTCTTCGAGTAGCAAATGTTGTTAGGAGTGGACAGTGGTAATAGGTTTAGATTTGGGGAGGGATTTGGTTGGAGTGCTATCCTATTGCTTTACTTTAGTTTTTCTATTTTTCTGTCTCTCTCAGAATTACCCCTTTTAACATAATCTATAAGAATCTGAAATGGTTGAGTTATGTTCCCAACTTGGTCTACTTGATAGTGCAGGGTTGGTTGAGGAATGGAGGATGTTAGGAGGTGGAAGTTGGACTCGGGAAAACATTTTGAAATTTGTAAATCATTATCGCTGATTACTAACGTGTTCTGACAATTCTCTCCCCTTTACTCTTTTCTCGATCTGTTTGGTTAGTTTCTGTGCGTAATAGGGTTCTGTTTTTTTCATGGTTCTAGGTAGTTGGTATTGGGGAATTCTCTCTGGTGGAGTTATATAGATTTTTTTTAAACATGCCCTTGTGTCTATGTGTTTTGTGCTGGAACAATTTTGATTATCAGAACATCTGTTCTTGCGCTGCCTCTTTTAATTATAGTGGATCACAGTGTTAAAGAACTGGTTGTTGTTTGGAGTTTGCCACATTCAATCACTGATCTATTCTCATTATCTTTTGGGTTCTGTAAGTAAAAGTGGTTTATCCCGTGGGGGTGATTTTCCCGTCTTTAAGTTGGCTAATTGCTTGGAAATAAATTAAAGAATTCTTTAGGACTGAAAATTCTCCAGAGAGCTATGGTATAGTGGGTAAGTTTAGAGTTTCTTAGTGTTTTTCAAATTAAAGAGATTTCAAGGTGTTTCGCTTGTCATATATCATGAGGGAGATTGACATGCTTTTAATTTGATGACATGTGAGGGATACCCAGTTTCCTTTTGTACTGTATTTTCTTAATAAAATAATGTTTCTTATAAAAAAGTCCGAGGGAAATGTAATGTTTTCTAATTTTTTTTGACATATTAAGAATCGAGTTCTATCTTGTGCTACAAAAACAGATGCTTTCTTGAAATTGTCTCCTAAATCTAGTTTTATGAATAGAATCTAATATGACCGAAATAAACAATCCTTGTTAATATACATGTATATGATATTAGAAATCTGAATTTAAAAAAGAAAATTTGGGAGGGAAGCAAGCCAACTAAAGAGCTCATGGTGCCGGAGTCTTAAGCTTTGTAATGCTGGAATTGAGCTGATAAAAATTCTTATATGCTTGGAAAATGTGAGCAAAAGGTGCTGACAAGGTTTGTGGTTGCAACAATCTTTTTGAACGAGATGCATATTGGGTGGTATGATGAGTTAGATTTGGGGGCTGGGCTTCTTAATCTGATTCTGACTCTGAATCTGCATTACCACAGTGACCTTTCGATTTTTTTTTTTTAATATAGAATCTTGATTACAGTTGTTGATATCATTTTACAGATTGTCTGCGCAAAGAAATAGACCATGTTTTGGGGTAGATACTATAAGTGAAATATGTTTCATGCTGGTAGCACAGGGAATCTTTTCTAGAATTATGTTGGATAAAAATAATTAGTTTTGGGAGATTGTTTTAAAGTTGAGATAATTATAATGGTGGAGGCTACAGGTTGAAAAAGCATAACGAAATGATACATGAGTCGTGGACCTATTGATTGGGTACTTTTGTGCCATGGGAATGTATCTGCCTATGATAAAATGATAACACTAGGAGCTGAGGAAATAAGTTGTTGGGATAGTCACATAGGATCCATTATAGCTGATGGGACTTCATCTTCCATGGATGTGTGTTACTTGTGTCTTTCGAGTTTTTGTTATAACTGGGAAAATGAGGAAGTAAGCGCCTTCATTTCTTTCAAGGATATTGATTGCTATTATCCTCTCCCTGTAAAAGTCCCTTTTGCATGGTTCATCCTAAGAGGGTCAGTCATGGCCCTAGATCTAGCTGAAGGATGATTGATTGGACAAGAGAAGGTGATGTCAATAGGTGAATGATCCTCGTGTGCCACCTAATGTTCCTCTTAGAAATGCGTTGGTTAGATTAGTTGATTTATTTAGAACATTATTGCACTAGGGATAGGTCACCTAATGGTTTGTTACCTAATGTGCTTATATAATGTTCATGAATCCAAGTATTGAGTATAGAATTTTTATTTAGGAAAAAACCATAGCATATTTCATGTTGTGCATTCTTATACTGAAAGTTTTATTACGTAAAACAAGTAATGACTATTTTTATCATGTTTTTTCATTCTCTAGCTTGACCAGCAGTGCGAGGATAAGACTGTATTGAGGTATGTTTACTACTACTTGGCGAGAATTCTTTCAGATTCTGGTTCTCAAGGTTTAAGCCCTGGTGGTGGGATACCTACTCCAAATTGGGATGCTTTGGCCGACATAGATGCAGTTGGGGGTGTGACAAGAGCTGATGTTGTTCCTCGAGTTGTTGAGCAGTTAACGTCAGAGGCTTTAAATGAAGATGTTGAATGTGAGTGATGACTACTGTTCACATATACAATTTATTTTGTCCTTGCAATTATAGCTGTCTTTCTTACATATATATTTCAGAAACAGCAATTTTCTAATTACTAGAATTTTCAAATATTTTAAAATTTTGTCAATGTCTTCAATTTAGTTGCCTGCAAAAATCAGGGTTATTTCTAGTGAAAACTACATTTTTTTTGTTAATTGACCTTGCAACATAAATTAATGCTTATTTGTAAAGAGACAAGTTGAGATGCTGCTCGCTCTAATGACCATCACTGTCAATGTCTAATCATCACTGTGTTGCTTAATCTTTATTTTAAATTGTTGTGTGTATCTTCACTTTCCTATCAAACTACTGTTGTTAGTTCTACGACTTCTTTGTAATAATCATCGGTCTCTGCCTCTTAGTTAGCCATTTAGTATCATTTTAGCTGCTGATTCTAAACTCTCCTTGTACAACTTTTCTTGAATTTCTCTTGAATATCTATAGAGGATGTTTGTGGAAGAATTAAGTATAGAGCTGGTCTTTGGGTATCTAAATTTGGATGTCGAAAAAGGCGCGCTTTTAACAACTATGGATCACTAGTTATTTTATTTGGCAGCAACTGCTTTGCTTTTGAAAGGCAGCACACCGAAATCCAAAATTGCAATGGATGCATGATTTCTTAGAGAACTATCTTGTGTTGTTTGTATCTATGAGGTATAAGCTATGACGCGATTTGCACTTGGCTGCATGGTTCTATATTTCATTATTACTTTTTCACTCTGGAATTTTCTAGTGAGCATTTGACTTTAAACTAAAGATTTGTAATTTCTTTCATCATTATCTCTTGCAGTTCATGCACGAAGGCTGCAAGCGTTGAAGGCTCTTACTTATGCTCCTTCTAGCAGCTCAGAAATCCTATCCAAATTGTATGAAATTGTGTTTAGCATTCTGGATAAGGTTAGTTTACTATTAATTGTTGAGAAACTCTCTTGTGAGATGGGTTTTTTGTGAGACGGTTGTGAGACGGGTTGACCCATTACTAAAATATGCTTATTATATAGGTAACGTATGTTTATTTATAGTTAAAGTATGTCAATAATGAATCATATTATAACACCCTAAAATCATACTTTATTTCATCATTTATTATATTTTTGAAAACATACTTTAACAATCATTAAGCATATTTTATCTATATAATAGGCATACTTTAACACGTCTTACAAACCGTCTCAAATATATAATGTCTCACAAGAGAATTTGTCTTAATTGTTTACCATTTTACCTATTTATTCAGGTTGGAGTTGTTTTTTTAGTAAATTATAACCATCTTCGGTTGATCTATTTTTGAATTGGCAATCATTAATATTATTATGCTGCGGATTGTCATAATCTGGGTAATAATTTGTGTGAGAAATTATAAGAAAGAGAAATATAATTATTCTTTATTTCCTATCTAATTTTTTAATCTCAAGGGTAAATCTTTCTCATCCTGTCTTGTACTTATGTCCCTTGAGGAAGTTTGTAATTATTTTTCCTGTCTGTGACTAAAAACGTTTTTCCTTCTTGATGTTGATAAAATTTTCATTCACCTAGTTGGACATCAATACTAGAATGATGATTATAAGTGAGATAATTGAAGTGTAGTAGCTACTAGCTATTGAGATTCTTCATCTGTGAGCTGACGAACTACTCAGAGAAATCTTTTGATCTTCTACAGTTTGATTTTAGGCATCCCCTTAGCTGGTGATAGAAAATCTTGTGGAGGAGCTGTTCTTTAGTCTATTTCGCTTGAAGGAAATATGCGAATTCTTAACGATTGTTTTGAATCTCTTGAGGATGTTTGGGGGAGAACTTAGGGCCAGCCGTCACCTTTGGGTGTCTAATCGTAAATTGTTCAAAAATTTTTCTGAATTTGATCTGGGTAGATACTGGAGACTGGAATATAGCCATGTAATATGTGTCGTGAATATACCTTTCCCTTTTTGAAAATTATTAAAAAATCTTTATTTACTTTCCAGGGAAAACACACACACATATACTACTCAGAGAAATATTCTGAACTGTCAAGATTTGCCTTTCTTTTTAAGGGTTGCTTTTATGTGATATATTGATCTCATTGTTCTGTATAGTTAACAGTTGGGATCTAAAGAACTTCATGTGCTAAAATGATTGCTGCTGTTTATAAGATTACTTAAATTATATAACTGTAGTTATTATGTAATTTGCTCATTCCATTATCTCTAATACTGCTGCTGGTACAACATTATTGTTTAGCTGTTCATGTGTAGTATACCTATTGTAATAATTAGATTAAAATTACTTTTTCTTTCCAATAAACACTAAAAGGTTAGAGTATCAGGGTATTCTGTCTGGTAACATAGATTTATGATTGCCAGGTTGCTGAACCACAGAAGCGTAAGAAGGGCATATTTGGAACAAAGGGAGGTGATAAAGAGGTATCCTTCTTAAGACAGTATAGATAGCAAGACATTTGTTTATGTAAAAAAAAAAAATGATATTTGTTGTTTTTCTTGGTTTCATCACAACTATTTTTGTTAATGGTTGATCTGCTTTTAATTTTCTGTGGATGGTCATTGTCAGTCTATCATCAGGAGCAACTTGCAATATGCAGCCTTAAGTGCTTTGAGAAGACTCCCTCTAGATCCAGGGAATCCTGTATTTCTTCACCGTGCTGTACAAGGGTTAGCTTACTGTCTTTTTCTGATGTTTTAATCACAAAAAAAGTTATCAATGTTAGAATTTTAAGGTCTTGTATCAATGCTGCCAATTTTGGTTTTATCTGCTGCTTTCATTTGTTCATCTTAAACTGATTCATATTGATGAAGGTTTCTGCAATCTTCATTTTCTTTCTTAACTTGGACATGTTCATTTTCTGAATGTGTTTTCGGACAATATGCAATTATAACTTTCATTAGGATTATTTGGGACTTCTTCATCAACTTTAAGTTTGATTGTTGAAGAATGTGATCAAGGCAACATAAATTTCTTAGAAGTACCAATGATGTTTTTGATTTCAGTATCTTCTAACTTAAAAGTATGTGTTCCTAGTAAAGGATCTGAAAATTTGTTGTAGATGATATATCTTTACGCCTATCATATTATTTATATATCTGAATTGCTTTTAAATTGACCTCACTTTTAACAAGAGTTGATGTAGTTTTGTTTTGAACTTTAGATATCTGATTATCATTTTGCACTGAATCATGCTAAGTGTAGCACCTATTGAATTAGTAGAAGAGATCACTGTGCTCCAGTTTCCTTTGTAATAAAATAGAGGGAGTAATGAAATCCTCTGTAAAGATAACTTGTCCAGTGTAATTCCCCTAGTAGCACATTTCTAGCATTATTAATGCCAGACAATATAACATCCATTTCTGAAATAATTTCATTCTGATGCACACAATTGTATATGGGTTTACAACATGATTCTGAAGTTTCGAGATTTTTTCAAGATCTCGTTGTTTTAGTGGGACAGTCTATTAGTTATCCATCCTACCAATGCTATGGAATGATGGTCGGGTCCGGCTATTAACACCCCCAAATCTCTATATACACTCTGAATGTTAAATATATCCCACATTAATTCATTCCACCCCAAAGACACACACACACACATGCGCGCGTGGGCACACACATTAAAACACCCCCAAATGATATATGAAAGAAAGACCCGGTCTTGAAATAGATTTTTGTACAGTTCGTCCAAGGGGCTGAGACAGGTTTTGAATTTTTAAGCTTCACTAACTATTTGGTTAGTTGGACCTCCTGATCAGTGTCTGAATTGTATGGTGCAAATTGTGCTCTACAGTGATTATGTGGAAACACTTTGGGGATGTTTGTTTATGGTTTTGATTTTGGATTTGATATTTTTTTATTTATTTACTAGACTTGTTTCTAGTTGGGGTTTTTAAAATCCGTTTTTCAAAAATCCACGCTCCAACACCTACAAACTCTATGATCTCCAAGCCACCCACCCTCTTTACATTATTTCTCTTCTATCAATATACTTTCCTCTCTCTCTTTCCTCTCTCATCTCTTCTTTCACGTCAATTAATACTCTCTTACACTGTTACACACATCACCATCCACCTCTTATACATTGATGTTGGCTTAAAGTTAAAACCTACCAACCTATAAAAAAAAACTCAGAACATAGGTTGTTACTGTTCTCTTGGTTTTCAAAATCTTTTGGTTTTTGAAACCCGATTTTAAAAAAACCAACATAAACCGCAGACAAATATCCCCTTTAGTCTACTTTTGATTTTATGTAGTCATTCAAATCAGACCAGCATCTTATTTTCTTTTATAATTCACATGAATTTTGAATATCATGCAGTGTTTTGTTCTCCGACCCAGTAGCTGTAAGACATGCATTGGAAACACTATCTGAATTAGCTTCAAAAGATCCTTATGCAGTTGCAATGGCATTAGGTAACTTAATTGCTTTGAAGTTTCATTGAATCTTGTTCCAGCATTTATTGATGCGTGAGAGCCAGATTGCCCTCTTGATGTTTTACTTGCCACTTGGCAATAAGATTATGAAGTAGTGGAACATTCTTGGAATCTTGCATAGTTACTTTTCACTATTATTATTGTGTATGTCTGGGATTCTCTAGATCAATGCTTCTTGAACCTATGATTTTTTATTGTTCTTTTTTTTTTTTCTCCTTTCTGACTTTCTCATTGGAATAAAATAATAATGTAAAAGGCACATGAACTAGAGAAGCACAACTGATTCACGTAGAACACTTGATAAAAGTAAATCCTTGCCAATGCACCAAAATGATTGCTTTTACCAGTTTAAAAAATTTTGGAGTTGTCCTCAAAGTGCTATTTATGGGTTACAAGTTCTCCATGACAACGAATTTTGTCCCTCTCAGTTTGGCTTGAGGGATAATCTTTATTTGTAGGGAAGAAGAATAATAAAGTGTTTCCGTATTGACCTTAAATTTTGATATTTTCTGTGGGTACGTAGTCCCTGTGGCATGGTAGCCTCATTAGGGCATGAGGACCACAATTGATGTAAGAGGTTGACTAAGTTTGTCTTCTATGCTGTCAGCATTAATTAAAGTTAAAATATTCAAAAAGCTATTTTCTGACCAACATTGTCACGAAGAAGAATGATATAAATGTCTTACAATAAGTAAGCCCGTATAATGTAACATTCTATCTTGAATCTGGATATAGAACTACTCTACTACTGGTATGATATATTTGTTATTCCATTATGAGATTTTAGGTTATCTTTTAACCTTCATAGTTTGTGGTTTTTGCAGGAAAGCATGTCCAGCCAGGTGGTATGACATATTCCATGGCCTCTTGAGTTCTTTTCCCCCTTTACTATTATAATTTTTAGTGAAAACCATCCTTGAATTTCCCTTTTACTATTATCTTTATCAGAGTTTCTATAAATCAGGGGCGCTGCAGGATGTCCTCCATTTGCATGATGTTCTTGCTCGAGTTGCACTGGCTAAGTTGTGCCATACGGTGTCCCGAGCTCGAGCATTGGATGGTATGTATTCGTAATTATATCCAAATTTATACCTTCATCCTGTAGTTTAGAATCTAGATCCTAAGCTACTATTTCAGATTATATTCTAATAGATTTAAAATTACAGAGCGTCCAGATGTGAAGTCTCAGTTTAATTCTGTCCTCTTTCAACTTCTCTTGGATCCCAGTGAAAGAGTATGTTTTGAGGCTATACTATGTGTCCTTGGTAAATTTGATAATATGGAAAGGTACTTATGGGACATCTGCACTTGTGTTTCTCTTATAGGTTTATATTTAAAAGCCTATGATTATCTTTTGGTATTGCTTAAATAAGTACTGTTCCATTAATTTCTGTAAATTTTCTTAATCAATTCAGGACTGAGGAAAGAGCTGCTGGATGGTATAGATTAAGTAGAGAAATTCTCAAGGTTCCTGATACACCTCACTTGAGTGGCTTGAGTTCTGATGAAAAGGATGCTGTACCACCAAAGGTTTCCAAAGATAAATCTGCAAAGACTAGGCGTCCCCAACCACTGATCAAACTTGTCATGCGAAGGTCATAGTCCTCTTTTACTTGCTTACATTTATTCGTAATGTGCACACACAGCAAAGACATCTACACACTTGTATTGTATGTACATAATCATTTGCATGGCCTTAGAGCATTTCTCAGGTTTTTGTGCGAACTTTGAACATTACTTGATGTTTTTGCCCTTTGTTCACAGGCTGGAAAGTTCTTTTCGTAGTTTCTCTCGACCTGTATTGCATGCAGCGGCAAGGGTTGTGCAGGAGATGGGAAAAAGTCGTGCAGCTGCATTTGCATTAGGTTTACAGGACATTGATGAAGGAGCTGAAGTCAATACATTTTATGAAAACAATGACTCATATGAACCAGATGTAAATCCAACCGCACCATCTGAAGGTAGTGTTAGTTTTTCATGAACTATACTGATTATAGTGTCCATTATGCATTCTCAATAAGTTTTTGGTGGATGTAGGACAATGGTAACTTGCATGTAGCATTTTATTGGTTTTGCCAGAATATTGTTTAACCTGCAGTTTTTATGCGCAAGCAGTTTATGCATGGTTGCTAGGGGCTAGAGGCGCAACGGTCCTTATAGAGCCTGAGGTGAGAGGCATGTGCCTGAGGTGCACCTCTTGTAAGTTTAGGCATAACATTACACTTTAATATGACCTATTTGGTGATAAAATAAAGTTGAAAAACACATAATAATACATAATAACTCGTAAATAACACATTAAGCATTAACACATAATGTAACCCAAATACTACTCCCTCCATCCCACAAAAGATTGCACCCCCAACTGCGGCACGGAGATTAAGGAAGTGATAACTTTTAGGGGTATAATGGTATTTTTATGTAATAAATAAATGATAAAGTATTTTAGGTAGAGATGGTTTTTTTGTAAATAAAGTGTATGGGGAAGGGTGGTTGTTTTTTACCTTTTGCTTTTTATAGAAATGTGCAAACTTTTGTGGGACAGCCCAAAATGGAAAGTGTGCCATCTGAAATGAGACGGAGGGAGTAAATTATTATAAAGTTCAACCTTAATTTTTCAAAACAGTAGGCCAAAGCGTATCAAGTAAAATGGCTATCAAAGTAGCAAACTAGTTGATATTCTTGATTAAATAGATAACGATCATTCTCATCATAATCAAAAAGTATCTTTTGTGAAAGAATGGAGATGCTATCTTTTTCTCTGTCAAGTTTATGGGAATAATAGAAACATTAAGTAGAAGGGTTGTGCGTAGTAATATCAGTGTTTCTTTAGAAGCAAAAGCACATCTTAAAATGTATAAAAACATGTTTGCAAGGCAGTTAGACTGCGTGTAAGAGGCGTGCCCGAGATGCGGAGGATATTATTCTTTTTGGATGAACTAAGGTAGATATTTGTATATTGTTTGATTTGTTTCATTAAATGTTGTATAATGCTAGTGGGTGGGTGGGAGGGAGGTGGATGGTTGTGAAGGTCAGAGAAGAAATAGATTAAAATATATATGCTTTCCTATGAATAGCTAGTAAACAGGATAAGGATGTTGTTGAAAATGCAATCTTTATCTCTAATCAGTCAGTTTAAAGTTCTTGATGATTAATTTGGTTTCCTGCTTTTTGGGTCTTGAGTTCGCTTAAGTTATAGTTACAATTATATTATGATGGGTATAAATAGTGTCCTTGGGGATGGGTTGCTGATTTCCTTCATTCTAGAGTTGGCTCGTGGTATCTCTTGGGTAGTCAATTGATACATCAGTAGTCATTCTTGTTGTTATATGAATTCTACTTCTGCTTTCTTTTGCATGAGACCAAGTCTAACCGGAACAATGTGTATAATATTTATATATGGTAGGTACCTCATTGGAAACTGCTTCTCTTAACACATTTCTTATGTGTATATATAGACATATACACACATCAATAGTCATTTCTTATACACATATTTATATATGTGTATAACCGGAACAATATGTGTATAATATTTATATATGGTAGGTACCTCATTGGAGACTGCTTCTATTAACACATTGCTGTTCTGTAAAACAGACTTTTCATTATAATAAAAGAATTCTAAGCTGCATGGTTACACTTGATCAAATTAACTTTTGCTCTTGATGCAAGATTACCCTGCTTCATTATCATTAATTAGTCATTACTTTTCCCTTACCTTTTATCTTTTTCCCCCCTTTCAAAATCTACTATTGCTACAGGTATTCGTAGAGTTCCCTCAATATCAAGTGGGGTGGGTGCTAAGGATACGATTGCAAGTTTATTGGCTTCGCTGATGGAGGTTGTGCGCACAACTGTTGCATGTGAATGCGTTTATGTGCGTACAATGGTGATTAAAGCTCTGATATGGATGCAAAGTCCTTATGAATCTTTTGATGAACTGGAATCCATAATTGCATCTGAACTGTCAGATCCATCCTGGCCTGCAGCTCTATTGAATGATATACTGCTGACATTGCATGCTCGTTTCAAGGTACGAGAAGTCTGAAAACTACAATCAATCTTTTTGGGCAATTGTCTTTATTAATGTTTCAATGAGTCAAACATGTTTTTCTGGGATTTTTGTTCTTATTCTTGTGCACAATTGTCCTTTTCGTTTTGTTCTAGTTTGTTGCTTTGATCTCACTTTGTAATGGAACTGAGTTAGAGATTTTCACATTAGCTTGCTAAACATGAAATGCTAATTACTTCTCTTTTTATTCTGAGGATTAGTTATAAGATAGTTTATATATGCATAATTACAGAAGCCTTTGAATCTTTGATACTCTGCTTACATTTCAATCTTGCATTTTTCTTTTGTAACATTTATTTTTTGATGAAGCATCACTTTGGTTACTTGGACATGCCATTTTATATTACAGGAACTACTTAAGGGGGTGCTTAAGTAAGGGGGTTGGAGATGGGGAATATGAATAAATGGGTAATCATTGCCACTGTTGCTTCTTTGTATAATTGGCCCCATATTAGAAACATGCCACAGTTGCTATAAGATGATTATTTGCAGCAATACTTTGACTGTTAGGAACTTTGATGGACTTGATTGAAATACATATTAGTGAAAAGATTGTTGAGTTAAAAGTTGAAACACTGTGGGGTCCTCCTCATACATATCTTTAGAGTGATTTGGAGAAGCTCTTCTTATGGCTTCATCCACAAGGCTCCTGTGCTAGGTCCCGGACCATTGGTTTATCTGCAAAACCATGCAACCTGGCACATATGTTGTAGCTGACATTTATGTGCATAATGCATGCCTGCATTAATGTTTTCATTCTGGATTTCCTTTAGTGTACAAGATTTAGTGCTGATTTTGATTTTTGGGGCCAGATCTTTATTTCTTTTTGTTTCTTGGATGATCCAGGCTGGTATTCAGACTTTGTCGGTGTAAACATAATAAGCCTTGAACCATATATCTGGTGTTTATTATTTTTATTATTCTTTTTTGTTATTTAAATTTGAGCATGCCCATATTTTATCTTTCATCTCCATAATAATTATTGATTGCTGGCTCATGACTCCTTTTCCTTGTTTTGTGAGTAGATTTCGGCTTGTGCTTTCTTTATGTATTCTTGTGTGTTGTTAATCATTCCCGACTGTAGCTTAGGTTTGTTCCATGTCAAGTGTACAGAATGTGTTCTTACATCTTCCACTATCCTATTTGCAATATATTAGGCTACACCAGATATGGCAATCACACTTCTTGAAATAGCTAGAATATTTGCGACCAAGGTTCCAGGAAAGATAGATGCTGATGTCCTTCAACTTTTGTGGAAGGTATGTTGATCCAGTGAGAAATTACAGCGGTTGTTCTGTAATATTTATCTTCTACTTCTTTGTGTAAAATAGTTGTATGTTTTCTGAAGACTTGTTTAGTTGGCGCTGGGCCTGAAGGAAAACACACAGCTTTGGAAGCTGTCACAATAGTTCTCGATTTACCACCTCCTCAACCTGGGTCAGTTTTGGGACTGACCTCAGTTGATAAAGTGGCTGCCTCTGATCCAAAGTCAGCTCTTGCATTGCAGAGATTAGTTCAAGCAGCAGTAAGAGATTTGCTGTATTAATATTTTTCAAGAATTTTAGTTTATTATTATCACTATTTAATGGACTGTAACTGGTTTGTAAATATATTTTCTAACCATTTGCAGGTTTGGTTCCTTGGAGAAAATGCAAATTATGCTGCTTCAGAATATGCTTGGGAATCAGCCACTCCACCTGGTACTGCATTAATGATGTTGGACGCGGATAAAATGGTAGCTGCTGCCAGCTCCCGTAATCCTACATTAGCTGGTGCTCTGACTCGACTTCAAAGGTGTGCTTTCAGTGGAAGCTGGGAGGTTTGTATTTTTACCTTGAGTATCTTCCATTTTATGCAACTTGTGATATATGTTGATATCTGAAATCATTTTCTTCAAGATTGAGCAATGATTAAGAATTTCAGATAATAACACCAAATATATTGCAAATAAATATTCAGTGGCCTTTCTAACTTTGATTAGGATTAAGTGTTAAAGCTCAAACATGAAAAGGTACTTTCATTTTTCACCTTCCATCTTTTATGCACCGGAGATAACAACCTTTAACTACTGCAACGTATCTCATATAATGAGCTGGGCCATCTGTTGGTTTAAGGGTCGGAGTAGCTTCAGTGTAGCGAGCCCGTATAATCAATACAAATGTTGCCTAAAGTTCTTTGAGGTTTTTGTGCTTCAGTTTGATTAACGAATTTAATGGCAAGTTTTGACATATAGAACCAGAATTAAATTAAATCATGTGGACATTACCTAGTTTGATTAGTATTTGGTGCTCTGTGTCATATGTATAATCAAGCTTGCTAGATTGTTGGATGCACTAAATATGTTTAAGAAATGGCTTGAGGCACAAATTGCTGCAAGTTATCCATCAATTTTCCTTTGAATGGGAAGGTTTCTGATTTGTCTTTCAGATTCGCATTGTAGCTGCTCAAGCTCTTACAACTATGGCAATTAGATCTGGTGAGCCTTATAGGCTACAGATCTATGAGTTTTTGCATACTTTGGCTCAGGGTGGTGTACAGTCTCAGTTTTCAGATATGCATACTAGTAATGGTGAAGATCAGGGAGGTAGTGGTACAGGCCTTGGATCTTTAATCAGTCCTATGCTGAAGGTCCTAGATGAAATGTACAGTGCACAAGATGAACTTATAAAGTAAGAAAGAATTTTGTTGCTTTAATCAGCTATGACTCTCTTGATGAAAATTGACTTTTGAATCTACTGCGCTTGAATGTCCAGGGAGATGCGCAATCATGACAATGCCAAAAAGGAATGGACAGATGAAGAACTTAAAAAACTATACGAGACTCATGAGAGGTTGTTAGATCTTGTCTCGCTTTTTTGTTATGTTCCAAGAGCAAAATATCTTCCTTTGGGGCCTACAAGGTACTTTCCTCTCCTGCTCTACCTTTTCGAATTATGATCTTGACCTTTTAATGTATACCTGTCATGATGACTGATGAGTAATGGAGAGTGACACTATAATGTTTATAGATGAATACTTTAATAGTCACTGTTCTTTAGCTGCAAATTGAAATTCTTTTCCATTTTTTTTCCCTGGTTTGGGGTGGTAGGTCTGATGGAACGCCTCGATGGTGTTCTTTTAGGCTTCTCTCTATCGATATTATAGTTGAAGAAAAGCTGCAGTTTATATTAGAGAGATTACATGGACATGGTTTTTACATAAAAATAATGTACTGTGGTCTGTTTAGATTTTTGTAATTAGTATGTTTATTCATATGTGTCTCATGTTATTTCTGTTCCCGCACATGAGTTGCATGGATCAAGGATCTGTGCACCTGGACTGATCCACATTCAATTTGGAGGAAAAAGTATCACACAGTATGAGGTATAGTGCTGGGTAAATGAAGTTATGCTTTATAGGGTAAACTAGATACAAATTAATGAAAATATCTCGTAATACACCTTACTATTACAGTATATTTAAGTAAAAGTATTATACTCCTTCCGGCAATGATATACATTTCTTTTTTGCATGTTGATTAAAGATATGATATTTTAATTGGTAGTGGTGGTACTTTTACCTTTTTCACCATTAACTTTAATTTGAATTGATAACTGCTGTGTAATACTGCAGAACTTTTTCGGGAATTAGTTTTTTGTTGTTGTTGTTGTTGTTGTTGTTGTTGTGGGAACCCAACTATAAAAAGAGAAATGTTGGATGAAGAATGGCAAAATGTATACCTTTGTGCGGGACGAAGGAAGTATTATATAAATGAAAGGAGATAATTGCAAAAGTAGTCTTATAGTTTATCGAAGGAAGTATTATATAAATGAAAGGAAATAATTGCAAAAGTAGTCTTATAGTTTATACTCCCCCCGCCTGAATTAATTTGCACCGGTATTGTAGACAGATAAAGTTGTTATTTTTACTAACTTTGTAATGTAGTCTATTTAGGTAATATATAATTTATAAAGTATGTTATGTGTGTTGGGTGAGGATGTCAATGTTAACATTAAGATGTATTTTGATATAATTGAGGCGAAGTTTCCATTTTGGATGGCAAAGCTAATTGTGGATGAAAACAAAAAATGTGACGGAGAGAATATGACTTTTCAAAAGTAGTCCTCTTATCTTTTTAGTTTCTCATTTTAGTCTTTGAAGCGAAATTGGTTGTATAACTTTCAAAATTGTAGCAATTTTGATCCTTAATTGATGACTCAATAATTTAGAAGTCAATTCAAGATAATTTAAAAGTCATACAATTAAATTTGCAACAAAAAGTTTTAAATAACCAAAATTGATAAATTAAAAAGATAAAAGGACTACTTTTGGGACAGTAAATAGGTTACATGACTGATTTTGCAATTTTCTCTAAATAAAAATGTTAGGCCATATAAGTTAAAAGTATCACACATAAGTATCATTGTTTGATATTTTTCAGTAATACTTTTCCTTATATGATGTACTCCCTCGGTCCCCCGTGTGTGCAGGCACGTGGATTAAAAAAAGTTGTCTTTAGGTATATAATGTAAATAACCAAAATTGATAAATTAAAAAGATAAAAGGACTACTTTTGGGACAGTAAATAGGTTACGACTGATTTTATAATTTTCTCTAAATAAAAATGTTAGGCCGTATAAGTTAAAAGTATCACGCATAAGTATCATTGTCTGATATTTTTCAGTAATACTTTTCCTTATATGATGTACTCCCTTGGTCCCCCGTGTGTATGCAGGCACGTGGATTAAGAAAAGTTGTTTTTAGGTATATAATGTAAGATGAAGGATGTGTACTTTGGTTAATTCTATGAGAAAAGTGAATAAAATTGTTGGTTGTTGGACTTGGGTTAATAAAGTGTGAAAAGTGAGTGGTATTTTTTGTAATATTGGGGTGTTGTGAGGATGTTAATATTGTGTAGTGTTGCTATTTTTGTAAAGGTGCATGAACAGTGTGATGAACAAAAATGGAAAATTTGAATAAATATGGGGTATGGATGGAGTAATACTTTTACCGTTTTACGTAGTATGTATTATGTGATACTTTCTTGTTTGAATCAAGATTTGAAGGAAGCAAATGTGGTGCACAAGTTTTTGAGTTTCTGTTGATGTACATTTTTATAGAATTTGGCCTTCAACTATTGGCTCATTTAAGTTCTCTTGTACGAGAAAGGTATCTTAGGGTTGTAACTGTTTGAGCCAAAATTCAATACGAGTCCATTGTCTTTAAACCAATTTAGTTCTTTCAAAATTATTTTCATAAATATATGAATCTTTTCGTCTATTCTTTCAGTTGCAACAACCAAAATTCTTGCTACTAGTTCGATTCATTAAGAATGTGAACCAGGCACTACAAATCCTTGCATAACACAAAATCAAACCTATATCAGTTGAAGTCCGTTTGTTGCAGCTTGCCCACATGATTACACTGTTATTTTTTAATACAGTTCAACTCCTTCCAGAATTTTACTTTAAATTTTGAGATGAAAATGCATATGATTTGCTTAGAGTTAAAAGTGTTATTATGGAGAAGCTTAGTTAGATTAAAAGATCAATCTTACTGTTTCTTCTTTTATTTGATTTTACAACAGTGCGAAACTCATTGACATCTATCGCACTCGGCATAATATAAGTGCATCAACTGGCCTCAGTGATCCTGCTGTTGCCACAGGGATTTCTGACCTTATTTATGAAGCTTCAAAGACAAGGGTTCCTGATCTTATCTTTGAGACTAGCAAAAAAAAGTCGAATGAGCCAAGTGCACTTGATGATGACCTTGTTAATTTTTGGGCTGCAAGTCTTGCTGATGACGGTGCACCCGCAATGAACAGGGTAAGAACAAAGAGTCAATGATCCTGTCCAAAAATCCTGTGATTTTAGTTTTAATTTTTAGAAATAGTTCAGAAAATAGTGATTATCATCCTTCGATTATCTTCTCTGAATTAATGGAATGAGACCCGACACTCTGACAGTATTTTACCTTTTGGATAGTTTTTTTAATTTGGTAGTGGCTCACCTCATCTCTTTTCATGAAATTGATTGCAGTTCCTTCAGTAATCCCTTTCAATGTAGATTCTTTTGGAAAATGAGGAGTAATGTTAATTGGGGAAAGTACAGAAATCACTCATGAGGAAAATGAAAAAAATGTTATATCTTGACACATGTTTTAATCATGCTCAAATAGTTGTTTCATGTCACCCTACCATGTAAATTGTCCAAAATCCTTGTTCTCAAACGGCCTTGGTTGTGAGTGCAAGGGGTTCAGTTGTGGGTGGTCTTGGCCCTCTTGGGAATGACTACAAGTCTATTTGTGGGTTCTGGCGGAAATGGGTAAAGTCAAAGAAATATATTATCAAGGGTTCTTATCCCACTATTTGATGAAACTCTTTTTGTTATATATGCATGACAAATTCTTTGTTCTTACTCCACACTAGGTTAATGAATTTCTAGCTGGTGCTGGTACCGATGCTCCTGATGTTGAGGAAGAGAACATAGTTTCGAGACCTTCTATGAGTTATGATGATATGTGGGCAAAGACTCTCCTTGAAACCACAGAAATGGAGGTTGGGGGTGTTTGCTTTGTGGAATGGCCCTGTCTCCTTGATTTTTCCTGGGTAGTTAACCTTTTGTTAAATATCTGGGGTTTTTTGCTGCAGGAATATGATGCAAGGTCATCTGGGTCTTCATCCCCAGATTCAATAGGATCAGTGGAGACGTCTATATCCTCTCACTTTGGAGGAATGAACTATCCGTCATTGTTCAGTTCAAAACCATCTACTTATGGGTCTACACAGTCCAAGGTATGGGAAGTTTTCCATAAAATTTCCTTTTGCTTCCATCTTATATGAGTTGTTAATTAGCCTAAAAGAGATGTGATTGTCCTGGTTGCATGTTCTTTAAGGCTTGAGAGTGTGGGCTATATCTCTTGTAAAAGTTAGCAGAGATTTTAAATATTTTTTATATTGAATAAATATGTGATAAGTCTGTTCATACAAATCCAGAACCCACCCATACTTAATGAATCCTATAATTTCAAATGAATATATCCTCCATCTTGCACAATAAATAAATATCCAATTTCGAATTGTGGTGTCTCTAGCAGCATCTTATAGTTTTAAAAGAATTTATCCTGTAGCATCTTACAGAATAATCAGAGATTCAATTTGGAATTATGGTGTCCTATAATTAGCTTTTTCAACAGTACGATGAAAATCAAAATATACCGTTCAGACTCTTTTAACATTCATCCTCCCAACCTAGTTGTTTAAGATTAATCATGATAATGATTTGAAGATTGAAGGGTATAAGAGAGCAGTGAGAAGATGATAAGTATGAGAGAGATTATATGTGATAAGTACATGTTGTCACGCCCCAGTTTTTCAATAAATAGAAAGGGAGATTTATTCGCAATTCTTTGATAATATTATCCTTCAATGCGGGCGTGAACCATAAAATAAAGTTAATAAAATATCATAAACAGTGGAAATTATAGAAAAGTATATCATAAGAATTTATATAAAAAGATTTTGGCGCAGCGCATTAATAAAAAGGGCTTTCACGCAACGCATCCGCCCTGGTACGCCGTCACAGCCTCAACCTGAAAAGGGTTTGGAGTGGAAGGGGTGAGCGTGTGAAATACACTCAGTGGGTTAACTTAAATGATTGCACAGTTAAAAATAAATATGCATGCCAAATATACCATAAAATGTAACATATGCCATTTAATAAAATAATTTGCACATTGTCGTTCGATACTCAATGAAAATATTTTAGACCGAATCGTCATCCGATAACTTGTGTTAGTTGGTCTGTGCGCACCGGGCCGTCACCCCAGTACGATGTTAGCATACTTGAAATACATTTTAGTACTGAACCGACGTAGCCAGTAACTTGTGTTAGTTGGTCTGTGCGCACCGAGTCGTCACCCCGTACGATGTTAGTAGGAAAATTTTTGTCATCGAACTAAAAACATACATGGCACATAACATGACATATCAGTAACACATATCACATCTTAACATAGCAATCTTGACATAAAAATGTAGCACTCAATAAAGAGTGAAAGTTACCCCACCTTGAACTTTATTGGAAATTGTAGAGTGGACAAGCTTGCTCTTCGATCTCAGAAATTCTTGAAAATGATTTACTAATTTTATTACAAATATAAAATAAAGTTTTTTCACTTAAAATAATAATTATAATAACACTTAATATTAAAATATTAAACTTTAAATTAATATAAAAAAAAAAAAAAAGAACATGGGCATAGCTACTGCAGTCGACCATGTGGTGTTTAAATAGAAAGTTCTATTTATTTAATATTATTAATAATTTATAAATTGCAATCAAGTCCCTGCATTATATTAAATTCTCGATTAAACTTACCCTAAACTTTAAACTTATTACAAAATGACCCAACTTGAGTTATACAACTCCGTTTGAAAATCCGAAAATACCGTTGGAATCCTCGTGAGATGAGGATCACATCAGTACCAATTTTGTACCAAAATATTGAAGTTTAGAAAATATGAAATTATACCGTGAAGTGAGTTTCTTTGTAAATCCTTCGTTTTACGTCAAAACTCAAAACTAATCATACCTTTGTGATCCTCGTGAGGAGAGCTTCAAAACGGACTATAATATCAAAGCTAACTCACACCAAAACAAAATCTGCCATTTAAGGGATTGAAACTTTGACGGAGCTTTTCTAGCTCAAAATGACAACTATTTTATAAAAGAATTATATATTTGGAATCTACGCTTCGAGACGAACATTTTCGTATATAGCATAATAAGGTTTGACAACAAAATGAATGAAATAAAAAAGGGCAGTGTGTGAGAAAGTATATATATATATATATATATATATATATATATATATAATGTGTGTGTGATGAAAAGAGGGGTTATTTATATTACTTGAAAACTTGGCAACTTGGTGCCCAAGTTGGTCACACAACCCACACCCACACGTTTCTCTCATCCTTATCAAAACACTTCCAACTTGCACACATCATTACTATTTTTTTTTTTTTAAGTTATCCAATACCCACATCATCAACCTTATCTAATCATTATTACTATTGATAATCTTATCTATACATCTTATTATATAATTATATAAAAATGTGATTATTATTATTATTATGATTATATATATTATCTATTAAAGATATAAATAATATAATTTTATTTAAAAGTAAAATTTACAAAAATATAGATTATGAAATATTGGGGTGTTACACGTTACTCATATTAAGTCTTATTTTTCTGAAAGGAAGCAGAAATATATATTAATATTGTCAGTAGGGACGAGAAGTCCTCAAAAAAAAAAAGTACGATCCCTACAGATCATATAAATATATTCTAAGCCCATTCCATGTAATGAAACAAAGAAGTTCTTGAATAATTTGTGATTAGATACCCAAAGACTTAATTTTTCCCCAGACATCCTCTATAAATCATAACAGTCGCTGAAAATTTTCCAATTTCTTTCAAGCCAAGTAAACCATAGAACAGTTTTAAGTGCACATTACATATTTAAATTTCATTGCTTAGTCAAAAATTCGTAATATTTAATTGTGTGACAGACAATACTTTGAATGAGTAACATATGCTCCCTCTGTCCCATTGCACTATTCACACTTTCCTCATTTGTTTGTCCCATTACACTTTTCACACTACAAAAATAGTAAAAGTTTCAAAACTCGTGCCACTCTCACCTAGCACAACTTATTTTTCATTTATTTATTACTCTAAAAGACCACATTACTCTCAAAAGTCAATAAAGTTGGTCTAAAAACAACATTTTTAAAGCTCCATATTACAGTAAATGTGAAGAGGAGTCAATTGGGATTCTGAGAGTATTATTTTAATGAGTAACATATAAAACTGTATGTCGATAGCATTCTTTGTATGTATCTATAAAATGATTAATTAGTAGTACTTATGTAAAAGAGAGGCTTTAGAAGTTGTTTGTAATGTGTGTATTGTATGTTATATTTTTTGAGTAAATTGCTCCTTTTGTTATAGCCCAAGTAAATACCTAAGATTACAGCCAAAGGAAAGAAATAAAGACGTTTTTTTTTTTTTTTTTGGAAAGGAACCAAAGATCCTAAGGTGCACATTCTTCTCTACTTTTTACTCCGGAAAATCATGTCTTTGAAATTATGCCAAACTTGATGCATAAGCTCGTTAACCCTACGGTTAATCAGTATTAACTTAGAAAAAAATGACAGCCTCTGTTTCTTTTAGACTGCCAAGATATATTTTTTCTCCTAATTCAATCTGTATGTACCTTGCTGATAAGAAGTTTTAACACTGTCTGTTGATTCCTTTTTCCTATCCTTGAATTAGCAGCGACTGTTTACATTTGTAGTGAAGTATCTCTACAACAGTTGAGGTCATTTTCGTTGAACAACTCTTCTGTTTTCAAATTTTAAGCCTTTGTTGCTTGCCAACTAATTTAATGCTAAAGTAAATGGCTGCAAGATTGGAGAAATATTATTTCTAAATATGATCCATATGAAAATCTTGAATTTGAAGCTTTTTACATGGCATTGTCTCTTATCAATATAGAGGACTCAAATGTAGATTAACTAATTTAACAACTTTAAAGAGAGCCCCTTCTTCCTTAACTGTTTCTTGGAACCTCATTGAAGTATCTGCATTTATAAGACAATCATCAAAGAAACTGTAGTGGAGCTTCCTTAGATTACTTGACTTCTCTTATTCTAAACATGGAATCAGTTGCATTCTCTTTTTTAAAAATTGTTAGATTGGTATTGTATCCCATGCACCTCGTTATATGATTAGAGAAGTTTTCATGCTCAAGAAATGACACTTTTGAGTTACTTATGCAGGAGAGGTCAAGTGGAAGTAGATACGCTGCGTATGAGGGCCCAAGTTCCCCGGTTTGATACCATGAACTTGCCTTTATCATGTTTACATTCTGAGAAAGTATAATCAAACCTAATGTATGATTTCTTTCAGATACGAGAAGAACCTCCTCCATATTCATCACCTGATCGTCAAAGACAAGACTCATTTGATAATCCATTAGCTGGATCCAACAGTTTTGGTGAAGGACGGCCATCTTCAGGGAATCCACAGTTTGGTTCTGCACTTTATGATTTCACTGCTGGTGGTGATGATGAGGTGAGTATAATTAAAAATCATTTCATGTGAGCTTGTGCTCAAAAGTGGATTTCTATTGGTCACAGTTTAAGTTTAATCAGTGGTGTTCCTCCTTGATGGTGTCTGTGCTTTTCAATTGAGGATAACATTACACTCTGTGGTGTGTGCAGCTTAGTCTTACAGCTGGTGAAGAAGTTGAGATTGAGGATGAAGTAGATGGCTGGTATTATGTAAGTACAATGCGAGTTCTGAGTACTGTGAAGAGTGTGTGTGTCTTAGTTACTTTCGTAAGTTCTCTATTTTATGATTACCAAAGTTAACTTCTTGGCTTCAGGGGGAAAAAAAAAGAAAAAGAAGAAAAAACCTCACAACCTATGAGAAATTGTTTTTTGGCCATTAAGAGTTTTCACTTGAGCACTTAAACTCCATGCATTTCCTAAAATTTCTAGTCTATATATCTGCTTTCATACGTACATAAATCTATTATATATATGTAGTATTTTCTGTCAGATTTAATTTTTATGAAGTTGAAGGCATTTGGAATAATATAAGATGTGATGATGGAGCTCATAATGTGTTTTTGGTTAATGAAAATTTTGTAACATTTAAAGGATTTTGTCAAAATATGGTTATATAATGGAAATTATATAATGGAAATAACGTGAGGATTCCTTGCTTTAGAAAGTACAAAAAACCCTTTTGAGAAGCTTGTGAACTCTTGCACAACGTATAAGTTCAGTTGAAAACTTTTGTAATGTGGTGTTTGGGTGCTGCAGGTGAAGAAGAAGCGACCTGGGAGGGATGGAAAACTGGCTGGGCTGGTTCCTGTGCTTTACGTCAGTACATCTTGATGTTGATGTAATGCTGGTCTTGCACAAGCTGAATGCATTATTTATGTACAAAATGTTGAAACATTTTTGAATCAATTTTTCTGTTTGAAATTGTTGGAAACATATGGGACCATAGCTTAGAGGTATTTGCAGAGGGAACTAACTACAGTTTTGGTCCCATACATAAGTTTATTGTATGTGTTCCCATACATTAGTTTATTGTGTGTGTGTCAATGTCACGCTTCTTAAAACTTGACCATCTGACTTAAGTGCAGGCCAATAGATTCTATTTGTTTGGCTGTCCCATTCTGCCACTGTGTTAGGTTAGTTTGGAAATTTCAGGTTGATTGTAATTCTAGTCCTGGCTCACTTGTAATAATACATTTATACGAGTACTAGATAAAATAGTGTACGTGCTTTTGGTTTGTGGTTGAAAAGTCACAATATCGAGTCAAGTTTTTTACTCGATTCAATTATGATTTTTATAAAAATTAATATAGTGTCAATATTGAGTTAAGGTTTTTTTTTATTATTATTATTTTTTCATCATTTTAAGCATTTCAAACACAACCTTAAAATATGGACGCAAAGGAAAATTTTTAAATCTACTGTCATCATTTATTACATTGTTTTGTGTACGAGGTTGTTTCCACTTTCTTGTGAAAAAGTGTTTACATGCAACCTTGTCAAATCAAGTCTCGAAAAGCTAAAATCAGTGTTCTATTTAAATAAGAAAATGATGAACAATCTTGAAAAGTTAAAATCAGTGTTCTATTTAATTAAGAAAATGATGAACAGGCTAAAAAAGTAGACTTGCATATGGATAATTATATACTCCGGCAACTTACAATGTATCAATTTCACTATTCCTGGTGTTCGCTTCAAATGTATCAATTTCCTCTATTTAGTAAAGAAAGTAAACAATATGACTCACTATTTCTCTATAATACAATTACACACTTTACCTTAATACACGTGCAAAAAGCAAATAAAGACCTTAGAATTGTCCACATGAAAACAGCAAACGGTTACCTTGTAAGTGGCCGGAGGGAGTATTTACTCCGTCTCATTTAAGATGACACACTTTTCAATTTGGGTTGTCCCACAAAAATTTGCATATTCCAAAAATAAAAGCAAAAAGTCAAATACAATCACACTTTCCTATACATTTTATTTAAGAAAAAAAACCACATTTATCTAAAATCCAACATACTTTATCATTTACCAAAAAATACTAATATAATACCCCTAAAAGTTATTACTACTGTAATAACCCTAAAAATTATTACTTTTATTAATCTCTGTGTCGGAAGAGACATACATCATTTATTTATTACAAAAAATACCATAATACCCTAAAAATTAGTATTATTTATCTTAATCTCCATGCCAAAAGAGGCATACAAACTTTTGTGGGATGGAGGGAGCAGTAATTTACAATTTTGAAGAAATGAACTACTAATATTGAATTGGAATTCTGCATGTTACAAGTCAAAATCCTTAAATTTATATAGTTTTATTTTATATCTAGCTTTTAAAATTAAACAAATTATGAAACAAAAATATTAATATTGATAAATTTGCTAAAAAAAGAGGGAAATATTAAAATACATATTTATTAGAATAAATATTAATTTTTAAAAATAAATTACGATATTAACATAAATTAATACTCGTTTTAGCTAAAAAAATGGCGTATTCCCGGGAAACTAGAAAATCAATTATTGAAGGTTTTCACTAAATATATTTACATAATAAACTATTTTTGAAATACTTGTGTGAGGCCAAATCTAGGTAAAGCTCATTGGAAGCTGTTAAATGGGTGTTGGAGGTATGTTAAAGGAACTATGGTTTAAAATTTCAAAGAAAAGAGTGTGAAGATGCAGTGTTAGAGGGGTTTGTGGATACTGATTTTGCTGCAAGTATTGACACAAAGAAGTCCCTTTCTGGTTATGTCTTCACATATATGGTTGTGCTATAGTTGGAAGGCTACTCACCAATATGTGGTGGCATTGTCAACCATTAAATCAGAATTCATAGCTCTTACAGAAACAATTAAAGAAAGCATCTGGTTGGAAGGTAGTCGATCTCACGGTTTATGGAGACAGACAGACAGTGATAACTTTTATAATGAGAAATGATACTAAATCAATAAAAAGTAATAATGTTATTTCATGAACAATTTATATTATAAATGAAAAATGATAATATTTTATAGCAGAAGTGATAATATTCGACCAACAACAACCCAACCTAATAATATAATATTTATTTCTCTCTCATCCACTTATACAACCTACAACCCAACCCAATTTTCACTCCATCAACAAACCAACCCAACCTATCATTTTTAGTAAAATATTCATTTCTCTTTCATCTATATATTTATAAAATAATAATTATTAAATTATATAATATTATTTTGAATTTTTTTTAATAATCATATTTAAAATTAAAATAATCTTATATTTTAAAAATATTTAATTTTATAATTATAGTAAAAAAAATCTTTTAAAAAAACACAAAATAATAACATACGAACATCATAATAAAAAAAATTACATAATTAAAATACAAAAAGTGAAAAAAAATGCATGAAATATAAATCATACAATAGATGTTCAAAAGAAATGAGAAGAGGATATAATTTGAAATTGAAATAAAAAAGAGAGTTTTTTTATTGTGATCCAAAATATGTCAATATTATACTCTATTTCTAGAGGAATTTTTTTTTAAAATTTTGATTAATTTTTTTTAAAAAAAATTAATAATTTAAATATCATTTATTAAAATTTTAAATTATATTTATAAAAATATGCTTCAACTAATCATAATATGACAAGTGTCACACTATGATAAAAGGGTGGTTGATGACCGCGGATCGTGTGGTGATCCGTTGACCAATATGTATTTTCATTTCTTTTGTGCACGACTAATGACACGGGTCATAAATGACAATAGTCTAATTGAGTATTCAGGTCATGCAATGGTATGCATTGGATATGGGAGATGGCATGGTTGGATCTTACAGCACGCAATGGTATGCATTGGGTATGGGAGTAGTGGCGTATCTAGGGGTACAATGGGTACAACTGTACCCCAAAAACCTCCCAAAATACTGGAAAAAAAATTTATATACATATAAATGTATAAATATTTGCATATTGTACCCCAAAATTATTAATTTCTATACAAATTTATACTAAATTTATTACTATTTTTATAAATTTATACTATAAATTCATTATAATAATATCTTAAATTATTATTTACAAATAAAAATTTGATGGTGTCAACATTAATTATAATTTTAGAGCGTTGATTTATTAATTATACGATTTTAAATATCAAATACTCCCTCCGTCCCTTTAAGTATTTCATATTTTTTCTATTAATACTCTCAAAACTTATGTATTTTTTCTAAAAATGATAATAAACATCTTAATAGTACTCACTTTTTGCACACATCTCAATAACTTTATACATATTTTCATTAAATTATTTAAAATACTCATTTTTTTATATGCATCTCAATGACTTTACACATATTAAATATAAAAATACGCGTATTATTTACGGGGACTGAGGGATTAATATTTTTATAATATCATGGCGTACCCCCGAATTTTATAATAAATAAATGATAAAGTATGTTAGGCAGAGATGATTTTTTTGTAAATAAAGTGTATTGGGAAGGATAATTGTTTTTTACTTTTTACTATTTTTGGATTGTGCAAACTTTTGTAATACAGCCCAAAATGAAAAGTGTGTCATCTAAAAGGAGACGGAAAGAGTAGATATTATAATGATCATAATATTTTAATATTATTATTATTATTAATTGTTCATAAATAATTTAATTGTAACCATTTTATTTTGATTCAGCATCACCTTATATTAAAAATATTATATCTTTTTATTTATCTTACTAATTGGCCATAAAATAATTTAATTAAACAGTTATCACATTTTTCTTATCATACATCACTTTTTATTAAAAATATTATCACCTTTAATTATTGCAATGAATTATTCATGAAATAATTTATTAGCTAAACAGATATCATATTTTTTAATTATGAATTACTTTTTATTAAAAATGTTATCACGTTTTATTCATTTTATAAATTGTTCCTGAAATATATATTTTATAATTAGTTATTGTTTTTTATTAAAGATGTTATCACATTTTTTTAAAAATGTTATCACTTTCTTTTATATTATAAAATTGTTCATGAAATAGTTTACAACACTGTTATTACTTTTTATATATTGGGTATCACTTTACGTTATAAAGGTTATTATTTTTTTTTATCATTTTCACAAAAGTCATTACTTGAGATAATCTCACACAAGTCTTTATCATTATAAATTATTTATTATACAATTCAAAAGGAATATTATCACTTTTATTTTATCAGTATTATTTTTTATATTAAAAATTTACTATTTTTTAATAATATTATCACATTTTATAAATTTATAATATTTAGATTAAAAATAAATCAAATGAATAATAAATTTTAAATTATTATATTTTAAAATAATAATACAAAATTAAATAAGAAAAATAGAAAAAAATATATGCATAAAATCCTAATTAACTTTTTTTTAATAATTAATTTTTAAAATTTATAATTTGATATCAGATCAAATAAGACCCTTTAAATTTATTTAGGCTCAATTAATTTTACTTTATAATGAATTTTTCAATTTTCTAGTTTCATAATAGCCAAACAGGGCCCTTAAAAAATCATCTAACTGGGTTAATGGATGATCCGTCTCACATAAGACGATCCATGAGACGATCTTACCCAAGTCTTTGCCTAATATTAAATGTTATACCCTTCAATATAATAATTTATATCCTTGATTTTATGAGGTAAAAATTACTTGTTTTAATAGAACATTTATACTATTAATATTTCAGTTGACCATCTAAAAAAAATTATACCCATATTATTAAAGTGTTTACATTTTAAAACAAAATATTACTATATTCTTATACTCTTTGTACACAAGAAACCAATTCTTATTGTCCACCTTAAAATCACATCTGATTGATGATTTCATAGTGATGAAAAGTGAACATGTATCCTATCACCTGCTCCACTCATCTTTAATACTATGGTGTTGCGTTGTGTTGCATACTTGTAGTGTGGTGTTTTTGCTGAGGTGTGGTTTTATACTGGAAATTTTTTTTGACTAGAATATAAATAAATCGACGAAATCAAAACTAAAAATTAAAATTTTCTTTTCTTTTTATTTGGCGAAACTACCATACAGAGCTTCAGCTCAGTTAAGGAAAAATAAAAGTAAGAAGGGAGAAAACTCTGCTAATTTTAGTAATGAGAATGAGATGGTTTTCACCGATGGTCTCGGTGCTATTTATAGGCAAAGATTGGGAATAATAAAATACAAAGTAACCATAGGAGCCTAAGGTCTAGGCTTATTTTATATTTAATACAAGAATCAATGGCGGATCTAATCTATCTTTCCTGATGCAATAAGATTCGGGAGATTTGACATTTCCTGTCTTGGAGGGAGTACATAATATGAAACTTACTATATATATATATATATATATATATATATATATATATATATATATATATATATATATATATATATATTACTTCATTCTAAACTAGTCTAAAATGTTAATTTCTAAAGGTAAGAACTAATTTATTTATTATACTCCCTTCGTCAGTTTCTAAGGTATCCATTTGCTTTTTGCACGTTGATTAAGGAATATTATTATTATTATATGTAAAGTGGGTAGTTGTATTAGAGGGAAGTGATGAGTCATATTGTATATTTTTTTACTAAATAAGGAAAATTGATACCTTTGAAGTGGAGACAAAAAATAGTAAAATAATGAATACCTTAAAAGCGGACGGATGGAGTATTATATTCTTTCGAGGAAGACCCACCGACTTGGGCTTCACGAGCATTGTCGGGTTCTGGAGTACCTGTCAAGGGCGCTAGCGCAATTTCTTTATTTCATTCTGCTCCCCCAATGAAGGAAGACTTGTTGGAAATCGCCTTGGGATACAGATGGGAAGATGAGCTCTCTCCCGCTAAAAGGCGGGTGAAGTAACGACTGGACGAGTTGGATTCAAAGAAAAAATGAGACTTTCAAGCTTGAAATATTCTCAAATCACTCAAAAAGATATTCTCTTTTTTCATCTGTTGTGTTATTTTTTGCTTATAGTGATAGGATAATCATAAATTGAAATGAATATATAATAAAAATGATGAATTATCATGAATGTTTTTTAAAGTTATCATTTGTTAGAACTTTAATAATTAGAATTTTTGATAAAGAGCATATGTTTAAAAGAGCCTAACATGTTGAGATTACAATATTTAAATAATTCTAAATCGCATACATATTAAGCGGTGTGGTGCAGTTTTAGGAGAAAAAAGAAAAGAAAAAGAAATTGCACTGTTATAGTGGTGCGATTTTCTCAAATACAAATAAGCTACATTTTACATAAATATATCATTAAATATAATTAAAAAATTCCCACTCTTTACATGATTTTACAGATATAAACCTATGTCAGCCCTATAGATACCCCAACATTAATTTCTATGGAATGACAGAATAACCTTCTGACATATTTTTAAGAAATGACCGAGTAGATTTTATGAAAAAATAAAAGAAAGACTGAGTAGAGAAGATTTGAATAATAAAATTAATAATTTTATTATAACAATAACGAAATAGAATAATTAATTTTATCGGATATATATATTCTCTCAAAGACCGAATGATGTATATTGTCAAAGTGAGAATAGATAGAACTGCCTAAAAATTGAAAGATCGAGTGATATTTAAGAATTGAAAGATTGAGTAATATCTACAAATTGAAACACCAAGTGATACAGATGTTCAAAGCCCGAGAAAATTAAAAGATCGAGTGATGCATGCGTTCAAAGATCGAGTGATATCTACGAATTGAAAAACAGAGTGATATAGGTGTTGTGTAGTATTGCAGTAAAAAAGAAGTCATGCTTCTTCACGTCAAATCAAGGGTATTAGAATTTTTTACTTTCAATAATAGTATGCATATTTGATTATGAAGTAATTGTAAAAACTGCCCAGCAGGTTTTAAGCTTTTAATTCATTACCCCAAATATAAGTGGAACTCTTTTTTTGTCCAAAATGACGGATTTAACCTTCACTCGAAAATGAATTCGTGTTAAATAATATATTCGTGTAAAAATTTAGAGTCAAATAATGAGTTGAATTTTTTTAAAAAAAAATATTTAACAAGAAATTTTTTAATTTTTTACATAAAAATTTCGTGTCAAATATTTTCGTGTCAAATAATGAGTTGAATATTTTTAAAAAAATATTTAACACAAAATTTTTAATTTTTTACACGAAAATTTCGTTTCAAATATTTTCGTGTCAAATAAATGAGTTGAATTTAAAAAAAAATTAACATGAAATTTTTTAATTTTTTACACGAAATATTCGAGTTAAATATTTTCGTGTCAAATAAATGAGTTGATTTAAAAAAAAAAAAAAAATTAACACAAAATTTTTTAATTTTTTACACGAAAATTTCGTGTCAAATAAATGAGTTGAATTTTTTTTTTAAAAAAAAATTAACACTAAATTTTTTAATTTTTTACACGAAAATTTCGTATCAAATATTTTTGTGTCAAATAATAGAGTTGAATTTTTTTTAAAAAAATTTAACACGAAATTTTTTAATTTTTTACACGAAAATTTCGTATCAAATATTTTTGTGTTAAATAAATGAGTTGAATTTTTTTTTAAAAAAAATTAACACGAAAATTTGTAATTTTTAACACGAAATTTTCGAGTACAAAATTTTCGTGTTAAATGATGAGTTGAATTTAAAAAAAAAAATTTAACACCAAAATTTGTAATTTTGTAACACGAAAATTTCGTGTCAAATATTTTCGTGTCAAATAAATGAGTTGAATTTTTTTTAAAAAAAATTAACACGAAATTTTTAATTTTTTACACGAAAATTTCGTGTCAAATATTTTCGTGTCAAATAAATGAGTTGATTTTTTTTAAAAAAAATTTAACACGAAATTTTTTAATTTTTTACACAAAAATTTCGTGTCAAATATTTTTGTGTCAAATAAATGAGTTGAATTTTTTTTAAAAAAATGTAACACGAAAATTTTTAATTTTTTACACGAAAATTTCGTGTCATATATTTTCGTGTCAAAGAAATGAGTTGAATTTTTTTTAAAAAAAAATTAACAAGAAAATTTGTAATTTTTAACACGAAATTTTCGAGTAAAAATTTTCGTGTTAAATGATGAGTTGAATTTTTTTTAAAAAAAATTTAACACCAAAATTTGTAATTTTGTAACACGAAAATTTCGTGTCAAATATTTTCGTGTCAAATAAATGAGTTGAATTTTTTTTTTTAAAAAATTAACACGAAATTTTTTAATTTTTTACACGAAAATTTCGTGTCAAATATTTTCGTGTCAAATAAATGAGTTGGATTTTTTTTAAAAAAATTTAACAAGAAATTTTTTAATTTTTTACACGAAAATTTCGTGTCAAATAAATGAGTTGAATTTTTTAAAAAAAAATTAACACGAATTTTTTTAATTTTTCACACGAAAATTTCGTGTCAAATATTTTTGTGTCAAATAAATGAGTTGAATTTTTTTTTTTAAAAATGTAACACGAAATTTTTTAACTTTTTACACGAAAATTTCGTGTCGAATATTTTCGTGTCAAATAAATGAGTTGAATTTAAAAAAAAAAAAATTAACACAAAAATTTGTAATTTTTAACACGAAATTTTCGAGTAAAAAATTTTCGTGTTAAATGATGAGTTGATTTTTTTTAAAAAAAATTTAACACGAAAATTTGTAATTTTGTAACACGAAATATTCGAGTCAAAAATTTTCGTGTTAAATGATGAGTTGAATTTTTTTTTTTAAAAAATTAACATGAAATTTTATAATTTTTTACATGAAATTTTCGTATCAAATAATGAGTTGAGTTGGTTTTACTCGAAAACTTTACATGAATATATTACACGAAAATTCGTGTAAAAGGTATTTTGGTTAAATTGGGTATAAAAAGATATAGTGTTAAAATTAGAATCAGAAAGAAAATACAGTATATAAAAATAATAGGGTACAGTAAATTTTTTCTCTTTGATTATTTACAAAGAGTTAGCATTTTTTACTAATCATTTAATTTACTCCCAAAAAAGAAATGGGGCCATGGGTAAATAGAGCAGGGGTAAATATGCAATTATTCCAATATAATGCAAAAGCTCTTCTGCTACTTCAAATTCGTTTTAACAAGTATTTTGAAGCGAAAATTAACAAGCGAAGAAACAATGGCCGACGAAGCAAACAGAACTGTAAGCGGTTCAGTATTTCTATCTGTATTTGATGACTTTGCTTTTCTCTCTAAGATTTTTCCTTCTCCTCCTCCTCCTCTCTACAACCCTAACACTTTAGATCGTCTCCTCCGGTGAGGGGGCAGGTCGCATCCCCATGTTTCTTTTTTTCTCTTTCTTACCCTTTGCCATGGTTTCAATCCCAATACGCCCCTGCCTCACGTCATTCTGTTCAACGTCCTTAAACAGCCCGTTCTGCCTTGGACTGTCCTATTTCCGCCGATTTCTCGCCGCGATTTTCGAGTAGTGGGCTCTTCCGACGGCCCTGTCGACGAGCGCTTTCACCGCCGCGGTTTGCTAGGCGCGAACTCCCTTCTTGAGTTCGCGAGTGCCTTCATCTCAGAATTCCTGGTGATACTGTTTGGAAACTGGCTTGCACCATCACTTACTACATTTGTCTCATGCCAATAATTTTAATTGAATCGATGGGCTCTGTTTGAATTATTAGAATTATATGGTAATGAGCACTTTTTGATCCAATTTAACACTCTTGTTTTTGGGATGCTCATTTTCGAGCACTTTGTTTTTGTCTTCATCGTCTGGACTTTCTATCTGCTGCCTAATCTGCTGATGCTTCACCGACCTGCTCCAGCAGCTTGCTACTGTTGGACTTGATGTTTCGTTGTGGATTATTGTACTCCGAATGTTATCCCTGCTATTCATTGCTGATTTTTTACACGGATAACTTGGATATGTAACAAGCCTAGTGCCTGCTTTATTACATCGGTTACTTGCCACTTTGTTTTTGCTTCTGTTCGTTTCATCCTCTTGAGCTTAGATTGGATTAGATGCGTTTAGCGGATTTATTTTTAGAGGCCGCCTGTCTGGCCTCTTACTATGGTGTATGCTCCTCAGGTTGGTTGCTGGTCACTTCATTGAAGCCACCTTGGTTACCAGTGCAGGTAGTTCTCTTAGGGGGAGAAGGGCTTTTTACTCCGGCGCGGCATCCCTCTTCCAATGGCTTCCATGCCAATCTGGGCCCGTCTGCTGATCACGAAATCTTAGCCCGATTATGGCAAGGTCTTTCAACCCTAGATTAGCACACACTCTGTGCTACAAGCACCGGGTCCTCCTTCGTTTTGGTGGAGGCCCAGCGATCAGCCAACTCCAAGATCCACCAGATTTTTTGCTCGCTCTTTTCTATTTTTGTTGCCAATCAACCTGCTCTCATAGTTAGATGAGTGCACCGTTCATTCCATGTGGTGCATTCTTTATACTTCTGGTTGATTTTTAGCCATTGATCCGCTAGTTTGGATCATTTTTAAGCCATCTGTTTGGCCCTTTCTACTGATTTTATCTGTCCCCCTCATCCTTCTTCCTTTGTTCCCCTTCTTATTTTCTTTTTCCATTTTATAATATTGCCTAGTTTGATGACTTTGCTTTTTGATTAGGCATTTGTTGAAATCCAAAGTCGTATGATCGAGACCACTGCAAAATTGAAGCAGGTTTGTTGTTTATGCGTAGATTTATGTACAAATCAATTATTATAAATCAAAGGAAAATGTTATTCTCGGAATTCTTATTACAGGTTCAGAATCAGTTGAGGAGTAAAGAAGGGGAAAAGAAGAGGGCTTACTTAACTTTGGAGGAGCTTAAGCAATTATCCGACGACACAAATACCTACAAATCTGTCGGCAGAACGTTAGTCTTTAAAATGCTCATTTGCTATTTGCCTCTTTTGGTTGTTATTGTTAATCGATAGAAATATGTTAGGTTTATTGGGGGGAACTAAGTGATGCAATAATTTTGTCAGGTTTATTTTGGAGCCCAAATCAGTTTTGATGGAAGAACAAGAACTAAAGTTTAAGGACAGTGAATCTACTATTTCCACTTTGCAGGTATGATTAAACTCTTATCTTCACATGCTAAAACTAGTTTTCTTCTTTTTAAGATCTTTATATTATCTGGATACTCTCAAGTGATTTTAGCTGTCATTTATGAAAATTTTCCTGTTCTCTAAGGTAGAAACCTGAAACTGGTTTTATACTCACAATTCATGCCTAGCATGTGAAAATGGAAGTTCATAAAGTAGGAAGGGCAAAGCACATTTTGGTTCTTTACTCAAATTTATGTTCTTAGCTATAGTATTCTTGAAGTCACCCCAAGGACAATATAATATGTTGACTGTCAATATAGCTATTGCTTTGTTATTGCATTACGAGATATGGTATAGTTATGGATTTCGAAATCTGCACTGATCCAAATATGCCTAGTGAATTGTGACAATTATGTGCTACTAAGGTACTTGGACCATATATATTAGCATTATTATGTTCTTCAGAGGAACAACATATATAATCCTGTCCAAATTATTATGGTGTTTGGAAGATGTTTTGAACTTTAATAACAGAAGTACTGTTCAGATCATTGTCCAGTGGAGAAAAGAATTGCAATAGGAAACCGAATGATAGAAAGTGTAGCTAGTTGCTATGTTGATGAACTTTTTCCAAACCTAGACGACTCATTCTTTATACTAGAGGTCAACATGTTTCTTGAGGTGTCTTTGTTTGCTTTAATTAAATGTGGATCACGTATAGACTATGGCCCTATAGGGAGAAGCAAATCCACGACACAAGCTAAGTTAGTGTTTGCATCACTTTCAAATGATACCAATGTTTGTGTTGCAAGACATTGATAACTGTGAAATAACATTGTTCCTACTCATTAATCCTTTATACTGCAATAGATATTTTTCCTCGCAACAAAGAGGTTGGAAGCCTTATCTTGTACTATTAAGGTTGTAATAAGTACTATGTGGTGCAACTGATTGTGAGCTGTGTGACCTCATCTGTTACAAGTCATTGGTGAATCAACTAGCAAAAGTATCATTACTCTAGTGATACATTCCACATGACACATATGGATGTGCAGACAGTCGAAAATGGATGGTGCATATGGGGTTAGAATCTAGAGTAACTCTTGTTGGCCCAATAGAGATGAATCCTAGAATAACATTTTTAAAACTTTTGGACAATTTGGATTTTTTTCTTGGACCAAAGATTTTGTGGATGAGTTTGCTTAAAAAAAAACTCATGGAGGGATCTAGTGATATTTTACTAGTTATATTTGCAGTCATATGGATTTGTTTTCTAATTTCCTCTCTTTTCAAGAGAGCACTAGAACCTTTCTCCATCAAACACAATTACTTTTCCTATTAAACACCAAATCGAGGCTGTCTAGAAGCCTTATTTCATTTAACACAGATCTTTCTCAATATACACTCCATGGCTGGGTAATTGGGTTAAAAGCCCAAATTTTTGGAACATATATCATTCATGAAATTCTCTTCTGTTCTTTTGAACACTTGTGAAACTATCAACGTGGGGCGTTTACAACTTATGACCTAGATTTTCTTTTGTTTGTCTGAGTAAGGTCTTTATAATCGCTGTTACCTCATGTTTCTTGGTTTTTAATTCAGTGATAGTAGAGTACTAAATACGACATATTTCTTGACAATATTGAAATCCAGTATCATACATTATGTGATGGTTTCTGACAATTGTCCAACTGAGTTTTATATCCCAGCATAAATGTTAGGTTTGAGTAACTTAATGAATATATCAAGGATATATTAAAAGTATAATTTCTTTGGTTGTGGAATAAATAATGTAACATGGGTATGTATATTGTACTGTTCTTCACTCCTTGCCTCCCTACATTAGTAGTGTTAATTAAACCACAGGATACATGAAAATAACTCAAGAATAGAAGTTGAGGAGACGGGGTGGGGTGTCTTGCCTCTTGGCGCAGAAGAAAGTTCAAATATTAAGCAGTAGCAATGGGGGCATTGATGCAAAGCCCCAGCCTCGTTATAGTGGAAGTTGGAATAGTTATTTGAGATTTGCTTTTTCTACTCCAATTCTAGCCCACAATCCACTGATGTAATTGGCTGCCATCTGTCCTTATCTCTGGCTGGTTATTTGTGGTGGTTAGGCTGGGAGTATTACTTCAGTGATACTAATTAATCTCATAGCACCTACCATTGTATTACACCAAAGTATACAGATCTTGTACAATCCACTTGTGATAATTTTCTTTTCCACAATATTGTTGAAGGACTAAGTGATGCTATTCATTTAACAGAGCTCGAAGGAATATTTGGAAAAGAAGATTGCTGAGGTTGAGAATAACCTTCGGGAGCTTTTGCATCAAGATCCTGGTCTTGCTCGTCAGATAATGGCCATGTCAGTATAAATCATAAGCTTCAATTGCGAATTACACTCTTATGGAGAGTTCATGACTGCAACTTTCGAATTTTGATTTTGTTTTTCTCTTTCTTTCTGCATTTTATCATACAATGCTTGTGCTACATTGCTTCTCAAGTTCTTGGAATCCTCTTAATATTGGTTCACATTTGTTTGGGGATATGTTGCTCATCTCTCTAAACGCTCTTTGTGTCATTGTTACCCTCTAAATCATATACATTGACTCGGTTTTTCACTTGAAAACCTTTGCTTGCACCAGCAGAAGCTTTAATAGCTCCAATCCTACGCATGAAGCTATAAGTAGAATAATATTTCAAAAAACAAACTGACATCATTCACTTTTATGTATTAGGGAATTGTTCATGAATTGTTTAAAAATAGCTCTATGAGATGAATATCATTTTTACTTTGTAGAGTGTAGCTTTTTTTTATATAAAACGTCTCATTACTTATTCTTGGTTTGGCGTGAAATTGTCTCTGAAAGACTATTACTTGGATTAAAGTTCTTTAATATCTTATTGTTTTACTCCCTCCATTCAAAAGTTTACTTTCTATTTTTGATTAGTTCCATATAAAACTTCATCATAATAAAAAAGGAAATATTACGTCAACTCCTACCCTGAAAGTACATTATAATTACAAATTTACAATTTCCCTACCCTTGAAAGTACACTATAATTATAAATTTACAATTTCCACTTAACATAGTATTTATTTATTATCTTAAAATACTATAATACTCTTTAAAAGTCAATAAAGTTGATAAAAAATAAATTTTCTTAAATTTCATATTTACGGTAACTGATAAGATTAAGTTGGGACAAAGAAAATATTAATTACTCCTTCCGTCTTGGAAATCTTTCACGTTTACTTATTTAAGAAAGTTGCACTTTTTTACTAACTTTATTGACTTTGGAGAGTATTGTAGTATTTTTAGGTAATAAAAAAGTATAAAGTAATGATATGTGTGCGAAAAAAGAGTGACAAATTTGAAATTAAAGTAATTTTTGAGGTTGTTGGATAAAGTGATATTTTTTTTTTTGTGTGAAAGGTTTTGTGGGACAAATAAATGAGGAAAGTATGAAAAATATTATAGGACGGAGGGAGTATTTTCCACATCTTCGTTTACTTTTTCTTTATTTTTTATTTTTAATCCGTAACGATCTTATCATTCTCATCTGGCATTAAAACCAAATATTGTTTAATTACTTTTACTTTTTTTAATTCAAGTTTAGAATTATGTAATTCATTTTTTATTTTAGTTAGGATTTAGTAAAATTAGATTATATAGATTTAGCATATTTTTTACACACAATTACATATTATTCTCACATATACAATCGCTCATATCCTTATAACATTAATTTCACATTAAGTAATTTACCTACTTAAATCTCAAAAACAATATTATGACTATTGATTGGATTACTAAATTCACCATGGTTAAATATACACCCATTTTTATTGAATAAACACCCTTATTAAATATATATTTTTTTTTAATTTTGTAAATTTTAATTTTAAAATTATATCTATAATATTTTTAATATTATACACACCCCTTCTACGCTTAAACTGTAACTCGTTAAAAATTTTTTGGTTGGACTTTACTTCTTTTTCAGTTTTCATTTACACTGCAACTCAGCTGAATATTTTTTCGTTGGAATTACCTTTTGGAATCACAAGGGGATTTGGCTAGTACTACGAATAATAAAAAATTCCACTAGTAATGACGAATTACACCTGTAATGATTTAGACCCATTCCACGTCTCTGTCTCTTGATTTTTTTTTTAAGAACACTGCTTAATTTGATTTTATTTGATGTATTTTCGCTGCTTTTCATACTAATTTTGAAGATTTTTTTTTTCTGGAAAGACCCATTTGTTTAGAGGCAAGGAATTTGCATTATAGGTACAATTTTGATCGAATAAATTGGAGTTATGGGGTCATCAATGAAGTTATCTCGGTATTTAAGATCAGTTTATGTTGAATCTAGTAATTGTTTTTACTTCTTGTCATTTATGATTTCTGATCTGTTTATCTTACTCCATCTCGAGGTGATGTTTGATTTGAGATTATGTGGGATTTGAAAATCATTAATAGTGTGTTCTATGTTTGTTTTGGGTTTTGAGTAGGGTAGATTTTAATTTATTTAAAAACTTAAATGAGAGAGGAGAGATAAAGAGAATGTGTATTAATTGATGATAGATAATGTAGTAGATATATATAGGGGAGATTTTTAAAATTTAGATGTGGATTTTGGAAAACCAAAACCTGGATTTAAAATTCGAAAACAAACATAAACCGAGAGTTTCATTTATAGTAATCGTACATAACCCATATAAAAAACGGGTCATATATATATATATATATATATATATATATATATATATATATATTAAAAAAAACCAAATGGGTCATATCCTCAGCAGTGCATCTCACCACTCCTCTCTTCTATACCTCCTCTCTCCTCGCCACCGCTGCTCCGTCCTCCTCCCCTCTCTTCTTGTCGCACCCGCCGTCATCGCTCCGTCCTCCTCCTTTATCTTCCTGCCACACCAGCCGCCGCCACTCCGTCCCTCCGATCTCACCCTCGCGTCGCCGGACGCTATTATCAGATCTACTCAACCTCGCACGCTATTTTCAGATCTATTCAACCTCCGCGCCTCCCTCCTTAAGATTCCTTGACGAACACAATCGGAAGTCTGCACACTCTTTCAGTGCCCCCTTACCTTGTGCGTAGGATGGCGATTCAGTGATATTATCGTCATCGATTTCTTCTGTTGGATGAGGAATTATTATTTAAAATTTCTTGTTTTACATGTTATGGAATTTATTGAGGAATTATTATTTGGAATTTAACATGTTATTCAGATGGTTTAAGATAGGAGATTTCTGTGTAGAATCTAAACAACAGTCTAAATGAATGAATATATTAATTAAAAAAATCATATTATATTAGTTTTATTTAATTAATGTATATGCTTTCATTTTCAAATTTATGATACATTTTATATTAAAGTATAACATCAATGAAAAAAAGTATACACCTATTGAGAAAAACTTATACACTATTAAATTATAACTTATATACTTTGATATTAAAATTTGAAATTTAAATGTGTATGATTTTATTAACGGTATTATTTTGTTCAATTTATTAATTAATTGTTGAATGTAGTAATTAAGTTTACAAATAAAATCTTTATTGTATTAGTTTTTAAATACACATTTAATATTTAAATAAAATAAATTTAATCCACTAATGTATATTTATTTTCTAATAAATGATAATACATATACGTTTTGAAATCTCAACTACCAATGAATAACTTTTTCATATAAAAGTTAATTATTATTATACATTAAAGAGTAAAATGTAATACATTTATATATGATAAAATAATTATATTATTATCGATATAAAACAGAACCTTATCACACAATCTCCACCCACAATTTTTACGGTCTTGTAAAGTTATCTAAATTAATTCAATGCAAAATCAATAATCAAACAACCATCATAATTTTCAATTTTCAATAGTATTGTTCAATGTATGCATTAATTAAGAAAAAGCGTATACATTAAAAAAAATTATTACAACAATTTTTTTAAAAGAAAGTAATACTCTCTCCGTCTCGCCCATATTGCACCGTTTACTGTAACTTTTGTGAGAGCTTTATGCAGTCAAACAGTGCAATTTGACCGGGACGGAGGGAGTACATTTATTAAGGAAAATGTATACATTGATTAAAATAAACTTATACAGTATATAGTTATAATTAAATACAATCGAATCTGAGCAAAATAGATATTGTATACATTAATTAAGAAAAACGTATACATTAAGAAATTACAACTTATACAATATTTCAAATAGGCTCCATAAATCATACAATATTACAACAAAAAAAAAAAGAAAATTCATTGCATCCACCACCAGATCTGAAATTGTATACGAAATCATCAACCACCATCATCATAATTTTACCAATTTCATTAACACATTAAAGATCTACCATCTTAATTTTCACCAACATATGAAGATCTTGAAAATTGTAGAATTGAAGAATAATCAACCATTTGAGATATAGAATTAAATCCTCATACGAAGAGGCAGTGGTGGAAACGGAGAGAATCAATGCTGCCACGGTGACTCCCGATGTCAGACTTGCAATGGTAGCCGTATGCGGTTCTCGGTGGCACATTTAGAGCGATTGGGTGCATTGGAAACAAGGAACAACAATGAAGAAGTGTCGTCGTGAGAACGTCAAAGAGAGAGAGGGAGAGAGAGAAAGCGCAGAAGAGAAGAGAGATGGAGGAGGGGGCACCGTGAGAATTGGGGAAGAGAAGCGATGCGCAGAAACCGTGAGGGTTGGGGAGAGAGAAACCGTGAGAGTTAATGACCCATTGAATAAAGATGATATAAATACCCGGGGTCAACGGGTCAAAATTGACCTGATTGGACCTTAAAAATTGGGTACAGTAGACTTTGTCATTTATAGGAGTGTATTTATCGTGTCAATCAGTTTAGGACTTGTGGTAGGGCACTGGACCCACAAGTGGGCCTGGATCAATATTTAAAGTCAGAGGCTGTCCATCCGAGAAGGAGAGTAAGGGAGGCCGAGCGAAGGAGAAGCACATGCTCGCCCACCTGAAGAGGCAGGAGGAAGGCATTTATTCCTTCTCCTCTCACTCACTTGCTCCCTACTCTCACACTCTCTCTACTGTCCTCTTACCCATGCACTCTCTCTACTCTCCCACCACCGAGAGTCTCCCTACCTCTCTCTACCCACTATCTCTCACTATCCCTCTCTACCCACTATCCTTCTCTATCCACTATCCCCCGAGTCTCCATTCCTCTCTCTACATTCACTCCCTCTCTCTACTCTCCCACCACCAAGTTGTCCACTTGGGCCTGACACCCTACAAGCCCAGTAGATATTCCCTAAGATATCTACTAGGAAGATAATCCTACCGCATATATTTTAATAGCCTCATGCGGATACACATTTAATGCCCCACTTACTACTAGGTTCACCCCACTTGTATAAAAGGGGGGCTGCACCTTTATCTTTATCATCAGTTCTATCCTCATCCTCACCTCTGTCTTCAACCTCAAACTCAACCTCCCCTGCATCTTCACTATCATCACCACTGTAAAGGAGAATTATCTCCCTCCACCACAAAAAAAAAACACAGAGAGAAATAAACTCTCAACTTTAACTCCCACAAACGTGGGAGGAATTCTTGTGTTCTTCTTCTTCTATTCTTTCTTCATATTATGTTAGATTAGTCCGATTAAACCATATAACAGTCACATTAAACACCCACCTCACCTAATAAAAATAGATTATCTACATTTATTAGATTGGTATAAATTATGTTGGAGGATGTGTATTTAATAAGTGTATTTAAAGAGATTCTTAAATTTACATTTTTTTTCTAGTTAACCCAAAAATAAGCATCACCTCATTCCTTATTTTAGTCAAACAAGTAAATATTTCTTGTGAACTTATTTTAAAGTTGTAATGAATTTAGTTATTTGAAATTTAAGGCATTCATAAATAAATGGAAGAATTTTATTTTTATTTTTAATTAATTTATTTGAATTACATTGTTCGATTCACCTCTTGAAAATGGTTCAAGTTGAGAGTCGATTCAAGTTTCATTCAAAATAAATTAAAGATTAAAATATCAATTCACTTTTAGAGATCGGTTTAAGTTTTCTTTAAAAAAATGGTTGAAAATATATTTATACAATTTGTAATATTAAATTTATTATTAACATAATTATTTAATTATATATATCATTTAGATTTTGATTTATCAGTCCTCTCATTTTTCTAATTTATTTTTATTATATATTCAAATTTGATTTCTTATTAATTATGATGTATTTACTTTTATTTAAAATAATACTCCCTCCATCCGCCTTAAAGATATCCATTTTACTGTTTTTGGCGTCCGCTTCAAAGGTATTCATTTCCTCTATTTAGTAAAAAAGTACACAGTATGACCCACCACTTCCCTCTAATACAACTACCCACTTTAAATATAATAATAATACTTCTTAATCCACGTGCAAAAACCAAATGGATACCTTAGAACAGGACGGAAGAAGTATATTTTAATTTAAGATTTAATTTAGTGTTCTATATTAAAAGTATTCTATAAAAGTTTGTTAAATTTCAAATATATAAAAGTAATTTTTTTATTCCACCTAAGAATTGTAAAAAAATATTCCCTCCGTCCCACAACAAGTGGCGGAATTTTTTTGCACGTAAATTAAGGGATATAATATTTAATGGGTAGTTGGGGGTAGTTGAGGTGAGAGAAATAATATTTTAAGTAGGTGTATTAGTGTGAAGTGTGGGGTTATGGAGAGAGAAAAAGTTAATTTGTGTGGGTCCCTTTTACTAAAAAGGGAAATTCACCTCTTGTATTGGGACGGATGAAAATGGTAAAATGCACTCCTTGTTGTGGGACGGAGGGAGTACTACCTCCATTTCGCATTATCTTGTACTCCCTCTGTCCCACAACAAGGAGTGCATTTTGCCATTTTTGTCTGTCCCAAAACAAGAGGTGCATTTCACTTTTTAGCAAATGGGACCCGCACAAAAAAATTAATATATATCCATAGGACCCACATACCACACTAATACACCTACCCACTGTGCATTAAATTTTTATTTCTCTTTCCTCATCTATATATTAAATATTGTATCCGTTAATCTAAGTGCAAAAAAGTTTCGCCACCGTTATGGTGGGCCGGAGGGAGTATTATTCTAAAGAATGGTACAGAGGGAGTATTATTCTAAAGAATGGTGCAAGATAATGAGACGAGAGAGAAATATCATTCAAAAAATATTATAAAGAGGAAAAGTATGGAAATAAAAAATCACAAGTAATGTAGTAGAGAAACTCTTTTGTGAGACAGGTTTTTTGTGAGATGATTGTGAGACGGGTTGACCATTACTAAAGTATGCTTATTATATATGTAAAATATGCTTATTTATTGTTAAAGTATGTTAATAATTAATATATTATAACACCCTAAAATATCATATTTTAGAAAACATACTTAATAACCATTAAGCATACTTTATCTATATAATAGACATATTTTAACACGTCTCACAAACCATCTCACATATATAATATCTCCCAAGAGAATTTGTCAATGTAGTATATTTATATAAAATTAATTTTTAAAATAACATCACATAAAGTATAACCCGCGTCATACACCTAAAACAAAACTAATACAAAGATAAGTTTAATAAAAGATAATGAAACCAGTATTGTGTAAGTCGTGACAACCAAATAATTTTAATGGGAAATAAGCAGAAGCATAACTATTTGGTGTATGTACAAGAGGTTTGGTGTATAGTCTTTTCCAAAGCTAGAATCTCACGAAAACTAGTAGAGATATACTCCATCCCCAAGCCACCTAAAATATCTCCAGCTTCGATATGGTTTAATTGATATAATCCGGAGACAATTACCCATAGATTAAATTGCTCGGATTGAAATTTGCGTTGTTGCTTTTAGAAATTTTATTCGGAGAACAATCACCCATAAATTAAATTGCCCGGATCGAAATTTGCGTTGTTGCTTTTAGAAGTTTTATTTTTATTTTTTACTGTGTGCCATTTAATTTGTATTTTTAGGTTTTTAGGTAATGAAAAAATTTAATAATATTTTTAATACTTTTTTCAAAATTTAATAAAATATTAACAAAATTAAAATAATCGAAATATATAATTCTTTTGAAAATTAGTTAAATATATAGTTAATAAATTAAATTGGAATAAAAATAAATTAAGGTGGTCTCCCCAAACACCTAACTTGTGAGTTTATTGTTGGGGAGGAGTCTTGTTTTGAGACAAAGACTTGCGTGAAACATTCTCACGCAATGACTTATGTGAGATAAAAAAGTGATAACTTTTATAATGACAAATGATACTCAATTTATGAAAAGTGATAATACTATTTTATGAATTATTTATAGTATAAATTAAAAGTGATAATATTTTATAGAGAAATTGATAACTAATTACGAAAGAGTTAAATGGTCTCACCATAATATAATCTCACACAAAACTTTCGCTTGTTTTGAAGGTAGATATTTTTTTCTTTTGAGGTGGCGGTGATATGACATGGAAAATCCTAATTTTATATTTTCACTATATATTTTCTCTCCTCATTTAATACTTTTTCTCTTTTTATCTTTTGTCTCTCCTCTCTTTTTTATATAAAATTTATCTTCTTACATATTGATCGCAAAATTCTTTATGTGCGACTAGAGCAAGAATACTCTATCATTATGTAGAACAGGGTGACCAAGTAATAAAATTAATATCGAACCCAAGAGAGATTACAATCAAGATTGTATCCGCATTTGTTTTTAATCATGCTTTATAGAAGTGATCAGATTTTGAGTTTTGAGTATTAAACTATTGATTAAACTAACAATTAACTAATCAAGTAGCAAGTAGAAACAATTAACACTAAAGAAGATCAAAGAGAAAACCAAGTAACCAAGAATGAAATTGAATGGATGTAGTAACAAACTAAGGAAAAGCAAGACTAACCACACATGAAATCAAGGACAAGACCTAGACATATTAGATTCTAATGGCTTATAACAATGACAAAGGAATAAAGACAATCACATAAGTTCCTCTAACCCATTTGACCAAGGTGTTTAGGTTTCTAAACTCTTAACAAGTTGCAAGTTCCTATGATTGATTCTTACTTTCAGTTCCCTTCATGGTATTATGTTCGTAAGATTGGGTTCCTCTCACTTAATCAACTATCAAACATAATGAATTAATCTAGTGTCCTACCTAAATGTTCTAAACACAAGAATGTTATGATTTAACTCTTCCCACACTAACATGCACAATCCCTATAACTATATGATTCAATCAATTATCCTAAACATATAATCGGATTGGTTATCCCCACCATATAATTAGAGAAATCAACCACACATATCAATCATCATAGAGATCAAGTAATAGAGTAATTAAGATAGAAATTCCAAAGTCATGTCAACAAAACCATAAAAAATCTAATAAGTCCATAAATCCCTAATCCATCATTTGGCTAGCCTCACAAGAGGTCTAGTCAACAATAAACCATTACACTACTTATATGATTCTATTGATGCAAACAAATCAAAGAAAATATAAATTAAAGGTAAATTTCTTCCCTATTTGAATTTGGATTGAATCATTCCTTCAAGTTGCAAATTCCCTTTCTCAAGCTTCAATCCTCCGTAAATATGTGATGGGTAGATGGAAGGTGTGAAGATCCATGGAAATTGAAGAGAAATTGAGCGAAAATTGGGTGGAAAATGGATTGGAGATGATAGTGTGTGAGAAAATGGTGATGGAGCCTGTGTATCACGAAAATATGTCTCTCTAATTCTTTCTCAATCAAACTTGGGGAAAAAGTAGCCAAAATGGGAATTAAACTGATTTTATGGACAGGTGGCAGTGGCACATTTTCAGGATAATTCGATTGGATTTCTTGAGTAATATCAATTTTTTCTGCAAATCTGCAGAAAATTCAATCGAAGATTTTTTATGCATGTTGAATTTTTCAGCCAGTGTGATTTGTCTTCGATGCTCTGTTTTTCTCAATTTCTGTACAAAATTCGATGATGGTCAAATTTTTATGACATACCACTTTCCTTCACTATTTTTGCACAATTTTCCCAATTTTTGCTCGTTTTCTCCATCATAACACCTGTATATGCATATTTTGACATTAGATACGCATTTTCCACATTTTCTACCAAATATGACACAAAATACGATACGAAAACACACAAAACGAATACGAATTTTTTTTATTATTTATATATATTTTTTCTTCTTTTGAGGTGGCTAAAAAAGAATTTGTTAAGTCCTTAGAAGACAAGATTATTGTATGGAAGACAAGAGAGGTATGAAGGGTAATTTGGTAAAAGTAAATGGCAAATGGGCAATGCGTGTGGTTTTGGAAAATTTCTTAAATGCCGATTAACTCCGAGTGCCCAAAGCAAATTTGGAAAAACATTGTTACAATCAAAATTCCCCCCATCCAGTAAGGATCTTGTCAGCGTCTTGTATTCACTCTTCAACTGCTCCTCGATAATCCCAACTACATTTCTTTTCCGACCACTCATCTGAAAGTGTTTCAACATTCAAGTGGTTACTCGTTACCCTTTGTTTTGATTTGTCGTGGGACATTGATTGAGACAACTGCCAAGAAAGAATCAGAAAGATCCAATCTTGGTGGTGTAAATGGTGGGAGTTGAGATGTGAAGTTGGGTTGGAAAAATGGGTTCTTGTTTCAGCGTTGAAGAAGACCAACAACTTCAATCTTCAACCAACACTCCAGGTTTATTCATTGCTTCTGCACTATAACATTGTATAGGATCTTGATACTGCTTTTGTTTGTCTGAGTTCTTCTTTCTTTTTCATCTGCTGAAGAAAGTTTTCTTATCCCTGGTGTTTGTTTGGGGTTGGGGTGGGTGTGGAGGGTTGCTGGGCTGGTTGATTCAGGTGGGATTTCAGAACTGTCATGATAGTTTCTGTATGATATGTGGACTCTTCATTTATGCTCTCTGCATCCTCTTAAATAGGAACAATTACTTTTCCACGGGTTTATTTAAAAAAAGAAAAAAAAAGGGATCACTTTTTGATTAATTTGATTAATTTTTATAAAGTTACAATGGTATAATTTAAGCTCTTTTTGTGTCCATTTAGAGAGTCGGTTGCAAATAGAAATTATTTTCAAGGCGGTAAGGGCAAATATAGTCTCACTAAACGGGTAATAAGATATAACTTTTTAATGATAACTAACTCTCTCTTCTTCCACCTAGACTAGATAGATAGGTTTACGTTTGTTTGTTTTTTTTTTTTTTTTTTTTTTTTTTTTTGGACGTGGATTATGTTACATGATATTTTAATGTGTAGTGAGTAAATTTTAATTGTTTTGTGCGAGTCTCGTTCAGAAATGTTAATGATTTTGTGGGTTTTGTGTTGGTTCTATTTACCAAAAGGACTTCTTATAGTGAGATAATCTAAAATAACAAAACGTATACCTTCTAGCGAGGAGGAGGGAGTATTTGATTGATAAAAAGTGACGATACCATAAATGAAAACTGAAAGTTTATTGTGAAAAAGCAAAAACGGTCTCGTTTGAGTCTCACGCTGGGTTGCTTGCAATAAATTCTAACCGGCCAAAATAACTTTTAATTTTAAAAATCAAACTATGGATTGATTGCAAACACCCTCTTAGTATGGCGAAATCGCTTAGATATAAATTAGTTAAGTTGCTTGCAAAATCTCATCTTTCTTTCGTAATGCTCTGTAGTGCACATTTAGGGACAAGTCTAGTTTCTAATGCAAGTGATGATATCCCTTTGCTTTACATTTTCAGGGGTGTGCCATGCAAATCATGCAAAAGGGGGCTCTTTAGGTTCGAGTAACGTCGTGATAACTCCCAAGAATGTAAAGGATCTACGTAAAGGTCCTGGGAATGGTGATCTTGATATCTTCACATATGAGGAGATGAAGTTGGCAACCAAACATTTTCGCCCGGATCATGTACTTGGTGAGGGTGGCTTTGGCATCGTCTATAAAGGGGTTATAGATGATAATGTGAGGCCTGGGTATAAGTTAACACTAGTTGCTATTAAAGAGCTTGATCCTGAAGGTCTACAGGGGGATCGAGAATGGCTGGTAACTTGCCATTTATTTTAATAATCTATGAAATTATTCAATTTCTGTTTATCCTATGTTATTCTTATCATGTGGATTCAATATGCTATCTCACAATAAGGTCGTAAATAATTTGCATTGGACCTTCCGGATGGGCAGGAGAGGGGACTAGGAGAATGTTTGGTTTATGGGATTAGGGAATACAAGAATATCCAATGAGTAGGATACTAAACTCAGACCAAAAGTATACTTTTGAGTTAACACATTGGAAGGGGTAAGAACCAATGCATGCTCTTCTGAAAGCATGCGTAAATTTTCTTTGAACTGTCGAAGCAGATCTCCTGTAGGCTGGTAGAATTTTGGAACTTTGACTTCTGTGTTCTTCCCTTTTGAACATAGCACTTTATAGATGTTATTACCACTGAAACAATTATCCCATTCCTCATTGTACTCATATTTGAATTTTCTACTGATATTTTACCAGTGTATAGTTACCTTATCGAAATTGCAGTATTCATATTTCAACTCTTAATTTCCCATTGTATAACTTATTTTTATGTTTCCCCTCTTGAAAAGGTGTTTAAATGCTTGACAAAATCACATGCCTATTTCCTGTCCTCTGCCATTTGCTTTTTAAGTTACCTTGATTTCGTACACTCTCAGAACTGAAGGGATCACTACTTTAGTGATTTTATCAGTTTATCTTCCGACTATACATGAAGTGTTTATAAACTGAAAAAGGTTTCATGCTTCATTTCTTTACTGCTTGAAGCTCTATGTTCTGTTGCAAAGCTGTCATGACCTAAGGAATGCCACCAAGCAAGTGAAATTATGTAGGCTAATATTTTGACATGGAGATTTTCTTCTCAAAAAATATCAAGCTGCATAATTTTATTAGAATTTAAAAGAAGATGGGGTCTTCAACACTTGATGGCTGATGTATCACTTGCCAAGAACTACTAATTATATTCTTGCATCTATGTTTTAAATATTATTCTTACATTGCTATGCGTTTAAAATCTTGAAGGTCTTTGAAAGCAGTGCTCACCTTAAAGTGTCCAATTGCAGGCCGAAGTCAATTATTTAGGGCAACTACGACACTCTAATCTGGTGAAACTGATTGGCTATTGCTGTGAGGGTGACCATAGGCTGTTGGTGTACGAGTACATGGCATCTGGGAGCTTGGAGAAACACCTCTTCTTAAGTGAGTGGAAAAACCTGCAGAGTAGGATTCTTGTGTTACGGTAGATTAAGCATACTTCATTGGGATTGTGTTACTGTTATGCTTGCTTGCCTGCCCCCTTAAAAACCCACCAGTAATCCGCCTCGCTAAAACCACCCTACATATGACCCATACCACAAATAATCAGCACTGTTGCACTGCAAATGGCCCAACAATCACTCACCATGTTTAATTTCGCAAAAAAAAAAAAAAGAGAGAAGATTTTTATGAATTGTGGGTCAAGTAGACCATTTTTCTGACATATTTCTGTAATGTTGTTTTAGGTACGTATTATAAGATGCTATAAAAATATCAAAACGAGGTAGTTTTTCTGGAGTTACTTGCACCGCCCCACCAAACCTGCAAAATGGCATTTCCCACAACCCTATCCACCAATCCACTTTGACACATCTAATTGGCTTTAGCTGAAGCTCTTTTGTTTGGCTAGATTAGTATTGCTATAATTGGCTTTTAGATGAGATCCTTGTGACAACTACCTTAAGCACTGAGCTTCAGCTTTTGATAAACATTAGCAATATTCCAGAGAAGAAGATTTGAGTTTCTCTGGAAACACCATGATGTGTGGAATGTATAAACTAACTTTAGTGACAAAAGCAACTGTTTTGGCTGTTTTGTATAATAGTAAACCAGAAAGAAATTGGAAGATCAGGTTTAGATCTTTTTCGTTTTTTTTTTTTTTGACAATTCTCCAATTATTATTTCTTGATGCTATTGGTTTGTGTGGACGAACTAGAACTACGTTGACTTGGATTTCATTTGAAGGTTTAATGATGAATTTTCATGCAGGAGTTCGTGCCACCTTAACATGGCAAAAAAGATTGACGATTGCTTTGGATGCTGCAAAAGGGCTTGCTTTTCTTCATGGCGTGGAGAATCCTATTATATACAGGGATTTTAAGACTTCCAACATTTTGCTAGATGCGGTTAGTTCGTCTACTTCTTATGCTGAAATTGTATGTAGTGCTCGGTTATTCGAAGTACATTATAGAAGTTCCATGAATGGCTACATTGCATAGAAAATGATGTGCAGGATTTCAACGCTAAGCTTTCAGATTTTGGACTGGCTCGGGTTGGCCCAACCGGAGACCAAACTCACGTGTCGACCCGAGTTATGGGTACTTATGGTTATGCTGCTCCGGAATATGTCATGACTGGTAAGTGAGCTTTGTAGTAGAAGGCTTATAAGACGTACGGAATGTCCAAATGCTCGTTTTGTTCAGGACACTTGACAGCAAGAAGTGACGTTTATGGATTTGGAGTGGTGTTGCTTGAGATGCTGATCGGAAGGCGAGCTATGGACAAGAGCAGGCCGAGTCGGGAGCACAATCTAGTCGAGTGGGCGCGGCCGCTGCTGAATCACGGGAAGAAGCTCATGAGGATACTGGATCCCAGAATCGAAGGGCAGTACACGAGTAAAGGCCTTATGAAGGTGGCCAACTTGGCATACCAGTGTCTCAGCCAAAACCCCAAAGGCCGGCCCCTCATGAGCCAAGTGATCGAGATTTTAGAGCCACTCGTGGCGAGCCGGGAGGAGACGACTGCAGAGAATGATGGTTGCGGCGTGACGCTGTATGAAGCTCGGAAAACTCCCGACGAAAGAGAAATGCAGGGTGAAGTGGCCAAGGGAAGGAGTAAAAGTGAGCCTCCAAAGGAGTGTCACCTTTACAATCCTTCTTCGGATGCTTTGATGCTCGAAAGCTCAATATCCCAACAAAGCTGAACTTCGCCTCGTAATTTTGTCCTGTAAGTATGGCCAATCTTTTTAGTATTTCAATTCTCAATTTTAGTTATTTTTTTTGTCCAATTTTAAACTTCAAGTATAATTCTTGAATCTCGTAACAAATTTCAATTTTTGGTCTTTCATTTTCTCTTAAAATTTGAGGATTTTTGAGAATTCCAGTATGATCAACTAAGCTTACATAATTATTCGATTCCAACTAAATTTTAACTCCCCATTTCAAAATTCCCATTTTATTTTAGACACCAGGACCAAAATTTAGAATTATGGCGAGATTTAAAATATACAAACTAAAAAGATTAAAGTTAGATAAAAAATTAATAGAATTAAATATTAAAAGGAGCATATGCTGATTCAGACATGAGGAAATCTGACAAATTTCCCACATTTGCAGTTACTTCAACGGGGAGGTTTTTAGTGATAATGGCAATATGAAAAAACCCATGGGGAGGTTTTTGTTGTTGGGAGGGGTGAGAGGTTCTTTTAGAGGTTTTTATTTCACTAGTTTTTAAGAAATGAGGGAGGGTGGCGAAGAAGAGAGTGGCAGTTATTATCCAACAGTATGGTGCGTGCCATGCACGCCGCGCGTGAAAGAAAGAAAGTGGAGGGCCCCGCCTGTGTGCAGGCTTTCAAGCTTTTTTTTTTTTTTTTTTTCCTTTTTTCTTTTTATAAAACACGTAAAATAAAAAGAGCATCTACAGGACATGCCCGTTTTGATTTTTTTTTTAAAAGACAATTCAATTTGACAATTCAATGTGACAAATTAAAGTTTGGGACAATACTTTTTTTGCCCTGTATCACTAATGCAACATCTTTTTTGCCCTAACATTGAAAAAACATCTATTTTGCCCTATTTTTCATTCAATTCCCTGAACTACCCCCACCCACTTATACATGTCAGAACTCATTCCCTATTTTTTTAAAAACTGTCTCTGATTTTTTTAAAAAGTGTCATTGAAAAAGCAGTTTGAAATATGAGAATCTTTGACCCATTTTATTAGATAAAAATTTAAATAAGTTTTATTAACTGGATTTATACTGTGAATTTTTGACGGAACATGCAAATTCATTGCAGTTTTCTTAGCGGACAAGGTATTCAACGTTTGTGGCGGACATGTCAATTTATAATTTTTTCATTGGCGGACAAGGTAAATCACGCAATATATTAAGTGGACATGCAAATTTAAACCTTATTTGACGGCGGACATGATTAATTGGTTATTTATTTGTAATTTACTTGTTAAATGAATCATGTCCACTTAAGATTATTCATGTCCGCTATTTTCTTTTATATTATTTTATTTATTTATATCACATCCCCTATTAAAATTATTTTAATTTAAACCCTAATTCCTAATGCAATATAACAAATAAATCATTATAATAAAAAATATATATAATATCATATCCTAATTAATTAAGGATATCACACATCAAACATGTGTTATCTTATTTCTTTTAATTAATATTTAATTAGATATCAATTTTTACCAGTTGGATAATTATAATTATTTTATAATTACAAATATACCTAACAAATAAATCATTATAATAAAAAAAATTATAACCTATCTTAATTAATTAAGGATATCATACACGTTATCTTATTATTTTCTTTTAAATACATTCAATTACAATATCTATTATGATATCATATTTTTTTATTAAAATAATTTTTATTGTCCATGTTGCCAATGAAGTTAAACCTTGAGTACTTGTCCGCCGATAGATGTCGAAATATATTAAGTGGATAAGCAATTAAATATATTTTGTTGGCGGACACAATATTTAAGTATCAACTAATCGACGGACATGCAATTTTATTATAATTTTTTCGGCGGACAAGTTTTTAAAATATTAAAGTAATCGACAGATATGAAAATTTTAAAAATTTTCATCGGCGGACAACATGTTCAAGACTTATTTTTTAGTACGGTGTCCTCTGGGAAAAAATGATTGCGTGTCCGCTGACAAGATTATTTTTCTCATCTTAATTTATCGGCGACATAAAATTTAGAAAAAGATATATATAATATATATCATATGTATTAAGGCTGAAATTGGCAGTGGATAAGCAATTAAATATAAGATATATATAATATATTAATCATGTCCGCCGATGAAATCCTTTAAGCAATGTATTAAAACATAGAAGTTGGCGGACATGTGTGTTTTGAGCAATGCATTCGGCGGACATGCAATTTTAAAACACCAAAATTGGCGGACATGCAATTTTAAGTCGAAAAAGTTGGCGGACATGCCATTTTAAGTTGAAAAAGTCGGCGGACATGGTCCAAAATTAAAGAAAAGTGAGAAAAATGTCAGCGGACATGGTCCAAAATTAAAGAAAAGGGAGAAAAGTTTCAGCGGACATGGTCCAATGTTAGCAAATTAAAGAAAAATTAAAGGAAATTGAGAAAAATGTTAGCGGACATGATCCAAAATTAAAGAAAAGGGAGAAAAGTTTCAGCGGACATAGTTCAATATTAGCAAATTAAAACAAAATTAAAGAAAATGGAGAAAAATGCTAGCGGACATGGTTCAAAATTAAAGAAAATGGAGAAAAATGTCAGCGGACATGGTCCAAAAATTAAAGAAAAGAGTTAAGATAATGGATACGTAAGGATTATAACTTTAAGATATTATTTGTTAAGATATTATTTGTTAAAATATATAAGTAAGGATTATCCTCATATGTTAAGATATTATTTGTTAAGATATTTGATATGTCAAATACTATATTACCTCATTCAAATAATGTATGTATATGCATATATTTAGTTCGATGATCTACTAAATCTCAACTTGTCAATTAACACGCTATTCATTAGAATTGTATTGGCGGACAGATTATTTAAGATGAATTAGATGGGCGGACATACTATTTAAATAAAATTTCACGGGCGGACAAGCTATGAAACATCTAATTCATTGGCGGACAAGCAACTATATGTCAAATAAATGGTCGAACATGCAATTTTAACATCTAATTCATTGGCGGACAAGCTACTATATGTCAAATAAATGGGCGGACATGCAATTTTAACTTAATTATTCATTGTCCGCTGAAAATTTATATTAAAAGTTTTGACAATTCAATTTTTACATGAAAGTTTTGACAATTCATTGGCGGACAAGTCATCTATTTCATCTTAAATACTCTGATACAACTTTAATTATTAACATCTGCTGTAGTCAATTTTAAATTGGTAATTTAATTTTAATTATTCACATCAGTTGGTAATATTAAAAGGTTATATTTTAGTAGATTTATTTATTTCTTCTTTAATTAATGTGCCACCCCTAAATAGTCAACATATTCCCTGACACATCTATTTTGCCTGCAACTGTACTTGTCAACTCATTCCCAATACAAAAGGTGGACCATCCTTGAGGGTATTCATGGCATTGCATGTATTTTCAGGGCAATTTAGATGTATTACAAAAGGTAGGGCAAAAAAGATGTTGACTTTCCCATATAGGGCAAATTGTGGTATTTCCCTTAAAGTTTATACCCGTTAAATTGTAGCCGTTGTATCTTTTATTTTTTAAAATTTTTTTTATATTAAATTCTCACCATAAATATAACTTTCAATCCATTTTTTCCTACATTATCTTCTATTCTTCATCTAAATATTATATTTTATAACTCAACATATATCTTCTCATTCACAAAAAAAAAATAAAAATTGATAGAGATCCGTGGATGCATTTTCAGTTAAACTCTTCAAATTCCGAAGAAAATCCAATGCCTCAAAATGTGAATTTTCGTCCACGTGCTAACATCTATCCCTAAAATTCAAAATTTTCAACTAATCCTTCGACAAATTTTTCGATTAATAATTATCCATCCTAAAATTTTCTAGCTAGTTTTTCAAAAATTCCAGAAGGTAGTCTCCCTCAACTCAATTCTTCTAATCCGTATGGCACACCATTTTTCATGTATCCAAATTCTTATATGTCTCCTCATACTCAATACGGATTTCGTCCGCCAGCTGGCACAAATATTTCGAATACAGACAGAGATATAGACTCTGCATCATCGAACTCTTAGCGTTCGTCTTTCTCATCTCAATTCTCTCCAACAGGACTGGAGCGGGTAAATCTTGCTGCAGATTTTGAGGATGTTGAAGATCCACTTAAGGCTCCAGCTATTAAAAGGAATCTTTATTCTTTTGATGAAAATGCTCTTCTCGAAAGTTGTTGGGTCAATATCAGCACGGACCCCGTGGTCGAAAATGATCAAAAGTCAGAGCAAATGTGGATTCGGATCACCGAGACATACAACGCTAACCATTTAAGAGACATGATATATAGAACTCCCGATAAATTGAAGTCACATTACTACGCATTACAGAAACAAGTGAAGTGGTTCAATTCTTACTACAATTAGGAGAAAAAGACATGGAGAAGTGGGTGCAGTGATGTTGATATTGAAGACAAGGCTAAGGTTCAATTTAAAGAGAAATATGGGGTTAACTTTTTACATATCAAAGTATGGAAAGTATTGAAAGACAACCCGAAATTTGTCGATCCAGATTTTGTTGTTCGTGGTTCAAAAAAGACCAAAGTCTCGTCGACAGGAGAGTATATGGTATCTTCAAACACTGAATCGGAAGCTGCAAATGATGACAGTGAGGATCCCCCACGCCCAATGGGGAGAAATGCGGCAAGGTGAGATGGGAAAGGTAAAGGAAAAACAACTACATTGGGAGGAGAAACACCATTCCATTTTTCTGTGTTAAAAAAAAAAAATCATCCCATTTTTTCTTATTCGTGTGATTAATAATACCACTGGCTACAATTTAATAATTTGGATTGTAGAACCTCATCTTGTGACAAGCTTTAGTTCAAGTGTTCGCCCAAACATTGTTTTGTAAATATTTATAAAAACTTGCATGTGTTCATTCATATATAACTACATGAGGGTTTATAAACAAATGAAGTATTAAGGTTACACTGGACTGCCTAGGGCTTATACTTTGATATTGGGGTTAGGGATATAATCGAATCGAGTTGAGTCGAAGACTATTAAGTTTGAGTATTGTTTTTTTAGGAATTATCGAACTTGAATCCGAGCTCGAATTCATAGATAAAATAATATATCGAACTCAAGTTCGAACTGGGACTGTTTGTTAAGGCTCATGAACATGCTCACGAATATGTAAGACAATTTTTTTATGAATGTTTGTTCATGAACAAATAAATATTTTTGTTTGTAGATATTAAAAGAACATTTCGTTAATATTATTCATAAATGTTAGTAATAAACAAACCAATAAAAGATACTCCCTCTGTCCCGGCTATAGGTTCCCATTTGCCTTTTGCATGTGGAGTATTATTATTTTATGTATAGTGAGTAGTTGAATTAGTAGTAAGTGGTATGCCATATGTGGGGCCCTTTTAATAAAAGGAGAAAATGAGAACCTTTGAATGAGATGCCCAGTATAGTAAAATGAGATCTTTTTATGGGATGGAGGGAGTAATAATAAAAGTTAAAAAGACATATTTTAAATAAACACTTAAACTATATTTGAGTTTTTAATATAAATATTTAATTATTAAATACTAATAAATAAATAATAGTACTATATACTATCTAAACATAATAATAAAATTTACGAACGCGTTCGCGAGCTCTTAACGAGCCTGTTAACGAATATGAACGAGAACTTTTGAACCGAATAGTCGAATACTCTTAAACTTGAGTTTCGTTTGATAAATTAATCGAGCTTAAATTTTGAATTTGGTTTAGCTCGTTAAGGTTAACGATTAGCAAACGAGCTCGAATGAATATTTTATTGAATCAAGACTCAAATGGTTCATCAACAATTTGATTTGGTTACATCCGTAATTGAGATTTAACGACTTTTATCCAGTTGTTTAGGGTTTAGCACTTTTTTTTTTCAGCTCACAACTTGTGTTTAGGGTTTAGCACTTTTTTTTTCAGCTCACAACTTGTGTACATCTAAGCTAATTGTATGCGCACGAAATGTGTTATACGCCTTTGGTCCCTTAAATTATACTCCCTCCGTCTCATACTTATCTTCACACTTTCCGTTTTCGTCCATCCCACACTTATGTTCACCACCCAAAAAAGAAAACTTCACATTAACTAACAACCTCAAAAGTTATCTTAATTTTAAAAAAAATCACTCTCACCTAACACACATAACATACTTCATAATTTATTTATTACCTAAAAATACCACAATACCCCTCAAAAGTCAATAAAGTTGATCAAAAAACAACTTTTCTTAAACTCCGTATCTATAGTGTCGGTGAACTTAACTCCGGGACGGAGGGAGTAGTACTATATTTTATACTCTCTCATGCATTTCAAAGGTGGTCATTTGTTTTATTTACATGGATTTAAGAGTACTTCTTTCGTCCCACCATAAGGGGGCGTTTTTTTTTTCAAGTAGATTAAATGAAATAATATTTAATGTGTAAATGAGAAAAGAAAAATAATATTTTAATGTACAGTGGATAGTTAATTGTATTAATGTTGTGTGTGAGTCTCATTTGCTAAAAAGAGAAATACATCTTTCATATTGGAACACACGAAAATGGTAAAATGCACTCCTTGTAGTGGGAGAGACAAAAATAACAAAATGTACTTCTCGTGGTAGGAGGGAATATTATTATTTTATTATTATATACTCCGTCTGTCCCGGCGTAAGAGGGTCATTTGCTTTTTGCACGTAGATTAAGTAGTATTATTATTTAATGTGTAGTGGGTAGTTGTATTAGTGGGAATATGAGTCCCATATTTTAATTGTATTAGAGGGGGTGTATGGATCCCATGTGTGTAGAAAAGAAAAGAGGACTCTTTGGGTGGGACGACCAAAATAGAAAAATGACCCTCTTAACCTGGACGGAGAGTGTATAAAAATAGTACTTTTTAATTGATAGTACTCCATATATTAATATGTTACTACATTATAGTCTTGTTACAAGAGTTACCTTTTTAGTTTGCATAGATATTAATGAATATAATATTTAATGTATAATAGATAGTTATATTAGTGTTGTGTATGTTCATTAAAATATAATATTAATTATTTTGTATGAGTTTCATCTACCAAAAAGGGAAATGTAACTCTTATGGCTGAATAATCTTAATGGTATTAATTACTCTTATTTTGTATGAGTTTATCCATTAAAAAAGGAAATGTAACTCTTATGGTTGAATGGGGAAATCAGTATATCATTATCAAATTTATTTATTTTGTAATTTGGTTGATACCATTTTAATACAAAAATATTTAATATATATAATGTGTAAAAACATAACACAAACATTTACCTAGCCAAACTAGTCCCACATGTGTGATCACCATGGGTTCGAACCAAGCACTTTAATCCGAACCCAGCCGAAGTGGCTCGAGCCATGCATGCGTACCCGAACGGCGAGGGTTCAATTCCCAACCATCAAAATTTATTTCAAAATTCATAATAAAGTCCATCACTACTTTTTACAGTGATATTCCCATCACAAAGATCACAAGTACAATTTTAAAATTAAATTAACTTTTAATGTTATTGAATGAATGTTTTATTTCTGTTTTTGTATTGTAAATTTTTTAAGATATATTAATGAATAAAGTGAATAGTTATGTAGTCCTAATATACTCTCTTCCACCATCTGACACATAACCATTTGTTGAATTATTTTATGTAAAATGAGTAAGTGTATTAGTAATGAGTATTGAATTATTTGTTTTTTTTTATGCTATAAAGGGAAAATGCATATTTTTAAAGTGAATGATCAAAATAAATACCTTATTAGTAGACGGAGGATAATTTAATAATTGAAAGTAGGTTTTCAGTAAAGACAATCTTATTAAGTTTTATTGTTTGGAGCATGTTGAGCCATCTCAATCAATCAATAAAGATTTTTTTATTATTATATTTTAAATCCTCTTATAAAATACTTTCACTACTTTATGTTATTTATTTGCAACTTTTAAATTCAAAAATCTTGTTTTGTTCTTGTATAGTACAGATGAGATCCAAATGATGATAAAAGATTAATTGAAAAGAGATAATATGCTAGAGATGCGTGGGATGTTGAGGATACATAGGGATTGTAAGTAAGTGTATATTATATGGGTGATATTTAAAAATTTAGGTAAGTCATGTGAGATCTTCTTACGTAAGTCTTTTATGTGAGACGAATAAAAATTGATAATATTATTAATGAAAAATAGTACTCAATCGATGAAAAGTGATAATGGTGCAGCAAACTATTTCATGAACAATTTACAATATAAATAAAAAATAATAATATTTTATAATGAAAGTGATCATGATTTTAATATTACTTTTTACCCGTTTCGCGTCAGTGCTTATATACGATGATTTTACGCAAGTCTGCCTTAAAATTTAAGTGTGGATTTTGAATATCTAAATCTGATTACAGAGAATTTCATGTAAACCCAGTACCGAGCATTCTATTTTTATAAAATTACTTTTTAAATATTATTCTTTTGAATGAAAAATATTATTCTTTTATACAAGCATACGAAAAATCACAACATATCATAATTTGAAAAATAATATTTGTCATTAAAATGAGTAATATCATTTCTCTAAAGAATAATTTTTATGTGCTAATTAATAAAGAGTAATGTGTAAATAATAGTGCAAGAATTTGAGTAATATTTTTCATTCATAAAAGTAATAATTCATCCATTTAAAAAATAATTTTTCATATATTAACTATTCAAGAATACTTCCTCCGCCCCGCAAATGTTGTTATATTTTACTAAAAAGAGTATCCCATAAATAATGTTACATTTCTCTTTTTGTTTGATGTGCATCATACAACATATTTAAATATTTTTATGGACCATAACATCCATAACATGATTATACTAATACAACTATCCACTATATATTAAAATATTATTTTTTCAGCTCACAACATATTAAAATACAATATTTTTTAATCTTTATGCAAGTCGTAAATGTAACAATAAAGACGTAGGATGCACATGTAAAACCGATTCACATATGTTTGTTAATTGATTAATTAAACCGGTAACAAGAATAGGCTTCAAGAGTGAGTGTGCCCTTGCCTATTTCTCAAAATTTTCCGTAGTTAAACACTAAAATCTGTGTTATTTTATAATTTTGAATTTTGTTGTAGTAATTGTTGAAAAGGCAATATTAATAGACGTTAATTAATTATCAAATCTACAAAACAATTATAGTACTGCTAACATCAAACTTGCATACATATATATGCTTGCTTCATCGTGGTCCTAGCAAGAAATTGCTTATTAATAGTATTCTTAACGTTTCTAAATAATATATTCTTTAATAATTTAAAGTAGTGATTTTAGTAATGACAATCTATTAAATTTTATAATATTTGCAACATGTTGAGCCATCTCAATCAATCAAAATGCATTTAATTCTTATATTTTAAATTTCAAATAATTTCATTACTTCTTTTGTAATTTATTTGCAACTTCTAAATTTATAATAAATCTTGTTGTATTCGTTGTATCATTTATTTATATTTTATTATAATTAAATTCTACAAAGAGGGTCTATTTTTTTTTCCAATTATTACTTGTTATGATGTGGCAATCGAAATCAACTTGTTGAAAAGAACAAGAAAATGACAAATGCTGTTATTATTTATTTATTTTATTATTTATTATTATCACAACACTTTGATATTTTTGCAATATTAATCTACATGCAATTAACTTCGAAAATAATTTACAAACTTTCCTAAAAGAAACTTCAGCATCAAACTGGTCTTCAACATTTTTTATTGCTTAAAAACTTTACTTTTTATCACCATTCAACAATGACTTTTACTCTGAAGCAATTCATTTATAATCGGCAACTTCAATAATTCTTCTGATTTTTATTGAAAAATGGTTAAGATGCATTCTTCACACCGACAAAACGCTCTAAGAGCCTAGTTTTCAGAAAAATTTACGGATCTCAAAAATAATATTTTTAGATAAAGTTATGAACATCTAAAATTACGATTATTTAGTCAAAATCTGGCCAGCCAGAATCTGACCAGCCAAAATATTGATCGAAAAATATACTTATATCAAATATCATTAATAATTAATACTAATAGTATTAAAGTAGATGCTCCTCTCTTCTCTAATCAATTGTTTTTAGATTTTTGAGATTGCAGATCTAAAAAATTGAATAATTATTATTAATTATATATCCGTTAGAACTTGAATTAGGAGGGAAAATTACGCCTTCTATTTGCAGACGAACACGTGACTCTAAAATTTACTAAATTTTCATGCTAAGTACACCTAATTATACTAAATTATTGTCAATATTAATTTAGGTTTTCTTGTGCATCATTGAAAAACAAAAGTATGTTATACACTCGGGTGCATGGACGTAAGTCTGTGTGCCAACATTTAATTTATATATGTTTATCAATAAATTTAATTAATTTTTTTATCAACTTTTATTTATTTATAAAAGCGTTGTTAGTTTTTTAATAAAAAATTAATGATGCATTGAATATATAAAAAAAAAGTTTATTAAGAAACAAATTTTGTTAAAATAAAAATAAAAATTGGGTGCTTAAAGTTAATGTTGAAAAGACAATAGTGATAGTAATTAATCTAATCTACAAAACAATTATTCTTTTTAGTAAAAAAAATTACAAATTTTAGCTCTATCGCAAATTAATCATCATTTTTGAGAAATTGTAAAAAAAAAAAACACTACTTTAAGTATTGTTGCAAAACACACCAAATTTATGAGTAAAAATGAGGTTTTTTTTAAAAGAAAAATTTGATGTGTTTTACAACAATACTTAAAAGGTTTTTTTTTTTTTTTTTTTACAATTTCCCAAAAAGTGAATTAGGAGTAAAGTTTTTTTTGTTCAATTAACTCTTCTTCTAACATCAAACTTCCATATATACATACATATATGTTTGCATCAAACGTGGTCCTAAAAATTAATGACTTATTAATAATTCTTTAAGTTTCTAAATAATATATTATTTAATAATTGAAAGTGGGGTTTTCAATAATGACAATCTAGCTAATTAATTAGTTTAATAATATTTGTAGCATGTTAACCCATCCCAATCAATCAAAATGCTTTTCAATTCTCATATTTTAAATTTCAAATAAGATCAATACTTTAGTAATTGATTTGCAACTAATTTTTAATTCTTTAAGTATTATTGCTTTCGTTATATCCTTTATTTTTTAAAATTATATGATTATACTCTATTTTCCAAACATTTGTTGTTACAAATTTACTACGCCGAGACACTAATGTAGACTTGCATAAGGAAATTTGAAAGATTAATTCTTCCTATGGTTGTATTGATGATTCCTATATTATATAGTTAAGATCACCTTTATCTATATATATATATATATATATATATATATATATATATATATATATATATATATATATATATATATATAATTATTATTAGTCTTTAATTATCTTTTAATATATATTTATTCATTAAGGTTAATGTTCTTATATATTGTCAAGACATTGCGAATATAGCGGCAGGGGGACTGGGTGAGACCGTCTAACAATGAGACAATTATACGTTTTCGTGATTGGTTATCACTTCTCATTTAAATATTATTACTTTTTATTTATACTATAAATTGTTCATAAAATAGTTTACGATATCATTATCACTTTTCATTAATTTGGTATGATTTTTCATTAAAAATATTATCACTTTTTATCCATCTCATGAAATGACTTACGTGACACGATTTTACACAAGTCTTTGCCACGAATATATGAGCATTATTTATTTCTTTTGGCTCACTAAGTATGGTTGTTTCAAGTGTTGCCTATGCATTGTTAGTGATGAATGTTGAATGAAGACGTGTGTTATAATTTATACCTTCTATTCATCCACATCTTCAAGTATAAATCTAATTCTAAATTTGTGTATATATGATTTAGACTTGTGTGGCATCATTGTTGAAAAAGACAACATTAGATGTTAATTAATCTTATCAAATCAAATCTACAAAATAATTATAAAGCTGACATCAAATATTTCATGCATACATAAGCTTGATTCACCGAAAGTTACCTATTTAAATTTCTTTAAGATTCTAAATTATACATTTGTTAATTTAGATATAATTAAGAATAGAGTTTTCAATGGTGACAATTTAATGAAGTTATAATATTAATTTGGGCATGTTCGACATTATATATCTCCTGATTGTTTTGAATTAAAACAATCATATGCATTGTTGAAAATTTAAAAAAAAAAATCTTGTGGAGATTGAAAGTGTGCAAAGGGGATGATCCATGGGTTACAAGTTCGAATAATCATGTTGGGAGACAGTACTGGGAATTCGATCCGGCAGCGGAAGAAGAAGCTCCGATTGAAAAGGCACGAAATGAGTTTCGTGAGACGCATTATGAACTCAAACAAAGTTCCGATCTGCTCATGCGATTTCAGGTTGCTTCATGCATGCATACATATATCCAGACTAAAATTTGTGTGTACCCAAGTTCCACATTTTTTTTAAGAGGTACCTTTTAGTATTACATGTTATATTCTTTATTATATAAATTTATACCTTGATTTTTTAGAAAAAAAATTAATTTTTTAAATTAAACATTTATGTTATTTATATTTAACAATCTTTTCAAGGAAAAAATTATATATACCTTTACTAATTAAAGTGTATACGTTTAGAATAAAATATTATACCATATACTACTTGTGCACCCGTAGTCGTAAACACATGCAAGAGACCAACTATATACACACAGCGCGAACACACATGTTCATGCACTATTTCAATATCTTTCCTATTAAAAAATAGGACTAATATGTATGCGAGTAGTATGTTTTTTTTTTTATAAATTTTTTATCAATTTATTTTAAAATGCAACAATATTTTTATTAGCTCTTATGTTAAAAAATGTTAGTATGATTTTTGAGTAGCCTCTTTGCCCTCCGATTTAAAGACAAATCGTTGAAATCAATATTTTAACTCAATATTAATCCTATTTCCTAGTCGTGCAATTGAAGCTCATTTATAATCAATTAAGCTATCAAAACATTTAAAACTATGACCAACATAATCCTCGTAAATATAGTAGGCATTCCATCTAATTAGCTTTCAAATTATATATTCGATATCAATTGATTCATTCTCTGTTAACCTTAAACAATGACCATAGAAGAACTAACCACAGTATGAATAAAAATTATATCAATTTCTCATAGAGAATAAAGCGTTATGAGAATTTTATGGTGCGATTGACTGGAAAATTGTAGAAAGTTTAGTAGATAAGTGTGAATATTGTTTCATTTTACAAAATAAAATTGTTTTTTTTTAACCAAATGATATATTTAGGGCTCATAGATAATTTCAAGCAAAGGCGGACATCTATTGAGGGGCCGAGGGGTCACGTCTCACGTGCCCCACTTATTTATTTATGAGAGGGACTAGGGTGCAATCGGTTGTACCAATTGAATTGGTACAACCTTAGTCCTCACCATTCTTAATTAATTTCTGCTCCTTCATTAATGTTGTTTTTATTTTATTTTTAAATTTATTTTATTTAAATGACTATTATACCTTAAACCCTAAACCCTAAGGGATAATTATACCCTAAACTACAATGGTAAAATTACAATTATACCCTGAACCCTAGGGGATAATTATACCCTAAACCACAAGAGTAAAATTACAATTATACCCTAAACCCTAGGGGATAATTATACCCAAAACCATAAGGGTAAAATTACAACTAAACCCTAAACCCTAGGGGATAATTATACCCTAAACCACAATGGTAAAATTACAATTATATCCCTAAAAAAAAAACAGTAATGTACAGCAACAATTAAAAAAAAAAAGAGGAAAACACACACTGAAAATGAAGGAAGGAGGTTGTACCGGAGGTTGTACTAATTGAAGGTTGTACACAATTCTTTGCCTTTATTTATTTAGTACCATTTATTTTACTGAAAGGCATTAGCCAAGTGGAACTAGCTTCCCTTTAAGCTTGAATGATTATGATGCATGTTCGATCTCATTACCTAGTTTTACGTTTTCACTTATTATTTTAACAATAATTTTTTGTTTCATTTATTTATTACTCAAAATATTATGTCATCCTTTTAAAAAATCTAGTCAAAAAAATAATTTTTATTAATTTTGTATGTACAATACAAGTGTTGTTTATCTGAGGGAGAATTATTAAGTGATCTTGACATCCCTGTCGAAATTTCTGGATGCCACCACAAGGATATTGATATTGTTACTTTTCTCTTGGTAAAAATGTAAAAGAGATACTAGTGTGCAAATGGGTGTATGATGCATCTTTCTAAGATGAGTTATTATTCTTTAGAAAATAAATGATACCTATTCGAAATGCTCAGTAATAATAATAATTATAGCCTTTATTATTCTAAAGAGTTGCGTTACTCGTATACTAAATAATAACCTCAATTCCACCCTAGTATTTGCAAAAGTGCAAATAAATTCTACTTTATTCACAATATTTTGATAATCTTAAAACGTATATAGTCGTGACCTCAAATTAATTCCCCAAAATAATTGTGTATTAAAATGTGAAAATCAAAAGAGAATTGTAAAACCTCAAAATATTATCATTATATATTCACACAATTGCCCCTTTTTTAATGGATATAACATTTTTTTATTTATTTTAATTAGCAATTTGGGGAGAAGAATTATGGGTTTGAGGAGGATTTGGCAGAGGTAAAAGTTGGAAATGGTGAAGAAGAAATAAGTGAAGAAAGATTAGTGAGGGTATTGAGAAAGGGTTTAAACTTTTTGTCAAGAATTCAGGCTGAAGATGGACACTGGGCTGTGGATTATGGTGGCCCTTTATTTCTCATGCCAGCCTTGTAACACCTACTCTTTCATCTCATACCAATCCCTCCATATTATTAACACATTATTTATATTTTTTACACGTATATGCAAATGCACACTTTTGTGGTAATTTGATTTTTATTTAGTAATAAATGAAGTTAAAGTAAATGGCGTATGTTAGGTAGTGATAATATTTTTTTAGAATAAATTAAGTGCTTTGAGATCAGGTTAGTTTTATTGGGTTTATTTTCACTTTTGAAAATGTATTTATTTTATTGCTGACACACAAAAAAATAATAATTAAAAGATAAAAAATTACAAATTTTACTCAATCTCGACTTTTGAGAAATTGAAATAAAATCTTCACTTTTAAGCATTGTTGTAAAATACACCAAATTTCTTAAAATAGAATTTTATTTTTAATCCCACTGTAAGCAATTAAAATTTACGGTCCAATTAAATGGCGACACGTGGATTTTTATTAATTAAATGTTAATTTATTTTGGAATTTAAATAAATTAATTCCTAAAGTAAATTAATAAATAATTTGAGCCCAACAAATTAAATGGGACTTAAATTAAATGAGATCTGACCCAAGTCAAATAAGCCCAAATTAAATGAGGCCTGACCCAAGTCAAATAAGCCCAAATTAAAGGAAGTCTGACTGAAGTTAAACAAGCTCATGCAATTAAATCAGGCCCAAATAAAATAGGCCTGATTACAGCCCAAACAAGTGGAGGCCCAAGCCCGCAGGATATGTCCCAAATAACTCTGGACCAATCAGAATGCAGGACATTTATGAGGGGGTCTTCACCTCTCACCTATATAAAGGGGTCTCCTCCATTCATTCCAAGGACACACTCAAATACTTGAAGACATAAACGCTCTGAAGAGATCAAGAACACGAGCAGTGCTCCCTTGAGATCTTCAAGCATCTTCAAGTCAAGAACGGAAAACGATTCGGGATTAAGGTGCGGAGCCCCCCAAATCAAGTGTTCTTCATATACTGAGTTCTTCGGTGTTCTTCGCGCCAAGAACAGCATACGACCCGGGATTAAGGTGCTAAGCCCCCCAGATCGAGTGTTCTTCGGATCAAGTACGTTTAATCCAAATAAAGGCTCGATGCTTCTGGATTAACGTTATAAGGTCCCAAATCCGAGTTCGGACAAGCTTCAACTGAAGATCCAACTCAACACACTGAAGCATCTGAAGACACAGACACTCTGAAGAGATTGAAACACGAGCAACGCTCCTCAGGATCTTCAAGACAAGAACAACATACAACCCGGGATTAAGGTGCTGAGCCCCCCAGATCGAGTGTTTTCACATTAAATACGTTTAATCCAAACAAGGCTCGACGCCTCTGGATAAAAGTTACAAAGTCCTAAATTCGAGCTCGGACAAGCTTCAATTGAAGATCCGACTCCACACACGCTGTCAACACAGTCAGCGCACACTCCAGTCAACAAAGTCAAAGTCAGCGCAGTCAACACAGTCAGCGCCGTCAACACAACCAGTCAAAGTCAAAGTCCACGTTGGTTCGAGAGAAGAATCAGAGGATTGATAGAGATCGCTTACTTAATTATCAAGTTTAATCCAACTGGATTATTATTGTAATTCTTTTGTATTTATTTTATTATAAATACAAAATTTGTTGTTACAAATTTTGGCACGCCCGATGGGACCATCTCTACCTCTCATCTCTTCTCGCCACAAGTACAAAGAATGACTCCTCTCAGGATTGCAATAAGAAGACCTTCTACCTTGAAGCATTCAGAGTTGCAAACTGAAGAAATTCAAAAGATAACTCCACTCAAGATTGCGATACGAAGGCCTGCTGCATCAAAGCCTCAAGAATTGCAAGCTAAAAAGGTTGGAGTCGTTACAAGAAGTATTCCCGAAGGCTCCGTAGAGGCAAATTATATGGTGGGGATTACTCTCAAAAAGCCATTGCACGGAGACAAGAGTGGTGAAAATGTTTCTGCTTGTTCAACTCCTCGTTCAACGACAAGCTCACCATCTGCCTTAGCTGTAGCTGCAGTAATAACAACAAATGCTATGACCATTGAGGAACAACTCGCAATTATGATGAGAGCCATTGATGGACTCAACAAGAATATGAAACCTCAAGACGTAAAGATCTCCATACTTATGAAGAAAATGGAGAATGTGGAGACAAGTCATACAAATGAGAAACAAGTTGAGAATGAGCGCGAGGAAGGAGACTCAGCGAAACACCATCCTTTTGAAAAGATGCCAGTTGAAGAAAAAATACAAGTTTCAACTGACAAAATACTTCATGTGAACCAACTGAAGAACATCATTTTAGAAACGATAAAAGACAAGTTTGAAGGGAGCTCAAAATCCCTTGTTGCCTACAAGAAGCCATATACAAAGAGAATTGACAACTTGAGGATGCCAGCTGACTATCAACCTCCCAATTTTCAATAATTTGACAGCAAAGGCAACCCAAGACAACATGTGGCGCATTTCGTCGAGACATGCAATGATGCTGGGACCTACGGAGATCACATGGTGAAACAGTTTGTTAGCTCTCTTAAAGGAAATGCGTTCGATTGGTATATCAACTTAGAAGCCAACTCCATCTGTTGGGTTTGTCATAGCGATCCGGGTGAACGCAGCGAAATTTAAAATTTTTCATAATTAATAAATCATATTTATTAAATACATGAAAAGGTTTCACCCCGGATGCTCTAAAACGATTATAGGATCCGGTGTTAAAATATATTGAAAGAAATCTACGTAAAGATTATTCTTACCCTTGTAGACTTTCTTCCAATTGATGCAAGGAGTGAGGGAATCAATTCCCGGATTGTGGCTAATACTCCGTTCTTCTCAATAAGGGATCCAAGTGTATCCCCTCTAAAATAATCCACCAATTGAATGAACAATACAAATTTTACACTTCGCTAGTAGTGTAAAACTTGTGAATTGGAACAACAAAAATGGATTTCAAATAACGTATAAGTGAACGTTAATAAATTGCAGGAAGAAGCAAAGTCTTGTAGACTTTTTGGAGAATTATTCAAGAAGTTCAATTGAGAGGGAATCTTATTAATAGATGAGATGGGTGTGCCGTGCCATTATCAAAAATTCCACTCCCAAAAATGAACTTACTTTATATTCCATTGTCCCCCATTAAGTCTTGCTTTATCATCCCACTCACTGCAATAATATTTCCACTATCATCATTATTATTATTTTTATTTTAATTAAATAATCAAATTATTTAATTATAATAAATAGTTAACAATTTAACTATTGTTCCAATTGATAAAAGTGTTCATTTAAATTAAGGTGTGATCCTTTAGGTTCACTACTAACTCTAGCAGTAGGCTTACAACACTTGTAACTTATAAATAACAATTATTATATTAATTAATCCAATTAATTAATACACTTGAAATTAACTAATTAATTTCAAGAACCTACTAATCACGGTAACATCTAGCAAGTAGCGTGATCTTCTAGTGTTAGGTGAATAGCGAGTAAACCTGTAAATTAACGAGTGACATACACGTACGGTCTTTCTAACAATTAATCTCCCGATTGAGTCTAGAGTAGGAATATCAGTCGAAACTCTACTAACTCAATAACTGTGTTTCTATTTCATGTTATAATGATTCATTGTGAATCTATATTCTCATTGCCTTGGCCAAGGTCTTTGAATCATTAACAATGAAATACACAGGAGATTCTCTTGTCCTAGACAAGTGTTAGATTCTATCTTAGCCACACATAAGTCTCCATGTACATCAATATAATACCCAACATATCCCCTTTAAGATTGCTAAACAATCAGAAGATAAGTCTAAGTATTATATGAAGTACACAAGACTACCATGGTGCTTCAAGTCTAAAGACTAATCGTGTACTATCGTAATTAGAAAATTCTAATTTCGACATATCCAATAAGAATTTTCTACGGATCATGTTCGATAAACTTATTCTCTAATAAGTATCTACATATATGAATTTGTGTCACAACACTAATATTGATGGAATACAATATTCTCGTCCAACGAGCATTCATCAAATGTACGAGTTTTTACTGAATTATTCTTTGTCCCATTTAGAAAAATTCTTGACTCGGAACCATGTTTAAGACCAAAGCTCTATGTATAAATTCCATGATTACCATCATATGCGTAACCATACATTTTAGCTTTAAATTGGTCTAGGGACTTTATCTAATAAGCATATGTTATAATGCATAAAATAGATAAATTAAAACAACCTTTAATAATATAATTTCCAATGAGATTGTTTATATTCAAAATATAAAGAGTATAATTATCCAATCTAATTGGTGCGCTGGGCATACTACTCTAACAATCTCCCACTTGCCTTAGCTCCAATTACCCATATATTTAAGTCCCATCTTTTCAAGATGTTTCTCAAATATCTTTTGAGACAAAGGTTTAGTCAGTGGGTCTGCTACATTTTCTGCTGAAGCGACTCGATCCATAACGATATCGCCTCTCCCCATGATTTCTCTAATCAAGTGGTATCTTCTCAAGATATGCTTGGATCTTTGATGAGATCTTGGTTCCTTTGCTTGCGCAATGGCTCCATTGTTATCACAGTATATCATTACTGGATCAACAATAGATGGAACTATACCCAACCCTTGGATAAAGTTTCTGATCCAAACAGCTTCTTTTGCTGCATCTGATGCAGCTATGTATTCAGCTTCAGTGGTGGAGTCTGTAGTAGTTTCTTGTTTGGAACTCTTCCAACTTACTGCACCACCGTTCAAAGTGAATATATAACCTGACATTGACTTAGAGTCATCCACATCAGACTGAAAACTAGAATCAGTATATCCTTCTAATTTCAGCTCTCCATGGCCGTATATCAAAAAGATATCCTTAGTCCTTCTCAAGTACTTAAGGATCATCTTGACGACCTTCCAGTGTTCTTCACCTGGATTTGACTGATATCTGCTCGTGAAACTTAGAGCATGCGCGACATCAGGCCTTGTACATAGCATTGCATACATTATGCTTCCAATTGCTGAAGCATAAGGCACGCGAGTCATTCTTTCTCTTTCTTCGGGCGTCTTAGGAGACATAGCCTTAGAAAGTGAAACCCCATGACTCATTGGCAAGAATCCTCGTTTGGATTCTTCCATACTAAATCTCTTTAGTATCTTATCTATGTACATGGATTGGGATAGTCCGATCATTCTTCTAGATCTATCTCTATAGATCTTTATTCCTAGAATAAATGATGCTTCTCCCAAGTCATTCATGAAGAATTGTTTAGACAACCAAGTTCTTGTTGACTGCAACATACCTATATCGTTTCCGATAAGTAAGATGTCATCAACATAGAGCACAATAAAAGTAACTGCACTTCCACTAACTTTCTTGTATACACATGGTTCATCCGGATTCTTTTGAAAATCAAACGATTTGATTGTTTCATCGAATCGAATGTTCCAACTCCTCGAAGCTTGTTTAAGCCCATAAATGGATCTTTGGAGCTTGCAAACCTTTTGCTCACTCCCAGTAGATATAAAGCCCTCAGGTTGTTTCATATAGATCTCTTCCTTAACGTTACCATTAAGAAAAGCAGTCTTTACATCCATTTGCCATATCTCATAGTCATAATATGCAGATATAGCTAATAAAATTCGAATGGATTTTAGCATTGCTACTGGTGAAAAGGTTTCCTCATAGTCAATTCCTTGTTTCTAAGAATAACCTTTAGCAACCAGTCTTGCCTTATAGGTTGCTACCTCCCCATCAGCTCCAAGCTTTCGCTTGTAAACCCATTTGCATCCAATAGGAACTGTTCCTTCTGGTGGGTCTACCAAAGTCCATACTTTGTTAGAGTACATGGAGTCCATCTCGGATTGCATTGCTTTTTGCCATTTCTTTGAGTCAATGTCTGACATTGCCTCTTCATAGCTTCTTGGATCATTATCCAAAAGGAGTCCTACTTCTTTATTTTCTAATAATAAAGTGTACCTACTAGGTATCTTAGGTATCCTTTCGGATCTCCTAAGAGGTTGTGTATCAGATGTCCCAATTTCTAATGGTTGTTCATTCACTGCAATTGGAAGGTTTGTTGTTTCTTGAACTTCTTCAAGTTCTACGAGTTTGCCATTTCTATCAGATAGAAATTCTTCTTCAAGAAACGTGGCATTCCTTGAAACAAACACCTTTTGTTCCGAGGTATCGTAGAAGTAATATCCAATTGATTCCTTTGGATATCCAACAAACTTACATATTTTGGATCTCATATCCAATTTATCTCCCATTTGTTGCTTCACATAAGCATCACACCCCCATACCCGAAGGTATTTGTATGAGGGTGCTTTACCACACCATATCTCATAAGGTGTAGTGGGGATGGCCTTAGAAGGCACCCTATTTAATAGGTGAGCTGCTGTTTCTAAAGCATAGCCCCAAAAAGAAAGAGGTAATGAAGTGAAACTCATCATAGATCGAACCATGTCCATCAAGGTTCGATTCCTGCGTTCCGAAACTCCATTGAGTTGGGGAGTGCCAGGAGGAGTCCACTGTGAGATAATCCCATTCTCTTTTAGATAATCTAAAAACTCTGCACTTAAGTATTCACCCCCTCGATCTGATCGAAGTGTTTTTATACTTAAGCCAGTTTGTTTCTCTACTTCAGTTCTGAATTCTTTAAACTTTTCAAAAACTTCAGATTTGTACCTTAATAGGTACACATAACCATACCTAGAGAAATCATCGGTAAAGGTTAAGAAGTAGCTATAGTTCCCACGAGCATTAACATTTAATGGGCCACATACATCTGTATGAATTAATTCCAATAGATGTGTAGCTCGCTCCACTTGTCCAACAAATGGAGATTTGGTCATTTTTCCCTTGAGGCAGGATTCACATGTTGGTAGTTCTTGCTCGTCTTTTAGGTCAAGCAATTTTGCCAACTTGTTTATCCTTTTCTTAGAAATATGACCTAATCTTGCATGCCATAATGTGATAGAACTACGGTTATCTAATTTTCTTTTATTTTGTTGAAGATTAAGAATGAAATTTTGGGGAGTTAAGGTATATAAACCATTCATCAATATGCAAGTAGTGATTAAAGAAGAACATTTAGAAATGGAACAACTTCCATGTTCAAATTTAAAACAATAACCTTCTCTATCCAAAACAGGAATAGAGATAATGTTCTTAATAATCTCAGGAACATAAAGACAATTGTTCAATACCAAAACTAAATCATTATTCAAAGCTAGATTAATAGTTCCTATGGCTAATGCAGCAACCTTTGCTCCATTCCCCAGCCTTAGAACCATTTCTCCTGTTTCTAGCTTTCTACTTCTTTCCATCATCTGCAAATCATTGCAAATGTGTGAGGCACAACCGGTATCCAATACCCAAGAAGTATCATTAACTGATAAGTTAACTTCAACATAATAAATACCTGAACTTTTCAGGGTTGCAAGGTAATCCTTGCAGTTCCTCTTCCAGTGTCCAGTTTGATTGCAGTGGTGACACTTATCATTGGACTGAGAAGTTTTCTTTTTCTTGATACCTCCCTTTGCTTTTAGTTTGTTGGGATTGTTAGAACTCTTTCTATTTCCCTTCTTTTTCTTTGGCTTTGCAGCCTTAGATCCAGAAGTGGACCCAACAAACATGACTGATTTGTCCCTTTTCATCGTGGACTCAGTTGTCTTTAACATGCTAACAAGTTCAGTGAGACTTTTCGTCATGTTATGCATGTTATAATTGACAACAAATGTGTCAAATGAAGGGGGCAGAGACTGCAACAACAAGTCAGTGCAAAGCTCAGGTGGAACCTCAACTTTCAATGACGCGAGTCGTTCCGTTAGGGCTATCATCTTCAATCCATGTTCCTGGACTGAAGAGCCCTCAGCCATGTGACTGCGGAAGAGCTCTTTAGATATCTCATATCTTTGTTGCCTGCTATTTTCGCCAAACAAATTTTCAAGGCGTTTAAGAATAGCATAAGCAGAGGTTTGATCCTCATTTTGTCTCTGTAGCTCACTTGACATGGATGCTAACATGTAGCACCGAGCTTTCAGATCGTCATCCTGATGACGTTTGAACTTCTCAAGTTCCTCAGTCGTAGCATTAGCACCAGGTGCGTCAGGGATTGATTTGTCAAGAACATATTCACTTCTTTCAGATTTTAAGAGAATTTTGAAATTTCTCAGCCAATCATTAAAGTTTGGTCCAGTTAACTTGTTTTGCCCAATTAAAGCAGTTATAGGATTGTTTGCCATTTCAGTAGATGAATCTACAAAATGATGAAGCAGAAAATGAGAAAACTATGAAAATTAATATTAATTTAATATAAGGTCTTCAATATTAAATGTCTCCCACTATTTTATTCGAATTTTATAATCCCAATGAAAATCGAAAATCATAATTTTCTAGTAGGTTTGAGGCCCAAATAGAATTCCTCACACCCCAATTTTATGAGCCCATGAAAAATTCTCTTCGGTAGTAAAACGTTTTACAATTGTATCACTATACAACCCTCAATTTGTTTTACCTCACCTTTCACGTATACCTCAATTTTATGAGCCCATACGTTACTTTGTGTCAAACAATACCTATCAAACATTCATGCAATTAAAACATCAAAATACCCCACGACTCATGGCCGATGCAGTGATGCATTTAATTCATGAGCATCATTATGATAGATAAAGAACACAGCTTTCTTCCACAAACCCACCCCACGACTCATGGCCAGTGGTTAAGTGTAGTAGCATCATCATGTCTCTATCTTTTGATAGTAGGCATGGATTGATGGGTCATACTCATCATCCATATTTGTTTGAAATAAAATTTTCAAAAAATTTTTGTATAAGTTTCAAAAACTTAGGGATTATTTTTATTTCCAAGACCTCATCATCTCATTTAGGTAAATTATTTAATGTTTATCATCAAATGAGTGCATTAAATAAATTCTAGCATGCATATATCCTATACATACATAAAGCGGTGGGATGATCATGGCCAACCTATGCGACCCGTTTGAGCCAAAACGGGTCTATGGTCAATCTAAGGGATAATGAGAACTTTTACATCATAATGTAAAACCCATACACTTATGGGCCTTGAGCATCTATTCTATTACATTTAATTACCCATCAACAATTGGGTCTTCTTTTGGGCTTCCTTCAAGTCCTCCAATTTACAATGAATAAATTAAATCCTCACGGACTAATCTACTCTCATTGCATAAATTTAAAGAACTTACAAATGTAAATAAAAGAGGCTCGCAGTCCCCATAAAACCCAAATAAATTACAACCATCACATAAAGTCCAAGGCTCATGATCATCCCTAAATAAATAAATATGCAATTAACATATTAAATTTATTTACATCCATTCACAATGAATAATTCCATAACGAGATATAAGAATAACAATTATTCCTATTTCTCATTTTAAAATAATACTAGTTGAGAACTATGACTAACAATTAGTCAATATTACAAAACTAAATTTTAGAATTGACTTTAAGAATTTTGTTGGCCTTTATTAATTAAGAAACAATTTCTAGATTAATAAAGCCAAATCAATTCAATGATAGCTAATTATTTCTACTTAGAAATATTTCCTAGAAACCCATTTCTATAAATAGCCATCATATATCATTGTTGATAATAAACATCTAATGCTTATATCAAATTAAATATTAAATATTGATAACAAATTATCAATAATAATTATTATTAGACAATGATATTTCAAGAAATAATTTCTTGATAAATACAACGTATTACTTAAACTTCATTCCAAATGAATATATTGAATAAGAAATATAAATAACTTTTATTTAATATTTCATATTCATACTTGAAACCAATATAATCATAAACTAACATTTAGTTAATTTTTATTAAAATTACCGAAAAATTTTAACAGTATTATTATTGTCGAGAAACTTTTTCTCGTTGTTTCAAGTTTTCTTATTTAACTATTAAATAATACTAAAACAATTTTAGTATTGCATATATTTCAACACCGTGAACCTAGGCTCTGATACCACTGTTGGGTTCGTCATAGCGATCCGGGTGAACGCAGCGAAATTTAAAATTTTTCATAATTAATAAATCATATTTATTAAATACATGAAAAGGTTTCACCCCGGATGCTCTAAAATGATTATAGGATCCGGTGTTAAAATATATTGAAAGAAATCTACGTAAAGATTATTCTTACCCTTGTAGACTTTCTTCCAATTGATGCAAGGAGTGAGGAAATCAATTCCCGGATTGTGGCTAATACTCCGTTCTTCTCAATAAGGGATCCAAGTGTATCCCCTCTAAAATAATCCACCAATTGAATGAACAATACAAATTTTACACTTCGCTAGTAGTGTAAAACTTGTGAATTGGAACAACAAAAATGGATTTCAAATAACGTATAAGTGAACGTTAATAAATTGCAGGAAGAAGCAAAGTCTTGTAGACTTTTTGGAGAATTATTCAAGAAGTTCAATTGAGAGGGAATCTTATTAATAGATGAGATGGGTGTGCCGTGCCATTATCAAAAATTCCACTCCCAAAAATGAACTTACTTTACATTCCATTGTCCCCCATTAAGTCTTGCTTTATCATCCCACTCACTGCAATAATATTTCCACTATCATCATTATTATTATTTTTATTTTAATTAAATAATCAAATTATTTAATTATAATAAATAGTTAACAATTTAACTATTGTTCCAATTGATAAAAGTGTTCATTCAAATTAAGGTGTGATCCTTTAGGTTCACTACTAACTCTAGCAGTAGGCTTACAACACTTGTAACTTATAAATAACAATTATTATATTAATTAATCCAATTAATTAATACACTTGAAATTAACTAATTAATTTCAAGAACCTACTAATCACGGTAACATCTAGCAAGTAGCGTGATCTTCTAGTATTAGGTGAATAGCGAGTAAACCTGTAAATTAACGAGTGACATACACGTACGGTCTTTCTAACAATTAATCTCCCGATTGAGTCTAGAGTAGGAATATCAGTCGAAACTCTACTAACTCAATAACTGTGTTTCTATTTCATGTTATAATGATTCATTGTGAATCTATATTCTCATTGCCTTGGCCAAGGTCTTTGAATCATTAACAATGAAATACATAGGAGATTCTCTTGTCCTAGACAAGTGTTAGATTCTATCTTAGCCACACATAAGTCTCCATGTACATCAATATAATACCCAACATATCCCCTTTAAGATTGCTAAACAATCAGAAGATAAGTCTAAGTATTATATGAAGTACACAAGACTACCATGGTGCTTCAAGTCTAAAGACTAATCGTGTACTATCGTAATTAGAAAATTCTAATTTCGACATATCCAATAAGAATTTTCTACGGATCATGTTCGATAAACTTATTCTCTAATAAGTATCTACATATATGAATTTGTGTCACAACACTAATATTGATGGAATACAATATTCTCGTCCAACGAGCATTCATCAAATGTACGAGTCTTTACTGAATTATTCTTTGTCCCATTTAGAAAAATTCTTGACTCGGAACCATGTTTAAGACCAAAGCTCTATGTATAAATTCCATGATTACCATCATATGCGTAACCATACATTTTAGCTTTAAATTGGTCTAGGGACTTTATCTAATAAGCATATGTTATAATGCATAAAATAGATAAATTAAAACAGCCTTTAATAATATAATTTCCAATGAGATTGTTTATATTCAAAATATAAAGAGTATAATTATCCAATCTAATTGGTGCGCTGGGCATACTACTCTAACACCATCGACAGTTGGGGGCAAATGGAAGAAGTGTTCCTCAACCGCTTCAACAGCACACGAAGAACTGTTAGCATGATGGAGCTAACAAATACTCGTCAAAGTGATGAAGAATATGTCATCGACTACATCAACAGATGGAGGAGCCTCAGCCTCAATTGCAAAGAGAAGCTGTCAGTAACTTCAGCTATTGAAATGTGCATTCAAGGGATGCCATGGAATCTTCGCTACATACTTCAAGGAATTCAGCCAAAGATTTTTGAAGAGTTGGCTACAAGAGCTCACGACATGGAGTTGAGCTTGATATCAAATGATATTGAATGGCCATCTATTCAAGACTCCTACGAGTTTGAGGACATGCCTTCTGATGAGCTCGTGGAAGACGAACCACAAACAAAGACTGCAGTTTCCATAAAGATTCATAGAAATGAAGTGGAAGCAAGAGAAAGCAACACATCCCAGGATTGGGGGCAATGAACTGTTGATAAATTAAAATCAATGCTCCTTGACATGAGCGAAAACTGTCCACATAATGCTCCTTGATACGAGCTTAAACTATCTAAAATCTCCCAAATCAAATTTTCAGCTCCTTGACACGAGCTAAAACTGTCCACATGATGCTCCTTGATATGAGCAAAAAACTGTCTGCATTACGCTCCTTGATACGAGCTTAAACTATCTAAAATCTCCCAAGCCAAAGCTCCCTGACACGAGCAAAAATTATCTATGTCACGCTCCTTGATATGAGCTAAAACTATCTACAAGTTACCCTCCTTGATATGAGCTAAAACTATCTACAAGTCAAGCTCCTTAATACGAGCTTAAACTATCTAAAAAGCCTCAAGTCACGCTCCTTGACGTACGAGCCTAAACTGCATGTTACTCTTGGTCCGCATGAGTATAAACTGTGTACGACAAACTCCTGGTCCGCACGAGTATAAAATGTGTACGACAAACTCTTAGCCCGCATTAGTATCAACTGTGCACGGCACCCCCCATTCAAACCAAATCATGTTCCTTTGAACTACGTAATGACTTGATCCTCTTCATAGAGATACTTAGGCAGCTTAGCACTCTGCTAAGTTCAGTCATAATTCAGATCATTCCCATCAAGTTAGTAAGGCAAGCGACAAGTTGAAACATGAAGGAGATAAAAAAAAATTGACAAAGAGAAGACAATGATTGAACAAAATTCGAGTGAAGAAATGAAAAAAAATTGTGGTGTTTAGAGAAAACTGAATGCTTACTATGTTGAAGAAGATCCAAATTTCTGAAGATGTTGAGAGTCTCTGAAATAAACGGAAGAAAAAGGAGTTGGATTGTAAACTGTTAAATTAAGAATTGTTGATTGAATTATTATTTAATTCACTCAAAAGTTATCTTAATTTAGCCTAATATGATAGGCTTATTTTAAGGGGGTATAAATTTGATGGGATCATAATTTAATTAGATCCATCATATTAGCACTCCAATGGGGAAGAGAAATAAAGAAAAATTGATTCAATTGAAGCCCAAGGAATATTTTGTTGGCCCAAAGGTTGAGCTACAAGCAATTTGTTTAATTTAATTGAAGCCCAATGAGCCCAATACAAAAGGAAGAGTTGGTCCATCAATTAAGCCCAAATTGAATGTTGATGTTTTGAAATGGAAAGTTAAAAATTGGTTAAATCAATTTATCATACCAATAAGAAAGTGACGTATGCCCCCATGGCATAGCTCAAGTGGTAGAGGGGAGGGTGGAAAGGCCTTCCAGCTGAGCTTGGTTACTGCAGGGTGGGGGTTCGAATCCTGCCTTTGGCATGGATTTGGCCCCTTGCAAGCACAAGTTTAACAGTGAGCCCTCCCTATAAGCCACTTGAGGCACATCCTTCGATTTACCTCTTCCATCAATCCCCAGGGCAGGGGCGGTGGGGGCCCCTAATGGTGGGGTACACCTTATTTTTAAGAAAGTGACGTATGAGTGGGCTGGTCAATTGAAAAGGAAGTTTCCTTTTCTCTTTCTTCCTTAAAAAAAAAAAAGAACGTGAATCACTCTTCTCTCTCCTCAAGGAAATAAGGTAACTGATCTTCTCTCTCATTCTTCCCAAATTTGATGACAAGAACAGCCGCTCCTCCTTTAAAAAAAAAGGACGTAAAGAAGGGAACTCATTCTCTGATCGTGCGCCGCCGTGGACAGTTGAATCCCGCCGCCTGCTCCCACGATTCGTCATCCATCATCACCGGATATTCCCGTCAAGCCCAGCCACGCCAACCACCACCGAGCCGTACTGCCACGTGTCGCCAGCGCCCAGCAAACATCGATCTCCCGGTTGAGAACCGCGCGCTGACTGACGATCCGAAATCAATTGAAATCTGCTGTTCAATTCCCACACATCGAAACCGAGGGTGTCCTTCGCGACTCAGCTCGGCGCCGTCGAGGACTCTCGATTTCCCACAACCCGCGAGTTACCGGGAGATCGCGACCAGACCACCGCGATGCGCCTCCAGTTCCCCTTCGAGTCATCTGCTGCTCACGGCCTCCACACCGCCACGTTGCAACTATTGCCAAGAAGGAACGCGAACCATCACAAGCAGCCGCGTTTCGTTGTTCCACTTTGCCAAATGTCGCGACCCACTCCCACCATCAATTCACCCGTACAGCCGGAGATCACCGCCAAGATTTACCACCCGCAGGAACCCGACAGCCGCAGCTCCTTGTCGGCTTTTAGCTTCCAATAACCGCCATCGTACCATCTATTTGTCGGATCTGCCACGACACCACCGCCATCGGCGATCTAGCCCGACCAAGTGTTACTTGTCGTTAAAGTCTGCCTCCGTACGCGATTCCCTCACACCGAACCGGCCATAATCGCTGAAACGCTACGCCGCCGGAAACATCGCACCATCGGAACCCATCATCACCAGTCTTGACACACCAAGCCACCGCACAAGGTCATCGTGTCTGCCGCTGTTGAAATTACAAGTCCAAGCACTGCTCGAGTTGCGAACCCACGATCAGCCGCTGCTAAAGTTGCCATGCCAATTGCTGCTGTTGTCGTCAAGGTGATGCCATCTCCAGTCCGCCGCTGAGTACTATCAAAAGCTGCGAGCCACACCAGCGTTGCCGGGAATGCAAAGGCCAACATCATATCACCACTGGGAACGTGCGCACTACTGCCCCTGAGAGCAAATCGGCCGCCACTGAAAGCCACTGCACACTGACAAACAGCGATTGCAGCATACAGGACAAATCCAACATTCAATTCTATTGAAAGGGACAACCGAGAGACAAACCGAGGGAAAACCGAGGGATAACCGTAAAGGGGCAACTTAAAGGACAATCGTAAATTCAATTGAAAGGCAACTTAAAGGGACAATCGGAAATTCAATTGAAAGGACGAGGTCGTCGGCCATTCCTTCAAAAAGGAAGAAAGGAATTGATAGGAAGATCACAAATATACAGTACAGACGTGAAAAAAAAAAAAGGAAAAGAGAGAAAAAAAAGAAAGAAAAAAAAAAACTGCAATTTCACGTGAAAGAGAGATCACTCCAACCAAGTCAACATTTTCTTTCTCCTCAAGCATGTGATAGAATTCGAAAAAAAAATGGCATACCATAATATAAAAGAAGCAGAAAAAAAAATTGAGGGCTCACATTGATAGTAAGCAATGCTGGATGAATGAATCGGCAAGGAAGGGAGACGTGGCTCTTCGAAAAAAATAATTTTAAAGAAGAGAAAAGAAAACTAGAACTGTAAATGTCTTACAGTCGATTGAAGAAAAAAATCAAAGACCCTTAGCCTTCTTATATAGTGGAGAGGCTGCAGCAAATTATGGAAAATTTGCATGATTGAAATCTTGAGAGATTTCAAGAGATCTCTTTTATTTGGAATAAAGATTGCCAAATCATCAAATCTGTTCTCTCTCCTAATCTTGAAATCAAGCCGTGAAGAAAGTTGATTTGGGCTGAGAAGATAAACTGAGCCACTTGAGAAATAAATAAATTGGGCCACATAAGAAATAAAAAAAGGTTGGGCCAAGAAAAAAAAAAGTTATTACTTGAATAAAGTAATATCTCAATTGTAAAAAGCCCAAATTACAAATGCTGAAAATAAAAGGGACTTTTGCGATTCCTTCACATCAAGACATGACGTCTGTGAATAAATCGCAAGGGGGCATTTGTAAGCAATTAAAATTTACGGTCCAATTAAATGACGACACGTGGATTTTTATTAATTAAATGTTAATTTATTTTGGAATTTAAATAAATTAATTCCTAAAGTAAATTAATAAATAATTTGAGCTCAACAAATTAAATGAGGCTTAAATTAAATGAGGTCTGACCCAAGTCAAATAAGTCCAAATTAAATGAGGCCTGACCCAAGTCAAATAAGCCCAAATTAAAGGAAGTCTGACTGAAGTTAAACAATCCCATGCAATTAAATCAGACCCAAATAAAATAGACCTGATTACAGCCCAAACAAGTGGAGGCCCAAGCCCGCAGGATATGACCCAAATAACTCTGGACCAATCAGAATGCAGGACATTTATGAGGGGGTCTTCACCTCTCACCTATATAAAGGGGTCTCCTCCATTCATTCCAAGGACACACTCAAATACTTGAAGACATAAACGCTCTGAAGAGATCAAGAACACGAGCAGTGCTCCCTTGAGATCTTCAAGCATTTTCAAGTCAAGAACGACAAACGATTCGGGATTAAGGTGCGGAGCCCCCCAAATCAAGTGTTCTTCATATACTGAGTTCTTCGGTGTTCTTCACGCAAGAACAGCATACGACCCGGGATTAAGGTGCTAAGCCCCCCAGATCGAGTGTTCTTCGGATCAAGTACGTTTAATCCAAACAAAGGCTCGATGCTTCTGGATTAACGTTATAAGGTCCCAAATCCGAGTTCGGACAAGCTTCAACTGAAGATCCGACTCAACACACTGAAGCATCTGAAGACACAGACACTCTGAAGAGATTGAAACACGAGCAATGCTCCTCAGGATCTTCAAGACAAGAACAACATACGACCCGGGATTAAGGTGCTGAGCCCCCCAGATCGAGTATTTTCACATCAAATACGTTTAATCCAAACAAAGGCTCGACGCCTCTGGATAAACGTTACAAAATCCTAAATTCGAGCTCGGACAAGCTTCAATTGAAGATCCGACTCCACACACGCTGTCAACACAGTCAGCGTACACTCCAGTCAACAAAATCAAAGTCAGCGCAGTCAGCGCCGTCAATACAACCAGTCAAAGTCAAAGTCCACGTTGGCTCGAGAGAAGAATCAGAGGATTGATAGAGATCGCTTCCTTAATTATCAAGTTTAATCCAACTGGATTATTATTGTAATTCTTTTGTATTTATTTTATTATAAATACAAAATTTATTATTACACCCACCTTTGAGAAATATATCACACATTGGGTGCATTTTGCAACAATGTTTAAAGGTAGAGATTTTTTTTTGCAATTTCTCAAAAGTTGAGATTAATTTGCTATAGGAATAAAGTTCCTCGTTTTTCTTGCAATTAAACCAAAAAAAAAAAAATTGTGTCAATTGGGAGTAACATGTAATCGAGTCATATAATACTAGTTACTATAATTTTGTTCAGGTGATAAGTTTGTACATAATGGAGGCAGTAGAGACAGTCCTCCCAGAGGAACATCAAAAGGAGATATGTCGTTATGTGTACAACCATGAGGTAGTATAAATTATTGTGATTGATAATGAATATTGGGTAAGTAGGTTGTGATGGGAGTTAGTGATGATATGTGTGTGTAGAATGTTGATGGTGGATGGGGTTTGCATATCGAAGGTGGGTGTAGCCTGAACTATGTGGCTCTACGGAGAAGCAGCGGACGGAGGCATGCGTAGAGCAAGGACATGGATTCTGCTTACATTCCTTCGTGGGGGAAGTGTTGGCTCTCCTTACTTGGAGTCTATGAATGGACTGGGAATAATCCTCTACCCCCTGAGCTCTTGCTCTTCCTTACTTTCTTCCCATCCATCCAGGTTTTTCTTTTTTCGATTTTTCTGGTGACTTGTGTGATATTTTGTACCAAAACTAGACAAAGGAAAATACCAAATTTTACCCTAATCTCTTGTGCGAATATATACATGGATTTAGCATCCAAAATTGATCATAATCAAACCCTGGCATAAAATATACTATGATATAATTGTCCATGAAACTATGTCAATTAATAACTTGTGCAAGTTTTATTATTATTATTATATAAAAGCTTGAAATATTATTGAGTGTTTATTTGGTCGTAAGCACTCCTTTTGCTCATTTTACATTTTTAGATAAACATTTTGCTTGGTAAAGATAAAAAAGGTATATGATAAATATTAATGTACCATGAACATTTTGTATTAAGAGTATAAAGGGTCAATAAATAAATATAAGATAAAATTATGTATTTATATACTTTACGATATGATACTTTATTAGATGCTTTTTGATACTTCATGATCATAATGCAGAGTAATATCTCATCATGCAAATAATATTACTAGCTAGTGTGATCATAATTCAATAACCTATGATAAATTTTATGTTTAACGCCAAAAAATAAATAATCTCCACTAGAAAAACACAGGTTATTTAGTTGATCATAGAATCGAAGTAGTATCTAATTAAAATTAACATAAAGAAATTAAGTTGAGGGTAATGAATATGAATTTATGTAATTTGATGTAGGGCGCATGTGGTGTCACAGTCGTATGGTGTACCTTCCGATGTCGTATTTATACGGCAAGAGATACGTAGGGGCAATCAATGGAATTATTCTTTCTATTAGGAAAGAGATTTACGTTGAAGACTACCATCACATTGACTGGAATTGGGCACGAATGCAATGCTGCAAGGTATACCCTTTGGATACTGTATACTATATTTTAAAAATGGCACATTTACTTAACACGTAACGTATGTATTGAAATACATAAATGAAAAAAAAGTGAAGACTGAAGCGTAATTGAATAGGAGTATTAGAGATTAATTAGTAGGGTGAGACTATTATAATTTAAATTCATAGTAATATATAGGGTTAAATAGAATATGGAGGAATATTTGTCGAAGTTTGTGCCTAATTAGTAATGTTCATGCACATCCACAAGTAGACAAATTTGTGCAATGATTGTGAACATAATATATGATGTAATTTACGAGTTGTGAATAAAAAGAGAAGAATAAAAGTTTCTTTCGAAATAATTAGTGCATTGAATATAGTCCTTTAATCATTATTAATAATTACATGTATACATGCACCCGGTTCAGAACCGCCGGTTCCGGTTCCAAGATAGAGGGAATTAGAACCTAACCGGGGTAGGAAGCTTTCGGTTCCGGTTTTTATTTATTTATTTATTTATTGGTTTTAGCGTAAAAAAGTAAAAAAAAATAAAAAAATTGAAAAACCGACAGTTCGAACCGGAATCACCGATTTTTTTCCAAAGATGAGGAATCAGAACCGAACCGAGTATATCCGATTTCGATTCCGTTTTTGCTGGTTCCGGTTAAAACCGACGATTCCCCGGTTCGAAACGCTGATTCCAGTTTTTTGGTGCAGGCCTAATTACATGGAATAAAAATAGTACTCCACAAAAGAGGATACATACATATGGGCTATGTATTAAAAAAAAAATTGATACGAATATTTACTAAAAGAAGTTCACTTTGACGGTTATCATTTTTTATTAAAATATTATTATTTCGTATTCATTTCACGCAAGTGTTCCATCTCCTGTAGGAGGATTTGTACTTCCCTCATCCATTATTACAAGATATGGTGTGGAACTGTCTGAATAAGTTTGTGGAACCTCTTCTCATGAAATGGCCTTTGTCTAAGCTAAGGCAGAGAGCACTAGAAACAGTTATGGAGCATATCCAATACGAGGACGAAAATACCAACTACCTCTGTCTTGGACCAGTAAATAAGGTGCAGCTCTTACACACGTACTATTCTCTGTTAAATGTAGGGGGTGTAGTTCTAAACAAACAAGGCTTAAACAGACTTAAGCTCGGTCGACACACTCAATTACACCCCTAGTTAATTAATGTCCTGACCTCATCAATATATTTTCGCCTCACCATCTTCAACTTGCATTTTTATTATGTATGTCACCATAACTTTATCAAATGTGACATTACAATGAGTTTCATTGCAAGAAATAGTTTCAAGAATAAAATATACTCAATCTATGTTCAATTCCTTCTTGTTCACTTGAGATTCAACATTTTCAACATTGGTAAAGCTCCCAATTTTTACGTTTTTCCTGCAATTTATGATTTCCACTAACATTTATTTTTTGCAAATCAAGCCATTGTTAAGTATGGCAGCAAGATATGATATTAACCTACAACTCAAAGTTATATGACATGCCAAGATTTGGGATCACAAGTGTCATCATAAAAAGATAACAAAAAAATTCATATATAGTTATTTATATTTTATAGTGAACAAATGAAACTAATTAAAGTGTTGTCATGAAAAAAATCAGGTGCTAAACATGCTATGTTGTTGGATAGACAATCCGAATTCATCATCCGTGAAACGACACCTATCAAGAATCAAGGATTATCTATGGCTGGCTGAAGATGGCATGAAGATGCAGGTCTCATATATATGTATACATACTAGCTTTTAAATGATCAAGGTGATCATTTAATATGATATCAGAGTCATGACCAAGTGAATTAGGTCATGGATTCAAATCTCATCGTCACACATTCATTAAAAAATAACGCCTTACGTTCAAGGCTTTGGTATAAATTACACGTCTTCATATGACGGAGTATGTTGAAGTTTTTAATTAAATATTAAAGCTTAAACTGACGAGGTGGACATTTATCAACTCTTCAACCTGTTACTGTCTTTTAGTCTTAGAGGGTAGACCTACGACTCTCTGAGAGTCGAGAAACAGATTCAATTTATGCATAAATAAGTGGTTATATTTTCTTTGATTGTGAGGATTCACTTGGCTTATAAAACAGTTGAGAGTTGTTGATTTTGATGTTGATAATGGATGGAGCAGGGATATAATGGGAGTCAACTGTGGGATGTTGTTTTGGGTGTTCAAGCAATACTAGCAGCCAATCTTCCTCATAATGAAAATTATGTAATAATGCTTAAAAAGGCTCATCAGTTCATCAAATTGTCACAAGTAAGACTTGAACATGAATGCCTGTTTATGTCATCATGCATGCAATCAATGAATGAATGAATGTTGAGTTGTGCAGATGAGAAAGGACAGTTTTGGAGATCTGAGTAGGTGGTATCGTCACGCCTCTAAAGGGGGGGTGGCCTTTCTCGACTGCAGACAACGGTTGGCCCGTGTCTGATTGTACAGCCGAAGGCCTTAAGGTAAGTTTTAACACATGCATGCATTTGTGTGTGTGTAGCAATCTTGGTTATATACTTTGGGGATATGATATTTTGTTATAGTTGAAATTTTAAAAGGCAAATGGAAAAGTAAGAAGTAACCATAATTTGTTGGTTAAAATATAGGTGGCTCTTATGTTATCACAGTTACCAAGTGTGATTGCTGGAGAAGCATTAGAAGCAGATAAGCTCTATGATGCAGTTGATCTACTTCTATCTCTTCAGGTGCTACCTACTTTCTCTAATAAACCTCCTAATCTAAAATTCATTTCGTCATTTTTAGTACCATGTAATACACAAATACTCTTATAAACCCAGTTTACATAGCTTAGTATATGAACCCTGCTATTTTCTCACCCTAAATCCTGTGGTCCCCCCTTCCAATCCTATTATACCCTATGTCCCCCCTTCCAATCCTATTATACCCTATGTATTGCTAGGGGGTTAAATTAAAGGGACACCACAGGGTTTAACCGTAAACCCGGTTCACAAGAGACTAACTATGTAATAAACATCTCAAACAAGTGACAATATCATCAATTAAAGATTTAACAATCAATTAGTATTACAGTGCAATTTGCTGTGGTGCTGCAGAATAGTAATAGAGGGTTTGCATCACATGAGCTCACAAGATCTTATGCCTGGTTAGAGGTATATATTCTAACCACATCTTATAATAAACAAGTATTTACTATATGGAGTATTAATTAAATTAATAATTAATCAAATCTTCATGCCTGCACAGATGATCAATCCATCTGAAACATTTGGTGATATCATGATTGACTACCAGTAAGTACTTTTAATTCAACGATTATCTTCCGTTCTTACACCTGCTCCACACCAAAGTCGTCATGAACCACCACATATTATTAACCTATAGCTAAATAAAGCTGCTATATTCTATTAAATAGGTCATAAACTTCCATGGTATAATATTGTATCCTATGATTACTAATACTTTTAGTCTTGTACAGTGATACATTACTCTATAAGTGCATCATAATTTATCTTAACAAGCATATGATATTGTATCACTATCTGCATGTTATTTTATACATGATAATACTTTATACCAAGATCCAAGTTGTAACTAAATTTGAGCAGGATTAGATCTAGTTGCATGGATACTATATCCGTGCTGGTTTGATTCATATTCATATTATTATTTAGGTACGTAGAATGCACATCTGCCGTAGTACAGGGACTGCAAAAATTCAAGAAATTGCATCCACAATACAGAGGAGATGAGGTGGATTGTTGCATACAGAAAGCCGTTAAGTTCATCGAAAGCTTACAATTATCAGAGGGTCATGGTGAGACCTAACATGAACTAATTTAGCTTTGAAAATTAATAAATGATTAATTAATATATAGGTATGGATCTTGGGGCGTATGCTACACCTATGGAACATGGTTTGGGATAATGGGGCTAACCCAAAGTGGGAAGACATATGAGAACAGCTCATCCATAAGAAAAGCTTCTCAATTTCTCCTCTCCAACCAGCTTCCCTCTGGTCTTTCCAGTCAAAATAAGGTACTCCACCTTTAACACCTAGCCATTTTACAAATATAAAGAAAATTTTCTGATAATCACATTTTTTATTTTGAAGAATACTCAAATCTGAGGAAAACAAAAACTGATATCATTGTTACACAGGTATACACAAATATTGGAGATAACAAATCACACATGGTAAACACAGGATGGGCTATGATCGCACTCATTGAAGCAGGACAAGTAATCTTTAACTTTTAAGCACACACATATATATAGAATTCAATAAGAAAAGAAAAGATTTATTCCATTATTTGATTACTAGCAAAACAAAAAGTATGTATCAAAATCTTATGGTAACTTTGGATTTACTAGGCAAAACGGTACAAAAGTCCACTTCATCGCGCAGCAAAAGTGCTGCTTAACTCACAAATGGAGAATGGCGACTTCCCACAACAGGTATGCTGCATCCAGTTGCACAGATTTAAATCATGCAATCGCATTTACCCACTTAATCTAAATGAAAAGACAATAATACTCCACAGCCCCTTGAATTCAGTATATTTTTGGGCTTCTCGTATACCTTAAAAAATTTTATGGATTTAAAATAATGAAGTGTGACTTGGGTTTTCAAAAAAGATTGATTTAATTTTATGTCAACATCACTTGAATTGAACAATGATATGGGTAAAAAGTGTAATAAGGCGTCTTTAAGTATTAGCCACTCCTTCACATATTAAATTTCACAGTTTTCATTTTCGTTCATCCCACATTAAGCTTTACCATCCAAAAAAGGAAATGTCATATCAATCTCAATCTAAGTTAAAAGTATATCCTATTTACAAATTTACTATTTTCATTCTACATACATAACATACTTTATAATTTATTTATTACTTAAAAATACTACATTATCTCTCAAAAATCAATAAAATTGATAAAAAAATAATTTTTTTAAACTTAGTATCTACAATAACAGTGCAAATTAATTTGGGATGTAGAGGGTATTATATTATCATCTCGCGTGAGATGGATGAGAAAAGAGATTATGAGGAGATGGAAGGGTGTTAATCAAAGAGAGAAATTACAAAGATGGGTAAGGCAAAATATTTAATGAATAGGGTCCTATTGTTTTTCCTATTATACCCACAAGGTTTAATGTTTAATCTTAAGAGTTTAGAAATTTAAATGGTATAATTGTCTTTTCAATCCATACATAAGGAGAACCTCCAACAAATAAGGAGCATTCACCCTACACCCTGATTCACCGGAGATTAACTCTGAATTAATAAAATATGATTGATAGGTATATTAAGTTAATTTTGAAAATCTGATTTCAAATTCTTGAAATAGAACGATATGGCCATATGGGTATTAAAAATTCTAAAGTCGGATTTTAAAACCCAAAAACAATATCAACTAAGAGTAAATCAATGATATAAGACTGAATTTACAAAAAATTTTGCCCTATAAGAGCATGGTTTACTTAAATTCTAACATATGATCATTTTATTTTTTTAAATTTGTTCCAAATTTTTTTCTCAGGAAATTATTGGCGTATTCAACAGAAATTGTATGATTAGTTACTCAGCTTACAGAAACATTTTCCCCATATGGGCTCTCGGGGTGTATCTTCACAAGGTGTTACTATCATGAAAAATGGTCAATAAGTATAATGTACATGCGTGAATGTAAATGTTAAAAAGATACATTCAACTATGCAAATGTGAAAAGGATACAATAAATGCTTGTTTCTTACATTAGAATGTGTAATGCTCCACATACTAACTACTCTTAGGGAGTGTTTGGTTCACATTGAGCTAATAACATTTCATGGGCCTTAAAAAAATTATTGAAAAAAAGAAGTTTACACAATAATTGCACTTAAACGGGCTTGAATTCCTTCCAAGCCCATTAGTTAAAAGCAAGGGGCCGGGTAGATTAGAACTTAAGGGGGAGCTGAGTTACAATAACCCATAAAAACCTAACAAAAAATTAAGATAGTTCTCATGCACATTCCTTGTTTAAAATATTTTCAATCTTTATCAAACACACATAATAATTTTAATGAATCGAACACTCTAGTAGAGTCTTACATGTGGACCATGTGATTTAGTATGCCAGCATCAAGGCTGCCATAACTTTTGTTGATAATACAGATTTAGGGCCATTATCCATCTGTAATCCTCGTTTAATTCGACAGTTAAATTTTTTAGAGTACACTTATGGCGATTGGTACCCTATACACTTTGATCAAGACTAGTGTGAACATATTTCACATTTTCATAATTATATATCACTTTTAATTGAAAATGTCAAAACTTTTTAGATACCCCACAAAATATTCATGAAATAATTTAATAAGACAGTAATCATTATTAATTGATCATGTGTCACACTATCACTATTAATTAAAAATTTTATCACTTCTAATCCATCAACCAAATTTTTGCCATATAATGAGTACTTTATAAGGTCTTTGGTAGCACAAAGAGCCCTGCACAACATGTGGCCAAATTTAAAAGTAGTGTGACCCTTTTTATCGAATATATTACACAACCGAGCAGAATAATTTATGCAAGGAATGCAAATTACTCATATCTTCCTAATCTTTCTCACACATTTTCTTCTCCTATGTTCTCTTTGTGAATCAAATCTACAACTTATAATTACAGTGATAATCCTACTAAGAATAATGTTTTCTTGATGTCTACTTCACGAAATGTGGTGGCTAGTGGCTGATATATGTAGTCAACCCAATCAATTTAATTTGATCAACCTAGTATGCCCAGAAAGATCAGAGCTGCAACTGTGACTTTTTGAACCCTGTCCGCTTGAATCATCCAATTCATAAATATGTGTTCATCATGGTTGGTCTGGAATCATGACAAGGTGCCATGGCCAAAACTGGTCAACTCACTAAGTTCATACTATTAGAAATGCATTCATCTTGTTTACCGCAGATTGGTTGACATCACAGATCGAGTAAGATACAACTCAGTCAGAAAACACCATTAAAACCTCCTCTATAAGAAGGCTAAGTTTCATAATCCTAGTTGTGTGATACTGCTGAATTAAGTTCTAAGTGTAGATGAGATTTTACTCTAACCTACCTAAGCATCCAGGCTTCTAAACTGTAAATTAAGGGTCAGTCACAAGTTTAAATCCATCAAATAAGTCCTTCAGTCAAGATGCAAACATGATAATGCAAATTTTTCCAATTTCTAAGAATATACTATTTCTTTCTTCACTCCCTATGGTAAACTAATTCTATTGAAGATAAAGAATGAAAGAAAATTCATTCTGGTATTTACTTCTTCTCCACAATATGTAGATCCATAATGTCACAAAGTACCATTTTCAAAACTCAACATGCACACACAAAGGAGAAAGTTTAAAGGGGAATCCCATCAAATACATGGAAACTATACTGAAAGCTTACATAAAAACGGCATGCACCGGCAAAGGAAAAAAAATTACATTTATAATTCAAAATCTTCCCAAGCTCCAAAATACAGATATGATCATAATTAACTCCTAAAAACCAAAAGTTTTGGCACAGGTACACAATCAAATTAATCAATTTTCACTTCGAACTGTAATAACATATCTGTAAGCATTCAGCCATATAACATAATAAAGCAGACTAAAAAGACATCCAGGTTGAGTCTATCTTTAAGGCAGGTATATTCATGGCACAGAGTAAAGATCATTACATCTAATAAATAGCAACAAGTATCAATCATGGAGTGAACAAACAGATGTTACCAATGTACGCTATTGTCCTTCATCCATAGCATCACTGCCATGACATGTCTGAGATCTTAAATCACTGTCCCCTCGTGTTGACTCTTCAGATTCAGATGTTCTAGCAACAGAATCTTCTAGTGCCTCAAGAAATGAAATGACGGTGAATTTGTCTGCAAGAAGCTCAATGAGAACACAGAATCTCATATAACCTCCAAGTTAACAGAATTTGCACATAAAGTAGTTCTATTATTACATTCAAAGCTATACTGTGGACAAAGGGATCTAAATAAAGAAAACTATAAGCAGCTATGAAAGCTAGGGAAACTAACAAAAGCACTTGAGAATCATATTTTCCAGCTAACTCATCAGAAAGGCTCTACTGTTAATAGGATCACCGATTTCAAAAGAGTAAAAAAAAAAAACTATAGGTATTAATAAGGTAGAATTATGAAGTCTTACATTTGCTGGGATCTATGCCAAACTGGGTCAGATCCACTTGTCCAGTCCGCAGCACCTAGAATAAAAAACAACAGAAAATTATACATGGCAAACCAAAAGCAGATTAAAAAAAATGAAAATAATCAAGGTAACCGCACGTAAGTAAATGAATCAAGTTGTTGGCGAAATGGAGGAGTCTGCAGCAACTCCATTAATTCTTCTGGCGTCCATTTTCCCTGTAATCAGAGAAGATCTCAGTGATGAAAACAGAATAATTTACACAACTAGAGTCAATTATTTACCTCTGGTAAATATGACACCAATTCTTTATCTAAAGGTAGCTCTTGAATATGTGACCATAAAAATTCCGGCTTCAAAATATCACCCAATCCCAAGCCTAGATAACCAAGAAAATTAAAATATTTTTAAGTTAAGAGGATTCACAACTATCAAATGAAACGAATGCAAGATTACTGTGTACTTCAATTCCCATTAATTTAAACCTCAGGATATCAAAGTCGAGTTTTTTTTTAAAAAAAACAGGGAACAGTAGACCATGACCAAGAGAAATTCAACACAAAATTCCAGATTATAATTCAGGTCTTTACACGTGTACTTTCAAACTAAAAATCAAGGTCAACACCGAAATTTATCTGGTCAAAAAATCTCATACCTGCATCTGGATCTGCCAGTTCATCTACACAAGGAAATAACATATATAGATTTATTTTCAGTTTAAAACAAAACAGTAATGAAGTACAAAACATGGCTCATAATAACCCAACGAATACCTGCAGATCCTATGTTACTAAGTATTCGTTGAAGATCTGCCAGCTTCACAGGTCCTGAAGACGTTACATCACTACTTGCTTCAGCACCCATGCTGGGACCAACTAAATTTCCAGCCCTAGAAAAGTAGAATTTACGGCAAAACTAAATAAATTCTCCAGCAAGTTCCATGGTAACATATATGAGGCATCACTCTATTTTCTTATGGAAACAAACAAGTTACCGATAACAGATCATTTCAAGAAATAAAGAATGGGATTTGATTATGTATAGGTACTAGCATTATTTCATATATGATCAATTGAAAATCTTATTTATTTACCCCTCGTATGACAGGAAATCAATATTAGTAACTTACCTAGATGAGATATCATCCTCAACAATAATTTCTGAGCTTTGTACATGTCCTTCAGCATCGGGTTCATCCTCACTGGGTAACTCTGTTTCACATTAAATAAATAGTTCAATAAAGTTGATGAACATGTCCAATCAACCTATTAAATAAATAACAAAGAGAGAGAGAGAGAGAGAGAGAGAGAGAGAGAATGTATATATATAGATAAAAGCTAATCCGCAGTTGCTGTCCAAATACCTAAAGGTTGATTCAGGTATAGATTAACGGAGTTGCATAATTGCGTATCATTTTCAGCAACAGGCTCCTACATCAAATGGAAGCAATAAACTATGACCAAATCATAGATAACCTTCCAAATAATAAAGAGCAAAAACAACTTAAGAGTTAACCTGCATCCAAAAGAATAACTTTCTGTCATCTGTATGGAACTTCAGGATGTATACTCTTCCAGATGATTGATTAACCTGGAAGATATAGACAAAACAAAAAGATTAGTGCATTGCACATGAAACACTAAAGTGACTAAACAATACCATAGAGTCTACCTTTTCAAATACTGCCTCATCAGGAAAAACAATTTGGTCCTATGTTCAAGTTTAGCTAAGGAATACTATTGGATAAAGAAGAGATATATAAGGAGTCACCAAACATAGGCATTCATCACAATGAAAGCAAAATTAGGATACATCCTCAACAATATTTTGAGATCTATCAAGCCACTGAAAATGGACAAGCCCTTCTTCCCCCTGAAAAAGATAAGGATATGGTTAGCTTGAAAAATTAGAAATTCCACACAAGCATTATAATATCACTAAATCTATTACAATGTGAAAAAAAGAAAACGACCTCTTGGTTTTGCAAAGAAATTTGAGGAGCTAGCGAGAAATGAGACATATCAAGAAATATAACAAGCTACAGTATAGCTGCTTTTTTTTCCTTACCCTTCCAATACGAACAAGACCTTTACGAGCATCAGGGATTACACGTGTTCCTTCCAGCAGCATTTTCCCAGCACGAAATTCCAGCAAAACTTCCTAGACAATGTAATAAGGAGAAACTATCATACTATTTAGAAAAATATAATGTCCAGAGACGTGGACTAAATGCTGCAACATAAGTATGTAACTATTGCACATGAACTAAAAAAAAGTGCCCAAGATACTGATCGAACCATAAAGCACAACAAGCATATCCTGTATCCTACTCACTCAGTGAAAATAAAGCATTAATTTCCATTACTAGCCTCACAAGTTAAGATCAAGTCAACAAAGTCAGTATTAAGCATTTCAAGAGGTATCCCTCCCATTGAAATGCAAAACTTGTCAAGTAACCATCTAAAAAGTTCATAAACTTAGAGATCCAAGAACAACAGAGCTTCATAGCACAATCACGAAGGAACTTGAACGAACAGATCAAATTCAGTATCATTAGAAATAGACCCCAAAATAGTCAGATCTCCTAAACAAATCTTAATCATTGCTCAGCAATATAAGTTTGACATTGGAGCGAAGGCATTTCCCTTCTCCTCATGACCAAAACATACATCATCCCTACAATATTTGGAATACATAATAGCAGCCTTCTTCAAAATTAGGACCTCGAAATTGAAAAAAAGCAAGTATCGATGATCTAGTCCTCAATTCGAATTTTCAGCATTTCTGTAAATTGTTTTTTAGGATTTTTGCTAAAGAAGTTTAGGTTTTGCTGAAAGAGATGCTGGAGCTTTAATCATCGTTGCACCTACTCTTAAATTAGCATTATAATTAATGCACTTGGACAGCATATATTAATAATTTTATTTTTTTACCGAATCAATGGACCATGCAATATTGGCGAGGCACAACCAGATGATACATCATAAACCATCTTTTTTTTTGTGTGTGTGTTTCCTGATTTCAGCTTGATAACTTCTTCTTAACTCCCAAAAACAACCATTTAAACCATCTAGTTAGGAAAAACAAACATAGAAAAATTTATGCTTGATTAGCAACCTATCAAAGTGAAGAAATTTTTTAATATCACATAACCTAGTAAAAATTAACTGTTAGTCCAAATATTCTACTAGTCAGGGCCAACAACTCAACATATTATGTAGCAGAGATAGAAAAACAAATGTCTAAAACTCAGATATAATGCTACTGCAAATGCACGACATCTGAGATCACAAACTACATCATATCACAAGCATGCTCATAGATGTCTGACAGTCTGAGTCACACTAGAAGTTCCAAATTCAAGAAATGTGCTCGTTGCAGTTTTAAACAAAAACCAATATCATGTGATTAAAAGCAGCAATCAGCGAATAATAATCAACTAATATCCATAAAAGCCACATAGTTTTTTTCTAAGTAAACCCATATCAACATAAGGAGTTTATCATAATGAAGAACCTGCACAGAAGAACAGAAGAATATATACAGATTACAGAAGAATATATATAGACAGCACAGCCAAAGTTGAAATAACAAATTGAAGTAACTAGAAAAGCAGTCTCATACCTGCACATAAGGAGAGGTTGTAGATGAAATCATTAGTTAAACTTCTTTATAAATTCTTCTGTTCTTTTTTTTTTTTCACCGAAAAAACTGCCACCACAAGAGAAAAAGATAATAAGAGAGTGTCTAATACTAGAACGTGAGATAAACTCATCAAGAATACTTGCAGATACCCCCAACACCAGCCCCCACCCACCCCAAACAATTAATAAAAGTTATTTCAACTGTAAAATGACTTCCAGTAATCATAAAGCCATACAATCAATTTCGCAAACTAAAATTGATGAAAAATTTACTATAATACAATTCAGGTGGATAAAACATCTTCAAGATTGAACAGTAATAAGTTTCTAAAACCCTATATCTACGATAAAAGCGATTCGAGAAACGATTAAATGGAGATTATTAGTTAAAAAAAAAAGAGAGAGAAAAAAATATCAATAGTAATAAGTTTCTAAAACCCTATATCTACGATAAAAGCGATTCGAGAAACGATTAAATGGAGATTATTAGTTAAAAAAAAAAGAGAGAGAAAAAAATATCAATGATTTTACCACCCTCCGCTATGCGTTCGTATATGCGTAACCGGTGCCCTGAGAAGAGGTTGTTAGAGAAACAGGAGAGGGTGAGAGAGAGGGGATTTGAAACGACATTGACAGCGGTAGTGGGCCGGGCTAAATTGACAATTGGGCTTAAGGTATCTTTGTGCAGTTTACAACCATTTATAAGCGATATTAAACGGGTTATGGGTCACGGCTAAATTGACTGTGGGTTTTACAACTATTTATAAGTAGTGTGGATCCCTATTCCATTTGTGTATTCTATCTTGTGCTCTACACCACAAGATGGTGGACCCATCTCATCTTTTTACTTTTTAAAATTTTAAAATGCATATGTGACCATCATCTTGTATTGTGGAACACAAGATGAAATACCCAAGGATTAGTGGATCTACTCTCATTTATAAGAGATGTTAAACGGGTTGTGGGTCACGGGCTAAATTGACTGTGGGTCGTCGCCACCTTCTTCCAACACCCATCCACGCGTCACTCCATCGTTAATCTTTCTACCACCACGTGGCCTTTGCGTAATAGATAAATTTCTTCTTTCCTTTCTTATTCTCCCTCCGCCTCCTTGTTCATCAGCTTCTGGGTTTTGACGTCTCTTTCTCACCCTTCTTTCACTTCCATGGATACTGTAGTAGGGCACAGGATATTAGGCCCTTACCTATTAGAAAGGGCAATTGAGCCGTTAAACTTAAAGCCCATTAAAGACGTGGGCCTTGTTGGCTTTGGATCGTTTGGTTAACGTGAACCGTTAGGGTTCCATGCAAACTAAAATAGCGGAAGCAATTATTATTCAAAGCTTGCATTACCATTCACCAGGGTATTGTTGTTGAAAAACAGTTACAGAGAACAACCTCTTGATCTTCTGCTGTATTCCCCAAGCCTAATCCTGACATCGTGTGGGCGACGATCTTCAGGATCTCTTCAATCTGCTCCTCCCTGTGTTTCACGTTGAAAACGACGACAACTAGGGTTCCAGGAAGCTGAGTTGACTTGTATATTTGGGCTACAGTAGGGATCAGGAGGAGAAATTGGAGTTGGGCATCCAACCTTAGCCCAAAGCTTATACTTAAGTCCAATAATAATAATATAGTCCACTAAAATATTATTACTGCACTGCCACTCCAATCCCAAAATTATGTTTTGGGCTCCTTCTTATTATGCGCCCGACAATCTTCCCATGTTTAAGATATACAATGCCCATTAATTAATTAATTTACTGACAACTCAAATTAATTAATATCTCATCGGGGAGTAGTACCACTCAACCTTATTATCATGCGGAAATGAATCCACTTGCAAGATTTATATGATAATCCTTATGAGCTCCTCAAGGAGACATCATAACCTATTTAATAGGATATGGATTCCTTCTACAATCAACAATACATCATAGAGACAATACTATTTCCCAACTCACCGAGTTTGTTGATTTAATATTTAAATCTCACCCATTGATGAATCAAAGAGATAAATACTGGCTTATGTGTAGAGGTTATTGTATAGGGATTAAGAGCACGAACATCCATAATAACAGAAATCAAGTTCTTCTATATAGTCAGTATAAGACGAACGATCTCAGGCGGTACTCAATATACACAAGGCACACTAATGTAATTTTATAGTCAAGACAAACTAATACCAAATCATACTACAACCATACCGATAGAGAGTCCCCGTCTATCTCGGTTGTGAGCATCTATTTATACTTTATAATGAAACCGATAATATGATCTTCCGCGTGTTGTCGCACATATTATCTACAGTATAAAGTAAATAGACTTTTGCAATAACATATAAATAAATTATAATATGCAAAATATTTGATCATATGATTCTCATTTCAAATAAATTGTTAAAACATTGTTCATACAAAAGCTAGAATTTTAGTATATAATTTAACAGGCCTGGGCTGTCCCCGATTACAAGAGCTGCGGGGCACGTCTGTCCCAACCTCCCATGTAGAACATGACGACTCGGCTATCCCCTTCATTTTGGCCATTTGCTGGAAAGATATCCCCTAACATATCTGTATAGGGGATATCTTAAGACAGATCCTAAAAGGAATCACGTGAGGCTAATGCATTTAATTCCCACACTGTATGCATATATTCTGATATGACCTAGCAATATATCCAGATACGGATGACGTCAGGTCACACAATATAAATATGGGGACAACCCATGATAATAAAACATTGACCATTCACCCCTAGAAAAAGGCACATGACTGCCTAGGGGAAAATTCTCTCTCCTCCATATGTTATATCTTAGCTTAGCACAGATAATCACTAATTATACTTAAACAGCCACATTAATCTACCATTAGTAAGGGGTCAAGTCAGAACAAGCTATATTTGGCACTAGAGGAAGGGCCGAGTCCCGGCACCCTCAACACATCCCAGCCCCCATCACCGACGTTCATATAAGTCTTCAACGAGACCCGATAAATTCCATTGAGATGAACTGTACATGCAATGACGGACGGCGGAGAGGAAGCCACCTCAGTAGAGTTGACGCAACTACCAGTCGGCATCGGCAGGAAGATCTAAACCCACCCCCGAACTGTAGAAAAAGAGATCCACCCACGGGACGTGGACCCAGAAGGAGACGACCCATAAACTAACTTCCGCCGGAAGTACTTCGACCTTCTTAGGCAAATTAAGGGAAAAAGAGCGACGGGCCAAGTACCGCTAGTCAAAGGCTGAGTTTTAGCTTGGAGAAGAATTCAGCAGAACAAACGAATGAACGACAGTGTGATAGAACCCCACCTAGGAGGTCGGTGCACAAACGAATAGGGCCAAAGAACGTGCAAAAGGAGCCAAATAGGACCCAGAAGGTGGTGGACAAAGGACACGAATGGAGAAACGCTGCATCCCATGCTAACTCGGTCACTAGTGGGTCTCGCACACGCACTGCCAGACGTATGAGCGTCAAAGACCGACTAGGACCGAATCCGATCAAATCTCGATACGAGCAAATGGGAGAAAGCACGGGTGACGATCTCGTAAGCCGACTCAAACAACAGCACGACTGGAAAATAGCCGTGCTGAGAAGACAACTCAACGAGATGGAGACAAAGAATAGAATTGGACTTCATAGCATCCCCGTTCACCCATCGGGTCGCTACGGCTGCCACTATAAATACACCGATGATTCTAGTCCGATCACGCGTCTCAATAAATACGTTGGTTGGATGCTGGTGCAAGGGAGTTCGGAGGAGGACCGATGCAAGATGTTCCCCTTAACATTAGGAGATAAGGCTCACTCATGGTTCGAATCCCTTCTTGTCCTATTTTGCATATCTGGGGCAGGAAAATGAGCCAAAACAGAAGTTGGCTTGCTTACGACAAGGACCGAAGGAGTCCCTGAAGGATTTCATGACGAGATTCAATGAACAGCGCGCCAACATGGAAGAAGTCTTGGACGAAACATCGACCATCTTGGCAATCGCTGCCTTGCTCCCAGGATCACCCATGTGGACTAGCTATCAGCAAAAGCTACTGGGCAGTTACGCGGCCTTCATAGCCTTGGCTCAAGCATTCATCCACAACGAAGAAATTCCCGAAGAATATAAGAAGTCTAAAGTCGACCTCAAAGAAGGCGACAAGAAAAAGAAAAAAATGAGAGAAAGACTATAGGGCTCCATCTTCCTTCAAACTGTTCCCGGATGACGACCAGATCTAGAAAATGATCGAGGTACTCGAGCTTACTCCCGAGAAAATATTTAACAAGGTACAAGATGCCAACCTGTTAAGTCCCTCACCCAAAATACGAGCAGATCCGGCCAAGCTAAATAAGAAGAAATTCTGCAAGTATCACAAATCCATCGGCCATGACACCAACAAGTGTCGTGACTTGCTAATAAAATCGTTCGAAGAGGGGAAACTGGACAAGCTGGTGTCTGGCCCGAAGCGAAGTGGAGAGCAACTTGTCGGTTAAAAGGACTAGTCAATCCGCAAGGACAGATAAGGCCAGGTGACTGTCTACCCTCTCCATCTCGGGAAGTATACATGATGGATAAAAACTACGTAGGAATATCACAGGCCCTAACCACTCAGTCACGAAGGAAATGGAAAGCCGAGCTGAGAGAGCTCGATAGGTACCAATATGTGTTCATGACGAGTCTTTGACTGCCTCTACACGAGGTCGAGGTACGAGCCTCCCACAACGACCCACTAATGATTTCTGCCACGAGCATACACAAATATCATATTTAAGAAGGCGTTTTAAGCTATCGGGGGACCCTCTCACCATAAGGCGTCCCCGTGTGATGATGAGATTTGAGGTTTCGATAATGCCATCACTACCCCATGATGTAAGCGGATCTATCGATCCAGATGTTAGACGAAAAACAAGCCATGAACGCCTAACACGCTCTAGAATTCAAAGTAGTGGACCTTCCGTCACCATACAATTGTATTCTTGGAAGGACATTTATACACAGGTTCAACTCCATCCCATCTACTCTCCACCAATGCCTGAAGTTTGTAACCACTGATAGTCGAGTTGGCACTATTAGAGGCAGCCAATAGATAGCAAGGAAGTGCTCGTTCATTGAAAAGGGATATGGACTCAATTATCATGATCCAAGCTTTCAGCTAATGGTGATGGATTAAGCAAATCATGAGGAAGAGGTGAATCGTGAAGAAGCCCCACCGGAGGATGACCTGATTAAAGAAGATTCAAAGCCGAGAAGTGCTCAGAGGTTCCAACCTTTCGATAATAAGGAATTCGACCTACTTTCGATAACCGATGAAGATCCAAGATTGGAAAAGAAAAGAAAAAGAGGGGAACTGGTGAAGAAGTCTAGGTAGTAAGGATGGAAACTAAGCAACCCAGACCTGGAATTGTATGTCGGATCGTAGTTGAAAGAACCGCAAAGAACGACTCTGATTGAATTCTTGAGATCCAACCTAGAAGTGTTTGCCTGGGCACCATCCAATTTCTAAAGAATAGAACCGAAGCACGCATGCCACCGGCTCAATACAAACTTGTCATACCACCTAGTAGATCAAAAGAAAAGGAAGTACAACCCTAAAAAATACGAGATTATCAAGATGGAAGCTAGGAAACTACTGGCGAATAATCTAGTGAGGGAAGCCCTATTCTCCTCGTGGGTGGCTAACCCAGTCTTAGTGCAGAAGGCAAACAAGTCCTGGAGATTATGGATTGATTTTACAGAACTTAACAAAGCATGCCCGAAGGACAGTTTCCCATTGCCACACGTCGATCAAATGGTAGATGTCAAGGCTGGCCACGAGCTGATGAGATTTATGGATGCGTACTCGGGCTATCATCAGATCCCAATGCACCCAGATGATATAGAGAAAATAGCTTTCTACACCAAAAAGAACTTATTGTGCTGGGTAATGATGCCATTCGGATTGAAAAATACAGGCGCCACGTATCAAAGACTAGTAAACAAGATGTTCCAACAAGAGCTTGGAAAAACTATGGAAGTATACGTGGATGATATGCTGGTTAAGAGCATAGCCATAGATGACCACGTACGCCACCTAAGCAAAGCATTCGACATCCTGCGACAGTACGGGATAAAACTTAACCCTAAGAAGTACACCTTCGGGGTATCCGTGGGAAAGTTCCTTTGTTATATGGTGAGTAAAAGAGGGATAGAGGCAAACCCAGATAAAGTGAAAGCTATACAAGACATGGACGTGATCCGTAAAGAGAAATTTAACTGGATACTTGCGGCCCAAAAGGCCTTCAAAGAATTGAAGAACATACTGGCTAACACACAGGCCCTGTCAAAACCACAGCTAGGCAAACCTCTCAGTCTATACTTAGCAACCTCAGAATCGGTGTTGAGCACGGTGTTGGTCCGAACCGAGAAGAAGCAATAGGAGCCAGTGTATTATGTGAGTCAGATGCTCCGTAATGATGCTGAACTCAGGTACCCTGCAGTTGAGAAGCTTACTTACGCCCTGGTAGTGAGCGCACGAAAACTAAGGCCCTATTTTTTAGGACACCCGATTGAGGTAGTAACATCCTTCCCACTGAGGCAAGTGCTCTCAAAATCAGACGTGGCAGGGAGACTGATGAAGTAGGCCATGGAATTAAGCCAATTCGATATTAAGTACGTTCCCCGAACGACAGTCAAGACGCAAGCTCTAGCCGAATTCATAGCGGAACTCACCATCCCCTTCTTACCAAGAGAAGTGATCAATAAACCCTGGCAAATGTCGGTAGACAGATCATCCACGACTCATGCCTCTGGAGCTGGCATAGTGCTCACAAGCCCTACCGGAGAGACGTTCTGTTCGGCGATTAGGTTTGGATTCCCAGCAACCAACGATGAAGCTGAATATGAAGCCTTACTCTTCGGCATAAGAATGACACTGATAATTGGGGTCAGAAGAACAATGATCTTCAGCAACTCGAAATTAATGGTCAATCAAATAAAATGAGATTACAAAGCTAAAGACCAACAGCTAGTTAGCTACCGGAAGTTGGTAGCAGATATGATCTGGGAATTCGATCACATTTCCATCACGCGAGTTCCCAGATAACAAAATACACAAGTAGACGCATTGGCTCGGCTAGCAACTTTGAAAAATACCGAGCAACTAGGAAGCATCAGTGTGGTGAGGCAAGAAGCCCCGAGTAATAAAATGATCTAGCAGATCAATAAAGAAGAGACGTGGATGACTCCCATCAAGGCTTTCCTGAGAGAAGGAAGGGAGCCGGAGGACAAAACAGAAGCTAAACGACTACGACTCTGAGCCACAAGGTACACCATGATAAATGATGTGCTGTATAAAAAGGGATACTTAATGCCACTGCTAAGATGCATAGATGAAGAAGAAACCGCCAAAGTGTTGGTAGAAATTCATGTAGGAGTCTATGGGAATTATTCGGGAGGACGAGCTGTAGCCTTGAAGATAATTCAACAAGGGTATTTCTGGCCTACCCTTAGAAAAGACACTATTGAGTATGCTAAGGCATGCAAAAGTTGCCAAATCTACTCCCCCATAATCAGAACTCCCTCCACCGAGTTAGTTATGATAGCCGTACCCTGGCCTTACACAAAATGGGGAATCGATCTGATAAGCTCATTCCCACCTGGCAGAGGAGGTGTCAAGTACGCAGCAGTGGCCGTAGAATACTTCTCAAAGTGGGCAAAGGCAGAAGCATTAGCCACCATTAACGAAGCCAACATGATAACCTTCATATGGAAAAATATTGTCTGCCATTTTGGGATACCTAATGCTATCGTGACCGATAATGGGAAACAATTCGAGGGCATACAGCTCCAGAGATTCTGCGATGGATTGACAATAAAAAAGCTATTTTTGACTCCCTATTACCCTCAGTCGAACGGACACGTTGAAGCAGTAAACAAAGTAATTAAGCATACTCTCAAGACCAGGCTAGAAAGCCTAAAAAAAGTTGGGCCATATAGTTACGTGGAGTTCTTTGGTCATACCGCACCACTGATGAGTGATATTTTCACCTAGATTTTAGTACCTTTTTGTGTGTGTTTTCGTATTATTTTATCCATATTTTATATTTTTTTTGGTTGTGTTATGTGTTTTCTTGGAAAAGTATGTGAATCATGTTATTTTGCATGTAGGAATGAAGTATTATTGAGGAAAGATCAGAAAATAAGAAAACGAGAATTAAATCGGAGGGGGATCAAACCCACGACCTCCTTGGCCTTAAAGCGCATGGTGAACCGCTTGGCCACAGCCGGTTTGGTGACAAGTATTGTACGGAATGCTTATTAAACTTGATTTCCAGATTCAAAATTTTCATAAAAAGCCCATTTCCACTATTTATTGTATTAGGAGGGCCAATCCAATATTATGATTAGGGGTTTGATTGAATCATGTTATAATATGGATTTTGTGTGTTAGTGTATGAAGTATTTGGTTGCATCTTTATATGCTTAGAAGAGAACACTTAATTAGTTTATCATATTTGGTCTATTAATTGAGTGAGGAGACTAATTTTGCTATCATAGTACCTTAAGGGAATTGGAAGTGGAATTCAATCTTATGTGCTTAAAACTTGTATTGAGTTTAGAACCTAATTTCTTTGGCCTAGGAATTAGGGGATTAGTTGTGATTATTTCTATTCCAATGATCATTGATATTAGCCATTTGAGTTTAACAAGCCATGTTGTATCCTTGATCTTGAATGTGGTTAGCCTTGCGCTTCCTTAGATTGTTTCTCATCCATCTCATTTAATTTGGTTATTTGATACTTTAGTTGATCATCTTAATTGTTAATTACTTTTATTTGGTTCTTGTTTAGATAATTGGTAGTTTAATTGCTCTTTTTATTTTCATAACTCAAAATCCGATTACTCCTCTAAAGCATGATTGAAAACAAACACGGATACACTCTTGATTTAAATCTCCCTTTGTTTGATATTTAAACTTGGTCACTCACTACAAACGATAAGGTTCGCTTACCTTAATCAATTTTAACAAAAATTGAGTCTAAGTTCATGTTATTTTCGCCTTCTAGATCCTTCTAGAGCTTCCGAATCTTTCTAGTTTGCTTTAGGGTCTTCAAGTTCTGCGTTTGATTTAGTCTTTGCATCCAACACGTTCAGCACTTCAACCGCAATACCCCTAAAAGTAACATTAAGCACAACACCAGTCAAAACAACAAACAACGTTAGTGGTTTATAAAATAACTGGTGGAGGACAGGTGTGATTCCAGATGTGATGACACTGGTCTCAACACTTCACATCAACAATCTTCCCCAATCACGTTTATTCGTAACCACATAACCTGATACAAGAAAATATTATAGAACAAGATATCCAAAGTAATACATCAGAGGTTAGTTCGACAGTTGTGCAAAATAACTAAGCATTCTAAAGCATAATTACCAAAGTGATTAAAGATAACCACTTAAGTAACTTATAAGTCCATAGCTTAGTTTAGAGTCTAAACAAAAATAATAAAAATAAAATATCCAGTCACCATCAGAAAATAAATATCAGTTTAACATCCCACATCAAATAGTTAGAAAAGTTAGTGAGGCAGCAGCAGCTTTCAGTCATCATCAGCAACAACAACAACAAGCAACATGAACACTTTGATCTCTTTGTTGATCTCCCCCTCACCATGTGAACTCCCCCTAAGTTGCAGCATTACCAGCAACACCACCAGCAGCATCACCTGTATCAGGAACATTTCCTTCTTCTAGTTCATCAGTGATGTCCTCAATCACAATTCCTCCAGAGCTAGAGCTTTCAACTGCAGTAGGTTCAGTAGCAGCAGGTGAACTTAGTCTCATTTTTGGTACAAATTGATAAGAGTAAGCGTACTCTATCGTTGTGTGTAGACGTGGTGACAAAGTGCAAAATTTATAATATCGAACCCAAGGGAGAAAGTGTATGTATCCGTATTCGAAAGATGTTTCACTCTAGAAGGACTAATCAATAAAAGGAGGGAGATGATTAACACTACAATCTACCTAAGAAAGCAATTAAAGGATAGAAAATATACACATGTAATGGAAGATCGATGACGGTGAGATGGATGAAGTAACAATCCAAAGAGGTGCAAGGCTAACCACATTCAAGATTAAGGATATTACATGTACTTGTTAAATTTAAATGGCAAATATCAATGACAATTGAAATAGAAGCAATCACAAATGTTCCCCTAATCCCTATGGCCAAGGTGATTAGGTTCTCAACTCATTACAAGTTTATAGCACAAAAGATTGTCCCTTACTCTCAATTCCCTCAAGGGTACTATGATTATAAGATTGGTTCTTCTAACTCAATTAATAACCTACTTAGATCCATTAACTAAGTGTCCCAACATGAGTGTTTAAAGTATACAAAGATGCTACCACATACTTCACATACTAACATACAAAATTCATATTATAACATGATTCAATCAAATCCCTAAGCACAATATTGGAATAGTCATCCTAATATTATAAATAGAGAGTTTAACCACACATATCATAATACAAATAAAGTAAATCATATATCATGTAAGAAATTTCAAAAATCACATCAACTAAACCATTAGAAATTCAACATATCCAA